>CM071793.1:21113567-22553472 GCA_036559045.1 Platycarya longipes | reverse complement strand
CCGAAGTGTTAGGCCTTAAATGCCCGAGGTAGCCCAAGCCCCTCATTTTCTCTTTTTCCTTTTTCTCCTTTTCTCTTTCCTCTCTTTCTCTCCCACCTCGCGTACGCCCCCTTTCCTTGACCTTAGGCCTCCCTCCTTACCGACACCACCGCCGACCACTGGCACTCACCGCCCCTCCCACCGGCAACCTCACCCCTAGGTCAGTGCACCTCCGGTAGCCCCCGACCTCCACGCGTGCAGCCCCCCTTTCCTTTTTCTCTTGGCCATTCAACCTTAGCCTAGAATCACCACCACTAGCAAGCCCAGTCCTGACGGGGCCCTCACCTTCTCTCACTTCCCCCAAACCCATAATGGATCTCTTGCTTTTTTAGGCCACGCCGCCGCCGCCACCTCTAGCACCTCTAGCACCCTTGTAGCACCTCCCCATTCACCGACGAGCATAAACCCACTCCCGACAAGCCCCATCTCCTTCTCTTCCCTCCACCCAAAATGGTGTGTGAAACCCACGGGTTAACCTTGTGCCGTTGCCGTCCACCACTTTTCAGTGTCATGTCACAACCATCACCAAAATGTTCCCCCACCTCAGCCGACCACCCCCCTAGGTCAGCTCCTCCATTCATGCCCCCCCCCCCCACCTTCCTTGTGCTTGTCCAAATCTAAAAATGGGTCTCCACACCCTTTTGTGTAGGCCACTCTCCAGTGGTTGCACCACCTCACCACCACTGCCATCATATTCATCTTCCTTCAATGAGTATTTTCCTAGTCTCTGGTATCAAACTGAGAACCCTAGCCCAAACCGTCACTAACCGTGCTAGGAGGCGAATAACATACGAGTTACCCGTTATGGATCATGGACCGACGCACTTGATCATTTGAGTTGCTTATTGCGCTATAAGTATTTTTCAAATAAACTTTGAGATTTAAATATATTTTGCATTAACAAATATTGTATTTTGGTTGATTGCATCAGACTGAGTCCGAGGAGTTTAGGGGTCGGTTGGATTGGAAAATGGAGTTGTTTGTGTGTTTGGTTGATGTTGTGATTTGTTAGTTGTTGGTTATATTTTTGTGTATAGTATGCATTGCATAGTGCACGCATATTCATGTTCGTAAAGGAAAATGGGGTTTTCGCATAATTGCATGCATGTTCATGTGTTGGAAATGAAAACTGGGTTTTCATGTGTAAACAGCTTTTGAGTGCGTGTGTATCATCACCCCAAGTCGGGATGTGACATTATTCCAGTAGAGCTCTTCTGGTCACTCGAGAGCGGAATATATTGAGTGACGTCCCCTGGGTTGTCGCTGGAGGACAACGGGATCAGACAGGATGATAAGCTCTTGTGCTGACTTCGCAGCCCCTCTGCTGGTCCCTAGCTAAGGGATGCCTGGTCATGGTACGTGCTGGGCATGGTTAGCTAGGTATCGCCTGTTCCGAAGTCACACGCATGATCATTACCTGTGGTGTGACGAAGAGAACTAGAGTGTGCAGATGGTCCCTAGGGGAGATCATGGTATATGCGGTTAATAAAAATGGATTTGTGAGCCATTTTCTAGAAAAATGACGGGTTTTGATAAATGGATTTAAGAACCATTTTCTAGAAAAAAAAAGTGGTTGTCTTTAATTGATTTATTTTGGGCCAAAATGGGATTTTGGTGTGCGTGGAAATCTATTCATTTTGAGAAATATCAATTTTGAGTTTCATGCATATGGTATCATGTTCATGCTCTTTGTTATTGCATTAATGTATTTTTATTCTTGTGGTTTGTTTGGATTTTATTTACTTGCGGTACCATTTTTGGTATCGTAGATTTTGATGCAGATAAGGATGTAGAGTCTGAGGATGCGGGTCTGCCGGAGAAGTGATCAGAGATTACTTTCTGATGGGATGTGAATTATGCCCCTTTTTTGTTATTATATTTTGGTATGTATTGTATTTATATTGGATAACGGTATATCTTTTAAAGGTTTTTTATTTTGAGAAGTTGTATTTAAATTTTTTTGGGGTACCTTAGTTGGCTAACTTTTAGTCTAACCGCTGCCAACTTTTGTTGTGTACCTTTTGCGTGTTGCACGCACTTGAGCACTTATCGTTGAGGATGTGTGACCCGTATTGTCATATCGATGCCTCGATCTCCATATTTCAGTACGTGGGGGTTGGGGGCATCACGATTATTTTCTAACAATTAGAAATATGGAAAAATAAATACTCCCGCGGAGGTAGAAGTGGAGGGCTTCCACAGAGGTCTGTCAGTGGAAAAATTATAAGTAGAATCAAGGTTCAACTAGGCTTGCCTGCATCCTAAGCATTTAGAGTAAAGCTATCAGTTTACCCTCTACATGTGGAAAATAAGATCGTTTTATCCCTAACTTAAATATTTTACATCCTCACTCAAAAAAATTTCTAAAATTTACATTTTGCGTCTAAAATTTATATACCTTAACTCAAAATATTAACTCAAAAAAAAATAAAACCAAACACAACCTATAAGAATACACCATAAGGCCAAAAATAGCAAAAAAGTCACATTTCTTGATTTTTGCGGTAATTTCTTCCAATTTTAAAATTCATGCAATCAAACCAAAATATTAAAACAAGGTATCCTTATGTCCTAAGTTTAAAAAAAACATGATTTAAACATCCAACAAAAAAATATATTTCTCCTAAAATATTAAAAACTGATCCAAATAACTAAAAAACTACTCTTGAATCACAGATTCTTGACCTATTTCAAAGCATTTACAAAATTCTCTAAACAAAGCAGGTTTTCCTTCTAAAATGTTTATAACACATTCTTAAGAGTCAATATGCTTTGAACCAACATATAAAAGTCCCAAAAAAACTACAAAATCGCACATGAAGCACTTGGTTTTTAACACTTAGCCAAAAACAGGATTTGTTTTTTCTTAACTAGCCTTGATCAAAAACACTTGATCCAAGGCATTATATGGTTAGATCTTCAAACCAAATATCATATTGTTTTTAAAAATGTGTCCTATATTATATCCTGGAAATTAAATTTAAAATCACAATGGATATTAATAAATCAAAACATAGAATCTAACTAAAAAATATCATACTTTTGACTGAACTATATCATTCTCTTGCATAAAAATTAATATTCACGAAATCAACATAATAAATATTCCAAATAAATTCTTAACATTCATAATCAAAGGATTAGGATCATAAAATAAAAAAAATCTAAATTCATTGGAGTAAGATTAAAAACCCACAAATAAGACTCCATAAAAAGCTTCCAATTTCTAAGTTTCTTCGATTTGCAAAAATAGTCTATCAAAAGCTTTAATTCATGCAACTAATCTTCAACAATGGTTTGTAATAAACATGTTAAAAACACTCTATAAATATTTTTAACCAAGATCTGTCCATTAGATTAGTCAAAAACTTCAAAATACAATACACTCTCTAAGATTAGTGCCCAGATTGACACTTCATACAATTAAAATCCCTTTAGACCAATCCCATTATTGTGAAATTGAACAGAAAAGATACAAAAAGTCAACTCAAAGAAGAACATATTTTATGAAGGAATCATAGTGAGAAGATGCTTATAGAGGCCTAAAAAAATGGACCGCAATTAAACATCTGGAATCAACCCGAGAAAGCTCCCAAGGGTTTCTCTCCAAGAATGGGGTTAAAAAGTGATAAACTGAAGGGGGGTGACCTGCATGGACAAAATGAATTATGAAAATATAAAAGTATTTCCTTGGAATTACACATTGGATAGATGGTGCTTAAAGTCATTTAAAGGTGAAAACTAGTGATGGGACGTGGGGCTGCTACAGTTGCTTTCTAGAAGGGGTGTGATGAGGTGGTTTTTTCCCTCATATTCAAGGGAATATTTGGATTGGTGGAAAACTTTTTTTGTTTCTTAGCTAGGATCTTTGCCAAGCTAGGCTCAAAATTCTTGCGCCTAAAAACAAAGGGTTCTTCATTTGGAGTGTAAAGATTGTTTGGTTAGGGATTTGAGGTCGTATTTAAGCCCAAATCCAAATTTTTAGTCGGCCCAATCTAAAATTGTAAGGTTTAAAAGGTTGGATAAAAGATGTGGATAACATGAATTTGAGAAAATTAAAAGCATGTGAAAATAATTTAATAAAGTCATTAAAATACAATGTTAGAAATCTAATCAAATAGGATTTGGATGGCCAACTTTAGAGTTTGGACGAAATCGTCTAGGGTTTTGTTTTAAAACCAAACCTTTTGGGGGTCCTCATTTGAATTCTAGCCAGTTAGGTTTTTGCTAGGGTTGAAACCCTTTGTTGATTTGGCACACAATTTGGGATAATTTGGATGGAATTAAGATTTTGACCTTAGGTGGTATGATCTCACATATTGATTCCTTCACCAAACCCATCTCATGGTTCCTCTTGGATGTCAAGTGTCCAATAGTATTCTCCACGCAAGTGTGGCTAAATTAGAATCTTAAGCTTATTTAGGGACATTCCCCACACTTTGATAATAAGAACGCCTGAACTAGGCGCTACTATTAAAGATTACTATTTACTCGTGAAAAAAGTGAAAATCAAACTTTTCATTGAAAGATTCCGTAAATATATCACATATAACTCTAAATGTGTTCATTTCTCATATTATTTAAAATTCATACCTTGAAGTGCCTCAAAATAAACCAAAATATATTTTCGAACAATTATATAATACCAAAAACTGAATATGAAATTATTTTGCCATAAAATCTTAAATAATCAACTAAGTCTAATGTTTCCAGCTATATTGCAGTCTAATATTTCTAAACGTATCCCTAAACAAAATGAAATTGCACTTCTGACACTACAGGTGAGTAGTAACATTGGACTATGCTAACCAAACTATAACCTAAATGATTGGTTGATTAGTTAAAACTTATGTAACATTTTCCCACGCGAATAAACTTCCAGTAAAGTAGCCTATAGGAAATTCAATCCATATTTGTGAATTTCCTTTTACATTGAGGCACGTAAACTATTACAAATGATATTTCTTTAGAATTTGAATTTACAGGCTAGGAAGTTACCATGTCATTGCAACGTATCCAAGCAAAGAAACAAGGATCTGTCTCAACAAGTCTAGGCAAACTTCCATCTAAAAAAGTTGTCTTATTCTTAGCTCTAATAGCCATGGACATGGACCTCTTCCATGTATGAAAATTATCACTTGTATGCAACCGAGTAAACTAGCGCCAATCCTGGATTATCTCCAATGAAGAAAGTATGGGCCAGAAGAGTCATAAAAGTATTGACCTCTTCCAATGAAACAAGGGCTTAGAGAAGATTCATAAAAATTAAGTTGTAAATGTTGAATTGATGACAAAAACCAAGATCAAAGGTGTAATAGCCCTAAAAATCTTCATCTTAATTTAATTAACTAATTAAGGATTAATACACAAGATTAGTGGTAATTGGTGAAAGAGCAAAATAGGCTTTGAAGAGATGGGCTTAGGAATGAGACCTTTGGAGAATGGATCAAGTGAATGGGCCAAGAGAGCAATGGTGAGTCCAAAAGCCCATAGAATGAGCCCATAGCCCATCAAGCCCATAGTTGAGACACTTGTCAATGGGAGAAAAATCCTAGAAAAATTATCCAAACCCTTGTAGGAAAATATTATTTGGTGAAGGTTGACTAGTAGTTGGATGCATGCCATGTAGGATTGAGTGTAGAATCTAATGGAATGATTTTTCCTACCATGGTATCTTGGAGGTACAAAACACCATCCCTTGACTTGCCAAGTGAGGTCATGAGGTGTAGGGAAGTTACAAGTGGCATGAGGAGAAGCTTGGATGAAGGGAGCTTGGTGTTTCGGTGGAGGCCAATCCGTGGGGTTCCTTGGGGAGTCTCATGGGGTATGGCCATCTACAAGTGATAGGACAAAGAGGAAGAGTGTGTAAGTGGATGAAGTACATGTGTAAGAAAGTATGGTGATGTGAAGAGAGGTATGGTGTATGTGTAGGTGGTTGAAATGACAAAAACTAGGAAGAGAAGCAAAAGGGAGTTTCGGTGGAGCTAGCTTGGCCGGTCATGCCTTGCTCAAATTCCAAAAAGCATGGCTTTGGAATCACTTGGATGGACACATGAGAGGATAGGGGAATGATGATTGAGTGAAAAACAAGAAAATGGAGGCTAGAGGCACCAATAAGCCGCCGGCCATAGGAAAGAAAGGAGAAAGGAGAATCATCTAGGTATGGCCAAGATTTGATCTTGGAGTGGCCTAGAGTTGTCAATCAACCCATCTATCTTTAGCCATGCCTAAACATGATGAGAAGAGTACCAAGGACCCTAGGGAAGGGAGCTGGCCGTGTGACCCTTAGGCAAAACCTCTTGAGCTCAAATCACTTAGACACATGCAAACACCCTCACTTCCTCTCCACCTCTCGGCCAAACTCACCCTAGCTATTCCTACTTTTGTTTCTTCTCTTTTCACCACATATTTTGAAGAATCCTATAGTAGGAAAGCCAAAAGCAAGAGTGTGAAGGTGATCAATTCATTGGAGAAGGTTAGTGATTAAATCTATACAAGATTAGGAAGAACACACACACACATGTAACACTTTGTAATGGTTGGAAAGAAATAGAGCTTTCTTTGAGTTTTATGTTCATGACTAGACTAATGGGAGATTGTATATGTGTAATTTCAGATTTAAGCTAAAGCCTAGTAGGAGTGTTGTAAGTATACTCCCACTTTTTCCTTAACAAGTCTTATATATAGTGAAGTGATCATGTTTGTTGGATTAATGGTTGCCATTGCCATGTTTGGGTTGGAATGATTTTTCTTGCTTGAAATATGAATATTCTTGGATAAGTTTATATGATGGAACAAGCTTAGAATATGAGTAGAAAGGATGAATTAAGTGTGAGTTGCAAAAAAGAAAGGAAAAAAAGCATGATTATTTGATGAAATGATGAAAATGATGCATGAAGGATTTTAGTGTTAAATGTTAAATTGTGGCCTTGCTAAGGTAAGGATTTTATTTGAGGAACTAGTGATGGAATTGATTTATTCAAGGAGCATATTGTTGTAAGAAAATGAAAATGGTCATGAGAATAAATTATTTGATTGATATGGATGGAAATGATATATATATTTGCATATGGAAAGAATGATCACTTGTGTATGATGTAGAGAAATGTTTATGTGGAAATTGATAATGTTTAAGGTTGAGATTGGAAGATTAATATTATATTGTGTTGTGGTGATTTTGTTTAGTTGAACTCATAGAAGAAACTTTTAGGAAAGGAAGTTTGAATAGACTAAGGGGAGGAATTCCCTAAGTTAAAAAGGTGAATGGAGGAAATAGGAATAACTAAGTTTGATGTGAAATGGTTACTTGGGAAACATTAGAGTTTCGGTTACCCCTTGCTAAGGAGGGTACTTGATTCAATTTGATACTTTAAAGTTTATTGGAGGAAATTTGAAGTCAAATGATGAAGGAAAACCCTAGAAACTCTCTAGGAGAATTCGGCCATGATGGGTTGGAGAAGGGCCCAATACCCCACTTCAATCCTAGGCCCATTTTGGGTATAGAATATGATGACTAAGTAGGAAAATTATGAAATTACCCCAAAAGAAGGAGAAAGAAAATGAAATGTGAATGCACTCGAGCCTGTCTCGGGTTCTTGCATGAAAATAAGTAAGCATGCATGTCCCATGCATAAGTCATGAAAAGAAAGTTTTTAAAGTCAAGCATGTTTTTAAGAAAAAGGAAAAGAAAAGAAAAGATGGAATTTTTGAAAGAAAAGAAAGAAGTAAAGTTTTATAAGAACCCCAAAGGCTGGGACGGGGTAGTGCCCCAGTGGAACTCCCTGTCCACTCAGGAGTGTCTAAAGTCGAGTGGTAGCCCCTGGGTCGACGAAGAACAGTCGGCGGACCGTGTATGGCACCAAAAGGTGGCCGGAGCGCGGTAGCACCTAACGCTGGTGGGTGCCCAAGACGGATAAGGTGTAAGGACCTGCCGTTTTAAAGTTATACGACGCTCACTCTAGGGTGATGCGGTAACCAGCAGGGAACACGCGGTGCTAGGGGAACCGTGTTGTGTCTCATACATGTTAAAGAAAAGTCATGACAAGAAGGGATTTCGAGCCATAAGAAAGATCTGTATATGATAAGTGGCGCCTAAGAAAGAAAGAAAGAAAGATACGAAATGTTTTAAAGAAATGTTTTGAAAAGCAACGATGATATGAAAAGAAGTTTGAAAGAAGAAGTCTGCATGAAAGTTTTATGAAAAGAAGTCTGAAAGAAGTATGTCTGTTTAAAAGTTTTTCATGAGCATGTGCATAAGTCAGTCATTCATTGCATGTGCATTAGTTAAGAATGTTTTGTTCATTTAACTGTATATCTGATATGTTCTGGTTTAAGTGTTAGTGTACTTGCTGAGATTTCTCCCGAAATCTCACCCCCCTTTTTATTATCTTACTATTGCTCCCTTGGGAACAATAGAAGTCATTGCAGGACAGGATGGATCCACGGATTACGACTCTCGAGAAGATGGGTCGGACCCTCATGGGCCCGACTAAGGCTGAGACTGCCGGGCCAGTGACCCTAGACCTGTTGGGTCAGTGGGCGGCAGAGTCGCTTCCTATGGCGACTTACTTTTTTGACGACCTACGCCCTACGGGGTGTTGTATGGTGCTGGGTGTTGACGGGCTCCTCCACTTGGGACGCCTGTTTACGTCATCCTCTGGGATGATGTGCGACGTAGGTCCGGGGCTGAGTCTGGACAGCCTTCGTTATGGCCCCGACTATAAGAAGATAAAAGAAGAACCCGCCTATTAGTATGGTTGGCGGAGGGAGGAGTGGATCAGCAGCACCTTTATTTTGTATACACCGATGTACTTTTGGAAGGAAAAATCTTCCCGCTGTTTTGGGAAGTACTTTTGTATAAAACTGTTTACATTGGTGACTTTATTCTGATATATGTATATGTGCTTGTGATGTTTAATTTGGGTTTTATTTTGTTAACCATGTGATGTGCGACAAGCGTAACGTTTTGTCGTTTATTTATGGCTTGACCTTTTTCCGCTGCGATATATATAAAAAAAAAAAATTAAGGCTCTCCTAAGTAAAGATGAGGGGCGACTTCCTTGTGACGTTCGTCCCCGGCGTCGCATTTTGCGTACGAACCCAAGCGCAAGCTGGGGCGCCGACAGCGGTGGTATCAGAGCAGTTAAGTCTCTGGGTAAGAAACCACAAGTCCTAGGAGAAAGAATCACATGGTATAGGCTATGATTCTTTAGACTTAGGCTTGAATCTTTAGATAATGGATTGGAGATGGTGGTGATATACCAGTATGATGTGGTGAGTTACCAGGGTTGGAGCACAGGAGTTAAAGTGACTCATATGAAGATTATGCACTTTTCAGGGAAGAATGGCAGGAGGGCGACGACGTGCCCCTACTCCAAGGCCCGAAGCTTTACCGAGAGTTAATGTTTCGAGTCCGATGCCGACCGTAGGAAATACGCCACTAATTTCGCCGCCTCAGACCGGAGGAAGAGAGACTCCGAATGCCCCGTTAGATGGCGGACAAGCGATAGCGGAAGCTATTCGCCAGATGACGGAATTAGTGAAGCACCAAATGGAGCAGAGCCGATGTCACCCGAGCGCCAGTGGAGTGACGGCAGGATGCCCATACGAAAAATTTCTGGTGTATCGGTACCCGAACTTTACGGGGACTGAAGGAGCTATGAAGGCCGATCGATGGATTATGGACTTAGAACGCACCTTCGAAATCAGTGGGTGCACGGAGGCGCAAAAAGTGCAATATGCTGGTCACCTGTTACAAGGGGAGGCCGGACTATGGTGGGACACGAAAAGAAGGTTACTGAGACAAGAACTGGGAGAGAATGTGGTCCTTACTTGGGATAGGTTCAAGACCGAGTTTGATAATCGATTCTTTCCGGAGTCGATTAAAACAACAGAAAGCGATAGAGTTTGCCACATTAGTGCAAGGAAGCATGACGGTGGACCAGTACGCCGCTAAATTCATGGAACTGACACGATTCGCCCCGCATTTGGTAATAACAGAAAAGATGCGAGCGAAGAAATTTCAGGATGGATTGCAGCCAAGGATTCGCAATCAAGTAGCCTGTTTGCGAATCGAAAATTTTCAAGAGTTGGTGAATGTGACGGCCATTGCTGAAGCCGAGCAGAGAAGCCTGATCAATCAAGCCCAGACTTACAAGAAAAGACATTTTCCATATTCTTCGGGGAAAGATATGGATAAGAGGAGAAGTACTCGTCCCATGGATAAAGGGAAGGGTAAAGTAGGTGGATCAAAAGGAATGGCTCCACTTCCCCCATGTAGGACGTGCGGACGCCCACATAAGGGAGAATGCCGCGCTGCAACAGGAGCTTGTTTCAGGTGTGGTCAAGTGGGCCACCTGATCCGTGATTGCCCACAGCCAGCCCCTGGCGGAACGATAGCACCTGGAGGAAAGGCGAAGGCCCCTGTGAAGTCCAAGGTATACGCAATTACTCCGGGAGAAGTAGATGTGGACGACGAGGAGGCTATTAACGCCGGCATTATTACTGGTAACGATCTTAATTTTTATCTAAGAATTAAGGCATAGATAACTTTCTTAAAGTAACCATGAGGAAGTTTTATATATATAGGTGAAATTATATTGATGCGTAATGTGGTGTATGCTTTGTTTGATTCCGGCGCGACGAGATCTTTTATTTCTTATGATTGCGTGTGGAGGTGTAAGTTAGAAGTAGAGCCCTTGACTCGGAAAGTGTTGGTGACACTCCCTGATGGGAAGACATTTGGATGTCAGCGAATAGTGAGGAACTGCCCGTTAGAAATAGCTGGCGTAAGGTTCAACGCTGATCTGATAGTTTTCCATTTGTTAGGATTTGACGTGATATTAGGTATGGATTGGCTATCTAAGTATTACGCCAAGATTGACTGCCATAAAAAGGAGATTACATTTGAATTGCCCGAAGAAGAGAAGTTGCGCTACGAAGGGGAAACAGTTCACTATGTTTCTTCTATAGTGACGGCGAAAAGAATGACGAAAAGTTTAAGAGGAGGAGCTGAAGGGTTTTTGATACTGTCCTTGAAAGCAGGAGGAGATACCAAGAATATCGAAGAAATTCTGGTAGTAAAGGATTTTCCCCAAGTATTCTCAGATAATCTGTCAGGATTACCCCCGGAACGGGAAACTGAGTTTACCATTGAACTTGAACCCGCAACAACTCCAGTTCACAAGGCACCGTAAAGGATGGCTCCAACGGAATTGAAAGAATTGAAGACTCAAATCGAGGAATTGTTGGACAAGGGATTTATACGGCCTAGTTCATCGCCGTGGGGAGCCCCAGTTTTGTTTGTAAAGAAGAAAGATGGGACAATGCGGATGTGCATCGATTACCGAGGACTTAATAAGGTCACCATTAAGAATAAGTATCCGCTACCCCGGATAGACGATTTGCTGGACCAACTGCAAGGAGCTACAGTATTCTCCAAGATAGACCTCAGATCAGGGTACCATCAACTTAGGATTAAGGAACGAGACGTACCCAAGACTGCCTTCCGAACTCGCTATGGACATTTCGAGTTCTTAGTCATGCCTTTCGGACTGACAAATGCCCCAGCAGCCTTCATGGATCTGATGAATAGAATCTTTCGACTTTACTTAGACAGTTTCGTCGTGGTATTCATCGACGATATTCTGGTGTATTCACGGAATGATGAAGAACATAAGGAGCATTTGGAGACAGTGCTGAAAATTTTACAAGAACATCAGCTGTACGCCAAACTTAGTAAATGTGAATTTTGGCTCCACGAAGTTAAATTTTTGGGCCATGTAATTTCAAGCAACGGAGTTTCTGTGGACCCTGCAAAAATAGAGGCGGTAACTGAATGGCCTCAACCGACGTCTGTTCATGAAATACGTAGTTTTCTTGGCTTAGCAGGATATTACAGAAGATTCGTTGAAGGATTTTCCAAGTTATCTGGTCCTCTAACGGCTTTGACAAAGAAGAATGCCAAATATGTCTGGAATGACCAATGCGAGCAGAGTTTTCAAGAGCTTAAGAGAAGATTGACTTCCGCACCAGTGTTGGCATTACCAGAGCCACACAAACCATATGTAGTATATAGTGATGCCTCAAAGTTGGGTTTGGGATGTGTACTGATGCAGGAAGGACGAGTAGTCGCCTACGCGTCCCGACAGCTTAAAGATCATGAGCGAAATTATCCCACCCACGACCTGGAATTGGCAGCGGTAGTGTTTGCGCTGAAGATTTGGAGGCACTACTTGTATGGAGAAGAATGCGAGATATACACGGACCATAAAAGTTTAAAGTATCTGTTTAGTCAGAAGAATCTAAATATGAGACAAAGAAGGTGGATCGAGACTATAAATGATTTCCGGTGTGAGATCAAGTACCACCCGGGAAAAGCTAACGTGGTGGCAGATGCGTTAAGCCGAAAATCACAAGTAGAGGAACCATCGGTACTAGCCAGTATGCAAGATATGCTAGTAAAGAGTCAACCTGGAAAAAGCGATGTTAGCAACAGTTCAAGAGATTATTTCTCTGACCGAAGATGAAATCCGGGAAGGACAACGGCAAGATGCCAAACTGGAAAAGATCCGGACAAATTTACTCGAAGGAAAAGGATCACCTCATTTTACCGTGTCTGATGATGGAACGTTATACTTCGGAAAGAGAACAGTGATACCAGATAATCCAGAACTTAAAGAAAGGCTTATGAGGGAGGCACACTGCACCCCTTATACAGCCCATCCTGGAAGTACCAAAATGTACCGGGATCTGAAGGAAAGATTTTGGTGGGAAGGTATAAAGAAAGATGTAGCTACTTTTGTGGCAAAAGGTTCTGTGTGTCAAATGGTTAAAGCGGAACATCAACGTCCCGCAGGAATGCTGCAACCTCTTCCAATTCCGGAGTGGAAATGGGAAGATATTTCAATGGATTTCGTAATAGGATTCCCAAGAACCTCGGCGGGAAGAAACACAATATGGGTGATAGTGGACAGATTGACAAAGAGTGCCCACTTCCTACCGATTGCAAATACGGACTCAATGGAAAAATTGTCTCGAATTTATGTTAAAGAAATAGTTCGTTTGCACGGAGTGCCAAAAACGATTGTCTCAGATAGGGATCCAAGATTTACCTCTCACTTCTGGCAAAGTTTACAGAAGAGAATGGGATCCAACTTGAAGTTTAGCAGCGCCTATCATCCGCAGACTGATGGTCAGACAGAACGGACTATTCAGACTTTAGAAGACATGCTACGGTCGTGTGTGCTAGACTCTAGTGGCGACTGGGAGAGTCTTTTGCCCTTGATTGAATTCGCTTACAACAATAGCTTCCAAGCTACTATCCAGATGGCACCGTACGAAGCTCTGTATGGAAGAAAGTGCAGATCTCCGTTATATTGGGACGAAGTCGGTGAAAGCAAAGTGTTAGGGCCTGAATATTTGCAAGAAGTTAAGATTCAAGTAGAGCTGATACGGGAAAGGATGAAGACTGCCCAAAACAGGCAGAAGAGCTACGCAGATCGAAGGAGAAGACCCTTAGAATTTGTAGTTGGCGACTGGGTATATATTAAGATTTCGCCAATGAAGGGAGTGGCCCGATTTGGCAAGAAAGGAAAATTAAGCCCCCGTTACATCGGACCATATGAAATTTTAGAAAGAGTCAGACCAGTGGCTTATCGTTTGAATCTACCAGTAGACCTACAAGGAGTCCATAACGTGTTTCATGTGTCGTCTTTAAAGAGGAGTTTCGGCGACAAACCAGCGACGGTAATGGATCCGAGTACCATCGAGCTACGCCCGAATTTAACCTATGAAGAGTGGCCGACTCAGATTACTGATCGCAAGGAACAAGAATTAAGGAATCGAAAAATCTCCTTAGTAAAAGTATTGTGGAATAACCCGGCATTTCAAGAAGCAACTTGGGAACGCGAAGACGCTATGAGGGCTAACTACCCTCATTTGTTTGAAAATTCCTAGTGTATTTGATTTCTGATTAGCTAAGTTTTGATTGTAAATGAATGATTGCTTTGCTTGAATGTATGAACAATTGATTGGTGTTTTGAGTGTTATATTCATTAGATTACCTCATCGCACTGTAAATAACTTTTAATAAAATTTACCCAGGTTATGGCCAGAACTAGAAGAACCCCACGCATGTCAGTAGCTACCATAGCCCAATTAAGAGAGAGGAGAGAAGTCAGACAAAGAATCTTAAATAGAAGGCGTGAAAGAGAGAGGATTCAGAGGCTTAGGCACTTGGAGCGATGTGAGAGGCATCGTACTCATCGGATGGATATAGGACCTAAAGGGGACCCCGTATTTCGTAGAGCTACGCCAAGTGAAGAGCGACAACCCCCTAACCCTTGGATGAAGGGAGAGAGAGAGCAATTGCGTAGAATAGTACGGGGAAAAGCAAGTGAACCAAACATAGAACCTTTGGAAAATTCTGATACCTCTAATGATCGCATAAGACAAAGAATAGAGGGGATACCCCGAGTAGATACGGAAGAAGAAATAGTGCACAGATTGAATGAATTAAAGACGAACTTGTATTACGACTCGGATTTAGATGCTATATTTTACTTTTCTCAAGATTCGGTGACTGAGGAAGAAGGAGTACCCACTTATTCATCATCAGAAGAGTCCACTGCTAATACTCCTCGAGGTATGATAAAATTTATTATTATTCTTCATATCATCACATGCATTGATTTCGAGGACGAAATCTTTTATTAGTGGGGGAGGATGTAATAGCCCTAAAAATCTTCATCTTAATTTAATTAACTAATTAAGGATTAATACACAAGATTAGTGGTAATTGGTGAAAGAGCAAAATAGGCTTTGAAGAGATGGGCTTAGGAATGAGACCTTTGGAGAATGGATCAAGTGAATGGGCCAAGAGAGCAATGGTGAGTCCAAAAGCCCATAGAATGAGCCCATAGCCCATCAAGCCCATAGTTGAGACACTTGTCAATGGGAGAAAAATCCTAGAAAAATTATCCAAACCTTTGTAGGAAAATATTATTTGGTGAAGGTTGACTAGTAGTTGGATGCATGCCATGTAGGATTGAGTGTAGAATCTAATGGAATGATTTTTCCTACCATGGTATCTTGGAGGTACAAAACACCATCCCTTGACTTGCCAAGTGAGGTCATGAGGTGTAGGGAAGTTACAAGTGGCATGAGGAGAAGCTTGGATGAAGGGAGCTTGGTGTTTCGGTGGAGGCCAATCCGTGGGGTTCCTTGGGGAGTCTCATGGGGTATGGCCATCTACAAGTGATAGGACAAAGAGGAAGAGTGTGTAAGTGGATGAAGTACATGTGTAAGAAAGTATGGTGATGTGAAGAGAGGTATGGTGTATGTGTAGGTGGTTGAAATGACAAAAACTAGGAAGAGAAGCAAAAGGGAGTTTCGGTGGAGCTAGCTTGGCCGGTCATGCCTTGCTCAAATTCCAAAAAGCATGGCTTTGGAATCACTTGGATGGACACATGAGAGGATAGAGGAATGATGATTGAGTGAAAAACAAGAAAATGGAGGCTAGAGGCACCAATAAGCCGCCGGCCATAGGAAAGAAAGGAGAAAGGAGAATCATCTAGGTATGGCCAAGATTTGATCTTGGAGTGGCCTAGAGTTGTCAATCAACCCATCTATCTTTAGCCATGCCTAAACATGATGAGAAGAGTACCAAGGACCCTAGGGAAGGGAGCTGGCCGTGTGACCCTTAGGCAAAACCTCTTGAGCTCAAATCACTTAGACACATGCAAACACCCTCACTTCCTCTCCACCTCTCGGCCAAACTCACCCTAGCTATTCCTACTTTTGTTTCTTCTCTTTTCACCACATATTTTGAAGAATCCTATAGTAGGAAAGCCAAAAGCAAGAGTGTGAAGGTGATCAATTCATTGGAGAAGGTTAGTGATTAAATCTATACAAGATTAGGAAGAACACACACACACATGTAACACTTTGTAATGGTTGGAAAGAAATAGAGCTTTCTTTGAGTTTTATGTTCATGACTAGACTAATGGGAGATTGTATATGTGTAATTTCAGATTTAAGCTAAAGCCTAGTAGGAGTGTTGTAAGTATACTCCCACTTTTTCCTTAACAAGTCTTATATATAGTGAAGTGATCATGTTTGTTGGATTAATGGTTGCCATTGCCATGTTTGGGTTGGAATGATTTTTCTTGCTTGAAATATGAATATTCTTGGATAAGTTTATATGATGGAACAAGCTTAGAATATGAGTAGAAATGATGAATTAAGTGTGAGTTGCAAAAAGAAAGGAAAAAAAAAAGCATGATTATTTGATGAAATGATGAAAATGATGCATGAAGGATTTTAGTGTTAAATGTTAAATTGTGGCCTTGCTAAGGTAAGGATTTTATTTGAGGAACTAGTGATGGAATTGATTTATTCAAGGAGCATATTGTTGTAAGAAAATGAAAATGGTCATGAGAATAAATTATTTGATTGATATGGATGGAAATGATATATATATTTGCATATGGAAAGAATGATCACTTGTGTATGATGTAGAGAAATGTTTATGTGGAAATTGATAATGTTTAAGGTTGAGATTGGAAGATTAATATTATATTGTGTTGTGGTGATTTTGTTTAGTTGAACTCATAGAAGAAACTTTTAGGAAAGGAAGTTTGAATAGACTAAGGGGAGGAATTCCCTAAGTTAAAAAGGTGAATGGAGGAAATAGGAATAACTAAGTTTGATGTGAAATGGTTACTTGGGAAACATTAGAGTTTCGGTTACCCCTTGCTAAGGAGGGTACTTGATTCAATTTGATACTTTAAAGTTTATTGGAGGAAATTTGAAGTCAAATGATGAAGGAAAACCCTAGAAACTCTCTAGGAGAATTCGGCCATGATGGGTTGGAGAAGGGCCCAATACCCCACTTCAATCCTAGGCCCATTTTGGGTATAGAATATGATGACTAAGTAGGAAAATTATGAAATTACCCCAAAAGAAGGAGAAAGAAAATGAAATGTGAATGCACTCGAGCCTGTCTCGGGTTCTTGCATGAAAATAAGTAAGCATGCATGTCCCATGCATAAGTCATGAAAAGAAAGTTTTTAAAGTCAAGCATGTTTTTAAGAAAAAAAGAAAAGAAAAGAAAAGATGGAATTTTTGAAAGAAAAGAAAGAAGTAAAGTTTTATAAGAACCACAAAGGCTGGGACGGGGTAGTGCCCCAGTGGAACTCCCTGTCCACTCAGGAGTGTCTAAAGTCGAGTGGTAGCCCCTGGGTCGACGAAGAACAGTCGGCGGACCGTGTATGGCACCAAAAGGTGGCCGGAGCGCGGTAGCACCTAACGCTGGTGGGTGCCCAAGACGGATAAGGTGTAAGGACCTGCCGTTTTAAAGTTATATGACGCTCACTCTAGGGTGATGCGGTAACCAGCAGGGAACACGCGGTGCTAGGGGAACCGTGTTGTGTCTCATACATGTTAAAGAAAAGTCATGACAAGAAGGGCTTTCGAGCCATAAGAAAGATCTGTATATGATAAGTGGCGCCTAAGAAAGAAAGAAAGAAAGATACGAAATGTTTTAAAGAAATGTTTTGAAAAGCAATGATGATATGAAAAGAAGTTTGAAAGAAGAAGTCTGCATGAAAGTTTTATGAAAAGAAGTCTGAAAGAAGTATGTCTGTTTAAAAGTTTTTCATGAGCATGTGCATAAGTCAGTCATTCATTGCATGTGCATTAGTTAAGAATGTTTTGTTCATTTAACTGTATATCTGATATGTTCTGGTTTAAGTGTTAGTGTACTTGCTGAGATTTCTCCCGAAATCTCACCCCCCCTTTTTATTATCTTACTATTGCTCCCTTGGGAACAATAGAAGTCATTGCAGGACAAGATGGATCCACGGATTACGACTCTCGAGAAGATGGGTCGGACCCTCATGGGCCCGACTAAGGCTGAGACTGCCGGGCCAGTGACCCTAGACCTGTTGGGTCAGTGGGCGGCAGAGTCGCTTCCTATGGCGACTTACTTTTTTGACGACCTACGCCCTACGGGGTGTTGTATGGTGCTGGGTGTTGACGGGCTCCTCCACTTGGGACGCCTGTTTACGTCATCCTCTGGGATGATGTGCGACGTAGGTCCGGGGCTGAGTCTGGACAGCCTTCGTTATGGCCCCGACTATAAGAAGATAAAAGAAGAACCCGCCTATTAGTATGGTTGGCGGAGGGAGGAGTGGATCAGCAGCACCTTTATTTTGTATACACCGATGTACTTTTGGAAGGAAAAATCTTCCCGCTGTTTTGGGAAGTACTTTTGTATAAAACTGTTTACATTGGTGACTTTATTCTGATATATGTATATGTGCTTGTGATGTTTAATTTGGGTTTTATTTTGTTAACCATGTGATGTGCGACAAGCGTAACGTTTTGTCGTTTATTTATGACTTGACCTTTTTCCGCTGCGATATATATAAAAAAAAAAAATTAAGGCTCTCCTAAGTAAAGATGAGGGGCGACTTCCTTGTGACGTTCGTCCCCGGCGTCGCATTTTGCGTACGAACCCAAGCGCAAGCTGGGGCGCCGACATTATTGATTTAATAATTATATGATATTGGTGTTTATTAGATTTCTTATAACATTGAATAAATATGTTAAGAATATTTTAAATGTTGTTAATAATTATTAGATTTCTTATAAAGTTGGGTGCTTATATTAATTATAAGAATGTAAATCTATTTTAAGGATTTAGATTTTCACAACTTATTTTGATAGAACATGAATATAGTTCAAAGTATTTTCTAAGTTTTAATATGTTATTAGTATTTAAATATTTTAAAATATAAGTATCCATTGATTTCTATGTAAATAGAATATTCATTTAATTATTTTATACAAAATGATTTTAATTAAATAGAAATATCCGACTTATTGAATATAGCTTTGATTGTTTTATTAAAACATATTTTTAAAGTAAAATGTTTTATAAGTATTTTATTTATGATATTAGTATTTAATATCTTTTGTACGAAGTATAATGTGTATTTTCTTTTTTCTCCACAATACATGTTAACTTAGTAGAATATTTTAGCACGTGATTTTAGCAACGTTAGTGACAATTTAATAATTTCGTATAGGTGATGTCCAGTTATGAAAGAGAATTTAAGAAACAGCGTTACAAGATAGGTAAATTTGATCACAAAATTAGGATCCTCACCATTAAATTATATTATTAGTAGAGCCTATTCTTTGGTAGCCATTTTCATATACTCCCATGTCATGCAAGCATGTCATTCAGCACAGCACAGTATACCTTCATGTCATTCAACATCATGTTCAGATTCAACTAGTTATTTATAATAGTATGTAAATTATGCATCTTATGTTGCATAAGTCACATAAGTTATGTTAAATTTAAATATAAGATTAGTTCATACTAGTAATCAGTTAATTAGTAATCAGTTCAATTCAGATGGTCATTCAGATGCATGGTACCAATGCATATCAGATCAAGGTGAATGTGCAAGCCACGGACTTAAGCGTGGTCCATCATAGTATGCTAGAGGACTATTAGCGGCTCCCCTTACTGCATCGGGACGTGAGGTCAATGCACAACTTTGCACACAAGGTTAAGTGTGTTGGCCAATCAGCTCAGTTAGGTCAATTCAGTTAAATCAGTACAGTCAAATTTGATCTTTTAAATCAATTCAGTTAGTCAGTTTAGATCAGTCAAACCTATCAGTTAATTCAGACCAGTCACTTAAGTCAGTTAAATCAGTCATGTGTAGCATGAGCATCAATATGAACAGTCATGTTTTCATAATTCAGTATAAATTTTATAAAAAATTTCCTATAGTATTATCTTACATTGTGGTGGATTTTTCTTACTGAGTCATCAACTCATTTTAGTTTATTTCCTATTTTTAAAATCACCTAGGTGAGAAAGAGGTTCAGTGCGAGCAGACAGGCCGAGAGTAGATTGAGCAGCTAATTAATTTTTTTTAAGTTTTATGAAAAATAAGTGTCTTTATAATACAAGTTTAATTTAAGTTATTTTAGTTGAAGTTTTTGTTTTCCAGGAAATAAGTGTCTTTATGACACAAGCTATTTTTAGTTATTTCAATCAAAATTCTTGTGACAGACATTTTACTAGAATTTCATTTCTATGAACTAAATGTTATTTTACTTTTATTATTAAACCAAGAATCTTGTGCCTTAGAAAATGTTAAGTGACACTTTTTAGCCTTCGGGAATGGGGTGTTACAGATACTTCTCTTGAGTGAAATTGATTTGGAGATCAAAGACAAAAAAGGGACAAAAAATTGTGTCATAAATCGTTTAAGTCGTTTAGTTCATGTGGAGGATGAACTTCGTCTGCAGGAAACATTCCCCGACGAGCAATTGTTCTCCGCGAGTGTGACATTACCTTAGTATGCAAATATTGTAAATTATTTGGTTACTAATATTTTACCTCCAAGTTTGTCTAAGGCTTTAAGAGATAAGATAAAAAATGATGCCAAATACTATGTGTGGGATTACCCATACTTATGGAGACATTGTGCAGATCAAGTGATAAAAAGGTGCGTTCCTGAAAGTGAAATTATTTCTATTCTCATCTTTTGTCATTCTAATACTTGTGGAGGTCACTTTGGAGCTAAGAGGATGGTGAGAAAAGTGCTAGAATGTGGTTTTTATTGGCCATCTTTATTCCAAAATTCATATTCTTTTTGTAAGTCATCCGATAATTGTCAAAAGATAGGTAATATATCCCAAAGGAAGGAGATGCCACAAACCCCGTACTATTTTGCAAAATTTTTTATATTTGGGGCATCGATTTCATGGGACTATTCCCTGTACCTTTTAGTTATGTTTATATTTTGCTTGCTGGTGATTATGTCTCGAAATAGGTGGAAGCTAAAGCCACAAGGACTGCTGATTCTAAAGTTGTTACAAATTTTATCAAGTCTAACATATTCTCCAGGTTTGGAATTCCAAGAGTTCTAATAAGTGATCGATGCACGCACTTTTGCAATCGAACTGTGGAGATTTTGCTGAGAAAATACCATGTAACCCACAAGATGTCAACTGCCTATCATCCGCAAACTAGTGGACAAGCAAAAGTATCAAATTGAGAGATCAAGTCCATAACTGAAAAGACGGTCAATCCAAGTAGAAAAGATTGGAATTTTCCCTTGGATGATGCCTTGTGGGCGTATAGGACTGCATATAAGATGCCCTTTGGTATGTCACCTTATCCGTTGGTGTTTGGGAAACCATGCCACCTTCCAGTTGAGTTAGAACACAAGGCATATTGGACTGTCAAAAGTTTCAACATGAAGATGGATTGTAATAGCCCAATTTTTTTAGATAAACTATTTTCTTGAGGATTTATTTTAAGGAACTTCTTGGAAATATTTTTCTCATAAAAATAGAATTTGAGACTTAGATGATAATTGTGAGCTATAAAAATGTGAAATTATGCATTTTAGGATAAATTATGGATGGACCTTTGGGAATTTTAACAAAGTATCAACTAGAGAAATTCAATTTGGACCTAGAAACAAATAATTTTCTAAATTTAGGGGATAAATTTAAGAGGAAGTGACAAAAACAAAAATCAAACACTTGGTGTGCCCGGAATGAGCTCTTAGGCTGGTCTGTCAGGTTTTTGTGTAATGAGCATAAATTCTTCATATGAGGTCCAAATGAGGTGATTTTAATTCTTATAGAGCCTTAAGAGGTATATCTAAAATTTTCATGTTTTTGGTTTTCGAAGATTCAGACTGGATCAAATACTTAATTGGGCATGAAGTGGACGGCCGTGGATTGAGCCCAATTGGTAACCAATTTAGATGAGTTGTCTTATGTTCGGCCATGTGACGAAAATTGTGATTGAATATCAATTTTTTTGAGGTTGTGACATGTGTAAGAGTATGTGGAAGGTGGAGATAAGTCATCTAGAAGCCTTGGTTAGCAAGAAAACAAAAGGAAACGATGGAGGAATTGAGAGCAAATCTAATTGGTGAAGGAACTAGCTAAACCAGTCAAACCATCCCTTTTTTTCTAACCAATGGCAAACTAAGTCTTGGAAATATCTTCCCAGCCACCCCAAGTGTGCTAATGAGGGCTGGAACATGTGACAAGAAGGGGAAAAATGTTCTAGAAGTCGTGGGGCACAAGAATGACCAAGTGGCCGGATACCCCTCACCAAGAATTTTATGTTTTTATTTTGAATTTTGTCTTCTTGTATTGTCATTATATGAGCCATTGATCAAAAGAGAGTTTATAGGTGGATTAAGCAAGACCCTTGGATGAATATTAGAACCAAATAAAATCTAAACTAGGGATATGATTAGGCCTAAGTAAGGAGAACACCTCACCTAGTCGGCCAAGGAAGAAAATCGAAGGACTTGGGTTATTCTCACCTCTAAGCCCTTATGCATGGCACCACTCACCTATATATATGTGTGAACATTGTTCCAAGCCTCCCATGAGTCGATCCCACGACCACACAAGAAAGGGAAAGAAGAAAATTCACCTAAACACATTTACACCACTAGAACACCAAAAAGAAGGCACTCTAGAGGCCTTGGAGGGAGAATTATCTAAAGCCTAATCCAACCATCAAACCAAGTTTTAGAGAAATTTGTAAGTGCACAACTTAACTTAATCTTGGCATAGAATGAGTGATTTGATAATTAGATCATGTATGATACTTGTTTGATCTTAAACTATGTTTGTATGTTGAAATGAAAGCTATTATGTTTTGAATTAGTTTTTATTATGGAAATATGCTAAGAAAAAATAGAAGAACTTATAATTATATTTTACTAAGTAATTTGAAGGTTTTTGTAGAAAGGTGACTTGTATTAGGTTGGAAAAACACCTAATCCTAGACTTCGCTCGACTCTCGCTTGACTTCTAGCTCGAGCGAGATACAGGCTGAGATTTGACATCTTGTGATAAATTGGACATAACTTGTTCATTTGATGTCGGATTTGAATGATTCAATAGGCTATGAAAATTTAAGAGAAAGATATATAACTTTTATGTTTAAAGTTTTAAGAGATAAGGACTAAATAAAGGATGAAACTGGGATTGAATTGGCAGAGCGAGATTTAGACAGAAACTTGGCTCGACCCTTGCTCGATGTTTGGCTCAAGCGAGATTCCCCTGTTACCTGAATTCGATATTTTCTTGTATCCAATGCATGTGATTTAATATAATAATTATATGTGGAATACAAATATGTTATGTATTTCATAAGATATGCATTCAAAAGTCTAAGGTTATGATCATGTTGCATTTTGTCTCATACATGTCATCATAAGTCGTGACGTCCGTTTTAAGAAAAGTTCATGTTACGTGTTGTCATAAATCATGTCAACCATTTAAGAAAACTTAATAAGAAATATTCGACAGAGACAGCAATACGTAATGCTTGTCAATGATACGAAATAAAAAATATTCGATAGGGAAGGCGATACATAACGCCTGTCGATGATACGAAATAAGTAAGACCCGATAGGGACTGCGATGCGTAACGCCTGTCGAGGATAAGAAGTAAGTAAGACCCACAATATAAGAAAGTAAATAAAAATTTTAAATATAAGATGGTGGGTCCATGTAAGAGTATAAGTCTGTATAGAAATTGTGGTCATCCATATGCATGAGTCTCATAAGGCATTCATGAATCATGAGAAGTTAGTTCATTATGGTATATGCTATTGATATGCTCGGATGATGCCTTTGTTAAGTTATTTGTGTACTTACTAAGATTTCCTTGGAAATCTCTCTTGTGTATTTCTTTTCTTTTTGGAAATTCAATCCTTACTATAGGATTTGATAATGGACATAGGTAAAGTCCTAGTCGCTCGAAAGACCTAGAGGAACCCTGAGAGGCCCTCCTAGTACTCTCCCTAGAAGTTTTGACTAGTTAATAGAAATAGGGATCGATGTCGACGCGAGAACAAATTTCAGGAAAGGAAAAATGAGTCGTGATGGCCATAAGAAGATATTTGAGAAGTCCTGTAAATATTGTATATAAGAAAACTAACTAGGTTATGTACGTAAGGATACAATGTTATTTTAAATGGATAATGTGGATATTGTGGTTTTTATGCTACCATGTGATCACTATAAATTAATTTTATTCAGAACTTTTTCGCTGTAATTTGCATTAAATTTAGGTAAGTACGGGGGTGAGTAGCCAACTGTTACTTACCCTGACACTTCAATTTGCGTTAAATTACGAACGTAAATTAGGGGTGTCACATGGATGAAAGTGGAGAACACAGAAAATTGCAACTACAAGAGTTCGAGGAAATTTGCAATGATGCCTATGAGAGTGCAAGGATTTACAAGGAAAAGATGAAAGCTTTTCATTACAAGATGATTTCTAGGAAGAAGTTTAAAGTTGGTAAAAAAGTCTTTCTATAATATTCATGGCTTTGCTTGTTTTCGAGTAAGTTGCATTTTCATTGGATTGGACCTTTTGTTGTCACTAATATTTTTCCTCATGGTGCAGTTGAAATTCAATGTTTAACAACTTCCAAAGTGTTCAAAGTGAATGGCCATAGACTTAAGCCTTTTTATGAAGGTTTCCAAGTAGAGAATGCGGCAAGATTGGATCTTGAGGATCTGATTTATACTGATTAAAGAAAAAAAGTCTTGAGTCGAGCCAACGACAATAAACAAAGGTGTTGCTTGGGAGGCAACCCAAGGGGACTTTGTTTTCTTATTCTCTTATTTCTATTTTGGTTATTTTTGTCTTTTCTTTGCATTTAATTTTATATTGGGGACAATGTCAATTCTAAGTGTGGGGGAGGATGTCAACGCCCCCAACCTATGCTTGAGATTAAACGTAAACTAAAGTGTCGGGGACATGTAACACAAGGCTACATACCCCTCATTCATGTCAAAAAATAAAATGCATGCACTTAACTCACTAGCAGTATGGAATAAATATCGCAGTGGAATAAAGTCAATTCTAAAATGATAAGCAAAGTAAAAATAAATTGACAATCATTACATGGTAGTACTAAAGTAAAATCCCAAAAGCTTTTATAAAGAAAAATACCGTAATGTATCAAGTTATAAGATCCATAGCTCCTAAAGCGCGGGAGTACCCAAATCCTAAAAATACTAATGTGACGCCCCCAACTTACGTCTGGGATTTAACGTAAATTAAGGTGTCTGGATGAGCAACACTTGGCTACTCACCCTCGTACTTAACAATACTAAAAAGCATAAATCATCTAATTCGCAGCGGATCAGGTTATAGATATAAAACTTTCTAAAGATCACACGGAAATATATATATACAACATTCATTAAAGTTTAAACATTGTACTTTATACATATACACAACCCAACTGTAGCAAAATATATTACATACATCCCAAAAGAACTTTCCTTCACCTCACTCTTTCTCCCTCTTAACCTCAGGGTATTCTCTCCCATAGCGAAACCTATCCATACTAATACTAAAGTCTCGCTGGAGCTGTTGTCCCTGTGGAGTCACACAAACTCCACACATGGACAAGGAGCCGTCTGCTCCTAAGGTTAAGCAGCATCCCGTACGTCGCCTCTCCTCAACAAAAGTGGATGCATCAAGACTCCCAGATCCGGTGGGTCGAATACTGGTAGGAGGTCCGAAGGAAACAAAAGAAATGTCCAAAAAGGGACTATAATCGGAAAGTCCCTCAGGACTCCCCGAAGTCTCCTGCCTCGTCGGGGCTGTCCCCCGGCTGGTCATCAAATCCTGTACGAAATAATATGCACAAAATATATGGAGCCACAAAAGAGTGAGATTTCGAATGAAATCTCAGTAAGTACATAAACAGCTTAAAGGAAACAGGGAAAACAACTATAAAGTTATACCACAACTGACAAGGGAAATTACCCTAACATACCCCTCACAAGACCACTGTCTAACTGACACTTTTTTTTTCTCTTAACTCACCCATGATCTTATATTAAATTACCCCGTTTTCCCTTAAGGTTTTTATATTCTTTCATATCACGACAGGCGTTACGTATCGCCGTCCCTGCCGGCACGTCAGTCATACGGGCGTTACGTATTGCCGTCCCCGTCATGACGTGACTAACTTATCAATCATATACTCATCAATCATCCGGGCGTTACGTATCGCCGTCCCCGTTATGATAAGTCTGGTGTCAATCATCCGGGCGTTACGTATCGCCGTCCCCGTTATGACACGAAATATATACACATAGTACTGCGGGCGTTACGTCTCGCCGTCCCCGCAAGGATCAATCACACGGGCGTTACGTCTCGCCGTCCCCGTGGAGATCACAATTTCATATCACGACAGGCGTTACGTATCGCCGTCCCTGCCGGCACGTCAGTCATACGGGCGTTACGTATCGCCGTCCCCGTCATGACGTGACTAACTTATCTTTTATATATTGTTCTCTTTCTTTATATTCTTCTCTTATACACATGAGTCATCTCACTTATAACCCTTCCCATTTGAAACACCACTTCCATTCCAAGAAAACCCTAAACCTAAGCAAAACAGGGCATCTCGCTCGAGCGGCCTGTCGAGCGAGTATCGAGCGAAGTCTCGGGTTGGGACTCGCTCGAGTGGGGTATCGAGCGACAGTCAAGCGAGGGTTCAGATTTTGCCTTCGCTCGACCACCTGTCGAGCGAGAGTCGAGCGAACTCACGGCTCTAAGGGTTTTTCCACTCAAAACATGCCAATCTTTTTCATACACTCCATTTATCTTCCTAAAAACCTAAATCTAAGTTTCCACAATTTTATTGAACATAAAAACAAGACAAATACAATCAACCCTACTCATATGTCCATTTCCACTCAAACATGCTCTCAAGTGTTCACTAATATGAAACATAACTCAATCATGCTAATAAACCAGTTCCATGCTTAATTTAAGCTAGAATGTGGACTTACAATTTCTTCCAAGCTCTAGGGAATTGATCCAACCAACTTCCTCCAAGTTATCTCTCACACACACTCACTTCACTCACAAGTGATCACTTTGAGGGTTTGGGGAGGGATTTCTGGTTTGGCTTCACAAGGCAAGTGCTCTCTCCTTCTAAAGGAGCTTAGGAAGCTCTCAAGCCTCTATTTATAGGGTGGTGGTCGACCAACATGAGGGAGAGAAAAGGAATTGCACCCAAGGTGCCCTAGTTGGCAGATTTGCATGTGATGAGGTGTCCATCTAGGCAAAATCTAATGATGAGGATTAAGCCTCCCAAATCCTAGGCTTTGCAGCTGGATTAGTCATCCAAGGGCTCACAATTGAGGTGGTTTGGCTGCCCATTTTGATCCATGGCTGAGAAGCAAGCTAAAGGGATAAGAGGTGAGGTGGCAATTCACCTAACCATGCATGCATCTCTCATCTCCAGCTCTCCCCCTTGTGTCACACGCCCCTTCCAGATTTTCCAATCCATTTGGTTCCTTCCCAACTCCCTTAGGTCTTCCCTCAACAAGTTCTAGAAGGTCACTTCATAGTTTAGTTAAGGTAGAGCCAAATTTGATCCAATTAGTCACCAATCAACCAGATTTTGGCTCCCTTGAGTTTCCATCACCCCAACTATTCAATTGACTTCCAAATCAACTTTCCATTCATTCCTAACTATCCCTACACATGTCCTAATCCCAGAGAATCCTAAAACCAGTTGCCTATTTGGTTACATGCCCCAATCTAGTTCAATTACCCAACTCGGGTTCCATTTAAGCCCATTCTAAAGCTGCCTACTTGATTCCCGAATAAGCTATTGATTCCCTCCGAATCTCAGGGAACTTCAAACATAAAAGTTTTAGATATATCTCTTAGGGTTATATACCAATTGTAATCACCTCATTTGGACATCCTATGGCTGACTTATGATCATTTTCCTAAAACTCGACAGATTAATCCGAAAGTGCATAATTCCCAATACTAAGTGAAATCTCACATTCCTCAACTAAATCTCCCATTCTAATTTCCTAATAAATAAATACATCAAATAAATCTCCTTAAAAATAATATCTATAAAATAATTTACCTTAGAAAATTTGGGCTATTACATCCTCCCCCCCTTAAAAAGGATTTCGTCCCCGAAATCGCTAAGATAAAATAAATAAGGGTTAAGGAGTCTAACCTCGGTTGCTAGCAGTAGATTCTTCTGAAGAGGTAGGTACTTTTTCCTCATTAATTAGTGAATCCTGAGAGTGATAAAATATCATGTCTATATCGGGATCATAGTACATATTTACACTAATCTCTTGCAACATACGGAATCTCTCTTCCTCGGTCTCTTCTATTATAGGTCCCTCTTCACACTGACGTTTACGCTCCTCAGATCCATCAGATGATTCTATTATGACAGCTTTTCCTTTGTCCTCTCTTCTCAAAAATCTTTTCTCTGCTTTTAACCATTTTCTAGCGGGTTGTCTTTCCTCACCTGGTAACGCTTTTCTACTTATAGGGTTACCTTTCTCGTCTATGTCCATAATGTGGGTTCTGTGCTTCTCACTTTTATTTAACCAGCTCAATCTCTCAGCTTTCCACTGTTTCAGTTTTTCTCTACGAAATCTTTCTCTAACTCTTTCAGATCTTTTCTTTAACTGATCTACTGGGGTGACTGACATACGTGCGGTTCTTTTTGGAGCCATAATCCTGTGTAAGGTTAAATATTAATGAATATAAATATAAAAGGAAACACAAATATCATACAAATGCAAGACAGTTAATTCAATTTATAATGTATATTATTACAACTATGTTTCAAACAAGTGGGGATAATTAACTCTCATTACATCCTCACGTTCCCAAGTGGCTTCCTGAAAAACAGGATTATTCCAAAGTACTTTTACTAATACTATGGTACGATTCCGAAGGGTCTGTTCTTTCTGATCTTCAATTCGTACAGGCCATTCTTCGTAAGTTAAATTGGAACGTAAATTATTAGGGCGCGGATCCATTACTGCCACTGGTTGATCATTCAAACACCTTTTCAGAGAAGATACATGGAAGACGTTATGAACTCCTTGCAAATCATCAGGTAGGGCTAAACGGTAAGCCACTAGACCTACTTTTTCCAGAATTTCATAAGGTCCAATATAACGAGGACTCAACTTCCCTTTCTTACCAAATCGCATGACTCCCTTTAGTGGCGAAATCTTCAAATATACCCAGTCTCCCACCATAAAATCTAAAGCCCTTCTACGATTATCTGCATAACTCTTCTGTCTACTTTGTGCTGTCTTTATCTGATTTCTAATCTTTGTGATCTGCTCTTTGACTTCTTGTAAATACTCGGGTCCCAAAACACTACTTTCACCCACTTCATCCCAATAAATAGGAGACCTACATTTCCTCCCATAAAGTGCTTCATATGGTGCCATCTGTATAGTAGCTTGAAAACTGTTATTGTATGCAAATTCAATTAACGGTAACAGACTTTCCCAATCTTTGTCAAAATCTAACACGCAGGCTCGCAACATATCCTCCAAAGTCTGAATAGTTCTTTCTGTTTGCCCGTCCGTTTGAGGATGATATGCGCTGCTGAAATTTAAATTGGTACCCATCATCTTCTGTAAACTTTGCCAAAATCGAGATGTAAATCTAGGGTCTCTGTCTGATACTATAGTCTTGGGTATTCCATGTAAGCGAACTATTTCCTTCACATAGATTTTTGCTAACTTTTCCATGGAATCTGTGTTGGAGATAGGTAAAAAGTGAGCACTCTTTGTCAATCGATCCACTATCACCCAAATCGAATTCTTTCCCGTAGATGTTCTCGGAAATCCTATCACAAAATCCATAGATAGATCCTCCCATTTCCATTCGGGGATTGGTAAGGGTTGCAACTGACCGGCTGGTCTTTGGTGTTCAGCTTTTACTAATTGACACACTGGACACCTGGCGACAAAAGTCGCAATATCCTTCTTCATTCCTTCCCACCAAAACTTTTCTTTTAAATCTTGATACATCTTAGTACTTCCAGCATGAGCAGTATATGGTGTACTATGAGCTTCTTTCATCAACCTTTCTTTCAATTCTGGAGCATCCGGAATGATTTTCCTTCTCCCAAAGTATAACATTCCATCTCCTGAAATCATAAAGTGTGGAGACCCTTTCCCTTCCAGTACATGCTGTTTTATCTTCTCCAGCTTAGCATCCTCTTGTTGTTTTTCCTTAATTTCTTTGTCCGTTAAAGGAACAATTTCTTGAATTTCCATTAGCTTGAGGTCCTGTGATAATCTGTTCACTAGAATTTCTCGCATCGCTGCCAGCACTGAAAGTCCTTCTGTTTGAACTTTCCTACTCAAGGCATCGGCTACCACATTAGCCTTTCCAGGGTGGTATTTGATTTCGCATTGAAAATCACTTATAGTCTCTATCCACCTTCTCTGTCTCATATTCAAGGTTTTCTGGCTAAAAAGATACTTGAGACTCTTATGGTCCGTAAAAATTTCACACTTTTCTCCATATAAGTAATGCCGCCAAATCTTTAGAGCAAACACTACAGCTGCTAACTCTAAATCATGCGTGGGATAATTCTGTTCATGATCCTTAAGTTGTCGGGATGCATACGCCACTACTCTTCCTTCTTGCATTAACACACACCCCAATCCCATTTTTGAGGCATCACTATATATCACATAAGGTTTATGAGGTTCTGGCAAGGCTAAAATTGGTGCTGTAGTCAATCTCTTCTTTAGCTCTTGAAAACTCTTTTCACATTATTCACTCCAAATGTACTTAGCATTCTTTCTAGTCAATGCTGTCAGAGGTGCAGACAGTTTGGAAAATCCTTCCACAAATCTTCTATAGTATCCAGCTAATCCCAAGAAACTTCGTATTTCATGTGCATTGGTTGGTTGCTGCCATTCCATCACTGCTTCTACCTTGGCCGGATCCACTGAGACTCCTTCACTCGAAATAACATGACCCAAAAATTTAACTTCTTGTAGCCAAAATTCACACTTGCTAAGTTTGGCGTACAATTGATGTTTCTGTAAAATTTCCATTACTACTCTCAAATGCTCTTTATGATCTTCGTCAGTCTGAGAGTAGATCAAAATATCATCAATAAAAACCACCACAAACTTGTCCAAGTATGGTCTGAATATCCGGTTCATCAAGTCCATGAATACTGCTGGTGCATTTGTCACTCCGAATGGCATAACCAAAAATTCGAAGTGCCCATATCGGGTTCGGAAAGCCGTCTTAGGTACATCTTGCTCCCTGATTTTCAACTGATGATAGCCAGACCGAAGGTCTATTTTTTAAAACACAGTTGCTCCTCTTAATTGATCCAACAGGTCATCTATCCGTGGCAACGGGTATTTATTCTTAATGGTAACTTTATTCAATTCCCGGTAGTCTATGCACATCCGCATCGTCCCATCTTTCTTCTTCACAAACAACACTGGCGCTCCCCATGGGGATGAACTAGGCCTGATGAATCCTTTTCTCAAAAGTTCTTCAATTTAAGCTTTTAATTCTTCTAATTCCACCGGTGCCATCCTATACGGAGTCCTATGAACTGGAGTTGTGGCTGGTTCCAATTCAATAACAAATTCTGCTTCTCGATCAGGAGGTAGTCCCGGTAGATCATCCGAAAAGACTTGAGGAAAGTCTTCCACCACAGGAATTCCTTGAATACTTTTAACAACTTCTGAGGAGTTTAACATGATTACCCAGTAGCCCTTAGTTTCCTTGTTAATACTTTTCATTATTCGCTTAGCAGTTACTATGAAGGAAATTGCCTTCAACATTTCCCCCTTGTAACAAAATTTCCCTTCCTTGGGTAAGTCAAAAATTATTTCCTTTCTGCGACAGTCCAGTTTAGCATAATACTTGGCCAACCAATCCATACCTAAAATTAAATCAAACTCCATCAAATGGAATAGTATCAGATCAGCGACCAGTCGTGAACCTTCAATCTCCAAGGGGCAATTTCTCACCATCCGGTGGCATCCTGTTACCTTTCCATTGGGCATGACCACTATAACCTTTTGGGTCAACAATTCAGTTTCTAATTCACACTTTTGGACACAATTATAGGAAATAAAGGATCTGGTTGCTCCCGAATCAAACAAGGTATAAACCACGCATTGCTTCAGCTTAAGTTTACCTAAGGAAAATTTTATTCTACTATTATTATCATTACCACTCCCAAAGAATCCATTCATTAACTAAAAGAGGAGACTTGGAAATTTACCAGTAATGACGTTAGCATCTATTGTCTCGTCTGCCTCCATATCCACTTCTCCAGGCGTGATAGCATACACTTTAGCTTTCGCAGGAGCTTTGGCTTTTCCTCCGGGTAGAGCTATTCCTTGAGAGGTATTCTGAGGGCAGTCTCTGATCAGATGTCCTGGCCGACCGCATTTATAACAAATTCTATGGTCCACTCGACAATCTCCCTGGTGTCGACGTCCACATTTTGCACATTGCGGAAATAAAATCGGCACGTTTGGATTAATTGCTACTCCTTTTCCTCTATCCGTGGATCTAAAATTTGGTTTCCTCCTCCTAGCATCATTTCCTCCAGAAAATTGAAATCTTCTTTTTCCATAGGCTTGAGTTTGCGCCATAACACTCCTCTGTTCAGCTTCCGCTATGGCCGCTACATTCACTAGTTCTTGAAAATTCTCAATTTGCAAACATGCCACCTGCATACGAATTCGTGGCTGCAGTCCTTCTTGAAACTTCTGGGCTCTCATCTTTTCAGTAGCTACCAGATGCGGAGCAAATCTCGCCAATTCCATAAATCGCGCCGAGTACTGTTCCACCGACATACTGCCTTGTACTAACATAGTAAACTCTAAAGCTTTCTGCCGCTTCATCGATTCCGGGAAGAATCGATTGTCGAACTCTTTCTTAAACCTTTCCCATGTAGGCACTACATTTTCTCCCAGCTCTAACTTTAGCAGCTTTCGCTTTATGTCCCACCACAATCCTGCTTCTCCTTGTAACAGATGTCCTGCATACTGCACTTTCTGAACTTCGGTGCAACTACTAATTTCGAAAGTGCGTTCCAAGTCTACAATCCATTTATCTGCCTTTAATGCTCCTTCCGTTCCCATAAAGGGCGGGTATCGATACGCTAGAAACTTTTCATACGGACACCCTTGAGTTTCTCTCCTATTTTCATTCTGCTGAGAATAACGGCTCTGTTCTATTTGGTTTTTCACCACTTCCGCCATTTGCCGAATAGCTTCAGCTATTGCCTAGCCTCCTTCCAATGGGGAATTTTGCGCCACTGATCCCCCTTCCAAGGGTGGGTTCCGTGTCCTCTGGTCTTCTCCCAATAATGGGTTCGACGCCGTCTGCCCTTCCCCCAACGGTGGGTTCGATGGTGTCTGTCCTTCTCTCAACGGTGAGCTTGGTGCCGTTTGCTCTTCAGTACGTGGAGGGGTAACCAGAGAAGGATTCTGGTTCACCATGTCTACTCGTTTCAAGGGAGGACGACCTCTTGGCATATTGTTTTCCTGAAATACACCCAACCTTACCATAAGCTAAACTTATTTTAGAAACTTCCAAATTTCTAAAATCCAACCATTCATCCATATTACTCCAAACTCCATTCTGATAAAGATTCAAGCCTATACTAGTACCATGTGATCCATTTTTCCTAGGACACGTAGGTTTTACCCAGAGACGTAATCGCTCTGATACCAATCTGTGACGCCCCCAACTTACGTCTGGGATTTAACGTAAATTAAGGTGTCTGGATGAGCAACACTTGGCTACTCACCCTCGTACTTAACAATACTAAAAAGCATAAATCATCTAATTCGCAGCGGATCAGGTTATAGATGTAAAACTTTCTAAAGATCACACGGAAATATATATATACAACATTCATTAAAGTTTAAACATTGTACTTTATACAGATACACAACCCAACTGTAGCAAAATATATTACATACATCCCAAAAGAACTTTCCTTCACCTCACTCTTTCTCCCTCTTAACCTCAGGGTATTCTCTCCCATAGCGAAACCTATCCATACTAATACTAAAGTCTCGCTGGAGCTGTTGTCCCTGTGGAGTCACACAAACTCCACACATGGACAAGGAGCCGTCTGCTCCTAAGGTTAAGCAGCATCCCGTACGTCGCGTCTCCTCAACAAAAGTGGATGCATCAAGACTCCCAGATCCGGTGGGTCGAATACTGGTAGGAGGTCCGAAGGAAACAAAAGAAATGTCCAAAAAGGGACTATAATCGGAAAGTCCCTCAGGACTCCCCGAAGTCTCCTGCCTCGTCGGGGCTGTCCCCCGGCTGGTCATCAAATCCTGTACGAAATAATATGCACAAAATATATGGAGCCACAAAAGAGTGAGATTTCGAATGAACTCTCAGTAAGTACATAAACAGCTTAAAGGAAACAGGGAAAACAACTATAAAGTTATACCACAACTGACAAGGGAAATTACCCTAACATACCCCTCACAAGACCACTGTCTAACTGACACTTTTTTTTTCTCTTAACTCACCCATAATCTTATATTAAATTACCCCGTTTTCCCTTAAGGTTTTTATATTCTTTCATATCACGACAGGCGTTACGTATCGCCGTCCCTGCCGGCACGTCAGTCATACGGGCGTTACGTATCGCCGTCCCCGTCATGACGTGACTAACTTATCAATCATATACTCATCAATCATCCGGGCGTTACGTATCGCCGTCCCCGTTATGATAAGTCTGGTGTCAATCATCCGGGCGTTACGTATCGCCGTCCCCGTTATGACACGAAATATATACACATAGTACTGCGGGCGTTACGTCTCGCCGTCCCCGCAAGGATCAATCACACGGGCGTTACGTCTCGCCGTCCCCGTGGGGATCACAATTTCATATCACGACAGGCGTTACGTATCGCCGTCCCTGCCGGCACGTCAGTCATACGGGCGTTACGTATCGCCGTCCCCGTCATGACGTGACTAACTTATCTTTTATATATTGTTCTCTTTCTTTATATTCTTCTCTTATACACATGAGTCATCTCACTTATAACCCTTCCCATTTGAAACACCACTTCCATTCCAAGAAAACCCTAAACCTAAGCAAAACAGGGCATCTCGCTCGAGCGGCCTGTCGAGCGAGTATCGAGCGAAGTCTCGGGTTGGGACTCGCTCGAGTGGGGTATCGAGCGACAGTCAAGCGAGGGTTCAGATTTTGCCTTCGCTCGACCACCTGTCGAGCGAGAGTCGAGCGAACTCACGGCTCTAAGGGTTTTTCCACTCAAAACATGCCAATCTTTTTCATACACTCCATTTATCTTCCTAAAAACCTAAATCTAAGTTTCCACAATTTTATTGAGCATAAAAACAAGACAAATACAATCAACCCTACTCATATGTCCATTTCCACTCAAACATGCTCTCAAGTGTTCACTAATATGAAACATAACTCAATCATGCTAATAAACCAGTTCCATGCTTAATTTAAGCTAGAATGTGGACTTACAATTTCTTCCAAGCTCTAGGGAATTGATCCAACCAACTTCCTCCAAGTTATCTCTCACACACACTCACTTCACTCACAAGTGATCACTTTGAGGGTTTGGGGAGGGATTTCTGGTTTGGCTTCACAAGGCAAGTGCTCTCTCCTTCTAAAGGAGCTTAGGAAGCTCTCAAGCCTCTATTTATAGGGTGGTGGTCGACCAACATGAGGGAGAGAAAAGGAATTGCACCCAAGGTGCCCTAGTTGGCAGATTTGCATGTGATGAGGTGTCCATCTAGGCAAAATCTAATGATGAGGATTAAGCCTCCCAAATCCTAGGCTTTGCAGCTGGATTAGTCATCCAAGGGCTCACAATTGAGGTGGTTTGGCTGCCCATTTTGATCCATGGCTGAGAAGCAAGCTAAAGGGATAAGAGGTGAGGTGGCAATTCACCTAACCATGCATGCATCTCTCATCTCCAGCTCTCCCCCTTGTGTCACACGCCCCTTCCAGATTTTCCAATCCATTTGGTTCCTTCCCAACTCCCTTAGGTCTTCCCTCAACAAGTTCTAGAAGGTCACTTCATAGTTTAGTTAAGGTAGAGCCAAATTTGATCCAATTAGTCACCAATCAACCAGATTTTGGCTCCCTTGAGTTTCCATCACCCCAACTATTCAATTGACTTCCAAATCAACTTTCCATTCATTCCTAACTATCCCTACACATGTCCTAATCCCAGAGAATCCTAAAACCAGTTGCCTATTTGGTTACATGCCCCAATCTAGTTCAATTACCCAACTCGGGTTCCATTTAAGCCCATTCTAAAGCTGCCTACTTGATTCCCGAATAAGCTATTGATTCCCTCCGAATCTCAGGGAACTTCAAACATAAAAGTTTTAGATCTATCTCTTAGGGTTATATACCAATTGTAATCACCTCATTTGGACATCCTATGGCTGACTTATGATCATTTTCCTAAAACTCGACAGATTAATCCGAAAGTGCATAATTCCCAATACTAAGTGAAATCTCACATTCCTCAACTAAATCTCCCATTCTAATTTCCTAATAAATAAATACATCAAATAAATCTCCTTAAAAATAATATCTATAAAATAATTTACCTTAGAAAATTTGGGCTATTACAACTAAAGTTAACATTGTATTGAGCTCAAAAGGAACAAACACTCTTGCCCTCTAAGAAGGGGGTTCCAACTTCACGTCCTTATACCAACGTCCGAAAATAAAGCAGCCCATACACAGACTACGGCCCTGCCAACGACGTATGCCTATTGATAAAGCATAAACATCATCGAGGGAAGGGATCCGTCAGGGCGCAAAACTAGACAATAGCCCCGAGGTCGCAGGTCCTCTTGCGACACGGGCGTGATTTGCCACACATGCTCCATCAGTCTGTCATACCAAAAAGGGGTCACCTCCTCAAAAGAAATGGAGTACTCCGTCGAGCCCTCAGGGCTCCTTTGGATGTCTTGGGGAGTCAGACTTTTGCACAAATCCATCTATTTTTGCAAACACTTCTACCATCCCAGAAAAGGAATGGTAGTTGAAAATTATCGGAGTGAGATTTCGAGAAATCTCAGTAAGTACACAAATAACATAACACTAATATCATAAGCATATAAAGGTAAACGCAAATAAATACATGAATCATGAACATGCGACTTATGACTTGACTTATGCATCATGCATTTTCATAAAAGACTTTCATACTTCTTTGACTTTTCTTTTGACACGTATTCATTACTTTTCGTGACTTTTCATATCTTTCTTATCATTCATAAAATTTCGTGTCATTCTTCTTATTCGTATTATTCTTAAGCTCATAGACTTTCTTATCATGACTTTTCATATAAAATGTTGGATACCTCACGGCTCCCCTATGCACTGTGTGTTATTCGCTAGTTACCGCATCACTCTACGACTACTTTAGTCGAGATGACTACGTCACAATTATATTCTTATACGACAGTTTGCTTATTTCGCCTTCACCGTCCATGGAACCCACTAGTTTTAGGTGCGACTTCACTCCGAAATCCTTTAATAGGAACTATTTGAGGCCTGTCGATTATTCTTCGTCGACCTACGGGGCTTCACTCGACTTTAGTCACTCCTGAGTGAACAGAGAGTTTCACTAGGGCAATACCCCTCCCTAGCCTATAGGGTTCTTATAAAAAAGTTCTCGACTTATTACTTTTGAAAAACATGATGACCGAAAGACATGAAACTCGTGACTTAGATGGACATGCATGCAAACTTTAAGTTTCTTATGCAAAGCATGAAGTTCATAAGACATATGAAGCATACCTTTCCAAACCGTAATTTGAATATGCTATAACATGCAAACATAATTATATCTCAAAGTAGTCATGCTTAGTTAAGTTAAAAAGGGAAACAACCAAATCAACCCTAACCCTAGAAAGATAAGGCCGAGATACTCATAGGGTCCAAAACCCTAGTTTTCCTTCTCTTTTCTTTTTACCAACTCATGCTTTCTCTTAAGGAATGTCAAAACTCATTAACAAACTATAGTGGGGCCTTAACCGAAACTCTAGATACTCATTTGTTTTATTTTCTTCAACAACTCCACAAAACAAGATCTAAACCTTAAATCATGCATATACCTGAAACCATGCATTAATAGTTTAAGTTAAAAAACCTCCCAAAGAATTAGGGCAAATACCATAACATCCATCATGAGTCAAAGCCTAATGTTTCCTTCAAAAATTTATATAGCCGAAACATACAAGCTCCCAATGATAAGTTTTCATCAATCAAGATTTATCATGCCATGATTCCACACCTTGGCCTAGAGCCACTAAGCTTCATTTTTTCCATTCTTATCCCAAGTATTCACCGTAATCCATCAAACATTCTTAGATTAAAGCCTAAGGTATAATCTTATCAACATATTAAGAGAATATAGAAATAATCCAACAAGCAAACAAAGAAAAGTAAAGCTAACAACCAACAAATAAGTTCACTCAATATATACTAATAATACTAATGTTAAGTTAGGAGTATACTTACAAAAGTATCCAAGAAATACAAGCAAGAAATTTGAAAACAAATCAAAGGAAAATATTAAGATTTAAAACTCAAAAATTCTTAGATTCGAAATCTAGAAGAAAATAGGGTGTTTGTTTTCCAAGAAAAACCTTACTTTTCTTCAAAATATGCTAAGGCCGAAACTTTAAAAGAATAAAATCCTAGTTTTTGGTTTCTTTTCAAAAACACATTTTGTTCTATACAAAACTCGATTTTTTTCTTGTTTGAAAAACTCAAGAAAATTTTAGGGTTTCATTATAAGATAACTAGAATCCTAGTTTTTCATAAAAGCGTGTGTGTGTGTGTGTGTGAAAATCAATAGGGCCGAAACCTTAGAAGAGAAGAACTTTCTTAAAAATGTGTATGGTGTTCTAAATATGAGTTCATAGATAACTTACCTCTAGTAGATAATGGTTCCAAAAGACTCGCGTCGAAAATCAAATGAAAGGATCACAAACGAAAGTATTTGGTTAGTGAAAAAAAGAAAGAAAAAAGGAGTGCTTAGAGGGGGTTCTTTAGCCAAACTCTAGGGAGATGAAGAGACAAAAAGGAAGTGAGAAAAAGCCTCCTCAAATTCGGCTAGACTCCTTTTATACCGTCTTTCCTATCAAAGCATGCACCAATGCATATAAGACACATGGCAATTTCTTCCAAACCCTTCCAAAATATGGAGAGATTTGCTGGGGAAGCCAAAAAGGCATGCACCTTTTCGGATTCCCTCTCTCATCCTCATGGCCGAAATTCTCTCCCCTTACATTTACATTTTTAACCTCCAATCCAAGTTTAAGACAAAATTCTAGAAAGGGCGTTTCGGGAAATTCACAAAAACTTTCCATCTGGGGTTGCCACTTGGCATAAAGAGTGCAAGTGAGGGTTGTCATTCCAAGAGACTTTTACAATTCCCCACTCAACCCCTACATGCCTACCACTTTTTTCTTTTCCCCAAAATCCTTCCAAATCCCTTTTTTCAAATTTCCATGCAAGATACTCCTTGGAAATTTAAAAGACTAGGAGTCTTAGCCTGCCACTTGTCCAAAAGAACTTAAAGGGTCCCTTAGGTGTTTTCCCCATGGCTGGCTGCGCTATGGGCTTATCTTGGGTCTTTTAGGCCTCATCTCAACTCTTGAGCCAAATTTCATCATACCTCAAACAAGGGTAAGAGCCTAGATTTAAAGGTTTCAGGCCAAATTCTTAAGAAATCCCTCTTCTTCTTTTTTCTAAGACACTATACTACAAATGGAATAAAGAACAAATCATAAAATCCTATCATGGAAAAATAATATAAGTAAATTTCTTCACAAAAAAGTATCGGGATGTTACAAAGGAGATTTAGATTGTGTTTTGATTCTTTCTTTTTTTAATTTTTGAAAAAAAAAACATGGTTTTTCAAAAAAATTTTGAAAAAAAAAATAGTTTACTATTTGTTTTTGTGGTTTTCAATGATTTTTGGTTGTATTTGTCATGACCAAGATTCAATTAAGCTTGAAAAGTTGATAAGTTCGTCTTCCTGACCAACTTCATTATGCTCGATATGGAGGAGGACGAGGAGATCCCTTTAATACTAGGTTGACATTTCCTTACGACCAGGAGAACCTTAATTGATGTCCAACAAGCGAAACTCATTTTGATGGTTGGCGAGGATCAGGTTACTTTTGATGTATTTAAGTCTATGGAATTTCTTCCTAAGGTACATTATTGTTTTCAAATAAGCGATCGAGACGTTGTCATGGCCGATGAGACTTATGGAACTGAATTTCCAAATCTACCACTTGAGGTATGTCTTACTCACACTATGTCTATTGAATCTAAAGAAGAAGAGGTTAGGGAGTGTGAGAGATATTTGGAAGTTACACCATCATTTTTTCCTTCAATACAACCAAAAGTGGAAGAGCTAAATCATCTCGACCGACATCTCCAAGTAAGGAACCGCCCAAGCTTGAGTTCAAATCGTTTCCATCAAATTTAAGGTATGCTTTCTTAGGCTAAAACTCTACTTTTTTAGATATTGTTAATAGTTGCATGAGTGATGTAAAGGAGGAGAAGTTGTTGATAGTCTTGCAAGAACACAAGATGGCCTTGGGTTGGACCATCTCGAACATCAAAAGAATTAGTCCTTCAATTTGCATACACAAGATTTTAATGGAGGATAATTTTAAGCCGATCATCCAAACTCAGAGGAAATTGAATCCATCCATGCAAGCGGTACATAAAGAAGTATTGAAACTATTAGATGCCGGGATTATCTATCCAATCTCAGACAACGCAAGGGTAATTCTAGTACAAGTCATCCCAAAAAAAGGGGGGATAACCGTGATCAAGAATAGCAATAATGAACTTAACCCAACAAGGACACTGAACTTTGATCTATAAGTGATTATAGATGGATGAGTTCCGCAATGATACTTATGAGAATGCTCGAATTTACAAAAATAAAACTAAAAGATTGCATGATAAGCATATTTTGATAAGGGAATTCGAAGTCGGGTAGAAAGTCTTATTATTTAACTCAAAACCTCGACTCTTCTCAGGAAAGCTATGCTCTCGATGGTGGGGATTGTTTGTGGTGACCCATGTCTTTCCCTATGGGGTGGTTGAAATCAATTATGAGATAAAAGGGGCATTTAAAGTAAATGGACAAAAGGGACAATTAAAGTATATGGACAGAGACAAAAGGGAGACTTTAACTCAGAAAAGTGTTCCATCAATCTCGCCAGTGATAAATAATGAGAGGATAATATCTAATTACAAACTTTAAATAAAACACTTTTGGGAGGCAACCCAAGTTTTTTATTTTTTTGTTTAAGTTTTATTTTTGCCAAAGAGGCCGGAGAAATCTCCAAGAGGTACACGGTTGAAACTTCAAGGAAAATATTCAATTGAAAATCAAGGGAACATCTCTTACCTTTTCTTATTCTCTTATTTAGTTTTTCTTTGTGACGCCCCCAGATTCCATTGGGGATCGGACGGATATCTAAAGCATTGGGACTTGCAACACAAGGTTACCTACCTCCGTTCATGACAGATAAAGATGCAATGCACCAAGCATGCATCTAACAGTATGCAATATTCGTAACAGATAATTTTTTTCTTTAGCAATACTATGCACCAAACTAAAAATATTTCAAATACTTAAAACATCTTTCATACAAAAGGACATGCCAGATCCATTCAGCCATACGAACTTGTGAAGCCTTCAGTCAAACACACTCCTATGCACTTTTAGAAGAAAACTTACCATTCAAAGAAGGAGTTCATATCAATACTTTAGAACCAGCCCTATAAAAACCAAGACATTCCAAAATTTCTTCCGCTTTTTTTGCACCCACGAGGCTTTTGATCGTATGCACATCCCAATTATTCTCAACTCGACAATCACTAACTTGCAACAAAGGAGAACTAGTAATAGCAACCTTATGCACAACAGGTCCCGAACTAGACCAATTATCATGCCAAAAAGAAACATTTCCATCCCGAATCACCATTTAGATTTGTTAAGAACTTTTGGCATACATCTCAAAATACCCTTCCAAATCCAAGTGGCTCTTTGTTAGTAGGAGGGCAGGAGGGACGCCCACGTGGGCTGACCCCCCTCCCTCTATGCTTATAGTAACGTATGGCATTAAGCCATACCTTACTTCACTTGTAACAGATGGCTTAATGCCATACATTACATGCTATTTAGATTGCAGCTTGTAACTGCAAATTGATTGTAGTGCAATGAAGGCCAGCCATGTTCCTAAAAAGTATTCGGTAATGATATGGAAGGCACTACATTTTTGTCTTAGTGTTGATGATCGGGTGAGTCAATTGGGTATTCCATGATATACAAGTGTGAATGTTGTGCGACGAGGCATGTGGAAGACTAAGATCATGTTTTGGCTAGTGCTTCGGTAGCCAAGGAAATTTGGCATAGAGCTTTCATTAATGTTGGCATCCGTTTGATTCATCTCACTCTTGGAAACAAATAGTAGAAGTACATGTTCGTCTTGCTTCTCAGGCTCACAGAAAGGTGCGTTGCTTGGGCTTGTGCCATCTATTGTCACATGGTCCCTATAGCTTTGGAGATGTAGGGCTCAGATGGAAGGATGTATGGTTTTGGTAGACTCCCTTTGGCATTCAATTAAGGCTACTATTACTTGGGCGGGGACTCATCTAAAAGCTAGGAAAAAATTCCAGATGGGGGATGAACATATTTTAAATGATTTTTCCATTCCGATAAAAGGTATAAACAGAAACGTGTATCCCTTGTTTGATGACATAAACCAGCGCGTGGGTGGCATAAGTTGGATGTGGATGGTAGTTGTTTAGAGAACCCAATCACTATGATGGTAGTTGTTTGGGGAACCCAATAACTATAGGGGCAAGGGGAGTTGTAAGAGATGATAGGGGTCAATTAACATTGGGATTCTCAATGAGTTTGGATTATGGCACTAATAAGTCGGCAGAACTTATTGTACTTCTTGTTGGTTTGAGACATTGTAGGCCAATTGACATAAGAAATGTGGAAGTGGAATTGAATTCACTCTTTGTGGTAAATTGGCTACAGAAGAACTGATGTGGTGTATGGTACTTTGAGGATTTTTGGGATGAGACTCAGGAGATTCTCTCTTCTTTGCAGGTTATGGTTCAACATGTTTTTAAGGAATGCAATGCGGGTACTGACTTCTTAGCATACGCTGCTACGGGTTTGGAGTCTAGAGCATGGACACAGTTTGATGATCTTCCACTACTTTTAAAAGGAATCTTGAATTTAGATAGGCTTGATTTACCTACTTTGCAGTAGTGATTTTATTTTGCAAGTTACACGCAATTGGTTGGTTGTTGATAGTTCGTTTGTTATTATTTTTTTTGGAAAATAGGCCTGTTAGTTAATGTTGATTCTTAAGGGTTTTATTTTTAAAAAAATTGGATTAAATTGTATAGGAAGTTTTTAGTATTATATTGGTTTGATGCCTGAGTTTGGATTTATTGAATAATTGTTACCCCGAGATAGAGGTTTTCATCCAGATTTGAATATCCGGCCATAACCAGATCCAGATCCAGAATTCAAAACCAGGTGGTTATCCACCTGAATTAATCTGGATTCAAGTCAGGCAAATAACCGGATTCGATCCAGATATTTGGTTATAAGGATTATTATTGGATATCCCGATTTTTTCAATTTTCCCTTAAAATCCGAATATCCAAATTATAAACCGATTTTAATCCGGATTTTTTTTTTTTTTAAAACTTTAAAACTTCAAAAAGAAAAATTATAGCACTTTGTTTTTTTTAAATCCAATTTCATGCCTAAACTGTCTAGATTTAAAAAAATAATAATAATTTATAGTTTCTAAAATACTTTTATAAAAAAAAATAATTAAAGAACAAAATAAAAAAAAAATGCAAAAATAGATAATAATGTTGTTTTCTCCCAAATTTTCTCAATAACCAAACATGAGAGAACTATTTTTTCCAAGTTTTCTCACTAACCAATTAGGAACAAACTTATTCAAAAAATAAAGAACAAACTTAATAGAGAGAGAGAGAGAGATCTGAACTTGCTAAAGATGAACTTATAACTATCTTCATTGAACATTTAAGAAAAACACAAAAAAAAGCTCAAATGAAAGCAAGATGAAGAAAATATATATAATAAAATACTTGTGCGATCAGGTATTCTTGCTTAAATATCACAACACAATATTGATGATGTGCTGCAGTGATCACTACAACATAAGGCCTTTTGCGGCGACTTTCACAAAAAGCCTCAAATCGCGACAAATGAATTTGTTTTGAAGATCGCGGGTTAACCACGGCTATTTGGCCGTGACATAAGCCTAATTTCTCACCGCAATAGTTCTTCCGCAAATATTAGGTACTATTTGCTATGATTTGGACGTTCCACATACAAAATCAAAATCAAAGACTTTTTGCCGCAAGTTAATTTGCCGAAAATAGTGTCAGAATTTTTTAAAATATATAATCGGTTAATAAAAAGTCGAAAATGGCCCCATATAAAATCAAAAAATATATATTAAAAAATCATATTTCCAAAGGTCATTTAATGCTAATAATCCCAAAATTAATAACAAAATACTTATATAAATACTACCAAGAAAAAATCTACGGTGCATATAAAATGCATCAAGAATATCAAAAATTGATAACAAAACACCTATAGAAACACTTTAAACTGTCTACCCAGCAAATGTGCATCAGAAGTGTATCAAAAATCAAAAATTGATGAAAAAAATATCTACATAAACACTTCAAACTGATAGCTAACAAAAGTGCATCAAAAATACCAAAACTTGATAACAAAACACCTACTTAGAAACTCCAAACTGTCCAACTAGCAAAAGTGCATAAAAAACACCTACATAAATCTGTATTGATTTGATACATTCCAGTATTTTCACCACTTCATAAAAATATATCAAAAGTGCATACATGTTCAGCAATCAACCTAATACATCACTTCAAACTATCCAAATTATACATTTTCATCTATCAAATGGCTGTCCGATCAAGTAAGGTTCATCAAAATAGCAAAACAAGATAAAATGACAAGATACAACATGAATATTCAGCCCCTAATTCAGAAAAAAAAAATGATTATCAAAGTCAGTGGCTATCAATTCAATAATCCAATATCAATTATATGCTGCCGAATTGCAAAAATAAATTATTGTAGGGGGAATCATGACTTCACTTGTTCATGAGTATTCCACTAGCACAAAAACCACGTCTAAATTTAGCAATGTCATAAATCAACCACCATCCCATTCATACCATTTTTTGTTCCTGCATAACCAAAAAAAAAAAAATACACAAGTTAGGGTGCATGCCACATTGCCAATACACATCATGAGTTATGCATAAAATGAGTGTCTTAGGTATTCTAGCTAGCTAATTTCTAAATAAACAACCTATTTGATTTTGGGAATCTATTGCTTGCATCTATTTAATTATAATCTTCATTAATTCATAAATATGCAAATTTACCTTACTAATAGAGTAAGATAGTCCATTACATATGCAATCCTTTACATTGAGCTGTGCATTAGTGATTATGTCGGCGCCCCAACTTGCGCTTGGGTTCGCACGCAAATTGCTACGCCGGGGACGAACGTCACAAGGAAGTCATCCCTCATCTTTACGTGTGAGAGCATTATTTAATATTATATTTATATTTTTTTTTTCTCGCAGCGGAAAAAGGTCAAGCCAAAAACATTCGACAAGACGTTTACGCTTGTCGCACATCACATGGTTAACGAAATAAAACCCAAATTAAACATCATATACATATACATCAAAGTTAAGGTCACCAATGTAAACAGTTTATACAAAAGCACTTCCCAAAACAACGGGAAGATTTTTCCTCAAAATACAAAGGTGATACAAAATAAAGGTATTAACGATCCCCTCCCCTTCCGCCAAACATACTAATAGGCGGGTTCTTCCTTTATCTTCTTATAGTCAGGACCGTAACGAAGACTGTCCAAACTCAGACCTGGGCCTACATCACACATCATCCCAGAGGATGATGTAAACAGGCGTCCCATATGGAGGAGCTCATCCACTCCCAGCACCAAACAACACCCCGTAAGGCATAAGTCATCAAAAAAGTAGGTCGCCATAGGAAGCGACTCTGCCGCCCACTGACCCAACAGGTCTAGGGTCACTGGCCCAGCAGAATCTATCTTAGTCGGGCCCATGAGGGTCCGACCCATCTTCTCGAGAGTCATAATCCGGGGATCCATCATTTCCTGCAATAACTTCTATCGTTCCCAAGGGAGCGATAGTAGAGATAATAAAAAGGGGGTGAGATTTCGGGAGAAATCTCAGCAAGTATACTAGCATATTAACCAAAATATTTCAAATATACAGATAAGTGAACCAAACAGTCTTAGCTAATGCATATGCAAATGAATGACTGACTCATGCACATGCTCGTGTAAACTTTCATACAGACTTGCTTCTTTCAGACTCCTTTTCATATCAGTGCTTTTCAAATAATTTCTTTAAAACATTTCGCATATTTTATTCTTTCTTAGGCGCCACTTATCATATACAGATCTTTTCTTATGGCTCGTAAGCCCATCTTGTCATGACTTATCACGTAGCATATATGAGACACAACACGGTTCCCCTAAGCACCGCGTGTTCCCTACTGGTTACCGCATCACCTTAAAGTGAGTGCGTCATGTAGCTTATAATACGGCAGGTCCTTACACCTTATCCGTCTTTGGCACCCACCAGTGTTAGGTGAGACCGCGCTCCGGACACCTTCTGCCATACACGGTCCGCCGACTGTTCTTCGTCGACCCAGGGGCTTCCACTCGACTTTAAACACTCCTGAGTGGTCAGGGAGTTCCACTGGGGCACTACCCCGTCCCAGCCTTTGGGGTTCTTATAAAACTTTACTTCTTTTCTTTCCTTTCAAAAACTCAATCTTTCCTTTTCTTTTTCTTAAAAACATGTTGGACTTTAAAAACATGCTTTTCATGATTTATGCATGTGACATGCAACACTTACTTATTTTCATGCAAAACCCGAGACGAGCTCGAGTGCATTCATAGTTCATTTTCTTTTCTTTCTCATTGGGATAAACTTTACAACTCCCTACTTAGTCATCATGCTCTACATCCAAACTAGGGCCTAGGATTGAAGTGGGGTACTCGGCCCATCTCCAACCCATCATGGCCGAATCCTCCTAGGGTAATTCCTAGGGCTTTTCTTCATCACTTCACTCTAATTATCCTCCAAGAATTAAATGTGTGAAATTAAAACATATACCATCTTTAGAAAGGGGTAACCGAAACCCTATTATCCACTAAGTAGACATTTTTATTTCCAAACTTAATTTATTCCAACTTCCTTCCTTCACCTTTCAACTTGGGGAAAATTTCCTTCTATTAATTTATTCAAAGTTTCCTTTTCAACAAGTTTCTTCTATAAGCTTAAACTAAATAATTCCACCACAAACAATATAATTCAATCCTCTAGTCTTAACCTTAAACATCATAAAATTCCAATTAAACACTACTAGTCATCATACACAAGTGATTACTTCTTTCCATATGCACGTATACACCATTTCAATTCATATTAATCATATATTTTATTCCCATGTCCATTTTCATTTCCTCAAGACAATATCCTCCTTGAATAAATCAATTACATTACTAATTTCCTCAAATAAATTCTATCTTAGCAACACCAAATTTATAAGCTTAATACTAAAATCCATCATGCATCAACTTCATCATTTCATATGAAACTCATGCTTTTCATTTCTTTTTGCAACTAATACTTGATCCATCATCTATACTCATATTCTAATCTTATTTTATCATAGAGATTTACACAAGAATATTCATATCAAAGACAAGTATTAACACAATCAATTTAATCCAAACATGGCAATACAATCATTAATCCAACAAGCATGATCACCTAACTATATACAAGAAATGCTAAAGAAAAGGTGAAAGTATACCTACAATATTCCTATTAGATTTTTTATTAAAATCTGAAAATACACACATAGAATCTCTTATTAGACTAGTTATAAGTATAAAGATTTAAAAGAAACCTTATTTCCTTTTAGCCAAAACAAAGGTGTTACATGTGTGTGTGTGTTCTTCCTAAGCTTGCATGAATCTAGGCACTAACCTTCTCCAAGGTATTGTCCACTTCAACACTCTTGATTTTAGCTCCACTAATTGAGGATTCTTCAAATTGTGTGGTGAAAGAAGAAGAAACAAAGGTGGAGGTAATGTGGATGGTTTTGGCCGAGAGGTAAGGAGAGAGTGAGATAGGAATATGCTTGCATGTGTCCAAATGAAGCAAGCTAAGGAAAATGGATATGGGGTCACACGGCCAAGCCCTTGCTCTAGGGTCTTTGGTACACTTTTTACCATTCTTAGGTATGGCCAATGATGGATTGAAAGATTGACAACACTAGGCCATTCCAAGATCAAATCTTGGCCGTGCCTTGGAAGATTTGCTTTTCTTTCTCCCTCACTTGCTATGGCCGGCGCCTCCCTTGAGTGCTTAGCCCTCATTTTCTTGCTTTTCACTCAATCATCATCCCTCCATCATCTCATGTGTCCATCCAAGTGATCTCAAGGCCATGCTTTTTGGGAATTGAGCAATGCATGATCCGGCCAAGCCCTTGCCTCCACCGAACCCCATTTGCTTCATCTCCTTGCTTTTGTCATTTCCATCACCTACACCCACACCATACCTTTCTTCACATCACCATACTTTCTTACACATTGTACCTTATTCACTTGCACACTCCTCCCTTGTCTTATCAACTTTTTGGTGGCCATACTCCATGAAATCCTCCCAAGTGACTCACGGATTGCATCCCACCGAATCCCCTTGCTCCTTCCTTCCGTCCTTCTCTTCATGCCACTTGTCACATTCCTATACACTATGACTTCTATTGGAAAGTCAAAGAATGGTGCCTTGTACTTCCAAGATTCCATAATAGGAAAATCCTTCCATGAGATTCTACACTCAATCCTACATGGCACATGGCTACCTACTAGTCAATCTCTACCAACTAAAATTTCCTACAAGCCTTGGATGATTTTCTAGGGTTTCTCTTCAAGTGACATGTGTCTCTACTATGGGCTTGATGGGTCATGAGCTCACTCTATAGGCTTATGGGCTCACCACTACTCTCTTGGCCCATTCACTTAATCCATATCTCAAAAGCTTCATTCCCAAGCCCATCTCTTTAGAGCTTGTTTTTACAAATTACCAATAATCTTTTATATTAGCATTTAATTAAATAATTAAATTAAGATGAAGATTTTAGGGCTATTACAGATTATACCCCAACACACTCTTTTGTAGATTCAAAGACAAATTTTTATAAACTTAACAGCCAACAAAACAGAGGCTCTCTTTGCAAACAAATAGCAGATTTTTTTGACACATGCACAAGTGCTTTGTCATTTCATGAGCATTTTTTTTGTCAAGGTTCTGTTTTTTCCATGTATATTTAGATGACATGTCACCAACAAAAATGCATGAGAGATCAAAGTTGTACCAAATTGTAGTAGGTGTGTATCATAGTGCAAATAAATTAAATGTCTATTATGCAACCCAGTAGTTATATGATATGATTTAACCATATATGAACAAAATGCAATTAAAAAAAGGCAAGTACATACCTGTACATGTATAGAGGTGCTTGAACATATTTGGAAATATTCCCAATAGAAGTGGAATTGGTATTGAAGCTAATATTATTCAGTGATCTGCAATTGATCTATAACAAATGAAAAGCTTCAGTTTATGTTGGCTAAGTAATGAAACTACACTAGAAATACCCAATGGGAGATTAATGCAAAAAAATAGACCCTCCAAAGAAAAATCATGATATGCACATTACTTTCCTCTACTTTTACTTGTAAGAAGTGGCCCCAACACTCCTTCATCTGAGGAAATGGCAGCCAATCATATCCTAATGATGGAGCAGCAGATGATAGCCAATGATGCACTAGAGTATTTATTGGAATGCGACCGGCAGTACAATAGAAAGCCTCTCGCGGAGACTTCCCAGGGTGCTAATTAACTTGTCCAGCTTTTGGGATGATGATTTTTTGCTTTTTGGTAACAGGGGTGCAGTAGACATGGTGAATTTGGTGGCTGTTTTTTGATAATGGGCATGCTAAGAATGCATTACTTACTTTTTTGGGAGGTAACTAGACCAGGACTGCTGTAAATGGTTATATTGCTGATATGGACTAGTGATATGCTAACAGAAATGGTTGTCTGAAGCATTACAGTTGAAAAAAGGTAATTGATTCACATCTTTAAGGCTTGAGCACATTTGGAGATTGCCTTTTGAAATAAACTTATGCATGCTATATTGACTAGAATGAATGTACACAAACCTACACAAAGATAGTAATAATTGTATATTAATAAGTCAACATTCAAGCTGGCACATTGTTTGGAAACTAAGGAATAAAAAGCTACCCCAATAAATATTTAAATTATATTGTTGTTAGTCTGTGGCTCTGTTATAAACATATCATGAATTAATTGAAAATGTGAAATGTTTTGAAATGGTTAGTGGAAATGAGACACAAGCGGCTGATTATTTTTATACAAGAGATTTCCTTGCATGTACATGATCAAAATATTCATTTTGATGCATAGTATAAATTCCTTGATTCTTCATTGAATTGAAACAAAAAATAAAAAATAAAGTAAACCTATTCATAACAGCCCAAATAGAAGAAATCATACTTTAGATCATATTTATTTTAGCTTGGTGAAAAATGTATATATCTTTAAAAGAATTTAACAAGTAGATGCCACATCGAAAAGTAAAAAATTACGACAGTTTTGTTATTTTTATTGAAGCAAGTATAGGAAGTAACGTTAAGATCCTTGTTAAATTTCTATTTGTATACTGTGATGTGGCTAGGATGGTTTTGTTATGCATAAGTATGGATCCGGCTTGCTATTGTTATGAGAATGTTAGTGAATGGCCTGTTGTGAGTAGGTTATAATTAGATTTTGAGCATGAGTATTTTCTATATGAGCACGATTTTGGACAAAATTTGATGTGGCTACTAGCTTAATTAGGAGTCTGAAGGCTTCACCCAAAGCTGATCTTTGGGTGATTATATTGTCACATAATGCCTATTTACTGTTATTAGGTGCAGTAGACATTTTACAAAAATTCATACATGCACTAATTATTAGTTTTAGTACTTATGCGTCACAATTTAGCTTCTAAAAAGAGGTTAATTATAAACAACTTGATTTTAATTATTTAGATCAAATATAATCAAAGTTCCATGTTCACTAGCATATCTCTTACTTTTAATCATTAAAGTTGTTAAATAAATCATTCATTATGTACTATAAAACCATGCTGGAAAAAAAAGAGCTTATAAATTAGCAAACATTTGCTATATGCAGGTTTTGATAACTTTCAGAGCAATCATACATATGGATTTACTCTTGCTAAGATTAGGAACACAAACAATGCATGTTAGAAACCAGCCTATCAAAGTCACTGTTTTAAAATCCAAATGGTCATCAACTATAAAACAACAAATTAAACATGTAGCAAGTACGTACACACAGCTATCTGCAGGTCCAGTTCGACAATAAGTTGGAGGCAAGATACATAATATTGATAGAAAACCTCAAATAAATACAAACCCAGATCATATTGAAGATCAAGTAGTATTGCAAAGTCTAGCTAGCTAATCTAAATCTCCTTGTTCTATAACAAATTAAAACAGAGAGGGAAACCAGCTTAATGGTCATTAGATTATCTGGACTTAATCTAGTATTTTTTAAACAAAATAGGTACATGCAGTCTGTTGTGGGGTAAAGAGGGCTTTCTCTCTATACATATATGTTGCATTCTCTATAGATGATTGAAAAACTAGGGATTTCATGCAAAATTCCATCAATATGTGGTGTGCAAAATAAAAAATATCACCCAAAAATTACTAACATCTGCAACCCACATCAACACATAGACAAATGGAAAGTTTGCTCAACTTTTACTTACCAACCCATGATTCTCATAATGATGATAGAAATAAAATTAACACTAGCCCTGGAGATCAGAAAAAGAAAAAGAATGATCATTATTTGGAAGCAATACAAATGGAAAGGCCCATGACAGATTATCAAATCCCCAAAAATACTTAATGAACTTGTATAGAAAACACTATAAATTTCAATACAATACCATAATTGACTGGTACAAACTCTAATCCTCTATTTCCATGAAAACCTAACAGAAAAAACCTTCTAATCATGCTAAAATCGTACCGATAAATCCACGAATTTATGAAAACCTAACAGAAAAAATCTCCTAATCATGCTAAAATCATACTGATAAATACAAGATATAATGACAACAAACTTATAGAGAGAGAAATACAAACTAAAAAGGATCAAATCTAGAGAGAGAAATAAGAACATAGGGAGGAAAATACAGACGAATGGAGAGAGAAATAAAGAGACACTCACTTGTTAGAAGAGGTGCGGCAGCGACACTGGGAAGGGGCGGTAGCACGACGTGAGTGAGAGAGGGGGGCGAGAGAGAGAGAGTGAGAGAGAGAGAGAAATCAGGGATTGGGGCTGAGTAAGGGTGTGTTAGGTAGCTGGGAGGCCGGTGGTGAAGTGGTGAAGAGGTGGTGGCCAATAGTGGAGCGACAGCGATGCTGGAGCACTAAAGGGCCACGGCATAGGAGGCGTGCGTGGGGGCAAACGACGGCATGGACTGGGCTGAGATTGATGGGGGATGATCGCCGGCCAGTGGGGAAGAGGATGGGAGGGGCGGTGACGGCCACGACTGCGCACAGTGGCACTGGGTGGAGAGGGGGAAAATGGGCAGAAGAGGAGAAGACCGGGGCAGGGGGTTTGTCGCGCGGGCTGGGGGGAAATGGGAAAGAAAAGGAAGAAAAAAAAGAAAAAAAAAAGAAATGGAGAAGAAAAAGAAAAAAGAAAAAGGAAGTGAAAGAAATACATATAATTCTCACAACTTTGATCATAAAATTGATTTAACAAAAAGAATTTTATAACATTAAGCTGAATAAATTAATTTAAATATAATGACTAGTTAAAATAAAATAATAAATCAAACAACGACACTATAATTTAAAGTCCAATAATAAATTAATTTAAATTAAAGAATAATTTAAATACAAAATATTAATTAATATTAAGAAAGCACATCAATTTAAATTTCATAACATAAAATCATAAAATAAGTTCAACAAGAAATTCAATAAATTTAAAATAGGAGAATCAAAGTTAAATAAAATAAAATAATTCTTCAATTAAAATATACAAAAATACGGGATATCACATATTTGCTATTGGGGGGTTTTGTTTCAATTTGCAACAGAATTTGACTCCCGGCCAGAGAAAATACAGCAAATGCCACTATTTGCAGCAGAATTTGACTCCTGGCTAGAAAAAATGTAGCAAATGCCACTAGGCAGAATTTGACTCTCGGCTAAAATGAATGCAGCAATTGCTACTATTTACGATAGAATTTGATTCCCAGCTAGAAAACGCAACAAATGCTACTATTTGCATCAGAATTTAACTCCCAGCTAAAAAAAACGTAACAAAAAGCCTTATATGTTGTAGTGGATGGAGAAAGTTTTTGTAAAGGAGTTGGTTAAACATTACCAAGACCACTACAGAGTATTATATTCAAATTGACTGTTTTGTACAAAACAGTAATGTCCAAAACAATCTCGAAAATTAAGTAGAGAAAATACAAAGAAAGAAAGTAAATAAATACAATAAATTGAAATGACAAAACATCGGAAGTCTCACAAGTCACGAAATAGTTGTTGATTCTTTGTATACTCCATGAAGGTGCTGCATATTCACATGCTGATTTTTTGCTATGATAACAGATGGATCTTAATTATTTGGGGATGCTAGCCGCTAGGGTTTTGGGGGGTAAAGAGAGAGAGAGAGAGAGAGAGAGAGAGAGTCAATCGGGAGAAAGTAGATTTCATCGTTTCAAAAAAATGTTTGTTTTAAAAGAATCCAGTTGCGGATAACTGGTTATTTTAATCGGATCCGTAATGGATCCGGACGGTTATAATAAAAGTATACCTGCACACGTTGAATTCGGGTGGATATCCCTCGGATATCCAAGTTTTTCGGGTTTCAAACTGAATCCGGATGAACACTCCTACCTCGAGGTATATGGTTGTTACCACTGTATTCATCTACATAAGTAAAAGTTATCAATAAAATTGGGATACCATCCTTTTTTTTTAAATTAAAATAAAATAATAAAATAAAATAAAATATTAATTACTTCAACCTGCCTCGAGCTCTACTTGTCAACACTAAATCTTGATTTTCAAAATTTGATGGTCTTTCCATTAAGTGAGAGCAAGAGCAATTTATATAGCATGTCAAAATAAATCTTTCTCTGATGATGCTGATTCAATGGTTAGTCTATTAAGGCAGTTGCTCAAGACCCCAAAAAACTATAAATATTTTATATATTACAGAAAAAAAATGTAAAAAGGCTTTTTTTTTTAGGCTGAAGAAATGTAATAAGGTTGAAAATAGAATAAATGTCATAACTTTATTATAATGATGATGATAGTAAATGGATGCATTTATGAGTTAAAAAAAACCTACAGTTCTTTTTTAAAAAATAAATTATATTAGATTATGTCATATTCTAATCTAGAGGTCTTATTTTAAATTTTTACCTCAGGCCTTAATTTACATGGAGCCACCCTTGCTCTCCCCAATAGCATTCATAGGTTGTTAAACTTTAGCTTAGCTTCCCAAGTATTTTCGAAAACATTTTCATTGAGGGATATTAATCCGCCATGCATTGGTACGAGAGGATTGGCAAAGGGAAGGTCCTTCCCCTTTGCAACCCATAGCATGGCAGCCTCATGCAGGGGGTTAGCAAATATCTTCTTCCTCGTGACTTACGGCATGGTGGCCGCATGCAAGGAGCGAGGGACATGCCCCTACCTCGCTCTTGGCAACCCGAGCGATCCATTAGATTTTTTGAAAAAAAGGCTATGAATTGGTTTTATAAATTTTATATGCAAAATGAGAGGTCTTTTAAAAGAGTTGTCAATTTTTGGCTATTGATGTATAACTTAAAACAAACACAAATTTACTCCCATAATTAGATATTTAATATATTTGAATTTGGCGTGGCATATCTTTAAACTACAATGGTTTTAGAGTATTAAGAACTTGTAGTTATTGACTTAGAGACTATTGAAAAAGTTGAAGAAATATTTGAATTTTGTGGTTCTTGATTTAGTTAGCAGTAGTTCAAGATGAAGGTAAAGATCATACTTTCAAGTAGTCCAAAAAGGAAAAGGAAGCCAAAGTTTGTGTCTTAGAAATGGTGTGGAAAATTGAGAATTCAAGACAAAATGGAAGGCAAGATACAAAATAGAGGGACTATTCTGTGATGTACATATTTTAGTGCTTCTAATATTACCATATGAAGCGAAACGCTTTAGAATGAAGGCACTTATAAACCACCATTATCGATGACCAACGAGCTGCTGCCACGTAAGGGAAAGTAACCAAAAAATCATGGGATGCGTTGCGGGAGATTCTCTAAGTCGAAACCCACTTATCTCCCCTCCCTCCCCCCCCCCCCCAACGCGAACCCCTCTCACCTTCCTGAACTCTTTTCTGCGTCTCCTCCATGTTGAATTCCTTTCCCTCTCCTCCCTCCCAACCAAGCTCTCTCTGTCTCTCCTTCCCTCTCTCTCATTCCCTCACCCAAAGCACACATGAATAGCTTTGGGTTTGAAAGACGAGTCAATCTAGGGGCCTCTACAAACTGTCTGCACTGGTAGAATTTTTTTGTTGAAATGTGCACTTGAACTGTAGCATTACCGTCTAGGTTGATTAGGAGTGAAGAAAAAACTAAAAAAAAAAAAGAGCACTGAACCTATTCGATGAAATGCTACAAAGAGAATACTACTCATAAGGTTTACTTTTCATTTCATAATTCCTCAATACAATAAAGACCAAAATGGTACGGTATTTATAAACTTCTTTGAATCTATTTTTCAGACGGAATAATATCACTAGAGAATATTTACACATATGCATGTATTCTATTACAGAAAATATTCGAGAGCCTTCTACACATTTCCAGCAGTCCAATGTGATTCCTTACTGCAATTATTAAAACCCAATGAAATCATTCTTCTCTCTCTCTCTCTCTCACCTTTTTTTTGTGGATTAAACTGTAGATTATACTCACCATTTTCTTTGAGCAGTGAGCTCAAGCTCGGATTTTATTTGTTCCAGAGAATTGCTTCGATTTATATTCATTGATTTGCTGGAGATAAAAAAAAAAAAAGTGTGGGCTTTATTACCTAAATGAGAAAGGGTTAGGGTGAAGAACTTCTCAAAGTCCATTCATCATTCATCATTAATCATTAATCCATCATGGCAAAGTCCTATTGGCTTTCGATATGTCCCAGTTAAAGGTGTCACTAGTCCAAAAGTTTTATTATATGAATGATAAAATAGTAAATGTGCATGCAGTGATCAATTTATATAATACTAACTACAAACTAGAAAAACAGATATGAATGTTTATAAGGATCTACTATGGGGACTCTACATCGGATTGACGGTCTCAAACCCAACTTATACTGATCCTATGACTTGAGATATTCTAAGTTCGACAATGTGCGACGCCTTCATGTCGTGGCTCTAGTAGAGATGCATGACATCAATAGAAACTTTAGGGTTACTTCTGACCTTCTCTTACATCTATGCCAATAACAATGGAGCTATCAATAAGATTTAACCAAGAACCTCATGAAACAACTTGATTCTTATACACAAACATATTCAAGATGTTCCTTCTGCAAACCTTCAAGCGCTTCTTTTGTTAAGAGTTTCATAAAGCTGTGGCTTCTTGAAGAAAACTTAAGAAACCTTCTTTTCATTGTACTTTCTCACAAAAACAATATACAACAACTTATTCAAAAAGCTGAGACCAGCCAAAAGCAAGAAGAAATAATCAAGATGGCCCTCATTCAAGTTATCCGGTATCCATCCAACATTCCCCCCTTTGGTTGTGATGTAAGTTACAATAGTCAAAATCAAAGAGCTCAAGTAATTCCCCAATGAGTTTGTCAGAAGTGATAATGCACTGCATAAACTACGCATGGCATCTGGTGCTTGTTCATAGAAGAACTCATGCTGTCCAATGAATGTAAATACCTCTGCAGCACCCAACATGAAGTATTGAGGAATTTGCCAAAATATGCTAATTGGTACTGCTACATCTTCATCAATTAAACCAAGCTCTTTAGCAAGCTGCAATCGTTTAAACTCTACCAAAGCAGCTACTAACATGCAAAGGATTGATACAAAAAGGCCAATTCCCATTCTTTGCAACTCTGAGAATCCCTTTTCCTTCTTTGTAAACTTCCTTGCAATTAGAACAATAATCCTATCATAGATTGGGACCCAAATAATAACACTGATGATGTTAAAACTCGAGAGAGTGGCTGCAGGAATGGTGAAAGAACCTAATGTTCTATCCATCATCTTTCCTTGTTCCACAAATAATGAAGACATTTGGGCATTGACTGCAGAAAATATAATTCCAAACGCCCATATTGGAAACATACGAATCAAAATCTTCAATTCCTCCACCTGTGTCACAGTGCAAAGCCTCCAACGATTGGAGAAATCTCCGCTTTTTAAGACAGAATCTGAGACCACAGCAGCCTTATCAAGGCACCTACAAAAAAGACAGAGTGAAAGCTTTAACAAAGCAGAACTTGTTTTGCAGTTTAGGAGGTCCAAAAAACCAAGATATTGCATGAAAGTTGTTTAGCTTTTAGTTCAGGGAAAAACAATAACATAAAATTCATAGCCCTCTAAGAGGAACAATAGATTGGATTTTATTCCTGTCCAAATCAACAAGATTTATGATGATTGATGGGAACCAAATTACTAGAGCTCACTATAATGAGAAAAACAAGTACTTGAGCTCATCGCTGTGGTCCAGCTTACGACTTCCTTTACTGGTGGATCTCAAGTCTTGTTTTTCATAAAGGAGACTACTATCCTCTGGGACTGCCAAATTTCGCTTATGAAATGATGCAACCAAGACCTAGGAAATTCTTGTAAGAGGACTTCCCCCTGGTTTCTGTAATCTATAGAAGGGAGTGCCTGCAACAAAGATTACAATGCCAATAACCATAACCAATGTAGGAATGGCATATCCAAGACCCCACCCGACATCTTCTTGAACCAAAACCACTAGACTACTTGATAGAAAAGCACCAATGTTATTGAAGAAGTAAAACCAGTTGAAGAAGGATTTCTTTTTTCCTCTTTCTCTAGGATCAGTATCATCAAACTGATCTGCCCCAAAAGGCCAAATTCATGGTTTGATCCCACCGGTCCCAAGTGCAACTAAGTAGAGTCCAATAAAGAATATTGCATACTGAGCTGTGATAGCTGAAGGGCATACTATACCCACACATTCAGCAGGCTGTAATGCAGGAATTGAAGCACAGAGAGTCAATGTACACAAACCCTGCACAAAAAACAATGAACCAAGAGCTCAGAGTTACCTATTAAAACCACATGTAAATAGAGGCTACCAATGGGGACTATAAAGAAGAAACAACTGTGACAGACAGCATTGGCGTCCTAAGAGCTTTTTTAATTATCAGTGTTTACTTCATTGAAGTTTCCTTAACCTTTCTAACATGCATCGACATAATCTAGTACTGCTCAACAAAACTAGACATCCAGTTGTTGTGATCATGCGGCAATTATGATGAATAATACGGAATAATCGAAAAGAAAATAAAAGAGAAATAATACAGAGATTTATGTGACTCGGCGATATCCATACATCCACAACAGCGAGCAGCAAATTTCACTATCATCATAATTAGGGTTACAACATATGTATTTATACCAAACCCTATGTGTACGGACATACTTAGGAAAAATTATAAAAATACCCCCCCAACTTGCCACTGTATCCTCATCAAATATGAGCCATATACTCCAACACCAGCCATGTAGTAGAATTCCCTCCAAATCCAATAGAATGCACTTTGTAGTCCAAATGACATAATGAGAGCCATATAGTCGATTAACTAACTATATGTAAAGCAAAACAAGAGCATAAGGCTATAGCTCTTCTGATTTGAAACATGTAGGATGTTTGAGAGGTAATGTGCCGATCAACTGCCTAAAATTGAAATGACTCTCTGCCTAGATAATATATAAAGTTAATGGTAACTTGCATCTACTTACAATAAGGTAAAAAGTGAAGAAAACTGCCATTGTCCAATATCTTCCCCAGTACGCATCAGCTAAGACGCCTCCAATAAGGGGTATAAATTAACCAGTGCCTTGCCAAGTGGTAACATTTCTAGCTGTAGAGACATTTCCTTCATGTAGTTTGCTTTTAAGATAGGTAACAAGATTGGAGGAAATCCCATAGAAGGCCAAACGTTCACAACCTCCACTACCTGTACTGTGTTTTACAACTATTAAATGGCAAATAATAACAGCACAAAAATGGATAGAGAAGAATCGTTACCTAGAATGAAGGGGCATGCTTTCCACTTTCCAGTACTATTCTTCAGGACAGGCCTCCCTTTAATGTCAACTGAGCCATCTCCAGTGACCTCATCATTCTGAAGAGAGATGAAATAATATAAATCATCACGTGTAGCTAAGGGAGGGGGGGAAGAAAATGTAGGTAAGGATCTCCTACCCAGTTATTATGTTTTTTTTTCCCTGTTGATATTATGGAATGAGTTTTTGTTGTTGGGACTCTCCCCCTTACTCTTGTATTTTCAATTTTAATTTTAATGCAAATTTTCTTAAAGAAAAACAATATATGTACATTGGTCAGCTCCTGCTTGGGACAAACCCTTTAATGTAGTTTCAAAGTTTATAAAAATTAAACTGATTACAGCTCCTAGAACAACCCTCTACCCGGAGCAAGATCACTTTTTTTTTTAGAGAGAGAATGAGGCCACATGTCTAAGAGTGATCCCTTCCCAATTTTATTAATAAGCCTTCACATATGGCGGAGGAATACCATGGCAACAAACAAGACACAAGGGATTTACATATATTTAATAAAAACCATCCTTAGTATCATCATCAATAAAAAAACCAATCCGATAAAAGACAAACTAAACATGCCTAGTAACAGAAAGCAGTAGACAAACAAAAAACAAGATAAACCCAACAAAGACAAGGAGATTAAGCTTAAAAATAATTGTTTGCTGATTAATTTTAGCTTCTCTAAAAAAATTTCAGCTTTTTTGTTCAACTGATGTTAACAATTACTTAGTTTGACACTATAAAGACTAAAAATGGGGTTTGTGATTGAGTTTTCTTTTTTCTCTTTAGGAAAAAAATGAACCTACAACTGTTGCCTAACCCAAATATACAAGAAGATATTTTATTGATATTGAAATATCCGTAACCCAAATATACAGAAGTATATGTAACATTACACCCAGTAAATGATCACTTTGAAAATTCTTTGGAAGAACTAATCTAAGGAGGTACTTTTGTAAATTATTATGAAAAAAAATCTAAATTTTTGTTAAATCAACTGTTGTCCCGTGCTAGAACATATCTCCTGTGATAATTCGAGTTGAACCACTCTTAAATTCTGTCAAATATAATAATTTTGGTGCGTTAATTTAAAATTAGATTCAACGAAGTTAAAGGAAAAGTATTAATTGAATGAGAAATATTATAACTATAAAGAGATTTTATAAAAATAAACCATTAAATTATCATGATTTTGTATGATACGTTAGATCTACTTTATAATAAAAGTGGTTCTAATTATAATCTAACGTACCACATCAAGCTACGTCAGCTTGTATGTTTACTTTTTGTGAGATGTTATTGTGGCTAAAATACTTTCCTAATAAAACAAGGGCTTGTTTGGAAAGTGAGATGATCTCATCTCAAAATTTCTTTCACAAACATCACCCAATCATAAATATTTTTCAATTTCAAATATTCAACTTTGTTATCTAATCATTATTTAATCATTAAAACTTTCTCAAAATTTCGAACAAAACACAAAAATAATATAAGCTTTTCAAATTTCAAAACAACAATAATATTAAAAAATATTCTAATAATCTTTTAACTTTATAATATTTTTCTTCAAATTTATCTCTCCTTTCCTAAAACCTAATCAAACATATTAGGGAGGTTTGGATAGTGAGTTTAGCTAAGATGAGAGTTGAAAGTTGAAAGTTAAAAGTTAAATAAAATATTGTTAGAATATAGTTTTTAAATATTATTTTTGTCTTGGCATTTAAAAAAAATGAATTGTTTATTATATTTTGTTTAAAAATTTTAGAAAGTTATAATGATTAGATGAAATAAGTTAAGAACAACTCTGAATCCAAATAACCACTAATTTAAATTATTTTACTATTATTCACAAAATATTTCACTCATAGTATTCTCATATCATATCATTACACAAAGGAGTCCTAAGTATGTGGTTGTGAGATTTGTTGAATTCAATGTAAAATAATAAAATTTAAAAATGGGTGACTCTACAGCTATAGTTGAGGCTCCTAATAGTGCATTTTATTTGTATTTTTTTTTCTTATGCATTGTTTTAATGCTTTTAAATATTTTGTAAAAAAAGTTCACATCATTAAAAAATACAATCCTAATCATTAAGTAAAAAAATAAAAATCAGCAGAAAGACTAACATTTTCCTTAAAAATGTATACATATTTGAACCAAAATTATTATGTTAAAATAGTATATGCAAATTAGAAAACCACCATAAATATCGTCAATTTTTTTTGGTTCTATGGTCAACACCAAACCGTCAAAAGTAGTTCTAATCCAATCAGTGAAGAATGATGTAGGGCTTAAATGGAGTAGGGTAGGCAAATTTGGTACCCTATCCACCTTCATTGCAAGCCTTTAGCCACGTGTCAGTCAATATCTTATAGCGACTTGTTTTTTTTATCCTCTTTTTCTTTTGCGAGTTCTACGGGTTCAAACAATAATTGGTGAACATTTGTAGAGCCATGTCTTCTCACCTGGGATACCCTCAACAGAGCCTTGATTTTAAAGAAGAGGCAAAAATCCGAGGCCGCAAATTGGAGATTTACGGTCGAGCTCAAGATGGTAGAGCTCAGACGATGAAAGGAAGAAAAAAAAGGCACTCACTCACGCTGAAGGACTAGATCAAAATAAAGCTTGGAAAAGTGGATAAAGAGAGCAAATATACAGTAGAATTATGATATGCACAAAAGAAATAAAAGGAGACGGGGGGAGATCATGGGTTAGAATTACCTGTTGAAGACCATCATCTTCCAAGAGGATTCTCTCTCCGTCCGCAGCAGCCATCTCTCTCTCTCTATGAAAACCCAAAGACACAATTAATAATGATCGAAGAGGTAATAGAGGATGCCAATAAGTTCAGTTGGCATGCATTATTATGAGGATGACAAGGTCCATTTGTTTGTGGGTTGTGGTCCTTTCTCTCTTCTTCTTCTTCAGGGCAGCTGTCTGTTAAAGTTTATTAGTATATGGAGCTTAGCAGGCCAATACCCCTTTATTTTATTTTATTTTAGTTTTTTAAGCAAGTGAATTTCCATTAAAGTTTAAACTAAGAAACATAATATAAAAAAGAATGGCCGGGATTAAGGGTGTTCATCCGGACCGGTTTTTTTTTTCGATCCGGTTTGAAAATCGGATATCCGGATTCCGGTTCCAGATCCAGGATCCGGATTAATTCAATTCCAAAACTGCATTTTAATTTATCCGGTTTGAGTTTTATATGATCCGGATATTATCCATTGAAATCCGGTACCGGATCTAACATCCGGTACCCAGATTTCATTTCTCTAATTCTCACTCTCTCTCTCTCTCTCTCGCTTATCTGATATCTTTCGCTCGAAGCCTCGAAATCCCATTCTCAATCGATCCCTGTCGCTCGAAGCTCTAAACCCTAGCCTTCGCATCCCATTCTCAATCGATCCTTAGTCCCCCATCCTTCTAGAGCTACTTCTCCCCCTCCCTCCCTCGTCATCTGTCGTCGTGCCTTTGACAGCATCCCCTCGTCAGTTCGTCCCGCCATTGTCATTCGTCAGCTTCGACTGGTAACGGATCCGGTAATACCAACTCCTCATTTTAGGGTTTGAATTTATAATTATATGTGTATTTACAATATACTGTGGATTTGAGCCCTGAAGATCGGGGCAAGCTTCTTGGTATTTTTATTTATTTATTTATAGGGTGATTTAATTCTTTTGATACTGGGAACTTGTTGATGTGTAGCTAATATATGCAGTTGACTGCATTATTTATTTATTTATTCATAGAGACCTTATTTTTGTTCCTTTAGTTCGGAGTTCTATGCTGCATACATGTGTTTGTATGTGTTTATATGGTGTTCATGGGGTTGTCAAGCATCTTTACCCCATGTTTTTCAGCTTATGAGATTTTTTTATATAATTACTTTGTGGTTAAAGTATTTATATTTTTTATTATTTTGTGATACTGCCAAAATTATTAATTTTGGAAAATCTTTGGTGTGCGTATGTTTGGAAAATCTCATTTGGAGAGAGAAATAGAAAGGAAATTGCTTTTCTTTGTCTTGTTGCTCTAGTAAACCCAAGTCTTCTTCGCCTAGAAAAAAAAAACCCCAAGTCTTCTTCAATAAATACAACAGAACCCAAGTGTCATTTTTGCTTTGTGTGGCAGTTTCAGAGCCAAATGCCCAAAGAAATCAGAAAACAACTTGCAAAATAATTTCAAAAAATGAAATTTCAAAAATTAATACAGCAGCAATTTTAACAAACAGCTCTTACTTTCCACCAACGAAGGGAACACCCTTTCGAGATTTTACCGGATATGATCTCAGTCATTTCTTGAACAATTTTGTGGTCTTACATGAGTTTGTTTATGCTACTCGTACTGACTGGGTGGAAAAAGCTATTTATGCTTTTTCTGCCATTAAAGAATTGTAATAAGTTGAACCATTCTGCAGAATCTTTACACCCAATAGGTCTAAGTTAGTGCAGTAGTGCCTGTAATATTACTAGTACTACTTCTGCCACTGTGTCCATTAATAAAGCCTAGTCTTCTTTTTAATCAAAATTTGAGATATAAGCTTTCAACTATATATATGCATGATCTTCATCATCATCATCATCATCAAAGTGGCTCTAGTCCTGTGGTTGATCATGGTTATGTTTACCTAATAAACAAAGCAACCACTTTTCTTCTTCTGTCTTTACTTTCCACCTTTAATTCAATTGATCCATTTGGATCTTTATAGGAGATCATCAGGACTGTTTTATAGAGTGCATGATTTTCTGGTCATGTTCAGATTCTGAATTTGACTTAACTGAATTACCGAGTTTAGCTTTAGTTCAAAATAAATAAAAACCTGATTATTTTGGTTGCAATAAGTTGAGGAGGAGGAGGAAAATATCGGATTATTTTGTAATCCCATCTTCCCAGTTTTTTTTCATATTACACTTTACATTTGAAATATCAATATCGTATGTTCATTTAAAAATCGTATTGTAAACGCTTTGTTTTTCCTGTTTTGTGTTTGTGATTATTCAATAACAAATGGAAGAAGATTCTGTGAGTTGTAATGTCGGTACAACTCAATGGTTTGGTAGTGATTATTCTACTCCAGTGGATGTGGAGGAACGTGGGAGTCGTCCAACCCTTTCATCCACACATACACAAAATCCTACTAGTTCCATCCCACCTATACCAAAAAAATCCAAAAAAGCACATAGTAACAAATCAATAGCTTGGGATAACTTTACTAAAGTTGAACCTATTGATCCCGATGACCCAAAAGCCAAGTGCAATTGGTGTGGTAAGGAATACAAGTGCCACTACAAGAATGGCACTTCCTCTATGAGGACCCATCTTTTTAACTGTTCAAAATCTCCCTTTTTTGCTCCAAAAAATGCTTCTAGTAGTAAAAGAGATGTAGAGGGAAAGGTGTGTAGCCCACAAGTTCTATTGAACTTCGATGCTGAACAACTTAGGGTGTCAACTGCTAAGTTCTTTATTAGGTGTGAATTGCCTTTTAGACTTGTGGAGAATGAAGGGTTTATTGATTACGTGGCTGCTTTAGAGCCTCGGTTTACCTTACCATCCCGAATCACTCTAAAAAGTGACTGTATTAAACTGTATAATGAAGAGAAGATACAGTTGAAAAATTTGTTGTATGGTCAAAGAATATGTCTTACCACCGATACTTGGACGTCGGTGCAAAACTTGAACTACATGTGCATTACTGCACATTTCATTGATTGCCATTGGAGATTACATAAGAAAATACTCAAGTTTTGTCAAATTCCTAATCATAAGGGAGATACTATTGGGAGGGTGTTAGAGTCGGCATTGTATGGATTTGGTGTTGATAAAATCTTGACCATTACAGTTGACAATGCTTGTTCAAATGATGTTGCTGTTGATTACATAAAGAGGAGAATGAAAGACAATAGTCGTACAGTTTTGGGTGGTGAACATCTTCACATGCGGTGTGCTGCCCATATATTGAATATGGTTGTAAAGGAAGGCTTGGAGGAAAATTCTAATTTAGTAACAAGGATTAGAGATGCCGTCAAGTATGTGAAATCTTCGCCATCAAGATTTGCCAAGTTCAAGGCTTGTGCGGCAAAGGAAAATATTAGCGGGAGAATGGTTTGTTTGGATGTTTCTACTAGATGGAACTCCACGTATTTGATGTTGAGTACCGCTGAACAACACAAACAAGCTTTTGAACAACTTGTGTATATGGATGAAAATTTTAAGAACCCTCCCACTGCTGATGATTGGAAGATTGCACGAGTTTTTATTGATGTTCTGAAAGTTTTTTATGATGTTACATTGAACATATCTGGTTCTCTGTATGTGACGAGTAATATCTACTTTGAGCAACTTTGTATAATTGAATATTCATTAAATGAAATGATATTGAGTACTGATAATATCATCAGTTCTATGGGTGCAAGTATGAGACTCAAGTATGACAAGTATTGGGATAATACAGATAAATTCAACCTGATAATATACATTGGTTTTTTACTTGATCCAAGATATAAAAAGATGGGAATGAAATGTTGGTTAACAAAGTGCAAAGGGCCTACGGAGGCGGAGGCGATAGAGAAAAAGGTTAAACTCCTTTTAGAGCGCTTGATCGAGCAGTATAACACATTTCGTGTTACTAGTGGAGGGGGTTCTAATGTGGCTCAAGGGAGGCTACACACTACTAGCAGGGGAAGTTCTGATGTGCCGACACCACCTACGAATAAACTCCGGATGATTTTCAACCAATACCTTGAGGAGCAAGGTGGTATGGAGTTCAAATCAGAGCTCGAGAGGTATTTATCTGAGGCATGTGTAAAAGACTCGCTTGGTTTTGATATTCTGGATTGGTGGAGAGTTAATGCCACCAATTATCCTGTTCTTGCTGAGTTAGCACGTGATGTATTAGCCACTCCTATTTCCACTGTTGCCTCGAAGTCCGCATTTAGTACTGGAGGACGCGTATTGGATCCCTTTAGGAGTTCGTTGTCTCCAGAGACTGTCGAAGCCCTCATTTGCACACAAAATTGGTTGAGGACTAAACCTTTAGACATTGAGGAGTTACAAGAATACGTACAGATGATGGATCTTGAAGGTGAGTTTGAAACTTGAAATATAATTTTTTAATATGTATTGAACTTAATTTATTATCTATCTAACTTAATGTTTAATACTTTTTTAGATGATGATATAGATGAAATTTCAACCGAGGTTGTTGTGAGTCTTCCTTCCCATTCATGATAATCTAGAGTAAGTGCTTTATTTGAGTTATATTACAATATTTAATATAATAAAGTAATTAACCGGTGTAAGTAGATAATGAAAATACTTTTTGTCCCAAGTAATTTATTGTTATTGTTATTCTCATACACCTTGTTATTAATTGATCCCTCATATATGCTTCTTTATTTTTTCTGTAGAGATAATGATGGGTATAACAAATGGGACTTGACAGCAAGCTGGAGATCAAATAATGGCCGTGCACCATTATTTTGTTTATGTACTATGTTGTTGATTTAGTTTAAAAACTGAATTGTTGTATTTCCTTTCATTCATATATGTTGTGACTAATTAATAGCTTGTAGTCACCATGCCTTATGTTATGAATGTTGGGGCTGATTAAACAATTACTACATTATATATTGGTATAACTCAAGTCCTACAGATTGTAGCCTGGTTTTTGTTGTTTGTTGATGGCCTGCTTATGTAATTTGGCAGCTTTTAAATCATTTTGTGGATGATAAATTTATACAACTCATGTTTTTATCTCATGTCCATTATCTATGTAAATACAACATGTCCATTGTCTGTGGCCACGTGTTTAAATACACATCTATTCCTAGATCCTTGAATACACAATGCTACTAATTTATAGCAGTTAAAGTTTTTAGTTGTGCTGTATAGTTATTATTTTTCTGCAAAATCTCTTTGGTCCTTGACTAATAGTTCTATTCTTATATCAATTTGTTGGTTTCCTGGAGTTTCTTGTTGTAGATCAACCTTTGTAGAAGCTTTATTTTGTAGGCAGAAAACTTTCTATTTCATTTGGATTATAAATTTTTCACTGCAGGGTGGTGGTTCTGTTGGATTTTCCATGTTGTCTTGTTGAATGGATGGTAAGTTTAGGTAATTAAGTACAGCATGAGTTTAGGCTTATTACTTCAGGCATCATCACCACCTCAGAAGTGTACGTTCAATGGTCTTTATTTAATGTGAGACAATATATGGAGTAGATTTATTATCTTCATTTTTTTTTTCCAGATTCATTGTCTTAATCATTATAGGATGGGGAATTCGAACAATGCTCCCTTTTGGAGTAATAATTGCTAGGTACTTTGAAGAACTTTCCCATGAGATGGAAAGAATGGTACTCGTTTCACATAATGTTTCGTGGAATTGGATATACTCTGGGCACAATCGGATGGGGGATTCGGATATGTCTTGAAAATACTTTCAGGCTACACATCTCTAGAGCACAAAGAGTTCTGAGCATCATTGTATTTATCTGCACAACAATACAAGTGAGTCCAAATCTCTCCTCCCGAACAGTGCCTCAAAACTCAGTGGTCCTGCATATATGCATACATATATATATATATAGTTTTATATGATTCATACATATATATATAATAATTATTTATTTTATTTTTGCAAAAAATAATAAAATAAGCTTTGAAAAAAAAAACGGGTTAAAACCGGAAACCGGATTTCCGGTTTTTTAAAAAATCGGATTAATCCGGATTGAAACCGGATTCCAACCCGGATTGAATTATCCGGTTCCGGGCAGGGCTGACCCGGAATTCCGGTTTGGGCACCGGATGTTCAGCCTTAGCCGGGATTTTTCGATAAATATTCAAAATAAGAAAATATAGTACAAAAGTAGTGAAAATATAAAAATAAAATATGAATTTGTTTAAAACCAATAATTGATCTCTATATTTATCCTATCAAAAGATGAGACTTCTTATCAAAAGACAAATAAAATATTTGCATAAAAAGGAACTACGAAACTATATGAAGCGGTGGTTAGGCCAATACCCCGTCACTTCGCACGTTTGTAAGGCAACTTCTTTCGCTAAAAAATAATTGGTTGTTATAAAATTAGAATAAAAATTATTATTATAAGAGAAAATATTTTGGAACTCTCTTATTTTATTTCTTTTTTTTCTCCTCTTTTCTTCTTTTTTTCTTTGCTTTTCTTCTTTCTTCTGCTTGTTCGTTGTACATATGAACGAACCAAATACATATATTTATAGAGTTTGAAGTCAAGCAGGGAAAAAAGGAAATGGAAAAGAAAAGAAATAACAGAGGGAGGGGGGGTCAGGAGCACATGGCATGGGCCATGTATGTCATTCACTACCCCCCTATAATTGCTTCATAACACTCCCCCTTGAATGACCACCTATAAGTAATCTGCCTCGTTAAAACCTTGCCAAGAAAAAATTTAGTGGGAAGAAAAACCAATGGCGAAGGAAAAATAGTACAGTATTCTTATATATCTCCAAGTGCTTTAAGATTGCCTCATTTAAAAATTACAGAGGAAAACCCAATGGGACAAAACCTCAGCGAAGGAAAAAGTGTACAATCAGCACAAGTTTTCAAGGAAAAAGTGTCGATAGATTTTTGAGTCTTCGCATTACAATGTTCTGCACAATCTTCTTGAATGTCGCAGTTGGTAATGCCTTTATGAATAAATCTGCCAGATTATCACTCGATCGTATCTTCTTGACATCAATTTCACATTTCTCTTGGAATTCGTGAGTATAAAAGAATTCAGGTGAAATATTTTTAGTTCTGTCACTTTTGATATATCATTCTCTGATTTGAGTGATACAAGCAGTATTATCTTCATATAAAATTGTTGGGCTATCATTGATCATGGGGAGACCACACTTTTCTTGGATATGCTGGATTACTGATCTCAACCAAATACACTCCCGACTTGTTTCATGAATTGCGATGATCTCTAAGTGATTTGAAGATATAGCAGATAGTGTCTGCTTAACCGATCTCCATGATATGGCAATATCTCTACAAGTAAATAAATATCCAATTTGAGATCTACCTCTGTGTGGATCTGAAAGATAACCCGCATCTGCATATCCAATCAATTGTGGACTTGATCCACATTGATAAAATAATCTCATATTAACCATACTATGAAGGTAACGAAGGACATATTTAATCTCATTCCAATACCTTCGAGTTGGTGCAGAACTATATCTTGCAAGCAGATTAACTGAGAATGTAATATCAGGCCGAGTGTAATTTGCAAGATACATCAAATCTCCAATTGCACTGAGATATGGTACTTTAGGATCAAGAATTTCTTCATCGTCTTCAAAAGGACGGAATGGATCATCCTTCACATCAAGTGTTCGAACAATCATTGGAGTATTCAGAGGATGAGCTTTGTCCATATAAAAATGCTTCAGGACTTTCTCTGTATACATGGACTGATGAATAAAAATTTCATTTGGCAAGTGCTTAAGCTGCAGGCCGAGATAAAGTCTTGTCTTACCAAAATCTTTCATTTCAAGTTCATTTTTTAAATATATAGCAGTTCTTGAGATCTCTTCAGGAGTTCCCACAATATTTAAATCATCAATATAAACCGCAATAATGGAAAATCCAGATTCTGATTTCTTAATAAAAACACATGGGCATATAGAATTATTCTCAAATCCTTCTTTCAATAGATATTCGCTTAGGCGATTATACCACATGCATCCGGATTGCTTCAACTCATATAAAGATCTTTGTAGTCTGATAGAGTACATATTTCCATATGTACTTGTAGATGCTTCAGACATTTTATATATTTCAGAGATTTTCATATATATGTCATGGTCTAAGAGTCCATATAAATATGCAGTAACCACATCCATCAACCGTATTTCTAATCATTTTGTAACAACCAGACTAATAAAAAATCTAAATGTGATTGCATCCATAACGGGAGAATACGTTTCTTCATAATCGATCACGAGTTTATGCAGGAAATCTTATGCGACAAGCTGTGCTTTGTACCACGCAATTTCATTTTTCTCATTGCGTTTTCGTACAAATACTCACTTATATCAACAGGCATTACACTCTTTGGTGTTTGGACAACGGGTCCAAATACTTCTCGCTTTGCTAGCGAATTTAATTCAGTTTCAATAGCTGATTTCCATTTTGGCCAATCATTTCTACGTCGATATTCTTCGACGGTTTTTGACTCACTTTTTTCATTACTTCTAGTAATGTTAAGGGCCATTTTATATAAAAATATGTTGTCGACAACAGTTTTATTTCTATCCAGAATTTCTCCAATATTCATGAAATGTATTGAGATCTCATTGTTTTCAGGTACATGTTCCTCTTCAGGGGAAAACATTTCGTGAAACACCTCTTCAGGAGGTCTTTTTCCGGGTATATCCTCTTCAGGAGGTTCTAGAATAGAAAATTTGATCTCTTGAAGAGTATCAAATATATTTATAGCTTGTATTGTGGGTATGGGTTCTTCAGGAACACCAAATTCATTTTGTATTTTTTTCCTTCTGTGAATTTTATCTTTTGCACCAACAGGTCTTCCACGCTTCAGGCATGTTTTAAATTCACCTATTGCTATTTTGACAATTTGTCTTTCAGGGACTTCAATCCTTACTAGAGCATTAACAGTAAGAATATATGAATTTACTACACCTTTTGTGTCAGTAAATACATCCTGTAATTAATTTGAAACACTTTGCAAATGAATAATTTTTTGAACTTCTAATTTATATTCATTTGTAGGAGAATCAAATTGAGACAGGACCTTATTATCCCAAGTAATTTCTTGTCGTACTTCAGGCACCAACTTTTCTTTACCCATTAATGGAAAAGTGGATTCGTCAAAATGATAATCCTCAAAACGTGCTTTAAACATATCCTCTGTAAGGGGCTCAAAATATCTGATAATAAATGAAAAATCAAAACCAACATATATCCCAAGTCTACGTTGAGGACCCATTTTTGTACATTGTGCAGGTGCAATTGGAACACATACAGCACATCCAAAAGTACGTAGATGAGAAATATTTAGTTGTTGACCTAATGCAAGCTGTAATGGAGAACATTTATGATATGCAGATGGTCTAATTCGAATTAATGATGCTGTATGAAGTATAGCATGTCCCCAAGCGAAAACAGGTAGGCTTGATTTCATAAGTAAATGTCAGCGATTAGTTGAAGCATTTTGATCAAAGTTTCAGCTAAACCGTTTTGAGTATGTGTATGGGCAACAGGATGTTCAATATCTATTCCTATCGACATGCAATAATCATCAAAAACTTGAGATGAAAATTCACCTGCATTATCCAATCGAATAGTTTTAATTGGATACTCAGGAAATTGTGCTCCTAGTTTGATTATCTAAGCAAGAAGTCTAGTAAATGCAACATTTCTAGTGGAAAGCAGACAAACATGTGACCATCGACTAGATGCATCAATCAAAACCATAAAGTATTTAAATGGTCCACTAGATGGATGAATAGGCCCACATATATCTCCGTGAATCCTTTGTAAAAAGGATGGAGATTCAACAATAACTTTTAAGGGAGATAGTCTGATAATCAACTTACCTTGAGAAAATGCAGAGCACGGATATTCATTGAGTAAGATAATCTTTTGATTCTTTAAAGGATGCCCATGTGAATTTTCAATAATTCGTCTCATCATTATAGATCCCGGATGTCCAAGGTGATCATGCCAAGTCATAAATATTTTGGGGTCAATGCACTTTTGGTGCACTACCACATATGATTCAATTGTTCTCATCTTTGTATAATATAATCTAGAATATAGAACAGGCAGTTTTTCTAATACGAGCTTCTGGCCCGATATTGTCTTAATAATAAGAAGATACTCTTTACTGCCTTCACTGGTCATTTCAATATGGTAATTATTACGACGTATATCTTTTAAACTCAATAAATTTCTTCTGGATTGTGAGGAAAATAAAGTATCATTAATACAAAATTTGGTGTCATTAGGCAATACAATATAAGCTCTTCCGGAGCCCTCAATTAAATCTGATGAACCTGATATGGTATGGATATAGGCTTTGCTTAATGTTAGATTTTGAAAATATTTTTTATCTTTAAAAATTGTGTGAGTTGTAGCACTGTAAACCAGACATAAATCTTTATCATTCAACTCAGAGATAAAAAGCTCATCAATGTGATCCATGATTTGAGGAATAAGACCATTAGCTACAGAATTGGTAGAACCGTCGTGCTGATAACGTGTTATAAAACTAGAATAAAAACAATTATTGCAAGAGAAAATATTTTGGAATTCTCTTATTTTATTTCTTCTTTTCTCTCCTATTTCTTTCTTTCTTTCTTTTCTTTTCTTCTTTCTTCTGCTTGTTTCGTTGTACATATGAACGAACCAAATACATATATTTATAGAGTTTGAAGTCGGAGAGGGAAGAGAGGAAATGGAAAATAAAAGAAATAATAGAGGGAGGGGGTCAGGAGCACATGGCATGGGCCATGTATGTCATTCACTCCCCCCCCCCCCCAATTGCTTCATAATATTGATTCTTTTTTTTAATTATAATGAGGGACTATTGCGTATTGTTTTTTTTTTTTTTATCAAGAGTTATGGAGGACTATTGCTCATAACTGTCGTCTACACTATAACTCCCTCTATTATTTTGATTTAATTTTAGATCAAATTTAAGATCAAACCAGTGGTATTAATTTCGTATTTTTTAAAATCGATTACACACTTATAACTCCTTTAAATCGATAGTTTTGATTTTATTAATTTTGATCTGGTTCAATCAATCCAATTTTTCAGTTTTAATAAAATACAAATTTCTAAATTTAAAAAAAAAAATTGTTTAAAAAAATACTTTAAAAAATCTGTTTTATTACAAAAACTGTTACTGTTACAAAAATTTGTCTTACTAAAAAACTGTAATAAAAAATCTGCTTTATTTTTAAGTTTTTTTTTTTTTCAATTTAAGTGGTTCTTACGATAAAATATTATTAGTATATATATTTTATATTTAAAATATATGATCAATTAAATTTTCATGTTTAAGATTAAATTTTTATATTATAAATTATAATAACAATATCTTATATATAATTATAATTTATATTATTGTATGTATTATATATAAAAATTATATTTAATATTAAAAAATTATATATAATATTAAAAAATTATTTTAAAATATATATTATATTGAACTGGTCCAGGTCGATTTTAAAAAGCTTAAAACCAAAATCAGACCCATATCGAACAGTTTCGACATTACAAAAACCAGTTCCGAACAAGATCAATCCAAGCCAATTTTTCAATTTTTTCTTATACCCTAGCACTTACCACCAAGGTGGTAACTCAGCTAGTACAAATTAGTATTTTATAACCTCGAGATAAGGAGTTAAGCAAGACATAAGTTGAAACTATTTGTAATAATAAAGTTTGATCTTTAGATTATGGAAGGGTTTTAGACTAGCTAACATCTTGGTAGTGTTGTGATCGCGGGCTTGCCTAACAGATAGTAGCTACTCAAATCAGATATTTCACAACGAATAAGGCTCTTATGGTCACACTCAAAAAGGAAACTACACTAATTGTCAAAAAAAAATATTATAACTATCAACTTTTTGTCTCTTCAATATTCCATCACAAATTCTTTTCTCTCTTCCTTAACATATAACAATGGGCTTATGAATAAATTTGCTTGTCATGATTGTTTTGTCTTGAGAGATAATTTTTTATTTTTTTTTTATTTGTTTTACTTAAGTGATTAAAAAAATATTTTTTAATAATTTTTTAATAATGCCTTAAAAAATATATTTAAGAATGAAAAATAAATTAAGAAAAATAAAAATATTGGTCTATATCAAAACAAAGCAAGTCGTGCTACATCTATGCTTATAGGCTTATAGATAGCTGAAGAAAGGACTACGGAGCCTCGTATCAAGAACATATCATTGCTCAAATTAAGACATAATCTTTAGAGCGAAGTTTCCTTTTTTTGAATGATAACATTTCATTCCAACAAATCAAGGTTATAACTGTGACCTGATAAAATAGGACGAACCCAAATTACAAATTAAAACTAACAAAAATGATTGAAGCACCCCCGCACACAAATATCTTTGAGGCGAATATTGTCTAAACCTCTATATACTCTCAAGTGTCAAATCCATTAGAGACTTCCATCTCGGTTCATATAGAGTATAAACCAAATCTCAGCCACCAATATCCTCCAAAGGAGAAGTGTGAATCAACCCCACCATTCTCTGAACGAGGAGTGGGAATCAAATCCACCATCCTCCGAAGGAGGAGTGGGTCAATGAAAGGAAATTATCTTTTCCTTTTTATTAATACTATCTAAATAAACAACAAACAAACAACCATAAAATGAAAAGAAACAACAAAACAACAAAAAAACACTGAAACACCACACAATGCATGGCTGTAGTGGCCCATGTGGCACACACACCACGTTGGCGTGAGGTCGGACAGAGGACCATGAAGTCGAGTTGCTCGGAAAAGCCGCGCATTGTGGCAATAAGAGCGTCTGGGAGAAGGCACGTGAATCACACAAACTGTGACGCCCCAATTTTTCGCATCGATTACAACGTAAAACGACGCATCCGGACAAGTAACACAAGGCTACTTATCCTACGTAAATATAAAAAGCAGCATGCATGCATCTAAGCTTACTAATTAAATGCAATGCCGATCGCAGCTGGAAGAAGTAAATTCCCAATATATGCAAAGAGATCTAACTCTCGCATCAATAGATCACATGGCACACTAAAATTACACTTTTCATAACATCGTATTTACAACAATATTCTGTATTAACTCTTACATAACCCAGTTAGTTTTCTCTAAACATAATCTCATATCCCACCATCATCTAGTACTCTTACATCTTTACATGATCACGTACATGGGATCATCTCAACCGGAGAGGAGCATTCCATAGGACCCTCAGGGTACCTTAGAATCTCCAGTGCTGATCGGGTCTCAATGCAATTTATCTATCCCTGCAACAACGTCTATCATTCCATAAGGAATGATAGATAAAACATATAAAACATAAAAGAGTGAGATTTACAAGAAATCTCAGTAAGTACACAGTTAACGAAATAAAGCATAGATAACATCAACTATCATCATACATAATCATACTTACCAACATATCACTTATAAGCATACCTTATGGAACTTCACAAGTCAATTACCCATCTTACCATACAAACTTAGATCTTAGCTAGACCCATCATCACATACAAACTCAGATCTTAGCTAGACCCATCACCACATACAAACTCAGATCTTAGCTAGACCCATCATCACATACAAACTTAGATCTTAGCTAGACCCATCATCACATACAAACTTATACTTTTCACTTTACTTCTTAACCTTATAGGTTTTTTTTATTTCTTATCCTCGATGGGCGTTACGTCTCGCCGTCCCCATCGGGATCTACTTATTGCATTACCTCGACAGGCGTTACGTCTCGCCGTCCCTGTCGGGTCTTACTTATCACATAACCTCGACAGGCGTTACGTCTCGCCGTCCCTGTCGGGTCTTACTTATCTCTTATATATGATGGGCGTTACGCATCGCCGTCCCCATCACATATAACTCATCAGTCATCCGGGCGTTACGCACCGCCGTCCCCGTCATGACGAGTCTCGTGTCAATCTTCCGGGCGTTACGCACCGCCGTCCCCGTCATGACACGGAACATACATAACATATTACTGCGGGCGTTACGTCTCGCCGTCCCCGCTATATACACTCATCAATCATCCAGGCGTTACATCTCGCCGTCCCCGTTATGATGAGTCTGGTGTCAATCATCCGGGCGTTACATCTCGCCGTCCCCGTTATGACACAAAACATATACACATAATACTGCGGGCGTTACGTCTCGCCGTCCCCGCTATATACACTCATCAATCATCCGGGCGTTACGTCTCGCCGTCCCCGTTATGACACAAAACATATTCTTATATCACGACAGGCGTTACGCATCGCCGTCCCTGTCGGCACGTCAGTCATCCGGGCGTTACGTATCGCTGTCCCCGTCACGACGTGACTAACTTAATCTTTATATAAATTGTTTTCTTTCATTTTGTTTCTCTCTTATTCATATGAGTTATTTTCACCTATAACTCTTCCCATTTGAAACACCACTGCTATTCTAAGAAAACCCTGAATCTAAGCAAAATAGGGTATCTCGCTCGAGTGGGTTGTCGAGCGAGTATCGAGTGAAGTCTCGAGTTGGAACTCGCTCGAACAGGGTATCGAGCGAAACTCTAGCGAGGGTTCATATTTTGCCTTCGCTCGACTCACATGTAGAGCGAGGGTCGAGCGAACTCACGGCTCTAAGAGTTTTTCAACCTAAACCCAGAAATCTTCTCACATAAACCTTATTTTTACCTATTAAAACATAAATCTATGTCCTTATAATTTTCCTAACATTTTACTATCACAAAATCATATCCAAAACACCATAGATTCCAAGCACATCATATAAGCCTAATTTAAGCTCCAACTCACAACAAACTTAATTCCATCAACAATCTACCTATTCTATGCTAAGATTAAGTTAAATTGTATACTTACAAGTTTCTCCAAAGCTTGGTTGAATGATCCAACTAGCCCTTGCAATATTTCTCCTCAAAGCACTCACTTAGCTCACTTAGGAGATATTTGGAGGTTCAAGGGTTAGGGAGGCTTCTTCTTTGGCTTTCTCTCTAAGTGTACGTGAGTTCCTTCTCCCAAAAGGTCTCCTATGATCTGAAGATGGTTATATATATATAGAAATAGATGGCTTGGGGAAAAAGAGAAGGAAAACAAACCAAGGCCCTTGGGTTAACTCAAACCGTATAAGGGTATGGTGTGTTGTCCAGCTTTGGTTAGTCTAATCTTCACCCGTATCTCCCATGATCTCTAAGGATATTCATCCCATGGCTATGCTTCTTTCTTATCTAAAATCATCTTAGATCAATGGCCCCAAATAATTACTAAATATAGATATAAAAGTAAACTCCAAAAAGTCTAAAATATCCAAGATGAGCTTAGCTGGCTATTGGCCTTCCTTGCATCCCCAAAGCTTCTAGAACCTTTTCTTCCTCTTTGGCCACACGTCCCAGACCTCCTTAGTACCCTTAGAGTGGCTGGAAAATATCTCATCACCTAATTCCCAAGGTTTGGTTACCAATTGGTTGGAAACAAAGGGGATAGTTGGCTGTTTTGGCCAATCAGATTAGTCCTTCACTCTTGCTTGGTTCTAAACTAATTATTCTTCTAGAAGCTCTTCCTTCACTTGACACATGCTCTCATACGTGTATCTAGTAGATAACCATGAGGAAAACCAATCAAATTCGAACATCTAAGGTGAGGTGGTGGAGTGATTTATTTTCGGGCTCCAGTTTGCACTTAAAACAGATCAGTCCCATTCCAGCCCAATTAATCCATTTATACACGTTGATTATCTAAAACCTTCAGTCATAAAAGTTATAGATCTATGTCTTAGGGTTCTATAGGAACTTGAATCACTTCATTTGTAGTTCATATGACCAAGTTATGATTTTTCTAATAAAACTCAACAGATAAGCCCGAGAACACCAATCCGGGCACACCAAGTGTTGGATAGATGATTCATCTTATTTCACACGAAATTCACTAAATAAAATCTCCTCATTTTCCACATCTCTACATACTTGTCCAGATCTTAGGATAACTGAGAAAATAATCCAAAGGCTTAATCTTATCCAATGTTCTTAGTCAACTTCAAGTCAATGCTCATCTATCTCCAATTCAGACCTGATACTTCAATCTCTATTTCTTATTTTATTAAGTCCATATCTCTTAAACCTCAAAACATAAAAGTTGTAGATATTCCTCTTAACTTTCCAAAACCTCTTGAATTACTCAAATCCGACATCAAATGAGCAAGTTATGACCATTCTACTAAAAGACGTCTGTCTGTCCCTGTAATTCGCTCGAGCCAGACATCAAGCGAGAGTTGAGCGAAATCTCGGGTCTAGGCACTTTTTCACCTTAACACAATTCACATTTATACCCAACCTTATTCCTAACCTTTCAATATAAGAATCCTATACATATATCCCAAAAATTCCTAAAAATGGTTTTGGAGAAACATAATCATCCCACACATGAAAATTAAGCGAATATCTAAAAATCCGGGTTATCACACAAACTACCCGCATGTGCGGGGCACGCTCTGCTGCATATGGTGAGTCCTTCAATCGACAAGTGGATTGGAAGCAAACGAAGCCTCCGGTGGTGCACGTGGTCGACATAGGCCACCGAAAAACATCAAAACTTGCCCCCCATGTCTGAAACGAAAAAAATATCAACAAAACAAACTCACACACATGGCGAAAAAGGTAGGCAGGGAAGAGGGAGGGAGGAAGGGGGGAGCCGAGGCTCCCACCCCTCTACGACGATTTCTTTGCTTGAAGGAAAGTGTTTTCTCTCGTCACCTAAAATCGTCGGAAAAGAAGTGTTGCGAGCGGTTTTCGCCTTTTTCTAGGCCAATCATTTCCTTTTAGAACGAACTTTCTAACTATAGGAGTTCTTACTTTTATCAAACATAAATGATAAAGTAGCACTTTCTTAAGTCATTTTGTTTGTTGCCTTTGTTTAACAAATAAAATGTATAAAATACAAGAGAAAGTTTATGAACATAGGTCATTTACATCCTCCAATGGGAAGCTAATACACAGGGCCAGCTCAATAGATTTTGAGGCATAAGACGATAAGTTAAAACAAGACATTTTTCTTATATCAAATTAACTAGGTTATATCTAAATTTATCTTTATTTAAAAATTATTCTTCTTATTTTTTGAGACGCAAAATTACTAATTAAATTTTTATATTCAGATTCTTCTAATATATCCTTCTTAGTTGATAATAGAGCTAGTCAATTTAATCTTTCATGCGACATTATTGATCTTAGATAAAATTTTATCAACTTTACTTTTGAAAAACTTCTTTTTGCAGAAGCAATAGTAATAGGTATTGTCAATAAAATTCTATAAGCGATACATGTATTTAGGAAAGAATCGAGTCTTTTTACATAATTTAATATATCAATAAGAGTATTTTCTACTATTGGTAGAATTTCAATGTTAACGTCTCTTTATTTAGTTTAGATAATTTAATTTCTTTTTAAAAGTTATTTTAACTAATTATTTTTTTAGTATTTTTTGAGGCCTTTTTCCACTTTGGGGTCTTAAGCAACCGCCTAACTCACTTTATGGGAGAGTCTGTGACGCCCCGATTTTTCGCATTGAATACAACGCAAATCGACGCATCCGGACAAGCAACGCAAGGCTACTTATCCTACGTAAACATAAAAAGCAGCATGCATGCATCTAAGCTTACTAATGAAATGCAATGCCGATCGCAGCTGGAAGAAGTAAATTACCAATATGAGCAAAGAGATCTAACTCTCGCATCAATAGACCACATGGCATACTATAATTACACTTCTCATAACATTGTATTTACAACAACATTCTGCATTTACTCTTACATAACCCAGTTAGTTTTCTCTAAACAAAACCCATATCCTACACCCATCCAATACTCTTACTTTCCACTTTACTTATTAACCTCATAGGTTTCTTTTATTTTTTAATCTCGACAGGCGTTACGTATCGCCGTCCCTGTCGGCACGTCAGTCATACGGGCGTTACGTATCGCCGTCCCCGTCATGACGTGACTAACTCATCAATCATACTCATCAATCATCCGGGCGTTACGTATCGCCGTCCCCGTTATGATGAGTCTCGTGTCAATCATCCGGGCGTTACGTCTCGCCGTCCCCGTTATGACACGGAACATATTATTATATCACGGCAGGCGTTACGTATCGCCGTCCCTGCCGGCACGTCAGTCATAATGGCGTTACGTATCGCCGTCCCCGTCATGACGTGACTAACTTATCAATCATACTCATCAATCATCCGGGCGTTACGTATCGCCGTCCCCGTTATGATGAGTCTCGTGTCAATCATCCGGGCGTTACGTCTCGCCGTCCCCGTTATGACACGGAACATATCATTATATCACGGCAGGCGTTACGTATCGCCGTCCCTGCCGGCACGTCAGTCATACGGGCGTTACGTATCGCCGTCCCCGTCATGACGTGACTAACTTATCAATCATACACTCATCAATCATCCGGGCGTTACGTATCGCCGTCCCCGTTATGATGAGTCTAGTGTCAATCATCCGGGCGTTACGTCTCGCCGTCCCCGTTATGACACAAATCAATATCACGGGCGTTACGTCTCGCCGTCCCCGTGAGGATCAATCACACGGGCGTTACGTCTCGCCGTCCCCGTGGAGATCACATATTCTCATATCACGACAGGCGTTACGTATCGCCGTCCCTGCCGGCACGTCAGTCATACGGGCGTTACGTATCGCCGTCCCCGTCATGACGTGACTAACTTAATCTCGACAGGCGTTACGTATCGCCGTCCCTGCCGGCACGTCAGTCATACGGGCGTTACGTATCACCGTCCCCGTCATGACGTGACTAACTTATCAACATACTCATCAATCATCCGGGCGTTACGTATCGCCGTCCCCGTTATGATGAGTCTCGTGTCAATCATCCGGGCGTTACGTATCGCCGTCCCCGTTATGACACGGAACATATTCTTTATATAAATTGTTTTCTTTCTTTTTGTTTCTCTCTTATTCATATGAGTTATTTTCACCTATAACTCTACCCATTTGAAACACCACTGCTATTCTAAGAAAACCCTAAATCTAAGCAAAACAGGGTATCTCGCTCGAGCGGGTGTCGAGCGAGTGTCGAGCGAAGTCACGGGTTGGAACTCGCTCGAGTGGGGTATCAAGCGACAGTCAAGCGGGGGTTTACATTTGGCCTTCGCTCGACTCGCCTGTCGAGCGACAGTCGAGCGAGATCACGGCTCAAGGGGTTTTTCAACCTAAATCAAGCAATCTTTTCACACCAACCTTATTTTTACTCATTAGAACATAATTCTAGGTCCTTACAATTTTCCTAACATTTTACCATCACCAAATCATATCCAAAACACCATAGATTCCAAACACATCATATAAGCCTAATTCAAGCTCCAACCAACAACAAACTTAATTCCATCAAAAATAATCTACCTATTCTATGCTAAGATTAAGTTAAATTGTATACTTACAAGTTTCTCCAAAACTTGGTTGAATGATCCAACTAGTCCTTGCAACATTCCTCCTCAAAGCACCCACTTAGCTCACTTAGGTGAAGTTTGGAGGTTCAAGGGTTGGGGAAGCTTCTTCTTTGGCTTTTCTCTCCAAGTGGGCGTGTGTTCTCCTTTCCAAAGAGGGTTATAAGACTTATCAACCCATATATATATATGAGGATGGTCGAGCCTTTAGAGAACAAGGAAAAGAAAGGATGGCTATAGGCAACCGGTTATGCTTTTGCTTGGGAGATGAGGTGTCATACCTCCTAAAATCACATAATCAACTCTAGGCCTATAAGATCTAAACTTGGTAGAAAATATCTTCATCCAATGGCTGATATTAAGTCACTTTAGTCATCCAAAATTGATCAAAGGTTGAGAAGAGAGCTAAGGAGATAAGGCATGAGGTGGCACTCACCTAACCATGCATGAATCAAGCCATTCCAGTCCTCATCTGGTATGCCACGCCCCCAGCCTCCTTCCTACCACTTTTGGTAACTTCTTAAGCCTCCTAAGACTCCATTTGACATGTTCTAGAAGGCCATTTCGAGATTTGGTTGGGATAACTTTGGTTTGTAACTCACTTAGTTAGATATGGATAGATTCAGACAGATTTCTTCCTCTCATGTTACTTCATGTCTTTGTGTCAACTAAAGCTTCTAGATTACTTCTTATCCTCATGCCACATACTCCTACACATGTCAAGACCTTGGAATAATTGATATCCAATCACAATTTTCATCACATGCCCCAATTTGATCCATTTCTTCTAACTCGAGTTCCATTTGAGCTCAACCCAGAACTGTCCATTTGTTTCTAGAATAAGTCATGGTTCTAGTCCAAATATTCACAAACTTATATCATAAAAGTTCTAGATCTATGTCTTAGGGTTATATAGGAACTGGAATCACTTAATTTGGAGTTCATATGACCAAGTTATGATTTTTCTAATAAAACTCGACAGATAAGCCCAAGAACACCAATCCGAGTACACCAAGTATTGGATAGATGATTCATCTTATTTCACACGAAATTCACTAAATAAAATCTCCTCATTTTCCACATCTCCACACACTTGTCCAGATCTTAGGATAACTAAGAAAATAATCCAAAGGCCTAATCTTATCCAATGTTCTTAGTCAACCTCAAGTCAATACTTATCTATCTCCAATTCAGACCTGATACTTCAATCTCTATTTCTTATTTGATTAAGTCCATATCTCTTAAACCTCAAAACATAAAAGTTGTAGATATTCCTCTTAGCTTTCCATAGCCTCTTGAATCACTCAAATCCGACCTCAAATGAGCAAGTTATGACCATTCTACTAAAAGACGTCTGTCTGTCCCTGTATTTCGCTCGAGCCAGACATCAAGCGAGAGTTGAGCGAGATCTCGGGTCTAGGCACTTTTTCACCTTAACACAAGTCACATTTATACCCAACCTTATTCCCAAACTTTCAATATAACAAATCCTATACATATATCCCAAAATTCCTAAAAATGGTCTTGGAGAGACATAATCATCCCACACATGAAAATTAAGCGGATATCTAAAAATCCGGGTTGTCACAGAGTCTGCCTTGCTAATACATCAACTTTCCATTTGTTGGTAATCGGTCAAACCCATGACGAAGTAGTATCCACAGGGGTGAAAAGTTATTTATTAACACCCTACCACTATCACAACTCTAGGGAAGTTATTTAACTTCTACACATTTAGGGAAGTTAATTAACTTTCATGTACAAAATACTCTTAAATAAGAGTACATACAATTAATTGTGGATGGATGAAAAAGTGTAGTAAAAAGATAAGACCTCGTCTCTCTCTTCATTTTCTTAAAGGCACCATCTAAATTTCTTGATCTTAAAGCGTGAAATTTTCTAAAAGACTTTAGTAGCCTCCTAAGTGACGTAGAAGAGCAAACAATAAAATGATGTGAACTATAAGATGAGCAAAGATCCAACCTTGTAGGAATTCCACTCCTTGAGATAATTCTATTTAACATTATTTAACACCAATGATGATAAAACTATGAAAAAGTCTTATTGTAAGCGATTTCACGCACCAATACACGCATTCATCTAATATGATTAGTCAAAAAGCCAGAGTTTAATTAATGAAAATGGTGCGAATTTGAATTTTGGATATGCAAGCAGGGACATTGGTATGTAGATTTGTCTGAGAATTCGCTTGTACGTAGCAAAATCCTAAAACCATATTATAAAATATATCAATTATATTGTAAGAATATTTTAATTTTTAATATTTTTTTCAAACTTTTTCTCTCTATTGTCTTAAAAATATATATAACATTTTAGTTCAAAGCATTTCTAACCCAACCATCTCATCTCAATTTAAATATTCACGATTATTCACAAACTATCTCAACACATCTTATCTGAACACACTATCTAACTAGGCCTTATTAGTTGCCTTATAAATAATTAGCTTTAGGGTAATTTGAAGTTTAGGATTTATATTTTAAGGTTTTAGATCTTTCCTTAAAGGAATTAATTCGTTGTAGTTGAGCTTATTGTAAATTTTTAGGATTGAGTTTTACACATAACCTTACAGTTGCACCGTCCGAAATAAGTATATAAAAACAAGAACAACAATCAATTGAAATTTCCAAAAACAAAGTTGCATTCAATAGAAACTTGAAAAGTCCTTCCATTGAAGAAAAAGAAATCTACAAGAGAAAATAAGGAAAATCATAAGTTTTTAGCAGTTCAGATGGTGATTGTCAAAATTGTTATATAGTTGGTAATATTTGCAGAAGGTGGTGTACTTTGAGGGAGTTACCCTTTTATTAATATCTTTTTCATTTTCTTTTTCTTTTTTTGGGAGAGAGTGGTTATCTTATATGAACTCACCTCTCCCATATGTACTATGGTTATCTTCTTGATGTCAAACCTTCTTGATTTTTGTTTGATTGTGCAGCTTACACGTTTGATTTATTATTTTATTAGTTGGTTTATTGGTTGGTGATGATTTGATGTATAAAATTTTCCTCCGTTATAAATGAGATTTTTTTTTCAATAAAATTCAGAGGTGCTGTCCTCCTACAATGACAAAAAATAAAAAAACCCTAGCTAGATGGATGCATCAATCGCAGCAAAAGCAAGACAAAAGTGATACTATTACATGGGCTTGGCGAGACATGTAGCTTCTTCTCTCGTTCTCTCTCCATCACCATTAAAACATTTATCAAACATTAATTTTAGGGGATTTTTTTTTAGCTCCAAACTCACCACAAGCACAACCACCTGCAAAGAAAAGGAATCGAAAATATGCAACACTACAACAACGTATCTAATTAACAAAAATTTTATATGTAATTATTTTTGTGTATTTTTTATATATTTTATTATTATGATTGATTGCATTCTTTTTAAATATAAAATAATTATTTCAATTAATCATATCAGTAGAGTACATAATAAATACATAAAAATAACAGTATGCAACATAATTCTCTAATTAAAAATACAAAAAGGTATAATGGGAGTCAAAATATTACTCCGGGCTGTATTTTCTCTAATAGATTGATTAAATGACAGCCGATAGTTAAGAAGTTTCTAATTAATGAATGTTCCAAGAAATTTTATGCTTTGTTTGGTTGTTGACTCAACTCAATTCATTTTAATTCATCTAAAATTAATTATTGACGTGATTCAATATTTTTTTAACTTCTCATACCAAAGTTAAATTCAACTCAACCTATTTCATATATTTCAACCTAAAATATTAAACTCATTTCAATCTAAAAAAGTTAAATGCATCTCAATAAGAACCATAAAATACTATTATTCACAATTTAATTCAACTCATCTCAATTTAAACAATTTGTTACCTAAATAGAAGTGATTTTATCATGCATTTGTTTAAAAAACAATATCACAAAAAAAAATTAAAAATATATTATTTTATAATATATTCGATTTATTTTACAATAAAAATAACATTATTCGTAGATCACAAAACTCTTTTATTATAGCATTTCTTTAAAAAAACATTTGGCTCGGCGCTGCAACTCTCATTGGTGCATTTTGTTTCTCTCAAACCTCGTTCCCAACATCTAGTTGGCACACTAAATCTGAAGCACCCTCGGACATCAGAAACATGCTTGTTTTTTCCTTCCCTCTGTGATTCGTCTATCCTTTCAAAAGTTGTCGTCAACTTTCTCACGTCTTCTGAGCCACTTTTTTTTTTGGAAAGAGTAAGCTCTCAGTATTCAGGTAATTCTTAATCAAGCTTTGCCACGATGAACTAATTTGATGAGCTTTGGATATGCTATGACAATGCGTTTGCTTAGATTGTTGGGTTGTGATATATTTAGTGTCCAGTTGAATAGAGCAATAAGAACGGCACTATTTGTTTGTTTTTATATAGTTAATAAGAGATTTTATTCCAAGTTCACAGGACAGGATGAATACAAGTGAATATACCTAAATACAAATATAGAAAAATAGAACTTAAGACAAAATATTACAAATATTTCCATCCCTTACAAGTTACAAGGTTCTTCACCCAACCAATAAACTGACAAAACCTATGACAGATAAATTGCAAGGTCTCCAGCTGCGAGGTTTTCTCTCTGTTTGGAGTTTCTTCTCTACATAGAGTTGTGTCACTTGGGTTAGCTTGTGCTAGCATGTAGTGTTTGTGTGATGGAAGACGATCTTGCAAGGCAGTGGGAGAAGATGACTCTCACTGAACAAGAGAAGGAATGCGTGGTTATTCCTCCATCCCCATTGCAACAGGGGACAAAGGTCAATGGTCACTACATGATAGTGATGATAATAGCAGAAAAAAGTATCAACAAAGAAGCTTTCAAAAACACTATGGTGAAGGTTTGGAAATGCGAGAGCTGGGTCCAGTACAGAAGTCGGACACAACAGATTCTTGATGGAGTTTGATAGTAAACATGATATGTCTAAAGTTGAAGAGGGAAGACCATGGTCATTTGATAGATGGCTCCTCGGTTTACAGCCATTTGATGGATCTAGAGCAATCAAAGAAATGGCTTTTGACAGGGAACCTTTCTGGGTCCAAGTGTATGACCTCGCTTTTGATAACATGAACCAGGATGTTGGAGCAAAGATTGGCAACAGCATTGGTGAGACCATTAAAGTTCAGGCACTTAAAACATAGCATAAATATGAACTTGAAACATAACATGAACGTGTACTTGAGCATAACTTGAATGTGAACTTGAAATGTAATATGAACATGAACTTGAAACATAACATAAACATGAACTTGAACATAACATGAACGTGAACTTGAAACATAACATAAACGTGAACTTAAACATAACGTGAATGTGAACTTGAAACATAACATAAATATAAACTTGAACATAACATGAATGTGAACTTAACATAACATAATGGCAGATTACATTCCTTTACCATAGTACTTGGTAACTCATACACTGATCACAGTACTAGGCAGCTCGTATTATTCTTCTATAATACGATAGATTATACTCTTTCATCATAATACTCGGCAGTGCATAGCCTTGACTGCAGTACTAGGTAATACGTATCATCCTTGACCATAATATAACTTAACTGATTGATCCATCTGTAGTACGGTAGATTAAACTCCTTCATCTTAGTACTCGACAATGCATAGCCTTGACTACAATACTAGGCAACACGTATCATCCTTGACCGTAGTACAATTCAATTGATAATTGAAACTTAATTGTTCTTGAAATACACAATTGTATTCAAAACAAACATGAATGAAATATGAAAGGACAGAAGTCCTAACGGCACATAACATGACTTGAACATAACTCGAGAGACATGACTTACTTGAGGTAGAAATATTTCATAGTATGATATAACATGTAGCAGACAATATTTCCTAACATATCATGTAGATGACATTTCGTAACATGGCATAACATGTAATGGTGAATATTTTGTGACATGACATACATGTAAAATATGGCATACATAACATAACATACTTGCAACAAATAATAATACGTGATATAATTATTATGTAACAGATAAATATTTCATAACAAAATAATTAATGTAACAAATAAATATGTAATGACACGGCATGGCATGGCATATATGATAACATACATAAATAAGTTGTACTTTTTTAACCCATCTCACATATACAATAAATAGCTAGTATGTTAAGAGCTAACTTATCTCGGTTGTCGCATTTTACAAGAATAAAGTACGAAATACGAGAAATTATAATAGAGTATTCTAAAAATTATAAATTCAATTACTGACAATTAAAAACGTGAAAAAGAGACAACTTGGAGTAAAATTACCATTTTACCCTCTACATGTGGAAAATGACAATTTTACCCTTAACTTAAGGATTTCACATCCTAACTCCGAAATTTACCAAAATTTACATTCCACATATAAATCTGGTCCTAAACTCAACTACCAACTCTGAAAAATAGAAATTTTATCATACTTTTACTCTTACTTTTATACTAGTTTGTGTTTAATTTCTTATTTATTAGAGTTTTTAATTATTTTATTTATTTTTATTTAAGAATAAATAAATTGAAGGAGTCATGAAAGTTGAGGAGGAAGCTCTCATTAAGAGTCCTAAGAGGAGGAGATTTTTTTCATCAAGAGTTCTAAAAAACGTTTCTCTCTCAAATTTACTGAAATACCCTTCAGGAATTATAGCATAAATTTTGCTATACAACTCCCAAAAGGAAGATCTTGGTATCAATGAAAAACTAAGAGAAAACCCTACAACTTTCGTGTTGAGGACGTTTTTGAAAAGCGAGATATAAATAGAGAAAAGAGGCCGTCAAGTTGACAGTCGGAAAACTACCTATTTTGGTGAATCTTCTTGTGGAAAGAAGAGAAGAAAAAAAAACAATTTGGTTACCCTTGAGAGAGGGGGGCTTGATTGCTAATGGTTGGAGTTAAATGCATCATCTTCATCAACATATCTCAAGAAAAAAGCTTTTATTCTAAAGAGGAAGCGGATCTGGAGTGTAGAGGCGAGAGTCGCATACTTCATCAACCGACACTAAAAACAAATACTAGTTTTATTATTTCTCTTTTCAATTTCATTATGAACTAATTTTATTTTCTAGAACTTTAACATAGTCTAGCATTGAACACACAATTTATAATTTAAGTTATTTTATTTTTAGTATTTTTATGATTAAGTGTTTATTCCTTATTCTTATTGCTTACAATTTTCTAGTTAATTATTGTTTGATTTATTGAATCTCAATGAGACTGAGAGATGATATGTGATTTTAGCTCTAAGATTAAACACTACTAGTTGAATGAAAGCAGAGATACTTTATCGTAACTAGTCTGATTTTCTAAGAAAAATCTAAAAGACTTCATGAGTCTCCAATTAATGAAATTCATATAGAAATATAGAGTTATTAATTGAAGATATTTTTATTATTGTTCGAAAAAAAATATTGAATAGTTAAGGGATTTGTATCATCAACTTGGGATGATTGGAATGTGGGATTTTCTAGGTGAAATCAAACGCTCTAGTTCTATTCTTGTTACATTTACAATCTTAAATTTTATTTTCAATTTAATTTAGATAGTAGAACCTTTATATTTTTTTTTTCAGTTTTTCAAATAGTAATTGATTTAGTAAATTTCAGTACTCAACAACATAATTAATTTCTATAGGTTTAACATCCGTTTTCTTTAAAAATATTTTAGTATTTGTAATTATTTTGTGCACTTGTAGATATTTTACACGAATAACTTTTCGTCAAAAAGAATGATGGCACCCTCAAAATGTGTATTGATTATTGGGAGGTGAACAAAGTGACCATCAATAAATTCGCTGCCTCAAATTGATGATTTGTTTGGTTAACTCCAAGGTATAGCTACTTTCTCAAAGATTGATTAGAGGTTGGGATATTTTCAGTTGAGAATAAGAGATAAGGATGCACCTAAGACTGCTTTCTGGTCGAGGTATGGGAATTATAAGTTCAAAGTGATGCCTTTTGGACTAGCTCATGCCTCTACAGCATTCATGGAAATGATGAATAGGGTGTTCCGACCCTCTCTAGATTTGTTTGTGGTGGTCTTCATCAACGATATCTTGATTTATTCTCAGAATTTGGATGGTGTATTGGTAGATCCCAGTAAAGTAGAAGCTATTTTGGCATGGCCGCGTCCTTCATCGGTGCATGAGATTTGGAGTTTCTTAGGACTCACGGGTTACTACTGAAGATTTATGGAAGGGTTTCCTCAATTGTTTGGACCCCCTCACTGCCTTAACTATGAAGAATTCTGAGTTTGTTTAGATTGATAAGTGCGAGAAAAGCTTCCAAAAGTTGAAGAAGAGATTGCTACAACACCTATTTTGGCACTTCCTGATCCGCACAAGCCGTTTGTGGTTTTTAGTGATGCTTCCTAAGTTTGGTTTGGGATGTGTTCTTATGCAGGAGGGGCAAATTGTTGCTTATGCATTCTTCCAATTGAAGGATCATGAAAGGAACTAACCCACGCATGACTTGGAGCTAGCAACTGTAATTTCTGCTCTTAAGATTTGGCAGCACTTATCTGTATGGAGAGGATTGTGAGGTCTATACTGACCATAAAAGCTTGAAGCATCTCTTCCTGCAGAAAAATCTCAATATGAGGTAGAGAAGTTGGTTAGAGTTAATTACTGACTACTAATGCAAGATTAAGTATTACCCTAGAAAGGCAAACCAGGTTGAAGATGCGTTGAGTCGAAAGTCTCATTTGGTTGATGAGGCTTAGTTGTTGGGAATAGACTCTCTTCTTTATGAGATGAGAAGACTTCTTGTTGAGAGTTCGCAGCAAGGGGAGATGCTAGCTTTGATGCATAATGCCTAAGTTGTTGATTTTGAGGAATTGAAGACTCTCCAGAGAAAGGTCTTGAAGTTGCTAAATATCCGAAAGAGAGTTAGGAAGTCAAGAGGACTTGCACACTTCAGTTTGGGTAAGGATGTGATGCCCCCAATTTACGTTCGTAATTCAACGCAAATTGAAGTGTCAAGGTAAGTAACACTTGTCTACTCATCCTCATACTTATATAAATTTAATACAAATCACAGCGAAAAAGTTCTGAATAAAATTAATTTCTAGTGATCACATGATAGCATAAAAATCACAATATCCACATCATCCATTGTATCCTTACATGCATAAACATAACGCAGTTAGTTTTCTTATATACAACATTTACAAGACTTCTCAAATAACTTCTTATGACCACCACGTCTCATTTTTCCTTTCTTGAAATTTCTTCCCATATCAACATCGATCCCTATTTCTATTAACTGGTCAAAACTTCTAGGGAGAGTACTCAGAGGGCCTCTCAGGGTTCCTCTGGGTCTCTCGAGCAACTAAGCCTTTACCCATATCCATTATCAAATCCTACAGTAAAGATTGAGTTTCCAAAAAGAAAAGAAATACACAAGAGTGAGATTTTCAAGGAAATCTCAGTAAGTATACAAATAACTTAACAAATGCATCATCCGAGCATATCAATAAAATAATATGTACCATAATGAATTAACTTTTCATGATTCATGAATCTTATGAGACTCATGCACATGGATGACCATAACTTCTATACAGACTTATACTCTTACATGAACCCACCATCTTATACTTAAAACGCTTACTTACTTTATTATATTGTGGGTGTTATTTACTTCTTATTCTCGACAGGCGTTATGCGTCGCCGTCTCTGTCGGGTCTTACTTATTTCGTATTATTGACAGGCGTTACGCATCGCCGTTCCTATCGAATATTTCTTATTTCGTATCATCGACATGTATTACGTATCGCCGTGCCTATCGAATATTTCTTATTAAGTTTTCTTAAATGCTAGACATGATTTATGACGACACGTAACATGGACTTTTCTTAAAACGGACGTCACGACTTATGATGACACGTATGAGACAAAATGCAACATGATCATAACCTTAGACTTTTGAATGCATATCTTATAAAATACATAACATATTTGCATTCCACATATAATTCTTATATTAAATCACATGCATTTGATACAAGAAAATCTTGAATGCAGGTAATAGGGGAATCTCGCTCTGCCAGTTCAATCCCAATTTCATCATTTATTGAGTCCTTATCTCTTAACATTTTAAACATAAAAGTTATAGGTATTTATCTTAGCTTTCCATATGCTCTTGAATCATTCAAATCCGATATCAAATGAACAAGTTATGTCCGATTTACCAAAAAGTATCAAATCTACCAATAATAACTCCATTAAGAACGAAATTTACTAGAATTGGTTTATCATTTTTTTCCAAATCAAGGCCTCACGTTTTTACTTAGTCCTCTTCATATATTAACATAGAACATATTGCTATGTCTCTACAAATTTTTCTAACATTTTTCTATAGCAAAAACCACTCCAAAATTCAATTTAACACATAAACAAGGATTAAGTTCAAATAAATATCAAACATAATCCAATCAAAAAATCACTTATTCTATACCAAGATTAAGTTAAGTTGTGCACTTAAAATTTTTCCCAAAACTAGATTTGATGCTTAGGATAGGTTTTGCACCACTTCTTCTCCAATGCTCTCAATTAGCTCTCCTTTGGTACTTAAGTGATGTGAGTGGGTTTTTGTATATTTTTCTTGGTTATTTCTTACTATGACCGACTGGTATCTCTCATGGAGAAAGAAGAGAAACCCATACATCTATTTATAGGCATGAGAGGCATGGGATGCAAGGGAAGAGAGTTTGAGCATTTCGACAACATCCTTAGCTGATTGGGGTGATGTGTCCCCTACACTTGTGGTCTCATGATCACCCCTAATCTTATGGGGACTTGCTGATATTTTAATCTCATGGTTGAGATTAATCCACCTATAAAATGATCTTGATCAAGGGCTCAAAGAATTCCAACACATGGGGGTAAAGACAAAACAACATCATAGAAAATCTTCTAGTGGGTGTATATGGCCACTTGGCCTCCCCTAGGGGTCAGCCACTTTCCAATCCAAATAAGTCCTTGATACAATTATATTATTTGAAAACTCAAAACATGAAAGTTTAATATAATCCTCTTAAGGTTCTATAGAATTTTGAATCACTTCATTACGAGATCATATAAGAGAGATATGATTAATTCATCGAAACATGTCAAAACTCACCCGAGAACATCCAATCCAAGCTCACCATTTGTTTCCTTTTGTTTTCTTGCTAACCAAGGCTTCTAGATGAATTATTCCCCCTATGCCACATACCCCTACACCTTTCAAGAGGTTTAGAAACCTGAGAAACCAATTTGATCTTCGTCACATGGCAAGGTTGGTGAACTTTGCTTAAGTCGGTTACCATTTGACTCCTATACCTATCTGTCCACTTCACACCCAATTTAGTCCTTGATCCAGTCCTTATATTCAAAGGTATAAAACATAAAAGTTTTATATCTACCTCTTAATTTTCTATAAGAATTAGAATTACCTCATTTGGACCTCATATGAAGGAGTTATACTCATTTCACCAAAACTCGATAGATCAGCCTGAGAACACTTAATCCGGGCACCAAGTGTTTGATTTTTGGTTTTATCACTTCTTCTTAAATTTCTCTCCTAAATTTCAAAAATTTATCTTTTTGAGGATCCAAATTGAATTTCTCTAGTTGATACTTTGTTAAAATTCCCAAAGGTCCATTCAAAATTAATTCTAGAATGCATAATTTCACATTTTCATAGCTCACAATTATCCTCTAAGTCTCAACTTCTATTTTCATGAAAAATATTCTCAAGTAAATGCTTTATCATAAAAAAAAAATGGGCTATTACAAAGGATGGTGTTCTCATATTCCAGACTCGTAAGGTGATTCTTGCAAATTCAGAGTTTAAGGAGAGGATCCTGGCTGAGGCTTATGTGGCTTATTATTCAGTTCACTCAAGAAGTATGAAGATGTATCGAGACTTAAAGAGAAGCTTCCGGTGGGAAGGGATGAAGAATGACATTGCTATGTTTGTCGTGAGATGTACCACTTGTTGTCAAGTTAAAGCCGAGCATCAGAGGCCTGCTGATAATCTCTAACCCTTCTCAATCCCAAAGTGAAAGTGGGATGGCATTGCTATGGGTTTTGTGGTGAATTTGCCGAGGACTCCTTGCGGAAAGAACTTGATATGGGTGATTGTTGATCGGTTGACCAAGAGTGTCCATTTCCTACCTGTGATTGACATCGACACTTTAGGAAGGTTGACCGGGCTATATGTCAAAGAGATAGTGCGTTTGCATGGGATACCTAAGCGTATAGTGTCGGATCGGGACCCCGCAATTCATGTCCCATTTTTGGAAGAGTTTGCAAGCAGCTAGGGGCACCAAATTGAAGTTTAGTAGTGCATATCACCCTCGGACCAACGACCAGTCAGAACACACTATTCAGACTCTTGAGGATATGTTGTGATCTTGTGCCTTAGAATTCAAGGGTAGTTGGGAGAACCACCTACCGCTATAAAGGCACTTTATGGGAGGAAATGTATATTGAATTTGTTTTGGGATGAAGTTGGTGAAGGGAAGCTACTTGGGCCAGAAGTTGTTTAAAAGATGAAGGATCTGGTTCAAGTTATAAGGGTCAAGATGGCACTAGCACAAAGTCATCAAAAAAGTTACTAAGATACAAGAAGAAGAAACATGTCCTTCAAGGAAGGTGATTGAGTATTCCTTAAAGCCTCATTGGTGTGCTATCGCAGGCAACCAAAAGTACAACATATACTCCTAAAAAAATATATGTAGTAGTGCAAGTAAGGATTGTTTCCACGAAGAGTATTTAGCCTAATTTTATGCTACTTGAACAAGGATGAGGAGGTTAAAGTATAACGAAAATAATTTCAAGAAAAATAAAAACAACTAATGAACAATTCAATTTAAAGTACTGAAATCAATCAAAAGAACAAACCTTGGTCTAAGTCAACATCCACCATCGAAATTTTACAACTGATTATCAATGCAAATATATATAAATTAATAATTTGAATATTCACCGTTGAAAACTATTTTCCTATCTCTCCTTAGTCGTAGTTAATTAAAAAACAAGATCTAATTAACCTTAGCTACTAAACAACCCAAGATAAGCGCTAAGGGTTTAATCTAGTAGTAGTTTTAAGAATTAGAGAGATCAATAAAACTAAACAATACAAGCACAAGTGGTCGCATTTAATTTAGTCGAGCGTTCTTCTTAAGATTTAATAATTTTTTATGCAACAAATCATTAATTCTTAATTGTTTCACAGATTAGAGGGATCAAACAATTACGAACTTGATATCTAATCTAGCAGTAGATTACAACGCATAACAAATTAGTAGGTCGCCTAGTAATTAAATAAGATAATCATGAAAATAGGCACAAAAGAATATCCAATACTCAAAGCATAAATTAAACAATAAAAATACATTAGATCTTACAATTTTATCGATTTCGAGATTTCTGTTTCCTCTGACCAATTATAAAAGTTTAGACACGCAGGGCCATGATGAAAACTCAAAGGAAAAATTGGAGTAGATGAAGAAAAGGGTTAGGGGGTGCTCTCCTTTAAAACTATATATATATATATATATATATATAAGTCTCTTCCCTTCACTAGTTTTCTAGATATGATTTAGATAAGATAGACTTCATTTAAATTTTGAATTATCCTTTGTTTCTTTCCATGCATGTGAATTTGAATTTAAATTTCAATTATCCTCCCTTGATAGACTTCTTTTTCAATTTGAATTTAAACCTTGAAATGGCTTCACATCTTCACATCTCTTTTCGTTCAGCATTTTGAAATAGAAAGTCAACAGTGCCCGTGCGTCGATTCCTATCCCAATTCGACTTTGATGTGGCTAGTATCTGTGACGCCCCCAACTTACGTCTGGGATTTAACGTAAATTAAGGTGTCTGGATGAGCAACACTTGGCTACTCACCCTCGAACTTAACAAGAATAAAAAGCATATACCACTTAATTCGCAGCGGATCAGGTTTTAGATATAAGACTTTCTAAAGATCACATGGAGAAAATATATACAACATTCATTAAAACTTAATATTGTACTTTTCACATATACAATACCCCAAACTGTAGTAAAATATTTTACATTCATCCAAAAGAACCTTCCTTCACCTCACTCTTTTTCCCTCTTAACCTCGGGGTATTCTCTCCCATAGCGAAACCTATCCATACTAATACTAAAGTCTCGCTGGAACTGTTGTCCCTGTGGAGTCACACAAACCCCACACATAGACAATGAGCCATCTACTCCTAAGGTTATACAGCATCCAGTACGTTGCCTCTCCTCAGCAAAAGTGGATGCGTCAAGACTCCAAGCTCCAGTGGGTTGATCACTGATAAGAGGTCCGAAGGAAACAAAAGAAATGTCCAGATAAGGACTATAATCGGAAAGTCCCTCAGGACTCCCCGAAGTCTCCTGCCTCATCGGGGCTGTCCCCCTGCTGGTCATCGAATCCTGTATAAAGTGATATGCACAAAATATATGGAGCCACAAAGGAGTGAGATTTCGAATGAAATCTCAGTAAGTACATAAACAGCTTAAAGGAAACAGGGAAAAAGCAACTATAATATTATCACCACTGATGACAAGGGAAAATACCCTAATATACCCCTCATAAGACCACTGTCTAACTGATACTTTTCTTAACTCACTTATGATCTTAAATTAAATTACACCGTTTTCCCTTAAGATTTTTATTCTTTCTTATCACTGATGGGCGTTACGTCTCGCCGTCCCCATCACATACACTCATCAATCATCCGGGCGTTACGTCTCGCCGTCCCCGTTATGATGAGTCTGGTGTCAATCATCCGGGCGTTACGTCTCGCCGTCCCCGCTATTCAGATCAATTTCACGGGCGTTACGTCTCGCCGTCCCCGTGAAGATCAGTCACATGGGCGTTACGTCTCGCCGTCCCCGTGGAGATCACATATTCCTATATCACGACAGGCGTTACACATCGCCGTCCCTGTCGGCACGTCAGTCATCCGGGCGTTACGTCTCGCCGTCCCCATCACGACGTGACTAACTTAATCTTTATATAATTTGTTTTCTTTCTTTTTGTTTCTCTCTTATTCATATGAGTTATTTTCACCTATAACTCTTCCCATTTGAAACACCACTTCTATTCTAAGGAAACCCTGAATCTAAGCAAAACAGGGTATCTCGCTCGAGCGGCTTGTCAAGCGAGTATCGAGCGAAGTCTCGGGTTGGAACTCGCTCGAGCAGAGTATCGAGCGACACTCTAGCGAGGGTTCAGATTTTGCCTTCGCTCGACTCACATGTCGAGCGAGGGTCGAGCAAACTCACGGCTCTAAGAGTTTTTCTACTCAAAACATGCCAATCTCTTCCATACACCCTATTTATCTTCTTAAAAACTTAAATCTAAGTTTCTACAATTTTATTGAACACATTAACAAGACAAATTACAATCAACCCTACTCATGTGTCCATTTCCACTTAATCATGTTCTTAAGTGTTCACTACTAGTAAACATAACTCAATCATGCCAATAAACCATTTCCATGCTTAAATTAAGCTAGAATATGGACTTACAAATTCTTCCAAGCTCAAGAGAATTGATCCCACCAACTCCTTGCAAGTTTTCTTCCAAACTCACTCACTTAGCTCACAAGTGTACTCTTTGAGGGTTTGGGGAGGGTTTTCTGGTATGGCTTCAAAAGGGCAAGTGTTCTGTCCTTCTAAAGGAGCTTAGAAAGCTCTCAAGGCTCTATTTATAGGGTGGTGGTCGACCAACATGAGGGAGAGAAAAGGAAATGCACCTAAGGTGCACTAGTTGCCAGATTTGCATGTGATGAGGTGTCCATCTAAGCAAATCTAATGATGAGGATTAAGCCTCCCAAATCCTAGGCTTTGCAGCTGGATTAGTCATCCAAGGGCTCACATTTGAGGTGGTTTGGCTGCCCATTTTGATCCATGGCTGAGGAGTAAGCTAAAGGGATAAGAGGTGAGGTGGCATTTCACCTAACCATGCATGCATCTCTCATCTTCAGCTCTCCCCTTGTGTCACACGCCCCCTTCCAGCTTTTCCTACCCATTTGGTTCCTTCCCAACTCCCTTAGGTCTCCCCTTAACAAGTTCTAGAAGGTCACTTCTTAATTTAGTTAAGGTAGAGCCAAATTTGATCCACTTAGTCACCTATCAACCAGATTTTGGCTCCCCTTGAGTTCCCATCACACTAACCATTCAATTGACTTCCAAATCAACTTTTCATCCATTTCTAACTATCCCTACACATGTCATAATCCCAGAGAATCTTAAAACCAGTTGCCTAATTAGTTACATGCCCCAATCTAGTTCAATTATCCAACTCGGGTTCCATTTAAGCCCATTCCTAAGCTGCCTACTTGATTCCCAAATAAGTTATTGATTCCTTCCGAATCTCAGGAAACTTCAAACATAAAAGTTTTATATCTATCTCTTAAGGTTCTATACCAATTGGAATCACCTCATTTGGACCTCATATGACTGACTTATGCCTGTTTTTCTAAAACTCGACAGATTAATCCGAAAATGCATAATTCCCAATACTAAGTGTAATCTCACATTCCTCAACTAAATCTCCCACTCTAATTTCCTAATAAATAAATGCATCAAATAAATTTCCTTAAAATAATATTCATAAAATAGTTTACCTTAGAAAATTTGGGCTATTACAGTATCTCTCAACACTCAAAACATAAAGGTTGTAAATATATTTCTCAGAGTTTCATATCATTTTGAATCATCTCAATCGGAGCCCGTATGAGAGAGTTATACCCATATTACGAAGCAATTTCAAAATTGTCCAAAATCACTCAACTAGCTTCATTTGCACTTAACGCCTCAATTTGCATCCTAAATCAAGATATAAGAATAATGAGTACAATTAGGCATCAAATAAGTATAAAAGATTAAATATTAAGGGAGAAAAATATGACATTTTGCATTCTCATCAAATTTTTCCACACTTAATTTTTGCTTGTCCTCGGATAAAACTCAAATTTACTTTCCCAAGAATACCAAGGTTGCAACGCCATCAACAAAGAACAACCATCCTCTTTAGAACTTATAGCATATCATGAACAAATAACTTACAATTACTTAGTAAGCATTTTCACTTGAAGATGAAGTAAACTAAATACGTAGACCCTCACAGATTTAAACGCTAGACTCCTATGTGCTTGAAGGGTATGTGTTTTGCTCAAATTCATTCCAATAGAAATGATCTACCATAGGTTTGCATATCTTCTCATTCTCTACCACTGGGATCATATCCATAACACGAATCATAAGGACTTTTCAAGGGTTGTAACGGGGTTTAAGGTTAAGGTAGAAAATATTTGGGAGTGTAGCTCAAGAGCCATAAAAGCTAGTGGAGCAAAAATGAATTAACTCACGTTCGAATATATAAGACATGTAAAACTAGTCAATCCATTCAACAGCTTCTTCAATTTGGCTTTAAAGAATTTAAACCATGTAAAAATCCTGCGTTGAAAAAGATATTATTCAAAATGAACACTTTTCATTTGCAACAGGGAACGATCATTCATAACAATTTATACCTTATATATATCACATGTAAATAAACCCCTTTATTGGAATTTTAGGAGGAATTATGAACATGGATAGTTTGTACTATTAAAAGCAAATTCCTCCATCACTTCCTTTTCTTATTTTTCTTTTTTCTTTTCTTTTTTTCTTTTTTTTTACCAAAACTGCATCAACACTGGAACTCACGAATTGAGAATGAAAACATATTCTTTTTCACCAGTCATAGCCATATCAAAAATCCAGACACCCCCACACTTATTTCTTGCATACCCATACATGTCATAATGATAAACGATGTTCCACTAGCTCTACGGCTTGGGAAAAGGCATTGTTTTCCAAGTTTAAAGCTTGTAACGTGGGTTCACAACAAACGATAAAAAAAAAAAAACTAATAAACCTCAAAGGGGTTCAACAAAGGGAAAAATTAATTACAAGGTAGGCTATTTGGCTTATGTAGCTTATAACAAAGAGGGCCTTAATCATGTTCATGCATGCATATATCAATGTGACCTCGAAGAGAATCAAGGCAAGTTCTAGAGAAATAAGTCCATGGAAGAATGTGGTGCCCACGTTTCCCCCTTGAGAATTAGAGGGACTTGCGACACTTGAATGATCGTCACACGTGTCAATCATCCATCACTTAGTGCTAAAGAATGTGTGTAAAGCATGCAATAAGTGTACAATCAAAAATTCACAGTGGAAAATAAAGAAATGGTCATTCATTCTAGTACCAGAAAATTTAAAAACATATAAATTAGTCTGAAATAATCTCCTAGTGGAAATTATACAGTCATCCCAAAGGAAAAGTCATTAAATACATTAAATACATCCGAAATTAAAATCTCTCTCCTTCACATTATATCGAACTACTCCTCTAGCGGAGCCTGTCCCTCGAACTCATCCTCATCCTTTGCATCACAAACTACGATTCCATAAAACGGAACCATAGGTGAACTCGATACACCACGTGGGACGTGAATCTCAATAAGTAATAGATAGTCACACAAATAAATAGCCACCAATCAATAATATACATGAATATTATCAATCAGATAATTTAAACCACACCAAAACTTCCTTTCCCAGAAATAAATTCCACATGAACACCAAGCCGTCATTTCCTAGAAAGGAGCGTGATAATAAACCAGACCAGATTAAAACCACCATTCTAGATTAAAACCACTAGACCATCATTACCTCATAATATCTCACCATTTCTCCAATAATATCCAGACCATACAGTAAGAATTAATATAAATATGCATGATAACCATTTATTAGATGGTATGACAATGTAAAATAAGTAAAATACAGATAACACAACAAATGCATATATCATGATCAAGAGACTTATGATATGACTTATGCGTTACTTATGCACCATGCACCTTTTTACAAAGACTTTCAGATTTTCATAAAAAGATTTTTGTTAATACTGGTGCAAAACTTTTCATATAAAAGCCATGTCCTTTAGAAAACTTCTTAACGTTACATATCTTTATCCATATTCTTATCATTCTTGAAATGACAGCAGATCGAATCGCCTTCATTGTCATTTTTGTAACCACAACGGCAGATTGAATCGCCTTTATCGTTGGCTTTCCTTTGTTCATGTCAGTCATCCGGCAAATCAAATCGCCTTCACTGTCCTGACACGACTTTTCCTTAATCACGATGGCAGATCGAAACGCCTTCACCGTCAAATTTCTTCGCATGACGACAGATCGAAATGCCTTCACCGTTAGCTTTCTTGGTTACGTCAGTCATAAGGCAGATCGAATCGCCTTCACCGTCATAACATAACTTTTCATTTTTTGATGGCAGATTGAATTGCCTTCATCGTCATGACATGACTTTTCATCTTTCTTATTCTTATTTCTTTTGGAAAACATAATAATCCAAATTATGGGACTTGTGTCATGAATGGACATACATGCAAATTTGGACTTCCTTATGCATGGTACATAGTTCATGAGACATATAAAGCATGCTTTTCCAAATCATGACTTTCACATGCTATGTTATGCAAACATAATCCTTTTCAAATAAATTATGAATATGTGAAGCATGCATCTCCAATCAATCTCATAAAAGCATCACATAGCTCGGCCAAGCCCTCAAAAGAGTCAAGGTCAAACCCTTCAAGCCTTACTACACCTCATTTCCCTTCATTACATCATACCCACTCATGCATCTTTTAGGCATTTATCAAAAACATCTCTTTAGGCTACAATAAAAGCCTAAGCCGAACCTTAATGCACTCACCTCATGGTTTTCCTACATCGATCCACATGACTTATTCTCATCCTCTTTGCATGTACCTGAATCACATTATAAGGCCAACAATGAAATTAATCCATGAATCACCCAAAAAAATTTAGTAAATAATCATACCTCCATGCATGAGTTAAAAGCAATATTTTTACCTAAAAAATAGACCAAGGCCAAACCTATAAGTCCGAAATAGATCCCCTTTTTCAATCAAAAATCATTCATTTTCCACTCAATCATCTAAGCCAAATCCACTATAAATCATACTATCATTCAAACCCTTAGCTGAAATTACTAGGTTAAACTCCTTAAATTATTTCATTAAATAAATCCTGCACATTCCAATACAACAATTTTAAATTCAACCAAACAACATTCACAAATAAATTCAAACCCAAACAATTTTTCAACTATGGGATTATCTCATCCTCTTTTTAATGGCCTCGGGCCCAACCAACCTACTTCCAGGTTTATTAATATTATTAATCAATTACCAAACACTTCAAGCTACCAAAAAGAGTTAGTCCATAATTAAATAAATAAATAATAGAAACAAACATAAATTACACACACGACTGCTACTTACAATGCAAGTAAGTGGCTCAAAGGATTAAGCACGTCGGTCCATGATCCATAACAGGTAACTCTAACGTTATTTGTCTCCTGGCACGGCTAGTGGCGGTTTGGGTTAGGGTACTCAATTTGATACCGGAAGTTAGGAAAATACTTATTGAAGGAAGGGGAATCTCATGGTAGTAGTGATGAAGCGGTGCAACCATCGAAAAGTGGTAGATCTACATGAATGGGTCAAACTTGTGCATAGGAGAGTGAGGAAAAGTGTGAGGTGGTGGTGGCTCAGCTGAGTCATGGTTGGGCATGGGGGAGGTCGCCGTTGGGTGAGGAACGTAGTGAGGGTGGTCGTGAGCCATGGGAGAATGGGGGAGTTGGGGACAACTGGTGGTGGCTGGAGGGTCGCCGGTGGCTAGGGAAGGTCACCGGTGTGGTTGGAGGTTGTGGTGGCCAGCGGTGGTGCCGAAAAAGTGAGGGAGAAGCCATAAAACCCGTTTCGGGTTTGTGGCCCACGCACGCTGTAGAGGTTGCCGTGAAGTGCACTGCCGGCATAGGGGAGCTCGCCAGAGGGTGGGGATGTTGGCGGTAAGGGCGGTGAGGTATAGTGGGTAGCAGTGGCTGGGCTGGCAGCTAGAAGGCGAACAACCACAGTAATGGCCTGTAGTTCGCGTGGGAGAAAAGAGAGAGAGAGAGAGAGGAGAGAGAAAAAGGGAGAGGGAAAAATATCCAGCCTCACATTACCTCCTTGGACTATTTATAGGCCTTACGCGTTGGGATCTTCAAACTGACAAGCGATGTGCTTAAAACACCGATCTGAAAACACGTAAAATCAATTTAACTTAAAAACACTCAGATGAATTAAAATAGAATATTATTTCAACTTAACTTCAGTTCATAACATAATATTCCCCATCATTAATTAAAATAATAAAACTTATTAATTATTTAAAAGAGTAAAGTCATATATTTAAATCAGATATTTAAAGTACATTAAAGTTTCACAATACTTTAAATAACTAAAACCAGGATAATAAAATGATCTTGTACAATATAATATTTGTAGCTCTTTAAAATGCCACCAAACAAAATAGAATAAAAGTAATAACACCTAATAATTTAATAAATTAAAATTAATGAATCCATCCGAAAAGTTCCAATAAAAATAAAATGTTCATTAAAAAAAAAATACAACAAATTGAATAATCATAAAATATAATAATTAAAACCAAAAACAATAAAGATGATAATTCAAATAAAATGATCAATATTAATATGTGGACAAGTAACTAAAAATAATAAAGTCAATGAATCACACAAAAGCCATTAACAAAATAAATAACATAATTCAAATAATAAATAAAAACACTAACAATAATGATAAAATGAATCAACAAATAATAATAATAAAGTAATACATAAATACATAAAGTACATAAAAACCCGGGGTCTCACAAAGAATATCTCACATGAAAATAGTGAGACAGATATGGATGTGTCAATCTAAAGGCTCAAAATCTCACCGGCTTTTATCTACCAAATTTAGTCACTACCATTCTTCAAAGAAAATAACTAGATTAATTAATTTGGAAGATTACTTATTCAATCATGTTATGAATTCTTTCAAGCTTAATTGAATATTTCTCATGACAAATACAACAAAAAACCATTGAAAATCACAAAAATAAAAAGTAAAACTTTTTTTTTAATTTTTTTGAAAAACCTAGCATTTTTTTTTTTCAAATTAAAACATAACCTAAATCCCCTCCCTCACACTTGAAACTAACATTGTCCCCAATGTAAGGTTAAATGCAAAAAAAAAAAAAATAACCAAAATAACCAAAATAAAAATGCGAAAATAAGAAAACAAACTCCCCTTGAATTGCCTCCCAAGCAGCGCCTTTGTTTATTGTCATTGGCTCGACTCCAGACTTTCTTCTTCAATCAGTATAAATAGGATCCTCAAGATCCAATTTTGCCGCATTCTCTACTTGGAAACCTTCATAAAAAGGTTTAAGTCTATGGCCATTCAGCTTAAATATTTTGGAAGTTGCTAAACTTGAATTTCAACTGCACCATGAAGAAAAACATTAAAAACAACAAAAGGTCCACTCCAACAAGAACGCAACTTACCCAGAAACAAACAAAGCCGTGAATGGTATAGAAGGACTTTTTGACTAACTTTAAAATCCTTCCTAGAGATCATCTTGTCATGAAAAGCTTTTGTCTTTTCCTTGTAAATTCTTGCATTCTCATAGGCATCATTACGAATTTCCTCTAATTCTTGTAGTTGCAACTTCTTGTATTCTCCATTTTTATCCATCTTCAAATTTGGAATAGGAGTCTGCAAAACAGAGGGTAAATGCCTCTCGTTAAAAACTGGTAATGCAATATAAAGAACGTTACATGACTGTTGTAACTTCGGAAAATCATTCAAATTCAACAATTTCCTGCAAATCAATACTGAAGGCTAACTCCTCATTCTCTTTCTAAAGATGCTTACTAATGGCAACTTCCAATCCATCTTTTCCATCAAGTTCAAAAATTTCTTGTGCTAAAGAATCAATCACATCAATAGAATAAACAGTATATTATCACCAGGATATTTCATAGTATCATAAATATTAAGCTTAATAATTTCACCATCAAATTCTTTGGTAAATATGCTACTATGAACATCTATCTTAGTCTTGAATGTCTTTAAGAAGAGTCTTCCTAAAAAATAGGAGCATTTTGATCATCATTCTTCATATCAAGTACATAAAAATTAGTAGGAAAAACTAAATCATTAACTTGCACAAGAACATCCTCAACTACACCCTTAGGATAGGCAATAAATCTATTAGCCAATTGAATCACAACACCAGTTTTATTCAAAAGTCCAAGTTTCAAAGAAGTATATATAGAATATGGCATGACATTGATAGAAGCTCCTAAATCTATCATGGCCTTCTCAAATCTAATGTTATCTATCATATAAGAGATAGTAAACATACCTGAATCTTTGCATTTCGCAAAGAGTTTTCTTTGAATAACTGCAAAAATATTCTCCCCTACTCTCACATTTTCACATCCTTTAAATCTCTGTTTCCTCTTAATTGTACACAGTTCTTTAAGGAATTTAGAATTACGAGGTACTTGTTTAATAGCATCTAAAAGTGCAATATTTACCTCGCATCTACGAAAAGTCCCATATTTTGCTCATCTTTTCTAGATTATGCTAAAGCCTGAGGAAAATGAGGTACTAGTTTATAATCAGAAATAGGCAGAAACTTACGCTTAGGTTCATCATCGTCATTGGAAATGTTCCTGTCTGCAACAACATTTTTTTTCCTTTTCTTACTCCAACAATGCAGGGGCTACCTTTACTGGAATCTCAACCTCTTTATTACTTCTCAAAATGATTGCACTTGCATTTTCTCTTGAATATACTATCGTTTGAGAGGGTAATTTTTCCGAGCTTTGTGTCTCTAGCCAGCTAATTGCGGTTGCCATCTGGCCCATCTGATTTTCCAAACTTTGAATGCTAACCCTCGCCTCTTGTTGAAATTGTTTCGTCTCTTTTTGAAATTGCAATGTATTAGTAGCAAGAGACTCAACAATATCTTCTAAAGACATACCAGAATTGGAAGTTTGGCCTTGTTGTTGTCTAGCAGAGTATGGCTGCTTATATTGCTAGAAATTTGGGCAGTTTTAAGTCGTGGGCTGATTTACTTGTGGATTCTCATAACTAAGATTGGGGTGGTCCTTCCATCCTGGGTTATATGTGTTTGAATAGGGATCATAATTCATTTGCGGTTGTTCAAGAAAACCACCCACTGCATTCACTTGCTCAAAGGGCTCCTATTGAAGAGTTGGGCAAATATCAGTTGGACGCCCCACTACCAAACAAATCCCACAAGCAATCGCTATTTGTATATTACCTACAACCATTTGATGAACAAGAGAAGTTAGACTTGCAGTTTGTTGTTCAATGGAGGAAATATTTACCTCATTAACTTGCTTAGATGAAAGTCAAGTCTAGTGCCAAATTGTTAAAATTGGCCGCCATATTTGCAATCAAGTTTCTCTCAGCCTCGGGAGTTTTAACCACCAAAACTCCTCTACTAGTAGTATCAATCATGCTCCTATCAGTGTGTAGAAGGCCCTCATAGAATACTGGATAAGTAGTTGCTCACTAATTTGATGATGGGGGCAATTTGCACATAATTTCTTAAAACTTTTTCAGTATTCATGTAAGGACTCTCCGTTGTGCTGCCTTACACAACAAATTTCTTTTCGAATGTTAGTCACCCTTGAAGCTAGGAAATATTTCTCCAAAAACAACCTCTGTATCTCGCTCCATGTGGTAATACTCTCAGAGGGTAGATAATAGAGCCAGTCTTTAGTCGAATCATTCAAAGAAAACGGAAAGACTCTTAATTTAATTTGATCTTCAATCACCTCTGTGGGTTTCATACTCGTGCATACTACATGAAGCTCCTTTAAATGCTTGTGAGGATCTTCACCTACAAGACCATGAAAAGTGGGCAAGAGATGTATTAGTCCAAATTTTAATTCAAAAGTAGTAGTAGCGTCTAAAGTAGAAAATATTATGCATAAAGGTTATTGATTCAAATCAGGAGCGACAAGTTCATTCAAAGTTCGATTCCCAACCATGACTTCTTCCACTTCTAAATTAGAATCGCTAGCAAGTTGGGAATTAAGAGCCAAGTCATTCTCTTCAGAATTTCTCCAAACTTCCCTCCTTAACATGCGCAAAGTTTTCTCTAATTTTGGATCGCACGGAAAATCACCTTGATTAGAAGATCAAGTTACAATTATGAACAATCAAGGAAACTCTAATAAACCATGAAAAAAAAACAAATTAGGAAAAATCTAGAGTAATGAAATTAAATAAAAATAACTATCGACAACTAATGTTTTTTTCCCAAAAGAAATAGGGATCACAAAAAGCACAAAAAAATTCAGCTAGAATCACTCCTCGACAGCAGTGCCAAAATTTGGCGTGCTGTTGCAGGCAACCAAAAATAAAAATATACTCTTAAAGAAATATATGTAGTAATGCGAGTTAGGATCGTTTCCACAAAGAGTATTTAGCTTAATTTTATACTATTTGAACAAGGATGGGGATTTAAGTATAACGAAAATACTTTCAAGAAAAATAAAAACAATTAAGGAACAATTCAATTTAAAGTACTGAAATCAATCAAAAGAATAAACATTGGTCTAAGTCAACATCCACCATTAAAATTTTACAACTGCTTATCGATGCAAATATATATCAATTAATAATTTGAATATTCACCATTGGAACTATTTTCCTATCTCTCCTTAGTCATAGTTAATTAGAAAACAAGCGATCTAATTAACCTTAACTACTAAACAACCCAAAACAAGCGCTAAGAAGTTAATCTAGTAGCAGTCTTAAGAATTAGAGAGATGGATAAAACTAAACAATACAAACACAAACGGTCACATTTAATTTAGTCGAGCGTTCTTCTTAAGATCTAAAAATTTCTGACGCAGTAAATCATTAAATCTTCATTACTTCACAGATTAGATGGATCAAATAATTACGGACTTGATATTTAATCTAGTAGTAGATTACAATGCATAATAAACTAGTAGGCTTCCAAGTAATTAAACGAGATAATCATGAAAATAGGCATAGGAGAACATTCGATACTCAAAGCATAAATTGAACAATAAAAATATATTAGATCCCATAGTTTTATCGATTCCGAGGTTTCCGTTTCCTCCGACCAATTATAAAAGTTTAGTCACGCAGGGCCATGATGAAAACTCAAAAGAAAAGTTGGAGAAGATGAAGAAAAATGGTTGGAGGTGCTCTCCTTTAAACTAAATATATATAAGTCTCCTCCCTTTATTAGTTCTCTAGATAGAATTTGGATAAGATAGAGACTACATTTAAATTTTGAATTATCCTTCGTTTCTTTCCATGCACGTGAATTTGAATTTGAATTATCCTCTCTTAATAGGCTTCTTTTTGAATTTTAATTTAAACTTTGAAATGGCTTCACATCTTCACATCTCTTTTTGTTCAGCATTTTGAAACGGAATGTCAACAATGCAGGTGCATCGATTTCTATCCCGCTTTCGACTTTGATGTGGCTAGTATCTCTCAACACTCAAAACATAAAAATTGAAGATATCTTTTTTGGAGTTCCATAGTATTTTGAATCATCTCAATCAGAGCATGTATGAGGGAGTTATACCCATATTACGAAGCAATATCGAAATTATCCAAAATCACCCAATTAGCTTCATTTGCACTTAACGCCTCTGTAACACCCCCTTCTCGTAGGCTAGGAGATGTCACTTAACTTTTTCTAAAACATTTAACCCAGAAAAAGAAATTCTTAGTTTTAATAATAGAAAATAAATAACATTTATTCCAAAAGCGAAGTTATAATAAAATGTCTTTTTGCGACCTTAACTGGACATAACTGAAAGTAGCTTGTATCGTAAGACACTTATTTGCTAGAAAACATAAGCTTAACTAAAAAATAAAATCAATTTGTTTCATAAAGACACTTATTTTTAATAAGTCTTAAAGATTTTAAATAGCTGCTCAAATTACTCCTAGCCTGTCTGCTCGCACTGGTCATCTTCATCACCTGGGTGGTTTTAAAAACAAGAAATAAACTGAAATGAGTCGATGACTTAGTAAATAAATCCACCACAACGTAAGATAATATTATAAGAAGTTTTCATAAAACTTATGCTGAATTTTGAAATATGATTGTACGTGTTAATGCTAATGCCATGCATGACTAACTTGACTGACTAACTGACTTAAGTGACTGGTCTGAATTTACTAATAGGTTTGACTGATCTAAACTGACTAACTAAATTGATTTAAATGATCTGATTTGACTGTACGGGTTTAGCTGAACTGATCTAACTGAGCTGATTGGCCAACACACTTAACCCTGTGTGTAAGGTTGTGCACCGGCCCCACGTCCCGCTATAGCAAGGGGAACCGCTGATAGTACTCTAGCGTACTATGGTAGACCACGCTTAGATCCGTGGCTTGCACATCCACCCTAATCTGATATGCATTGGTACCATGCATCTGATGTCCGTCTAAATAACTGATTTATTGAATTGAAACTAACGGAAACTGTTTTAACTGACTAATTTAACTGGAAGACTGCTTAAATGATTAATTACTTTCTGATCTGACTTAATTTTATACCTGACCTTAACTCAACTTATGAGACTTATGCGACATGAGATGCATAATACATACTAATATAAATAACTAGCTGAATCTGAATGTGATACTAAATAACTAGCTGTGCTGTGCTGAGTGACATGCTTGCATGACGTGAAGGGCATTTGAAAAGGGCTATCAAAGAACTGGCTTTACTAATAATATAAACTAATGTGAGGATCCTAGTTTTGTGATCAAATTTACTTACCTGGATGCGCTGCTTCCTGAAATTCGCTTTCTAGCTCGTTACCTATACGGATTACGAACTGTTACTGACTTCTAAAAAAACATGTCGTACTATTCTATTAATAAAACATATCGACTAATAACACATATCATGAAACTAATAAATATTTTATTTTGAACATCATACTATTAAAAGTCAGATTTTTTTTCAAAACGATATTTTAAATAACCAATGTTTGTTATTTGATTATAGTTTGGGTAAGTATTTACTTTCTATAGTAACCATATAATATAAAATTTATTATTGACTACTAAAAATCTTAATTTACACCTCATATATAAAGAGAAGATTTAATAATTATTAACTTATTCAATATTACTTATACTAAATTTTTAATCAATGCTCATTACGTAATCTTTTAATATTCTATTAAATAATCTTATTAAGTTTATCATTTTATTTGTCTCAACTGTCATGGGTCACGTAAACTTTAAGTGTAACATATATATTAGACGTTAGAGTTTATTAATAACCGAATTAAGCCCAACATGAATCAATAAGTCATCACTACTTAAGCCCGACATTACAAGGTTCTAGCCCGAACGGTTTTATGGCCCAAGGCCTATTGCTATACCCAAGACACAACACACCCACGGTTGCACATAGGCTTGCGGAGACAACGAAACGAGAGAGAGAGTGAAACAGAGATGAGGGAGGGTTCGTGCGATGCTTACCGTAAGGAAATAGAGGTGCGACGGTTCGGGGTGGCGGAGCTGTCTTTGCGGCGGGGCTGCGCTTGGAAGAAGGGTGCGGCTGAAGGATTTTAAAATGGATTCTAGTGAGAAGAATTGGAACCCGAAACAGAGAGGAAAGCATGAGATCGGCGCCGGAAACTTACCAGAAAATAGTGGGCTAGTAACAGCCACCTGGTCGGTGGCTTCTGTGGTGGCTGGGAAGTGCTTCGACGCCTCGAGAAGTGGTCGGTGGTGCTGGTGACTTAGGGCTCTGGGTTGCCGAAAACAGAGTATGCCTCTTTGGTGTTTTTAAATTAGGAATTTAGTGATAATTTATAGATGAAATGTGATAGGTTATGTGAAGATTTTTAGTTAGATTTTTAGAATTTGAATTTTGATTGGATTGGTTTGAAGTTAAATTTTGATTCTGCTGATTATTTCGGTAAGCTAAAACGGTGAATGAGTGAGTTGGGTGTTTTTCGTTTAATAGGAATTAAACTAAATCCGAAGTGTATATATATATATATTTTTTTTTCCGATCTGTGAGGATACGAAGTGCTAGGGATTCGGATTTCAAATGGGTTTTACAAGGATTCTAATCTTCCGGTGGTTGAGTAAATTTCGGGAATAAGGTGTTTATACAAGCTGCCAAATTGAGAGGGATAACGTTTGCACTTTGAAAAATGAAGATACTTAGCAACTGATAGATTGATAATAATATTTAAAAATGTAAGGATCATATTAATATTAATAATAAAAATAAATAGTGGATAAAATAAATAGATAAAAGGATGAATAAATTCTAAATTTAAGGTCATGATGTTACCGCCTCCATTTGCATTCTAAATCAAAATATAAGAATAATAAGTACAATTAGGCATCAAAGAAGTATAAAATATTAAATATTAAGGAATAAAAATATGACATTTTGCATTATCATCACTCCTCCATGAAAGGCATCAAGTGTCTTGGGAAGAAATGGAAGCTTAGCCTAAGGTACGTCGGCCCTTTTCAAATTTTGGAGAAGTTTGGGCCTGTCGCTAATAGGATTGCTTTGCTGGATTATTTTGGAGAAGTACATGATGTATTCCATGTATCATCGCTGAAGAATAGCTTTAGACAGCTAGAGCTATGATTCGTTGACCCATAAAGCATCTAACTTCAGTCTAACCTCACTTATGAAGTTTCTCCAACACAAATTGTGGACTAGAAAGAGAAAAAGGTTGAGACCCAAAATGATACATTTGGTTAAGGTGTCATGAGGAGATCCGCCAGCTCAGGATTTCTCTTGGGAGAGAGAGGTCTAAATGAAAGAGTTTTACTCTTATCTGTTTAGGTATTATTGATTGTATATCTTTGTAACATCCCTACCCAAACGTGAATTATTTTATTATTATTATTATTGTTATTATTATTAATAATTTGAGATATGGTTTAAGATTAGTTTTTAAATAGTTTTTATTTTTTATTTTTATCTTCCTCATCTCGTGCGTGCTCCTCTGTTGGGTTTCTAGTTTGAATAAGATTCCTCAATCAAAACCAACTCCCAACTTCAAACTCAGTCTCCTGATCATACTTCAAACTCAGTCTCCTCATCACACATGTTATTCCCTTCCCCCTCATCTATAAAATCTCCCTTAGACCCTCTGAATTAAATGCACAAAAATCTTGAGAACACCGGAACTCACTCTCGTAGAGGCCTTTTTCTTGCCCAACCACATCCACCACCTTAGAGGGAATCAAACCAACACCACCCCATCACGCCCACTCCCTCTCAATAAGCCCATTGTCGTCAGCCACCCTTTCTCTACCTCTATTTTTCTTTCAGAAATCTGTTTTCTCTCTAACTTTCCCACACTTCTCTCTCTTGTGTCACACCACTACCCAAAGAAACCAGTTGCGCCGCTAATCACTACCAGCCCATGAGTCACAGTCGCACTCAACTGTGAGTTGTTCCTTCAGTCACACGATGCTTCTCTCTTGAGCATCTACTTTCTTTCTCAGCCCTTAGGGCTTTCACATTACTGAAATATTGAGTGGGCCATGGCCTTAAGGCCTAATTGACCAAGAGCCTTATAAATCTTTAGGAAGGTTAATCTTCGACTTGGACCTTGTCTTATATTGGATTTAGTTTGTAACTGAGCCTTGTCTTATATTGGGTTTAGTTTTTAACTGGGCCTAGTTTTTAAATGAATTTGTTGAGTTGATTTTATAGATTAGTATATTGTTTTAAAGTGGATTGCAATGCTCTACAAAAAAATGTTTTAATGATTTTAATTGGTTTATTTTCTTTAATTGTCTCCTTTATTTAAGTCAAAGTTTTATTTAAATAAATATGAGCCCATAGATTTATTTCTTACAAAAGTATTCAAAGAATTTTAAAGCATAGTTTAAAGTATATTTTAAAGTATTCTTAGCCTAGTATTTATATTTCAATTGTCTATTTTAACTAGTTTTTAATAAGTTATTAATTTATAATATTAAATAGAATATAAAAGAATATGTTACGAGTTTTGAATAATATTATTATGTATTAATCTTAGTATGATTTAATATTTATTAAATTATCTCTATATATCATTTTAAATAATTAAAAATACTACGACACATTTTTTTATAAAATAAGTGATGATTAGTGTCATGTATAGGTCACGAGCTACGACATGAAAATATGTAAGTAACGCTAAAAGGTAATTAGTATGATCATATACTTGCATGTGTACTGTAAATATTATTGTAATGTATGAAAATATGATGTGCTTATGGTGGTTATCTATGCTACGCTACGAGCCAAGTCAAGGTTAGAATTCCTTTCACGATCTTTGATGAATTATGACATTATGCTTGTATGAATAAATTTGTTACTTGATGGATTGAATGTTGTTAAAATCACATGGAAGCCTTGAAATGTTCATCTAGTAATTTAAGTCATGCCATGAAATGAAATAGCCAGATCATGTATGTCATCTTCATGTAGTACTTAGATCATGTAGGCCATTAAATGTTCTAAAATGTTTGGATCATGTTATGAAATTTCATGTTATGCTGTGCCTCGGATAAGAATATGCCTGCATTAACAAAGATTAGAAGTTTCAAGGTTACACGGACTCAAATGTGTTCACTATAAGTTATGCTTAGACGGTGCCATAAACTCAAGCGTGGTTAACCACAAGTTAAGTGAAACACGGATTCAAGCGTGCTTCACTCTAAATTGTGCCAAGTTATGCAAGTTAGGTGGAACATGGATTTAAGTGTATTTCACTCCATGTTATGATAAGTTATGCAAGTTAGGTGAAACACAAAGTCAAGTTTGTTTCATTTCATATTAAGACAAGATATGCAAGTTAGGTGAAACACGGAATTAAGTGTTACACTCCAAGTTATGCAAATTAGGAAAAACACAGATTCAAGTGTGCTTCGCTTCATGTTAAGACACGATATGCCAGTTAGGTGAAACACAAACTCAAGCATCTTTCACTCCATATTATGAAAATATATGCAAGTTAAGTGAAACACAAACTTGAGCATGTTTCACTACATGACAAGTTACAAGGTGCCATGGACTCAAGCGTGGTTCACCATATTATAAGTGAAATACATAATAAACAAGTCATTATGCATTCACCTTATATGTTGCCATGATAATATATGTTTCCATGACAATATATGTTTCCTCTCTTGTTAATGATTGTGAGAACCCAGATTCTTAGATATTCACTTAATTTTCATATGTGGGATGATTATGTTTCTCCAAAACTATTTTTAGGAATTTTTGGGATATATGTATAGGATTTTTATATTGAAAGGTTAGGAGTAGGGTTGGGTACAAATGTGGCTTGTTTTAAGGTGGAAAAGTGCCTAACCCGAGATCTCGCTCAACTCCCGCTTGATGTCTGGCTCGAGCGAGATATAGGGACAAACTTAACGTCTTTTAGTAGAACGGTCATAACTTGCTCATTTGATGTCGGATTTGAGTGATTCAAGAGGCTATGAAAATCTAAGAGGAATATCTACAAATTTTAGTTTTGAGTTTTAAGAGATATAGATTTAATCAAATTAGAAATAGAGATTGAAGTGGCAGATCTGAATTGGAGATAGATAAGCATTGACTTTGAAGTTGACTAAGAACTTTGGATAAGATTAAGCCTTTGGATTATTTTCTCAATTATCCTAAGATCTGGAAAAGTATGTAGAGATGTGAAAAATGAGGAGATTTTATTTAGTAAATCTCGTGTGAAATAAGAGGAATCATCTATTCAATACTTGGTGTGCCCGGATTGGTGTTCTCGGGCTTATCTGTCGAGTTTTATTAGAAAAATCATAAATTGGTCATATGAACTCCAAATGAAGTGATTCTAGTTTCTATGGAACCTTAAGAAATAGATCTAGAACTTTTATGATTTGAGGTTTTGGAGAATCGAAGTGTATCAATGGATTATTTGGGCTGGAATGGGACTGATCTGTTTTAAGTGCAAACTGGAGCCCGAAAGTAAATCACCCCACCACCTCACTTTAGATGCTCAAATTTGATTGATTTTCCTCATTGCTATCAGCTAGATACACGTATGAAAGTATGTGTCGAGTGGAGGAAGAGCTTCTAGAAGAATAATTAGTTTAAAACCAAGCAAAAGTGAAGAACTAATCTGATTGGCCAAACCAGCCAACTATTCCCCTTGTTTCCAACCAATTGGTAACCAAATCTTGGGAAGTAAATGATAAGATTTTTTTCCAGCCACTCTAAGGGTACTAAGGAAGTCTGGGACGTGTGGCCAAAGGTGAAGAAGAGGTTCTAGAAGCTTTGGGGTGCAAGGAAAGGCCAATAACCGGTTGAGCTTATCTTAGATATTTTAGGCTTTTTGGATTTTACTTTTATATCTATATTTAGTAATTATTTGGGCCATTGATCTAAGATGATTTTAGATATGGAAGAAGCATAGCCATGGGATGAAAATCTTTGGAGATCATGAGAGATATGGATGATCATTGGACTAAGCCAAGGCTGGACAGCACATACCTTACACGGTTTGAGTTAACTAATGGCCTTGATTTATTTTCCTTCCCTTTTTCCCCAAGCCATCGATTCCTCCATATATATATAGTCATCTTCAGTCCATAAGGGATCTTTTGGGAGAAGAAACTCACGCCCAACACAAGGAAATAAGTCAAGAAAATAGCCTCTTAACCCTTGAACCTCCAAAACATCACCTAGTGAGCTAAGTGAGTGTTTTGAGGAGAAATATTGCAAGGACTAGTTTGATCATTCAACCAAGTTTTGGAGAAACTTGTAAGTATACAATTTAACTTAATCTTGGCATAGAATAAGTAGATTGTTGATGGAATTAAGTTTGTTGTTAGTTGGAGCTTAAACTAGGCTTATATGATATGCTTGAAATCTATAGTGTTTTGGATATGATTTTGTGATGGTAAAATGTTAGGAAAATTATAAGGGCATAGATTTATGTTTTAATAAGTAAAAATAAGATTTATGTGAAAAGATTGCTTGGTTTAGGTTGAAAAACCCCATGAGTCGTGATCTCGCTCGACTGTCGCTCGATAGGTGTGTCGAGCGAAGGCAAAATATGAACCCTCGCTAGACTGTCGCTTGATACCCCACTCGAGCGAGTTCCAACCTGTGACTTCGCTTGATTCTCGCTCGACACCCGCTCGAGCGAGATATGCTGTTTTGCTTAAACCCAGGATTTTTCTTGGAATAAAATTGGTGTCCCAAATGAAATGAGTTCGAGGTGAAAAACTCATAAGAATAAGAAAAGATATAGTATGGCCCAATCACGGGTAATAATAGTGGCATGGCCCAACCACGGGTAATATAATGGCATGGCCCGACCACGGTAATAATAGTGGCAGGGCCCAACCACGGGTAACAATAGTAGCATGGCCCAACCACAAGTAATAATTGTGGATATTAGTAAAGACTTGTGAGAACAAGGGTTCTAAGACAAGAATGAAAAGCATATGCATGTATAAATATGTTAGTCACGTCATGACGGGGATGGCGATACGTAACGCCCGTATGACTGAAGTGCCGACAGGGACGGCAATACGTAACGCCTGTCGTAAGAATAAGAATTATGTCACTACGTGGACGGTGATACGTAACGCTCGCTATAATAAGAATGTTTACGTCATCACGGGGACGATGATACGTAACGCCCGGATGACTGATAAGTTGACGGGTACGCCTGTCATATATGTTAAGTATGTTCCGTGTCATTACGGGGACGGCAATACGTAACACCTGGAAGATTGACATAAGACTTATCATTACGGAGACGGCGATACGTAACGCCCATCGAAGATAAGAGATAAGTAAGACCCAATAGGGACGGCGATATATAACGCCCATCGAGGATAAGAAATAAGGGAAACCTACAAGGTTAAGAAGTAAGGTGAAAAGTATAAGTATTAAGTATGTGATTGTGGGTCTAGATAAGATTTAAGTTTGTATGGGAAAATGGGTAATTGACCTGTATAAGTCCCATAAAGCATTCTTATAAGTGATATGTTGTAAATATGATTATGTATGATGATAGTTGATGTTATCTGTGCCTTATTTCGTTAACTGTATACTTACTAAGATTTCTTGTAAATCTCACTCTTTTATGTTTTGTCTATCATTCCTTATGGAATGATAGTTGTTGTTGCAGGGATAGATAAATTGCGTTGAGACTCGGTCAGCATTGGAGATTCTGAGGTACCCTGAGGGTCCTATAGAATGCTCCTCTTCGATTGAGATGATCTCATGTACGTGATCAAGTAAAGAAGTAAGAGTACTGGATGATGGTGGGATATGAGATTATGTTTTGAGAAAACTAACTGGGTTATGTAAGATTTAATACAGTATGTTTTTGTAAACACGATGTTATGAGAAGTGTAATTTTAGTATGCCATGTGATCTATTTATGCAAGAGTTAGATCTCTTTGCATATATTGGGAATTTACTTCTTCCAGATGCGATCGGCGTTGCATTTAATTAGTAAGTTTAGATGCATGCATGCTACTTTTTATGTTTATGTAGGGTAAGTAGCCTTGTGTTACTTGTCCAGATACGTTGATTTACGTTGTAATCGATGCGAAAAAATCGGGGCGTTACAATGATGAATAGACATGCTATGGGAATCTGTGAATGATGTATGTATGGTTAAAGAGTCTTTCAAAAAAATTAAGTCTATGCTAAGCAAAGTTATATTTTACATTATGATAGATTATTTACTGAGTATTCGACTCATTTTTATTTTTTCTATGTTTATCTGTCATAGATGGAGTTTGTAATGAAATAGAGCTAGGTAGTCAGGATGTAGATATATTGCGAAAGCTTAGGATTAGTCCATGTTTTTATTTTACATTTTCAATTTTATGTTTCAAAAATAGTAATGTCCAGCTAATTGATGTTTTTAATAAATGAGGTGTTTCAGAACTTTGTATCTCTTTACCTGGTATTAGGTTATAAAAGTTTGTAATATTGCTATCTTACGGGAGCGGGGTGTTACAGTTTTCCTTAAACTTGTTTTGAGCTTTATTTTATATCCTGTCTTGGAATCAATGGATGATCTTGTCAATTTCGATGATGAATTTACTTCAAAGGGGGATGTGAGATACCTAGTTTTTCTTTGGTGGTTTTATTTATTTATTTTTATTTATTGTTATTATTATTTGGTTTCTTAATTTATTTTATTATTGCTAAGGTTGTTGTGTATTTTTATTTTAATGTGCTTTCTATTTTATTTTTATTTTATCTTTTTGGTTGGGTCTTTGTTGTTTGGTGGGCTGTGTGTGGAGTTTCTTGTGAGGTTTGCTCGTTTTGGGCCGTTGGGTTTGTGAGTTAAGGGCCCAACCCATGTGCTTTAGTGAAGCCCAACCCCTATGGCTGAAAACAATGTTGTTTCGGCTTAGCCCTTAGGGCTTTATCGCATTCCCCTGCTGCGCTGCACCTTCTTCTTGTCTTTTCTTTCTCTTTACTTTTCTTTCATCCTTCTTTCTTCTCCCTCAGTCTGTGACTCGCCTCCCCTGCATCATTGCTTCTAGCAGCCTACCCAGCCTTGCCATGCATTCATCAAGCACAAGACCTCCTCCACCGGCCTACCTCTTCTTTCCTTAATCCGTGAGCCCTGAACCCAACTTTTCCCCCCACCCATCTCTAAGAATCGAGCCCCTTTTCAGCCAAGAGATGGCTCGTTGCCGCTAAGAGCTGCTACTCGTGTGCCATGCTAGGGTTTCTCATAGTTCCCACACCGTCCCTTTGTTTGAATTGCAATCATTGCTACGATTACTGAGACACCCAACTCGACTAATAAATAGTCCGAGATCTACCCTCCTCAAACCATCCCAAAAATTGTTCCTCCTCTATCTTAAAGCTTAGATATGTAGTTTTCCACCCCTTGGCCTTTGTCCCGACGCCTTTAGGGCCATCCCCTACTGCCTTCTAAAGGTTATGCAACCTCCCAAGACCAACCACCCCATTTCAAGCAGCCTTTAGCCTCGGATCCATCCCAACCCATGGGTTGTAGCCTAATCCCACTTCTGCTCTGCTGTGTCCCACTGTAGCAACCTCTTTCTCCACCCACTAGCACCCTAGATCTGAAGCTGTGACAACCCGGATTTTCAGACATCCGCTTAATTTTCATGTGTGGGATGATTATGTCTCTCCAAGACCATTTTTAGGAATTTTGGGATATATGTATAGGATTTGTTATATTGAAAGGTTAGGAATAAGGCTGGATATAAATGTGACTCGTGTTAAGGTGAAAAAGTGCCTAGACCCGAGATCTTGCTCAACTCTCGCTTGATGTATGGCTCGAGCGAAATACAGGGACAGACAGACGTCTTTTAGTAGAATGGTCATAACTTACTCATTTGAGGTCAGATTTGAGTGATTCAAGAGGCTATAGAAAGCTAAGAGGAATATCTACAACTTTTATGTTTTAAAGTTTAAGAGATATGGACTTAATCAAATAAGAAATGGAGATTGAAGTACCAGGTCTGAATTGGAGATAGAGGAGCATTGACTTGAAGTTGACTAAGAACATTGGATAAGATTAAGCCTTTGGATTATTTTCTTAGTTATCCTAAGATCTGGACAAGTGTGTAGAGATATGGAAAATGAGGAGATTTTATTTAGTGAATTTCGTGTGAAATAAGATGAATCATCTATCCAACACTTGGTGTACCCGGATTGGTGTTCTCGGGTTTATCTGTCGAGTTTTATTAAAAAAATCATAACTTGGTCATATGAACTCCAAATGAAGTGATTCCAGTTCCTATAGAACCCTAAGACATATATCTATAACTTTTATGACTGAAGGTTTTAGATAATAGAAGTGTATCAATGGATTAATTGGGCTGGAATGGGACTGATCTGTTTTAAGTGCAAACTGGAGCTCGAAAATAAATCACTTCACCACCTCACCTTAGATGTTCGAATTTGATTGGTTCTCCTCATGGTTATCTGCTAGATACATGTATGAGAGCATGTGTTAGGTGGAGAAAGAGCTTCTAGAAGAATAATTAGCTTAGAACCAAACAAGAGTGAAGGACTAATCTGATTAGCCAAAACAGTCAACTATCCCCTTTGTTTCCAACCAATTGGTAACCAAACCTTGGGAATTAGGTGATGAGATATTTTCCAGCCACTCTAAGGGTACCAAGGAAGTCTTGGACGTGGGGCATAAGGGTGAGGAAAATGTTCTAGAAGCCTTGAGGATGCAAGGAAGACCAATAGCCAGCTAAGCTCATCTTGGGTATTTTAGACTTTTTGGAAGCTTACTTTTATATCTATATTTGGTAATTATTTGGGGCAATTGATCTAAGATGATTTTAGATGAGGAAGAAGCTTAGCCATAGGATGAATATCCTTGGAGATCATGGGAGATTTGGATGAGGATTAGACTAACCAAGGTTGGACAGCACATGCCATACCCTACACGGTTTGAGATTAACCCATTGCCTTGGTTGTTTTCCTTCTCTTCTTCCCCAAGCCATCTATTCCTCTATATATATAGTCACCTTTAGATCATAGGAGACCTTTTGGGAGAGGAGATTCACGTCCACTTGGAGAGGAAGCCAAAGAAAAAGCCTCCCTAACCCTTGAACCTCCAAACATCTCCTAAGTGAGCTAAGTGGGTGCTTTGAGGAGGAATGTTGCAAGGACTAGTTGGATCATTCAACCAAGCTTTGGAGAAACTTGTAAGTATACAATTTAACTTAATCTTAGCATAGAATAGGTAGATTATTGATGGAATTAAGTTTGTTGTTGGTTGGAGCTTGAATTAGGCTTATATGATGTGTTTGGAATCTATGGTGTTTTGGATATGATTTGGTGATGGTAAAGTGTTAGGAAAATTGTAAGGACCTAGAATTATGTTCTAATGAGTAAAAATAAGGTTGGTGTGAAAAGATTGCTTGATTTAGGTTGAAAAACCCCATGAGCCGTGATCTCGCTTGACTGTCGCTTGATACCCCACTCGAGCGAGTTCCAACCCGTGACTTCGCTCGACACTCGCTCGACACCCGCTCGAGCGAGATACCCTGTTTTACTTAGATTTAGGGTTTTCTTAGAATAGCAGTGGTGTTTCAAATGGGAAGAGTTATAGGTGAAAATAACTCATATGAATAAGAGAGAAACAAAAAGAAAGAAAACAATTTATATAAAGAATATGTTCCGTGTCATGACGGGGACGGCGATACGTAACGCCCGGACGATTGACACGAGACTCATCATAACGGGGACGGCGATACGTAACGCCCGGATGATTGATGAGTATGATTGATGAGTTAGTCAAGTCATGACGGGGACGGCGATACGTAACGCCCGTATGACTGACGTGCCGGCAGGGACGGCGATACGTAACGCCTGTCGTGATATAATAATATGTTCCGTGTCATGACGGGGACGGCGATACGTAACGCCCGGATGATTGATGAGTATGATTGATAAGTTAGTCACGTCATGACGGGGACGGCGATACGTAACGCCCGTATGACTGACGTGCCGGCAGGGACGGCGATACGTAACGCCTGTCGTGATATAATAATATGTTCCGTGTCATGACGGGGACGGCGATACATAACGCCCGGACGATTGACACGAGACTCATCATAACGGGGACGGCGATACGTAACGCCCGGATGATTGATAAGTTAGTCACGTCATGACGGGGACGGCGATACATAACGCCCGTATGACTGACGTGCCGACAGGGACGGCGATACGTAACGCCTATCGTGATATAATAATATGTTCCGTGTCATGACGGGGACGGCGAGACGTAACGCCCGGACGATTGACACGAGACTCATCATAACGGGGACGGCGATACGTAACGCCCGGATGATTGATGAGTATGATTGATGAGTTAGTCACGTCATGACGGGGACGGCGATACGTAACGCCCGTATGACTGACGTGCCGACAGGGACGGCGATACGTAACGCCTGTCGAGATTTTGAAATAAAAGAAACTTATGAGGTTAATAAGTAAGGTGGAAAGTATAAGTATTAAGTATGTGATGATGGGTCTAGCTAAGATCTAAGGTTGTATGTGATGATGGGTCTAGCTAAGATTTAAGTTCGTATGGTAAGATGGGTAATTGATGTGTATAAGTTCCATAAGGTATTCTTGTAAGTGATATGTTGATGAGTATGACTATGTATGATGATAGTTGAGGTTATCTATGCTTTATTTCGTTAACTGTGTACTTACTGAGATTTCTTGTAAATCTCACTCTTTTATGTTTTATCTATTTTATCTATCATTCCTTATGGAATGATAGATGTTGTTGCAGGGATAGATAAATTGCATTGAGACCCGATCAGCACGGGAGATTCTGTGGTACCCTGAGGGTCCTATGGAATGCTCCTCTCCGGTTGAGATGACCCCATGTACGTGATCAAGTGAAGAAGTAAGAGTACTGGATGATGGTAGGATATGAGTTTTTGTTTAGAGAAAACTAACTGGGTTATGTAAGAGTTAATACAGAATATTGTTGTAAGTACAATGTTATGAGTATTGTGATTATAGTATGCCATGTGGTCTATTGATGCGAGAGTTAGATCTCTTTGCTCATATTAGGAATTTACTTCTTCCAGCTGCGATCGGCATTGCATTTCATTAGTAAGCTTAGATGCATGCATGCTGCTTTTTACATTTACGTAGGATAAGTAGCCTTGTGTTGCTTGTCCGGATGCGTCGATTTGCGTTGTAATCAATGCGAAAAATCGGGGCGTGACAGAAGCCCTTTCACAAAAAACCCACCATAAGCTGTTGTCTTGCCCTAGATCCGCCACTCCCATTGTGTATCGTAGTTGCCCCACCGCTGTGCCACCGCTTTTGGTGACACATTGGTGAGCGTTCTGTTCATTTTGATTTATTTATAAATTTGGTTTCATTTTATTAATTGTTGACACCTTGGTGTCCGTCCCCGTAACGACACACGCCCTTGACCAATCATGAGACCTGTAGATCCACGCACGCACGATCTTATAGAGTTTGCATGGTCGTGTTGTAAGTAATCCTCCAATGTGTCCCTTGATTTTAGCATAATTTTTTTTTTACCACTAATAATATTTGCTGTCTAGTTGGGTTGAGATGGGCCTTGAGCCCAGTAAAGTGTCGAGATTGAGATCGTAGTTGTTGTTGGATTTAGGCCTTAGACCGAAATGGAGGATAAGATTACGAATATAGTTGGCTTGTGAAACTGTGCATTTGTGATTGTTGCGATGTTGTCTAATGTGTGTAAATTGTAATATCATATCATCCAATATATTACTTGTCATGAATACGCACATTTATCTTTATTGCCTTAATAACTTTATTGTGCTATGTTATGCCATGTTGTATGATTTGGTAAATTGGATTTGTATGTGCTGGCAATAACATGTGGGTGCGTGCATTTCACAACCCCAAGTCGAAATGGGACAATATTTCGGTAAAGCTTTTCTAGTTACTCGAAAGCAAAATAAACTAAGTGACTGATGTCCCCTAGGTTGCCGTCAGACGACCGTTGGGTTGGTTAAATAAAATGAGATGTGATGAAATGAGAATGACTATAAAAAAAGGGCAATGCTACATACAGTCCATTTTTATGGACTCCTTTGCGATCCAAAGAGGGTTGTAAAAAAATCGGTCCGAACCAGATGGACCAGACTAGACCGGTTATTTTAGACCGAATAAATTCTATCTGGTTCTGATCCAATGATTTTCTCCCCCTAGACCGAACCGAATAAGATCGAATACAATAATAAAAAATACATATTTTATTATTTATATATATTATTTATATAATTAATTGTATATAATTAATTATTAATATATAATAATATTACATAAGTATTATCTTATTTAATGTATAATACTAGTTTATTTTAATATATTAACATATCATAAGAGTTATAATATATAATATAGTATATGTATATGTATAAATTTGTAATAATATTAGAATAGTTAACTTATTAGTATAATTAAATTAATTTATTAGTATTAAATCACTATAACTATATAGAGTATTACTTAATATAGTATTACCATTTATCAATGTATCATGATTCACTAACATATAATAGATTATAATATATTAGTAATACTACTAGTATATATTAGTTATAGTATAAGTACTAAGTCTATAACTATTAACTATATATTTTGGATGAGATTATTATATTCTTTAGTATATAACTATAATATATAGTACTAGTATATATTAATATATTATAAGAGTCATAGTATAAATGATAGTATATGTATAAATTTATAATATTATATAAATTAATAATGTAGTTTTCATCTAATTTATTATTATCGCATGTAACATAAATAGAGATAAAACAATTAAAATAAAGATAAAGGCTGCTAAACAAACTGAATTTCATTAAACACATAGTACTTATAAGGAGATGTAATCCTCAAGAGGAGTGGAAACAAGAAAAACTAGAGACATGAGAAAAATTTTGAGGGGATGGAGAATTTTGGGAAAAGGCTACAAGAGTATTTGGGAAGACTTCAAATGAAAGTTTTCTGAATGCCATCTCCCTTCTTACAACCTTCTTATATAGGCATACAAAAGTAACTTTTTTCAAAATAATGAACAACCAATATCTCTGAGTGGAATCCAGTATAATTCAATAATTCCTTATCTTCATATGCAACTGGCACTTGGAGAGATGATGTTACTGACAGTAAAGAATAATGATACCCTAGTGCTTCTGAAAAGTAATGTCATAATTTGTCTGAAGAGCAGGAGTCACATGCTAAACAGTAGAGAGCAAAAATCTTGAGTCACATGTTGAACAGTAGAAAGCAATAATTTTCTGAAATATCCTGAATAATCGTAAAGAAATAATCTGCAGGAGTCACATGCTAAACAGTTAAGAAAAAATAATCTTCTGAAAATTACATAATCAGTTGAGGATCATAATTTGTAAGTTTCAGATCAAAAGGATCTTGAGAATCCATTAATTGCGGATGATAAGACTGGGGGGAGGAGGATGAAACTTGTTGTGTCGAGGAAGGAGAAGCGTGTTGACTTATTAATGGTATGCTTTGGTTTGTTGGAGATAATTTGTTTTGTGACGTGTCATCTTCATTATCGTCATTGTCAGATACTTGAGACATTGTCTCAGCTAATTTTTTCAAATCCTTTTTGCTGGTAATTAAGGCTAATTGAGCTTGAAATCTACTCTGTTGTATAAGAACTTCTGGAGCGTTGATGACTTGAGAAAACATCTTAATAACATGGTCATAATTGTACTTTTTCCACCATTTAACAGAAACTTGTCGAATTAAAAAGATAATTCTGCTGGAGGATGGATGTGGTTTAATGGCGTACTCTCATTTTATAATCCAATTTAATCTTGTTTTGAGAAAGAAAAGAAGGAGTAATGGACAATAATTTAATGAAAGTGGATCATCATTTTGAGAAAAAAGATTTTGAAACTTTCTTGAATAGGAGGAAGAATAGACAGTTCAGGTTTGTAATGTTCCCGCCATAACGAAAACCATCCGAGAAGGGTCTTAATTTCTTGTAATTTGTCAAAAAGAAGAAATCAGGAATGACACAAATTTTTGTTTTGTTTTAAAAACATTTTGGTCCAAACTAGCTGGTAATCATAATAATCGTAATAAGGTGGATCATAAGGCTGAGAAAATTTTTTGGTCAGATAGAGATTCTTTCCCCATTGTTCCAGAGTGAGAATTTGTTTAATAGTAACTTTGTGGAAAGCAAGAATTGGGGCTACCGGCGAAGAAGGTTGATTTTGGAGAGAACAAGAGATTTCAGAGAGGATAATTGAGTCGGTGTCTACTAATACAAATTCATAAAAATGTTGGGTCCTTTTAATATTTTGGGGAACGTAATGCCAATCAAGAAGGAGAAATGTATCAAGTAATTTTGAGAATCGAAGGACAAATGCTGAATTTCTAGTTCTATGGGGGAAACAGGGTGCCAGTGATTTTTAATAATTATAGAAGATGCAGAAGGGTGAGAACAAAGGGGAGGATTAACAATCTGAGAATGAGGAGATGAGGAAGAAGAAGAAACTGCTTTAGAATAAGTTGGTAATTTGGAAGAGGCTAATGGTGATAATTGATTATAGGATGGTCTAATGAGTGGTGGTAATGTTCTTATTACTGTGTAAAGTCTTGGTGTCGCAAAAGGCCATGGAGAATGGTAACGAGGAGACGATGGATGGGCATAAGAAGATTTGAATTTTATTCTGACTTTTGAAGAAGACATTATTTTCCCTATAAAAAATTTTGAGATAGAAAATTAGGAAGAGAATTAGAATCTCCTTTAATATGTTCAATATCAAAATAAAAAATACTTAATATAGCTTGTCATGTGGTAAATATTTGTTTAGCAGTCAGGTTTTTCACATCTTTAATTAAAACTTTCTTGGCTGATTTACAATCTATTCGTAATAAAAAAACTTTTGGTTTAATAAATCATCTTGAAATTTAGAAATGCATAATACAATGGCTAAAATCTCTTTTTTAATAATACTATAATTTTTTTGTGTAGGATTCCAGCATCCTGAATAGAAGCGAATAATTTGTTCTGCGTCTGATGTTAATTTTTGTTTCATAATTCCTCCATAACCAAGATTAGAGACATTTGTCTCAACAATCTTAAAAGCATGAGGGAAAGAAATTCCTAGGCATGATAATTTCTTAATATGATATTTAATCTGCCTTATAATATTTGTATGCATTTCTATCCATGGGAGTAGATTCTTTTTTAATCTTTTAAATAATGGTTTACAAATGGGTCTTAGGGATTGATAAATAATCTGCAACATAATTAAAGCTTCCTAAAAATCTTTGTAATTGTTGCTTTTCTTTTATTTCATCTGAAAATTTATTAGCAAACTCTATTGCCCTACTAATTGGAATAATAGTTCCTTTATATATATATCATGTTCGAGGAATTTAATTTTATCTTGGAATAATTTCATTTTTGGTGCTGAGACAACCAATTCATTTTGTTTAATAATTTGGACAAAAGTATTTAAATGTATGCAGGAAAAATTAATACATCATCTATATACACTATTGAAAATTGAGAAAATGGATTAAATATTTTATTCATAATATTTTGAAATTCACTAGGTACATTTTTTAATCCAAACGGCATAACATTCCATTTATAATGTCCAAATAGGACTGTGAATGCCGTTTTATAACGATCTTTTTCAGTAATTTAGTTTTGTCAAAATTCACTTTTCATATCAAGTTTAGAGAAGACTATAGCAGCATAAAGACGGGATAATAAATCCTTTTTATTAGGGATCAGATATCTAATCCATTATAATATTTTATTTAATAGTTTATAATTAATAACTAATTGAGGAATTCCTCTTTCTAATTCTGCTTGTTTTTGCACATAAAATGCGGCACAACTTCATGGTGATTTACTTTTTCTTATTAATCATTTTTCTAATAAATCATTAATCTCCTTTTTGCAAAATTCTAATAATTCATTATTCATTTGAATCGGTCTAGCTTTAGTAGGAATATTTTCTTAGAAAAATCTTTTTCATATGGTAGTTCAACTATATGTTGTTTTCTATATCAAAAAACATTTGGCAAATTAGAACATATTTCTTTTTCAATAATTATTTATTTTTGATTTAATAATGAATCTTTCAGTAGTTCTTCAATTCTCTTATATTTTATTTCTTGTTTTAAGAAATTTATTTGATTTTCTTTTCTCTTAATTTTCATTTTTGTTATTAAATTTTTTTCTTTAGTGAATGATATTTCTTTTAATAGATTAATTTCTTTTGAGATAGGAGGGAATAGAAATTTAAAATATATCTCTTGTCTAAGAATATTTGTAGTTGTTCCTTCTTCTGTTACAGAGAAAGTATAAAGTAACGTGAGAAATGTCCTAGTATTAATATTACCCTAACATTACCCTAGTATTACCCTAGTATTAATAAAGGATAAAGTTACATAGATATGGATTTCCTAATATTACCCTAGTATTAATATTTTTTACTAAAATAAATGTCGTTTTAAAATAGAATTCCTTATTACATATGTGTGCATTAAATAATTTATAGTTTATATTTAATTTGGTTTTATTGGATTGAGATAATATTTCTTTTGTCTTTTCAAAATATTTATAAGGTATTAATCCTTCTTGGATACAGTTTAAATTTGCTCCAGTGTCTAATAAAGCAACTGTTGTAAAAGAAAATTCATTGTTGAAACAAATTGTCACTTCAATATACCATTTTTGAAAATTTATTTTATTAAGTATATTGATAAAGTTTTCTGTTTCATCCTCAGTAATTATCGTTGAACTTTCTCTTTGTTTTTTCCTAGATGAATGATTTTTATTGTTTTCTAATTTTAATAATATAATTTCTTGTATTAGTTGTTCATTTGAAACTTCTAGTTTGATATTAGAAGATTTTAAATTTTAAATTTCTTCTTTAATTCTATTAATCTCTTGTTGCAAATCTTGTAATGTAATTTTTTGCTTCTCCGTCTTTGAATCTTTATACTATCTCAAAGAAATTATAAGGTTTAAGTTCTGCTTTAGGATAATCAATAAAGATATTATTATTATTAGTAAAAGCATCCTTTAACCTTGTTAAATAATTTTTTTTTTCTTATGGATCATTAATCTTATCTATTAATTCTAAAATAATATCTTCATGTTTTGTAAGAATATTAATAGTTTTTTACAAATATAATTATTTTTATCTAGGCAATTACAAATATGGACTTCATCTTTCGATTCACTGTCAGAAGATTGTTCTGAGATACTAAATTCATTTAATTGATAAATTTTTTTGGAAGAACTATTTTCCTCTTCTTCACTTGTCTCTATTACAAAAATATTTAATAATTTTTCTTTCTAAGTTTTAGATATGTCTAATTCATTTATCTATTGTTTAAAGTTACAATTTGACTTATAATGTCCTATTTTTTCACATTTATAACAAATAATTAGTTTTTTCTTTTTGTTATACTTCTTTAGTTTTTTATATGTTTGTTTATCATTTGTCTTTTTGTATGGTGTTTTATACTCTCTTTCTTTTTGAATAATTATTATAAATTCTTTTTTCCTTTTTATTTCTTCTAGATGAGGGGAGTAATGGAGCATAATCAAGCTGTTCACAAAAGATACCCAATTATTTCTTAGTATATTTTTTTTCTTTTTCCATCTGATTTTTTAGAGTTCTTCTATAGACAAACAACATATTACAATCGTTGTGCAGTCAACTAACGTGGAATAATACCACACCAGCTTCTATTCTTAAAAAAAAACACGAAAATAGAGGGTAAAATAGAGCTCCTTGTAATGAAACGAATGAAAGATTGGAGGGATGGCTGCCGCCCCCTGTTCCACCAACAAAATTATGTGAATGACCCCACCACTATTAATTTAAATCTTGCATAGTGACTTGCATAGTAATTTCAAGGCCTATAAATAGGGGTTTCAATTGTTATGAAATTTATAAGAAAATATAGAGAGAGAATAAAGTTTCAGTTCTTAAGAGTTCCAAAAAGTTTCTTATATATTTCTTTCTTGCAATAGTAGTTTTTTTCTTTAGTTTTATAACACGTTATCAGCACGATGGTTCTACCAATTTTAAAGCTAGTGGTCTTATTCCTTTGTAGGTTTTTCAATATATTATTTGTAGTTTTTGATATATTTTATTGATGATTATCTGTGTGAATTTATAAATATATTTCCTGAGATACACATATTTATTTCATTATTTATTTGTGTAGAAAATGACAAATCTTATAAAATTTGAATTTGTTGCTCTTGACATATCTGGGAAAAATTATTTATCTTGGATACTTGATGCTGAAATTCATCTTGATGCGATGAACCTGGGTGAAACAATTAAAGAAGGAAATCAAAAGTCCTTGCGGGACCGTGCTAAAGTAATGATTTTCCTTCGCCATCATCTTCATGAAGAATTAAAAACTGAATATCTTACAATAAAATATCCATATATTTTGTGGAACAGTTTAAAGGAGAGGTATGAACACCAGAAGACTGTCATCCTCCCAAGAGCTCGTTTTGAATGGTTGCACCTGGGGTTGAAAGATTATAAAAGTGTCAGTGAGTATAATTCCACACTTTTTAAAATAACCTCAGTACTAAAATTATGCGGTGAGAAAATCACCGATGATGATATGTTAGAGAAGATTTATACTACATTTCATGCCTCGAATTTGCTCCTGCAGCAGCAGTATTGAGAGAGAAAGTTCAAGAAATATTCTGAACTTATATTATGTCTTCTAGTAGCTGAGTAGAACAATGAGCTCTTATTAACAAACCACCAGTTAGGCCTTACTGGCTTAATATCATTCCCTGAAGTGAATGGTAATAGGTTTGCATCATTCCCAGAAGTAAATGGTGCATCCTTTAGAAGAAATCGGTGACGTGGATGTGGTAAAAAAAATTATAGAAATATTGGTCTTAGAAGTGACAACATTAAAAGGGATAATAATATACTGTATCACTAGAAGTGGTACAATTCAGAAATAGGTAAAAATCTCCAGAATGATTCTTCAAAGAAAAGTGAAGAGGTGTGCCATATATGTGGAATGACTGGACATTAGTCACATACCTGTCGTACGGCCAGGCACTTAGCTGATTTATATCAAGCATCTATTAAAGGAAATAATAAAATGCATGAAACAAATTTAGTAGAACCATCAGATGATTTACTAGATTCAGTAGATGTAGATGTTACTCATCTTGATATCTCTGATTTCTTTAATCATCCTGAAGGTAGTATTGACCACTTAATTAGAGATGGAAGTGTTCCACTCAATTAATGTATTTTCTTTCTATTATCTGTAATAAAAGTTTTGTATATTTTTGTAGAATCATGGATCACATTGATGAGCTTTTTATCTCTGAGTTGAATGATAAAGATATATGTCTGGCTGACAGTGCTACAACTCACATAATTCTTAAAAAAAAAAAATATTTTCAAAATCTAACACTAAGTAAAGCCTATGTCCATACCATATCAGGCTCATCAGATTTAATTGAGGGCTCCGGAAGAGCTTATATTGTGTTGCCTAATGGTACCAAATTTTGTATTGATGATGCTCTATTCTCTTCACAATCCAAAAGAAATTTATTGAGTTACAAAGATATACATCGTAATGACTACCATATTGAAACGACCAATGAAGGCAATAAAGAGCATCTTCTTATTACTAAAACAATATTAGGCCAAAAGCTCGTATTAGAAAAACTGTCTGCTCTATATTCTGGATTGTATTATACAAATATGAGAACAATTGAATCATATGTGGTAATGCACCAGAAATGCATTGACCCAAAATATTTATGACTTGGCATGATCGCCTTGGACATCCAGGATCTATAATGATGAGATGAATTATTAAAAATTCACATGGGCATCCCTTAAAGAATTAGAAGATATTTCTACCCAATGAATCTCTGTGTTCTGCATGTTCTCAAGGTAAGTTGATTATCAGACCATCTCCCTTAAAAGTCATTGTTGAATCTCCATCCTTTTTACAAAGGATTCACGGAGATATATGTAGGCCTATTCATCCATCAAGTAGACCATTTAGATATTTTATGATTTTGATTGATACATCTAGTCGATGGTCACATGTTTGTCTGCTTTCCACTAGAAATGTTGCATTTGCTAGACTTCTTGCTCAGATAATCAAACTACGGGCACAATTTCTTGAGTATCCAATTAAGACCATTCGATTGGATAATGCAGGTGAATTTTCATCTCAAGCTTTTGATGATTATTGCATGTCAATAGGAATAAATGTTGAACATCCTGTTGCCCATACACACACATAAAACGGTTTAGCTGAATCTTTGATTAAAAGGTTTCAACTAATCGCTAGACCTTTACTTATGAAATCAATACTACCTGTTTATGCTTGGGGACATGCTATACTTCATGCAGTATCTTTAATTAGCATTAGACCATCTGCATATCATAAATATTCTCCATTATAACTTGCATTTGGTCAACAATCAAATATTTCTCATCTTCGTACTTTTGGATGTACTGTTTATGTTCCAATTGCACCTTCACAACGTATAAAAATGGGCCCTCAACGTAGACTTGGGATATATGTTGGTTTTGATTCTCCATCTATTATTAGATACATTGAACCCCTTACAGGAAATATGTTTAAAGTACTTTTAGAGGATTGTCACTTTGATGAATCCAATTTTCCATTAATGGGTAAAGAAAAGTCGGTGCCTGAAGCACGACAAGATATTACTTGGGATAATAACACCCTGTCTCAATTTGATCTTCCTACAAATGAATGTAAACTAGAAGTTCAGAGGATTATTCATTTACAAAATGTTGCAAATCAATTACCGGATGTATTTACTGACACTAAATGTGTAGTAAAATCTTATATTCTTCCTGTTAATGCTCTAGTAAGGATTGAAGTCCCTTAAGGACAAATTTTCAAAACAACAATAGGTGAGTCTAAAACACGTCTGAAACGTGGAAAACTTATTAGTTCAAAAGACAAAATTCTTATAAGGAAAATAATATAAAATGAATTTGGTATTCCTGAAAAACATGTACCCACAATACAGGCTACAAATATAATTGGGGCTCCTAAAGAGCTCAAATCTTCTATTCCAGAACTTCCTGAAGAGGAAACTCCTGAAGAGTATAAATCTTCTGAAAAGGGACCTTCTGAAGATGTGTGTCATGAAATGTTTTCCCCTGAATAGGAACAGATACCTGAAAATAATAATATCTTAATACATTTCATGAATACTGAAGAAATTCTGGATAGAAATTAAACTGTTGTCGACAACATATTTTCATATAAAATGGCCCTTGACATTACCAGAAGTAATGAAGAAAGTGAGCCAAAAACCGTCGAAGAATGTCGACGTAGAAATGATTGGCCAAAATGGAAAGCAGTTATTGAAGCTGAATTAAATTCGCTAACAAACCGAGAAGTATTTGGACCTGTTGTCCAAACACCAAAGGGTGTAATGCCTGTTGGATATAAGTGGGTATTTGTACGAAAACGTAATGAGAAAAATGAAATTGTGCGATAAAAAGCACGGCTTGTCTCACAAGCTTTTCTGCAAAAACCCGGGATTGATTATGAAGAAACATATTCTCCCGTTATGGATGCAATCACATTTAGATTTTTGATTAGTCTGGTTGTTACAAAATGATTAGAAATGCGGTTGATGGATGTGGTCACTGCATATTTATATGGATCCTTAAACCATGACATATATATGAAAATTCCTGAAGGATATAAAATATTTGAAGCATCTACAAGTACATCTAGAAATATGTACTCTATCAGACTACAAAAATCTTTATATGGGTTGAAACAATCCGGATGCATGTGGTATAATCGCTTAAGCGAATATCTATTGGAAGAAGGATTTGAGAATAATCCTATATGCCCATGTGTTTTTATTAAGAAATCAGAATCCGGATTTGTCATTATTGCAGTTTATATTGATGATTTAAATATTGTGGGAACTCCTGAAGAGATCTTAAGAACCGCTACATATTTAAAGAATGAATTTAAAATTAAATATCTTGGCAAAATAAAACTTTGTCTCGGCCTGCAGCTCGAGCACTTGCCAAATGGAATTTTTATTCATCAGTCCATGTATACTGAGAAAGTCCTGAAGCATTTTTATATGGACAAATCTCATCCCCTGAGTACTCCAATGATTGTTCGAACGCTTGATGTGAAGAATGATCCATTCTTCCCTTGTGATGACGATGAAGAAATTCTTACTCCTGAAATACCATATCTCAGTGCAATTAGAGCTTTGATGTATCTTGCAAATTGCACTCGACCAGATATTACATTATCAGTTAATCTGCTTGCAAGATATAGTTATGCACCAACTCGAAGGCATTGGAATGGCATTAAACATGTCTTTTGTTACCTTCATGGTACGGTTGATATGAGATTATTTTATCAACGTGGATCAAGTCCACAATTAATTAGGTATGCAGATGTAGGTTATCTTTCAGACCCACACAGAGGTAGATATCAAACTGGATATTTATTTACTTATGGAGATACTGTCATATCATGGAAATCTGTTAAGCAGACATTATCTGCTACTTCTTCAAATCACTCAGATATCATTACTATTCATGAAGCAAGTCGAAAGTGTATTTGGCTGAGATCAGTAATTCAACATATTCAGGAAAAGTGTGAACTTCCCATAATCAATAATAGCCCAATAATTTTATATGAAGATAATACTGCTTGTATCACTCAAATAAGAAGAATATATATCAAAGGTGACAAAATCAAACATATTTCACCTAAATTCTTTTATACTCATGAACTTCAAGAGAAATGTGAAATTGATGTCAAGCAGATATGATCTAGTGATAATCTGGCAAATTTATTCACAAAAGCGTTACCAACTTCTACATTCACAAAGATTGTGTAAAACATTGGAATGCGAAGACTCAAAAATCTATTGTCATACACTTTTCAGGGTGAGTAAATGTCCTGAAAACTTGTGCTGATTGTACTCTTTTTCCTTCGCTAAGGTTTTGTCTAACTGGGTTTTCCTTTGCAAGGTTTTAATGAGGCAATCTTAAAGCACTTATGGATATATAAGAAGACTGTACTCTTTTTCCTTCGCCATTAGTTGTTCTTCCCACTGATTTTTTTTTTTTTGGCAAAGGTTTAATGAAGCAGACTCTTTATGGGTGGCCATTCAAGAGAGAGTATAATGAAACGAACGAAGGATTGGAGGGATGGCTGCCGCCCTCTGTCCCACCACCAAAATTATGTGAATGATCCCACCACTATTATTTTAAATCTTACATAGTGACTTGCATAGTAACTTACATAGTAATTTCAAGGCCTATAAATAAGGGATTTAGTTGTTATGAAATTCATAAAAAAAATAGAAAAAGAAGAAAATTTCAATTCTTAAAAATTTTAAAAAGTTTCTTATATATTTCTCTCTTGCAATAACACTTCTCATATTGTGGTTTTCATTTTCCTGCTTCCGTCACGTTGGTGTTCTAGTCTTCGTAGTTCATCTTGCTCAGTGTTCTCTGGTTTGAGATTCTTGCATCGGTGCTCTGGTCTGGTCTTCGTCTTCGACTTCGTGGTATGGTCTTCTCCTCAAGCTCGTCTTGGGCGTCGTGGTCTTCAAGTGGATGTGGATCATCCAATAAGTAGCGATGGAACTGGATGTTCAAGTTGTCTTCTTCGTGTGGAAGGGTCTTCGTCTTGGGTAGATGAGAAAGTAAGATCCTTTTCCTGATTTCGAAGGCAGATCTTTGTCGTGATTTTGATGACTACTACGACATTTTCGTGTAGCTCTCAGACATTTGTTAGATGGTAAAGCACCTTTTTTTAGTTGCTTTGTCTCATGATTTCCTGGGAGTTCTAGTTTTAGGAACAATGTTGAGAAAATGGAGGCATTTGACATCTATTTATTGTACAAGTTTTTTGCTAATTAGTGGTCTGTGCATAACAAATTTAGAGAAAGACCACGTTTTTTTTCTATGAACATGAACATGAATTTTGCAAGAACTTGATGACCGAGTAATTTTCTTTTTTGGGCCATGGATAATTATGCAATAGAGGAAAGCGAGAAGGCAGTCCCATATAGTGTTTAGGGGCTTTAGATTATGATTTACTTAAGGGAAAAGGGGAAAAAAAGGGACAAAGAATTTGGGTTTGACTGATTGGTATGTGAGAATATATTTCTAGTGTCAAAGTACCTAGACTTTCTTGTGTAAACAAGAATGGTTTCTGTAAAGAATCCAATTCAATATTTGAATGCTACAAGACATAGATGCCTCATAAAAGTGTGTGTATCATTGGGAACTGATAGAGAATTCAATGATGCTGACCCAAGCCATTGCATTTATGGCCTCTATGTTTTAAAATTTAAAAGTAAAACAAAGCAAAAACAGAGTCTTGCTATTTGGTAATTAGCATTATAACAACATCCCAATTCAATGGAAATGCTGCCCTTATGTTTAGCTTATTGAAACACAGCTTGATGTCCTTAAATGAAAAAGTTCTATCTGCAAGTAGTATTTTCAATGTCAACTCCAAACATTTTCTCAAATTGCTGCAATTTAGAGTGCTTTCATTTTCTAGTTTCCAATCATAACACTTTGTGTTTTCCAGTATGTAGAACTAAATATAAACAGATAAAGAATCTATTGTAGCTCTAGTGTATTTTATCAAGCAGTTCCTCTCTATTCAATAGAACAATAAAACGATTTAGTGAAGATTAATTAGGGAGTATGCATTTCTGACATGGTTCTACACTTGAAAGGAAACCTCGCTATGCATTAATTATTAAATATGACATGGTTATGTAATGTTTGCTTGGAATTTTATTTTTATTTTTTATTTTTTTAAATCTTTTAAGGGTCGCCATACTGGCTCTTTTTGGTTCTAGGACACTGAAAAGCATATGCCTAATCATAGTAGGGACTTAATCAGGAATCCATTGACCATGGTTCTAGATTATTGTACAAATATGTTCAGATTTAAAACTTTGTTTCAAATTGCATTTAGATACCTCCAGCTCCAGTAGCAAGCTTATTAATTAATAAATCACTTATCCAATTACCCATGGTTTGCATAGAAGTCTTATCCTCAGTTCATGAATACTTAGGTTTGAATACATTCTGAGACTGTTAATTAGGTTTCTTAATGTTCTTTGGGGCACCAAAATAAAGACAATCACCCACATTGATGGGTTCTTTGTATATGCTTGTGTTTAATTGTGCTTATTTCATGTACAGTTGGATCTATTTACAACATTGAAGGTTCTTGGCTTCTTGGGAGCATTCTTGATGTTTGTGGGACATAGAATCCTTTCCCATCTAACCTCTGCATCGGCCAAATTGAAATCTATCTTAAAGAGATTTCTTTTATCCTCAGGAGATCAAATGAGAATGAGGAATTTTACGAGAAACAATGGATGGGTTTTCAAATCCAATTTGTAGGACCTTTTTTTGGGAAATTATGTTTTATATGTGCCTTGGATATTTTGGGTTTGAAATCGAGTAAATTTTCTGTCTTATTAGTTTTTCACTTTTGGGTTATTTTATTTATTATATTCAAATATTTTTTTGTAATCCAATCTCTCTCTCTCTCTCTCTCTCTCTCTCTCTCTCTCTCTCTCTCTCTCTCTCTCTCTCTCTCTCTCTCTCTCTCACACACACACACACACACACACACAATGAAAGAATGCCTACTCTCTTTCCTTTTGTAGGGCAAGAGGAGACTAGATGAAGATCAAGCATCAAATATAGATTTCCTTGGTTTTGTTTTTGTTCTGTACTTTGAAAGTGTTGGTGAATGTCATATTTGGTAGATTTTGTGAGTGGAGTCTCATTTGAAATTCATGTAGAGAAATGAGTATTTGAATGCTAATGTTAATGTAGTTGGAGAAAGTAAAAAAGTTTACAGGGTTCCGACTAGATTCTTGAAACAAAAATCTCATTTGCTTCGTGTGTACTTAGGTTGCGTTGCACCCCCTGTATTCTTATAAAAATTGACTTCTTATCAATAAAAAATAGATTCTTGGAACAAAGTTATGCAGCATTTACTCGTCATTTTGACAACTAGACCAGGCATTTATCTTTTTTCTTTCCCAAAAGAAGCCCATAATAGATGGGGAAGGGTCAAAATCACGATGTACTCTTATAAGCCGCAATGGTACATATTGTCTTGCAGAAGATGGCTGCTGTTAAAAATCACGCTTTACTTTAGTGGAATTGGTGTTGGCTTTACTTTTGTTAAAAAGATGCGAAAACTATCGTCAATTAGTAGAAATCACACATAATGCATCTTACTTTTTTTTACTATCATGCAAAACAGATATGTTATTAGAAAAAAATACTTAGCTGACCATAAATCTTGAAAAATTATTAGATTCCATCAATGTAACCGTCATCCAATCACAAGACAGTATGTAATTCGAAATGCTGGTGCAAGCATCGATTTTACCTAATTACTCAATTTGATGAATCACTTGAATTGCAAAGAAGAAAGGAGCTTTCAACACAACCATCCTCCCACATCCCTCACTAGAAGTGAATTCAAATGTCTGGATGTAAGTTTTTTAACATCACTATACATTTAAAGTTGATGACCAAGTTGCAGAAAACGACATCAACACATTTTGACTAACCAAAAACTAAAGCATAGCAAAATAGAACATTTTTTCATGCAAGAAGCCTCAAATTCAGATCGAATCCAAAACAGGATAGTAAATCAGTTGAATCAAATACTTCTCATGTGGCTGTTGGGTTGGCAACAATCCATCTTCAGAACAACTATTTGCCTTGATTATTTTTCATCAGGGGAGAAACGAGCTGCAACCAAAAAAGTGGAGACATAACTCAGATTAATGGAAATTCTTCTTTTTTAAGTAGACCTTCATTAACATCTAGAAAAATAATTCATTACTCTGGAACAAAAGGTTACTGAGCAGTTATTACCGTTAGTAATGCATATGTAAGCATCAAGCATGAAAAAAAAAACCAGCAGCAAGCATCCTGAAGCTTATTTACTAGCTAACAAGCATCCTGAAACTGATTTACTGGCTTCAACCCTACAAACTTGAAACCCGACTAACATAGTAGCAAATTAAGGAGGATACAAAGCTGACAAAAGCTTTCCTAAGCTCACCCAAACAAAATCCCAACATCTCACACCATACATCAATAATCAGAAGAGAAAAAATGCAAATTAAAACTAAAAGATCTTCATTTGGAAGACCTTTTTTTCAAATTAGTTTACATATTCAATTATGTCCTGCTCATGTAATAAAAAACCAAAACAAATGACAAATGCAATTACCTAACAATTACCAAACAAAGAAATGCTATTACCTAACAATTACCAAACAATATTAACTAACTATTACTATAACAAAGAACATGTAATATATATGGGAAATAATATTGTGACAGTTTGAAGAAATGCTTGCCTTCGGGATAAAGGGGAAGGGGCTAGGGTTAGGGTTAGGGTCTCGAGATGAACTGGAAGGGGCGGGCTAGGGTTAGGGTTCAAGATAGGGAAACCGAGGAAGGGTTAATGGTGACCAAGAAGTAGGCTTCGTGGAAAGAAGAAGACGAAGGGAGGATGATGAAAATAGAGGGAAGGAGGAATCAAAGATGAAGACGAAGGGAGGATGGCTTCAGTGGGTTTCGATTTTGAGGGAAGGAGGAATTGAAGGCGGTGTGGGTTTCAGACTTCCATCACGACACTGCGTGAGAGAGGGTGGCGGCTTCGAGGGGAGGGACGTGCCCATCGAGGGAGGGAGGCACTCTGAAGGAATTGTGTTTCCCAGATCAAGAGAGGAAACAGAGAGAGGGAGGGAAGAATTGAGAGTGGAAACTGAGGAGGGCTACTGGCTTTCTAGCCAAAAATGCTGTGTTTGAATTTTTTTCCACGTCAACAGCCGCTTGTGCAGTGTTTACATGAGGCGTTTGCCTCCAGCATTTTCCGATTTTTTAATCTTAAATCGTTGCACATAGTTAAACTAGTTCTTTTAATAGTAGTTATAATATCTCCACAAGTAAGACTATTATAATCAATTGTACTAGTTGAGCTAGTTAATGATTCTCATACCTTTTAGGCGAAGTAATAGGAGAGTCCGACTATGAATTTTTCCTTTCAGTACAGCTATTGACAATAATTTCTGACCATAACCTAAGTTAGGAATACATCTTTATTTATACTAACAAAAATCAGATAATTGTGGATATTTTAAATTAATTAGCAAATCACTAGTTCTGTCTTTATACTGAATTGGATCTCCAACAAAATGTTTAGTAAGTAAAAATATCAAAGTATTAACAACATCTTCTAAAGGTTTTTCATCCTCTATTTTAATAACCTGTAATATCTCATCATGTTTATATTGATTTAATATCATAGTTCTTTGATCATTTGAAAGATAATGATCTCACTAGCCTTTTAGTTGGCCGGTAAAGCTTGTAATAAGTATATGGACGACTTGGTGGTCTGTCTTTCCACTAGATTAAACATTAGCAATCATAATCATTTCTTGAAAATGATTTAATGTTTTATATTCAGATAATTCGTTTATATTCTATTCAAATAATACATCTGCCGAAAAGTCAGATCTAACAGTATGTTTTCTTTTTTCAAATGGTATATTAGGTGGAGTTGGTTTTGGATACCAATTGCGAGAAAGAAAAATATGTTTTTTAGAATCTCTAGCAGAATATTCAATAACATAATCTCTCCTTATCTTATTTATTTGTAAATCCATATTATTAAACTGTTTTTTAATATTACTAATCTCTAAGTCTGATATATCCGATGAATTTGACTTATTTAGTACATTGATAAGATGTTGTTTTGAACTAGAAGTAGTATTAGTAATATTCAATTTTTTGAATTTATTAGAGATTTGTTCTAACAAATCGTTCTTACTTTTTGAGAAAGTAGGTTTTAAGTGAGATGAAATTTCATGAGGAACAAATAATGGTGTTTCTTTTGACTCTTTTATGAAGGATTAATAAGAGATAATTGAGATTTAATTATTTCTAATTGTTTACCCATAATTTTTAAATATAAATTAGTATAGTTATTTTGTTAGATAATATTTTCAGTATTTTTTTTAATTCTTTTAAAGTATTATATATTTTTATTGGAGAGGCTAAAACTTGAGTACCCCTTTGGGTGTATTTAATACTTTCAAAATGGGATATTCCTCGTAAACAATTTGGTCACTTTCTTCCTTAACCCATTGAGTATTAGTCCTATTTATTGTGGCTAATTAATTCGATCTATAAATTTCAAACCATGTAAAGAAAGGTATATTAGCCTCTACCTCTTCTAAATATCCATAATATTTTTCTTCAATATAATCCCTTTTTAATTTTGTAAAGGTTGAGAAGAATAATAATCTTTTTTGAGTATTTTCTTCTTTTATATACTCTTGCTTAAAATACTCTTTATTATTTTGATATTTTCTTTACTGAGCATATATAATTGAGCATCTTCTCCAGCCACTTATGAGTATGTTGGGGAAGAGGGTTCTTTTGTTTGTTCAAGATTTTGAGAAGTAGATGGTGCACTATTAACTGTGTATACAGGGGTGCCAATAATATTTTCAAAAATAATTCCTCTAATTTGAGTATCTAAGTCTAGAGATCTTTAAGAAGCTGAAAAAAGAACATATCTAGGAATGTGGTAATTAGAAAGTGCATTAGAATTAACATGTGAAAATGACCTCTTGAAAAGTTGAAAAGCTATCTAAACATACATCCATCTTATCTCTGTTCTATATAATGTAAATCATTAATAGCATTATTTTATATCATAGATATCGGTGTTATATTATCTAATCTCCATTCATTGGGGAGAGTAATTTGGTTCCAATTAATTTGTTTAAGAATTTGTATTGTGGAATTTGGTATACTAGATTGTAATAATAATGTATATTCTTTTAGACTAGTTACAAGAGCTTGTGGTTCTAATGTTGTTTTCATAAGTTTATAATTATTCTATAAACAACAATTAATGAATGTGATCCTTTCATCATACGATAACCACTTGTTTTAATATTTAATGTTAAAACATTTAAAATATTGACATCAAATAATAAGAGAGAATAATTTGGATAACAATCAAAATAAACTAATCCTTGAAACAAGCTAGATTCTACCGTACCAAGTAATGAGCCATAAAAATTATAATGCCTTCCATCTCTTAAACGTAATAGCACTAATGCATTTAATCAATTTCTAGTTAATGGTTTTATAGCAACTTGTACTAATCCAATATGCATAAAAGAATATTTTTGTTCTTTATGATGTGTAATAGAGTGTTTTTGTTAATAATTGTATTGATTCATAATCATTATTTAAACTAATAGTTTTCTCTATCGTTTTAATAGTATAATTAGAAAATAATGATAGTTTTGAGGAAAACGTGGATTGTTTGTAAATTTTATTTTTAGGCACATTTAGAATAATTCAATCTTGCAAATTTCTTTTTATATGTAATATATTATAATTTTCTTGATTAATATTTTCAAGTTCTATAAGTATATTAGAGGAAGAGACAATTCCGATTTAAATATAGAACTCATTGATATAGAGTTTTTAATCAAAGATAAACTATATTCAGAGAGATAAAGAAGATCAAGACATTGTGGGAACACCACTGGGACCACCCTAAACCTTTTAATATGATTGGGCTGACCAACGGATTTTCATGGCTTACCAACACAAGATTCTTAACATACTTATTTTCTTTTTTATGGTTCATCATTGTTAAAAACTTGTATTAATGAATTTTATACTCTTTTTTTTTTTAATTTTTTATGCAGCAAGTTTAGACAAACGATAATTTAATTCTTTAATTTCTTCCTTCAATTCTATAGTTTCCTCAATAACTTGATCTATTCTATTCTGTATATTTTTATATCTCCAGTACTCAGTCATCATTGTCTTATAATCTCGTTTCATTTTTTCTTATTCTTCTGTGAGTTCTTTTATCCATTCTTCTAATTTTTTTAATTCTATTTTTGCGTTATAATCCCAGCATTTTGAACCACATAAATTAGTATACTCACAATAATGATAAGCATAAAAAGCCATAATAATAAGAAACTGAAATAATAATATTAACAATATAAAATAATATAATACTATAGCCAATAACTCTGGTACCAAATGCGTAAATTCCAAGTAATATAAATAGAGATAAAACAATTAATTTAATATGTTAGTATTAAATTGCTATAACTATATAGAGTATTACTTAATATAGTATTATCATTTTCCAATGTATCACTAATATATAGTAGATTATAGTATATTAGTAATACTATTAGTATAGTTATTAGTTAGAGTATAAGTACCAAGTCTATAACTATTAATTATATATTTTGGATGAGATTATTATATTTTTTAATGTATAACTATAATATATAGTACTAATATATATTAATATATTATTAGAGTTATAGTATAAATGATAATATATATATAAATCTATAATATTATATAAATTAATAATATAGTTTTCATCTAATTTTAATAAAAGATCAAGGCTTAGAAGAATTATTCTCATAAAAATAATCGAGACCTAAACTATTTATTTTTTCTCAGTATTTACAAAATTCTGACGTCATTGAACATCGCAAATTTATCCTAAAAAAATGCACAAAAGCAAACCAAACCCGATCGGTTGTTCTCCGAATCACAAGTGCTCGACCGCATTTCCTAGACATACCGACGATAGTTTGTGGCGTAATTCCAATGGAGAAAATCCTAAGCCTGGAAGGAGAAACCAATTCAGTTCCACCAAATTCTGAACAACATCAAGAAACAATTGTGAACGGAAACTCACCCATGCCGGGGGCGGCCCAAAACCCTACCTCTCCTGGTTCAGATGGGCTTGACTCCGAGTGCGAGTCGGGGTCCGATTCTGACTCCGAAGACGAAGCCGCACAGAACCTTCAGCTTCAAACTTTGGAGGCGGAGCTTTCCTCCAACCCTTACAACTACGAAGCTCATGTACAGGTATGAATAATCTGTTTTGTTGCTTAGACAACCCACCAAAAGAAAGCGAATATGTATATTATCTAATTTTGGCTCTTCTCAGTACGTAAGGCTTTTGCGGAAAATGGGTGCCATTGAGAAGCTGGGACTAGCAAGGGAAGCTATGAGCGAGCTTTTTCCATTGACACCTACTATGTGGCAGGAATGGGCTAAAGATGAAGCATCTGTTGGCACTGGGTATCATTCTATACGTTTTATTTTGGGAATTACTTTTGCTTCTAGTCCATCTTCAAGTGTACCATGGGTTTTCTTTTGGAAGAAGTGAGGAAAAGAACCATATATGCCGAATCAAATACCGACTTTTGAAGTATTCCGCGTGCCTTTGCGCGAACAAGTATTAACAATGTCATGGAGAGTTAGTTTAGCTGAAATCATGAAGTTAGATTAGTTTGGTTTCCTTCTTATTTACAATTTCACACGGTTGAATTTTTTGCAATTTTTTATACTGACTTTGCAGGCCGGAGGCTGTTCACGCAATTGAGAAGCTTTACCAGCGAGGGGTGCTCGACTATCTGGTTTGTTTTGGATTTTAATAACACAGCTTTTTCTCCTCTTATTTTGTTCTGCTTCATTACCTGTACATACTATTTACAGGTCTTTGCGACACAGTGAGCCCAGTTTCTCATTGGCTTCCTTTTACTATTTCCTTGGTTACATTTTTTCTTTGATATTATAAAAAACTTATCACAGCCCATGTATGTGGGCTTCACCTATTGTTGTTATTAATAAATTCTGTATTTACTTCGAAAAAGAAAAACTTACCAAAATTTTTGTTATGCATCATTCATAGGTTAAAAGCATAGTGGCTTCATGATAATGCACTTGTTATATCCTATTATGCTCATATCCCCATAGGTGCAAACTGCTCAGTGAGAGAAAAGTTGACTGTAACATCATATGCCATAGGAACATGCAGCACATTTGTAATGTTGATCTGATGGCTTGAAATTGTTTCCTGGTAGTTGTCTTTCGAAAACTCTGATACTCTTATTTCTGAACTGTATGAACCACTTGTTCACTTTCCATGATGGGAAAAGAATCAAAAATAGGGGAAAAGAAAACTCAATTATCTGAAATGACAAGAGCATGATATTGGATAGCAATTTATGTTTGTAGTCTGTATGGCCATGAGCCAATGTACAACTAATATTTTCGATCCCTAGTAATCAGGGCTTTGGCACTTCTGCGTTTTAATTGAATAAATTTAAAAACAACCCCTAGGTGTTGACTCAATTGGCAAGGGCTTTGGTCTTGGCAGCATGCTGCCTCCACTAAGGTTTGAAACTTTGGGTGCAAACATTTCTGAGACAATGTTCTGTTGGTGAAAAATGATGACTGACCTGATCTGTGTAATGAGGATGCATTTACACGGGTTTGGGGTTTAACAGCATAAAAGACATAATGCGTTTGCATGGTCTTTGAGATTCCTTGTCATAAAAAAACTTGAATAAGTTTGAAAACAACCATTTTTTATGGAAAAAAATCACTTTTAAGATTTTACATGTGAAAATTTAGAACAATGATTCTGTTATGGCAGTTTCCCTAGATTTTGATAGTGGAAACCTGGAAGAATTATCAGGTTTGTTTTGCATCCATGTGCATAGAGGTATTGTTTGAGGATTGAGACAATTGCCTATAATGTTTTCTTATGCAGTCTGTCTCTTTATGGTGTGAGTACCTGAGTTTTGTTCTCAAATCTGAGGAAATGGTGCGTGACTGCTCATCTGCTTATATTTCAAAGGCAAGAAATTTGTTTGAGAGTGCTCTCACAGCAGCTGGTTTGCATGTTGCTGAAGGCTTTAAAATATGGGAGGCATATAGGGAGTTTGAGCAAACTATTTTTCAAACTATTGATCCGTCCGAAATTCAGGTCAGAACTTGTTAAGTAACCTGTTTTATGTTGTTGGTTTATATTCTTATTTACAAACTAATGAGCATTTTAAATATGTTGTTCAATATCTGAGTGACAATGTTCCATGCCTTCATCTTCGGTTCTTGTACATCTTGTGGAGTTCTTATGTTACATGTTATCCTAGCTTTTCGAAGTCAGAGAACCAAAAATGTTTTACAACCTGGTGGTATTTCCTCGTGAGACAGGCATTTCACATCTGAAGAAATATTATCTTTGGAAGCAAAAAATTAAAAATTAAAAAACAGAACCTTATATATTTTTCTTACTTATAAAAAAAGTTTTCAGAGAGATGGTTGGCTAGTTGGAAAAGGATTTATCCATCTAAAGGTGGGAAGGGTTACTTTGATCAAAAGTTCTCTTTCCAACTTACCTATCTACTTTGATCAAAACAAACAACTAGATCAGCATACAATACATAATTGATTGCAAATTAAATCTTGCTTATCACTCATGTGTAACACCCCATTCCCCTAGGGTTATGAATAAAGTCATTTTTAGAAATCTTGAGGAAACAGTGTGCTACTAACCTTGACTTAAAATTTTGTCTTCTTAACAAAGCGTTAGATACAAAAAATTTCATAAAATAAGCACGGTCATTATTGATTAAAATACTTAACCCTTAGGGGTTGGTTCAAGTGGTAAAGATCTTGGACTAGGGGTCATCGGACTGAGAGATTTTCACCTTGAATGAAACGAGGTTCACTTGTGGGAAACTCCTTGCCGAAGGCTTTTGTACCCCCGAGATTAGTTGGGATGTTGTTTTGGACACCCGGTACAAATAAAAAAATGATTAAAATACTTAAAATCTAAAGAGTCTGCGGACGCTTTATTAAAACCCATCAAGTTTCATGTGCTTAACAAAATAACTTATTAAAACTGAAAATCATATAATTGAGCATGTCATAAACTGTATAGGCCTCTTAACTTATCAAAAAATAAAATGTAGAGGCCTCTATATCGCCTCCCCTGGGCTAAGTCCTGTTCTGCGACTCCCTTGTAAAGATCCTCACTTGGGGAGGTTAAAACATAAAAACATACAAGAACGAGTTTAATACTCAATAAGCAACACATTATACTCAATGGCTCGAAACGTGTGGTGGTTCAACCCAATTTGTCGACAGCTCCGATGGCTTGTCATCGACACAGGAAGGGTCGCCATCATCAGACGAATCTTTTGGGGTACTTTGACATTGAGGTCTTCTCCGGTGTGGGTGTTGCTAACGTCTTCATAGCAACCCTGGCTATGAATAATGAATCTCTTGGCAAGGAGAATAGAGAGGTGTCGGTTTCCTCTTTTTCTTTATCGCAGATGTGCAGTGGTGGTTTAGGGCAGTTTGTTGGGGGGAAGGTAGGTGTAGTGTGCGATTGTAGTGAGGGGTTGGGGGTGTTTGCTCTGGGTTTATCAAGATGGATGTTTTAGGGGTTCTATGCACCCAGATTAGCAACTCTGATCAACAGATGGTTCTCGGTGGAGGGGACGGATCTGAGTTTCAAGAACCTGGTGAGATGGTTGATTTTGACAATGACTCTATCTTGATCCTTTATGTTCCATTCCTCCAGGCATTGAATGGACTAATTTCTCCTCTGATTGGGTGCTAAGAAAGGTGGATGAAATTAAGGATTTTGTGGGGTGGGTTGCGTTAGACTCAAATGGGGCTTCGGGAGGCATCATTTTTTTTTGTGGGATAGGAGGGTTGTGGAATTGTTAGTAAATTGTGGGAGAGTATGTGGTGGTTTTTTATTTTAAAAATGTGGATGATGGTGTCGAATGGGTTTTTGCAGGTGTTTATGGTCCTATTTTGGTAGTAGTAGGAGTATTTTGTTCAATGAAATGGCGGGTCATTGTTGTTGGTGGGATCTTCCTTGGTGTTTTGGTGGGGATTTTAATATTACATGGTTTCCCAATGATCAAGTGGGGTAAGTCTTACATTTCTCCAGCAATGGCAACATTTTCAGATCTCATTTTTGAGCTGGACCTTATTGATTTACCTATGGCAGGTGGGGGTTTTACATGGTCTAATGGAAGGGCTGGCCTAGGCTGGACAGTTTTTTGGTGTCTTCTTCTTGGGAAGCACATTTTCCTGATTATGTCAGAAGAAACTTACGAGGTTCTGTTCGGATGTTATCCCATTATTTTGGACTATGGGGCAATCAATGGAGGGTTTAGGTATTTCAAATTTGAAAATATGTAGCTAGAGGATGATGCCTTTGTGGATAGGGTGAGGAGTTGGTGGTCTTCGTAGTCTTCGTACCATTTTTCTGGCACTCCGAGTTTTGTTTTGGTTAGGAAACTCAAAACTTTAAAAGAAGATTTGAAGAAGTGGAATGTGGAAAATCAGAGGAAGCATCTCTTGGAACAACTATAGGTTTTCAAAGATAGGGAGTTCTTGGGGGAAATGTTAGGTGAGGCTAAGGGGAGAAAAAGAGGGGTGGTTGCTGATTTAAGAGAAGATCACCCTTATGGAGGACATTTCTTGGAGGCAGAAATCCCAGGTTCTTTGGTTGAAAGAAGGTGACAAGTATGCGAAGTTTTTTCACCAAATGGTCAATTCTCATCAAAGAAATAATGCTATTGAGGTTCTTCGAACAAGTGATTGTTCTTTTGGATTATTTGGCTATTAAGGAACACATTGTGAATTTTTATGAAAAGCTTTTTCAGGAGGAATACTCTTGGAGCCCTAAGTTGGGTGGGCTGGTTTTTAGTCCATTGCTTAGCCAAGTGCGAAGTGGTTGTGATGTGCTTTTGAAGAAAAGGAAGTACTTGATGTGGTTAGAGGAATGTGGTTGGAGTAAGTATAAAAACCTGAGGGCAGTGGAAATGAGGGATTTCTGGCCTATTAGTTTGGTCAATGGGGTGTACAAGATCATTTCCAAGGTAGTAGTTAACCGTATGAATGTGGTGATGCAAAAGAATATTTTGAAATGTCAAAATGCATTTGTGAGGTGAAGACATTCTGGATTTGGTTTGAATAGCTAATGAATGTTTGGAAAGTAGAATTAGATCGGATGACTCTTGTATTCTTGTAAAATTGGACATGGAAAAGACATGATCACATTCACTTGGAGTTTCTCTTGTACTTGGGAGATGGTTTTGGTGAGAAGGTGTTTGTGAATCAAGCATTATATTTCGACTGTCAGATTCTCTATTTTGGTGAATGGTTCTCCGGTTGGTTTCTTCAATAGTTCTTGTAATTTGAGACAAGGGAATCCTTTGTTCATTTCTTTTTGTTTTTCTTATGGATGTTTTGAATAGAATGATTGAAGCAGTGGTGGATGAGAGTTTCTTGTCGGGTTTTTTGGTTGGTAATAGGTTTAGTGGAAGCATTAAAGTCTCACATCTTCCTTTTGCTGACAATACCTTAATTTTCAGTGAGACTAATCAAGATCATCTTTGGTCTTTGAGGGCCCTCTTGTTATGTTTTGAAGCTGATCCTGGTCTTAGAATTAATTATCTAAGTCTGAAATAGTTCCTGTGGGTCTTGTATTGAATATTTTGGATTTAGCTAATATTTTGTAAGGTTTCATTGTGACCAATGAGATATCTCTGTCTTCTATTGGATGCTTCATACAAATCATTGATGATTTGGGATGGTGTGATTGAGAAGATTGAAAGGAAGTTAGCTGGTTGAAAAATGATATATTTGTTCAAAGGGGTAAGAATTACTTTGATTAGGAGTATGTTGTCTTACCTTACAACATAATTACCTCTCTTTTTTTCCATTGCTTGTAGGGGTGGCCAATATAATTGAAAGGATTTTTTAGGGTTTTTTTGTTGGGTGGTAATGGGGAGGAAAGAAAGTTTCACATGATAAATTGGAACATGGTTTGCTCTCCAGTTTCTTGTGGAGGTGTGGAGGTTCAAACTTGAGGCTTTTCAACAAAGTTTTACATGGGAAATGGCTATGGCGGTATCACCTTGAGAGGGATGCATTATGGAGAAACATTATTGATGTTAAATATGGGAGGATGTGGGGAATTGGTGTTCTTATGAATTTAGAGGAGTGTATTTAGAATGCTTGGGGGGAATTTAGGTGGGTTTGTGAAAGTCTATTCAGAATGCTTGGGGGAAATTCGTCATGGAACTAGGATTAATTTTTGGTATGATATTTGGTGTGGGGAAACAGCTTTTAAGAAGGTTTATTCTTCTCTCTTTACGATTGCAAGAGATAAAGAAGCTGCAGTGGCTGATTCCTTTATTCTTTCAAACAATAATCTCCAATGGAATGTTCATTTTATTAGAGATGTGCATGATTGGGAAGTGAATGTTGTTTCTGATTTTTTTGGAAGACTATATGATATGAAGATTGTGCAGGACCACGACTGGGAGCTACCACTTATTTATGATTTTTTCAGCTTGCTACATTCCATAGGACACAGGACGATGCAGGGGCATAAGCTCCAGTGGAGGACCATAGCCAGTAAGAAATTCACAGTAAAATCCAATTACAAAATCTTGGTCTCCCATGGACATGTAGCTTTTCCATGGAAAAGTATTTGGCAGTCCGGTGCACCCACCAAAGTGGCTTTTTTTGTGTAGACTGCCGCTCTTAGGAAAATCCTTACCACTGATAACTTGAGAAAGAGAGGCATTATAGTGATGGATTGGTGTTGTTTGTGCAAGGTTCACGGTGAATTAGTGGATCATCTATTATTGCATTGCGAGGTGACACAGGTTTTGTGGAATGTTGTTTTCGATCGTGTGCATGTTGCGTGGGTGATGCCGGAAAAGGTCTTTGATCTACTTGCTTGCTGGAAAGGGATCAAAGGTTGTTTACAAGTGAAAGCTGCATGGAAGATGATTCCATTGTGTATTATGTGGTGCATTTGGTCGGAAAGAAATGAGCATTGTTTTGAAGACAGAGAGCGAATAATGGAGGAGCTCCAGGAGTTTTTTTTGCCATGGTTCTCAGCCATTGTACCCTCTGGTAGCAATGTGCATGATTTCTTGTCTTTTAGATCAAACTTATAGAATGTAACTAGGTGTTTCTTTGTATACTTCCCGTGTACTCAGGCTATGCCTTGTCATATTCTCATTAATAAAAAGAGGTTTATTACTTATCAAAAAAAAAAAGATTGTGCAGGAAAAGGAGGAGAGCTTGTTGTGGATTCACATTGGTAATTCCTAATTTCGGGTTAGCTCCTGTTACAAGGCTTTAACTTGTCATTGTGTCAATTTATTCTCTTGGAAGAGCATTTGGAGATTTAAGGTGCCTAGTAAGGTTGCATTTTTTTGCTGGTTGGCGTCTCTTGGAAAAATATTGACCAGAGATAATTTGAGAAGGCATGGATTCTTTCTTGTGGATTATTGCTTCATGTGTAAGAAAGATGGTGTGAATCTGTTCACCAGTTGTTTCTTCATTGTGAGGTGGCTAAGACTTTGTGGGAAGAGATTTTTGGTAGGATGGGTATTGCTTGGTGATTCCTAAGCAAGTGGTGGATCTTTTAGCATGTTGGCAAGGTTTTTAAGGGGAGTCATCGCATTGTTTGCATATGGAAGATGATTCCTTCATGTTTGATATGGTGCTTATGGTTGGAGAGGAATGAGCGGTGCTTTGAAGATAAAGAATGTTCGATGGGAGTGGTTAGGGATTTTTTATTTAGTACTTTGTGTAATTGGGCTAAAGCTCTTGTATTGAATGGAGATAATCTTCATGGTTTGCTTTTAGCCCACTCTAGTTCCTAGCTTGTTTTTAGGTGTTTTCTCTCATATACTCTCTGTGTACTGGGGCTATGCCTATTTGCTCGTTAATAAAATTTTCTTAGTACTTATCATAAGAAAACAAATTGGGTATTTCTCACCTTTTCTAATTGAAGGTGGTGTTGGAAGAAATTCTTGGCTGCTTTGAAAGCAATTATGCCTGTAAAGTCACTAGGATGTGAGTTTTAAGTTGAAACTTCTGTAACATAACATAGGGGATTTTCTAACGCTTAGGACATGAAAATTTTGATGTGTGGAAGAGAAATCGTTACCTATATTACAGTAGAGTCTAGAAGATTCCTTTCAGGAGTTTTGGCGGAGAGAACTTAAGAAAGGGTTGTAGGATGGCTGCAGCTGGTAGGTGACAGTGCATGATTCGAAACACATAAAAGAGAGTAGAGAACCCGCTTGGAGTTGCTGTGACAGTGGAGAAGTTGATGAGACTTGGGTGTATTTTGTGCAAGTTTGGAACAACCTACAATAGAATGTCTTAGGCCTCGTTTGGATGAAGAAACGGTTTCATCTCATCTCAGCATTACAACTTTTCCAAATTCCCATACAAAATATAATAAACGATTCAGTTTTTTCAAATTTTAAATAATAGTAATATTAACAAAATAATAAACTAACAATATTTTATTCAACTTTCATCTAAAACTATTTCATTTCATCTCATCTCATTATCCAAACAGGGCCTTAGTGAGTTAAACCAATGTTCTAGTGGGAGAAGAGAGGGTGCTTGTTGGGCTGCATCTTACCTAGGGTGGCAGAGAGTGGCTGCTCAAAGGAGCAAGCATCCTTGAGAATCCTTTAACACTTGGTGATATGAACTGGGTGGAGGGCGACACAAGTGTGTGTAAGGCGGCGGTGCTATAGAGACTCTTTTGTGGCAGTAGGTTAGAAATATAGAATAGGGAGCCCTTAGGGACTGGCTTTTTGTATGTGTGTAACACCCCGTCTTGTAGATCAGGAGCGTTACGTACATTCATAACATAATGCCCGGTAAAGAGATTCAATCTCATAAAAATTTTCATTTATTGGATCATAAAACTTATCTAGCATGACAGTCTCTCATGCCATAAAAGTTGAAGAAATAAAAGAAATAACATAAGCTAATTCTATGTGACACCAACACTGCTTAAATGTCTAAATCATACACTGTCTCTAGAAATTTATTCTACACTTGGTACTCCTACTCTGTATCCATAAAATTATCATTTGGGACAATGAAACATAAAAATAGAGAAACAAACAAATGAGTCGAAGACTCAGTAATAGCACATCATACTATAAACGTAACTTAGTTTAACATTCGGCTTAATTTTGAAAACTTACATACATCGCCATACATACACATAACATATAGATCATTCACTAGTAGCATAAGCAGAATCAAACATAATCATGACAATACGTATAACGTGGATGCATGAATGACTGACTCCATGTATTTCCCATCATTCCTACTTGACTTATTGATCTTGTCTTTCACTTACTTAGTGGCCATCATAACATAGGGTAAACCATGCTAGAGTTCATGACATCATCTAACATATCATAACATGCAGTAAAACACGCTTGGATCTGTGTTATCACATAGCATATGGTAAACCATGCTTGAGTCCGTGGCACCCATATCATAACTTGTGGTGAAATACGCTTGAGTCCGTGTTACCTTAAAACATCATATCTTTCATGCGATGGACCACGCTTAAGTTTGTAACTTGCACATCCACTCATAACATAAGGCCAATCTTAAAGTTTGCTTGTCATTCATGGGTTTTCTTCCTAACTTTCGTAATGAATGAGAACATGTTTGGCTTCATGAACTTACATGGCATGGCATAGCATTAAACATGACATACATGTGATATGAATAGCATATCATCCATTCTAACAACAATCCATATTAGCATAACATACATAGTCCCATTCACATGCATATCATCATTTTTTTTTACAATGTGGCAACATAATATGGCTAGGATTAATTCAAAACCCTCAAGATGGCGCCAGTTTTTATAGGAGAAAGGCTGGCTGGAAAATGGCTGTTGAGCTTCCTATTCTGATTTCTCATACGGCAGAGGCTTTTCTAATTTGGTTTGAAGGTTTCCTAACAGGGGTAAAGATTACTGAGTCATTTAGACCTGGCAGTCCCATTTCAAATTTTGATCAAGTACTAGGCTTATAAGCTGGCTGCGAATCCCCGCTTTCTAGGAATTACCTTGTGAGTTGTATAAGGAAATATCTCCTATACTTTGCTGTTACGGGTGGTTTTTTTTTTTTTTTTTTTTTTTTAATTCTGGCTGTACAGCTATTTCTCTTCTTTCTTTTTTTTGTTTTTTGATAAGTAAAAATGTTATATATGTCAAAAGGAGTAAACAAGTACACTAGTTGTATACAAGAAAACACCTAGCGCATGAATGCTTGAAAACACCTATCCCATGAAAAACCCAACAAGCCCAAGAAAATTATCCAAAATACCACAAGCCCAAAATACCCATAGAATACAACACACCTCCTCAACCCTAACCCATAAACTGATAACCTCCCGAAACATCCACATAGACTGATAACCACCCGAAACACCCACATAGGGAACATCTTCAGAGTCTCCTTCCTTTAGTCTTCCCTCGACTTGAATTATCGTAGTTGATTTCCCAAGAAAGACGTTGCAGCTCCCTACCATTCTTAAATCTTGATTTGGTATCACGTGAGTGGCCCTCCTCAATTGCAATTAGTAGAGCGTTAAACTGATCTTCACATCCTCCGTGTGAGATTCCCACGACGTGCTGAATCTCATTAACCTTTTGCAAAAGCCAATCAGGTGATGATCTAGTTATATTATTAAGTGGAGGAAGAGATACCAAAGGGGCAACAACTTCTCCCGACATAGATCCCGACGATAACTCCTCATCGCAAGGCACCAACGACAAGCCTTCCCCCAAAACTACCACTTGCTCTGAGGACTCTGAACACACCACATTTGTCGTGTTGTTCATCTCCAAATTCTGCCCTGAACTTGTCTTGGATCTCTTGGAGGAAGCCATCTCGACGACTGGGGTTAGCCTAAGGGAAGCCGGCGACTGTGGCCCCCCGAGCACTGAAGCCTCCCCCCTGCAAACAGGCAACTCGTTAGTGACAACTGGAAGTACCGGCGCCAAAAGGGTTGGGGTTAGCCCAGAGGTAGTCGGCGACGGGGTCTGCTCCCTGCAAACAGAAACCTCTTGCAAACCAACCTGCACCTTCTCAATGTTTGCCAACGATGCCTTCGGTTTCCATTTCATTTTTGGGTTTCCAAGACCTAGGTCCTTAACTTTTTCTTTTTCAGGCTTTGAGCAGAGCCCTTCTTGTTGGTTAAGGACATAATTCGTGAGCTGCGACCCAAACCCAGGCCTTTTAATAATTCATTGATCCACTTCTTAACATCCTTTCTGAATGTTTTTAGTTTATTCTTCACCCCCGTCACTTCTTTTTTAAGTAAAACCAAAGACCTCTGCAACTCGCTTTCTTCTGCACAATTCTTCTCAGAAAACTTGCTGCACCCCTCACCCTTTTGCATGCTATCGCCCTCCGAAAGTACCCCTTTCGAGTTCTCCTTTATTAAAATTCCATTGTTTTCATCAATGGAAGGCTGACCACCATGTACAACCTCCCTACTCCCTATGCCGCCCACCGCAACCTCTGCGTATGACTTGAACTGCCTCCCATTCTCCTTCCCCTTCTCAGCTTCTCTGCCCAGAAGTGGTGCAGGCACTTGTGCCTTCTTAGCCGATATAACTTGCTTTAACTCCATAGAGAAACTCTTGCATCCCTTGCCTTTCACTCCTTCCGGAATAACTAACAAACCACGCCCTCAATTGCCATTACCGTATTCTGTTATTTCCAAAAATCGACCAAAAGTATTGGCCCTCCTATGAGCAAAGAGGGCTTTTGGTCCATCCCTAAATGTCTTGTAGAACTCTGTTTTACTCTCCGATAGAGCCCAATCATTGACTACATTGGCCACCCAACACGCACTAGCATGACTAAGCAAAAGCTCCTTAAAAACTTTCCGCCCCCTCTCTGAGATGCGATAGTTTCCACCCTCAGTCGCCAAGATAAAAACCTTAGTCTCAATCAGTAGATGTTTAATAACACCCATGATTAACCCCCAACAAGACTGCTAAGAAATCATCCTTAACTTTGTGGGTAGCTAACTAAATGCTCACTGTCGGCGTTTGCTAAGAGGAGGATGACTAAGAAAGAAAAAACGAGACTTTGCACAAAAACGCAGTTCGTCGGAGGGGTACCGGCGTCGGAAAACCTTTGCTATGGCTTAACAATCTCGGCAGCTTCTTGGTGGAGGATTTTTTGGGTAGTAATCTAGCCCAGGGCCGGCTTAATATATATTGAGGTCTAAGGCAAAATTTAAGTGATTCATTTGTGATTATATATAATACAATAAAATATAAATTATTATATGAAAATAAAAAGAGATTTAATTTAAATCTTTAAATAAATTGTTTTTGAATTTATATTTAATACAACAATTTATATAAATGAGGTCTTAATGCAAATTTGGTGCTTAAATTTAGCATGATCTTAAAAAAATTATTTAAAAATAGAAATAATTCATTGTATTAAATAGTAAATTTAGTATTATGGGGCCTTGCATACTGTGAAAAATATAAAAATTATTTAAACTTTATTTAATGAGATGGTTTTTTATTTTTTCAAAAAAATTAAAAAGAAAAACACCTTATCACTTTTTTGTGGGGGCCTTGCATAGGTTGGGGCCTTAGGCAATGGCCTAAATGACCTTACCTTACCATTGAGTCGGCTCTGATCTAGCCCCCCAATCAGTTAACTTCCCTAATTTATTTCTGTATGTTGATTAGAATGAAAATTTGCCCAAGATATTTGGGAAATTCGTAATCCTGCAGCCAAAAAAATTAGGAAACTTCCTATGTCCTATTTTTATACTAAAAGATGCCAAGGATGTAGTAGTGAAAGATTACTTGCACAAAAAAGGGGGAAATGGTGAAAGGTTGTAGTCATCATCCTAACTAGTGTTGCCATAGAAGAAACCTATTTTTGAAGGCATATAAGGATTCGGGCACTCTTGGAACATGAATCCTGTGTTATCTCTAAAATGTGTTATGTCACTTTCTTGGTTTACATAATTTTTTTTTTTTTTGATAAGTAAGAGATAAATTTCACTAATGAGAATGAAATAGGCAAAGCCTAAGAATACAAGGAGCATACAAAAGAGCACCTAAGTACAAACTAGGAGCTGGTTTACATAAGTTACTGTGCTTTGATGCTCCAACTCTATTTGCTTGAGTAGTTGCAATATTTTTGGAAAGTTTTACAATGAAAGTCTAAATCGTGGGTTAATCTAAATGCTCAAATGATAATAGTGTCTTCTATTGATTAGATAAATCTACTTATCAGTGGCATTGACTGGTAAATCTACTGTATTGCAAAAAATAACAATATTTTTGCGCTGAATCTATAGATAACAGGTTTTCTTATGTGTAGGCAAAAGAAAAGCAGATTCAGCGCATACGAACTACATTCCACCGTCAGTTATCTGTTCCTCTTGTTAACATGAGGTCAACACTTCAGGCGTATAGGGCTTGGGAGATGGAACAAAGAAATAATCTTGGTGTTGAATCTAGTGACTTGGATGGGGTGCCATCTCACATTGCCTCTGCTTACCAGAGAGCCTTAGAAGGGTATAATGCCCGTGTTCATCTTGAAGAACAGATTTTGAGGCAGGATATGTCTGAGTCAGAAAAACTTCAACAATACATGGTATATGGCATTCAAAATCAGCATTTTACTTGCATGTGATGAAGTAATATATAGTTTTGAAATCATATGTTACATTTTACCTATTGAAAAAGGTGAATATATAGTTTTAATGTCTTATTTTAACTTGCTGTCATTCAGATTATTCTTTTTAGATATCTTATTTTAACTTGCTGTCATTTTTAGCCTTCTTTTGTTTGTGCTATAGCTGTATCAAATTTTTAGGTGGTCCTAAACAGATGATTTTGCAGATCTACTTGGAATTTGAACGGTCTTCTGGAGACCCAGCCCGGGCACAAGTTCTGTATGAGCGCGCAATTGCTGACTTCCCTATATCAAGTGACCTCTGGCTTGATTATACTCGCTATTTGGACAAAACCTTTAAGGTTTTCCCTCTTAATTTCTTAGGTTTTCCCCAAGATACTTGCAATCCAAGCCCTTATGTATTTCCTTTTCTTCAGGGAGGCAATATTGTTAGAGAGGTTTATTGCAGGGCCACAAAGAATTGTCCCTGGGTTGGGGAACTTTGGGTTCGATATTTGCTCTGCTTGGAACGTGGCAATGCTTCTGAGAAAGAAATAGCCTCTGTATGTATCAGTTGGTACCTTTTATAGGTGTGGTTATTCTTTGGATTGGGATTCTTTTTAACTTTTTGACCTATTATGATTAGCAAGTGTTGTAATCAAACCTTATTTATTAATGTGGTTAATAAGGAAAACTGTCACTGGTGATTAAGAGACAAATGCAACTCTTTATTTTTAAAGTTGCATTTGTCTTTCCAAGCCTCAATCACAGATTTTCCTTATTTTCCATTTTTTAAAAGCTTCAAACCGAAGAAACACATTTGATCATGATGCATCAACTTCCTTGTAGTTAATGGTTTAAATCTGTAGGGCATCCTAGCCAAAGAAACAAAAGTAGGGCCAGAGTGAATTATAATTTTATTAGTTTTTTGTTTTTGTTTTCCTTTTTGGACCTTTGGGAGGAAAGTGACATGCCTTTAATGTGTACTAATATTTGAAATGCATTAGTTCTTAAATGCAATTTAATCGTATGTTTGAAATCCTTGAAATTTTTATGAACTGTGAGGTTTTGCCTCAAAGCTTTAAATAGAAGAAGACTTAACTAAAGAAAACTCATTTTGGCCCATGAGATTACTTAAGCATAATTCTTTTGAGGTTCTTCTCTTTTCCCTGGGATTGATAATATAGTATAAAATACTCTAGATGTATCACCTCCTTCCCACAGCACTAGGGATGCCATGTCATACCATTACATGGTGCTAGCTATTAAGAGGTCCATAACATTCCTGACTCAAGACCTAACGTAATATCCTTATACAATAGTGTGGAATGTAACAAAATTAAATTAACTCAAAGTAAACACATATCCTCAATGTCACCATGCCAACATGAGCAAAAACCTAACAACTATGTGTTGAACACTTTTTATAAGCTCAACTAGGTCATGATCTTCACTTCTCATTCTGGCTTGGCAACTCATCCTCATCATCGTTACTTGGGACATTTAAAACATATATAAAAAGTGAATCTAATACTTAGTAAATCGTGTATTATGGGCTCTGCCTTTTTCATCGTTATTAATAAATTATCTTTTGCTGATCAAAAAAAAAAAAAAATCGTGCATTGTAAGATAAAATATTTTGAATATGTTATTAATTATATGAAGTATAGCATTCACTTATATAAAAAAAGTATAGCATTCATATCATAAAGCATCTATTTTTAAACTTTTTACATGCGTAGTAGTCCACACACTCCTTGTGTGGAAGGTTGTGCATTAATCCCATAGCCTTGAATGCAAACATCTTAATGGACCACGCCTATTCACTGTCTTTTGGTTTTGCTTGCACATCTACCCATAGAATTGGTACAAGCATCATCATATGGCCAAATTCAAACGTTAAACACAATTGCACCCATAATATATATCTTCTCATCATCCTGGGTGTGATTTCCCTTGGAAAGCTATATGGAGAGTGAAGGTTCCTTCTAAGGTGGCGTTTTTCAGTTGGGTGGTTGCTTTAGGGAGAGTTTTAACCACAAATAATCTTAGAAAGCATGGCATGTGTATTGCTGATTGGTGTGTCATGTGCAAGAAGGATGGTGAATATGTAAATCATTTTTTTCTTCATTGTGAGGTGGCAATGTCTTTTGCGCTACTTTCCGTAGAACGTAGCTTGTAACTAGTTTGTTTCTTATATACTTCCTGTGTACTTAGCATTGCCTATTTATGTGGATCAATAAACTTTTTACTTATCAAAAAAAAATTTTGGGTGATGCCAAAAGATGTGGTAGGTCTTCTTGCATGTGGGAGAGGTCTTGTTGGAAGGAAATCAATGGCTGCCAATTGGAATATGATTCCTTTGTGTTTAATGTCTTTCGTTTGTCTAGAAAGGAATGGGAGATGTTTTGAAGACAGAGCATTCTTTTGGCGGACTTCAGAATTTTTCTTTTCTATTGTATTTGTGGGTTAGGATTTTCGTAAGGGATGTTGTTGATGTAATGAATCTGTTTTAGGCCCGGTTTGCTTACGGGGATGAAATCAAAAACCCAAAATACATCTCAAACTCATCATTACACATTTTCAAATCCCCATATAAAATATAATAAAAAATTCAACTTCTTCAAATTTCAAAATGTCTTTTTCAAATTCTAAAACAAAACTAATATTAAAAAAATATATTACAACAATATTTTATTCTTTTTTTAATTTTTATCTCATTTCATCTCATCTTATTTCATCTCTGAAAACAAACCAGACCTTAGTCTTTTTCTATTTTTAGAACGTAATAGGTATTTTCATTATATACTTCCTGTGTACTTGGGCTTTGCCTATTCATAGTAATAAAGCTTTTTTTTTAATTATAAAAAAATATATATCTTCTCATATTTTTCATAACATGAGAATAATAATACCTTTCACATAAATAGCATTCACAACATAAACATGTTCATCACTTTTAAGTGGTACATGCATATCATTAAATCCTTTGGATGCTAGGTTTTCATGACATCGTATAGAAGGTGCATAAAATTGGGTTTACATTATAGGTAAATATTTTTTATGACTATGTGAAAGGTCAATATAGCATATAAGTTGAAGAACTCTTTCCAAAATGGAATATTTTCCAATAATTGTTAAAGGCATAACATCATTACTTACCTTATTTCCTTAGCTTGCAAAGTATCAAGACTTCTTTCGCAACTCAAGGAAAAAGTTCATATCCAATACCAATATTCCTTTACTCATGCTAATGTTTTGAGTCCTTTTATCATGATTTTGTAAATAGATACAGATCTGATTCCCGTTACTTGACTTTCATATTAAAAGAAGATAATCTTTTTGTTCATAACTACTCACATATACCTAGTAGATTGACTTGCTACCTATGTAGTAAATGCTTGACTTGTTTCTGTGCATCTTAATGTGCTAAACATAACCACTTTCTTATCTCTTCTACGATTGATAAGTCTTTTAAAAAGTCACCACATACCACTGACTTGAGTCATTAGAACTGCTGCCTTTTTCTTCACATGTAGCCTTAGGAAATAATGTTGTGTGCACGGGCAGAAATTTCCAGCAACCATGCACTTGTGTATTTGTGATTCTTCTGGTCCTCTCTACGTGTTTTGTATGTAACTTTTCTGGGGTCTAATGTCACAATAGGCCGGGGATGTTTAGGTCTGCAATTAGTCTCTACGGTAAGGTTTTTATGTCTAATGTTACTTAGTGATTGTGCGTGCGGGTGCATGTGCATGTAGGCTGTTTGACCGGCCTAGCGTTAATGGAGCTTTTTACTAGTTGTAACTCCAGGGTATACCTCAAGACTTGGGCAATTTTGAGTCATTGTAAGCATCACTCATTGGGGTTAACAATTTGGTCTCAACTTTTAAAACTGCCCCTAAAGAGAGTCCAAACAGTGAGTTTCCCATCTGAAAGAATTTTTTCCCCTTCACATTTATGCAGACTTAGCTTTCCTTGTCATGCAATGTTATTGTATGTTTATAGCTTTTGCTTTCCCTTTGCCTTTTGGTTATTTTGATAAGCTTAATATTCCCAATAAGCGTATGAAGATATTTCTTCCTACTCTTTCTTCTTTTCCTATGCCAATTTCTCCACAAGTCATTAACCTTAGTATTCTTATCGTCTTTCTTCTTATTACAAAGAGATTGTGAGCATCAATGGATGAACTTGGAATTTTCGTTCTTAACACTTTACTCTATTGGTCGATTGTACTGGACTTCAATGGTCTGAATATCTATGAATTCCTTGCATCCCTAGTCAATCAGGCCTAGGTGTTGCTCTTGTATATGTCCCATGTACTTGGGCTATGCTTAGGTCTCATCAATAATAATTATTTACCGGTAAAAAAACAAAGAGAGGCCTTAAAAAAAATTTGAACTTAAAAAATCATGGTACCCTCAAGTCCATTATGCTGTGATGTAGAGTTTCCACATCCTGTTCTCAAGTTATTCGGGTGATCTTACATATCTGGAAATAAACAATCTCAGGCAATTTTCTCATTGATTTCAGGTATTTGAGAAGTCGCTGCAATGCACCTTTTCTACCATTGACGAGGTGTGGGTAACGTCTAATTATTTATTATAGGTTAACCTTCACATTTTCTTGTAATTTGTTGTTCATGGATTAATTCATGCACATTTACATATTCATACATGCTTGCATACATTTGTGTGTGCTGACTATTTTATTTACTGGAACTTTTATTCAGTACCTGGATCTGTTCCTTACTCGAGTAGATGGCCTAAGACGAAGACTTTTATTTACTGCTGAAGTAGAAGATGTATTAAATTATTCATTAATAAGGGAAACCTTTCAGGTATTATTACATTTTTTTCTCTTCAAATTTTTTCACACCTGATTTGGTAAAATTTGATATAATTTGATATTGGGAGTTCTAGTTGCCTTGTGTTGGTATCTCTTGGTCTTCTGAGTGAGGGTGGGCATGATGCAGTTGGATGGTGTTAGAGTTCAAATCTTTGTTATTTGATGGTCCCTACTGAGAAAAAAGACTTGTGAAGTGCTTTTATCAATGTTGTAATCTGTTTGTACTCAATTACTTAAGTAATCATCTGATTATTCATACTAGACAATGACATTTTTTATGAATATTTCATACTAGACAATAATATCATGAGAAAATGCTTCTATGAGTGTTTTATAAGTACTATAAATTTTATCATTAGAAAATGCAAAGGGCATGGAACAAGTATACATGACTTGTACAAGAAGAACTCCTGAATGGAAATAGAAAAAGACAAAAGAAAACCATGAAAGGTTAGCTCATTAAAATCTATGGTGGTTGCTCAAAGGAACAAGGTCCCTACATCATGCTCTGATGTGGCATCAAATATTGGAAGGGTAATGATTACAGGGTTCCAATCATTTGTTTAGGTGTACCTCTTTTGTATACTCCTTCTGTAATTGGGCAATGCCTAGTTTACTTGTTTTCATAAAATTAAATTTCTTGTAATAAAAAATATTTCCTATCATTTGATGTCATTTTTCTGAAAGGCTTACAAATATAATTTTTATAAATAGATATTTGAGAGTAATTAATTGAAGAAGTTGTTGCCGAAGTTGTCTTGACCTATTAATTGTTGTTATTTTCTTTACTCAAACAGGAAGAATACGGTTTCATTAGACACAACCCCGGGTAATTAAGCATAAAATTACCAAATATGGAAATTGACCGGCAATATCCTATATATTCATTTGTATGAATTTTAAGTAGTTTATTCCCCCCTCCCTCCCTTCCTCACTTTTTCCAGTTAGAGTGCCATATGACTTTTGGTGTAAACCTTTTTCAGTTTTGATCATGTCACATTTATTTACAACCACCTTGAGGGGAGATAAACTGAACTAAAGGATCATTATCTACTCAAGACTCTTGAAAGTGTTAGATTTTTGACTGAGTTGATCACCATATTACTTTGCTGCATTTATAGTAGTGGATCTTCTTATAAAAAAACAAATAGTAGATCTTCTTGGTTTGGCTGTTGGTCCTCATTGTAGTTTGTATGATTAACAACCAAAGTATTACTGTTTTGGCCTTCATTAAACTTTGAGAGAGTGTGTGAGTGTGTGCATGTGTAGATATATAGATAACCAGATATTTTGAAGTGTGAGATTTTCAATTATGGTTATCGATTTTTTTAAAAGTAATAAGGTTGATTTTTTTATCAAAACTTCCTTAAGTTCTTTTTATTTATTACTTACAGAATGCGTCGGATTACTTGTTAGAGCACTTGAAGAACACAGATGTTTTGGTGCATTTGCATGGTTATTGGGCCCGTTTAGAGCTAAGTCTGGGTGCAGATTTAGGTGCAGCTCGTGGGGTGTGGGAGAGTTTGCTCAGGATCTGGTCTAACTATATATTTTTCTGCCATATAATTTCTATCAGCTTTTTTTTCCTATTTTTCTTAACATTTCTATCAACCTGCTGCTTGTTTTCACAGTGGTTCAACGTTGGAAGCCTGGCAGGGTTATATAGCAATGGAAATTGAATTGGGCCATATTAATGAGGCTAGGTCCCTCTATAAGAGATGCTACACTAAAAGATTCCCTGGGACTGGTTCAGAGGTATCATTTTTTTAGAGAAACCTTTTGCATAACTTTTTTGCTTCGTTTGTTTGCCAGCTCCTCTATTTAAATATGGATTTTGATCTTCATGAATCAGTAGTAGATTTTTACATAAATACTACAAATCTAAATAGTGAGCAGTATTCAAAGAATTATGCTTTGTTGTTGGCCAACTCTCGTAGGGGAGCTTTTCTTGCACTCTGCTACTCATCAACATTTTTGTTTGGCTCTCTCTCTCTCTCTCTCTATGTAATATGTTTTGGATTAGATGATATCTCCCCTTCCTAAAAACAGAATCATTCAGGACATCTGCCGTTCGTGGTTACGCTTTGAAAGGCAATTCGGTACACTGGAGGATTTTGACCATGCTGTGCAAAAGGTAAATTCCTCTCTGCTGCTGTTTATTGGTTCCATGTTATACATGGTATTGGCCATCGTTTTCGGGTTAGGAAGTAGTGTCATTAAATATAAGTTATAAATGCCTTAGAAAAGAAAATTACAGGGAAATTTTTATGAGGGCACATTACTTTATTTTGATAGAATAAGAATCTCTAAATTTTTTATGACTAACAGATTGACAAATTCCACCTTCACTTGAACGAGTTGAATATTGTGGTATGCCTTCTGAATGGGATTTTCCACTTCAGTTGGTTGGAATAGCAATTATCCTTTATTGGGTTGAAACTAGAACATCTTGGAATCTTTAACTTGGGTATATTGAAGGTAATTGGATTGTTAAATAACTGAAAAATATGATTTTATTCTTTCTTCATTGAAGAGAACTGTTTGAAGAGTTTCTTTCCCTTGGTTGGTTACTTACTCTGCTTTTAAACTAGCATGTTTTGCAAAATGGATCCTGTTTTGTGTTTGAGTTCTTTGGATCTGGGATATATCTGAAGCATTGAACCCGCATGTCAATCCTTTGTTGTTATCAATAATAGGTCTCTCTGTGGAGTTCTCTTCTTGCTATACAGTTTTCTCTCATTTGCTGTCTTAGGTTTCCCCTCGCCTGGAAGAGCTACAGCTATTTAGGTTACAGCAGGAATCCAAATCAATAGTCGAAAGGGAAAATCCTCTTAAGAAGGATGCTCGTGAAAAGAGAAAGCCAGGTTCAGACATGATTAAAGAACAGTGTCCTGTAAAGAGGCAAAAAGATAGCTTAAAGAAATTGTACGGGAAGGATAAGGCCCAAGACTCAAACTTAGATGGGCCAAATAAAGTGAAAGAAATCAATGCCAAGTTTGAGAAAGAAAATAGCAGAATTGAACAACAGAAGAAAGTATTCAAGGATCAGTGCACTGCATTCATATCAAACATTAACCTTAAGGCAAGTACAAATTGTTCCCCTTTTCTTCTCGATCTTGGACCAGTGCACTGCTATTGATGGTTTAACTTTTGCAGGCAAGCTGTGAAGATCTGCGTAACTTCTTCAGTGATGTTGGTGGATTACATGATATCCGTATACTGCATGACAAGTTCACTGGAAAATCAAGGGTATGTCTCTCATTGTTTTACCTTTTTGTGTCTTGCAGCTTTCTTTTGTGGCTTTATGTGCTTTGAAGCTTCAAATGCACCTTTTAATCTAGTGCTTTTGGTTACAGAGGTATTACGACAAGTTTACTTTAATCATTGTTTGGCATAAAAAATTAATATTAACCCATTATCTCTTTGCATTATTTGTCGCTGAGTTTACTCGATCAAGCAAGCATGAGGTTCTTTAGAATATAAAGGTTAATTTTAACATTAATGATCATTATGTTAACATTTTTTCATAATGTTGAGGTGATCATTAATGGTAAGTTGGAAGGTAGGGTGGATGCTTTAGAATATAAAGGTTTTGGGACAAAAATTTGCTCTTTTTTTAGTAAGTAACCGAACACTTCATTAAGAAAATGCCAAGGGTATTGCCCAAGTACATAGGATATATTCTTTTTAGTTTTTATGACAAAACCTGGGGACCATGCAAACACAATTTGTATTATACCCGGTTAAACCCCGGACCCATGTAATGTGTCCACATCACATGGATCGAGTAAATCATTTTCATTTGATCCACTGTATTTGGTCCAGTTTCATTCAATGGGCTTATTAAAACTATCTTTTCATTTGAATTTGTGGAGATAGTCAAACTAATGGACTGTATGAGCCAGATTGGGTTGGCAGATGTTTTTTCTTTTTTTGTTTGCACGCCGCGCCTTTGGGGGGGGTACCCCTAAGGATGCGCAATGTGATTATTTCAATGTAACCAGGAGATTTTCCTCCAAGACCAAGAATAATCACCTGGGAACTTCAATGCCCAGAAGTCCCTACCTTTGATAAGGTAGACCCTAATAGACCATATCTAATGGTCCTTGTCAAAGCAGACATGCCAAAGATGCTTGAGCATGGCTGCTCTGTTCCAAAGATCCACTCGCTTTAGCCTCCTTCCTTCTTTGATCTACAGATTATATCCTAAGCCACCTTAGCCCCAGAGCTTTTGAGCTCCGATCCCTTCCATAAAAAGGATCTGAGAATCTCTTCCACTTGCTTCATAACCCCCATAGGAAGAATAAAGAGAGAAGAACAGTAAATCTGGATAGAAAATAGGATAAGAGTTTACCAGCTGAAGCCTGTCAGCATAGGAAATTACAAGTCCAGCTCTTGGCTCTTCCAACAATCTTATCAACTAAGTTAGAGCAATCAACTTTCTTGAGTCTAGAGGAGATTAGGGGAACTCCCAGGTATCTAACTAGCAAAGTACCCTTTTTATACCCCAAGGAAGCAAGCAACTGGCCGTTCTCACTCTCGTCAACCCCACACATGAAAATGTTGCTCTTGTCCGGGTTAGGAATTTGGCCAGACATCTCTGGAAAGGAAATAAGGCAATCTTTGATGATGGAGATGGAACCAATTTTCCCTCTGCAAAACAAAAGTCAGTCATCCGCAATTTTGGGTGCCTACCTGCTCTTAATAACCACTCCAAGGGCTTTGCCCTTGGTGCAGAATACAAGACTTAATATGCTGTTTAAAATTGGATTAAGATCTCTTTAATGGTGGTGCACATTTAGCATTCTTTTTTTTTCTATAAATTTAAAAAAAAAAAAAAAAAGAAACTTGTATCCACAACACTGCATGGTGATCTTTAAACTTTAATGTGGTGTTTAAGTTTACGTAAATTGATTTGTAAAGGGACTAGCCTACGTGGATTTCTCCGATGATGCACACCTTGCTGCAGCTGTAGCAAAGAACAAACAGATGTTACTTGGAAAAAGGCTTAGCATTGCTCGGTCAAATCCAAGGAAAAGCAGAAAAGATTTATCTGGCCATGATAGTCAAATGGAGCGTGGTAAGCTAATGGATTTTATTTTTCTCGACTTTGTGCATGCACATTAGGGAAGACATGCTTGCGTGTATGGACTTGTGTGGTGTGCTTGCAATACTTCGTGTGAATTTCTATGGTTGTCCAAGTGGTGCTCGTTAACACAGATAAAAACTGTCAGGTGTCTTGCAGTGCTCACATACCTTTGTGCCAATTTCAATAGTTGCCCAGTTTTTATACATCATAACAAAGGTCGTTTATTGCCTGCATTAGCTTGCTTTAATATGGAAATGTCCAACTATCCAATATCAGACGGACCAGTGGGGCAAGATGTTTATGTCAAGATGGTAAAAGTATAGCATATCAAATTACTTTTATTGAAAAGTTATGAAATAGAAAATTTTTGCGGGGTTGAGAAGAGGGATGAATAGAGTTTGTAGTATATCTGGGAAGGAGGGTTATTAATGATTATATTTTAACATTTGGGCTAGACATATGATGTTGACATATCGTGTTTAAGTTATACGTTTTGTGAACTTCATTTTGTTGTTTGAACTTTCTGATGTCAACTTGGCCTCCGTTTCTAATAATTTTGGTTAGACCTCCATAACTTACATAACTACTTTATTGTTTATATACGTACCCTCCCCAATAGGTAAATAGTTTTGCATCTCTCTACTTGTCAAACAAAACTTGCGTCTCTACACTACAGTTTGAACTTTTATATATTTCTTAGAAATGTTGTGATGATCTGATTGTTGGGTCTCTAGTTGATTAAAGGTTCCTTTCCTCATTGGTGTCCTGTTTTTAGTTTGGCCTTATCTACTCACTTCTATCCTATTATCCGCCATGCTCCTTTATTGCTTTATTTTTTCGTCTCCCCTGACTTCTTCAAGATAAAAATGGGCAGTCGATGCTGCTAATCAAATTGATGCGACTGGGGGATCTGCCCTGAATGCATATGTTGAAACCTCCAAGGAAGCTAGTCGGGCACCACAATCTGCTAGTCGTCGACGTGGAAATGTCGACATCGAGATTACGGGGAAGAACACATTTGCAGTACCAAGAAATGTTAAACCACTTGGTTGGTCTGCAAACAAACCAGAAACTGAGGGAGAAGAAAAGCCCAAGTCCAACGACGAGTTCAGGAAAATGTTCATTAAAAAGTAGGGTTTGTTCCTGGCGTCACAAATTTAACTTGTGAATGACAATTTCCTTTATATGACGAAACAGAGCATAATTATTGTATTTGCAGCTTCACAATCGTTTGTTATATGGATAAATTGGCTTTTTACCACTTTCTGCAGTTTCTCAATGGAATTAGCAAAGGCATGAAATTGTTGTCCATGTCTTGGACTTGGAGAGGGCACAATAGCAAAATTGTGAAAGAAACCTCCAACTAGAGAGAAGCAACATCTATATTTGTATACTATATAATTTCAAAGAGAAAAGCTCAGGTTCGGATGGGTTCAAAACTCATTTTTACATCAAGCCAGTCAAATGTAGACACGTATGCAATTTCAGAGTAAGACTGATGAACCTTACCACACCGAACCCTCTCCCTCTTTCTGCCTTTTCTCCTATCTAGTTCCTGTCCCCATCTCCCTAAACGAAAAGCTTCATATTCCCTGCCCTAGCCTTTCTGTTTCCTCCCTCCATCTGCACTCTCTTCTTATGTAACTTTGCTGTAGCACCGAGAGCTTCATTGGCTCTGACTCTGACTCTCTCCTCTCTTTCACTGTCTCTGCGGGTGGATTGTTAGAGAGAGAGAGAGAATTTGGGATGGAGGAGGTGAGGTTTGATTGATTTATTTAGACAGTTTCTTGGGATTTACGAATGGATGAAGGAATAATCAGTGGGAGTATAATATATCATTGTCTGGTGTTATTCGATTGCCGATTACTTAGTTCTCACAACATCAGCAACTACAACTGCAAGCAAACAGTGAGAGAGGTAGGGGACAGAGACAGAGAGAAACCACTGCCCAGCTTGTGTCATCAAAACCCGGATTAAAGATTCTTTCAGTTACTAATGATGCCCATGGAAATGTCGCCTATGATGTAATTGTCAGGCATAATGAGAATGCAAAGAAGATTGTTTACTCCCAGCATAAAGTTCTTATCCCTAAGGTTCTAAAAAATGATGGAGAAGAGCAAGAAGTCGATGAGGATGCTGAGAAAGAAGTTGAGGAGACAACACTAGAGACAAAAGCTGCACTTGAAAAGATTGTGAATGTGAGATTGAATGCGGCCCAGCCAATAAATGTACGAAAACAGTCTTCTGAAACAAAGTTTATCAAGTAGAAGCCATCACAGCAATAAGTATGGGGCTAAGGAGAGGATAATAAGTATGATGTCGATGCCTATGGATGTTCCAAAGGCTTCTGGGTCACCACCTGTTCCAGTGATGCATTCTCCTCCTCACCCTATGATTGTGAAGGATCAACAATCTCACATTCACAATCTTTTCAATAATATTTCTAAGTTTTCAGTTTATCAAATAAAATATAATCACTAAATCTTCATCAATAAAATGATAAAGATCAACATTTGAAATATTAATCAATAAGAGAATAAGGAAATGGGTTTTTGTGGAAGATTATTTATAATATTGGGTTTTTGTAGGAGATGGAAGGCCGGCCTGCAGATTGAAATGATATCAGATGCAATAAATGATATCATATAAAGGAGTCTAGGACCTAGACTTCTACCTACATCACAAATCACAAAGGCTCGTTTGGCTTAATTTCCACATTTCAATTCTTCACATATGAATTTCACATAAGTGGTACGTGGAATTCAATTGAATTGATAGTATTCTGGCGTTTGCTTCTCCAGAAGCTTCCCCATGGCCCTCCTTATAAGTACTTTTCGCTATCTGAGTTAATAATATTTATTCCACATAAACTAGTTGTGAAATCGTGAGGGTAATATCAGTCAATGCGATTCGATGCAAAACTCGAAATGTAGGTTTATATACTGCCAGTTGTATCGTAAGTTTCCGATTGTTAGGTTATTTGAAATGGGAAATGAAATACCATGCAGATGCTACTATGTATTTGCAATCCGGATTTTTGGAGAAGCCACAAAAGGTTCTCACTTTGGTCGAAATCTAGAATATCGTACGATACCGGCTGAAACATTCCAGTACGACTGGTATTTTAAGTCGGTAAGAAATGCAGTGCTTCCCCATATCGGCTACTGTTTTGGTACTGTAAATTTGGCCGTACTAGTCGGTTCGGTACGAAATTTAAAACTTTGATTACCCTTCTTTCACCATCACCTTATGATCGCCAAAACAAATACTAGAGACTTGAAAAGGTTTACATGAAGAACATGTATTTTTGCATGCTAAATCTGATGTACCAATTTCCTTTCTTAAGTTTCATTTTTATTTTGGAAAACCTCATTGTAGGTCCAATGAAAACTCAATTAAATACCAACCAAAAAAATCTTGCCACATAGAAAATGTGCAGCAAATTCCATCTACCCTATATGCACTAGATTCCCTACTTACTTTTATAAGTTTATCTCTCCCCCTATTCTCTCTCTTTCTCTCCCCCCCCCCCCCCCAAAAAATACTACACCCTTTTTAATTTCACTACATTTTCTTCCACTTGTCCAACATATTATCCCCATTCCTTCTCAACTACCCAGCGCCAAAAATCAAACAGAAAGGAAACCCACATTCTTGCTCAGCTATATGCTACCTACCTTCTCTTGAATTGTATTAAATACTATCGCAATGCTCAAATTTATGCAAATAATAACCGTTATTCACTTCATACATGCCGAATACAAATGAAGCGAAATACCAATAAGAAGTCTAACCCCGTGAAATGAAACGAAATGAATAACAATGCAAAAAGAGCTTGGATTTGCAAGTAAAGTAATACCCAAATTTCTTTCTCTTGGGAGGATCGGTGAAGAGGATCTTAGAGGCAGTTGTCAAGTCTAGCTTGCCTAGATGCATATATGCCTCATCATAATTACCTCTACTCGATTCAACATCATTGTTTTCACTGACACTTTGTTGTTATTGCTTAGGGGTTCGGTGGTGTTGCTGTTGTTGATGGTGGGGGTGCAAAATGGTCTGGTTGGGATGGGTTTTGATTGCTTAGCAAATCGGACCCAAGAGGCTCTTGTGTAACTTTCAATGTTCATGAGTATTTTAGATAGAGCAAGAGCATATAAGAGAGCTTTGCTGTCGTCTTATATGGCAAAATCTTATTGGCTAGTGTTAAATTAGTTTTTCACCCAACCAGTTGGGAGCTTTTTTCTTTTTATTTTTCAGTTCTTGCTAAATGCGTTGGACTCCTATTTGTCCCGAGTCGAGAGCTTTAGTTATTATGCCAATAATATCGATGAAGTTGAAACCTACCATGGAGCCCTTAGAAATAATGTTAGCGACATATTTGTACTTGGAAGAAATTGACTATGAGAAAAGGGATCAACTTCAATAGCCAAAAAAAAATTAAGATCCAAATCTTTCATGTGATTGATTGTTTCACGAAGTTAGACTTCATTGTTAATTATTGTCCATACCTTTATTGCAATTTCACTATGTTAGTCCTCTGAGATGATCTCGGGGTAACTTTTGGCTCAGCTAGTCCTCCCTCAAATTTGCATTAGAACAATATGCAGCTTAGCTTGATCTTTCCTTACTTGTGCCTTAGGATGATCTTGGCTTAAGTAGCCCCAGTCTCCCATAGAGTTTGCTTCGAGACAACTTGCAGAATAGTATGATCATTCCTCATGCTTGCCTCAGAATGGCCTGTGGCCCAAGCAACCCTAGTCCTTGCTTTTGTTCGCCTCCTTGCTTTTGTTCGCCTTAGGACAACTTGCAACCTAGCCCGATTGTGATGCCTTTGGTCCTCTGTATTTCTCCAACGAGGAATTGTGTTGCCCAAGATACAAGCCGGTCGATTGTATCCCTTATTTTCAAGTGAGAGTTAACTAATCAAATAGAAACATAGAAGTATAACAATACTCTTTAAAATTAGTAATACCAAAATGTATCACTTCATCATAAATATAGTTACACTCTCATAAGGTCATCGCTTTCGTAATATAGCAGCACCTAAAGTACTTGTCGTCCAACTACAATGAACATCTTAATTTACAAAGTACAGAGTTAAATAGAAACAAGCCTCCATAGCTACTCATCAGGCTGGGTTGGTCAATCTTCTTGGCTATATCTACATCAAGGTGTACAACTTTGAAGTACAAAACTGTAGGTAGAACCACCAATTGAGTTAAAATCCATGACAATAGTAAAAATAGAAGACAATGACGGTGAATATGCATGTACCGATTCATGTTAATAATATTAGAGCACACATTGTTTCTAAGCATGGCAAGGAATCACTCTTTGTATGGTTAGCACATGCTTTGCTCATCCTTTGTATTGGGCTTGTCCTTGACCTTTAAATGATTAACACATCCTTTGCTCGCTTGGTGTCGAGCAAACCTTCCTTCAATGCCATATGTTGTTCAGCATTTGCTAGTCTCTCTACAACGTGTTGCTTTGTATCGCCTCATTCCTCATGAAGGTCTAGGCGAGGATCCATAGTTCCAAGAATGCTGGCCAACAGTCAGCACCCTAGAGGGACTTGAAATAAACATGCAATTTTTCAGAGAGAAGTACATGTGTAAGATGTTTAACTATGAAATTGCATTGGAAATTTAAGTAAAATACTTTGTGGTAATAACATTACCAATTAAGTACTAGAATAGTGAACTTTATGAAAAAGGGGATTCTCGCCCTTCATTAAATCCTCAAAACATTACAACATCCAAAAGTATTTAAGGTTAATCGCCATAATTTGGAAGACTGTTTACAGATATTTGTTGGACTTAATAATATTCATACTAACGAAGGCACAAGATAACTACACTGGGCATTGGTACTAAGGTGGGTACTAGTCATCATAATCAAGATTTAAGTGGGATTGATTCTTCTTCCTCGGGCATCATGTTGGGGTCAGAACGTACGTTAAAGTCTATGATCTCAAGAATAAAATCGTAGGTATGTTAGAAGACTATGATAAAACTGCTAATGAGAGATAATGTTACTGGAAATGTTATGAAAATTTTTCCTGAAAATACTGTACAAGCACATATATATGTGGCAAGGAATCACCCTTACTTTTGTAGTTAGGTGCATCCTCAAACATGATGAAGAATCACCCTCTCAATTGACACGTTTAATAGGTATGTTGAGTGATCACCCTCTTGGGATGTTGCCCCTTTTTTTTACAAATACTATGTCATGGAATAATCCATCTCCATAATAAGTATAAAACCTATAAACACCAATATTGAACCTATTTCAACCTATTCATCCACCGCACAGCTTGTTTCACGGGGGATGCTTTTACCAAACCTCCCAACTCAAGAACACCACCATGTGATATGTTAGAGGATCCCACATGCCGACTATCAAGTGTGGCCAAATATGACACCATTCCAGCCTACACCATACAAGTCATTCTCCTTCTCGTGTGAAATACATGACAATGTTTTGTGAAATAATTCGAAGAATTTTCCATCTCATCCCATGAGTATAGATTTGCAATATCAACTCCTCACATAGAGATAGACGTCCTCACATAGAGATAATGGGTTCTCACATAAGGGTTGTAACAAATTGTAAGAAATTTTGTGGATGAATTTCTTTAAACCTTAGAAAAGTCATGAAATCCTTTCCAAACGACCGATTATATTTTATTTTGTCACATATTTGGATCTTGAATCGCTATGATGAAAAATTTGTATTTTTATTTATTTAAGACACTTATGAGTATATATTGGCGAAACGACTTGCACAATTAGTCTCAGACAAATATTTAAGGTTTTACAATGCAATGATACGTTTCTCACTTTCCCAATGAATATTATTCAGGTTACCTTTTGATTTAATCAAGGTACTTAGGAGTTTATTTTCGTGAAATGAATTGCACCACTAGAATTGTATGATCATTTAATATTTTGTGGTGTAATGATAATTTTCACATTTGTTTTGAACGAATAATGACCCCCGAGATAGCACCGTATATCGGTTTAAACGATTGTCAAATCGCTATGTGGAGTGTCCAAAACAGGCTTGAGGAGTATTATTGGACACTTGGTGAATAGTATAGGATAGTTCACACTGGAAGGAACTATGAGATGGAGATGTGAAGGAATTGAAGGAAAGTCAAGCTATGTGATTATGCTACTTAAGCCGAACATTATTCCATGCAACCAAATACTATATGGCCAACTAAAAGAGGGTTTCAACACTAGTGAAACCCCAAACCATTGTAATGCAATTGAAACTCCAAAATCTATGGAGGAAATCAAAACCCTAAATGCTTCTCGAGCCCTGAAGTGGTCAGTTTTGCTTAAGTGATTGTGCACTTGATTAAATACTTTTCACATGCTATTAATCATTATTCAGTCTTTTATACCTTGGTAATTTCATTGGACCAAAAAAAAATTAGATTTGAACTTGATCCAACCGAAACCCTAAACCAAACCCCAAAGATACCCCAAGTTGAGATGCATCCTGGCCCATCAAAAGCTATCTCCAATGCAAAGTTTCTTAAGTAAGCTTCCTGCACCATCAAATTCAGCCCTATGGTTGACATGTCAACACAAATAGTGTTTGGATAGGAAACCAAAACGATCCTAAACCACCCCTTTCTAGGCAGCAGCATCCCAATACCATGAGTTGAGTAGCTCATGGTTTTTCCCACTGCTTTGGCTGCAAAAGTCCACATCTATAGGTCACTCAACCACCCCATGTCAGCCCTATCTCCCTTGTAAAGCACGCCCTCTCAATTTTCCTCACCCTTTGGTTATTTTCCATTCAGTAGTTTGGAAAGAACTCGAATTAGAGCTTTAGACAGTTTTCCTGGTAGTTCTTGCATTGTATTTTCTAGCCCTTTGTAAGTCGATTATCATGACACACTCTTTCATGAAATTTGTCTCTCTTTGAGTCTAGTTTACATTGATATGTATTGGTTAATGTTTTAGGGGGTATTTGTTGGTGAAAGTTCGGTTTAAACGTGCAATGGTCACATTGGGCGACAGTTTGGATGATGGTGTGAAGTCTTGATGTTTTTAGCAAGTTTTTGTTAAAGTTAGGTGTAGATCTTAATATGATGAAAAACCAAAATTTTATGAGTTTATCCAAAACATATTAGCATTGTTATTAAAGAGTTATAGACATTTTCTTTGAAGTTGAAAATAGAACACTCAAAATAGTTTCTATTTTGAGGTGGTGATGTTTGTTGGTTCTAGAAACCTAATCCAGTGGCTATGCGATTCATATATGCTATTCTTAATTCTTTCATTATGTGTTAAGAGTTTTTTCTAATATAGTTGGTTTAAATTTTATATGCAAAGGTTTGAGTAGAACTCAAGTTTGAAGCTTTTGGGTTATTGGTTGTATTTTGATGAGATTCTTTCCATGTGATGCTAGGTTTGATGCTATAGACAAATTTGTATTGAATGTGAAGTATATGGTTGTATTTCTTTTAAGTTTTATTGCATAAAGGTCAAGGACCTAGTAATTTGTTTCAAGATCAAAAGCATGTCACACTCAATTTTGTTGCTTTAGTGCAAATCGATTGTTCTATGTAATATTTTGTGATTTTTGTTTATTGATTAAGCTTGATATCACTTAGGTTTGAATGTTGAACATGTTAGGAGAGTTATTTCTAAGGATGGAAGAAAGGGAAAAGTAGGCTTCAACAATGTGGTAAAGAGAGTTCAAATAGAGCCACATGTTTAGCATCCCGAGATAGTAAGAGCATGTGCACCCCAAGAAGTTGATAAAAACTTCCATGATTCCCATGGTGCATGTTGAACAACACGACGTGGGTAGGGAGTATTGCTTGAGACAATCAATGATGAGGCAGCTGAAAGGATGCAATTGTGTATAAAGCCAAACTGTCGATAAACATGATCATAAAGTCATGAGATGAACCATGCCTAACATTGTAAAATAACAAAAGGCTGTTTGAGTATGGCTAAGAGTGGAAGACTTGACACATGGAAAAAATGAGGGGATTGACAACCTCCCATTGCAGGAAATGGGATCCTTGTCTTTTTGCAGTCACGGTCACAAGGATCATCTTTCCTGTAAGCCTGTATAATAGGAATTAACGTGATAATTGTAATAAAATTTTCTCCCTATAAGCCCATATAATAAGCCCACTAGGGGATCAATGGGTTGTTAAACTCGTCTCCAATTAAGCCCAAGATGTGTTGCCTAGACGGAGCTAGTGGGCCTTTGCAAAGTAGTCAAACCAAGGACAAGACTCGTCCGAGTAATCCCTATAAAAGGTAATCAGGCAGCAAGGAGGACTGATGTGACTCGCCTCCCTGACGCACTTTACTCACATAAACATGTGATGAGAGGTTAGCGAAAGTGTAAGGAATCCTTTCTGATCTCTTGGAAGTAGGCAAAATAGGGGCTAACAATGAAAGTTGACAACTAAAGTAAAATAGGGAGCCATTCTGCATTAATGACGCTGCCCCAGAAGCCATGCCACATTAAATACCTGACTAAAGTGAATATTTGAAAGGATATGGGCACTAGAGTCCAAGTATAAAACTCAATCCCCAAGTATGATGAACTCTCTAAACTCATGCAAAAACTCCTAAGACGATATATTGACTTAGGCAATGGAGACTCTTCAGCCTTACCAAGGCCCCCACTCTTCGTGTCTTATTTGTGTGTGCAGGATCAGGCTCGAAGACCTGAGTTGTTGAAACCTGGCTCAAAAGTGTACGAAACACAACGTTGACAATGTTGAAAGACTAAAAGCTAAATGACTACTTGACTCGTGAAGTCTTTTCAGAATTTTGCAACCTTTTCTAAGCTCTAAATTAATCCATCCATTGAATCTCTTAAAAAATGTATGAGATGGAGAGAAGAGAGGTTGAACAACAATAGATAGAGGAAGAACACCACCGAGCGCCTTTCTCCTTCAAGGTAGGAAAATCAAGATCAAGATAGTGGACCCAAAGCTATGGAACTTGGGTGTAACAAAGAAAGTACTTAGAGGGCCAATAATCGAAGATCTAAAATGCTGGATCATGCATGTAGAGTGTGTCACAATGAAAGGGAAGAAGACAATGTCAAAACGTGATGAGCAAGATGAAGGCAAGAATGAAGACTCACCAACGTCTTTTGAATTGAAGATTTAGCATGGACGCTAGGATACACATGACCTTGACCTACAGACAATGTCGAAGAAGGCGGCAAATGAGGTGAAGGAGACATGATGAGTCATCTTTTAACCTCTGAGGGCAAGCTCCATTTGCAATCAAAGGCAACCAGAGGCATCGACAGGTTCCTTGTCTGAACTTGCCTCCCTTGAAAAGGCCAAGCAAGAAAATTACATACCTATTTCAATTCCCTCTTTGGTGTTAATCATTGGCCAACACCCTTGGCACCATGGATGTTCGCCTAGACCTTCATCAGAAATGGAGCACCAAAATATCTCATTAGATTATTATCAATTGAATTATTTCTATAATGCTACATCATCTATGCTTTAATTATAATTCATTGAAAGACAATAACCTACATATGCCATGAAGTTAAACTTATTGAATAAAAAAGATGCGTGATTTATCTGATTTTCATAATGCAAGTCTTGTTTAATTTTCATGTTTTTTTTATTACTTGTAATTGTTTTTTGATATTTTGTCATCTTGTATAATATTTGTCACATTTGTATTTTATTTTCATGTTTTATTAATTTTTATTTATCTATATTTCTGATTTGTCGTATTTTTGTATTTTTCTTCTCATTTTTGGTTTGTATTTTTCACTTTTTATTTTTCATTCATTTTGCTCTTTCAAAATAATTAATATTTCTACTGGGTTTAGATTTTTTGTACACATAACATGCAATCTCTACAGGTAATATATTTTACCCACAAATAAATGATGCAAAAGTAAATCTATAAAGTAATGTGACTTCATATGACATGTCAGATTATATAGTTACTTTTACTATAAAGTCAATCGAATAAATCACATGAACCAACATCAATTTGTGGATTCATATAATCCATTTGTATCTATAGCACTTCTCTTCTTGAAAGAAAAAACATGAAACTTTGCCTTTGTTGGGAAACACAAACCACAATTTTTCATAATTTTCTTCCCAAATATAACTCAAATATATACACCTTTCAATTTCAAATCTTCAATTTTTTTGTAAATACAAAAAACAATACAACCTTTTTAAATCTCAAAACAAAAATTATATTAGACAATTATATTATAACAATATTTGAACTTTATAATAGTTTTATTAAGCTTTTCTCTCTCATTTTTCAAAAACTCAATCAAATATCTTAATCTAACTCATTCCCAAACATCCATTTAGAGACCAAAACAAAATTTTTGCAAGCATATGGACCATTTTTCAAGAAACTCAAACCTCATTTGGTACCATAAACCATCTTATCTCATCTTAAATTTTCTTTTCCAAACATAATTAAGTAAAAATATTTTTCAGTTTCAAATTTTCAAATTTTTTTATCTAATTATTATCTAATCATTACGACTTCCTTGAACTTTCAAATATAATACAAAAAATAATTCAACTTTTTTATATTTTAAAGTAAAAATAAGATTAAAAAATTCTATTATAACAATATTCAGATTTATAATAGTTTTATTTAATTTTTTTCTCTTGAAAATTTTCACCTAATTTTATCTAATCATTAAAACTTTTCAAACTTTCAAATAAAACAAAAAAATAATTCAACTTTTTTAAATCTCAAAGTAAAAATAATATTAAAAAAATTCTATAATAATAATATTTCAAATTTATAATATTTTTATTCAATTTTTTTCCTTTTCTCAAAAATCTAATAAAACATCTTAACTTAATCTATTTTACTATAGATTTTATCTCATTTTCTTTTCCAAATCAAGCCCAAAAGCAATTCGTAATTAGTGAATTTTCTAGGAAAAAAATAATTATAAGAGCAAGTTATCTATTAATCAATCTTTTTTTTTTCCTTTTTGAAAGGTAAACATTCATTTCATTAATCAAACAATTGAAAAAGTTTTTTTGTCATGATCAATACAATACATAATTTCCAAATGTCCCTCTTAAATCCAAATAACTTCATCATCCCTATGTAAGGCCAACTTTGTACGGATGTGAGCAACCTGGTTTCTGTGTCTAGGAATGAATTAGAGCTTCCTTCTTGTTGTTTGCCTGAAAATAGGCTTTGAATCCCCCATAATTTGACCATACCATGAGCAGTTCTCTTCTTTCCTAAGAATGTCGTTAACCAAAGTTAGAGAACCACCTTAAAAAATAGCCTATTGAAACTCCAGCTCAACAAATAATTTACTATAGATTTTATCTCATTTTATTTTCCAAATCAAGCCCAAAAGCAATTCGTAATTAGTGAATTTTCTAGGAAAAAAATAATTATAAAAGCAAGTTATCTATTAATCAATCTTTTTTTTTTCCTTTTTGAAAGGTAAACATTCATTTCATTAATCAAACAATTGAAACAGTTCTGTCATGATCAATACAATACATAATTTCCAAATGTCCCTCTTAAATCCAAATAACTTCATCATCCCTATGTAAGGCCAACTTTGCAAGGATGTGAGCAACCTAGTTTCTGTGTCTAGGAATGAATTGGAGCTTTCTTCTTGTTGTTTGCCTAAAAATAGGCTTTGAATCCCCCATAATTTGACCATACCATGAGCAGTTCTCTTCTTTCCTAAGAATGTCGTTAACCAAATTTAGAGAACCACCTTAAAAAACAGCCTATTGAAACTCCAGCTCAATAAATAATTTAGTTGCCCTCTCCGAAGCCATTGCCTCAGCCTGTAAAGAACTACCAACAAAGCTTTTGGGCCATGCTGTAGCTGGAAACAAATCCCTTCTATTGTTTCTAAAAACAGAACCCCCTCCCATCTTCCTGCAACTTTTATTATATGCTGAATCCCAATTTACTTTTATTCATTCTCCTTCTGGTCTACACCACTTTGCCAAACTCCTACTTGGACTTTGACCTACATTAGAATCCTTAACTGAAGCTTGAGCTTGTTGGGACTCTTCGAGTTCTATTCTTACTCCTTGCCATAGCTTCTTAGGACCATAAAAAATATCAAAAAACCCATATGTTCTTTCTTAGCTAGAGCTTCCTGAATACATAAGCAAATAGTTCCAATTCAGGCCCTGTTAGTCTATCTATTTACTCCTCCTAAGTGAAAATAAAATTCGTCTCAAAATCTTTAGCCTTTTGTAGAAAGCTATCAGAATCATACCAAAAATTCTTAACAGCCCCACACGACCACAAGACATAGTTACTGGTTTACAAATAGGACAAGCCTCATTTTCAGTAATTTGTCCTTTGAACAGGTTACTTTTGGTCTGGAGTGCCTCACTTACCGCCCTCCACATGAAAAATTTAACTACATTTGGAACTTGTAAAGCCCATATTTGTTTCCATGACTTAGAATAGTGTTGATGGTTAGAACACCCATCCATTAACTCAATTTTTTTTCAGAAACTATAAATGATAAGTAGATTTTACTAAAAAAAAAAAAAGAAAAAAAAAAGGCCATTCCTAGTCTGACCCCAAAACAATTTATCCTTAGAACTCCTACTCACAATCAAGCTTTTAATCACAGTTGCCTTCTCAATAGAAAATATCTCATCAATGAGGTTTTCTTTCCATGTACCTCCAACCCAAAGCAATTTATTCCAAGTGTTCTCCCTCTACAAACACTTAATAGGAGTTTGAACCATGTGACTATTAGGAGTTGCCAGCCACTTGTCAAACCAAATTCTTATTTTCTGGCCATTTCTCACTTTCCACCTCATATTAGCCTTCACTAAATTAGTAGCACCTTTAGTACTCTTCCATATCAAAGAGGGTGCCTCCAACTTTTGCACTCAAAAGATCCTTGTTTTTGTAATATTTTTCCTTCATTATTCTAGAAACAAGAGAAGAAGGCTTGGTAAGAAGTCTCCAATACTATTTAGCTAATAATGCCTGATTAAGGCGTACCATATCTCTAAACACCACACTCCCTTGTTCCTTAGGCAAACCCACCCTCCTCCATTATTTCCACTGAATTCTATTTTGATTTGTCATGTGACCCCCACCAAAATCTGGCCAACAACTAAGAAATTTCCATGCACAACTTAGTAGAAAAGTTGAAGACACTCATAGCATATGTAGGTAGAGTTTGCAAAATAGATTTGATCTAGATCTCCTTACTTGCTTGAAAAAGGAATTTATTGTGACAATTGCTAATTCTTTTCTTCACTCTTTCTTTAATACTACAAAAAGTTTTGTATTTAGATCTACCCACTATATAGGGTAACCCTAAATATTTTTTTGCATCACCAAAAATTCTTGCCCCTATAACCTGGGCAAATCCTTCATTCACCTCCTTCTTTGTGTTAGAACTAAAGAACAAAAAAGTTTGATCCAAATATGATTCCTAGAGAGAAGCCTTTTCACAAGCATTCAACAGACTCTCCAAAGCCTTCCATTGTTATAGTTCAGCCTTGCAAAAGATAAAACAATATGCAGATGATTGATAGTAATACCTCCCTTGCTAACCTCCAAGAGAGTTCATCAAAAGCCTACTGAGGATGAGATCCAAGAAGCCCTTTTCTCTATCCCAAAACAAATTAGTCCCAGCCCTATTGGGTTTGGATCCGATTTTTATCTTGCCTGTTGAGACATAGTGAAGCAAGATATGATTGAAGCGGCACGTGATTTTTTTAAGTGGTGTGGCCTCTGACTAGAATGACTGGAATTCTTCACAAAGGTCTCAGTTGAACAAGGTGCTTTCATGCCTAGTAGAAGCATTTTTTAGAATATGACACTTGCACAAGAGATGGTTCACTCTTTAAATAAAAAAATTTTGGGTGGAAATGTTATAGTGAAAATGGACATGGCTAAAGCGTATGATAAAATCAACTGTGTTTCTTACTTGATATTCTTAAAGCCTTTAGATTCTCGTCTATGTTTTATCATTTGGTTGGTGAATGCATAAAGTCTCCTTGATTTTCAGTGATGACGAATGGAACCTTTAAAGATTTTTTCCAGCCTTCTTGAGACCTTCAGCAATGGGTCCTCTATCCCCTTATTTATTTATTGTGATGGAAGAAGTACTGACTTTATTTCTTAAGAAAAATTTTGATTCAGGTAGAATTGGAAACTTCTATCACTCGAGAAATACTCCTTTGATATCACACTTGGTGTATGCAAATGATCTTTTGATTTTCGTCAATGGGAGGTAAAAGTCTATTTGGAGACTTGTTGAGACTCTTGGTATTTATGAAAGGTGGTCAAAGTAGGCGATTCGTAAAGAAAATTTTGCTTTATTTTCATCTAAACATATTCCTCCTCCTCGACTTCGAGCCATTTTAAGATTAACTAGTTTTCTAAAAGGTAAATTCTCTACCATATACTTGGGTGATCCTCTTATTTCAGGAAGATTAACAAGTAGAATTGTTGAACCTCTTGTGGAAAAAGTCGAGAACAAGGTTGCTTGGTAAAAATTAAAATTCTCTCGCAAGGGGGAAGATTGATTTTGTTGAGATACGCTCTTTTGAGCATGCCTATTTATACTCTTTCTGTCTTGAATGTGCCTTCAGTGACCATTGATCATCTTTATTCTATTTTGTCATCTTTCTTCTGAGAGAAGGTGAATGGTATAAGGAAGATGAACTGGATAGCCTAGTCCAAATTGGAAAGCCTAGTACAGAGAAGGGTGGTTTGGGTTTGAGAGGTTTTAAGGAAATCCAACGTGCTTCATATGAAATTTGCATATAAAATCTTGTCCACTAGTTCTTTGTGGATTGAATATTTTCGGGCAAAGTACTTTAAAGATGGTCTTGTTTATTTGAGTAATGGGAGACAACGTGGGTCTCGACTGTGGAGATCGATTATATCACTTTTGCCCAAGGTTCTAGAAAATGTTTAAGTTATGGTGAGAGGTGGTAATGCATCTTTTTGGTTTGATAGATGGCTTGCATTGAGGCCCTTGTCCTTGAGGGTGGCGGAAGTCACTAATACAAATCTCAAAATTAAAGATTGTTGGCTTAATAATTCCTGGGACGTGGATAGATTGATGGATATTGTTGGGGAGGAGACTACTTTGGAGATAATTGAAAGCACACGTGCTGGTAAAACTAGGCCTTGTCTTTTTGTTTGGAAGCCATTTATGGATGGTACTTTCACGACTGCAAGTTCTTGGAATTTGGTGAGGAAAAAAGGTGATCATTTGTCGTGGAATGAGTGGATTTGGCATAACCTTTTACCCAAGAGAGTATTTCTTATTGTCTGGAAAGCTTTTTGTTCTTGCTTGTCCGTATATGAGAGGGTTCAATCTAGAGGTGTTTTCCTTGTCTCTGTTTGTGATTGCTATTTGAAAAAGTGTGGTGAGTCTATTAATCATGTGTTTGCTCAAGGAAGATAGCCAACTCGGTCTGACAGATTGCGAGTGCTATATCAAGTATCCCTTGCATGTGCCAAATGACATGGAAAGCTAAAATTTTAGTGTGATTCTGTTGTGCGAAGGAAGCCTCCATTAAAGGGATACTCATAGGTATCCCTCCATGCTTAATTACATGGCAGATGTGGTTGAGAAGGTGCAAAGCTAGAATGGAAATGGTGAATGATAGTGCAAACTGTGTGTGGTGGAAAGTGAAGTATTGACTCTGGTTTTTGGTTGGTGAGATAAACCTTCGTCACGGTCTTTCTACATAGGATATGAATATTCTACAAGATTTTCAGCTTGCTACCCCAGCCTAGCATGTACGTCGGCGTAAAAAAGGTAATTTAGATGAAGCCTCCTGCAGGGAGGTTCAAATTTAACTGTGATGGGAGTTGCTGTGGTAACCAAGGAAGTTCAGGGGGAGGGGGTGTGATTCAAGATATGAATGGTGATATTCAAGGGCATACTTAGCTCATTCTAGCCATGACACTAATAATGGAGCTAAACTTAGGGCGATTATTGAGGGTATTGCCCTTTGTAAACGTTTGAATATTTTTAACATGATCATTGAAACTAATTCGCAAAAGGTCGTGGATTGGCTTCATAAGGGTAGATGCAACCTTTGGTATTTTTAGGACTATTGGGACGATTTAAATGTTGCCCTTGAAGGGGTTCAATACGAGTCATTCACCAATTTAGAGAAGGTAACCAAGTGACAGACTTTCTTGCACGTCAAGGGGAATTGGTATGAGATTTCACGTATGTTAGACATCAGATTTTACCAAGGCTCTTGAGAGGTATTATACATTTTGATAGATTGGGTCTCCCTAGCTTCTAGAATCAATGAGATGCTACTTTATGACAAAATTTGGCTTCGAAAATACTGTGCAGTGAATAGAAGTATGTCTTCGATTTACTATGCGAACAGGAGTTGCTGCGGTGCAATTTTTGGAGTTAGTGTTTATCTGCTGGCCTCTACTTTTGATAGCTTTATTTTTATATTTTTTTTGTCTCAATAGGCTTGTTTAGAGGTTTTATTTGTTTTTATGTTGGCTTGTTTTAATTGTTTGTGTTCTTTTATGGATTTTGGTGCTTGAGATGGTTTTATTACTTATTGTAATATCCCAAGTGATTAACTTATAATCACGGTATTCTTCTGCCATAAGTGAGGACTATATAATAAAATTGAGAGGGGATCACTCATGGACATGCAACCTTGTCTCTTTAAAACAAAAGGAATAGCATTTGAATTCCTAACCTCCACAATTCAATTCCTTCTCCTTTTATGTGAAGCACACAAATGGAAGAATTTTGTGTTTCTGTCACTAGCTTTGTGCTAGTTTTCCTTGGCCCTTTGTTTTCATCTCAAATCTTCCTTCTCTAATAACAAACACACTTTCCATTTGTAGTGTCTTCTGTCATTCACATTTCCCAACCCTTCACTGGCTTGCAACCTCTTTAGAGATTTAGTCTTCTCTACTAGCAGTTTCTCATCATCTGAACTTTTGGTTCTGCTCCAATTACCTAAGTCTGCACTACATTACCTTAAGGATGCCTGTAATCTATCCATGTTTGAGCCCCTCTCAGTACACTCCCTCCATGCTTCTTCAATCACTTGACCACAATTTTTCACTTTTGTCCAGTTGACCTCAAACATAAAAGGCCTCTTTTTCATCCCAAAACCCTATCTCTTGACAGCAAAGAAACCAACAGTGGATTATGGTTAGAGCACCTAGCCACCATAGTATCCACCACAACTCGAGCACATTGAGCTTGCCAAAGTTTGTTTACAAACACTCTATCCTAAAGGTCAGGTCTGAGATCCTATTACTCCATGTAAAGGGGTTACCTCGATACCCCACCTTTTTACTAAAGGGAGTATTATCTCATTAAAATCCCAATTAAGCACCATGGATAGGTACCAAAATTCACTTTATTAAGAATATTCCAAGACTGAACCCTTTTACTAGTCTGACGATCTCCATAAAACCCTATAATCTGAACCTTCTCTATCTGACCTAAACCAGTTTCCCATCCACTAATACGTCTCAAAGAATTTATGAATTGTAAAACCCAAATCCTCATTCCATAACATAGAAATATTCCCATTCCTCCCACTAGTTCTACAATAAAGCAGCAATCAAAACCCAATTTTCTCCTTATCCTATCCATTGTTGGGGCTACTAGTAGTGTTTTCATTAGAAGCACTACTTTAGAAGACTTATCCTTCACCTTAAGGTAAAGGTCATGAACTGTCTGATGGTTCCTAGGTCTTCACAATTCTAACTATATAGAATCATACATCTCAGTGACGTTGCCTAGCAGCCTCTATTGATATCACATCATTCATTTCAAACTGAGCCTCTTCGAAACCCTTTTGTTTCTTCCTTGAGTCGCTAGCATCCATCTCAGCAAATAAGAATAGTCCATTTCGTTTCTTTCTGTTAGGGTGTAAAAGAGATTGACCTTTACCTTTGTACAGCTGGGCCATTCTCTTCCACTACACTATTGTCGATTCATCTGCTTTCTATGCAAGAAGATCTGTTCATCACCAATCTCCCCCTTAACCACCTCTTCAGCAACGACTGTTTGACCCTTTGCAAACTGAGAAAGGCTCCTCGAAACTCTAGTAACATAAGACTCTCCCAATTCAAAAGTCTCCAGACTCATCCTTATTATTTCTAAATGCTCATTTTGTTCCAATAACAGCATGATCTTTAGGTTTAGGAACAAGTGTCTGAACATCATTTTTTTCAAATTGATTTAGTTCTTCTTGCATAGTTAGAATCCATGATTCATCAAGCAATGCTTCATCAATATTTTTGGGTTCAATATGAGACAGAAAAGTAGTGTGATTGCAAATATTTCTAAGAGATGATCGAGTACTTATACCTCGTGAAGGTTTTTCTAGAATTTGTTCCACTGGATGATCTTTTACATGTTTATACTATTTGGTTGCATCTTGTACTAAGTCTTGATAATTTTTCCTGATGTCTCCATGTTGGATTTCTTCCATTGTATTCTCTTTGTTGAGATTGAGACTATTTGTGTTATTTGTCCCTTGTAATTCTTCATCAATAGATTTCTTGGAGAGTAAAGGGTTAGATTCATCAAATACTACATGCATAGATTCTTATACAGTCAAAATCTTTTTATTGAATATTCTATAAACTTTATTATTTATTGAATACCTAAGAAATATATCTTCATCAGATTTTGCATCAAATTTTCCTAAATTATCCCTATCATTGAGTATAAAACATTTGCATCCAAATACATGAAAGTAACCAATGTTGGACTTTTTCTCATTCCAAAGCTCATAAGAGAATTTATCTAAATTAGACCTTAACATAACTTTATTTATAACATAACATGCAGTACTTACCGCTTCGGTCAAAAAATAACTAGGTAAATAATTCTTATTAAGTATTGTTCTTGCCATTTTTTGAATAGATCTATTCTTCCTTTCTGCTACCCCATTTTGTTGAGGAGTTCGAGAAGCAGAGAAATTATGCAGAAAACTATTTTCATCACAAAAAGACTCAATATCTTTATTGACAAACTCTTTCCCCCTGTCACTTTGGATATTTGAAATAGTATAGCCATTTTCATTTTAAATTCTCTTGTATAGCTTGGTAAAGGCATTATGTACCTTATTTTTATGAGCGAGAAAGATGACCCAAGTATATATAGAGAAATCATCAATAATAACAAATGCATAATATTTTCCTCCCAGATTCGCAACTCTATTTGGTTAAAAAAGGTTCATGTGTATTAGTTGCAATGGTCTAATAGTGAAAATATGTTTCTTGTTTTTGAAAGAAATTTTTATTTGTTTACCAAACTTCCATGTATCACAGATTTTGTCCTGAAAAAAATTCGCTTTTGACACACCTCTCACAAGATCATTTTTTGAAAGTTTGGAAATAAGTTACATGTTTGCATGACCCAACCTTCTATGCCATAACCAACTATTTTCATATTGAGTTGATAAACAAAGAGCATCTTGTGACGCAATTTCTTCAAATTCGATAGTATATACATTATTGTTTTTAAGAGCAATAAAACAAACATTGCAATCATGATTATTCAAAATAATACACTTATTCTTTTTTAAAGTAACTGTAAATCATTTATCATATAATTGACTTATACTCAAAAGATTATACTTTAAGCCATCAACAAGTATAACATCTTCAATTATGAGAGAGGACTTCTTACCAACTTTACCTATTCCCATGATATTCTCTTTTGAATTGTTTCCAAATGTCACGTGTCCTTCTTCTTTAGAAGTAAGGTCAATGAATTTAGTTTTGTCTCCTGTCATGTGTCTTGAGTATTCGCTGTCTAAAAACTATTTACTTTTACCTATAGAGGATTTCATGCATATCTGTAAAAGTAATTAAAATAATTTTTTTTGGTACCCAAGTTCTTTAGGTCCTTTATTTATTAGTATTAGAAGAAACAAGATTCTTTAGTACCCATATGGGCCTAATAGTCGTTATATGTCTTCTTCTAATAGAGCAAGCATGATAATTATGATCATTTCTATTACAAAAATTACAAATAACACGTGACATATTTGAAAATCTTGAGTGATAATATTTTTATTTAAAAAAGTTATTTTTATGATGAGAATTTTGAAAATCTGATTTTGATTTAGTCGGTTTATCAAAGAAATTTTTATAGGGTTTGAGTTTTTCTTTTGGCATATATCCCAAACATACCTTATCAAAAACACATCTATGACTACCAAGAAGTTTTTCAAAATTTCTTTTTCCATTTGTAAATTTTTCAATAATCTTTTCTAAATCAGTCACTTTCTTTTTCAGCTCATCATTTTTATCTTTTGAAACTATGTTTTCTTTTCTTAAAATATCAATTTCATTTGTTAAAAAAGAAATTTTCTTTTTTAAAGCAGTATACTTGATACCTAATTTTTCAAGTTCCTCATATACCTCTTCCAAAACATTTTGCAATTTTTCATAAGAAAGATTTTCAATATTTTCAGAATTTGTTACCTTAAGATTATCTTTAGCCATGAGACAAAAATTTGCAAATTCTTCATTACTTGCATCGTTGTCTGAGCTACTTGAATCATCATTCCATGTAACTTTCATTGCTTTCATGCCTTTGTATCGATCTTTCTTTACTAGGGGACAATCTGCTTTGATATGCTCAGGCTTTTTACATTTATAACAAGTTAAAGAGTTGTTTTTACCTGTATCTTTGTTGGAAAACCTTTTGAAAGATTTCCTTGAATGAGCTTTATTTTTCTTTAAGAATCTCTAAAATCTTCTTGTCATCATTACATTTTCTGCATCTTTGTTATTGCTTTCCTCATCTTCATCGCTTTCACTTTCATGGGGAACAATTTTGAGTGTCAAGCTTTTCTTTTGCTTTCATTCTTCTTCTCCCTTTTTAAATGTGTACTCATGAGTAATAAGTGACCCGATGAGTTCATTTACTTCAAATTTTTTGAGATCTTTAGTTTCAAGAATCGCCATCACTTTTGATTCCCAACGTTTTGGCAAAGAGTTGAGAATTTTTCTTATTGTCTCCAAGTTAGAATAAACTTTTCCAAGAGTTATCAAGCTATTTATAATGTTAATAAAAACAAGTATACATAGAAGAAATAGATTCATCATCAATCATTTTAAACATTTCATATTCATGCGTAAGAATATAAATTTTTGATTATTTGACTTGCGAAGTTTCTTTATAAATTACTTCTAAGTTTTCCCATATTTCCTTTGCTGTCCTGCAAGTCATTATTCTATTAAATTCATTGCTATTGAGAGCATTATACAGAAGATTCATAGCTATTACATTCACTGTATAAAGTCTATCATCTTCACGATCAAACTCTTATTCTTCCTTGTTGACCTTTACTCCATCAACAAATTTTATTGGAATATAAGGCCCATTTACAATATATTTCCAAATTTCTCGACCTTGAAACTGAAGAAATATTCTCATTTTAGCTTTCCAGAAAGTATAATTGTCTCCACAAAATAGTGGAGGCCGACTACTGGATTGACTTTCAGCGAATGTAGCTGCAATGTTAGCCATATGATATTAACTCAATAGATAATTAATCTTATAATAGAGCCATTGCTCTGATACCAATTGTTGTCCAGATGACTAACACAAGAGGGTGGTGAATTGGGTTATATTAAAAAATTAATACTTATAAACCAAATATACAATATAAAATATAAACAGAATATGAAACAGCAGGAAATATAAAGAATAAGGGTAAGAAGAAGTAAACTCAGTATTTTAACGAGGTTCAGTCCCACTGCCTACGTTCTCACCTCAAGCTACCCCTTGAGTATCCCAAATTCACTATTCAATCTCTTTTAGGTGGAAATAGAAATCTATTATACCTTTGAGCAACACCGCTACAAAGAATCCGTGTAGAACACCTTCTACACTTGCAATCACCTCACACTTGGTGATTCAACTATTCCCTGTGTAGAACACTTTCTACACACACAAGGGTTATATGCACCCTCTTACAAATACAAAAGTTGATTGTGGGTAGGTTATCAGAATACACTCCTTAATGAGTGAGATAAAAATAATACAGTGTAACCTATATCTCTCTCACAATGAATAAGGATTAAGGCACAACACTTAGAAAAGAGAGAATGAAAGTTTTGAAAGAATGATGCAAAACTTAACAATTGATGTGTAAGCTCTTGTTGTGATTTTTGTAAAACTTAAGTGAGTTATTTATAGGCAAATGAGTCTTCATATTCAAATTTGAAAATGTTCACATATCAAATAAGAGTACTATTCACTTTTCAAAAGATTCAAATAAAAATATCTCATTTTTATATTTGTCAAAGACAATTCCATTCATTTTTCAAAGAAATCAAATATAATCTTTTACTTTTCATACATGACAAAATGAACATGACAAAAGCTGATAGTGGGTAGATTATCAGAATCCCTATCAGAATACACTCCTTAATGAGTGAGATAAAAATAATACAGTGCAACCTATATCTCTCTCACAATGAATAAGGATTAAGGCACAACACTTAGAAAAGAAAGAATGAAAGTTTTGAAAGAATGATGCAAAACTTAACAATTGATGTGTAAGCTCTTATTGTAATTTTTGTAAAACTCAAGTGAGTTATTTATAGGCAAATGAGTCTTCATATTCAAATTTGAAAATATTCACATGTCAAATAAGAGTATTATTCACTTTTCAAAAGATTCAAATAAAAGCATCTCATTTTTATATTTGTCAAAGACAACTTCATTCATTTTTCAAAGAAATCAAACATAACCTTTTACTTTTCATACATGACAAAATGAACATGATTTATTTTTCAAACCAAATCATCTTCTTTTGCATATGTAAAAAAAAATACACAACTATCTTTCAAGATTTTCAAACAAAATTATCTATCTTTTGCATTTGTCAAAAAAACATACAACCACCCTTTAAGATTTTCAAACAACACATGCACATATTAAAAATGACAATCAATCATCTTACAAATTCAAATCTTTATGCATATGTGAAAAAAAAAATCAAAATTAAATATTTTAATAAATTTATGAAAATGTAAAAAATACAATTTGATATTTTATGAGAAAATATTAATTTTGAGCTTTAATCCAATTTCAAATTTTAAGAGATGTATAAAATTACTCTATGAGCTTCATTTGTAGATTTGTTATTCTTTTTGCTCATGCTTGATTTCTTGATGTGCTTAACTCTTTTCATGCGTAGACAACTTGAATTTGAGTCTTGAATTTATTTGTTATCATTAAAATCTATACGTAGATACGATACTTGAAATTTTGGGTTTTACAACAAACATTCCCTATTAAACTTCTTCTCTCACAGTTTCATAGTTTCTCAAGGTACACATCCTCAATCTCAGCACTCTCATTATCGTTGAGATTGATTTTATTCTAAACATCTTGCAAATCTTTCATCGCAGAGCAATACCCCACCACAAAGTGAGACAACCCTTCTTACTCTCACGAATAAGAAGAATTCAATTCCTTCTCCCCTATTATCGATACAAGAGAGAAGACTGTCAGGAAAGAATATTGTTAATGGAGATATCTATTACTCAATCTAATCTATGCAAGTGACCATAGAAAATAATTTAAAACTTTTGAGTTTATGAGTTATTTAAAAGAACAACTATGTCACAGAAATGTACAGTTGTAAAATGAAGAATAAAATGCCGCAACAATTTTCCATTTTTTAATTTACAGATTATGTTATGATTTGGAGAGTGAGTTCAGATGAGATGAGTTGAGATGAGTTTTAAAAGTTGAATAAAATATTATTAAGATAATATTTTTTAATATTATTATTATTTTGAGATTTAAAAAAGTTAAATAATTTATTATATTATGTATGAGAATTTGAAAATTTTGTAATGATGAAATGAGATAAATTGAGGTGAATTTTTGAATCTAAATAACTGCTCGCAATTTGCGGATGAAGTCAGTTAAGATTTGGGGAAGCCAAGTTGAATTAAATATTTCTCGAGGACAAGGCAATCACCTTAAAAAAAAAAAATGAAAAGCAAAAATTCAAGTCTATAAATATTTGAAGTATTTATATCAAAAGTTATTTGCGACACATAATTCGTTGTGTTAACACACTAATTATAATGAGACCTATTATAATTTAAAGAAAAATCAAAACATCAATAATTCTTTAGCATGGCTGATGTAAAAATTTCTACATTAGTGATGTGCTGGATGTATAAAAGTATTTAATTAATAATATTTATGTCTATAATAGGCTTGAAAAGTGAATGCACAATATTAGAAAATTGATGGAAAAGACAACTTATTTTTTGACGTAAACTAATCTTATTTATTCATTTTTCAAATAAGATGTAGCCAGTAGATTTTTAACAAAATGAAAGGCAAAGCCAAACCCATCATATCTCTTAAATTAAATGTAGATGATAGATAGCATACAAAAACTAAAAGATGAATACCATACTCAATGATATTGATTGATATGCCATATTTTCGAAGGTTTTTAAATTAATCACTTTAATAAAAGGATTTAAAATATGATATATGAACTAAGGTGACTGACAATAGGAATATAATGTTTTTCAAAAATTAATGAACTTTACAAGGAAGGAATAATGAGAGGGGAGGAAGTGGAGCCTCCAAAATGAACAAAAAGAAGATAAGAATATGGGAGGCATTTGTTGTGACATGGCGTACGCCCAACTCCCCACCGCACTCAACTTTACCCCTTCCGCATTGTCTGTGTGTATAATAGACATGGCCCAGCCCCTTGGACTTATTTTCCTTTTATTTTTTTAGTGTCAATAATAATAATAATAATAATAATAATATATACGCCCAAAGATGAAAGGTGGATACATATTTTTGCGCTCGCTCTCTCTCTCTCTCTCTCTCTCTCTCACGCACACTCATTTCCAGGGCATTCTCTCTCCTTCTATCTCAATCTCTATCTCTATCTCTATCTCTTTCCTTTTCTCTCTCTCTCTTTTCATTTCTCTCTCCTCTCTCCTCTCTCCCCAGAAGAGGCAAAACCCTAAAGAGCCGTTTACACCAACCCAAGTAAGTTTTCTCTCTCCTCTCTCCTCTCTCCTCTCTCTCTCTCCGAGTTTTGAATATATGGGTCCTTGTACTGTTAAAACTGTCATTTGCATCCTTATTTCCTTTCTTTTATATGTGCCTGAAGCTTAAATTGTGACCATGAATATACAATGCTCCTTATTGCACAGATCTAGACATTTTCACTCTCAGATTTGATTTTCCATATTTTTCAGAATTTCCATAAACGGAAATTAGAGATTTACTTTATGTATCTCTTGATGGGTCACGTTTGGATGCTGAGAAAATGTTAGAAATAGAGAGAATTTGACGGTGAAGCAAATTCTCAGTGGATTTTAGGATTTGTCTCAGTGGATTCGAGATCTTGGTTTCTTATGAATATAAACAAAGCAAAATCAAAAGATGCTAACATTTTTTCTGCAATATTATCTTCCATATTCTCAGCTGCCAAACATGGGTCGATCTTCCTAATGAAGGGGGAATAACCATTTGATGTTTCCAAATTGTTTTCGTAACGGTGTTTTCGATGACCCCTGTAATTTTTGATCAAATGTTTCTAATGTGTGAAGGGGGAAACTTATCATGGATTGAATCTTCATGCTGTTTTTGCTTCTTATATAGTTGTCATGGATGATGACGCGTTGAACATGCGCAATTGGGGTTACTATGAGCCTTCCTTCAAAGGGCATCTTGGTCTGCAGCTCATGTCAAGCATGGCAGACCGTGACACAAAACATTTTCTTCCTGGTCCTGACCCCAATAGCATTATGGTTGACCCAGTAAATGGAACTTTTCATCCTCGGGATTGTGTTGTTTCAGAAGCACCTGTTCCTCTGAATTATGTGAGGGACAGCTGGGCAAGCCAGAGGGATAAGTTTCTCAATATGTTGCCCACTAATCCTAATTATGCCGTTCTCCCAGAAACTTCTGGAGCTCACTCCTTACAGATTTTACAACCACCTGCTCCGCCAAGGGATGAACGAGTCAGTAAAATTGAAGAGCCTCCTGTTAAAAATGAGCGCGGCCAAATGAAGAAAAGGCAGAGTGGGGATGCCCCAAAAACACCAAAAGCCAAAAAGCCTAGGAAGCCAAGGGATAATAATAATTCTTCAGTTCAGCGTGTGAAGCCAGCAAAAAAGAATATCGATGTTGTCATAAATGGGATTGATATGGACATCTCTGGTATTCCTATTCCTGTTTGCTCATGTACTGGAACTCCTCAGCAATGTTATCGTTGGGGCTGTGGGGGTTGGCAGTCGGCTTGTTGTACCACAAACGTGTCGATGTATCCTTTGCCAATGAGTACGAAAAGACGTGGTGCAAGGATAGCTGGACGGAAAATGAGCCAGGGTGCATTTAAGAAGGTATTGGAAAAGCTTGCAGCTGAAGGTTATAATTTTGCTAACCCGATTGATCTGAGGACTCACTGGGCGAGACATGGTACTAACAAGTTCGTCACTATCAGGTAGAGTCACATGGATGGTACCATTTGTGTGATTCACATTGGATATGGTCGGTTTTCATCTGTATATTGTACGTGGCCTTTTGCAGAGATCTTCCTGTTACTCTGTAGTCCCATGAGTTTTCACCGTCGTGACATTATTCTCAAAATTTGAACATCTAGGTTCCATTTCTTTACTTGTTTTATTTCGGCTTATGTGATAAAGACAACCAGTAATTTCTGGCCACTGGGATTTATGTCAAGAGTTGTCATGTGTTGGACACTTTTATTAGTAAACTATCCTTTGAGCTTTCAAGTATTTAATATCCTTTCCGCTCTCAATTAATTTTTGTCAGTGATTAGCAATTAAACTGTTTTTCCCTCATTCTTCTCAATAATGTAGCCCTATGGTACTTGCTTCCTCATTTTTTTTTATGCAAATGGCTACTATTGCTGTTAATGGGATTTTTTATTGTAATTTAAATATTGCATCTTACTAGTCGTTGGGATTAGAACGTTTAAATTGTATATACTGTTACCTTGTTTTATACTAGGAGAATAGGGAATTATGTGCCAGACTATTGAATTCATGCTTTTGCACCCTAAGTCATAATACTGATCATGTCTGTGTGGACTGATTTCTGTGGAGTCGTCTACCTACTTTGCTTTACACTTTGATGCTCCTGGTATGTGTGTTATGTGTGTTTTAATTGTAATATATCTTGCTTTTGTTCATGAAATAGTTTGTGTGCATACGAAAGATTTGATATAAACCTAGGTGGAAATAATCTATATGAAGCAAAGAAGTAAAACAGTAACTAAATCTGCATCCGCATGTATAGAAGTGGTATCTATACCAGCATATAGAACTGCATTCTTGGATATGCTTATAGGCTGTATATGTTGTCATAATGTTGACATACCATATTTAAGTTATCAAATTGAACTGTTAATTTATAGAAGATATTCATGAAACAGAAGAATTCCCTAGTATATGTATCTTCTGAAGCCTGCAAACTCACTTTGATCTTGTCTAGGATTTTCATCTGGTTCATTTGTTTGCATCCCTATGTAATTCCACTTTCTTTCTTGCTTGAGAAGTTCCACAGTTATTTCTTGTGTCTTTGATACTCTTGTGTCTTTGTATCAAAGACACGTAAAAGAAAGCCGGTAAGAGTGTGCATCTTTCACCTTAACCTTCCACATGGTTCTCTCTTCCCCCACGAAGCATAATTTTGAGTTTCTATGAGCTGAATATCATCATACATGCTTTTGATTTAATATACTTCGTATTCTGCATTTCTTCATGTGTCTCTGAGAATATTAGTTTGTCAAGTTGAAAATTTTCTATTAATACAACTTGAAAATTTTCTAACATATATGGTTTGAAAATGACAATGTGATGAAGCTAGTTTCTTAAACTAGCTTAGAAATTGATCCTTGCCACTTTTTTTTTCGTCAAATGTATGTTTAGGCAGTCAAGATAGAAACACACTCGTTGAACCGTTCGAAAGAATATGTGATGCTTCGAGAACGCGTACACAATATTTATAACCATACTCTTTACTTGTCAAGATAAAGTTATAACCATGCTCTGGGTAAACTTATAACTAACAGGCATAAAATTTAATATCCTCTATTTTGGAATTTGGTGCATTTGTGGGATGTTCCTCTGGATGCATTGAAATGGATGTTGTTTATGCAAGGTGTGAGATATTGTCTTGCATGCAATTTAAGGTGTGTGGTTCAGTATAGACATTCAAACATATCTCAGCATCACATTTGAGAACTGTGTAATTGTACAATATTGTGTCTGGCCTCGGTTGTTCTAGGAATGGTTCAGAAGTAGTGTTGGAATATTGTCGGTTTATGTTGATTTTTTTAATCTGTCTCTGCTTAAGGTTCATTATGTATTGGTCAAATGGAGTGGAAATATCAGTTTGGTGGGGGAAGGAGAGCAACAGACAAATGACACTTTCACATGCAGCGTATAAGAAGTCCTGTCTTAGACAGTTCCTAAATTCTGGCTGAACTAAATCGCCCAACAAGATCTAAAACGATCTAGTCTAAGAAATTTTCTCAAGAATACCACTCTGAATACTATTTAATATCCTCCATAATTGAGAACTTTCATGGACAAGCAAACTCAAAGTATTAAGTTTTCAATCGGAGATTAAAAAAAAATAATTATAAATTGACTTTACAAACACTTCACATATATCTAATCCAAATAGATAATAATGCAAACATTTTTGGAGAGAAACAAAGGAAGAAAGGGCAAAGCGAGAGGGTGACCGTGACCCCATCGCTCAAAAAAAGGGCAAAACGGGTTTAAATCCTAAAGACAATATCAAATCCTTTTGCAAATTAAAGGAACAAATAACTTGCGCTAAATTCTGTAGTCGGATGCCTGTTATATTTGTTCATGATGAGGTATGCCAAAGCAAATGACTCCCAAGATTATCCATATCACATCGCATTCAGAGCTGTTAATCAAATAGCATGGCTTTAGTACCAGAATTATCTCAATGTTATACATCCTCATCCAAGTATCTTTTCCATATCGCATCAGATACTATCTCTGATCTATTGCCTTTATCAACAACCTTCAAGCAACAATCATGGATTCCAAACGAAACTGACTCTTCAAGCAACAATCATGGATTCCAAACGAAACTGACTCTCCAAATACAGAGCACTAGAGAATTATGATGCCAAGACAAAATATCAATCCTACCCTTCCCTGAATTTTGTTAGGTATAGAAATGGAACATGATGACAAAGCACGTAAATTATTATTACAAATAGAATATAATAATATTACCAATGGGATTTGATTAGACAAATCCATTACAATACAGGGTTTCAGGTAGGGGTGTACAAAAACCGGCCAAACCGGTCTGCACTAACTCAGACTCACACTCAAAGCAGGAAACCGATCGAAACCGACAGAGAACCAGTTGGCCAATGGAAGGATTTTATGAAAAGTGACGAAACGACATCATTTTAGACTTCAGAATTTGAAAAAAAAAAAAAACAAAAATAAAATAGAACAGCGTTGTTTAGTTCTAGGTTAAACACCACTGGCCCCTCCCTTCCCTATTCCTACATTCATTTCGACTTCCCCTCTCTCTCTCTAGAAGACATTTGGTGTCGTTGATCCATTTCTCTCTCCCCTTCCGAACTCCTCTAGGCTCCAACGACGGCACCATTATAATGCACGCAACGACGAAACGACCCCCTCCCCTCCACCTTCACCCACTCGAAGCTTGGCTTGAGATCTCTCCTCTTTGTCGTTTACTTTCATGTAGTTCTTTTAGTCCTCTCCTAAGTTTTTGACTTTTTCTGTCATGCATTTGTTATTTTGTTGTAGATTTTTGAATTTTTTGAGATTTTGGTTGTTTGGTTTGAGATTTTGAAATTGTTGTGATGTGAATTTGGGGATGGGTATGCAATCGACGGATTAACTGTGGAACCAATCGATATTGAATGTAAGAAGCTGCTGGTTCTTTCTATCCTTGCCAGCTGATTTTGGTTCGAACCACCCCCTGTACAATCTATCATTGTGGTTTCGGTTTTGGACCAAAATCGCATGGTCATGTCGGTTTTCAGGCTTAGTTTCAGGACTGTGCTCCCACTTCAAGGGTAATACAATTGCATTTTAATTTCAAGTAATACTTGACTTCGGCCTCATCTTCTTCCTTTGTCTTCACATTGCTTCATATTAGAGCTTCTTCTTAGTCTCCTCTTTCCTTTTGTTCTTCCACGAGCTTCCTAGCATATTCTATAATGCCTCGGTTCTGGAGGTTTGAAGAGTTAGCTTTTATTATTCAATACCACAATTATAAATAATCCAGAGACTTCATAAAAATATGAACTTATTTATTTAACACAAATATCTATGTTCCTCCACAAGGATACCGAAGAAATACCTCAATACAATAAGTTAAAATCTCTATAAAAACTCGTAAATATTCATAACTTGACGTACTAAAATAACCAAAAGCTATACATTTACTAACTATGAATTTCAAATAAATACTTATACCCTCGAGCACTTATTCTTTACGATCATCGAACCTTGCTAACACTTCCTACTCTTGCTTTAGTTGAACCATCAAAATTATCCGAAATATATTATGAAAATAAGAGATGAGTTATCAACAATGGAGTAAATAGAGAATATATATTAGTAAGTAAACATTAGCATTTACAGAGTTTAAAATGCAAAACAAAATATTTCTGTTTTTAGAATGCATAATCAAAATATATTATAAAAAATATCAGAGTGAAAGTTCAAAAATATTCATAATCAAAATTCATTTGGCATAACATAACTGAAATATCATATCAGAACAAAATTTCATATTTAACCCTCGTGGTAGGATTATGCAAATTCCGATTTTCCTGAGTAGAACATAGAATGAGAATCTTCTTTTTATTATTCTCGAAGTCCCGAGTGTGCATACAAGAAGGACTACGTAGAAAATCACTTTGCTTCGAAAGTGGGTGCACCTAAAATAGAAAAATTGGTACGAATCCAAACAGAGGTCACAACTTTACACCTGTGGTAAGGTCAAAACAAACAAAAGCATAATGTTATGCATAGGTTTTCAGAAATCACAACATATCATATTAGAGCACAACAAAATCAGATCATTAAAATATAATTTTATGCACAAAATTTTATATATGCTCTCTTTTCTAAAGTAAAAAAATAAAATGTCAAAATAGTTCATGTCTATACCAATCATATCAGAAAATATTTTATTCTTATATAGAATTTTATGAGTAATGCAGAACAAATAACCGATGTGGTTTCAAATTTATTTTCATAACAAAATATACACATTTTTAAAATTAACCTTAATTCATTTATTTTTTCTAAAATTTAGTATAGAAATCCCACTTACCTAAATTTTTTAACTTTCAAAATTTGTTTACAATAGTACTGAACGAAAGTTACTCGTCACCTATAAGATATCGTCAAGTAATTTCCAAATTTTTTTAATTAAACATGTATTTCAAATCCTAAACCTGAAATACTAAGTAACCTAATTTTTTTCCTTAACTACAACAGTGACCTCTGAATTATTGCTACCAAAATCTAACTATAAAAATTTAACACCAACTAATATAATTTAAAATTCCTTAAGTATTTCTTGTTATGAAAACTTCTTGAGCTAATAAAAAGTGAGACAAAATCCATAGAAACTACAAAAATAATTTTTTAAATCGACTGGGGCCCATCGAAACAAGCCCAAGGAAAAATGCATTCAAAACCCTCCTACTTCGGCTTAAATCCTGAGGTCAAAATCATAATAAACTAAAACTAGGTTTTCTACCATCTCTACGTAAAGAGATTTACATTGGAAGCATAACATATTTAGTTTGCAAGGAGATCATTACTAGACCCAAATGCTTGTGCAACGAAGACTCACTGTGAGAGGAGTCGTGATGTAGTTGGGCGACTGAGGTGGTTACACGAGCAAGATGAGTGACTAAGCGTGATAGAGAAAGATGGTGAGTGGAGAGAGAGATATATAGTGAGAGAATGGCGATGAGGCCATGCACACGTTGAGGGCTTACCAAGAGAGTGGAGCGGTGGCATGGGGTGGCATGAGGTGGATGAAAAACTTTTTGAGTAGGTGGCAATGTCGAGGTGGGGGTTGGCGACATGGCTCATGGTGGGGAGTATTCCCTTGCTTCAGCATGTAAAAACCTAGGCCTTCCCATCCAAAGCTTATCGGCTTCTGGGCACAGAATTGCAGTGAGGAAGAGTGGCAGTGGGATTGCCCTACGGTAGTAGCAGTGCTGGGACGGTACCTTGGGGTGGCGTTGGCAGTGGAGTTGCCCCATGATGGTTAAGTTGTTTTGAGGTTTGGCAGGGTGGCTTCTCATAGTGGACACACACTAGGTTAGGGCTTCCATGAGGGTGTTGGCCAGCAATGGGGAGAACTTGATAGAAAGATCTCATTCGTGGCAGAGGCTAGCGGCAAGGTGTCCTCTCATGTCACATTGACTTGCAAGTTATTGTGCATGGAGTTGGCCAGTGGCTTTCACACAATGGCTAAGTAGGGGGACACTACAAAAAAAAAAAGGCTTATTACAACTATTTTTATTTTGTTGCAAATAAAATGATTGCAATAAGGCACTCTTTGCAATAGCTTTTAACCTGTACTCACGATTCAAGTGGAGGGGCGTTTTAATAAATCTATTTGCAGCGATTTCTAAGATTATTACAACAAATATTTTCGTCGCAAAAGTAAAAATATCTTGCGACCGTTTTTTATGGTCGCTATTTTGTTTGGGATCTGCGAAATGTTTTGGTCCCTCCTGGAAATGTTTTTGTTTCCCCCAACCCCCAACCCCCTCTCTCCCCACACACCCCAAAACACACGAAATACTCTCTCTCTCTCTCTCTCTCTGACTCTCACTCGGTGCCACTCTCTTTGGTTCCTTAACTACCATCATGTCGCCGTAGCCCAAGGTCAAAAACCGTGTCCTCTGCTCGGTGTCCATTGTAGTAAGGTATTTAAATCTCTCTCTGTTTTCTCTCTTTTCGTCCATTAGGGCTCTCTCGATTTTACCCTAATTTTCTCTCTCAACATTGTTGCTGTATGCAGGGGATCTCTACCGGAGCGAATATCTCTACCTGAGCAAGGATGAGGGGTAGCTTTCATTGAGCATTTTTCGTTCTTTACTTTTTTCTTGAGTCGATTGGAGATCTATTTATAATGACCGGCTTACAACTAGAGTAACAAAATGGTTTTCCCTCTCTTTTTTCAGTTTTTATTTGTTGTAATAATGAACGATCTTCAAGGGAAAAGAGGGGAAAATGAGAAGAAAGGGTGAGGGAGGGCTTGCGTGGTGGTACTTGTGGACCTCGGCCTTTGCGTATGCAGTTTTCCACTTGCTCTTTCACTTGCTCGTCAGGTAGTTTCAGTTTTGTGTCTTTCCAATAATTGTTATAATCTAAATTGTCCGAAACCCTAGCAAAAGTTATAAATGCATATTGATCTTAGTTGGCCAAAACTCTAATGCATCCTCATGTGGTTCTAGGTATCTTCTTCTCTAAAAGTTATCTGTTAGATTTTCTGTTGGGCTTTTCTGATTTCATTTTGATAATTGTGAATCACTTTTATTATTAATGCTATATATATTCTGATACCAAGCCTAACCTTATATTTTTACTTATAAAAAAAAAAAAAAAAAACCTAGCATAAGTGAAGTAACTATGTTAAGAGGAGCCTTTCTTTATTGATTATTGCTCAGTTTTCTTGGTAACCAAACAGGGGTTAATAATGATGCTATATTGGTGGACTGATGCTTTATTTTCTCTTTAATTGATAATCTAGAAATTGACTAGAAATAAAAGAAGAAAAACTTTTTGAGAAAATGAAAGGAAAGAAACAAGACATTATATGCATATGTAATATATATGTGCTGCTTTTTTAAAGTTGTGTGTACCTATGTTTGGCAATAGAGAATATATGGGTCAGTCAAGTCTTTCTGGACATGCAAACTATCTCTCTCAATTCTAGATTGTTGCATGCAATGCAGAGGCTACCATTTTCAATTATTGTGGGAATACACATACTTGATATGCGAAGTTTGCTTACAGTCTTTCGGTATATTTTTGGACCTCTCTCTCTCTCTCTCTCTCTCTCTCTAACACATTTGAGGTGTAGGCAAAGTGTTTGATGATGGAAATGTGGTCTCATTGGAGGGAGCACATGTCTCTGAAAAATCATTCATTATTATTAGGAGGTATGAACTTAGACTTGCCTTGAGTGTCGTGTGAATTCAATTTGACCTCGAATTCTTTCTGTTTGGACTAATCATGATCTGTTGGTCTTACATTGAGTGGTGTTTTTCTTTTTATGCAAATGAATTATACAATTGTGAAATGATTTTAATATAAGTGCAAGCTACTTATAAATATATATATATATACATATATGAAGAGAAGAAAATGATGTTTATGATTAGTTATTCACAAGATCAACTCTGTTTATATACAAATACAACTCCTTTTGAGTAATGCTGCTGATATAGAGTAATAAAAAAGTAACTAACAACATTTACACTGGTTAAGATATTCTCTGCTTACTGGTTAAGACACTCTCTGCTTACTGTCTTATATTTTTCCATTATCTTTAAGATACCCTCTGCTTATTGCTAGCTTTGAAGTAATTTTTACCTAAATATTATGCCTCTGTTAGTAGATTCAAGGCTTAGCATGCCTGCAGTTCTTTTTGGATTGGTTGCTCAAAGTGCAAGGTATAGATATTATATGTGTATAAATATATTTTATTGCGTCACCTATTTACATGTTGGTAGTGCCTTGGTGTTTTCTAAAGAAAAATCTAAGCCACACAAGTGTTTGCATTTGATGTATCTCGACACTTTTGTGTTTTCCACTTGTTACTGCATTTACTTCATTCATTGTTAAGACACTGATGTTAGACTATCTTGAACATACAAGGGCATTTTGAACTTTTAAAGTATGAGTTGAAATTCTTTTTGGCTTGTTGATATATATTTTAAATTCATCCTCCGAGTAACGTGAATTGCTTAACTGCCACTCAAGAAACATTGGGTAGTAAAGTATCAAAATATTTTAAATAAATGTGACCTCCATACTATTAAGGTTAGTTGACATTTTCTTGAATGTGAACTCTATTCTATTGCAGGTACTGTAATCAATATATTGACAAGGATGCATTATAGTACCTTATTTTGGCAGATGAGATTCTGCATTATCTCCATCCACATATAGTAACAATTGCTGAAGATGTAAGTACTTCATGTTGTTTGCTTTTATTTTCAGCCAAAATATCAACAGATACTACCTGCATCATCTGTTAACTGCTAGCGTGCACGAAAAATTAGGAAGTTATCCCAACATGGTACCAAATTATATTTTAGTTTATAATTCTAATTGAGCTGCAGGTAATATATTGTTGCTATAATGGCTAATTTTGAAATTTGATTTAGATTTTTTGCTATAGTAACTTATTTTTATTACTTTTGGCACCTTTGGTTTTTGCTTCTTGATTGTGAAAACTCTGTACCACAAGGTTTTAGAGCATGCGTTCCCAATCTGGCTTGAGCTGGCTATTCCTACTCCCTAGATGATAAGGTCTTTTTTAGATTATTAAGAAAATGGCCTCTTATTTTATTTTTTCTTTAATTGATCCTAGTTTCTTTTTATTGGGTTAATGAGTTTCTGATTTTTAAAATGAGTAAACTGACTTATGCTATTTGGATTGTTAAGTTTGTATTAATGAGTTGGAATTAATGAAGCATCACTAAATGGATTTATATAACTAGGAGAAGAAAGAACTGTTCTTTCTTGATGTATGTGCAACAACAGAACACTCTAAGGTTATACACATACTCCCTCAGCCCCAACAACCTTTTATGTTCCCAACTTCACCTGTACCATATTATTTTTTACCTGTATTTTCTTTTTTTTAATAACCTAACTTTGTTTTTACAAGTAAATAACTAACAGCTCTCTATTTAGTTGCATGGAAATTCGAGAAATTGAGATGAAGCACAGTTTTTAAATTTTGTGGGCTATGTTTATGTGCTTTTTCTTTATTATTTTCATGTCATTTTAACTTTTCATATGGTGATATGTTGTTTGTTACTTAGCAGTTTGTACTCAAACACTTGAAATGTTTAAGAATATATTATATTCTGTCTATGAATATGTGTGAGATGTTTTCTTTTGCCAAAGAAAGGCAGAGACTGAAAGTTTACTTTTATAATAACCAAATTGAAATGTGCCTAAGAAAGTCATTGCATAGATCCTGGTCTTGGATCTTCCAAACACTTCAGACTGCTGCTTGTTTGGTCATTTTGAAAGAGGATCATGTGGCATTTTTTTTTTCCATTTCTTTCTTATTTTCCATTCTGCAGGTATTCCATATATTGTGTTGGATTGAAAAAGGATCATACAAACAAGATTAGATTGTGTTGGATATTCATGAGATGATAATGTATTTTTATTCTTTTGAAAATTTTACTTAATTTTGATATTTTTTTGGATGAACTGCTACTATTAATTATTAATTTTGATATCTTTTTGGATGAACTGCTACTATTAAGTGTTATTAGGTTTATTTGTTCATGAATATTGTAGGTTCACTAGTAAATTTTTTTTTAAAAAAAATTTGTAATATACTATTTACATATACTATTTTCGATGAAAATAGGCATTTGCAACTACTTTTAATCACAGCAACAAATGTAACTATATATAAGCTTTCATCGCTATTGAGGGTATTTGAGGCGAAATAAAAAGTTATTGCGTCGGACAAAAGTGGATTCAAATGGGCATTGGCATCGTTGTGGCTAAGGAGTTGGAATGACTATTTGCCGTGAATTTTACACCATTTGTGACAGCTGAAAAATTGATACATCAATTAACTACATCCAACATGCGACCATCAAAAGTTGATATTTAAAGTATTTTGAATCGATTTTGCATCGATTTTTCAGGGCTTTTGCAACCAAAAGAAGTGTTGCAAAAACCCATATTCTTTGTAGTGATGCTATGATGGGGATGTACTAATGTGGTGATTCTATGGGATGAGAAAAGTTTGGGTGGTGGGCTAACGTTAGTGTCTCATGGGTTGGATTTTAGTGGTCCCCGTTGGTTTTGGATGCACAGTAGGCTTGGAGAAGGATTGCGGCGACCATAGCTTAGTGAAGGAAAGAATAAAAAATGAAGTTATACGTGTATATATAGTCCGTTGCGTGAATGTCGTGGGAAGCATACGTGGAACGTGAGTGCCATGCATGTCGAGGAGTCTAGAATTGTTTTCACAAGCTTGGGCTTTTTAGCTCGTTAATTTGGGCCTATGTCTTGGATAATTCATGAAATAAAAAAATAAAAAAAGAATTCATAACAAAAAGTTATTTTTCTCTGAGTTTTGTACCTCGATTAAAAACTCTACAATATTCCAACTTGTCCTGCAAGTTCTTTGGCCTAAAAAGCTTTTCCAACCAAACCAAAAATATTTAATGAACAGAATCGCTTTGGAGCGTTATCATCTGCTTTTGAGGTGAAACCAGCCTCCAACAGGCAACAAGCACACCACTAATGTAGTGAAAAATTCTATAAGGACCACTCCATTAGATTTTCCCACAAAATACCTTAAATATTGTTTTAAATTTCATATCATATCGATCAATATAGTTAAAATATGTCGTACCGGCTACCTGACCAGTACAGAATAATGGGTTGTTTCGTAATAGTCGATATTTTGAGCATACTGGCTGAAATATCGGCCTATGTTTCGATTGTATCATATTTTGGCATTTCATATATTTTTTTTTTGTTATTTTTTTTTCACCTCAATTCAAACTAGACTATATATATATATATATATATCTTATTCATATATTGACTATTATTTTGAAATATAATTTATATATATATAATTTATTTATGTATAGACTATTTCGAAATGGTACCGGTATCGAAATATTTCGTTTTAGTGCCTTGACTGATATTCCTACTGGTACGGTATTCAAAACATTGACCCTAAACCTATTTTCACTCCAGCATTTTATTACCCACTTACCATATTCACAACAAGGTTCATAATCCACCCAGATTTACAATCACAACAAACATCTCCATTTCATCCCTTCCGATTTCAAAATTTAGCAATAATCCACACATTTGTAAAGCCAAGGTCATTTTCCTCCACACCAAAAACAAGTAGAATTAAACAACACAGTCTAACTTGATGTTAAATTCAAACCCAAATCCTTGTTTTGGGTCTTTTTTCTTTTGTTTCGGCCTGAAAAAAAACTAGAAATAGTTTGAAGTGCTCCCTCATATCAGAAGAAATGCCTATCTCAAATCCATCTTGTATATTGATGCTAGATTTTGGAAGGGAAATAAAAATCCATGGCAAAACGTACCACTGAGACTGGCTGGTGTCAATAGGATATGCGAATCTGGCATCAATGATTTTGAGAGAGAACCTCTATATAAGAACAGAGGTTTTGAAGGGTTTATGCATTATTTGGTCAGAGTCGTGGCATCTTAGATCGAAATCCGCAAATCAATCCTGTCTTTCTCAAATGATGAATTTGCTTTATGCTAATAGGACTGAAATGGGTTGTTATTATTTAGTCAAAGTTTTTTTTTTTTTTTCTTGTTGGAATGTTCGGTTTAATTGGTAAACTTTAAGTGGGCAATGATGTTTTTTGAGCGTTGTTACAATTGAAAGCAAGAGAATCAAGGGAGGAGAGAAGGGGGGATGCAAATTAAAATTCGAGAGTCTGGGCAGAGAAAAAAATATTTCAAAGAGGAAGAGAGGGGTGGGGGGCCAATGCAAGAGCCATACATGAGAGAAGAAAATGAGAGAGAAAGAGAGAGGAATATAGGGATCCCCGCCGCGACATCGTGGTTGACGTGGCTAACCACCTCAGCTGCATAAAAAAAAAAAAAGGAAACGAGAAATAAACACGATTGAGGGAGGGAGGGAGGGAAATCTCCATTTTCATTTCAGCTCTGCTCACGATAACCAGACCCAATCCATCTCCGCCCAATCTCATCTCTGGTCTTCGTCTTTAGTCACCGTGCGTGGTTGCCGGACAAACTCGCCATCCCGGTGTTGGTTTTGCCGGTTGTGCATTTCAGCTCTTCCATTTGAAGCTCACGGTAACGAGACCCGTCTCCGCCTAGCTCATTTTTGGTCTTCGTCTTTTGTCTCCGTGTGTGGTCTCCATCTCTGGTCGTTTTTGGTCTCCGTCTATTGTCTCCGTTTATGGTCTGGTCTCCATCTATTGTCTCTGTTTCCCGGGTTCGTTTTTTATTCTATTGTTTGTTTTTGCTTCCATATTTTAGTTTTTGCTTCCTATTTTTTGTTTTTGCTTTGTTCTAGCATTAGTGTTTGATTTTTTTCTTTTTGACAATGCTAAAACCTAATGATGAAAGACGGGATTTTTGACATATACTGAAATGTAGCGGCTCTGAAGACTCGATATTTGGCATATACTGAGACCAGAGGTTCTTTTTTGAAGCATTTTTCTTTTGGAGATGAACTATAGGAGTAAAAATATGCTTTTTGAAAATTTCTGTGTTTTGTTTTGTATTGCTTTTCTTTTATTTTATACAAATGAATGATGTAGGAAAACTTTATGAGCTTTATGGAATTTTTTGTGGTTGTAAACCACTATATATCAATTTATTTCTAAGTTTACCATCAAAAGTGAGAGTTTGATGTGGAATAAGATACTAATCTAGTTATAATTGTTGCAAATAATGTAGGAGAACAAATTTTCTATGGTTGTGATCTCTTGGGACTGTTAATCATTGCCATCTCAAAGAAAGCCGGAAGTGTATCTTAAGGTTGGCTGTTTTAAATAAACCCAATGAAGCCAATATTTTATTTCCCTTAATATTTCTTTATTGTTTGTTCTTTTAGTAACCTTCAGCTTTCATTAATAAAGCGACATAAATGAGGATACAATTTTAAAAATTGATTTATTTAAGGTAGTTTTTGTTCAATATTCTTTTAAATACAAAAGTTATTTGATGAAAGATTGAATTTGTTGTGTATGTGAGAATACTTCCCCCCAACGTCTCAGTGATAGTGATTATTTTTTTTTTTCACAGTGCTAAAACTCAACGATCCTATATAACATGGGAAACGGGGGAAGAACAGTTATCGGGGCAACTACCATCTTGGTCAAATTCTTTATCTACGGTATGTTATTTCATTTAATATATTAATTAAAACGGTATTGTTTAGTCAATATTTATTTCTAAGCTGGTACATCAATAACTTGATCTAATAACATGTTATGATTTATTTTTGTAGATTGTTTTCTTTACACCTATAAAAAAATGATTGCTTCTTAGCAGGAGTCTAATTAAACACTTTTTTTTATATATATTTTTTTTTGCAGAATGCTGGTATAAGCAGAATCCAAGATCTAGAGGGTAATAGACATGATGGTGGGGAAACTGAAGTACCATGTGGATCTCCTAGGGAAATTGAAAATGTCAATGCCGGGACATCTTAGAATGTGCAAGTGGACGCTGATACAATTGAGGAGCCGAAATTGAGGATGGAGTTTGATTCCCTTGAAGATTTATTAAGTTATTATAAGGAATATGGTAAGAGATGCGGGTTTGGGGTGATGACAAAACAAATTGAGAGAGAAGATGACGAGACTCATACAATTAGATATGTCACTCTCGCATGTGCCCGTGGTAGGAAGGCTCGGAATAGGACCACGAATGTTGCTAACCCACGTCCGACAAGAAAGACGGAATGCAAGGCAAAAATTAATGCCTTAAGTCAAGATGGAAAACTACGGCTGACTACAGTACACCATATTCATAATCATGGCCTTAGTCCAAGGAAGGCTCATTTTTTTCAATGTAATAGAAAAGTCAGTGATGCCATAAAAAGGATCCTAGATACAAATGATATATTGGACATCCAAATGAGTAAGAGCTATGGATCTCTTGCTGCTGACGCTTGTGGATACGAGAAGCTGTCATTTATAGAAAATGACTGTTGTAACTATATTGGCAAAGTAAGGAATCTACGACTTGGTGTAGGTGGCGCTAGAGCGCTTCAAGAGTATTTTTATGGATGCAATTCAAAAATTCGGGATTCTTTTATATAATGGATGTGGATGACGACGGGGTGTTAAAAAATGTCTTCTGGGCAGACCCTGGTAGTAAAGCAGCGTACAAATATTTCGGTGATGTGGTTACATTTGATACCACATACCTAATAAATCGATATAATATGCCTTTTGCATCATTTGTTGGTGTAAACCACCATGGCCAATCAATTCTGTTGGGAGCAGGTTTGATTTTCATAGAGGATACCGATACATTTGTCTGATTATTTGAGATCTGGTTGAAGTGCATGGATGGTATCGCTCCGAAAGCTATCATTACTGATTAGGATAAAGCAATGAAAAATGCAATCGATATTGTTTTCCCAGAAGCCTGGCATAGACTTTGTCTTTGGCACATTTTGAAGAAAGTCCCCAAGAAACTTGGCTCATATGGTTCCTACAAAGCTGGGATGAAGAATACATTGATGAGATGCGTGTATGAAACCCAGAATGTTGAAGATTTTGAGGAATGTTGGGCTCAATTGATTACCACTTACAACTTGAGTAAGAATGCATGGTTGCAGAGCTTGTACGATGAGCGTGAGCATTGGGTACCGGCATACTTGAAGGAGTCTTTTTGGGCTGGAATGAGTACAACACAGAGGAGCGAGAGCATAAATGCATATTTTGACGGTTACGTTCATTCTAAGACAAACTTGAAGGAGTTTGTGGACCAATTTGATATTGCATTGAAAATAAAAATTGAGAATGAAAATCTCGCGGACTTCCATCCATTTAATGCAACAATCCCCTGCATATCTAGATCACCGATTGAGAAGAGGAAGGAGTTTGTCTCGCCACATTTTGGCCATATTCCAGCGGAGTGAAATTACCAATTTGCTAGATATGTATATTTTAGATCGATAGAGGAAGGATATTAAAAGGCAATACTTGTTAATCCACAGTAGATATGATACATGGGACCAACGAGAAAAATATAGTAGATACTCAAGTCTGTTGCCCGTTTATTATCAGATGATTATATACACAGCATATTCAATAGAGCATACTAAGGATGTGAGAAGTAAGTTATATGCAATGACTAAGTTGTATCGTACTAACCAAGAACCCACATTGATAACTCAAATGGGTACCAATGTTGATGGTATGACAAGGGACGGTACGGGCGATGATTCTATGCAAGTACGCAGTCCACGTGTTATGCGAGGGAAAGACAGACCCCCATCTCAAAGGACTGCCTCAAGAATGAAGTTGGATATGCAGAAAGCTAAACAAACGACAAAGAAAGCACCAACAAAGGAGAAACGTAAAGATGTAAACTTATGAGTCTTTTATTTAAATTTATAAAATGAAATAATATTTTGGTTATGTGTTTTTGTTTATTACTTATTTAATAGCGAGATGTAGGAGATGCCCAAGTCAGGGATATGGGAGATACATGCAAGAATTTATTTGGTTCTTCAGAGATGGATTTTTCCAATGTTGGACATATGCAGGTACAATGAGTAACATCAAGCATCATCGATATGTTTTTTCTTCTTTCATTCAGAATGCATATTTTTTAACAACTCCAACCTATGTTTGATTTCCAGCAGAGTGAAATTCTAGGAAGCGCAACTTTATACATTGCTGGAACCCAGCCCCCAAAAACAGTGATGCTGAGTCAAGAAAGCATAAGTGAATCCTACTCGATTTTTTTTCCAAGCTTACTACTAATATCTTTTAGCTGATTAATATATTATGGATGGGTTTATTATATACAGATGCAATTTGAATTAGATGAATCACAACCGCTATACTTTGTTTTGGATGGATCACAATCAAGAGAATAATGACCCTCATTTGATGGATGTGTTACTACTGATATTTTTTTGTATAGTGAATGTATTCCAACCCATTTTTTTGTATAGTTGTAACACCTCGATTTTTTTCCTCAATTAAGACGTAAATCAAAGCATCCGAACAAGTAACACAAGGCTACTTATCCTACATAAATGTAAAGAATAGCATGCATGCATCTAAACTTACTAATTAAATGCAATGCAAATCGCCGCAGAAAGAGGTAAATATTCAATATATGCAAGAGATCTAACTCCTGCATAAATAGATCACATGGGATAGTAAAACTATAACTTTCAAAACTTCATATTTACAAAAACATATTGTATCCAAGACTTACATAACCCAGTTAGTTTCTTAAAACAAATATTGTATCCCACCGTCATCCATTAATCTTATTATTCCACTTGATCACGTACATGAGAGATCATTCCAATTGGAGATGAGTATTCAGTAGGACTCTCCGGGTACCTCAGAATCTCTTGTGTTGTTTGAATCTCATTGCAATTTATCTAATTCTGCAACAACATCTATCATTCCATAATGAATGATAAATAAAATTTAAAAGAGTGAGATTTCTAAGAAATCTCAGTAAGTACACAGTTAACAAAATAAGGCATAGATAACATTAGATCATACATAGCAATGATCACAGACCTATAGCTTATAAAAATGCTTTATGAGACTTATGCATGTCAATGACCACTTTTTTCATACAAACTTAGACCTTAATTAGACCCAGCATCTTATAATTAAAACTTATACTTTCTATCTTATTTCTTAATCTTGTGGGTTTTACTTAATGCTTATCCTCGACAGGCGTTACGTATCGCCGTCCCTGTCGGGTCTTACTTATCTCTTATCCTCGATGGGCGTTATATATCGTCCCCATCGGGCTTAATTAGCATGACGCTTCAGCTTATCCATACATATAACTCATCAATCGTCCGGGCATTACGTATCGCAGTCCCCGTCGTGACACGGAAAATACTTAACATAGCGGGTATTATGTATCGTCGTCCCCGTTAGTATTGTTAGTCGTCGGGGAGTTACGTATCGCCGTCCACGTAGTGACACGACTCTTAACTTATAGAATCACGTCAATCTTTCGGGTGTTACGTATCGCCATCCTCGTCATGACATGACTTAAGTCTTATCATATTTTCTTAAAGTTTTCTTAACGTATTTTCTTAAAACAGACTTCATGACTTATGACGACACATACATGTGACGAAATGTAACATTTGCATAAATTTAAACTTATGACATGCATGTTTCATATTTTCATAAATCATATGACATATAAAAATATATCACATGAACTTACATGCATATACGTCACCTAAATTTGTAACGTCAAACCTTAACAACTGATACATATACAATTAAATAAAATATTATAATCTTATTAAACTAGGCTGGCCGAATTGCATGAGAAACTAAATCTTAATTATTTATTTATTTAACTTATTTAACTTAAACCAAGATTTACGTAATTACACAGTTTAAGCCTATTTATAAGTTTACTTCAATATTTCTCTTATATATATAATTTTATTATTTTATTATTGTTATTAGCACAATAATTCTCAAAAATCTTACAAGTAATTTGAAATTTCTAAGCTTACCATACTTAAAAAAAAAAAAACTCATTCAAATAATTCACTAAAAGTTTAGAATAAAAGAAATCCCTTTGAAGTTCATACCTAATATGTTCTGCCACTTAATCCCAATTTAGCCATTTATAGAGTTTTTATCTCTTGAAACTTAAAACACAAAAGTTGTAGAACTTTATCTTAGCTTTTCATAACCTTTTGAATTATTCAATTTCAACATCACACTAACAAGTTATAATCAATTTATCAAAAGATGTTAAATCTATCAACATTACCCCTTTTAAAAACGAAATTTGCTAAGGTTGATTTATCATTTTTTTTTTCAAATTAATACCTCATATTTTCACATAATCATTTTAATATATAATCATAAAATATATTCTTAAGGTTTTAAAATTTTTCTTAGCATTTTTCCATAACAAAAACCACTCCATAAGTCAATAGCTTTCAATCTACTACATAAGCAATACATAAGCTCAAACAAGTACAAATTAAATCTATAAATCAAGCCACTTATACTACACCAAGATTATGTTAAGTAGTGCACTTAAAAATGTTCTCCAAGCTTGAATTGATGATAGAACCAAGCCCTTGCAAGGATTTCCTCAAAATCACTCAATTAACTTTCTTAGATATTGTGTTGAGGTTAAAGGTTTGATGAGGGTTTTTCTTTGTATTTTCTCAAGCTAGGCCGTGTGTTTCATCCTCCTAAAAGGGCCTTAGAAGTCTCATGCACTTATTTATAGGGAGAGAGGTGACACTTTAGGCAAAAAGAAGAGATAACATTTGCAAGACATGTCCGATTCTCTCTTGGTGCCATGTGTGTGTGTTTTGTTACCTTAGGCTCATCATCACCTCTAAAGTTTAGGCTTAGTTGGTAATATTCTCATCCAAGGGTCATGGTTGTACCACTTATATGCATATCTTGATCAATGGCTAGAATCATTCTAGCACATGAAAGGAAAAAGTAGCAAACTTTCAAAATATCATCTATGAGTTGTTATTTGGCTATTTGGTTCCTCCCTGGTTATAGAAAAATTATCCTTCGAGAAACTTTTCTACCACATGACACCTACCTCTCCACACATGTCTAGAAGATAGAAATGGAGAGGACCAATCAGATTTAAGCTCCTAAGGTAAGTCGGTGGTACAATTCATTTTCGGGTTTCAGTTTACGCTCAATTCAGGTCAGTCCACTTCAATCCAAAATAACCCATTGATACACTTCGAGTATCCAAAAACTCAGAAAATGAAAGTTTTAGATAATCCTTTTAGGGATCTATAGAATCTTAAATTACCTTATTCAAAAATCATATGAAAGAGAAATGATCAATTTATCGAAACACATCAAAACCATCCAAGAACACCCAATCCGAGTTCTCCATTTGTTTTCCTTTGTTTTCTTACCCACCAAGGCTTTTAGATAAGTTCTTATCAACTTGCCACATGTTTCTACAGAAGTCAAGACCTCAGAAAGTTTGGTAGCCAATCACAATTTTCGTCACATGGCCAAATATAAGGCAACTCATCTAAGTTGGTTACCAGTTGACTCCTATTCCTATTTGTCCACTTCACACTAGCTTTCTTCTTTTATACATTACTTATCTTCAAAAATCCAAAACACAAAAGTTCTAGAAATACGTCTTAAGGTTCTATAGGAACTAAAGTCACTTCATTTGGAACTCATATGACCAAGTTATGATTTTTCTACCTAAAGTCGACAGATAAGCCCAAGAGTACCAATCTGGGCACACCAAGTGTTTGATAAATGATCCCTCATTTGACATATTTCTACACACTTATTCAGGCACATGAAACTTACTAAATAAAATCCGGGCACACAAAACTTACTCAATAAAATCTTCTCATTTGACATATTTCTACACACTTATCAAGGTCTTAGGATAATTGAGAAAATATATCAAATGCTTAATCTTAATCAAAGTCACTAGTCAACTCCAAGTCAATGCCTATATATCCAATTTAAATCTGCCACCTCAATCTCAATTTCGTATTTTATTAAATCCATATCTCTTAAAACTCAAAACATAAGAATTGTAGATATTTCTCTTAGCTTTCCAAATTATTTTGAATCATTTTAATCCGATATAAATTAAGTACTTTATGTCCATATTACTGAAGGACGTTGAAACTGTCTAAATTAGCATAATCCGAAAATATCATATGGTATATTCCTTACTCATACCACTTGACTTCCTTTATAAATTTTCTTCAATTTCTATACAATATTACCTTAAATATTCAAAAAAAAAATATCTTCTTATCCTATTTAGTGTCTCCCATAATTTTTCTCCAATACTAATAAAAGACTCATAAAAACTATAAACGTATATCCAAATTCTAAGGGTTCCCTAAAATAATCTTAAAGAAACATGATCATGCCAAATATGAAAATTAAACAAATAATTAAAAAAATCTAGGTTATCACAATAATGAATGTGTTCCAACCCATTTTCTAAGTTTTTTGTTGTCTCTTTTTTTGGCATTCACGTTGGGCTGATTTGAGACAAAGTTGATGGGTTTTTTTTGTAAGTAACAGTTGTGGGAAATTGTGTTTAGTTATATGTGTGTATATATATATATATATGGATCATATGGTATATGCACGTTAGGCAGGCTTTTTGAGTAGGTTTTAGGTTATATATGGATCATATGGTATATATGGATCATATGGTATATATGGATCATATGGATCATTTTGTTTTGTTGATGATTAGTTATATTATGCTAGTTATTGAGCAGGTTTTTTTGTGCTAATTTTGGTTAATGATGAATAGTGCATGTTGGATTTTTAATGTGCCCAGCGTATTGTATTTTGTTTTGTAGATGAGCAGGTTTTTTTGTGTATATTTTGGGTTAATGATGAATGGTGCAGGTTGGGTTTTTAATTATATTTGACAATATTGTATTTTGTTTTGTAGATGAGCAGGTTCTTTTGTGTATATTTTTGGTTAATGATGAATGGTGCAAGTTGGGTTTTTAATGATATCTGAGGGTCTTGTATTTTGTTTTATAGATGAGCAGGTTTTTTTGTGTATATTTTGGGTTAATGATAAATGGTGCAAGTTGGGTTTTTAATGATATCTGAGGGTATTGTATTTTGTTTTGTAGATGAGCAGGTTTTTTTGTGTATATTTTTGGTTAATGATGAATGGTGCAGTTTGGATTTTTAATTATATCTGAGGAAATAGTTGCTTAATGGACAAGTTCTCTTGTTTTGCTAATTGGACAAATTCTCTTGTTTTTGGCATTTTTCATTTCAAAATTCTAAGATTCTATTTTCTGAATTAGATTATGGGTTGAAAAATATTTCACACATGAAATTCAGAAGAGTGAAATGCTAGAAATGTAATTTTGTTTGGGTGTTTTGCCCCTAGAAGTGGTGCAATTGCTGTCCGACAAACTGGTAAAGCATTACCAACTCCAAATTAAAAGCTTTGTAGCAATAAATAGCAATTATAACAAACAACACCAGAGAGCAAAAAAGACAGCACTGAAAAAATAAAATACAACTTAGTTGTCTATCCAATTCAATTGTCTATTCAAATGGCCAAGACAGCAAGAGCAGCCACCACAGGTTCATAAGCTACCAAAAAAGGGAGCAATCACCACAGCTCCAAAATGCTCGATTTACTTATATAGTACTAAATAAAGCTCATGTACAAATGCAAAACAGCAATAAATACGAAGTAGTCTGCCTAAATGCGATATTTTAGCTTCTTCTACATTAAGCATCAGCTAGTTCTACATAACTTGGTCAATTTGATTGGATAGAACCATTTGTTCCATCTTGATCTCATCCACTACCTTACGCAGCACAATCTCCCTCTTTTCGAGTCCCTTGCGTATCTTCTCGACCTTTTGCTCATTCTTTAAAAATCCATTCAATCTTTCATGAAGTTGAAACTCAGTGACTTCATTACTATCCATCACCCACTTGGAAAAACTTACAATATGGCAATCCCTGATCATTTATTTCATAAGAACTATTGGAAATGATAAACCGTACACATAAAAAAATTTAGACAAAAAATGAAAACAAATAATGTAGATGTAAGTTACCTCTTTGTTGTACTGTGGACACCCTAAGAAGGGACGTCTAGGATTTTTTGCAATAGTTAAGTCCTTCAGTGTGGCTTCAAGCTCGCAGAAGCACAATGGTTGGCTGACAGTACATTTGGCAAAAGATGAAGATATTGATGATGATGTCGGCATTCTAGTATTAAAAATGAGAAGGCAAATATTACAAATCCATAAAATGTTCTACAAAAACATTTAATAGGTTTTTAACTCTCAACAATAATAATCAAGATATGTAGAAAATACAAATTAAGTTGCCACAAAGGCACACAGATTGGGGAGGTAAATGAGACTAAAATGATGTAGCCATATTGAAACAAACATTTATATGGGTGAACATACCTTGACTCTTGAGGTTGTGAAAATAAAAATCACATTAGCAACTATAGAGAAACCAATAAATAAGTAAGGATCAATTGGAAAACACAAGCTCAAAATAAGCCAACAGATCTTAAACCATGAAAACAACAAAAACAAATTTGCAGCAACACTTACAAAATCGCAATCAACACTTCAAATCCAACTGATCAACACTTTAACAATCACAATCAGAAATCCAACAGTTTCATAATACTAAAAGCAACAATCTGAAAAATACCTAGGTTTTCGAGTAGAGAAAAATGACCCCCGAAAGCAACTTGTTCGGATTCGCAAGGGTTAGGGTTTTCAACACTTCAAAAAATCACAATCAACACTTCAAATCATAGTTTTGAATTCCGTTCCGTTCCGGCCGGAATGTTCCGTTCCAGTATCTCAACTGGTGCACTATACCTCATTGTTCCATTCCGGTCCAAATTCCGGCCCGTTCCGGTCCCTATTCCGGTTTAGATTATTTTTATAATTTTTTTATATTTGAATGAATTTTTTTTTAATTTTAAATTTAGATGGTATTTAATTAATTCTAGAATATAAAATATATTTATATATTTTGTAATTTTAAATACGTCTTTTTTTAAATATTATTATTTTTTAATATTTTACCTATTTATTTATTTTTGTATCTCAACTCAAATTTGTATTTTTTTAACTTATAATCATTTTATAAATCTTTAATTCTTTTAATATGTAAGTGTGTATCATGTATATGTATACATATATATGTATCATGTATATATATGTATACATATATATGTATACATATACATGATACACACTTACATATATATGTTTTTATTCTATTAGTTGTTAGTTTATATATATATATATAAATATATATTATAATATATAATTAATCCCGAAACGGCACACTGGAATAGACTGGTACCGAAATATTCCATTCCAGTGTCTCAACCGGAACGGAATTCAAAACTTTACTTCAAATCCAACTGTTCAACACTTTAACAATCACAATTAGAAATTCAACAGTTTCATAACACTAAAAGCAACAATCCGAAAAATACCTGAGTTTTCGAGCAGATAGAAGTGACTTCTGAACATGTTTTGGAGCAAAGAACAAGCTTTGGGTGGATTTGGGTTAGGGTTTCGGGGCTTTATGAGAAGAGGGTTCGTGTGGGCTCTTGGGTTTGTATGGATTCGTGGGCTCATGTGGGTTCGCGGGTCCGTGGGTTTGTGGGTTTCGTGGGTTCCGGTTCGAGGAGGGGCTTTGGTTCGTGAGCTCCGTGAGCTCTAGTTCGTGGCCTTAGGGTGGAAGACAACGGGTATGTAGGTTCAGGAGAGAGGGAGGAAGACGAGGAAAAGGGAAATGAAAGAGTAAACAGAGGAAAATTGAGAGAGAAATAAAATGAAAGAGGAATGACCGAAGGAAAATGAGGGATGACGGTGAAAACGAAAACTACGTCGTTTCATTAGTGTGCCACGTTGGACACGAAGTTGCGGTGGGATTAATGACTCGATTGTATAAAGTATTTTCCAAGAGGGAGAGAAGGGGGTGACAAAGCAACAAGGAAGAAGAAGTTCACTTTATTTTTCTAATTTGCATAACACAATAGTTGTTGTGTATGGCTTACGTGACCCATTTTTACTGGACTCTATTAAATAGAGATTAACGGGTTAGTCCGGTTTAAAACTATTCTCACAAACTTAACTAAATTGACAAGCCCATTAAAAACAATTATAATATTCGCCGAATATAAAATTTGGGCTCGCAATCTCAATTAAAAAAAAGGAATATCCTGGGGGGCAGACCGTCTGCCCCCCCCCCGAACGGAGCAGCCCCCGCCGCCCGGTGGCGGTGGGAGACACCGCCCACGCCATCGGGACCGGCGGACTCAGGCGATCTCACCCCTACGACGGCGAGCTCTGACGAGCTTCGATGTGCCCCCGGCTGCCTTAAACCCGTTTCGGACCCGTCCGTCGGTCCCGATGGCGTGGGCGGTGTCGCCCACCGCCACCGGCGGCGACTCCGTTCGCTCCATGGTCGAATTCCCTTAAATTCATCTTCATTTTATTTTTTTATTGTGTTTTTTATTGTGTTTTTTTATTATGTTTTGTTCATTTTATTTTTTTATTATATTTTTAATCTTCATTTTTTTATTTAATCATATTTTTTATTTTATTTTAATGTTTTTTTCATCATAAAGCAGCCCAACTAACGTTGGGCTGCTTTAGACGCTGGGGACAGCCAGACCGGTCCCTAGCGTCTCCCTAAAAAAAAAATACTCGAAAACTCATTGGTCTTTTCGTATATATAAACCCAAAAAAATTTGAGCGCTAGGGCAACCCGGCAGCCCCCTCACATGCAAGGGTGTTACATACTCATAGTTTGGGCATGGGAGATTCCTAGTAAAACCAATACATGAAAGCTCAAGATCATACAAGAACAAACTCATTATGCCAGGGGAAATGAAAGCAACTACCAAAGACGAAGCCCAGGAGTTCACGTGAGTGGCGGAGCCATGGAAGAGTGCAGCTGACCTTCAGGATTTGAACTTAGGAGGTGCACGGAGGAAATTGGCCAATCTACAATGAATGGAGGAATGAGAGAGCACCACCCACAAACGATGAAATAGAGTGCGAAGGATTTAGGGGAGGGAGGGGAAGGGGAGACGAAAATCGCACAACAATTGCCTCTTCGTATTTTTCTTTTTTTTGGTTTTTTTATATAAAAAAAGCTAAAGTTGTTGCCATATCAGCTTCGTGCACGAAATCAGATGCCAAAATGCCTATACCCAGCGGGATTATTTATAATCGTAAAATGTCTAAATATTGTATAATTATTTTTAAAAAAATAAATAAAATATGAGATTAAGATGAAAAAAATAATTTTTTACTAGTGAAATTTATTTTTTTATAAAATAATTATATAATATTTACGTATTTTATGACTGTATATAAAATTTGTATTTTTTAGAGTAAACTCGAATGGATTCATTGATAGTTCAAGACACATTTTTTTGATAAATACATCTTCATCCCTTTAAGTTTGCTATGTTCATTGGTGGGGATGTATTTGTCCCCCCGCGTCCTGTACTCCAATTTTAATAAAAAAAATTCTATTTATTATCTTTTATATCACAAATTAATATATAATTTATTGTTTTTTATCTTTTATTTAAATATATATTAATGTGTAAAAATATATATAAGTTTAGTTTAAAAAAATAAAAATGAGAAATTGCACACACGTCGATAAGTAAGGTGAAAATGATAAAATAGCATATAAAGGAAAAGCTGGAGTAAGTTGGGTTCGGCAAAAAGTGTGGAGGTTTTTTGGGATTTAGGGATCTCTCTTGTTTTAATACAGCCTTGCTAGCCAAGAACTCGTGGAGATTTCTAACAAGAGTAGTGCTAGAGTGAAGCTACACTTAGAGCACTCACTCTCACATGTTACTGTTCATATGAGCAGTAACATGTGAGAGTAAGTGCTCTGAGTGTGGCTTCACTCTATAATTTTTCTTCTAACAACCCTCTTCCTTCGTGTTTTCAAAGGGAAATATTATCATAACTCAGATTTACTTCAGGCAAAAGCTAGCCATTCAAGCTCCTTTAATAGGAGAAGCCTTCTTTCGAGTTTGAAATTGTTAAAGGGAAGTGTGGTTTGGCAAGTTGGCAATGGGAGAAGCATTAAGGTGTGTCATGATAAGTGGTTGCCAAGCCCCTCTTCTTGTCAGGTTCATTTTCCTGTTTCAATTCTGGAATCAGGAATTGGTCAGATCTGTCTTTCTTGCACATGAGGCTAATTTCATTCTATCTATTCCTATTAGCAGAAGGGCAAATGATGACAGGTTAAGATGGGTGGAAACATATCGAGGTCTCTTCACTGTTAAGAGTGCCTAATGCCTATTACAAGGCTTCTGCACTTAGATCTTCTTAAAGGGCTGCTTCATCCAACACTCAAAAGTAACAGTATCCAATGGAAAGGGCTCTGGAAATTAAATACTCCTGGAAAGTTCAAGCAGGTTGTATGGAAAGCTCTACACAATATTTTGCCAGCTAAGGCTGTCTTGCTTAAGAAGAAAGTGGTGAATTGCAACCTCTGTCCTATTTGTGGTAGAGAGTAAGTGTCTACACTCCATGCTTTATGGACCTGTCCTTCTGTGGTGGATGTTTGGGGGGAGGTTAAAAGCCCTGTTTGTAAATGGTACACATCATATGTCTCCTTTCCACAGTTATGGTCTGATATGGAGATGAGATTGCCTCGAGATAAACTGGAATTGGTGGTGTGCATTGTGTATGAGTTGTGGATCAGAAAGAAATTTTGCTATTTTTAACAAGAAGTTCAAAAGTCCTTTTCTTGTTATTGAAGGGGCTATTCAGAGTTGTCTTTATTTCAACAGCAGAATCACTCAAGCTCTGGACCTATTATCACATCTCCACCTCTTTGTGTTGTTAGCAGATGGCAACTTATCACCATGGCCCTATCTTAAGTGCAATTTTGATGCCTTATTTGGCTCAAGCAGTGGATCTAAGGGAGTTGGTGTTGTTATTCGTGATGTTGGAGGGTCTATTCAGATTACATTGATTGCTGCAATAATAAATGTGTCTTCACCTGCTCATACTGAATTATTGGCACTCTATCGGGCTATTAATTTATGCATTGATCTTAATTTCGCAAGTGTTATTTTCGAGGGGAATGCAAAATCAGTGATCGAGACAGTGCTTTCTATGGCTAAAGATTACTCCTGGCTGGGTCAATTGGTGGTTGATATTCAATATGGTTTTCAATGTCAACCTGCATGGAAGCTTGTTTATGCTCCAAGAGCATGCAATAATGTTGCTCATGTAGCTGCGGATTTGGGACAAAGAGTTGAAAGTGAGAGAATTTGGGTTGAAAATGGTCCAGAAGATGTAATTGATGCTGTATCATCTGACTGTATTCACTCTCAATCCTTGTTTGATTGAGGTAATGAAGTATGCCTTCTTTCAAAATAAAAAAGAAAAACTTTTAAAAAATACATATAAGGTTACTTTATGGTCGATACCAGCGAAACGATCAAACGGCTATTAAAAGAGCCGAAAGATACTACTTACCGGTTTCTCGTGCCCTCTTCTCTCTTTGCTTTCCCTCTCTCTCTACAATGAAGATAGCAAAGTATAACATGAAGGTCATGCATGTCTAATGCCTTTTATCTACGAAATCTCCATCTTCTGCAAAATCAAGAAAATGTGAAAGAGGGAGTGTAAGATTTTCAACAAAACCGCTACTGTGTTTAAAGCAACAAAGTAAAAGGGAGGAAGGGGGAGAGGGGAAAGCTCTCCTTCCAAGAAGCGAGAAGGAAAAGAGAGGCAAGGACTCGATAAAGGAATGGAAAGGCTTAAGAATAAAGCGCCCAAAAATAATCACAAAAAAGAGGAAAATGGTGGGAATCTTTCTCCGCCTCACACTGTGTAGGCGATCTGTTGAGATGTGGCTTGAATAAAGCACATCAGATTGCACTTTGAGTCTCAACCCGTAACTTCGCTCAACTCTTGCTCGACAGCCGCTCGAGCGAGACATCAGACAGAGATTTCGATCCAGGCAGAAACTTCGCTCGACTCTCGCTCGACCTCCGCTCGAGCGAGAATCAACCCTAGGGTTGCATCGCTTCCAGAATTAGGGTTAGCGCTGTCTGGAATAGTATTCCGCTCAAGCGAGAAGATCTCGCTCGAGCGAGATACTGCATAGATAAGGATCGCTGCATTTGAACGGAGAGAACGGGGCAGAGGGCTGTGAGAGAGCAGAAGATTCCGCTCGAGTGAGAAGACGAACACAGCAGCATCCGTCTCCCTTTTTCTTCTTGTTTGATTTTGTAGATCAGAGAGTCATTTGTAAAGGGTTTGAGAGCCTTGTGAGAGAGAGAGCTTTGTAATTTCTGAAGTGTACTCTATCTTCTGTTATTATAGTGATTCAGACAGACCCAACAGTGGATGTAGGCTCAGTTTGAGCTGAACCACTTCAAATCTTGGTATCCATTACTGTTCTGCGTCTTTAGTTTTATTTCTCTTGGTTGCATCCGCTGCGTGGCTCCATATTTATTGTTTGTTGTTCGGCCCATCCCCAACAAATTGGTATCAGAGCGTTCTTGAGCTCTGTGAAGATCTGAAAGGATGGCCTCAATAAGTTTTGGAGTAGAGAAATTTGACGGTCAGAACAGTTTCAGTTTATGGCGCTTGAAGATGAAGGCTTTGTTGCGTCAGCAGTGTCTGTTCAAGGTTGTAGAAGGAGTAACTGGTGAGTCTCCTGCATCTTCAAGGAATGAGGAAGAACTGGCTTACAGTACTATTCTACTGTCACTATCAGATGAAGTTTTGAGGGAAGTTGTAGAGGAAGAGACCGCGATTGGTCTGTGGAACAAGTTGTAGAGGAAGAGACCGCGGTTGGTCTGTTTTTGAAACAACAGTTATACACTCTCAAAATGGAGGAATGTACTTCTATTTCTGCACATCTAGATGAATTTAATAAGATTATTATGGATCTGAGGAACATAGACATTAAGATTGATGAGGAAGATCAAGCCTTAATTGTTTTGTATTCATTGCCTATTTCGTTTGATAATTTTGTAAACTTAATGTTGTATGGTAGAGATACAATCTCCTTAGTAGATGTCAAGTCTGCTTTGAATTCTAAGGAATTGAGAACAAAATTTTGGGGTTTAGGCATGAACAATCAAGCCGAGGGTTTGTTTGTGAAATGTTCCTCTGGTGATAGATCCGGGGAAGGATGTTCAGGGAAGAATAGAGGTAGTTCCAGTTCCAGTAGCTCTAGATCTAACAAGAGAAAAGTGAAGTGTTACCACTGCCATAAGTTGGGTCATTACAGAAGTGAGTGTCCTCAATTGAAAAATGTGGAGGAAGAGAAAAATTCCTCTAGTAGTGATGACAGTGAAGAAGATGACAGTTAGTCTCTACTTCCTTGAGGGCAGTGTGGTAACAAGGTGGAGTATCCTCATAGGCTCCAGATTCAGATATCATTCGCATGTGTCACATGCGAGTGCACCAGACATGATGGTCATTTATGAGTCATCAGCTTTTGCTTGGCGTGATCAGAAGACAGTAATCTTGGTTTTTTGTTTGCATTGTATTCTTGGGAAGCAGTGTAGAATCATGGTTTCTGCAATATTTCTGATCAGGATACATCTTGTGTAAAGTCTTGTTTTGTATTAAACTCATATTTGTTTTAATGATCATTGAAGAGTTTGGTTTTGTTTATCTGATTTTGTGAAGACAAGTGATCTACAGACAAGAAGGTAGAGCGTTACTCAGACCATACAGTTTTGTTTCACTCCACGGAGTAACTGAATGGAATGAGGTGGGCTTTGAGTGACAGAGTCTATAGTTTGCTTTTAATTTGCCAGGCTGGTCTACAGATCGTCAGTGAAGCGGACAACGCATCTTGCTATTTGATGAACATTCTCTTCTTTTATTCCACAGGAAAGGAGAGAGAGTTATAGCAAGAAGGTGGAGTTGCAGAGAGCTTCATAGTTTATTGGCATTGGTGCACAGTGAGAGCAGATCTACAGTTGGTAGATAGATGAGGCAGTTTAGCCACCTTTTGTGTATGTTCATGCAGGCTTTTGTTGGTTCTTACTTTGGCAGAAAAATATTTTTTGGTTGTCTTCATTTATTCAGAAGCCGTTTGTTCAAGTAAGCAGTCTGTATTGTGGTGCATTGCCGTTTGTATGAAGATAGTGAATCTTCAGATGTCGTCTATGGTGTTGAAGACTTTTGTGTGGAAAGTAAGTTCTTCAAAGATAGACTTCGTATTTCGTGTTAGGTACTCATTGAAGGATTTGTGGGTCTGAAGAATGATTTTTGTGGGGCTTGTGACAATTCAAGCCAATGTGGAGATTTGTTGAGATGTGGCTTGAATAAAGCACATCAGATTGCACTTTGAGTCTCAACCCGTAACTTCGCTCGACTCTCGCTCGACAGCCGCTCGAGCGAGAAATCAGACAGAGATTTCGATCCAGGCAGAGATTTCGCTCGACTCTCGCTCGAGCAAGAATCAACCCTAGGGTTGCATCGCTTCCAGAATTAGAGTTAGCGCCGTCTGGAATAGTATTCCTCTCAAGCGAGAAGATCTCGCTCGAGCGAGATACCGCATATATAAGGATCACTGCATTTGAACGGAGAGAGCGGGGCAGAGGGCTGTGAGAGAGCAGAAGATTCTGCTTAAGCGAGAAGACCTCGCTCGAGCGAGAAGACGAACACAGCAGCATCCGTCTCCTTTTTCTTCTTGTTTGATTTTGTAGATCAGAGAGTCATTTGTAAAGGGTTTGAGAGCCTTGTGAGAGAGAGAGCTTTGTAACCTCTGAAGTGTACTCCATCTTCTGTTATTATAGTGATTCAGACCGATCCAACAATGGATGTAGGCTCAGTTTGAGCTGAACCACTTCAAATCTTGGTGTCCATTACTGTTCTGCGTCTTTAGTTTTATTTCTCTTGGTTGCATCCGCTGCGTGGCTCCATATTTATTGTTTGTTGTCCGGCCCATCCCCAACACGATCTTACATCGTCACTCCCCAATTTCTATTCCTTTTCATGCTTACTCTCTTTATATTTTCATTTTTTTGCTGTCCGTCCTCGTTCTCTGTCGCCCTGAATCACAAATTCAGACAAAGTTGGATTTGTTCTGCTCCTGGCCTGATCTTATGAACCCTTCTATGGGATTATCACGTGGGGATGCTTTCGTAAGTCTCTTGATCCCATTCCTTCTCTCTAATTTTAGTAGTGTGTGTGTGTGTCTTATATATATATATATATATATATATATATATATATATATTTATATATATATAAAGTAGTTATCTAACAAAAAATCTTGTTTTAATATAAAATTTTGTTTTTCTGTTAAAGTTAACATTTTCCATCCATTTTTGTTAAAATAAATACTGCATTTAATGAGAAATATTATTTTAAATACAATCCATTAATTTCATTAATCACCGAAATAATGTTGTTGACATTAAATATAATTACACCACTTCAATTTTCTATAATGATAAACTTTTCATTGAAAACTTATTTTTATGTAAAATAAATATAGAATAATAATAATAGTATAGATTGCATAATAATAGTATAGAATATATAACAATATATATAAATAAACCATTCATAACAATATAACAATGCAATCCTCACTCAGAGATGTTAATTTATACGTTAGAGAGTTTAATTTTATTCATGAAAATTTATTCTTATTATATGATTAATAATTTTATTCTTTAAAAATTATTTTATAATTTTAAAATGAATGTATTATTTATTTATTTTTTGAGATGATAAATATATAGTATATACAATTAACTATAATGATATTAAATTGGTAATAATAGACAATAAATATAATTAATATATTATATATGTTTGATATTTAATTGAAATATATATATGATCTAATAAATTTACATATTTAAGATTAAAATTTCATGTTATAAATTATAATATAACATTCTTTTATATAAATTATAAACTACATAATTTATTTTTTTTTAAATTATATTATTTCTTAAAAATAATCACATAACTAAAAAAACTGTGGATAATTTAAGTTTATGTAGATCTAGAAAAACTCAAAAACTAAAAACATAGGTATTTTAATGTCCTCTCTTTTGAGGCTGTGCAAAATGACGCAAATATTAGATCATCGTCCTAGAATTATAAAAATATAATATTTTAAATGAATCTTTTATTAAAGTTTCAATCAAAATTATCTTAAACAAATTTGATAAAACTATAAGTTATGTTTATTTATGAGACTATCTTATTGTTTTTATTAATATTTTTTTTTATAATATATGAAAACGTGTAATTATTTATCATCCATTTAATTATGAATAATATTTTAATTTTTGTTAGAAATTAAACTAGATAAACGTACTTTGCACGTTATTTTTATCTAGTATATATAAATATTGTTTAGTTAGTCCTTCTGTTTTTTTTTTTTTCTCTTTGAGGAATCTAATTTAAATGTAGCTTTCTTATATAGATAACACAGCTATTTTTTAGTCAAACTTCTATATTAAAAACGAATTTGCCTCCATTTTCATATGTTAATTTACTTCAGTTTTTTTTCTCAATACGTTTCTTGGATAGAGGGCAAAATGAAGTTCCATAGACATGAGGAAACCAGAGAGGTAAGATACCGGATTGGTACGGGTTGGAACCGTCTTGGGGTTGAAGCTGTAAACATGGAATTCAGGCCTGTAGAACACCCAATGGAACCACCGGATGAAGATCGGCCTGTGAACTGCCCAATGCCTGACTCTTCTGCTCTCAACGTAAGAATTTTGGTTCGTCTGTATCATATTTTCAACTTTAATTCAGGTTTCATGCCAACCTCCAAACGCACAACTTCCAAATGATGATTATGTTTTAGGTTTTGTTATGTGGATATTGCTCGTTGAAATTGTTCTTTTTATTGCAGTACTTTAGATTAGTTTCTCACCGTCCATCTGGTTCAGTTCTGTAGTATCCTGGCATTCTCTTGGGTTTTCAATGGCAGGATTGGGGTTTGAGGACGGGTATTTCAGGAATACTTGTTCTGTTCTTTAGTATCTGGCTCTTGCATTTTTCTTGATGTTATAGTTATTTCTTAGCAATTATCAAAAACCAAAATCAAAATCAAAATCAAAATGGGCATTCCATAATTTGGAGAAAATACAGAATGGAAAATTTCTTTCAGAAAAATAGCGCTACTTCTTGAATAAGAGGTTCTTTCCTCATGTATTTTGAATGTTTACTCATTTTTAAGAACAAATGTCACGTTTGGATCACTCTACAATCATATTATAAACTGAGCAAATGATAATTTCTTTCATTTAAACACGTCTCTTTTCACATAGCAGGCTAAATACACCGTTGTTTTTAGGCATAGTTTACAGATCTTCAAAAGTCTACAATGATATCTAAGAAAACACTTAATTCTCTTCAATGATGCATTATGTCAACAGAGTGGTGCTCGAGAACACAAACTAAGAAAAAAAGAAAGAAGTGCATTTTGAGAAAAGCAGATTATATCTGAACCGAAGTGATACATCCATATACAAAAGTTTGAGTGGAGTCAAAGACCGTAATGAATGTCAAGCTTTTGAGACCCAGTTTAGATAATTGCACAACAATTGCCTAAACCATGGTTAATGTGGTTTAGGCTGCAGACATGTTTCTGAGTATGACTTAGAGACGTTTTGTTTGAGAAGTACCTAATCTCATGGCATTATATATTGTGAAGCTATTCTTTATTCCAAAAAAAACCTTTAAATCTGTTTGAGCGTTTGAAGTACTTGGTCCTGCAATCAATGGGCAAGCAACTTTCTTTAGTGAATTATTGAATGGATCAATACGATTAACTATTTCACAAGCAAAGCAGGATGTTCAAGGAATTTTGATAAATAATGAACTTCTACCACATTGAGATTCATGTTAAAATTTTCAGTTGGGATTCCTTTGCAGGACGGTGGCATGAATGATAGAAGATTTTCTGAAAGCTTGCGGAAAAGGTCAGATGTACGTGTACCAGATGTGGTAAGCACAGAAGGCGTGGAATGTGCCGATGTATGGCCTCATGTTCAAGCAGTGCGCAAAAGGCAACACACTCTTACCCATGAAGACCAGACCCCTCTGATGAGAATGCAACCTCTCCCCCCAACGCAGAATATTACCATCTTTCAAAGGCTGCAGCAGTTTGACGAGTTTGAATCTTAATAAAGTAAAATGAACTATTCAGTCCAAAGCTTTTCTAATTTTGTCTCATTTAACATTAGGAAGTTGCAAAAAAAATTCATCTTGATTACCAAATGGTGCGGCTGATTTAGAACAAGAAAAATCCTTGATACATATAGCAAAGTCTTGTAAAGCTATAGCTATTTTGGACTCATAATGTTGTATATTATCATCAAATCTTCTTGTAGTTTATATCATTTCATCTAGACACAAATATTACACATGGAACTTTACACATTGACGCTGATTAAATAAGACGATGATCTACCTTAAATAACAAGAGTTGTATAATTTGACGGATTACATTAAAATCGTGTGAATATATAGACTCTTTTGCAGAAGATTTCTGTACGGAAAAAACAGTTATTTCATAATATGGCAAGCCCAAGTTAAATGGAAAATGCTAGTTTTTTCGATGGGGACTCCTGCTGGATTTTTTTTTTTTTTTTTTTTACTTGGTGCATGTTTGGAATTATGGTGGGAAATTTAGTTTATAGCTTTAGGGTTATAGTTTATAACTTGAAAAATAAGTTTTATACAACAAAAATTGTTTGTTGTTTGGTAAACATGTATCTAGAGCGCTTTTAAAATTAGTTATAGTAAATTTTTAAAAATATACAGTTATCTGCAGGAATTTTTTAATAAAAAGGTTCAATTTGTGATTTTTGAAAAAACAAACTTTCAACTGATTTAGTCGATTAAAATGTTTTTTATAAATTTACCAAATACGTCATTTTTTTAAAAGAGTTTTCAATCAATTAAAAGTATTTTTGAAGCTTTGAAACGCAATCTCAAACATGATTAGTAATTATGGAAATATTTTTTTAGTGATTTTTTTTTATACCCAAATATTCATTCATTGAATCCAAATAGAGTTCTTAAAAATATTGCTTTTATCAAGTCATATATCCTGACTCACAAAAGGACAAAAATCCCACCCAATCTCTATATCATTAACATTCCATGCATGTCTTGCTAACTGATGCGCAGCCATATTTTCCCAGTGTACTCATATGCAAGACTTAAAACTTCTTGGAAAAGTCCTATCATTCTTCGAATATCTTGAAGTAGGAATTCAAAATCTGTTCGAAATTTAGAGAATTTTTTCAAAGCATTAACAAGAATCAAACAATTAATTTCAAACAATAATTTTAGAACTCCCCATTGTGCACACAATTGAAGATCCCTTAACAAAGCCATTGCCTCAATAAATTCTACAAAAGAAACTTCCCTCTGCACTTTGCTACAAGCCACTAGCACATCACCTTTATAATCTCTACACCACCTGATTGATGATCAAAGAAGGTAGCCCCCATCCACATTAAGTTTCAAAAAATCTGTTGGGGGTGGTTTCTAGCACACAATATTGATTTTATCATTATAAGAAGCATAAAAACATGTAAATGTTTATGCTCAGCATGGAATGATAGTGCATGATCAACCACAACTCTAGTTTGCTCATAGATAAAATTTACTCCTTTTGTACCAAAGACCCCAAACAATACAAATAAATCTACCAAATACATCCTCTGCACCTCTAACCCAAGCCAAATTAGCTAAATCTCAAAAAGGTAGATCCGTTTGCACAGGTTCTAGACTTGGTAAAAACTTCAGCCAAGTGTTTCTAATTTATGAGCGATAGAAAAGTGCATGAGCAGCATCTTCTTGGCCTTGAGCACAGAACACACAAATATCATTTTCTAACACATGTTTCCTCTTCAAATTCTGGTAAGTTGTCAACTTTTCTTGACAAACTTTCCATGTGAAAATCTTCAATTTTTTTTTAAACTTTAACTGCCATAAATCTTTCTAGAAAATAGACTCATTTCTTTCTCTTGAATGTTGTCCCAGTACTTGAGTTTGTCCCTGTTACAGCACTATATAGCACTCTTAACTGAATAAAACTCATTCCTCTCATGAACCCAAAATAGTTTATCATCCATAACTCTTGAGATATTCAGCTTCATTATTTGTGTAACAACATTTGGATTGAATAGAGCTCTCAACCCATTTACTTTCCACCACCCAGTCTCCTCATCTATTCATGACTCCACTTTCAATTCTTCATCAATCTCTTGAGGAACTTCCATTACATGACAATCTGGAATTCAAGGATATTTGAAAACTCGAACTGATTTACCATTCCCCACTCTTCACCTATAATCTCCCTTCAAAACATTAACAACTTCACAAATTCCCTTCCAAGCAAAAGAAGGGTTAAAACCAGCTTTGGCTTCTAATAAATTGTTGTGAGGAAAATACTTGGCCTTATAGATCTTATATAACAGAGAATCCTCACTTCTTAAAAGCATCCAACCTTGTTTTGCTAAGAGAGCCAAATTAAACATTCTCAAATCTTTAAACCCCATTCTACCTCAAAACTTAGAATCACAAAGTTTCTCCCAACTTACCCAATGAATCTTATTCCCCTTAGTTTGACTACCCCACCACAAATTAGTCATCATCTCTGGTTCATCACACAAAGATTAAGGAAATAAGAAACAACTCCTTGCATAAGTTGGTATGGACATTGTAATAGCTTTAATAAGCACATCCCTTCCCCCTTGTGATAATAAATTTCTTTTCCAGTGTAACTTCTGCCAAAATATCTGTTTTATACCTGAAAAAGTTTGTTTTTTAGACCTTCCCACCATAGGTGGAAAACCCAAATACTTCTCGTACAATTGTTTAAAGCTACCACCCAACATCTGCATAATATCAACTTTTAGATCCTCTTTAACATTTCTACTGAACACCATGGAAGTCATTTCTTTGTTGATACATTGGCCCAACGCCCTCTTATATTTACTCCGTAAATATTTGAATCTTCTCATTAGTAACCACATCAACCTTACCTAAAATTATACTATCATCTGCAAATAGCAAATGATTGATACGTGGAGCCCCTTTACATATTTTTATACCTTCCACACACTCTCCCCATGATTATTTTGAAAAGAGAGATAAGGCCTTTAGTATATGGAAGAAACAAGTAAGGAGATGAAGAAGCCTCTATCCTTTAACTGTATATCATTGATTACCCTAAATCGAGAGAACTTTCAAATATCTCACAGATGAATTTGCCCCCATGTTTGATGTTGACATCCCTTCTGTAGTTACCGAAATTCTCTCCTACACACTTCCACAATTAAACTATGTAACTGCCCCCAGACTTTCGGTAGTTCATCACTCCCCTCTTTACTAGTCGTCAGCGTCTCAATGATCATTGTTGTCCATATAACCAACACAAGAGGTAATTAAATTGAGTTATATTAAAAAAATCAGTACTTATAAATCAAATACACAATATAAAATATAAACAAAATATGAAGCAGCAAGAAATATAAAGAGTAAGAGCAAGAAGAAGCAAACTCAGTATTTTAACGACGTTCAGCCCCACTGCTTACGTCATCGCCTCAAGCTACCCCTTGAGAATTCCCAAATTCACTATTCAATCTCCTTCAGGTAGAGATAGAAACCTATTACACTTTTGAGCAACACCGCTACAAAGAATCTGTATAGAACACCTTCTACATTTGCAATCACCTCACACTTAGTGATTCAACTATTCCATGTGTAGAATACCTTCTACACACACAAAATTTATACGCACCCTCTTACTAATACAAGAGCTGATAGTGGATAAATTATCAGAGTACACTCCTCATGAGTAAAATAAGAACAATACAGTACAACCTATATCTCTCTTAAAATGAATAAGGATTAAGGCTATATACTTAGAAAAGAGAGAGTGGAGGATTTGAATGAATGATGTAAAACTTTAATAATTGATTTGTAAACTCTTGTTGTAATTTTGTGAAACTCATGTGAGCTATTTATAGGCAAATGAGTCTTCAATTTTAAATTTGAAAAAATTCACATGTCAACTAAGAGCACTATTCACTCCATTCATTTTTCAAAATATTCAAGCATAATCTTTTACCTTTAGCATATGACAAAATGAGCATGATTTATTTTTCAAATCAAATCATTTTTTTTTATATTTGTAAAAACAAAAAAGCATAACCACCCTTCAAGATTTTCAACAAAATCATCTACCTTTTTTGCATTTGTCAAAAGTGCATCAATCAAAATTTCAAACAAAACATGCACATGTCAAAGATAACAATCAATCATTTTATAAATTTTCAAAATATAAATATTTAATGATGTCATGCATATGTGAAAATATTTGAAATTAAAGTTTTTAATGATGTCATGCACATGTGAAAAATAAAAATTTCAAAATTAAAACTTTGAATGATGTCATGCACATGTGAAAAAAGCAATTTTTGAAATTAAAATTTTTAATGATATCATGCACATGTGAAAAATACAATTTGATACTTTATAAGAAAAGATTAATTTTGAGTTTTAATCCAATTTCGAATCTTATTAAAAGATGTACAAAATTACTCTATGAGTTTCATTTGTAGACTTGTTGTCTTTCTTATTTATTATTGATATGTTTGGTTTTATTGCGTAGACAATTTGAACTTGAGACTTGAATTCATTTGTTATCATCAAAATCTATATGTAGATACGAAACTTAAAACCTTGGGTTCAACAATCTCCCTATTTTTTTATGATGACAAATACTTAATATAAATCTGAGACCTGCAGTAATACTTAAGCTCTCCTTGAGAATATGTGTTAGTTTTTCAAATAATAAAAAAACATGATTTCAACATATATAACAGGGTTACAAATTCAAGAACTTCTCCCCCTTTTGACATCATTAAAAAAAGAACCATAATTAGCAGCATTAAAGCATCTCTTTGCAATAATCAATAAACAAATAAAACGGTACATTAGTAGAAACTGTAGAGAGTTGAATAATTGGAGTCACCCGTGTCCGACAAAAGTTGCAACTGCTGGAGGCCTAGTTCTATTGACTCAGTGTGGGAGGAGACTCAAATCCGCTTGATGTTGTTGACAAACGAGATCTTTTAGAGATTTGAAAGCTCTCGATTTCTGTTTAAATGAAAATTTTCACTCATCGGATATTCAAAAAAAAAATCGTACATTTCTCATTGATCCAGTTTTTGTTGATAGAATGGCTGAGAAAACTTCTTCCGGTAATCTTCCAGATTTGAATCAAGAATCGTCTCAGCCAGTCATTTTGTCTTCTGAGGCTGTCAATACCATATGATAAAAGCAGAGATGTATTTTTCTAGTAAAACTGACTCTGAGGTTATTATAGGATCAAGAACTCTCAGTACTCAATATACTGCCTCTATTACGATCATGTCTCGGATATTATTTGCGAGGGTGAATGAGGTTGATCAACTTAACAATTAAATATCTGAACTGTATCAAAAGCTTGCAAATAAAGGTATAAAGAATAAGAGGTTAAAACAAAAAAATAAGGATTTGACGAAATTAGCTCGTACTCTGAAACTACAAATAGAGGAGTTGGAACGAGTGAGAGCTCAAACATAGAGTCAACATCAGCGCAGATAATGGAAGCATTTCAGCGTTTATGAGAAAAATAGGGACACTTGTAATTAATATCACTGACTTAGCTAAGTAGCTTTTGACAATATGCATCCAGCATATCTTGTAAGCTTGACTAAGTAAGATTTGAAGAGATGATATTTTGTCTTGTTCTTATTTCCTTCTCCATAAGAGCAATCCTTAATTTTATTTAATTTGCATCAAATCTTCTTTTCATCTTTGCAATTCGCCTGCATTCTCATTCTACAAATTTTCAATGGCTCATCAATTTCCTTTCAGTACTTCTCATGATCAAGATATGATGTATTCTTCACCTCGGTCCCAAACTATTTATGCATCTGTCATAGGTGCCATTAAGCAAAAAGAGACTGATTTAACTAATAAATCAGATCATGATGCCATTTATGAGTTTGTGAGTCTCGAAACTCGATATTCATCATCCATTGTCAGGTTTTCTACTTGGTTGCAGTCCAAAATTCACAAAATTAAGAAATTTAGCGAAACCGTCTCTGTACTTCAACAACTTGTTTATGAGTCAAACAGAAAAATAGTAGAGTTAAAGAAACAGAATAATGATTTAAAATCTTTACTTGCCTCTTCATTTCAACTACCTAATCTTTTAGACGAGAATAACATGTTGATCTATGAAGAGCAAATACAGTTGAAAGATGAGGTTATAAGTCTCAAGTTTTTGTAAGTCATTTGAGATAATGAAATAAAAATATTTAACAGATATTCATGGCATGTATCATTTCTATTTCTCTTCTTATTATGCATAGTCTATCTTCTGGTAGGGGTTTTGTGAAAATGTTTGCCAATTAATCGTGTGTGCTTGTGAATTCTAGTATAATATCACTCTTATGCACATGATCTTTAAAAAAATGATATCTAATTTCAATATGCTTAGTCCTAGAATGTTGTATTGGATTCTTTGAAAGATTTATAGTACTTGTATTATCACATTTGATTGGAATGTGATTGTACATAAACTTAAAATCCTTAAGCTGCTGCTTCATGTAAAGAACTTAAGCACAACAACTACCTGCAGCAACATACTCTGCCACAACAGTAGATAATACAATAGAATTTTGCTTTTTACTAAACTATGAAACAAGTGCATGACCTAAGAAATGACATGTTCTACTAGTATTTTTTCAATCAACTTTGCAACCAGCATAATCTGCACCTGAATAACCGATAAGATCGAAAGAAGTGCGCTTAGGATATCATAATCTTAGGTCAATGGTATCGGCAAGGTATCTAAGAATGCGCTTAACTGCAATCAAATAAGATTGCTTTGGAGATGATTGAAAGCGTGCACATAAACATATACTAAACATAATATCTGGTCTACTGGCTGTCAAATATAATAGACTACCAATCATACCTCGATATATATTTGAGTCAACTGGATTACCACTTTCGTCTTTATCAAATTTAGTGGTTGGACTCATTGGTGTTCCAATTACCTTCGCACTTTCCATCTCAAACTTTTTGAGTAACTCTTTGATATATTTTGACTGATTAATGAATGTTCCACTTTTTACTTGCTTGATTTGCAATCCAAGAAAGAAGTTAAGTTCTCCTATCATGTTTATTCCAAATTTTTCCTGCATACTCTTAGCAAAATCTTGGCACATATTTTCATTAGTAGCACCAAATATTATATCATCCACATAAATCTGAATTAAAAGAATATCATCTTATTCATATTTGATAAAAATAGTTGTATCGATCTTTCCTCTGGAAAAATATTTTCAATCAAAAAAACCACTAAACCTCTTATACCAAACTCTAAGAGCTTGTTTGAGTCCATATAATGCTTTGGAGAGCTTAAAAACATGATTATGAGAGATATGATTTTCAAAATATGAAAGTTGCTCAACATATACTTCTTCATTTATAAAACCATTTAAGAAAGCACTTTTAACATTCATTTGAAAAAAATTGAAATTTTTATAACATGCATATGCAATATTTGAATAGCTTCTAATCTTACGACATGTGCATACGTCTCATCATAATCGATTCATTCATCTTGGTTGAAACTTTGGACTACAAGTCTAACCTTGTTTCTAGTGTTGATTCTGGACTCATCTTTCTTATTTTTAAAAACCAATTTTGTTCCAATAACAGTATGATTTCTGGGTTTAGGAACAAGTATCTAAATATCATTTTTTTCAAACTGATTTAGCTCTTCTTGTATAGCTAAAATTCATTATTCATCAAGCAATGCTTCATCAATATTTTTAGGTTCAATATGAGATAGAAAAGTAGTGTAATTGTAAATATTTCTAAGAGATGATCGAGTACTTACACCTCGTGAAGGTTTTCCTAAAATTTGTTCCACTAGATGATCTTTCACATATTTTCACTATTTGGTTGTATTTTGTACCAAGTATTGATGATCTTCCCTAATGTTTCCATGTTGGACTTCTTCCATTGTATTCTCTTTGTTGAGATTAAGACTATTTGTGTTATTTATACCTTTTGTTTCTTCATCAATAGATTTCTTGGAGAGTAGAGAGTTAGATTTATCAAATACTACATGCATAGATTTGTGACAACCCGGATTTTTAGATATCCGCTTAATTTTCATGTGTGGGATGATTATGTCTCTCCAAGACTATTTTTAGGAATTTTGGGATATATGTATAGGATTTGTTATATTGAAAGGTTGGGAATAAGGTTGGGTATAAATGTGACTTGTGTTAAGGTGAAAAAGTGCCTAGACCCGAGACTTCGCTCAACTCTCGCTCGATGTCTGGCTCGAGCGAAATACAGGGACAGACAGACGTCTTTTAGTAGAATGGTCATAACTTGCTCATTTGAGGTCGGATTTGAGTGATTCAAGAGGCTATGGAAAGCTAAGAGGAATATCTACAACTTTTATGTTTTGAGGGTTAAGAGATAAGGACTTAATCAAACAAGAAATGGAGATTTAAGTATCAGGTCTGAATTGGAGATAGATAAGTATTGACTTGAAGTTGACTAAGAACATTGGATAAGATTAAGCCATTGGATTATTTTCTTAGTTACCCTAAGATCTGGACAAGTGTGTGGAGATGTGGAAAATGAGGAGATTTTATTTAGTGAATTTCGTGTGAAATAAGATGAATCATCTATCCAATACTTGGTGTACCCGGATTGGTGTTCTTGGGTTTATCTGTCGAGTTTTATTAGAAAAATCATAACTTGGTCATATGAACTCCAAATGAAGTGATTCCAGTTCCTATAGAACCCTAAGACATAGATCTATAACTTTTATGACTGGAGGTTTTAGATAATCGAAGTGTATCAATGGATTAATTGGGCTGGAATGGGACTGATCTGTTTTAAGTGCAAACTGGAGCTCGAAAATAAATCACTTCACCACATCACCTTAGATGTTCGAATTTGATTGGTTCTCCTCATGGTTATCTGCTAGATACATGTATGAGAGCATGTGTTAGGTGGAGAAAGAGCTTCTAGAAGAATAATTAGCTTAGAACCAAACAAGAGTGAAGGACTAATCTGATTAGCCAAAACAGTCAACTATCCCCTTTGTTTCCAACCAATTGGTAACCAAACCTTGGGAATTAGGTAATGAGATATTTTCCAGCCACTCTATGGGTGCTAAGGGAGTCTTGGACGTGGGGCTAAGGGTGAGGAAAATGTTCTAGAAGCCTTGAGGATGCAAGGAAGGCCAATGGCCAGCTAAGCTCATCTTGGGTATTTTAGACTTTTTGGAATTTACTTTTATATCCATATTTGGTGATTATTTGGGGCCATTGATCTAGGATTATTTTAGATGAGGAAGAAGCATAGCCATAGGATGGAAATCATTGGAGATCATGGGAGATTTGGATGAGGATTGGAATAGGCAAAGCTGGACAGCACATGCCACACCTCACACGGTTTGGGTTAACCCATTGCCTTGGTTTGTTTTCCTTCTCTTCTTCCCCAAGCCACCTATTCCTCTATATATATGGCTATCTTCAGATCATAGGAGACCTTTTGGGGAGGAGAAAGTCACGTCCACTTGGAGAGGAAGCCAAAGAAAAAGCCTCCTCAACCCTTGAACCTCCAAACTTCTCCTAAGTGAGCTAAGTGGGTACTTTGAGGAGGAAGGTTGCAAGGACTAGTTGGATCATTCAACCAAGCTTTGGAGGAACTTGTAAGTATACAATTTAACTTAATCTTAGCATAGATTAAGTAGATTATTGATGGAATTTAGTTTGTTGTTGGTTGGAGCTTGAATTAGGCTTGAATGATGTGTTTGGAATCTATGGTGTTTTGGATATGATTTGGTGATTGTAAAATGCTAGGAAAATTGTAAGGACCTAGAATTATGTTCTAATGAGTAAAAATAAGGTTGGTGTGAAAAGATTGCTTGGTTTGGGTTGAAAAACCCCTTGAGCCGTGATCTCGCTTGACTGTCGCTTGATACCCCACTCGAGCGAGTTCCAACCCGTGACTTCGCTCGACACTCGCTCGACACCCGCTCGAGCGAGATACCCTGTTTTGCTTAGATTTAGGGTTTTCTTAGAATAGCAGTGGTGTTTCAAATGGGTAGAGTTATAGGTGAAAATAACTCATGTGAATAAGAGAGAAACAAAAAGAAAGAAAACAATTTATATAAAGAATATGTTCCGTGTCATAACGGGGACGGCGATACGTAACGCCCGGATGATTGACACGAGACTCATCATAACGGGGACGGCGATACGTAACGCCCGGATGATTGATGAGTATGATTGATAAGTTAGTCACGTCATGACGGGGACGGCGATACGTAACGCCCGTATGACTGACGTGCCGGCAGGGACGGCGATACGTAACGCCTGTCGTGATATAATAATATGTTCCGTGTCATGACGGGGACGGCGAGACGTAACGCCCGGACGATTGACACGAGACTCATCATAACGGGGACGGCGATACGTAACGCCCGGATGATTGATGAGTTAGTCACGTCATGACGGGGACGGCGATACGTAACGCCCGTATGACTGACGTGCCGGCAGGGACGGCGATACGTAACGCCTGTCGTGATATAATAATATGTTCCGTGTCATAACGGGGACGGCGAGACGTAACGCCCGGATGATTGACACGAGACTCATCATAACGGGGACGGCGATACGTAACGCCCGGATGATTGATGAGTATGATTGATAAGTTAGCCACGTCATGACGGGGACGGCGATACGTAACGCCCGTATGACTGACGTGCCGGCAGGGACGGCGATACGTAACGCCTGCCGTGATATAATAATATGTTCCGTGTCATAACGGGGACGGCGAGACGTAACGCCCGGATGATTGACACGAGACTCATCATAACGGGGACGGCGATACGTAACGCCCGGATGATTGATGAGTATGATTGATAAGTTAGCCACGTCATGACGGGGACGGCGATACGTAACGCCCGTATGACTGACGTGCCGGCAGGGACGGCGATACGTAACGCCTGCCGTGATATAATAATATGTTCCGTGTCATAACGGGGACGGCGAGACGTAACGCCCGGATGATTGACACGAGACTCATCATAACGGGGACGGCGATACGTAACGCCCGGATGATTGATGAGTATGATTGATGAGTTAGTCACGTCATGACGGGGACGGCGATACGTAACGCCCGTATGACTGACGTGCCGACAGGGACGGCGATACGTAACGCCTGTCGAGATTTTAAAATAAAAGAAACCTGTGAGGTTAATAAGTGAAGTGAAAAGTATAAGTGTATGTGATGATGGGTCTAGCTAAGATCTAAGGTTGTATGTGATGATGGGTCTAGCTAAGATCTAAGGTTGTGTGTGATGATGGGTCTAGCTAAGATTTAAGTTTGTATGGTAAGATGGGTAATTGATGTGTATAAGTCCCATAAGGTATTCTTGTAAGTGATATATTGATGAGTATGACTATGTGTGGTGATAGTTGAGGTTATCTATGCTTTATTTCGTTAACTGTGTACTCACTGAGATTTCTTGTAAATCTCACTCTTTGTTGTTTTATCTATTTTATCTATCATTCCTTATGGAATGATAGATGTTGTTGCAGGGATAGACAAATTGCATTGAGACCCGATCAGCACGGGAGATTCTGAGGTACCTTGAGGGTCCTATGGAATGCTCCTCTCCGGTTGAGATGACCCCATGTACGTGATCAAGCGAAGAAGTAAGAATACTGGATGATGGTAGGATATGAGTTTTTGTTTAAAGAAAACTAACTGGGTTATGTAAGAGTAAATACAGAATATTGTTGTAAATACAATGTTATGAGAAGTGTAATTATAGTATGCCATGTGGTCTATTGATGCGAGAGTTAGATCTCTTTGCTCATATTGGTAATTTACTTCTTCCAGCTGCGATCGGCATTGCATTTCATTAGTAAGCTTAGATGCATGCATGCTGCTTTTTATGTTTACGTAGGATAAGTAGCCTTGCGTTGCTTGTCCGGATGCGTCGATTTGCGTTGTATTCAATGCGAAAAATCGGGGCGTCACAATTTGGTATCAGAGCTAGTTGACCTGTTAGTCAGGCAGATCACTCATGGGAACTCTCGCTTGTGACTGTGTCACCGAAGCAAGACTCTCCGCCCATGGGTGACGGTGCACCGGAGACGGTGGCCGGCTAGTCTGGTAGGTACCTCTGTGAGGTGACGTAGGTCTGTGTAAGCCTATGATCAGTCACAATTTGGTATCAGAGCAATACGACTCTGGGTAAACCATGAATGTCCTAGGAAAAATGATCACATGGTATTAAGATAGGTTTTGATTTGATTGAGAAAGGCTTAAATTCTGGAAAAGATTGGGTCAAGTTGGTTTCTCTCATGGAATTGTGAGTGTCTGGGATTTCAAGAATCAGAATTTCTAAGATAGATTACGTGATAGGAATAGAAATTGACAATTGGTTGATGTTGGAATCATTAGTGGCAAGGTCAGATTGATAAGGAAGCGTGATGACTATTTCATTGACTCTGGAGTGATGAAGTTTATTGTATGATTGTATATGGAGATGTAGGGTATACATGGATTCTTAAAGTCCTTATGGTGAGATTTGATGAAAACTTTGCTGGATTATATCAAGGGGTAAAGAATTTCTCTTTCAAAGTTGAGAATTTGAGGTTAACCGATCAACTTGATAGTTTTCTGTCGAGGGAATTTGAATTAATTTTCTTAGATGTAGCAGATTAAAGATTGGGTTCTGGTATGAGGGTGTTATGATCAAGAAGGACCTAAATGTTTAAGAGTAGTAAGCTTGAATTTTATTGACTTGGACTGTTGTTGTAATATCAAGGTTTAGAAGAGAATGTCGTAGTATGAGTGATCTCTTTGAAATTTGGGTACTGGAGTTGTAAATTTTGGAAGAATTGCAAAATGGTGGAAGATTATAAGTTTATCGATCCTATAGAATTTTGGAAAGTGACTCCTAATGTATGTAAAGTTTTAGAATTTTGGGGATTCGATTTGAATTAAGATTTGAATTTTAGAGCACTGACCTCACATGTTAGTTTGATCTGTGTTGGAAATTGATGAGGTTGCAATAATTAGAAGAAAATGGAGTGGAGTCCAATGGTGGATATAAGAGTTTTTAAGAAAATACTTTCTCAGGAATGAAAAGTGTGGATTTGGTTGGCAAATTTTGGTGATTGAGGAAATAAATTTTGAAGGTATAAGTTCAGATGAGGAAAATGGTATAAACGAACTACTGATGCATAGGCAGAATGTTGATCTTGATTATAAAGGCATGATAATTGCAAGTATACAGTTTTAAAAAGGTAACTTTTGGTTCCATTCTGACGCGATTTGGTATGTGTTGAGGCTATTTATGTGGTAAATTTTCAGAGTTCATAGTACAAACATGATGTTGATCATGATCAGAGACTTCAATTACGCTGACTTGAAGGAATCAATAGGGATTTGGAGTTTTACTAAGGAGAAAATATTGTTTGTGATTGCCATGGAGAGGGTTTTAAGTTACAAAAGATAGAATGTGGATGAACATTTGGTTGATAGAGCATAGAAATCGACTGAAGTCAGTTTAAATATTTATAATTGTGGAATTTTATCGGAGAATATATTGAGATTTTTGGAAAAGTCAGGATTCTAAATTACTCATATGCTCTAAGTTTTTTTTAAGGGAATGTGCCAAAGGAGAAGAGTAATGTTGGCAGCCATATTGGTGTTACTGATTGTAGAATTTTTCTAAGTATACACTGATATATATATATTTTGGTGTTGAGGTGAAACTCTCGAATTTCGAGGACGAAATTCCTTTTAAGGGGGGGAGAATGTGACAACCCGGATTTTTAGATATCCGCTTAATTTTCATGTGTGGGATGATTATGTCTCTCCAAGACTATTTTTAGGAATTTTGGGATATATGTATAGGATTTGTTATATTGAAAGGTTGGGAATAAGGTTGGGTATAAATGTGACTTGTGTTAAGGTGAAAAAGTGCCTAGACCCGAGACTTCGCTCAACTCTCGCTCGATGTCTGGCTCGAGCGAAATACAGGGACAGACAGACGTCTTTTAGTAGAATGGTCATAACTTGCTCATTTGAGGTCGGATTTGAGTGATTCAAGAGGCTATGGAAAGCTAAGAGGAATATCTACAACTTTTATGTTTTGAGGTTTAAGAGATAAGGACTTAATCAAACAAGAAATGGAGATTTAAGTATCAGGTCTGAATTGGAGATAGATAAGTATTGACTTGAAGTTGACTAAGAACATTGGATAAGATTAAGCCATTGGATTATTTTCTTAGTTACCCTAAGATCTGGACAAGTGTGTGGAGATGTGGAAAATGAGGAGATTTTATTTAGTGAATTTCGTGTGAAATAAGATGAATCATCTATCCAATACTTGGTGTACCCGGATTGGTGTTCTTGGGTTTATCTGTCGAGTTTTATTAGAAAAATCATAACTTGGTCATATGAACTCCAAATGAAGTTATTCCAGTTCCTATAGAACCCTAAGACATAGATCTATAACTTTTATGACTGGAGGTTTTAGATAATCGAAGTGTAGCAATGGATTAATTGGGCTGGAATGGGACTGATCTGTTTTAAGTGCAAACTGGAGCTCGAAAATAAATCACTTCACCACATCACCTTAGATGTTCGAATTTGATTGGTTCTCCTCATGGTTATCTGCTAGATACATGTATGAGAGCATGTGTTAGGTGGAGAAAGAGCTTCTAGAAGAATAATTAGCTTAGAACCAAACAAGAGTGAAGGACTAATCTGATTAGCCAAAACAGTCAACTATCCCCTTTGTTTCCAACCAATTGGTAACCAAACCTTGGGAATTAGGTAATGAGATATTTTCCAGCCACTCTATGGGTGCTAAGGGAGTCTTGGACGTGGGGCTAAGGGTGAGGAAAATGTTCTAGAAGCCTTGAGGATGCAAGGAAGGCCAATGGCCAGCTAAGCTCATCTTGGGTATTTTAGACTTTTTGGAATTTACTTTTATATCCATATTTGGTGATTATTTGGGGCCATTGATCTAAGATTATTTTAGATGAGGAAGAAGCATAGCCATAGGATGGAAATCATTGGAGATCATGGGAGATTTGGATGAGGATTGGAATAGGCAAAGCTGGACAGCACATGCCACACCTCACACGGTTTGGGTTAACCCATTGCCTTGGTTTGTTTTCCTTCTCTTCTTCCCCAAGCCACCTATTCCTCTATATATATGGCTATCTTCAGATCATAGGAGACCTTTTGGGGAGGAGAAAGTCACGTCCACTTGGAGAGGAAGCCAAAGAAAAAGCCTCCTCAACCCTTGAACCTCCAAACTTCTCCTAAGTGAGCTAAGTGGGTACTTTGAGGAGGAAGGTTGCAAGGACTAGTTGGATCATTCAACCAAGCTTTGGAGGAACTTGTAAGTATACAATTTAACTTAATCTTAGCATAGATTAAGTAGATTATTGATGGAATTTAGTTTGTTGTTGGTTGGAGCTTGAATTAGGCTTGAATGATGTGTTTGGAATCTATGGTGTTTTGGATATGATTTGGTGATTGTAAAATGCTAGGAAAATTGTAAGGACCTAGAATTATGTTCTAATGAGTAAAAATAAGGTTGGTGTGAAAAGATTGCTTGGTTTGGGTTGAAAAACCCCTTGAGCCGTGATCTCGCTTGACTGTCGCTTGATACCCCACTCGAGCGAGTTCCAACCCGTGACTTCGCTCGACACTCGCTCGACACCCGCTCGAGCGAGATACCCTGTTTTGCTTAGATTTAGGGTTTTCTTAGAATAGCAGTGGTGTTTCAAATGGGTAGAGTTATAGGTGAAAATAACTCATGTGAATAAGAGAGAAACAAAAAGAAAGAAAACAATTTATATAAAGAATATGTTCCGTGTCATAACGGGGACGGCGATACGTAACGCCCGGATGATTGACACGAGACTCATCATAACGGGAACGGCGATACGTAACGCCCGGATGATTGATGAGTATGATTGATAAGTTAGTCACGTCATGACGGGGACGGCGATACGTAACGCCTGTCGTGATATAATAATATGTTCCGTGTCATGACGGGGACGGCGAGACGTAACGCCCGGACGATTGACACGAGACTCATCATAACGGGGACGGCGATACGTAACGCCCGGATGATTGATGAGTATGATTGATGAGTTAGTCACGTCATGACGGGGACGGCGATACGTAACGCCCGTATGACTGACGTGCCGGCAGGGACGGCGATACGTAACGCCTGTCGTGATATAATAATATGTTCCGTGTCATAACGGGGACGGCGAGACGTAACGCCCGGATGATTGACACGAGACTCATCATAACGGGGACGGCGATACGTAACGCCCGGATGATTGATGAGTATGATTGATAAGTTAGCCACGTCATGACGGGGACGGCGATACGTAACGCCCGTATGACTGACGTGCCGGCAGGGACGGCGATACGTAACGCCTGTCGTGATATAATAATATGTTCCGTGTCATGACGGGGACGGCGAGACGTAACGCCCGGACGATTGACACGAGACTCATCATAACGGGGACGGCGATACGTAACGCCCGGATGATTGATGAGTATGATTGATGAGTTAGTCACGTCATGACGGGGACGGCGATACGTAACGCCCGTATGACTGACGTGCCGGCAGGGACGGCGATACGTAACGCCTGTCGTGATATAATAATATGTTCCGTGTCATAACGGGGACGGCGAGACGTAACGCCCGGATGATTGACACGAGACTCATCATAACGGGGACGGCGATACGTAACGCCCGGATGATTGATGAGTATGATTGATAAGTTAGCCACGTCATGACGGGGACGGCGATACGTAACGCCCGTATGACTGACGTGCCGGCAGGGACGGCGATACGTAACGCCTGCCGTGATATAATAATATGTTCCGTGTCATAACGGGGACGGCGAGACGTAACGCCCGGATGATTGACACGAGACTCATCATAACGGGGACGGCGATACGTAACGCCCGGATGATTGATGAGTATGATTGATAAGTTAGCCACGTCATGACGGGGACGGCGATACGTAACGCCCGTATGACTGACGTGCCGGCAGGGATGGCGATACGTAACGCCTGCCGTGATATAATAATATGTTCCGTGTCATAACGGGGACGGCGAGACGTAACGCCCGGATGATTGACACGAGACTCAACATAACGGGGACGGCGATACGTAACGCCCGGATGATTGATGAGTATGATTGATGAGTTAGTCACGTCATGACGGGGACGGCGATACGTAACGCCTGTCGAGATTTTAAAATAAAAGAAACCTGTGAGGTTAATAAGTGAAGTGAAAAGTATAAGTGTATGTGATGATGGGTCTAGCTAAGATCTAAGGTTGTATGTGATGATGGGTCTAGCTAAGATCTAAGGTTGTGTGTGATGATGGGTCTAGCTAAGATTTAAGTTTGTATGGTAAGATGGGTAATTGATGTGTATAAGTCCCATAAGGTATTCTTGTAAGTGATATATTGATGAGTATGACTATGTGTGGTGATAGTTGAGGTTATCTATGCTTTATTTCGTTAACTGTGTACTCACTGAGATTTCTTGTAAATCTCACTCTTTGTTGTTTTATCTATTTTATCTATCATTCCTTATGGAATGATAGATGTTGTTGCAGGGATAGACAAATTGCATTGAGACCCGATCAGCACGGGAGATTCTGAGGTACCTTGAGGGTCCTATGGAATGCTCCTCTCCGGTTGAGATGACCCCATGTACGTGATCAAGCGAAGAAGTAAGAATACTGGATGATGGTAGGATATGAGTTTTTGTTTAGAGAAAACTAACTGGGTTATGTAAGAGTAAATACAGAATATTGTTGTAAATACAATGTTATGAGAAGTGTAATTATAGTATGCCATGTGGTCTATTGATGCGAGAGTTAGATCTCTTTGCTCATATTGGTAATTTACTTCTTCCAGCTGCGATCGGCATTGCATTTCATTAGTAAGCTTAGATGCATGCATGCTGCTTTTTATGTTTACGTAGGATAAGTAGCCTTGCGTTGCTTGTCCGGATGCGTCGATTTGCGTTGTATTCAATGCGAAAAATCGGGGCGTCACATTCTTGTACAGTCAAAATCTTTTTATTTAATATTTTATAAGTTTTACTATTTGTAGAATACCCAAAAAAGATACCTTCATAAAATTTTGTATCAAACTTTCCTAAATTATTTCTATCATTGAGAATAAAATATTTGCATTCAAATACATGAAAGTAACTAATGTTGAATTTTTTCTCATTCCAAAGTTCATAAGGGATTTTATCTAATTTAGACCTTAATATAACTCTATTTATAATATAACATGCAGTACTTACCGCTTCGCCCAAAAAATAACAGGTAAACTATTCTCATTAAGCATTGTTCTTGCCATTTCTTGAAGATATTTATTCTTTCTCTCTACTACCATATTTTGTTGAGGAGGAGTTCGAGGAGCAGAAAAATCATGGACAAAATCATTTTCATCACAAAAAAATTCAATATATTTATTAACAAACTATTTCCCCTATCACTTCAGATGTTTGAAATAGTATAACCATTTTCATTTTGAATTCTCTTGCATAGTTTGGTAAAAGCATTATATACCTCATCTTTATGAGCGAGAAAGATAACCCAAGTATATCTAGAGAAATCATCAATAATAACAAATGTATAATATTTTTCTCCCAGACTCGCAACTCTGTTTGATCCAAAAAGGTCCATGTGTATTAGTTGCAATGGTTTAGTAGTGGAAATATGTTTCTTGGTTTTGAAAGAAATTTTTGTTTGTTTACCAAACTGGCATGCATTACAGATCTTCTCTTTAAGAAAGTTCGTTTTTGACAAACCTCTCACAAGATCATTTTTTAAAAGTTTGGAAATAAGTTTCATGTTTGCATGAACTAACCTTCTATGCCATAGCCAACTATTTTCATGTTGAGCTGATAAACAAATAGCATCTTGTGAGGAAATTTTTTCAAATTCGATTGTATAAACATTATTATTTCTAAGAGCAATAAAACAAATATTGCAATCACAATTATTCAAAATAATGCACTTATCCTTTTTTAAAGTAATTGTAAATCCTTTATCACATAATTGACTTATACTCAAAAGATTATGCTTTAGACTATCAACAAGTAAAACATTTTCAATTATGACAGAAAACTCCTTACCAACTTTACCTATTCCCATGATTTTTCCTTTTAAATTGTCTCCAAATATCACGTGTCTTTCTTCTTTAGATGTGATGTCAATAAACTTAGTTTTGTCTCCTGTCATGTGTCTTGAACATCCACTATCTAAAAACTATTTGCTTTTACCTATGGAGGACTTCATGCATACCTACAAAAATAATTAAAATAATTTTTCTTCGTATCCAAGTTCTTTGAGTCCTTTATTTATTAGTATTAGAATAAATAAGATTCTTTGGTGCCCATATGACCCTAATAGTTATTGTATGTTTTCTTCTAATAGGACAAACATGATAGTTATAACCATTTCTATTGTAAAAATTACAATTATCATGTGACATATTTTTAGAAAAATAATTTTGAAAATCTGACTTTGATTTAGTAGGTTTATCAAAGAAGTTTTTATAGAATTTGAGTTTTTCTTTTGGCATGTATCCCAAGCCTACCTTATCAAACACACATTTTTGACTACCAAGAAATTTTTCAAAATTTCTTTTTCCATTTGTAAAGTTTTCAACAATTTTTTCTAAATCAGCCACTTTCTTTTTCAGTTCATCATTTTCATCTATTGAAATTATGTTTTCTTTTCTTAAAACATCAATTTCATTTGTTAAAGAAAAATTTTTCTTTTTCAAAGCGGTATACTTGATACCTAATTTTTTAATTTCCTCATATACCTTTTACAAAATATTTTACGATTTTTCATAAGAAAAATTTTCAATATTTTCAAAATTTGTTATTTCAATATCATCTTTAGTCATAAGATAAAGATTTACAAATTTTTCATTGCTTGCATCGCTGTCTGAGTTACTTGAATTATCATCCCATATAGTTTTCTTTGCTTTCTTGCCTTTGTATCGATCTTTCTTTAGCAAGGGATAATATGCCTTGATATGTCCAGGTTTTTTACATTTATAACAAATTAATGAGTCATTTTTACCTATATCTTTATTGAAAGATTTTTTGAAAGATTTTCTTTGAGGAGTTTTATTTTTTAAAAATCTCTTAAATCTTTTTGTGGTTATTGCAATTTCTTCATCTTTGGTATCGTTTTTCTCATCTTCATCGCTTTCACTTTCATGGGGAATAGTTTTGAGTGCCAAGCTCTTCTTTTGCTTTCCTTATTCTTCTCCTCTTTTCAATGTGTACTCATGAGTAATAAGTGACCTGATGAGTTCATTTACTTCGACTTTTTTAAGATCTTTAGGCTCAAGAATTGCCATCACTTTTTATTCCCAACGTTTTGGCAGAAAGTTGAGAATTTTCCTTACTATCTCCAAGCTGGACTAAACTTTACTAAGAGCTGTTAAACTATTTATAATATTAGTAAAATGGGTGTACATAGAAGAAATAAATTCATCATCATTCATTTTGAACATTTCATATTCATGCGTAAGAATATAAATTTGAGATTCTTTGACTTGCAAAGTTCCTTTATAAGTTACTTCTAAGTTGTTCCAGATTTTCTTTACTGTCCTGCAAGTCATTCTTCTATTAAATTCATTACCATTGAAAGCATTATATAGAAAATTCCTAACTATTACATTCACTGTATAAAGTCTATCATCTTCACATTCAAACTATTCCTCTTCTTTTTTGACCTTTACTCCATCAACAATTTTTGTTGGAATATAAGGCCCATTTACAATGCATTTCCAAATTTTTTGACCTTGAGATTGAAAAAATATTCTCATTTTATCTTTCCAAAAAGTATAATTGTCTCCACAAAATAGCGGAGGCCGACTACTAGATTGACCTTCAGTAAATGTAGCTGCAATGTTAGCCATCTGATCTTAACTCAATAGATAATTAATCTTATAATAGAACCCTTGCTCTAATACCAATTATTGCCCATATGACTAACACAAGAGAGGGTGAATTGAGTTATATTAAAAAAATTAACACTTATAAACTAAATACATGATATAAAATATAAATAAAATACGAAACAGTAAGAAATATAAAAAGTAAGGCTAAAAAGAAGCAAACTCAATATTTTAACGAGGTCAGTTCCACTGCCTACGTCCTAGCCTCAAGCTACCCATTGAGGATTCCCAAATTCACTGTTTAATCTCCTTCAGGTGGAGATAGAAACCTATTACATATTTGAGCAACACCACTATAAAGAATCTGTGTAAAATACCCTATACATTTGCAACTACCTCACACTTGGTGATTCGACTATTCCTTATGTAGAACACATTTTATACATACAAGGGTTATACATACTCTCTTACTAATTTAAGAGCTGATAGTTGATAGATTATCAGAGTACACTCCTCAATAAGTGAAATAAGAACAATACAGCATAACCTATATCTCTCTCGAAATGAACAAGGATTAAGGCTCAATACTTAGAAAAGAAAGAGTGAAGGCTTTAAATAAATGATGCAAAACTTTAGCAATTGATGTGTAAGTTCTTTTTGTAATTTTACAAAATTCAAGTAAGCTATTTATAGGTAAATGAGTTTTCAATTTCAAATTTAAAAAGATATACATGTCAAATAAGAGCACTATTTACTTTTTAAAAAATTTAAATAAAAGTATTTCCTTTTTACATTTTTCAAAAACAACTCCATTCATTTTTCAAAATATTCAAGTCTAGTCTTTTACTTTTAGCATATGACAAAATGGACATAATTTATTTTTCAAATCAATTAATCTTTTTTTACATTTGTCAAAAAAAAGCATAACTACCTTTCAAGATTTTCAACAAAATCATCTACTTTTTGCATTTGTCAAAAGTACATTAATCAAAATTTCAAACAAAACATGCACATGTCAAAGATAACAATCAATCATCTTTTAAATTTTCAAAATACAAATATTTAATGATGTCATGTATATGTAAAAATATAATTTTTGAAATTAAAGTTTTTAATAATGTCATGCACATGTGAAAAACGTAATTTTTAAAATTAAAACTTTTAATAATGTCATGCACATGTGAAAAAAGTAATTTTTGAAATTAAAACTTTTAATGATGTCGTGCACATGTGGAAAATACAATTTGATGCTTTATGAGAAAAGATTAATTTTGAAACTTAATCCAATTTCGAATTTTTTCAAGAGATGTACAAAATTACTATATAAGTTTCATTTGTAGACTTGTTCTCTTTCTTGTTTATGCTTGATATGCTTGGCTCCATTGCGTAGATAATTTGAGCTTGAGACTTGAAACCTTGAGTTCAACAACCATCGACGACATCATTATGTGGCTTCTATGAATGTCGACTACTAGTCTTGCTCCCCTTCCAATTAATTGAAAAGCCTGATCTTAGCCATTGACCATAAGGACATAGTTTGGGATCAACATTTGCTGCATCCACCTCTTCATAATCCCTCTAAGTACAACCCAAAATACCACAAAAATAGCAAATGTCTAGTATCATCTCATAACAAAAACGAACCCAACATGATTTCCCCTTCCCATATTCATTCATTTCCACCGTTGAAGTGGTTTTGTGATATCTGTTGTACTCTAACCCTCATGAACTCACCCCACTCCATTTCCCCCTTATCAAGATCAACTTCCAGTATCTCCCCAATGTGCCTCCAATCAAATTCCCCACATAAAGATTCCAAGCCTCTAATGGCAAATCATGTACCCGAACCCAGAAAGGAGCAAGCACCATATCAAAGTTAATTTGTACGTTGGCATGAGAGAGGCTTTGTCAATAGTTCAGCACGTTGATCATTTGTGTGAACATGATGAACATGAAGAACAATTTTTTAAACCAAGTCTCGCACAAAATGAATGTCGATTTGGATGTGTTTCATCATTGAGTGCTGAACTAGATTAAAACTTAGATGAGTGGCACCCAACTTGTCACATAACAGCAATGGAGGCTTGGATAATGAGAATTTCAGCTCTTGGAATAGGGAAGGGAGCCACACAGATTTGGTTGCTACTGTTGCTAGAGCATGATATTCAGCTTCTATTGAAGATCTAGCAATGACACGTTGTTTTTTTGAGTTCCAGGAAATTGGGGTTGTGCCAAGAAGAATAAGATAGGCTAAAGTCAATTTAATATCATCCAAGTTACCTGTTCAATCAGCATTCGAGAAGCATGTGATGGCTGGATGTGCAGATTTTGTGATTTGTATGCCATGAAAAAGTGTGTTCTTCAAATAACACATCTGTCTTTTAGTAGCTGCCTAGTGAGTTATGGTTGGGCAATGCATAAACTATGAAAGTTTATTCACTGCAAAACTTATATTTGGTCTAGTTAATGACAAGTGTTGTAGTGCCCCAATAACTCTCCTATATTCAGTTGGATCAACTGATGAGGACCCATCGGCTAATTTGAGGGGAACTGAAGCAGACACTGACGTTGTGACATCTTTGGCACCCTCCATACTTGTTTTTGCAAGAATATCTCGAATATATTTATGCTGGGTTAGAAACAAACCATCAAGTGTTGGAAGGACTTCAACACCAAGAAAGAAGTGTAGAGGTCCCAAATCTTTGAGAGAAATTTTTTTTCCAAGTTGCTCAATGAAACTTGCTACAAATTCAGTTTTGTTTCCTGTGATGATCAAGTCATCAACATACACAAGGCAGTAGACAAGTGTGGAGCCGTTGTGATACACAAAAAATGAGGTGTCCGATTTTGCATTACTAAAACCAAATTCAACCAAGGCATGTTTGAGAGCCGAGTACCAAGTACGAGGTGCTTGTTTGAGTCCATATATTGATTTTTGAAGACAACAAACATATTTTGGCTTTTCCAGATTTTGAAAGCCTGGGGTTGTTTCATATAAACTTTTTCAGTAAGATGCCTGTGAAGGAATGCATTGTTCACGTCTAATTGTCTAAGGGACCATCCTTGCGTCACAGCAAGTGTTAACACAGTACGTATGGTTACTAGTTTTACTACAAGACTGAAGGTTTCTTTGTAGTCCAAACCAGGTCTCTAATTGAACCCTTTTGCTACAAGCCTCACTGTAAACCGATCAATTGATCCATCAACATGTCTTTTAATTCGAAACACCCACTTACAGCTAATAATATTGCACTCTTTTGGTTCTGGAACAAGTTGCCATGTATCATGGCGCATGAAAGCTATTAACTCAAGAGACATGGTTTCACACCATCTAGGATCAGAGAGTGCCTCAGTGACACTCGTGGGCTCCAGAGACGAAGGGATTGGGTGTTTTGTGACCAAAAAAGACTTTTTTGATTTATAAATATTATTCATGGATCGGGTGGTCATATTATGGGTACGTACTTCATGGTTTGAATGGGTGGAAGAATTAGGCATTTGTAAGGGAGAAGCATGTTGCAAAATTAAAGGAGATGGAGAAGTGGAACGTACTTGAGAAGAATTTGACGCAGGGGATGAACCATTCGCAGGTGAGGTGAAGACTTTGGTACCCAAAACTGGGGGAGTCTGAGCTTGAGAAGGAGCAATGGTTGATATAGGCACAAGAGTATGAGCAGCTGGTAATGGCTCACTCGATTGTGGAGGAGAGGTATGATTTTCAAAAATTCTAGGGTTTGGGTTCCGAAAAGGGAAATTTCCCTCATGAAAGAGAACATGTCGAGAATGATAAGTCCGTTTTGTGTTGGGCTCAATACAAGCATATGCATTCTGAGAGAGGGAATAGCCCATGAACGTGCATGGTTGGGCTTTTGGCTGTAACTTGTGATGGTTATAAGGCCTACTTAATGGATAACATAGGCAACCAAATTGTTTGAGCTTCATGTAGTTTGGATTTTGTTTGAATAATCACTTTAAGGGAGATTTATTTTCCAATGTAAAGTGGGCATTCTATTTATGAGGTAAGCGGTAAGCTGCAGTTTGAAAGGAATACTGCCAATATGAGAGGGGCATGTGAGAATCTGTGAGAAGGTTGAGACCAGTGTCAACAAGATGGCGATGTCATCTTTTAGACATGACATTTTGTTGTGGGGTATGAGGAGTAGTAGTGTAGTGACTAATGCCATGAACTGAGAGTTATGATTTTAGTCCAACATATTCTCCACCATTATCTGAGTAAATACTCTTGATTTTGGTGTTAAATCTATTTTCCACAAGATGTCGAAACTGTGGAAAAATATATTGAACACTTGATTTATGAGACATGGGATAAAGCCATAAATATTTGGTATAGTGGTCAACGAAAATGACATAATATTTTGAACCATCAATACCAATCTCATGCGATGGACCCCAAACATCAATGTATATTAATTCCGCGGGAGCTTTGCTAGTGAGACCATGAGAATTAAATGGTTGACGATGAGCTTTGTTTTGAGAGCAAGAGGTACAAAGAAATGAATGTCCATTTTTATTGATGGGTAAAGAAAAAGCATTAATCAAGTGATGAACAGTTTTGGACGATGGATGACCTAGTCTTTTGTGCCATCCATCAATGGTGGTTCATGGACATAAGCAATAACATTTTTGTAGATATTAGCCAGTTTCTTCAGGAATGGGTACACGCCATCTTCACATGCGCCTTTGAGTAGTGTCGCCCCCGTGATCCAATCCTTCACCAAAAAATACAATAGGTGAAGTTCAAGGTAAGCATTGTTATGATTTGTAAAATGATGAACAGAAATGAGGTTTTTTTGAATTGTGGGAGCATAGAGAGTGTCACGTAATTGAAAAATACGATTAGGCTAATCTAAAGATAATGAGCCAACATGTGATACATACAAACTTGATCCATCACCAATTACCACCTCATCAGTGCCATCATACTCAAAGTGAATTGAAAATTTTGAAAGATCAGTGGTCATGTTGTGAGATGCCGCAGAGTCAACCATCCATTTCTGATTTTTTTCCTTGCAAGAAAGTTGGACAATTTGCTGAAAAATCAGATGAATTCATTTTGGGACAAGCTTTGGTTGTATAGCCCACTTGATCACATATTGGCATTTGGGCTTGAATTTTTTGAAGCCCGAATGAGATTGGCAACTTTTGTTGCTTCGGCCTTTGTTGGAAGACTCACGTTGATTGTGGTTTGACTTGATGTTTCCAGATGTTCCTCCTTGCCGATGAGTATAGTTTTCCGTAGCAAGCATATTTGATGCCTATTGCGTCTCGAGTTGGCGAATGTAACTCTCATGACCCACCAACAGATCATGAACCTCTTCAAATTTCAGAGGCATTTCACGAGTTTGGATTGGAGCAGCAATTTCTCTGTACTCCGAACCTAACCCATTGAGAATATATAGGGTTAAATCATCATTCGAAACCGGATGATCAATAATTGCAAGCTCATCTACAATTATTTTGATGTATTGAAGAAACTCAGCGACGGTGCAATTTCCACGAGTGCTCAAAGTAAGATCTTCTTTGAGTTGCATTGCACATGTTCGAGATTTGCCCGCATAGAGTCTGGTGAGAGTTTTCCAGGCCTCATGTGATGTTTTGCAAGCTGCAACTAATGGTGTAATGGTTGGAGAGATGGAGGCAAGAATGGCATGTTGGATGAGTTTGTCTTAACGAATCTAGTGGGAATTCGCAGGTTTGGAGGTAACAGAGTTATCGGCATCAATGGGTGGGCATTTATTTTTAATCTCCAATGACAAAATCGATGAGGTCGTATCCAATTAAAAGTGCTTCAAATTGGACTCTCCATTGAGGGAAGGTGGCAAGTGTAAGTTTTTCATTGATGGTGGTGGCAGCATTTATGGAGATGATGGGCGATTCGGTGTTTGTTACAAGGACAGCAGCCATGGCAGAGGTAAGAAGGATACTCAACTCGTTAGAGAATTGACTCTTCTAATACCATATAGAGGATTGACGCTTGTCGAATTTGTAATTTTGAATCACACATGACAGTGTTTATATACAACCCAAGTAACCTAAGTAATATTTACAAAGAATTGTGTAACGTATGAAGAATATTTTCAACAAAATTAAGGCAATGAATACACAGAATAAAAACTGATTTTAGAGTAACATGTGCACAAATTCTGGCTTAATTACTGAAGCTGATTTTGTTTTGCTGATTTTCTGCACTTTCCTTGATAAGCATCACCAAGTGTTTGTCAAAAGTCCATGGACCCTCTTGTAAGACTTTAGACTTATCATTAGCATATTCAAATTCCACTAGAACAAACACTGAACTCAGGTCACTAAGGCCCCATTTAGATTCAGAGATAAGTTGAGCTCGTCTCAACTCATCATTACACTTTTTCAAATTTCTATATGAAATACAAATCTCAATATAGCTTTTTCAAATCCTAATTCAACTTTTTCAAATCTCAAAATAATAATAATAATATTTTATTCAACTCTCAAAACTTATCTCAACTCATCTCATCTCAACTCCGAATCCAAACGGAGCCTAAATTTCACACTTCTAACAAGCCTACAAACTTTCCTCATAATCTGTCTGAAAATCGTATGATTATAGTGCTTTTTCGTCAAACATTTCATGATCAAACAATTCTCCCCTCTCGAGTACATTCTCCACCGTACTCGAATCTAACGGTACCTCTTTATTCTCAAATTCAATCCAAGATAAACTAGTATATAGTTCTAATTTCTCTACCATCATTGTAGCGCCCCGGTCCTAGGGTTCGGAGAGTTAACTTCTTTTTCTCAAAATCATCTCCAACAATATAATTACAAACTCCAAAATTCTCCATAAAATATGAACTTATTTTATCAACACAATAATTTGAGTTCCTCCACAGGAAAGCTAGACAAGAACCTCGATAAAATAAAATGTTATCTCCACAAGTACTCGAATTATCCATAACTCAATGTACCAAAATAATTACCAAAGATAAACAACTAAATATGATCCTTCAAACATTTCTAAAATTTTCAACTCTTGTCCTCCAATTAAACCATCAAAGTGATCTGAAATATGTCATGAAGATAAGGAGTGAGTTATCCACAACTCAATAAGTAAAAATATATACTAACGTGTAAACATGAGCATTTTTTACATGCAGGAACCAGAAACATTTTATTTTCATATGCAGATAACAAAATATATTTTCAAGAAACAACAGAGTGACATTTCAATCTTTTTATATTCAATTAAATCAACTTTTCATGTTCAAAAATACTTTGGCTTACATAACTGAACATCTTCATTTTTCATATCATATCGTATCGCATCATATCATGTCTCATATTATATCATATGCCATGTTTAACTTCCATGGTAGGGTTATGCTATCTCCGATGGCCAAACCAAATAGTATCATATTGTGAAACTTCTCCTTATTCAATCTCAAAGCCTCGAGTGTGCACACAGAAAAGAAAACATACAGTATCATTTTGTTTCCAAAGTGGTTGCACTCCTATTACATCATATCATAGTGGTACCAACTAAATCATGTGAATCCATATCCTCATATCAGAACCATGTTCAGAATCAAAATCAAACATATAAGTATGCCAAAGGTTTTCCATGTTTATATCATATCAAGCCACGTGCTTTTCACTTCCTTATAATTTTCAAATAAACACTAACAAAACAAAACATTTTATATCACATGTACAAAAATATCATTATTCATATTCGCTCTAATGCACATTTTAGAAATATGTCAAATATTGCTCATGTCGACACATTTTATGTCAGAAACATTTTTTTCTTTTTCATAGAGATTTTTCATGAGTAGAAGTAAAACAAATATGCTGAGGTTGTTTTTCACCTTTTAAAAAAAATATATATCATGAACATCTTACAAAATCAACCTCAATTCATTTTCATTTTTATGCATATCCAGTATAGGAACCCCGTTTATCTGGACTTCTTAGTTTTTCATAAACATCCTCAACAAAACCAAATAAAATCAATCTTCACCCATAACATATCATGTAATCTGTATAAATTTTTAAATGATCACAACTCTCGAAAATAGAACTTGAAATATAAAATCCAATATCTTTTTTTAATATCTAAACATCCTCAAAACTATGTATAACAACTCTCCCCCAAAATGCTTGAAACCAAATTCTTCCAAAATCTTAAAATATTATAAATTCTCTCATACCTCAATTTTCACTTAATATTCACTTAACCCAATTGCCAACTTAAACTAAGTCTCTTACGAAAAATCGAAACTCAATCCATTTAATAAAGTGCAACGCTAGTACTGATCTGATCTAAATTATTTGAAAACCCGAATCCAAAAGTAATTTTTGAATCTAAGATAAAAACACAAAAGTATTTAGTTTGAAAAGAATTTTACAGACACTCTCAAAAAATAACTAAAACCAAAAGAAAACAAACCCACTAAAATATATTCTTAAAACACTATGATTTAAAAACTAAGGGCAAACATGTAATATAATAAAGTTGTTGTTTCCTACCACCTTCGCCAAAAAGAAAACTCACGTTAAAAAACAAACTAAACCAGTACTCAGACTTGCAAGGATAAAAAAAAAAAAAAAAAAACGTTAGATCCAAGGTGTTCAAACAACGGAGACTCACCGTGAGAGGAGAGTCGCGACAGGGCTGGGAGGCTATAGGGGTGGAGATACGGCTGCCTCTAAGTGGCTGAACAAAGAGAGAGAAAGAGAGTTATCACGAAGAGAAAGAGTATCCATGGTAAATGAAAACGGCGTGAGAGGCGGTGAAACATCGGCAAAGCTTACCGTGATAATACTATGCGACGAACCTGGAGAAAACAAACGGAGGTCCCATGAGTTTTCTGGGTGCTTTCCGGTGTGCCACTAGGTTGAAAACTTGAGGAGCATGGAGGACTTTTCTTGCTCTATTATGGGGTATCCGAAACAGAGGGTGATGCCTAGGTGGTTTGTTGTGGTTATCGATTGTGGTTTCGCGTCTCCAATAATTGATGCGAAGTCTGGGGATTCTGGTGGTCTGCGACGCTTGTAGTGGCTGGGTTGGCTCCCGGTGGGGGAATAATTCTTTTGTTTTGGACGTTAAAAATAGAGGCTCTCTTGGAGTAATGTTTGGTGTCTCAAGGTAGGGCTTGTGGTGACTAGGTGGCTTCTCGAGAGTGGCAAGGACTGCCCTGATCGACAGCAGGTTTGCGTTTGGCGGTGTGAGCCTGCAACGGGGAACAAGTTGGACGCGACAATAACAGCTATATAAAGGCCGCGTTGAGAAGACGCACTAACGTGCATGGTGGTTGGTTCGTGTGAGGCGGTGGCTAGCACACGGTGGTTTGATTTTGTTGGTGGCTGTGTGGTAGAGGAGTTGGGCCTCACGTGGTCATTGAAAGGGCAGTGCAAAGGTGATGCTGTCTTAAGGCAAGGAAAGGTGGTGCTTGGCAGTTTGGATGTCTAAGGTCGTAAAAAAAAAAGTTAGCTATTGTTGAGAATGGACCGGTTAACAAACAGCAAATAGGAAGTAAACACAGCAAAAATGCAACAGAGAGAAATATGACAATCACGCAGAACACTCTGGACACCAAGATTTGAAGTGATTCAGCATAACACAAGCCTAGGTCCACTATTGGGTCGGTCTCAATGAATCCACTATGGAACAAAGATGGAGTACCGAGATTGAATCAGATGATTCTTACACTAAATCGCTCAATCTCACTTACAATTTGCAAAACTCTCTTTCACAAACTCTCAACTCGCAAGAGCTATCTCAAAACAGAAATCTAAAACCAAAAACTGAGTTGATGAACAAAGATTGGCCACACCTGTCTGGCATACTCACATGTGCTGCAAGCGAGTGATATTTGAATCTAGAGCATGTGAGGATACTCCACCAATTACTGTACTGTCCTCAAGGAAGTAAAGACCATCTGTCCTCTTCTTCGCTGTCATCACCACCAAAGAGTCCTTGAAGACTCGAAAGATTCCACCTCTAACTAAAAATTGATAACTAAAGGAATCTAGAGTGCCCAAAGATATGAGATTCTTCTTCACAAACAGAATATGCCTAACGTTAGACAAAGTTCTAATGGTTTCATCATACATCTCAATCTTGACTGAACCAATCCCAACAATATCATAAGCCATATCATTTCCAACCAGAACGGAATCACCGTTGATTGATTCATAGTTAGTGAACCAATCTATCCTGGAACACATATGAAACGTACAAGCCAAATCCATAATCCAGTTGTCACCAAAACAACCACTAGGGTTGCTGACTGCTACGACGATATCAGAGTAGTTAGACTGATCTTCAATGCTAACTACATTAGAAAAACTTTCCTCTTCCTCCATATTTTTCAGTCTAGAACACTCACTTTTGTAATAACCAAACTTATGGCAGTAGTAACACTTACATTTTTCTTGTTAGATTTAGAGCTACTGGAATTACCCCTACTCTTCCCTGAACATCTCTCCCCGGATCTATCACTAGAGGAACGCTTCACAAATAGACCATCGGCTTGATCGTTCATGCCTAATCCCCCAAATTTTGTTCTCAATTCCTTAGAATTCAAAGCAGACTTTACATCTACCAAGGAGATTGTATCTCTACCATATAACATTGAGTTTACAAAATTATCAAATGAAATAGGCAATGAACATAAAATAATTAATGCTTGATCTTCTTCTTCAAGCTTAATGTCTACATTCCTCAAATCCATAATAATCTTATTAAATTCATCTAAATGTGCAGAAATAGAAGTATTTTCCTTCATTTTGAGAGTGTATAACCGTTGTTTAAAAAACAATCGGTTAGTGAGAGATTTCTTCATGTACAAGCTCTCCAGCTTGTCCCAAAGACCAACAACGGTCTCCTCCTCAGCAACTTGCTTCAAAACTCCATCTGATAGTAACAATAGAATAGTGTTGTGAGCCCTTTCTTACTCATTATTTGACGGTCTAGGAGACTCACTAGTCACCTCTTCTAGAATATTGAATAAACCTGTCTGTCACAACAGAGCCTTCATCTTGATGCGCCATAAATTGAAATTGTTCTGTCCGTCGAATTTCTCCACTTCAAATCTTGTTGTAGCTATCCCTCAGATCTTCACAGAGCTCAAGAGTGCTCTGATACCAGTTTGTTGGGAATGGATCGGTTAACAAACAGCAAATAGGAAGTAAACGCAGTGGAAATGCAACAGAGAGAAATATGACAATCACACAGAATACTCTAGCCACCAAGATTTGAAGTGGTTCGGCTTAACACAAGCCTACGTCTACTATTGGGTCAGTCTCAATAAATCCACTATAGAAGAAAGATGGAGTACAGAAATTGAATCAGATGATTCTTACACTAAATCACTCAATCTCACTTGCAAGTTGCAAAGCTCTCTTTCACATACTCTCAAGTCACAAGAGCTCTCTCAAAATAGAAATCTAAAACCAAAAATTGAGTTCTTTACGAACTACGTTCAAATTGTAATATCCGCTCCCTCTTTTCCCTAAGGCTTAGCGAATTTCGAGGAGATGACGTAACAGCTCGTTCCTCTATCATTAGATTGAGATGAGCCTCGATACACGTGCTAGGTCTCGACGCAAGTGCCCGACCTCAATGGCATGTTTTAAAATGATAATGTTGATTTTAAAATACATCCAGTATTTTAATGTTATAGAATATTTTAAATGTTTTGGAAATATTATATGAGGTATTTTCAGTGTTATAGGACCCAAGCTAGATTTATAAAATATGCAATTATAATATCATGGAGCACTAAAAAATATTATAATTGTACAAGATCGCTTTAATACCCTGGTTTTAATTATTTAAAGTATTGTAAGATTTTAAATATGCTTTAAATCTCCCATTTAAATATATGGCTTTATTCCTTTTAAATAATTAGTAAACTTCATCATTTTAATTAATGATGATAAATATTATGTTGTGAACTAAAGTAAGTTAAAATAATATTTTATTTAATTATTCTAAGAGTTTTAAGTTAAATTGATTTTAATTATTTTCAGAGCAGCGTTTTAAGCACATCGTTTGTCAGTTTGAAGAACCCGAAGCATCGGGCCTATAAATAGCACGAGGAGGCCTAAAACCTTTCACTGTTTCCTTTTTCTTTTTCTTTTTCTCTCTCTTCTCTCTCTCTCCTCTCTCTCACGCGTGGAGCAGCCCCCCTAGCCCGTTTGGCTTCCAGCCCCCAGCAGCACCATTGCCGGCCTCCAGCCCTCATCGCCCAAGCCGCCAGTCTCCCCTGCACCAATGGTGCACCTCCGGCAGCCCCCTACCCCACGCGTGAACCCCAAGACCCGAAATGGGTCTCCTATGTTTCCCCTCCGTTTTTGACGTTGCCGCCGGCCACCATGGCTACCACCACCTCAAGACAGCTTCCCCACACCACCAGGGACCTACCCCGACCACCTTGGCCTCTCCCTTCTCCTCCTTTGGCCGGAACATGTGACCCACAAAATGGGTTTTAAAACCCACGGGTTTCTCCACCTAGCGCCGCCACCAGCCACCACCTAACCTCACCACCAATACCAACGTGTTCCCTTTGCTCCGACAAGCCTTCCCCTATCTCAGCTCCTCCATCCACAGCCCCACCTTCTCACACTCTCCCTCACTCTCCTAAGCACGTGTTTAACCTATTTGTGTAGATCCGCCACCTTCTGATGATTGCACCACCTCACCACCACCACCACCATATGATTCCCCTTCTCCAATGAGTATTTCCCTAACTTTTGGTGTCAAGCTGAGCATCCTAGCCCAAACCGTCATGTTATGTGGTTATTGGCAACGTACGCAACGTTAGCCATAACATACGACGTTTCCACCGCTACCAACGAACTCCCCACCATATTGGCCACCTGTTACGACCCGAAGTTAGTAATCGAAACCCTAGACCCGAACCCCAAGCCATTCTCTTTCTGAGGCACGACACCGACCTCGATGGAGTGGTTACGTTTGAGTTAGTGGCTTATGACGCCACTAACCATGCTAGGAAGCGACCAACATACGGGTTTACCCCGCTCTGGTATAAACCTCCTTCTCTCTCTTGTATTTATGTTTATTGTGGACTGTGCTATTAGTGTTCTTGGGTTTTGTGTTGTGAAGTAGGGTTGTGGACTGTGCTATGTAGTACGGAGGTGCTTTGTGTGCATATACGGTGTTATGGCAAGTGTTTGAAGGGAGTATGCGTGTAGTGTACTCCATGGGGTAAAGTGATGCAGCGTGTAACGTGCATCATATGGGTTATGGCGTAGAGTACTATGGAAAAAAGTATACGTGGGGTGTATGTGCAAAATGGTGTGTGCAGCGGAAGTGTGGTGGGTACTCCCTTTGCTGTAGTCGTGATGCATTGTAAGACATGTCATGAAGATGGGTAGTTGCACCACTGGGAAGAGTAAGGTGCGTGAAGTGTCAAGAATTGTGGAGCAGAATCCCAGAGTAGTGACGTGAATGGTAGCCCTAGTGACGGCTGTCACTGTATAACAATGTTATGTCTTGAAGTACGTGCGAAGCAACGAAGTCGTGTAGCAATGACGTATTAAGAGTGTAACCAGAGTACATAATGAGTCGTACTCATATAGAGTCGGGAGTCGATATAGGAATCACGTGGCGTAATGCCATGTGAAGTGATAGATGACGAGATAGCTCGATAGTAGTCTCGAATTGCGTGACACGACGGAGGTATATTTAAGATGGACTTTATCGCATTAAGTATCGGGATGAACTCGTAAAGGGCTGGGAAGTGGGATTAGTCCTACCAACCAGTATAGAGAAGGTTGCTATCGATGTATGGTGTTTTCTGCATCAATGGGTGATCAATGTATTATATGTTGATCTTAGGTGACGTGGAGATAGGGTACATGTGCATCTGGTGACACATGTACCAAACTAGACTTCAAGGGCATAGGGATATCGAAAGGTGTCCTAGTGTCCACAATAAGTCTCCCGTTGGTCGAGTGAAGTTGGACTTCAAGGACATAAGGATATCGAAAGGTGTCTCAATGTCCTTAGTAAGTCTCCCGATGGTCTAACTAGAGTAGATCTCAAGGACGTGGGGATAGCAGGAGAGTGTCCTAGTGAAGTGTAGGTTTTGCCTAGTTAATTGCTTGTGTGCTAAATATACATTGATGCTATTTGTGTGTATGATGTGGGTTGATTGTTATATAATGCACTTGCGATTGGACTGCATGATATGGAAATAGCATGGAGACCAGGTAAGTGTTATGTTCATACACCTTAGTGTTTACCAGACTAATAAAGAAAGATAATAGGAATGAAAACGCTATTATATGTACGTAATGGCCATTCTTGATAGCCACTTTTATCGAATCTTAAATACGTAAGTATATGCTTGTGATTGGATACCTATACGTAGTAATTATTATATGTATGCTCTGAAAAATATAAGATAAAACTAGAAAGCGTAGGAAATAGGAAATAGGAAAGTCTAAGGAAAATAAGGTAAAGAAAAGAAGACATGAGAGGAAGTCTAAGGAAGTTAGGAAAAAAAAAGGGAAGCATGAGTGAACGAATACCATGATGTATGAGTTGACGTTATGCCATGATGTCTAAATTAATGTTATGCTATGATGTATGAAAATGCGAAAGAGGTCCAAAGGAATACCCAAGGGTTCAAAGGAAGACTCGGGATCCAAAGGAAGATCCACCAACCCTAATACACGGGGGTTAACAGTGTATGACGGTCTAAAAGAAGTGAATGAATAGGAATGAATATCATGTTATGTATGATGTGTATTGCATGCATGATATGTATGTATTGGATGAGTAATTGTCTATTAGTTGTTTTGATAGCTTGTGATTGTTGTCCTGGTTTGCTGATTTATGACTTGCTTGTCTGATAGTTGTTTGGTAGTTGTGGCTATTGTCGTGCTTGTTTGGCAATTAGATGCTTGATTGTTTGTTGATCTCTTGTGTGTTAATGTCCTATAATAATGATTAAGAATAAGAAGGATCTTTGGATTCTTTATTTAATGAAGGTAATGTTTAAAGATGCATAGGAAGGAAAGACTTAATAGGATTATAGTTATGAAAAATGACGCACGTATTGTCTTGTCTTGCATGTATGTACGTATATTTGTATGTTGGTAGCATGATTGAAAAACCTATTTTCTTATATGTTAAAAATGGTATGAAGTAACGCTTACTAAGTATTCAACTCATTTTAGTTTTCTTTCTATGTGTTTTCTTCCCCCACATAGGAATATGCAACATGAAGTAGACAGTCCAAGAGAAGAGCACGGCAGTCTACGCATGTGAGAAGAACCTTTTTAGTTTTAAATGTTATGTATTTATGCTATAAACCTCTTTTATTATAAAAATGTATTTTATTTTAAAATGTGAAGTCTGACACCCTGGGAATAAACTAAGAGGTTTTAAAACGAACGAAATCAGTCCTGTTTTGTAAAATTGTTTGGAAAAAAAATGCCACATAAGGGCCGGGTCCTTACACAAAAGAATGGCATTCCACTTATATAAGTGAATCTCGCTCGAGCGAGACTCTTCTCGCTCCAGTGAAATACTATTCAAAATGGTGCCAGCCCTAAGCACAGAACATTAGCTCGAAGCGAGCATCAAGTGAGGTTCGAGCCAATGTCTAGGGTTGACTCTCACTCGAACGGGATGTCGAGCAAGAGTCGAGCGAAGTCTCTATCTGGAATCTCTCTCAAGATGGATGTCGAGCGAGGGTCAAGCGAACTCTCTGTCTAAAATCTCGCTCAAGCTGGATGTTGAGCGGGGGTCAAGCGAACTCTCTGTCTGATTCCTCGCTTGAGCTGAACATCGAGCGAGGGTCGAGCGACCTTACGGTTTGAGTCTCGCTCGATCTACCGCTCAAGCGAAAGTTGAGCGATCATACTGAAGATGTGCTTTTAACAATTCAAAACACATCTCAACAGCGGCAACCTTAGGTTTCTTCCTGCATGAGAAGGGAATATATCTATGTATATAGGAGGTTGAAAACCCTAGAGAACAAGAGAATAAGAGAAGGGGACGTGCAAGCGGAAGACAAGGACGTGATGAAGGCAAAACTTAGTTTAAAAGGAAATTGATGTAAATCAACCAATCAAAATATAACTCCAAAATGAGATTCGATTTCCAGCAGATATGTGCAAGGCAAAATGCAGCAAAACTTGTGTGATCCCTAAAGATAAGGAGAGATGCAAATCATGCATGCATGGGATACGGCAAACGTGAGGTAAAAAGGAAATAACCGAAAAGGCAAAGCCGATAATAAAATTGAAAATGGCGAGGATAAAATCAACAGAAAGAAAACATGAAAGATGTCGAGGCAAACAAAGGAGAAGAATAAAAATAAAAAATAAAAACCTAACTTGTTCAAAAAAAAAAGGACTCGGCCCATAAAATATTTTTAACGAAATCATCACCAAGTTTACTAAAACAACGATTTTACACCTGTGATTAATTTTAAAATAAAATTTTGAATATCCAAAAGGGGTTTTTTACTCGAATAAATAAATAATTAAAAAAAATTTAGAAAGATGGATGGCATTGGAATTGGATGTTACAATCATGGAAATCCCATACAGAAGATGAGAAGAGAGCCTTGTATAGAAGGCAAGAAGAGAGCCTCTTTTCTGATGTTGTCAATTATTAAGATATTTAACATTTTTAAAAATAATACACGTGAAAAAAAATATATAAACAAAACACATGAAATGTACTAGCGAGAGCTCCCAATGGTGGTTGTAGAGCCACCCAAGTTAATTAGATATAAATGACCTATTTGAAGCTCAAATGGCAATGGAATATGAAATTACCCAAATATTCCTATAACACAATACAAAAATCTATTAATTCACTCAACAAATTAGTTAATCGTCAATCATGCAATTATATAGTAAGAAAACATAAAGAAAAGAAATTGCAAAACATCAAGATTGGTCACAATGAAAAATCTTTTAAAGAACTCTCTAAAAGTAAAACTCTATGGGACAACCAAACCCTAAATATTAAATTTTATTATTTGAAAATCAAGTACAAGTAAGTCTCAATTACAAACTCTTTGTCAATTGACTATTTTAATTGACACAACAAAAAACCATTTTGTCTCTATTACAATAGCATCTAAAACCTTTAATGATATTCAAATATTAACTTTTCTCATAGAACTCCAGTGACTGAATAACGATCACTTAATCTCCAACATAGAACACAATCACACTTGATAAGAGAAAATAACTAGAGAATTCTCAAGAGAATTTTCTCAAACAAGTACTCGGAATATACTCTCCAAAAACTCCAAGCCAAAATCTATGATCCTCTTATCCAATTGGATCCCTTAAATAACTAATCTGAAAGCAATTTGAATTGTAGTAGGATTTTGCTGACAAAGCGACTCAATCGCAAGGGCTCTTCATACAGGATGCTGACACTTGGCACTTAAATCTTCTCTACAGTAGCAGTTTCTCATTCAAACTCTTCTCTGGATAATTACAAAACCCTTGAAACTCAATTTTCACACTCTTGATTTATCTAAACCTCAAAATAGTTATAGATAAACTCAAAGTATTTTACATTAATCCAAATTGCAAAACCAAAAATAAGATGAAGTCCATCATCTTAGTCATTCAGTCTTATCCAAACTTATCAATCTAGTCACCTAGTCCTAGGCAAACTCTTGCATCTACAATCTCCCTATTTGGTGAATTGGTAACAAAACCAACTTGATGAATGTAATATAAATATGTCAAAAGCACTGACAGCAAACCAAGAAAATGAGTAGAAAATCAAAGTCAATAATCATGAACCAACAAATAAAAATTTCTGAAGTAATTTTTGCAAACCAGAATTTAGTTCTCCCCCCTCAATATTAAACTTTATTAAACAAAATAACAAAAAATTCATTCAACTCCCCCTCAACAACATACTTACTACAACTCAAAATGCTCCACCTGGATCTGCTTAGCTCCTCTCCACTCTCACTTTTTCACACTTCTCTGATAAAGATCACTATTTTTCGATATCGGAATCGATAACAATCTACAATACCTGATGCATTTCTAATGATAGCTACACCGACCTATCATCTGCGAGTCTCATCTATGAATGGTCAATGACATTGTCACAATCAAAAAAAAAATGAAATCCAAATCTCTCTATACTGTGTAAAGGCTAGTATGATACTCCTTATCAAAATGAATGAGATCCAAACTTGTGTATACCATGCAAAGGCCAGTATGATACCCATTGATTTGACATGGCCAAAACATCCTCTAATCTCAACTCAACCATGCATTTAGTTAGAACTGATGTATGACTGTGAATGTATGTAAATTAATTGACAAAATGCTTGGTGGGAATACTTGAGTGTCTTATCAATACTTGGTGGGAATTCCTTAGAACCCGAAAGGACAAAGGCAAAGAACACACCCAAAAACCATCCTCAATACATGATATTTTGAGACAAACTCAAAGTCCAATCACAATGCATTTCAATTTACATCCCCTAGATACCAAAACTTAATTCCAAATGGGTAAAACAGATCCTTAGAAAGAGGAGGACAATAGAGCACTTACTATGTAGGAGAACATAAAGATGATGACCTACATTCAATTTCTAAGCCATAAAGTGCTCTATAACACTAGCAAAGTGAGAACTTGTGTTTGGCTAGGGCACAAAGAGACTAAGAGAGATGTGGGTGAATGAAGTGATTGAGAGGTTTGTTTTTTGGGGGAAAGGGGGGAGGGGTTGAGTGTCTATCAATAAACAGTAAGTAACCTGACTTAACGTGCTATGCACCTGAGCCTAAATGGTGCGAAGGTAAAATGTGCCTAGAGGGCTAGATTTTTGAAAAAGAAAAAGAGGAAAAAAGAAGTGTCAGAAAATGATAAATAATCAAGACGGTTGAGGGAAGGATAGGCAAAACAGCGCAAAGGTAAAACAACTCCCGACATGTGTGTGAAATCAATCATTAGAGATGAGATATGCCCTAATATTCCTAAGCCTTGAATTTCAAATAATGCGCGAGATGGTTATTGCATATTATCCAAAAAAGTCAAAAAACTTTATTTATAGGATTTAGGTACAATTATGATAGAATCTGAATATATGGGACTAGAGAAATCATATTACCCTTCATTGACTTGGGCATTGGAGGCATTCCACCAAACCCTCACATCTCTTTACCCTTTCGTTGCAACTGATTGTGTGTGAGAAATTGTGAAACACACACACACACACACATATTAACTATTTCTCAGTTGCGTTCTGTCGTTGTTGAATAATGAAATTGATTGAATGAACTCGACATACACTTTGAAGCGTAGCATTGTTTATTTATAAACATCAATACAAGTTTAGTTTAATTAGGAATTTATAAGTAGAAGTAGAACAAAGTAGTCATGCACAGTTCAAAGCATTGAGTATAAACTGATCCTGCAGAGTCCAATGTGCATAAGCGAGATTAGGGACAAATTGATTGCTGGTAGTGGTGAGAAGAAGGGGACGGGTGATCCATCTACATATGCATGGAGATTAAGCCCCTTTATATACGGAATAACTTGAGACTTCCATCTACATGCGCTAGATGCACTAAAAAACTGATCCATTTTGCTCTCCCCGAGAGCATGATTTCTTCCTTGCTGAATCCGAAAAAATCATAGGTTCTTGCATTGCCAACCTGGTCAACTATTTATTATTTTTTATAGTATTCTACTATTATTTACGCCTAAAGATCATACAAATCTATTAAATTGTTCCTCGAGCTTGTAATCTATTTATCATATCAAGTGAGTGAAATCTGGAAAAAATATTTGAGTTTCGATGCCCTTCTCAAGACCCTCCTACTAAACAAGCTCAAATGTCGATGGAATGCCATATGGTGTTTGAAAAGCAAAGTACAACAACTTAACATCTAGAATTACAGACTACTCAAGATTACAACTGAACCACTTGAAATCACCATAAAAACAAAAACCTTTCCCCTCCCAAACGATATGGAATCACATATTTACCGTCTTTCTATACTCAAATCAACATATTTCACAAAATATGTCGATCGGAATGTAAGATCGTCTAAATAGGTCACGGTTTCACCTCTTACCAATTTCCAATCTGTTATTCTCTTTTAATACAATAGCTTTATAAATATTACGTGAACCTCACAAAGGTAGGGTGCTTCAAAGCCAAGGATGGTGTTGAAAGTTATAAAAGATATATGCATCAATACCTTACATGTGCCTCAGTTACTTGCATTGAAAGGTGATACATATTCATTCTACGAGGGAAATCCAGAGGGCAACACCCATGCCTAGTATTAGTGATGTTATATGGATTGCTGTACATTTCAATGAGGACTCAGCGTTGTTATTCATTTCTGCAAGCACTCCAGCAACTGCAATGTATATAAATCCACCGGCAGTAAATCCCTGAAACAGTAACAGTTTTTTGAAATCGTGACTGAAAAAAAAAAACCCTTAAAGCAACACATTTCTTCCTAGTGCTTCTCACCTCGATGAAAGATGACTGCCCTGGGTCTTGCCCCAAGAGCAAAGCCTGCCACAGCAACAGCAGTAAATAGATTTGTAGTAGAACGTCTTAGAATACTAATAGCATAGGTTTTCCCGTCCATGGGAAGATAAAACTCACCATTGCAGTTCCTGCAAGAGCCACCAGTGCAGATAGGAAGTTGAAAAAGAGGGCTCTGGAGACACTGAAACCAGACCTCACAAGAATGCCAAAATCGCCAATCTGCACAGTGCAGAAGCATCCAATGAACTAAGCTTTCAACTCCCAAGAACAAAAGAAAAACAACAATCATAATGACAAAAATAACAAATGGTCCTCAACAAGCGATGAAAGCAGTCTTGACAATATACCACACAGTCCTAGTAAACTCTTTTAAATAGTTTATAAAGAGCGAAGTGGTTCAAGGTTTATACAGGGAACTTAAAAATATTATTCTAGAGTATACGAGGACACAATTTTCTTAATCCACATCACAATGTAGGAATGCATGCATTTTTTGAATGTTGTCACATGAATTAAATTGAGAGAGGGAAGGGGGAAAGGGTGGGGGGGAATTCACCTATGATGGAAAATGAATCTTTATAGTGAAATACAGAAGTTCAACTCCAAATAATCATGACATTTAGGGTGGGAGATGATAAACTACAGAAGAATCAGAATTCCCAAAAAACGCTAATCTACTGTTCATTGCTATTAAATACAAAAACCAACTGGAAATGAATATATGGGACATACTAATAATCCTTGTACAACTTATTTTCTCTATCAGTAAGGTTCCATTGGCCAACATTGTTCATTTGCTCATGCCCAAGCCCAGGTAGGACACGTCCTAGGCTTTGCAGCTGCCATAATTGTTCCTCCACTTCTGCATGTATACATTTACTTCATGGTGCTCAGGGCATGGTTTTACCGAGCACTTCAAATCCAACAGAACTCTTAAGATATTACGGGGGCAGATTAAGGAACTAAAGCATCAGCTCAGCAGTGGACTAATAATTTGACAAACCAATCAGTTTCTACAGTTCCCAAACAAAGCCTCCAAGTTTCAACAATCATCAAGAAGTTCGAAAATTCAAGGTCTTGTCTTTACAACAATCCCACAGAGTTGAGCATTTATGAGCCTGAGTCATTCAAATAGAACCAGTGTGGCAAAAAGTTCGAGTCCCATCCATTTTCAATCACCCCACCCCTCCCCCAACTTCTTTCTAGCGAGCAAGCTATCCAAAGACTAGGGATGTGTGTTTTTTTTTCTATGACGGAGAACCTCACCAAGGTAGGCCCTTTTTGGACCCACCACTAGGGTGTACACCTGGATACACAACTTAATACACCATAACCATTTACCTGGTATTTTAGGGGAACTCCACTTATTAGACCGAAGATGTTCTGACAACTATGAATTATTCTTGCATCTTCCTTTTTCTACTTTTTTGACATAACAACTTGGATTGAGTATAGAATAGTGGTGAATGAGATCCGGGGTCCCTCATTCCTCTGGAAAAGTTTTTAGCCTTTATATGATTTCAATGAACTTTAATTGTTACGTTGACTAGTCCTTTTGAAGCATAATCCTATATGTGAGTTGGGCTCTTCTAGGGTCATTACACTAAGGACATTAGAAATCTCTCCTTCCCCAATTGACCGAGCAATAAGCTCCACGATCAGGCGAAAACCAGTTTAGCATTTGCCTGGACACCTCCCACCACCACCCCGCCCCCAAACAAAAAAATTAAAAAATAAAAAACAGAAAACAACTTTTACTCAATCTTTTTGGCTCTTGGATTCAGTCAGAGAATATGATTATATATACCTTGTCAAGCTAAAGCCTGATGGTCAAAAGGTGGGCTTGGAACAAGCTGTAGACACAAACATCTTGGTTTCAATTCTCCACTAGGAGTTCCTTTGGATTACTTGAAAGGCTGAAAAACAGTTTTGGCCCGCAAGGACTTGTATCCAGCATACTCCTTATGGATGGGTTTGGGGGCATACTCCTTAGGAAGGGGTTTGAAGGGCCCCTACCATGGTCAAGTTCCACATCATTAAAAAAAAAAAAAAACCGACAAAATTATATTATGGAAAGGCACATATTTGAACTGAATGCCACAATAGGCACCATCTAAGCCTTTGCCTATGTCCATGGCTAGTCATGTACAGGGCTCCTATAGCTTTGGATCACAACTCTCCTTGATTAGTACAAAAGAACCAAAAAAATCTCCTGTATAACGCACAGCCAGAGGTAAGCTTCTACAGCTTGAGCACCTCCGAATGATAATCCTTGATGAGCCACGGAAAAACGCTCTTGAAGGGTGAGCACAGTTAAAATCCCCATAACATGTAGTCATGGCCATAAGGAAGCCTAGCCAACTCTCCTGGGGAATGGATGCAAAGACGAAATGGAGCTTGGGAACTCCTTAATCCTGACTTGAACTAATCCTGTGCGTATATGGATACTGGGACTCACAAAGCCCTCTTGTTTGTTTCCCTTGTAAACTCAAGTTTCACTCTCCTAAGAATAGAACCCAAGCCCAAAGCAAGAATGTATGCTTGCTTGCTAAAGAAAACAACGCCACCCAACACCAAACACTTGTTCCTTTTGTTTCTTTGATGGGTAAGCATTATCAGTTAAGCAAGAACTTTCTTTTTTTTTTTTAATCTTTTAGACATACTGACACAGGTCAACCCTATAAAAATGGTTTCCAACAACCTAAACATTATATTTAACTTTTATGTCTGAATACATTATGGGCTCAAAATATAAAGACATAGGTCCTAGAAAAGGAACAAAATTATACTTGTAAAATATATAAAAAAAGGGTAAGACTTCATCAAACGAAAAAAAAAAAGAAAAAAAAAAAGATCTGAACCTCTTGAGGAAGCTCATGTGCAAGCAAGAACAGAGTTCTAGACCACCCGCCAACTGATCCATAAAGAAGGAAAGCACTTCCCAGAGCCATTCCATCAGTAAAATTGTGCTGCAGCATTAATGTGTGAAACTGTATCATTTGAATTGGTTTTTTTCTTTCATATAATTAAATATAAATTTAAAAAAATAAAAGAAAATAATAATAATAATAAGGCACACATACAACTCCATCAGAAAATAGATTGAGATAACCAAACACAAGATTTGTTGACGATTGAGCCGGATCTTTCTCTTTGAAATAAGAATAATCGGTGAAGCTATCTGGAGCATCTACAATGGCTTTATCTTCTCTAGCACCACCACTATTGCTTCTCTGCAGAATGAAAGAATGACAGACAACGTTCAATATTCATTCCTATAACACCATCCAAATTAGACCTTGTACTAGAATAGCTAACTCCATCTCCTGGATTCTGTGCAATGCAATAAAAAGAAAATGTATGACCTTAATGTTTTCACTTTGAGAATTTTACACCACAAATGTTGGTTTTAAATTGCACACTAATTATTACTATTAAGTAAGAATCTTCTACGTATAACAGAGATCACAGATTTCCTGTACGACAGTAAGGCTAATCAAATGCCCCAGGCACATACCATTAGGTAGCCCCTAAGCATCAACCATCATGCCTAAGTCTGGCTTCACCATGTCCCACCCACTAGAATGGTCAGAAATCAGAGTGGATCTGAAGAGACCAAATATCCACATAAAATAAAAAAATCCTCACCTTTCTAAGAAATTCATGCTGGGTCACATCATCTCCATTTGAAGAATCATTTGACACTTCACGTAAAACTTTTCCTTCAGTTGACATTTCCATCGTCTCTCCTTCTCCACTCAAAGATTGTGACTGCACAATGTCATGAGCATCATTATCACCCTTCAATTTCTTACTGCTCTTATCATGATGGTGGTGATGACCATGACTCCATCCATGAGTTCCTCCAGAGTTATCTTCCACATACCTTACTGCCTTCTCTACAAGAAGAAAAACTACAATGCCAGCTGCAACAATCATAACATCACAGTAAGAATTCAAGGTACTTTCACCCAAATATGCAATGCCTCTAATATACTTTGCTTTTATAAGTACACCACAGACTCAACCAGGATGGAAGACACTGATAATGATATCACATCATCTAATAAGACATCACATACCACTTTTCATTTTCTTTCCTTTTCTTTTGCTGGTAGAAATTACAATAGATAATAAAAACTCAAAAACTTAAAACTTAAGACCCTCAACCCATCAAGTATAATCAGTTCTAGCTTAATGAAGGTTATAGGTAATCCCTCCAATCTAGCCCAGTCATACAACAAATGTTTTCAATTGGACTTATATTAAATCAGTCCTTCAAAAATTACCCTTCGCCATCAAAATGAGATGCAATTGCCAATTTCAGGTGCTTAAAATCAAATAATTTCTTCCCTTTTTATGTTATTGGTATTTTTATTACTTCTACTACTATTATAACTATTTCTGTTTTTTTAATATAAGTAACTACTATAATGGTATAATAGTTATAACTATTATAACTATTTCTATTGCTATAACTATTCTTATTATCATTAATTTGTTCCATTTAATTAAATGTCAAGCATCACATCCAGGCTGATGACTATTACATAAGCATATCACCAATACCTTTTTCTGATAAGTAAAGCATGTCACCAATACTAAACAACTACCTAGAAAAAGTTGTAGACAAGCCTTCCCTAGGCTGGAAATGTGAAACTTATTATTTTGACAAAGATGTGTTTTTCCAGATCATGTGCAGCAGGCCAGAAGCACACATTTCCCTTTGCCAATGGCAGTAGCAATGAAACTATGGAAAGTATACAGAAAAAGTGTCTGACTATCCTTTTCTAATAATTTGGCCCCTTAATTAGTAGGGAAATAAAAGTTCCTTATCCATTTAAATTCATGTACACACATTCATACATATATAAGTCGAAACAAGCAGTCATATGGTTGACATGGCTAATAAGATAAGCATCAAATATATGACTACTAACCCAGAATGGACATTCCGACAGAGAGGTCCTTCAAAGAATGTGAATGCAAGAGATCACTAGAATGAGCATCATAGGCATTGTCTGCATGGTGATCATGCAAGTGGGAATGTTCTCCACCTGTAAAATATACTAACATGAAACTATGTCCCAGTTAATGACAGTTTTTTTTTTTTTATTGGCACCGGATGTTCAAAACAGCGTCCCGACTAATCCCGGGGTTGTGCAGGCCTTCGGCAAGGAAAATGACAGAGTTTATCTACAAAACTTAGTATTTGGCAATAACTACTACCCAAAACCATAGAAGAGAAGCAATTATACAAAGTTCAATTAGCTTTTATAAAGTTGTGAGCTTCATATCACAACCTTCCGGCATAAAAAACAGAATAGAAAATTTGCCAAAACTTCCTGTGCCGAAACAAAAAAAAAAAAAAAATTGATAGGTAATCAAATTTCATTAAAAGAAATAGGCTAAAGCCCAGGTACACAGGAAGTGTACATGAGAAAAACTTAGCTCGCCTGTGCCGAAACAAAAATAGAGAGACAGATATAGACGAAGAAGTTAAAATGAAAATGGGAGTATACAAAGTGAAAAAATATAGGCAACAGGGTTAAAATAAACCTAAAACCGTTAAGACACAGACTGAAGTAAACCCAAGTAAAATCCTTCAATGCCCCAGATAACTCAACCGAGATTACAGTCTACCATGATACCATTGCAAGCAACTTTTTTAACTTTTACACAATGGATTGACATGAATTAAAGATGTAAACAAGTGGAAGTATAACAAAATCATACCAAAAGCATGAGGTAATTGATGAAGAAAAGCATCTCCTAACATGGCTCCTGCCTGTTCACAGAAAAATATCAAATTAACCTGAGTATACACAAAAAAAAAGTGCAATAACCACACAGCAAAGTAACAATGATAAAATAATTTTTTTATAAATAAAAATGATAAAATAATAATGACAAATAACAAGAACTATAGCAATAACAACAGCAGCAACAATACTACCAATCACAGCCATTACAAATAACAATAGTGCATATATATACTGCACAATCCACGAGACATCCACTCGATTCTCAACTCATCTCACTTCCCAAATATGGCCTAAATCCTGCATTTTATATAACATATTATCAATCAAACATTAAAGCAAGCATGAGCCACCTATGCCTTGAAATTTTTTTGTAAACGTCATTGGTTTTTTTATAAGCAGAACTTTCTGAAAACTCAACCCATAAAGAACTATAATCACTTCTTCAATAGAAGATCAAAGGAGAACGAAAGAAGTGGGCCAATTCAAAGCATTTGCGATCCAGGGTCATGTTAAGAACATTGAGTGTATCACACTTTTACTCTCTTTTGTAACAAACAAGTTAAATGAGTTCAAATTTCTTAAAAGTGTAAAAATAGCATTCGTCCTATAAAAAGGGATACTTGTAATTAATATTAGTTATCCTATACTTACTGATTTTTTATTTATTTGTTTTACTCACAGAAAATAATCATTCATCCTATTGCTTTCATTCTGATTTCAGTTACATGAACCAATAAAATATTGGTAATCATGGCATTGTTAAAAAGGATATACAAGGCACATTTAAACCAGGATTTTGGGCCCTATGCCAGCTAACAAGTGTAAAACTCTTCATATGGACATCAACATTAGGGAATATCCTGACCATGGACAATCTACGGAAATGCCGTATTATTGGAATTGACTGGTGTTGTATGTGTAGGAAAAGTGGTGAGACTATGGACCACTTGCACTCATTGCGAGGTTGCCAAGGCACTATGGGATAATTTTTTGGCAGAATTGGGTTGGCTTGGGTTATTATGAGGAGGGTGGTCGATCTTCTTGCCAACCCGGAAAAGTCTTCACAAGTATCCCACAAATCACAGCAATTGGATGGTTCCCATACGCCTTTTGTGGTGCATATGAGGGGAAAGGAATGACCACAAGACAACTTCGAAGACGAGGAACGTTAGTTAGAGGAACTCAGACGATTCTGTTTCAACGTTTTTTATTTCTGGTTAATAGTTTTAGATTTCAAAAAGCTTAATTCATTACTTGCTTGTATCTATTTCTTTTTCCCAGCTAGCTGTTTTATCTTGTATACACCCTGTGTACTTGGCTATCCCTTTTAATATTAACAAAATTTTACTTAGCAGAAAAATCTAGAATCAATGCTCAGGTCATTTGATTGCTTTGGGGTCAGACTTAATTTCATGCAGAAAAGAATCTAGTCATTCTGTTCGTTGTATTATCAAAGAAAGCATGGGAAACTCATATGTAATAACGTTGAGAGTGCACTTACGAAAGCAACCCCCAAGTAGTATTCTGTTTTGTTTTAAAAATTCAAAAGATTTACAAAAGTTATGAAAATCCATAAGGTGATAATTCATAATTGCATCGAAAGCATTACTGAAGACAAGCAGTAGCCCGTGTAATTAAAATAGAGAATATATTAGATATGCCACAAACTTCACAATTAAAAAACAATTAGTTACGATTTATAAACTAAATTAATACAGTCAAAAACTAACCCCAAATAAAGCTAATGAATCGACGATGGCCTTGGACGGTTTCCCTTGTACTGCAAAGCTCGTAGTATTTAGTCACATTGGTCATTAGGATAGGCGCATTAGTTTCAGAAAAGAACATCACAAAAATATAGGATAAGATTATCAAAGGAAACTAAAAAGATTCTAAGAAAGCACAGTAATTTTGAACCTGCTCTGATACCATGATAAATTTGGCCAAAGTACCTCAATTGAGGTGTTTCATTCTCATTAAATAAAAGTTTTAGGGTTACAAAACTTATCTTATCTAAGTATGTACAAGTAATTTAAATACAAGATAATCTTAGAAAACCTATCCTATTAAGAGACTGCCACATCATAGTAAAGAAAACCCTAGTTTCCTTTGATAAAGATATATCAATATTGATCGATAACCATGCACTTACCAAATATTACTGGCAGGATAATTAGGCATATAAGAGAAGCCATGCTCACCAAAAAAGAGCAACCCAGTGCACGTACCCAAAGACCTATGAGTTGAAAAATATAACGAAATAAATATGAAGTTCACCTCAAATTGAAGTAAGCATGCTTTCTAGAAGACTATCTTTTACAATATGCAAAGATTTATTCAATAGGGTTAGGCAAACTTAGCCCTATTAGTCCAAGTGAAACAAAATAGAAATCTTTTAAGTGCTACAATAAGATATCATGTGGCTATTACTATATTATTCCTGCAGTGGTTAATTTCATGTCAATGATTTAACCCCTCTTGACACATTGTGCTTGTTTCACACAAATGTCCTAATGAATTTCTACATACTTATGTTCTGTTGCTCTTTCTCAGTTTCCTCTCCATACACTTTCTCAAAGACGATCATCGCTGGTGCTTAACTACGAGATAATCATGGTTTTCCCAAAACAGATTCTTATAGAATCTAGAGTTTTTGAATTAACAGAGGAAGGTAGCTGATGGATTCGCATAACATAAAGAAGTTGGAAGGTTACAAAAGTATCAGTCCTGGACATGTCCACAGTGAACTAGTTCCTTAGAGCCTTGAGGCATGTTTGACTGGAGAAAGGAGTTCTTTGCAACCTACCAGGATGGTAACAAAAGTTACATTGCCCAAAGATCCTCCCATGCTCAAGGTAGATATATGGCGATAGTGGAAATATGGCAATTGTTGCTGATGGAATTTCATTATCATATCGGAAGACTGGAGGGGAAAGGGTGGAACAATATGGTGGTTGCACGGTTGGGCTGTCAAGGTCTCAAAACTCAACACTCTGCCTTAGTCTTACACAGAGGTGGTTTGGTCATTGGGGCTTGCTGCGGGCAGTCAATGAAGCTTGGGGAGCTGCAGCAACAGCAGTGCCCAGGGTGGAGGACAATTCTGGGACGTTGAAAGCAAAGGAGATAGCCATTGAGGGAGAAGGAAGGAGACATGCCCGCTTACTCAAGTTTGCAGAAATAACACTGAAATGGAAAGAAGCTCTCTGACTGAGAGGATACAGGTGAGGGATGAAGATCTTTCCCTTAGAAAAGATTTGCTATGGTTGAAAAACTTAGTAAATCTTATGATTGATTCAAAGAGTGGATAATCGATTGGGCTTGGGCTTGGGCTTGAGCCCATCATCCTCAAGTTCCCAAAAATAGAATGGCCCAGGAGAGGCATTACACTTGGGCTAAGAAAGGGAAAGCCACAGCACAGCCCAGTCCAGTCCAAAAGCCAGTGGGCTAAACACCTGAGGCCTCCCGAAAGGGTCAAGTGCTTGCCATCAGCAATGATATGCCGTCATCATCTAAGCATCGACCAGCGACCACACAAAACTCGCTGATGGGAGAAGGAAAACCAGTGGGTGAAGCATTGGACGATGGGTTGCCAAAGATGACGACACCGATGGAGTTTGTAGCCGAGACAGTATGTTTCGGAGGAATGAGAGGCTTGCTAATAATAGAAAAGGGCCAGAAGGAGACGATGACAACCAAGAACCCATCACCGGGAGCAAGAGACCTGGTGGGTGGACAATGGTTGACAGCTTACTGGAGGTGACACCGCCGGTGGAGATTGAAGCCAAGAATGTCCATTTCAAAGATAAAAGAGATCCACAATGAGACAACGACCTTCTCTTTCACAGTTGGAAGTCCTACAGCTCTTGTGCTTGCAAGGGAGCCTCAAATGGACACTGCAATGCCAATGGAGAACAGTTTTGAGAGATTGGGTGTGGAGGACTCCCAAACCGATATTGGCATCTTAGTTTTATTCAAGCTCGGATCCTCTGAAAACGAGGGGGAGTCTTTGAACACAATAAAAAGGAACGTTGGTGCTGATTATCATTGGGATGAGTTGACTCCTTTGAATTCAATGCCTCCACTGAAGGAACAAATATTAGCATCAAACTGGGTTCTACCTAAAGGCAAGGAGATTTAATTGTGCGTTGGACTTCCATGTATTGGTTATGAAGACCAGTTCTTGGCCTTACATGCTATTAGGAGTGTAAGAAGACCAAATCAGATTGGTGGATTGGACCAGATTGTATGGACCGGACCAGACCGGATGGAATTCAGTCCGGTCCGGTCCAATTTTTGTATGGACCGAACATTTCTGGTCCGGTCTTGATCCAGGGCATTTCTCCTCCTGGACCGGACCGGACCAGACTAAATGCATACCATATTTTATATATATATGTATATATAAATAATAGTATATAAATTATAATATTAATATAAATATAGATTAAGAGTGGTAATATAATATATTAATATATAATATATACTCTTATAATATTAACATATTATAATAACTAGTTGTAGTATAAAAATATAAATTATAGTATATCAATATAGAGTATTAGTAATAACTTATAAGTAATATAACTTATAAGTAATAAGTGTATTATTATTATTTAATATATTATTACTAATTTATCACTATTTACTAATATATAAATTTATAATATACTAATGTAATAGTGTTATTAGTTATAGTTTACCAACCAATGATGTATCACTAAAACACTATTAATTAATTATTAATTACTCTTCTTAATTCTTATGATTATATGTAGCAATTATAAATATTAATGTTGTTTTTAACTATATATTTTTGAGGAATGCCATTTATAATTAATTGGGCTAAAAATAATTAAATTTGAGCTAAAAATTATTTTTCATCATTACAAGATTTTAAATTAAATTTAGCCCATTAAATCATATCAGGTGCCCCTAGATCGGACCGGACTGCCCCCGGACCGATTTGGATCGGACCGGTATGGACCGAATAGGAGTTCGGTCCGATCTAGTCCAGGGTAGGAAAATTCTTGGACCGAATAGAACCAGTCCATATTTTTCCCGAACTGAACCATTTACTCCCCTACTTGCTGCCATCAAAGATGGGTTGCCCAATGAAGCCATGAAGATCCATTCAGCCAAGAAAAGGGAAAGGGAATTAAAGCAACTTAGATGTTTGGTAATTATGAAGGAAGTGCGAGTCGTGGCAGAACAAAGGGTATGGCAAAATAGGTGTTTTTATGAAGCTCAAGATAGTCTCGTGGAACGTCAGGGGGTTGAATAATTTAGAGAAACACACCAAAGTATGAAGTCATCATGGCTAGAAAGTCAATGTTGTATGTATACAAGAGACAAAACTGGAATTCATCTCCCCTAGCACCATATGGAGTTTGTGGAATTGTTGTCATGCGGGGTGGTTGTATTTTCCGTCAAATATAGCTTCGAGTGTCATCTTTGTAATGTGGTATAAAAGGGTGGTAAAAAGATGGATGAGTGTGTGGGGAATATATGGTGGCTAATTCTTTGAAGAATGTGGAAGGTGGCTAATGAACTTATGGACATTCCTTTATCGGGAGGCACATTCACGTTCTTGGTCAAGGATAGACATTCTTGTTAACACCTGAATGGGAGTCCCATTTTCCGGACATAGTGCAAAGACGATTACCTCACTTATGCTCTTACCACTTCCCCATCATTTTAGACTGCGGAGGGATCCAAAGTGGTAGAAGGTATTTTAAATTTGAGAATATGTGGCTTAAATCTAACGGTTTTGCAAACAAGGTTCGACAATGGTGGTCTTCTTACAACTTTGAAGGCTCTCCTAGTTACATAATGGCAAAAAAGCTAAAAGCCCTAAAGCAAGATTTAAAGCAATGGAACGTACAAATTTTTGGCAATATGATTCAACAAAGAAGCGCTCTTGAGGAGGAACTTAAAGAATTGGAGGGCAGGAATTAAGCTAGAATTCTATCCGAATCTGAGACAAGTCGCAAGAATCAGGTAGTCGCTGAACTGGAAAGAATAACTCTGATGGAGGAAATCTCATGGAGACAAAAATCAAGAGCGCTTTGGCTTAAAGAAGGGGATAAATGCACAAAATTTTTCCATAGGGTGGCTAATTCTCATAGGAGGGACAACGCCATCGACACTCTAATGGTTAATGGGGTAGCTTCAACTAATCAGTTGATCATCAAAAACCATATAGAGCAGTATTTTCAGCTACTGTTAACTGAAGAGCACATATGGAGACCAAAAGTGGATGACTTATCTTTTTCAACAATAGATCAATGGACCACAAGTTGGTTAGAAAGGCCGTTTGCAGAAGAGGAAGTGTGCAAAGTAATAAGAGGAAGGATGATCTTATGCTAGTCTTTCACAAGTTTCATACTAATGTTGGCTTTGAAAAGAGCATTAATGCTACTTTTTTAGCACTTATTCCGAAAAAGATAGGGTCTTTGGATATCAGGGACAATCGCCCTATTAGTCTAGTGAATGAGGTGTATAAGATCCTCTCTAAGGTGCTTGCGAACAGATTGAGCTTGGTGGTGGACAAGCTAATTTCGAAACCCCAAAATACATTTGTAAAAAGTAGACAAATTCTAGATTCTGTCCTCATTGCAAATGAAATTTTGGATGGACGCCTCAAATCTAGAAACCCCAGCTTGCTTTGCAAATTAGACATAGAGAAAGCCTATGACCATGTCAACTGACGTTTCCTAGTAGACCTCCTTTCAAGATGCGGCTTTGGAGGGAAATGGAAAAAATGGATAGAATTTTGCATTTATTCAGTTCATTTCTCCATTTTGGTCAATGGCTTGCCGGTAGATTTTTTCAAATCATCTCGTGGCTTGAGACAAGGTGATCATTTATCTCCGCTTCTATTCTTATTTGTAATGGAAGCTCTAAGCAAGATGATCAAGGGCTTGGTAGAGGCAAATCTGCTCCATGGTTTTCCGGTGGGGAATGCTGATCTTAATATTTTCCATCTATTGTTTGTCGATGACACTCATTTTTTGTGATGCGCGTCATGGACACATTCAAGCCTTGAGAGGGCTCCTTCTTTGCTTCAAAGTTGTATCAAGGCTGAGAATCAACTTTTCTAAGTCTTCATTAGTGCCAGTGGGGATTGTACACAATGCGGAGTATTTGGCTACACTTTTGGGATGTGAGGTATCCTCTTTACCTCTCACATATCTTGGTCTACCATTGGGAGCCTCCTTCAAATCTGAAAGGATTTGGAATGGTGTGATCAAAAATATAAAGCGCCGTTTGGCTTCTTAGAAGAGGTTATATTTGTCTAAAGGGGGAAGTTGACGTTGATTAAAAGCACCATTTCAAAATTACCCACCTATTTCTTGTCTTTGTTCCCACTTCCTACAAAGATAGCGATCCGCATTGAAAAGTTACAAAAGGATATCCTGTGGATTGGAATGGGGGAAGAGTTCAAATTTCATTTAGTTAATTGGTTATTGGTGTGTACTCCTATATCCAGGAGAGGTTTGGGGATTCGGCACTTGGTGAAATTAAATAAAACTCTCTTGGGTAAATGGTTATAGAGATACCAAATTGAAAGGGATGCGCTTTGGAAATCCGTCATAGACTCAAAATATGGAGAGTCTTGGGGAGGTTGGTGCTTAAATGAGGTTCAAGGCTCATATGGAATGGGGTTGTGAAAATTTATAAGGAGACATTGGAAGACATTTAGAAGACATGAATTCTTTGTGGTGGGTGATGGTTCAAGGGTCAGTTTTTGATATGATATTTGGTGTGGAGGTAACCGTAACCTCAAAGACACTTTTCTCTCTATTTTTGAGCACGCAAGAGAAAAGGATGCAGCGATTGCCGATCTTGTAATCCTTTCAAATGGTCTCCCTCAATGGAATATTGATTTTGTAAGGGATGCCCAAGATTGGGTAATGGAGAATATCATAGAATTCTTTGCAACACTGTATTCTTTAAGTATTCTTGGGGGCACTAGGGATAAGTTGCTTTGGAATCATTCAAAGAAAGATATCTTCTTAGTTAGCTCTTTTTACCAAACTCTCTCTAGTCCTGAATTGCCCAGTTTTCCATGGAAGAGCATTTGGAATACAAGCTCCTTCAAGAGCCATTTTTTTTATTTGTGTGGACAGCAACTTTGAACAAGATCCTCACAACTGATAATTTGAGAAAACGCCGAGTAATTGTGATAGACTGGTGTTATATGTGCAAAAAGCAAGGGGAATTTGTTGATCACCTACTACTCCATGGTGAGGTGGCTAGGAAAATGTGGAATGATTTTTTCACACGGCTTACCTTATCATGGGTCATGCCTCTTCGCTTGGTGGATTTCCTAGCAAGTTGGCGAGGCCTCCGGGGTAACTCACAGGTGGCGACCATTTGGCATATAGTTCCCACTTGTATGTGTTGGTGTATCTGGAGAGAGAGAAATGCTAGGAACTTTGAAGATTGTGAGAGAACAAATGAGGAACTTTTAAGTTTCTTCTATAAGTCTTTGCTTTCATGGGCGGGAACCATACCTTGTAACGGACTTAATGTTCATAATTTTCTTCTCTCTTTTGTAACCACGAGCTAAGATTTCTCATGTATACTACCTGTTTACCTGGGCTTAGCTTTTTTCTATTAATGAAATTTCTATGATTACCTATCAAAAAAAAAATAATCCCAACTCTAACATATAGAGAGAAGGCATGTGAGATGAATTGGCTGGCCTTTGTAGCTTATGGAGCCTTCCTAGGTGTGCTGCGAAAGATTTTAACTTCACTCGCTTTCCAAGCGAACGAATAGGAGGTCCTAGCTCTAGCTCAACAATGACACATTTTTTGGATTTATTTGTGAGCAAGAACTACTTCCAAGGTTATGTTCGAATCTCTTCTCCATTCTAATTGATTGTGGAGACATCCAAAGAGGCAATATTTTTTTTTATAAGTAAACATGTATTATTAATCAAAGAATTGGCAAACTGCCAATTACAAAAATCTCATGCCCTATCGAGTAGGCCCATTAGAAATTAGAAAATAATGAAAGTCCGTGCCATTAAAGTCCACAACAGTGGCCCAAGTACACAGAGTTCTAAAAATGAAAAGTTTTAAGCTCCATCAATCTCTCCTAGTCTTCAAATGCTTGGTCATTATGCTCTCACCACAAGCACCACATAATACAAATAGGTATCATCCTCCAAATCAGTTTGATCTGTCGTGTGCCTAGTATAGAAGTCCAGCACGCTATTGCTGCCACTACAGTCAGGTCCAGTCTGCAAAACACCTCATTTCAGAGTACCCTGGCTGTCTCACAATGAAGAAGTGGGTGATTAACCATTTCTCCCCCTCTTCGACACATGTAGCACCAATCAGCTATGATGACAAGGAACATGTTCTCTCCATCTTTCCGATGAGAGTTTGCTATTCGATGAAAGAACTTCGTACTTCGGTCCCCTTCCTTTAGCCACAACGCTCTAGATTTTTGCCGCCAAGACACTTCTTCTAATAAAATTATCCTAATAAAACTATCCTCTCCAGATCTTCAACCGGTGAAGTCTTTTGCAATTGTTCTTCCTGGATAAGTGGTCGCCCTCTTGAGGCCTCTCCAACTCCTGAAGTTCCAACAATTTAGTATTCTTATTGTCCCCTATATTCCCAAAAGACTAGGTATTCCACAATTTCATCTCTTTTTAAAAATTCAGCTTATTCACCAAAATGAAGCTATATTCTCGAACTTAAAGAATCGTCAAACACATGCGAACTTTTTCCTCTTGTGGCTACAATTTTCCACAGAAAGGCAATATATATTTTAAATTTCAGAACATGTGGCTAAAATCAAAATGTTCCGTTGAGAGAGTTAGACAATGGTGGTCTTCCTACCTCATACAGGGCAACCTGAGTTATTTGTTGGCTTGTTAGCTAAAGGCTCTCAAAGTGGACTTGAAGAAGTGGAATGAGCAGATTTTCGAGAATGTGGAACATCGAAAAAAGTTATCTCCGATGAATTACAGGGCTTACAGGACGTGGAGGAGGAGAGGGGGCATTTAGAAGAAGAAAGGCTCACAAAAAAGCATCTTCCATCGGATATTGAAAAGTTGGCTTTAATGGGTGAGACTTCATAGAGACAAAAATCGAGGTATTATGGTTAAGAATGGGATAGATGCACCAAGTTCTTCCATCGCATAGCTAATTCGCATACAAGACATAATATTATTTATACCTTAATGGTAGTGGGAGGATTTCATTAACCCCTAGGGGTTGGCTTAAGTGGTAAAGGCCTTGGGTTTAGGGGTATGCTCCCCCTAAGTCTAAAATTTATATCCCCTTGGGTGCAAACAATCTCTAGGGGCCATCGAATCAAGAAATGTTGCCCTTTAATTACCCAAAGTGCACTTGCAAGAAACTCTTTACAAAAGGCCTGTACATCCTCGGAATTAGTCAGGACTGTTCCGAACACCCAGTGCCAATCAAACAAAAAAGTGGGAAGATTACATCGAATCCGATTAAGTTTACGGATCACATTAACTACTATGCACAATACTTTCGGAATAGTTTTCTTGGAGACCATGTCTAGATGGCCTTGTCTTTTAGTCGATTGACCAACAAGAAGCAAGTTGGCTAGAGAGGCCATCTGAGGAGGTGGAGATTTGCAAGGTGGTAAGAAGTATGACAGGTGAAAAAGCTTCAAGTCTAAACGAGGTTCACTATGGCCTTTTTTAAGGCACGTTGGGAGATAGTTAAACATGACACATCATGAGCTTCTTCCATGAGTTTCATGAACGAGGTAAGTTTGAAAAAAGCCTAAATGCTACATGCATTGCTCTTATTCCAAAGAAGTTGGCGTTGGTGGAGATTTATTATCTTGGTGAGTGGAATGTATAAAATCCTTTCAAAAGTATTGGCTAATAGATTGAGTACGGTATTGGAGAAGATCATATCCAAGCCTTGAAATGCATTCAAACAAGGTCGGCAAATTCTGGACTTGTTGCTCATTGTCAATGAATGTTTGGAGAGATATATCAAGTCGAATGAACCAAGATGTAATGTTCTAATAGAAGACCCAACTCACATGGCCTATACTCTAAAAGAATTAGTTCATGATATAGTTAAGAGCCTCATTGGAATATTATAAGAGCAAAAACTTCTCATTTCCATACAATGTGGGATCTCTTACAGATCATATAGAATATCACATAAGATTATTATGCAAAATTGACATGGAGAAGGCATATGCATGTAAACTTGATTGTTTTGTTTCACATGCTTGAAAGGTGCGGACTTGGAGCGAGATGATGTTCTTGGATCAAATTTTGCACCTACATTGTACATTTCTTTTTATATAGGTAATAAAAGACTTTATTCCTAAGAAACATAAGCCCAAGTACACAAGGAGTATATAAAGAAAATACCTACAACTTTCCACAAACGAAAAAGAACTACATAAAAGCTAATAGAAAAATCAAAATATTTCTTCCATCACAAAAGCTTTGGCCCAACTACACAAAGTGCTAAAGAAAAAATTCCTAAGATCTCCCATAGAGCGTTCCTTATCTTCAAAGCATCTTCCATTCCTTTCGAGCTATATGCACCATATAAGACAATGAGGAATCATCTTCCAAACACTCTTGCCAATATTACTGCCCTTCAAGCACTTCCACCCATCTATCACATCCACCATTTCTTTAGGCATGAGCCAAAGAAATCCTAACCATTTGAAAACTCTTCCACAAGAATCTTGCCACTTCATAGTGAAGAAATAAATGATTAACTGATTCTCCATCATTTTTACACATCACACACCAATCAGCTATTAACATACCTCTTCTTCTAAAATTATCAATAGTCAACACTTTGCCCAAAGCATCCACATTGTACATTTCTCTATTTTGATAAACGTACCCCCAATGGATTTCATTGGAAGTTCGAAGGTTTAAGGCAAGGTGATCCCTTATCTCCATTACTATTTGTTTTTCATAATGGAAGCTTTTAGTAAAATGATTGCAGGTCTTGCAGAAGAGGGATTTTCTATCTGAGATTATTGTTGGGGATGCAAGAATCGGCACACTTGAGATGACCCACCTCTTATTTGCAGATGACACTCTTATATCCTATGGGGCTAGTCATAATCACATTCAAGCTTTGTGGGCTCTTTTACTTTGCTTTGAAGCAGCACCAGGATTGAAAGTGAATCTTACCAAGCCAAATTTAGTTCCGTTTGGAAATGTTCCAACTGTTTTGAGATTGGCTTATATCCTAGGATGCAAAGTCTCCACTCTGCCAATGAAGTATCTTGGTCTTCCATTGGGTGCCTCCTTTAAGTCACAATCTATTTGAGATGGGGTGTCGGAAAAAATGGAGCACAAACTAGCGAGTTGGAAGAGGCTTTATTTGTTCAAAGGTGGTAGAGTTACGTTGATCAACTACCATTGGTTCATTAACTTTTTGGCCAGTTGGCAAGGCATCCATGGTAACTCTCAAATTGCAACTATGTGGATTATGATATAGACTTGCATATGGAGGTGCATATGGATGGAGAGGAACAATTGGACTTTTGAGGATTGTGAACAGACAATGGACGAGCTTAAAACTTTTTTTCTCCACACTTTATCCCAATGATCGATTGTAATAGACTTTAATGGCATGAACGTATATGATTTTCTTGTAACCTTAGATAGTTGTAACACTTGGCTCCAGCGCCACATTTCTTTTTAAAATGTTTTAATTAATTAATTATTTATGTAAAAACTCCTTTTTGATATTCAAATTTTTTTTTTTTTAAGTTTTGGAGGATTTTAGTAGATTCAAAGTATTTTTGGAGAGTTGATATTATAGGATTTTGAGGATGTTTAGACATTGAGAAAAGTTGTTGATTTTATATCTCAGGCTTTAATTTTGGAGTTTGTAATCCTTTGGAAATTTATGGAATCTCATGTTATTCTTATAGGCGGCGTGTGATTTTTCGACTAATACTATTGTGGAGGAATTCTGAAAAGCTAAGAAGTCCAGGTAAGCGAGGTTCATATGCTTGGTTTTATACCAAATGTAGTCTGAGGTTGATTTTCTGAAAAATTGTACATGTTTTGTTATGAAATGAGAACTTGAGAAAAACCAACCTCAGTCAGTTATTTGCCTTACTCATGAAACTTATATGAAAGAAAAAAAATATATTTCTATCATGCATTGTGCAGACATGAGTTTAGTTTTTGTCATGTGTTTCTGAAATGCGGAAAAGAGCGATATTAATTATCTGAAAAATTGTGCATTGATTTTATAGAGATACTCTGACTCTATTTTATTTACATAACAATGATTTTGAAAATATTCTGAAACTATATGTTATTTTAGTGTGACTCTGAAAACCTTTAGCTTGGTATACTAGTTTCTATCTGACTCTGTTTCTGCTTTACTCTGCTCTGCTTTGTCTCTGCTCTGTTTGGGTTGGTACCAACTTCTCTATCTCTGAGTGCACCCATTTTGGAAACAAAGTAGTTTATTGTGGACTTTCCTGTGTGCACACTCGAGATTCCAAGAATGATTAAGGGAAAGTTTCACCTCTGTCTCTGCCTGATTTGGCCACGGGGATTAGCACAACCCTACCACGAGGGTTAAACATGATCTCTGCTCTGTAAGATGCTCTATTTTGATATGATGATGATGCTCAGTTTTGTTATGCCAAAGTACTCTGTATTTTATATGAATTAAAAATTGTCGCTCTATTACGTTTAAAAAATGTGTTTTGTTCTGCATATTAAAACTAAAAAATATTTTGCTCTGCATATTGTACTTTGAAAAATGCTCATGTTTGCACTCTGGTATATGTTCCTTGCTTACTGAATTGTGGTTAAACTCATCCCTTATATCTGAATATTTTTTAGATGAGTTTGGATATTTCAGCCAATGATCGGATTATGAAGCATTGGGTGATATGACTTAAGAACGATGGATTAAGCAAAGAGAATTTATATGAATATTGATAAGGTTTAATAAGAAAATATCATTGTATTCTGATGACTTTACATTGTTGGTATTGATAATATTTAGGAAATGAGTTTTAAGACCAAGCTCTATATGATATTTGAAAATTTAGAGTATTTAATTATGGTATTGAATATGAGTATATGCGATAGGAACTAACTCTCGGACCCCTGTGAGAGCGGGGCGTTACATAGTCGTGCCTAGGTGTGGCTCTTATATATGTCCAGTGTACTCGGCTTTGCCTATTAAAAATGAAATTCGTATTTACTAATAAAAAAATTGTACATAGGCTCCAGGGTAACAAACACTAACCCCACTTACAAGATCTTGGCAGGTGGTTTTCAAGTGTTAAGATTGGCATGTTTTCAGTAGAATGCCTTCTTAGATGGATCCATTATATAAGCCCCACTATATAGTGTATTAAAGTACAAGCAAATAATATTCAAATCCCCCCACCCCCTATATAATAAAAATACATATCTCATCTCACTATCAAAACTGCACATAAGTGCAACGTACCTCATCCAAGAGCTATCTAGCATTGCTAAATCCACCAACATGGACTAAACTATTTATGCAGCTTTGACTTTCCTTTTCTTTTCTTTTTTTTTTTTCACAAGGCATGCATTGAACAACTGTTCGTGTTTCTCACTACTGACTGTCCTCATCCACAGAAGGTGTACCAAAAAACAAGAATTGGATGGCAGAGTTGCCTAAGCCCAAAGGCAGGAGTGAGGTGAGCCCGGAGTAAGGGCAAGTGATGGAAGAGTGCATTCCAAAAAAGCTATTAGGTGATTTAATCTAATCAACTTACAAAATGCAAAATTGTTCAACTTTAGAGTAGCTTAAGTCTTTTATTGTCAACTTCAACATAAAAAAAAACCTTGTATAATACCATAGTGGGGTTTAGGAAGGAGGACCTTGCACTCAATGTCTAATGACGACCTTCCGGGGAGAAGTAGTGGGTAAAGGCTGGCTTCTTAGAAGAATGACTACAGCCATCAGCCCAACCAATAGCCCCATTTTATCAAATTCAAAGTCCAATAGAAACTTCGGATCAAGTTAGAAAATGAAGGGGCGGAGCATTCAACTTGAAATGAAATGTGGAACTTGTGAACTTAGTGGACTATTACTTAATTCATCAAAGAGGGATACTCCAATCAAACATATCCCACAAGACATATGGTCGATTATTACTGTGCACTGATCGGAGGAGTGTCAAATAGTTTTGAGGACCTAATGCAGGCAGTGATGGATGGCCCCGTATAGCAGTTGTCAGATCAAATAACGCCATTTGAAAACAAACGGCTGCGTCAGACTATGCCGCAGGCCGTACGCTAGTTGAACAGGGTAACCCAGTCGCATATGACAGCCGAAAGCCCTAAAGGCGTTGTCCAGGAGTAGGAGATGATTGCAATAGTGCATTACTTGACAATGGCCACAACACATTTTAAAAAAATACCCTAGCATTTCTGAAAGTATAAAACTTCAGCTCCGTTGACTTACTAGCCTTATTGCCCGGAAGCTATGGCTAATTTCCTCTGCCCAATCATTTTCTCAAAAACCAAACACACAGTTTCAAGCAAAACAGTCAACCAAAAGGATCGAGAATTGCACCACGAAAAGCAAAATTCGGCAGATTACCTAAGCCAGAGAGCTCCGAAGCAGCAAAATGCTCGTGAGCATGTTCGTGGTCGTGTTCGAACCCGAACCCGTCCAACTTCAGATCCTCCTCCTCAGCCAACTCTTCCGGAAGCTTCAAGGAAACATCATGATGATGATAGTGATGAGCATGGTCGTGTCCGTGATCGCAGTGGTGATGACTATGACTATGGGACTTATGAACCTGCGACGCACACATTTCAGAGTGGCCGAAGCTCGGATCCGAGAATAGCGCAAAAACCAAAGCCGGAAATAACAGCAAACAACGGATCTGACTCTTAGGGCACGCCATTACTTCCAGGTAGTAGAATTTGGTAAATAACAGGGCCCTAGAAAGCAGGGGGGCCTTTAGGCGGAGGGGATTTAGGAGTGCCGGCGCTTGCAGGTGCCTTCAATGGTGATGAAGCAAACGATGCATAAGAATAGCAAGATTATGCCGACTATGATTCCGAATGTTATGACATCCATTTTGCACTTCAAATTGAATTTTCTTTCTTTATTATTCGTATTATTATTATTTTTTATTTTTTGCCCTTTCTCGAAGTGCCAAAAGTGGTATCTATCTGATTTCTGAAGGAGAGAGAAGAGGGTCAGGATTCTCATTCATCAACCTTTTTTTTCTGTGTCTGAAGTCTCATTCATCAACCTTATGGTAAAGGAATATAATTTAGTTGCATTTTGGTGGTAAGATTAAATATTTTGATAATAGTAATAATAATAATAATAATAAATAATAAATAAATAATAATAATAATCAAATATTATCAAATATTTCATCATTTCGCAGGTCACAGCATCCCACCCCCGCCCACTCCCCTGCGGCCCTCCTTTCACGTTAAGATGGATTTTGTTTTTTCTTTTTTTTTAAGCTTTAGGCTTTCGGAATTATTTCTCTATGTAACTCTTTCTACTTTAATCTCAATTTTCTAGCTCTTCAACAAAAATCTCAATTTTCTAGAGGAATGCCTGCCTTCCTGCCTTCCTGCCTTCCTGCCTTCCTTCCTTTATTTATTATCCTAATTGTCTTGCATATATTATGATTCTTTTTAAGTTGTATTAAGTGAAAGTAACGAATAAAACACATTTGCCTCATTTAATTTTAAGATTGTTTTTAAGAATTGATATTATTTTTATTAAAAAAATGTTTTTTTATTAATAATGTAATGATTTTGGGTAAATAAATGTAATTTATATCAAAAAGTTGATGGTTACTTATTATTAAATAAATGATAAATAATTACACACTTTCATATATTATAAAAAAAGAACATTAGTAAAAATAATAAGATAATCTCATAAATAAATATCACTCATAGTTTTATCAAACTTATTTAAACTAAATTTGATTGAAGCAATTAAAAAAGCTTAGTTCAAGATATGACATTTTCATGATCTATGATAATGATCTAGCATTTGTGTCATCTTGCACGGCTTTGATAGAGAAGACATTAAAATGCCTATATTTTTTGTCCTTGAGTTGGTCTAGGTTTACATAAACTTGAATCATCCACAATTTTTTTAATGTTTTTTCTGCAATGCTTTTAATATATGGTAGATGTTCTTATAAAATAAATTTTGAATAGCTTTACATAAAATAATAAAAACTGAAAAAACTTATATTTTGTAATTAACTCATTATAACCAAACTCAATTTATTAAAGAAGATTTTAAAAGATATCTCGCCAGCATGATTAATAAGCTCATTCGCTAAACAACACAATGCCTCTTCTACAATTTCACTAAACATAGTAGCAGCTAGTTTTTAGATTCATCATCAAGTTTAACATATGTCCAAGCACTTTAAATGTGTTGAAAATATTATTTTTAGTTTAAATTTTTAAAAATTATAAATTAAATTATACATAAATTATAAATTAAAATTGAAATATACATACAATAGTTGAGAAACCTTTTATTTTTGCAATATATACAAACGAAGTTTTCATTATATCCATATTCAATTACTTTATTACAGCTAACGCATGACATGTAATAAAATAGCTGGGTCAAGTTAATCACAAATATCTTCGTCTTTATCTAGAATATTGCTTTTTACATTATGTGGGATCGATTTGTGCATTTATGATCCCACATAATCAAACATATGGAGTTCAAACTAGAAAATTGAAATAAGGAAAAAATTAATAGAAGATTCAGAAATTAATATTGAAATGCAATTTTAAAAGAAATGAGAAGTTATAAAATGTTTTTACCTTTGATCAATAACATATATCTCTTGGATTGTTGTTGGTATATATACATTACCTTTTTAGATGACTTAATTTTGATTACAACGGCTAAAAATCTAATTAATAAAATGTAAATTGTTAATATATTGATAATGAATTAATCAAAAATAAAGAGTAAATTACCTATTTCTGCAATTGACCATTTTTAAGCCTCTAATTCATTGAATGGGATGATCTTATATTTTATTGCCTCTATTTGCTCTTCATTTTCTAGAACATTTTCAATTATTATTCTAAAATCAGAATCCATTGATATTGATGTCATCCAGTTTTGTACTTTGGATTTACTGATTTCACAAGTACATTGCTGATATAATATGACTGAAAAATATGTAAAGTGCCATCCCGAGAGTCAATATCAGTACAAAACATCGTCGCCTGCACTCAATTTCCCTGGGAAATATAAATAATTGCGTTGATTAATCTATTATATAAGATTATAATGAATAATTTATTATAATAAATTTGTTATATTTTTAATAATTTTTGGATTTTAAAAGATTTTTTTTGACAAAATATGTTGTAGAAAGATAACTAAATAAATGGAACATCATTAATATTTATATATAATATATGATAGAATTAAAAAAGATCCAATTTCAAAGATTAGAAAGAATTGGAAACACAATATATGCAAACAAATATTATACCTCATGATTAATTAATGTCAAATTTTAGAAATTCACTATTTTGCTTTGGTTTGTTCGCTTAGTTGACTTTTCTGCAACAATCATCTTTACTTTCTAATTTTTTGTAGCTGGAGTGATATCCTTTATTGATATATAGATCGTCCGCATTTATAGGACTATTTATATACAAACATATTAGATTCATAATTATATCAAATATTTAACTTCAATTCTTGAACTGGCAACACAATTAAAGAAAACATTTAATTAAATGATTGAATATTAGTCATATAGAGTTTAATATAATAATAGATACTACTTTACTACTATTTATTATTTTATTATTATTTTTCATATACTTTTATTATTATTCATTACTTTTTTATTACTATTAAATATTTTATTATTACTTTTCACCTACTTTTTATTTTATTCACAATTCTTCTCAACACTTCTTAACATTCAAATCTAACATAAATCTGAGCTATGCAATTGAATCCATTTACCTGTATAACATTAATTCAAACATGTTAATGTTAATAATTCTGTAAACACAATATTTTTTGTACAATTCTTTTCATTCGGTCAACACTAGTCGTATCAGAATCCCTATTGTAGATATTGTCTTCACTCTTGATAAAGCCACATATAATTGATCATGTGAAAAAATAAGTTAAGGTACATATATCCCAGCAAAATTCAATGTCTGCTTTTGTGACTTATTTATAGTCATTGCAAAACTTAATCTGATAGGGAACTGAGTTTGTTTGAGTGTGAAGCCACTATTTTCATCAACATTTGGTAAAAATATTATCCTTGGAATAAATACTCTTTTCCACTATGATATCCAATTGCAATTTCTGTATCTATGATATTTCGATCAAAAGCCCAACATACTAGACGTGTTCCATTACATAGTCTTTCTGAAGGATTAATGTTTCTAAGTAGCATGATTTGACTGTTTTTTTTTTTTTGTAATAATTCATGAGGCAGAGGTCTATTTTAGGTTAGAGTATTTAAAAAATCCTCCATAACTGATTGTTCAGATGTTTCTATTGCTTCATTGAAGCTATAATATCGCTGAAACTCACCAAAAAATTTATGAATTAACAATCTATTTATTTCATCAACATAACTATTCTTTAATGTTAATATGGCGCAATTCATCATAATTGAAATATTTATTGAATATTCATAAGTATTATGGAAAACAACATATATTAAATATTCTAAAGAAGTGTTGTCATCATCATATGGAACAAGCATGTCATCACGAATTTTTATGGTTTCATCAACTGTCTTTAGTGGCATTCCATTGCCTATTTCTAACACATATTCTAAAAAATTTGGATCCCATTTTGCGTGCATATTTTCAATTAAACGAAAGCTGATCAATGTTAGCCACAAATAGGATGAAATCAAACTGGCATTAACTTGTTCTTGTTTTACTCTTTTGCGAACTACGAGTAAAACCTGTCGAAAATCTCCACAAAAAACAACAACCTTTCCACCAAATTTTAATTCTTAATCATTGATATCTCGGAGAATTTTATCTAATACTTCGCTATATTGTTTCTTGACATAGAGGCCTCATCCCATATAATTAACCTTGCTGCACGTAGCAGGTTTCCCAGTGCACTTTGTTTACTAACATAACACATTTTTTTCGTCAGTATCCAGTGGAAGCTTAAAGCGCGAGTGTACTATTCAACCTCCAAGAATAATAGATGCAGCAATACCTGATGAAGCAACTGCAACTACTATTAGTTTTCTTAATCATATTGTACATGAATGTCTTTTCTATCCCACTCGGGCCATCTACAAAGAATATAGCAGTTATATTTGTAAATACCTTTTCTAGCACTAAATTGTAGATTGTTGTTCACTACTAAGAGCTTTTGATGCGGCAATATCTTCTTCAAAAATTTTAACAGCCAATTCATCATTGATTTTCTTAGATTCAAATTCTTCTTCATAAAAAAAATATCTTCATCAAGTAGATGAAAGGAATTAATGTATTTTTCCATTGATTCCTGTGTAAAAGAGATTGTGCACAATACTTACGTTCTTATATTTATGAGTCCTTCTACAGAACAGTCATTGTAGCAGTGCATATAGTGCACACACTACGTGACTATTTCTGGTGCCATTTTTCTTTTAATCCAAAATCGACATTTTCAATTTGAAAGATCCCCATTCTAATTCAATGCTGCGAAACACTCTTTCCTCGACAGCAACCCGTGAAAAACCTCAATGGTGTCTTTGACCACAAAGATCGACTTGCCGTCCGATCCAAATCTGGCACTTGGAGATCCGCATCTTTCATCATAGGTAACCCTCTTGTCCACTTTTAAATCCTTCCAATTTCATTTTCTATAAACAATTGCTTCTATATTTAATTTTTCTGAAGTTCCATTAATTGAGACGTTTGTGTTTCAGGGGTGGAAATGGTGGAGAGGTTCACTTTCTATAGGGTTAGTTCTAACCTCATATTGTATTTGACTGGACCTCTTGGCCAGTCAACTACCACTACCGCCCAAAACGTCAATGCTTGGTCCGGAACAACCTTGGTACTTTCTCTTTTGGGTGCATTTATGGCCGACTCCTTTCTCGACCACTACCGCACTATAGTCATTGATTCTCTCATCTACATCCTGGTCCCTCTCCCTTCCTGTCTCTCTCTCCCTCTATCTCTCTCTCTCTTTCTCTGTAATTTTATTTTATTTCTTCTCATTTATTTGGGCATTACTTCTTTACATGGGCTAATTATATGTTTCATTTGTTAATTACTGTATTCTTTAAGAGGGAGAAAAGCTCAATGATTACTTTGGTTCTAGCCTTTGTATTGGGTTAAGGCCATTCGTCTTATTCTACCATTTGCTACGTAGTGAGGACCTTTGTAGCATGCTTGTCGTAATTAATTGATTTCAATACTAGGACAAAACATAGCTTTTGAACAAATTTGTGTTGTTACGCTATAGCTAAAACCCCCTTTGGAGAGTTCAAGCTTAGTTTCTACTCTTTTTTTCAGGGATAAAGAATGCCTTATAATATTTGTTTTGATGTATTGGAAATGAAGGTTTATGTGTTAAATTTAATATTTTATTGAATCATAAAAAGTATCTAATATAATAAAAATAGTAGAGTCCATTGTAAAAGCTCCATCATAGAGTTAACGTGTGAAATGTAAAGGATGTCATTCCTACAGTCTTTCAGTGTGCTGTTTTTTCAACTTAAACCATGATTTGCTTCTAATCCATGATTTGCGCATTCACTTTACATTAGAAGAAGTAAAAGAAGTATATTTTACTAAGAAAAAATTGAGCATATAGACTTTTTAACTTTTATAGTGCAAATTTGGAGCCAACTTGGGCTAGCTTTTGGTCTCTGGAATTTGGTTTGGGGCTAACTTGATTCAATCTATGCAAAGTTAGCCAGTTTGCAGCCATGGCAGGTTAATATTACATCAGCTTGTCTCAATCGTTGTTTTTTATTGCAGTTTATTGTGCCTATTTTCAGTTCAAATTAGTGCATCTAGTTTTTTTAGCTTAGCAATCTTCTACTTTGTGGAGGATCATGGGATTGGAGCTTACAATTATGAATTAGACTTACAATTATGCACACCAGAACTTCCTCACCAAACAGCATCAAAAGTATTTTTGCGTGTAGAATTTGTTGAATTTAATGAGCACCAAATGATTTCTCATAGACATTTGCTAATTTTGTTCCTATCTGAAGTAGAAGCTCTTTACTTGTGGAATTTGAGAGGAAAAACTGCATGACCCTTTAATATGATTTACTTGTGGAATTTCAGGGGGGACTGTATATTTACTGTATGGCCCATTAATTAAGTCTTACTCAGTATGTTATATGGTGTTCTTAATGTGATGCTTAATAATTACCTACTTTTTGGCATAATTATTAACTCTTTATCTTCTTGTTTTGTTTCCAATCAAAAAGATGGTGAAGACACTTATGCGGATGGAGTTGTGTTGTGAAAGCGTTGTTAGTACAACTTGTCCTAACGTGGAGATGGTGAAACCTTGTCACTCTCGCAAGTCAACCCAATCACTCTTGGCTTGTATATGTTGTGTTGTGAAACAAGTGTTAGTGCATATTGTTTTTTATCCATTTCTAGACTTGTGTAGATTGTAGGCTAGGAGTTTTGTGTGCTCCTTGGTGTAATATTTGTACCTTGTGTCGATGCTAAAGTTGGCCCATTTTGTTTAGTTTATGCAAGGGATTTTGTTTAATTAAATAAGTTTATTAAAGCCTTTGGACTGAAAGTCGTATTGTTAACAATAAAACTCATTTGAGATTACTCAATATATACTATATCATTAGTTTCATGCTCCATTTGATCAGTGTGAATGAATTTTCTTCTTGTTAAATTTACTTACTAGTTACATGGGCCTGACATGTTTGATGCAGTAGTAGTAGAAAAGTTAAAAATGAACTAAAAGCAACCACCTACAAGTCAATGTTCATATGCATTTAACTGGTTTATACCTCATACTGCAGTGTCATTTGACTAGTTTACACCTCATACTGAAAACAACCACTCTCATTCACAAGTTGTTGTATTTGATAGTCAAATAAGAATTCAAATAAGTTAATTGCGAAACATCATATGGGTGTATACACATGGATATACATCATAACCAAAACATTATAAGATAATTGTTGTCCTCATGCAAATAAAACATATGCATTGTACCATTATAATTGATCCATACAAAAACTTTCTTGACCTTACTGAGCTACTTACATGTTATAATTTATCTGATCCATGCAAAAACTATTACAATTGATACAACCCAATACAAACCCAATTGTTTTCAATTTTACTTATGGAGATCTCTCTCTCTCTCTCTCTCTCTTTCTCTCTCTCTCTCACTTTTATCTTCCTTTTTCCAAACTTCATACTCGTGCCACAAAACGTCATTCCATGTCTTCTATACTTCATTTTCTCTTCTATAAAGGTTCTCCTCAAGCAAATGAAGTATATCTGTTCTAAAAATAAAAAAAGAATTCACACTTGAGAAGAATGAATGATTCCAGCTTTTTCCATGAAATATTGGGTTGCTTTAATTTGGACCTAAAATCAAAGAGGCAAAATTAAAATATGGATAAAAAGTTGCTTTAATTATAATGTGACATGTGTGGTAACAAATCACAAAGTATTATCATATACTACTGTGTAGTTCTCGATCGTTCTATGCAAACTCTTTTATTATCTTGCATAAATAACCATATTTTGGCATCATTTTCCTTGGTTTATCAGTTGAACATGGGCTTGAACCCATTTTTTTTGTTCTACTGCCCTTTTTGCCTTTAGTTATATGCCAAGTCTGTGTTATTCACTTTGAAGCACAAAAAATGTACAATACAGTACTTTGAAGCACAAGACATGTTCAGTACTGAATTTGCTAGAAAGAATTGCCAAACCTAAAATTTCATCTCAAAGAAAAAGAAGAAAAATGCAGTATTGAATTTGTTACATGGAAGGGTAGAAAGGATATTAATTCAAATACTGTAAAAACACTATAATCTTATTGTGGACTTGTTTTAGGGTATCACACCAATAATCAATCAAAGCAAATAGCATATTCTTTTCTATTTGATCGAGGAAACATTGATATGGGATAATAAGTCTTGAATAGGAGTGAAAATTGAAGGATTGCAAATTGAAGGATTGCTCTCTGTGAATCAACAAAAATTTTGCTATTAACCATGACTATGAGAAATTCTTTCTAAAAAAAATCAAGGATTTGTCAATTTCACTATTATCCAATAGATCTTGACTAGTCTTTTGTCTTATGCTAATATTGTTTGCTAATCAATCGGATTCTTTCCCCAAAACACGTTGACTCCTACGCAATGCATATGTTCTTCAAAATTAATACAAGAGAAAAAATTATGTTTGTTCTAATTTCGCTAAATTATGTAAAAAAAAAAATATCAAAACATGTACAAAAATAATTGAAGAAGATTCTTAGTTTCTTACCGTGTTGAGATGTAGATCTGGACGCAGGGACGTGTTCTACCTTCCAATGTTTGTGTGCAGCCCTAAAATCATAAAGAGAGAAAAAAAAAGATGAGATTTCTTGAAGAACATTATTTACACAGAAGAAGATAATCTCTGCTACAGATCTCTATCGCACACCATTGAGAAAAATGTAAAGGAATGAAGGGGGTACTAGATAAAGGGAGGGTCGAGGATGACACGGGGGTGGGGGAGAGGATGGGAAGATGTAGGGGTGGGAAAGGGAGATGATGGATGCTAAATTTCAAATGGGTAAAACTAGAGAGAAGAGCTGGAACATGCAGTTGTGAAAGGGAGAAAAATAGAAATTTACTTAGCCATGTCATGAGTGCGTTTGGTTGTTGCCAAAAGTGGTTACACTTTAGATTTATTATAGAATGTTTTGTTGACCTAAAATCAACTGACATATCTTGTTTAAAACACTCCCAAAGTTCCCTCCGATTAGTTGGGTTACAATAAACTAATATTGTTGCAAGTAACCATCTCAAACTAGACGACATATGATATAGAGATACTTCATGTAAACAGTCTTCTAAGCTACTGTCTCTCTGTAGCAAATCATGCATTGTTGCTGCCTTAAGAAATGTTGGGGCTACAACACCATCGATGTCCTAAGATCTTCAAATGAAAAAAGTCCTCTTATATGATTTAACAATATCTACAGATAATACATTTCACCTTTCAAATAAATTTCCTATAACAATTCGACCTATAACAATTTTTTTTTTTCAAGGAGTCCACTCTTTGTATTGTTGGCTCCAAACATAAAATTTTGGAATTCTTTGTACCATAATGTTCTTGAATTCTCATTTACTCAATTTAATGCAAAGAATTCTGTTAACATCGATTTTATAGAAGGATCAAAATTGACAACATTAATTAGGTCTTCATTTACTCGAAAATTCACTTGGTGTTGATCCTCTAGATGGAAATATAAACTATATACTGCTAGATACATTTCATTAACAATAAAGCCATATATTCTCCACATAACTTCAGGGAGAGCTGTAATGCCCCAATTTTTCGCCTCGATTAAAACGTAAATCGAAGTATCAGAATAAGTAACACAAGGCTATCTACCCTTCATAAACGTAAGGAGTAGCATGCATGCATCTAAATTTACTAATTAAATGCAATGTAGATCGCAGCAGAAAGAAGTAAATTTTCAATATATGCAAAAAGATCTAACTTTTGCATAAGTAGATCACATAGCGTAGTAGAACTATAACCTTCATAATTTCACATTTACATAATCATATTGTATCCAAAACTTACATAACCCAGTTAGTTTTCTTAAGACAAATATCGTATCCCACCATCGTCCGGTAATCTTATTATTCCACTTCATCACCAAACCACTTATTATATGCCAAAGATTAAGTTAAGCAATGTACTTAAAAAATTTCTCCAACCTTGAATTGATGATAGAACCAAGTCCTTGCAAAGATTCTCTCAAAATCACTCAATTAGCTTTCTTAGGTATTGTGTTGAGGTTAAAGGTTTGAAGAGGGTTTTTCTTTATATTTTCTCAAGTTAGGCCGTGTGTTTCATCATCCAAAAGGGCCTTAGAAGTCTCATGTACCTATTTATAGGGAGATGGGCGACACTTTAGGCAAAAAGAAGAGATAGCATTTGCAAGACTTATCTGGTTCTCTCTTGGTGCCGTGTGATAGTTTTCTTTCCCCACTTGGCTCATGATCACACCTAAATTTTAGGCTTGGTGAATCATACTGATATTCAAGGGATCATTTTGTTGAGCTGCCTAAATATCTTCTTGATCAATGGCTCAAGTAGACCCAACTCACGTGGGGTAAAGACACAGTAGTATGATGATTTCTTCCAATGAGGTATATCCGGCCACTTCCATCCCAAATAAGTCCTTGATAGATTTGATTCCTTGAAATCTCACAACATGAAAGTTTTAGACAATCATCTTAAGATTCTATAGGATTTTGAATCACCTTATTCCGAGATTAGTTGAGAGATTTGTGCTTAATTTACCGAAATACATCAAAACCACCCGAGAACACCTAATTCGAGTTCTCCATTTATTTTCCTTTGTTTTCTTACCCATCAAGGCTTTTAGATGAATTATTATCAACTTGCCACATGTTCCTACACATGTCAAGACCTCAGAAAGTTTTGTAGCCAATCACAATTTTCGTCACATGGTCGAACATAAGACATCTCATCTAAATCGGTTACCAATTAACTCATATTCCTGTCCGTCCACTTCGCACCAAATTTATTCCTTGATCCATTTCTTATCTTCAAAAACCAAAAACATAAAAGTTCTAGATATATTTCTTAAGGTTCTATAGGAACTTGAATAACTTCATTCTGAAATCATATGACCAAGTTATGATTATTCTACTGAAAATTCACAGATCAGCCTGAGAAGACCAATCCGGGTACACCAAGTATTTGATAAATAATCCCTCTTGTTTCACACGAAACTTCCTAGATAAAATCTCCTTATTTTTCATATTTCTACACACTTTTCATGATCTTAAGATAATTTAGAAAATAATCCAAAAACTTAATCTTATTTAAGGTCACTAGTCAACTCCAAGTCAATACCTATATATCCAATTTCGTTCTGCCACTTCAATCCCAATTTCTTATTTTATTAAGTTCATATCTCTTAAAACTCAAAATATAATAATTGTAGATATTCCTCTTAAGTTTTCAAATCATCTTGAATCATCTCAATCCGACATAAAATGAGTAAGTTATGTCCATATTATTAAAGGACATTGAAAATGTCTAAAATTGCCTAATCCGAAAATATCATAGGGTATATTCCTTATTCATTCCACTTGATTTTCTTTGTAGATTTCCTTCAATTTCTATATAATATTTTCTTGAATATTCAAAAATCATATCTTTTCATCATATTTAGTGTCTCTTATGATTTTTCCTCCAATACCAATAAATATATATATATATATCCAAAATTCTAAAAGTTCCCTAAAATAATCTTAAAGAAACATAATCATGCCAAATAAGTACATTAACAAAATACTTAAAATTACGGGTTATCACAAGAGCAATCCTTCGAGCCGATTGAAATTGTTGAATTTTATCGACTTATTGATTGTTTTGTTCAGAATTCAAGTTCAAAACAACACGATTATGCCCTTTGTAAATGTACCTAGAAAGATATTTAACTGCTTTTATTGTAGAACAGACCTCGAGATTAATGTGGTAGTCAAATTTTGCAAAAATATAAATTATATGAAACAACCCAACGGTTATCCAAAATTTGGCCTCTTAATTTAACAGTTATTCCATTGTTTGAACACCTATATATTGTGGAGCAATAACTTACAACGCTTGTACAAGATGAATAATTCTTTGGATAATTACTTTTGCAACAACCATTTTTTTTCATAGAAATATTTGCTGGGTTTAACACTCCACATGGTCCAGACATCATATGCTTGACAACAACGTTATGCAAGTGCAAGTTGATATTTTTATCAGGTATTTCTGTTAATATAATCTCATCAAAAGATTCAGACACGTAGAATCTCCAATTCTTCTGTAAAATAATTAAAAAATGCGCATGTGGAAGCCTCTTTTTTTGGTGCTCAATAATATAGACATATGTTGAGACTTTTCCAAATATCTGCTGCTTGAATAATTGATCCTTTAATTCTTCTAATTTTCCACGAAAGACTTGAGCAACCAAATCATAATGATTCTAACTCTCCTCATGCAGTCGTAGTTCATTTAAAATTTCTTACCAGTTTGGATTGCATGTCATTATTAAAAAAATGATTGGTTTTCCATAATGCTGAATTAAAGTCATTGTTCCATATATCTTTTCCTCATGTCTCTTGGACTCCCAATAAATGGCAAAGGCAATATAATATATTTTCCAACATTAGAAGCGTTCATTCCCCAAGCGTAATGGTATCCACAATACCTTGATATAACTCAGGTCAAATATGTTGTTGTTTGCTTCGAAAATAATATAATCTTGATGTCTCAATCTCAACATACATATCAATGAAAAATTGTTGCAATAATCGACCAGACAGTAGCAAAATTGATCTGACATTTTCTCTGATTCACAATTTGTAGCAATAATATTTATGACATGAAACAATTGGATCCTTCAATTTTCTATTTAATGCTACAAAAGTTAAAGGGGGGAAGAAATATTACTAAATTGGGCATCTACAAACTAAAAAGAAAAATGTGAATATTAATATTGCAATTTAATCTCGTTGTTCTCTTGCAAGTAATTCTTCTACAGACATTAATTGTTGAGGATCTATTGATCGGTTGTTTCATTACATGTAGATCTGCTTGCTCTACTAACCCTGTCAATCGCTTGATGCCAACCAATATTATCGAAAGGAAATAACAACGGATACTGTAGTGGATCATAACAACCAAAATAATACTGAACTATATGACTTCCACTAGAATGGTTAAAGACAAAAATGTCTCGGCCTCTCAGCTGATCTGTATCATCATTTTCTACCCATATTACTACAATTTGTGAGGATTTAAGGGTATGGAATACACGTTGATCTAGGCCAGCATCTGATCTTATAAGGATTTTTTGATTTTCCAAATCTGGCATATCACCAAGAGAATGAAAGAATACAGAATACGGATTGATACGAATATTGATGAGTTCAGTTACAATTGATGGATACATTCTGATTAAATTAGAAATATGATTTTCTAATTCATGCTTCATATCATAAAAATATAATTGGAGATAAGAAGGACTACCGTTTAAAGGAAGCGAATTATTGAAATAGTGATAAATCTGTCCCTGAGTTCAAAAGATATAAATTTCTCTATTTCTTCTACAAAGATCTTTACCAAATTTGACTACAAAAAATGTAAAAGCGAACTTGTTATTATAAGTACTAATATTGGTCCTAAAAAGTGTAGAGTCATCTGTGTTGGAGGTAAACATCTCATAAACCTGATCAGGAACATCATTTGTGGTTAAAGAAATGTCTTAGTAGCATAGCAAAAACCAATTATTTCATGATGGAATCGCTTTACATTACAATGTCTATAGCAAGGTACTAATGGCAAAGAATATGCTTCAGATGGCACTGCCTTCAACAATTGTCTAAGTCCAGCAGAGTGATGATGCAATTGACCTATTGCGTTGAAAAATGATGATAAGACAATAAATGCAAACTTGTCATATTGTTTGAATTATCTGAATAAGGACACTACTGGAACAGTAGCAAGAGTTTATTATGAAATTAAATGAACGAACTAATTTTATATTTGTTCCTTACCCTTACAAGGTGTCAGTATATTTATTTCATAGCTCGACTCCTCTCGAATAACATATGGAACCTATTTGTATAACATGTTTCGAAATCTCAGAGAAAAAGAACATAAGGAGGCTTGAATAAGAAATGTGGAAAAATAATTAAAGGAGAACCTTCTGAATACAGAGTTGAATTAAAGATTCTGGGACATTTTTTGAGGATGAATTTGTCTATGAATTAATTACACAGACATCAATGCCAAGAGGAACACATACTTCACGAGAAGAAACTGCTTTAATGATGTCAATATGGACGTCAGAATTTCGTTGTCTTTTTTACACTCTCTGAACAAGACTAGAATCTTGAACTTTGTCTATATGTTGGACATCATCATTTGAATGTTGATAAATTGACGTAGTCATTTGAACACCAACAGATGAAGCAAAATCATCATCACCAAATGATGTGGAATCATTTAACTGAATCGAGTTGTTTTTAGATGCTTTTTGTTTAGCATATCTTTCTCTTTGTTTTCTACGGATCTCTTTTTTTTTTCTCTTCTGGTAAATCTTTATACAAGATTCTTTTAGGTTCTTTTCCATTTTAAAAAATAGTTTACAAACTTAACTTTTATATAACTTATTAATTTTATTTCAAAACAAATATTGTGTAAATTATTTACGCAATCTTACCCTTCTCATTATGTTAATGAAGGAAATGATTGATTCAACTATTGGATACTATTTATTCTACACAAGCAAAATTAAATAAATAGATAAATATCAACTACTTAATGTGAAATACGCACCCGCACGGTGCATCTTAAATGCTATAAACAATTCAATTGAAATAAATACTTTGAACCAAATAAGACATCAAATGATAAAATACCACGAAACTCTAATATAACAAAAGTATATATCAATGCCACATACTAAAAATATTTATTAAACTATTTGTCAAATTTAATTCCCTCTTCCGAGCAAATTCCAACTAAAAATTAAAAGCAGACACCAAAAGAAAAAAATATATTTATGTATAAAATAATATAAAAGAAATGCACTTACAAGTTTTGAAATTAATAGTGCTGAGTCTTTTATATGTTGAGATATCTTGAAATGGAGGATAATCCTTGTTTAGACACCAAATACATTACAAATTTTAATTGCATTGTATATACTTCTCTCTATATATATTATCACTCTGGAAAATAAACAGATAACAACGAAGATTATTAATAGCAAACAAATAACATGTAAAAGAAAGGCTTAAAATTTAATATTCTGTAGCTAGCTAGCTAGAACAATTAAAATAATGTTATATTATAGTTTTTTTTACAAATTTTTAATCTTAAAATATATAAATTTATTTGATCATATATGCTTATTTTATATTATTATGTTATTCTTTAATTTCTTTTTCCTTACTCGATCTAGGCTTGTGTGCGTATATTTATTTTACTTTTTTAGTTATGCGAATTTAAACACTATATAGTATATTTTAATCTTAATTATTTTACTCAGATTTGTTTGTATTTTTTACTTGTTATTTTACTTTTTTATATATATAGGATACTTTGATATGTGAATAAATAAATTATTCTATTTACAGTATATAGTATATTATAAATGGGTTTTAAACTCAAAGAATACTTAAAGATCAAACATACATAATATATTAATTATATTATATTATATTTTTATTTTATATTACTGTATTTTTCTTTATTCTTTTTCTTTATACAGTTTGGCCTTTTTGTGTACATTTATTGTGTTTTTATTTGTGGACCCGTTTTGACTGCTTGGGTTGGGCCCAGCCCGTGATCCATTATTCAGCCCCCCAAATAGATAAAACGACGTCGTTTTAAATGTGATATATATGTCAACCCTAGAGCTACATTGCATTCACCCACGCCACAACCTTCTCTCTTCTTCTCTTCCATTTTTCTCTTCTTCTTTCTTCCGAAACCCTAACACGTAAGCCCCCCTTCCAGCGCTGCTTCTCGTGGCTTACCTAGCTACCACAATTTGCAAAACATCCCTCACTCCCCTATTTTTCCCCTCCCCTTTGCGAGAACGTTGTTTTTTCATCCATTTTTGCTGATTGAAGTTTCTCCGAGCTTGTCGTCGTGTTTCGCGTGTATGGAGCTCAGATCCTTCTCATTCGTGCAACCCATGAACATGGTAAAACGTCTAAATCCAAAATCTATTCTTTGTTCTATCCACCAAAATTTATTTTTTCAAGTGTATCCTAACTTGTTGCTTTGTTTTCTACTGGCCTAGGGTTTCTAATTTAAAAAATCGTTGGGCTGAAAACCAAAATGCAAGTCTCAAATATGCGTTCCTTCTTTTTCAAGATTTAGCATTTGTTTTAATTATGTGATTTATTGTTGAATCTATTGTTCTGTTTATGTGCGACTTCATTGATTATTATTGCATTTATTGTTCTCTCTATGTGCATCTCAAAGGTCAAAACCTATAATATATATTTTTTGATTTATATATATTTATAAATTTGTGGTTTTTTGGTTACAGATTATTCTTGCATTTATACACGCTTGGAGAAACAAATTTTTATAAAATTTAAGCCTATTTTGAAATTTTCATTTTAGGAGCTGTTACTTTGCTTTCATCTTGTATATATATTTGTAATCTTGTCTCAAATTAAGACAAAAGCAGAGTCATAATATATATCAAGTTGAAAGCAGGGTATTGATTATTCTGTCTTTTGATTTTTTTGTCTTTGCCCTTGATTGATTTTTTTACAATAAAAAAATTAAGTTAAAGAAATCAGAACATACAAAAAAACAAAATGAAGATGAGATTTAAAATATCAAAATACATAAGATGAGATTTATGTGTTTGTCTGTGTTCTAATCTTCTATTTTTTTAACTCATATTTTGTTTTTATGGATTAATACACATAAATACCTCCAACTAATGTAACACACATGGAGGTGAAATTCCACATAAAAACAGAAGATAAATTAAAAAAAAAATACAGATTTATTCTAATGCACATTAAAAAAACAGATTTATTGTAATATATATACAAGATAAAAGCAGAGTATAGATTATTTTGTCTTTGCCCTTGATTAATTTTTTTACAATAAAAAAAATAAGTTGAAGAAATTAGAACATACAAAAAAACAAAATGAAGATGAGATTTATGTGTTTGTCAGTGTTCTAATCTTCTATTTTTTTTATTTATCTTCTGTTTTTATGTTGAATTTTATCATTATTATTCATCTAAAGCAAAAATATTATTGTTATTCATTTGTGCAAAAAATAAACATGTTCATCTTTTCTGTTTACATTTATTTTATCTGTGCTTTTTTTTATATTTAGTCGTGCATTTTGGGTTAATGTTTGTCTTATATTTTTCTTCTTTTTTTCTTATTTATTCTCGAAAAAAAATGGCACCTCTTATGTAGTTTGATATTTTATTAATTTGTCAGTGCAGATTAAATTCTACAAGAAATTAGTACATATCTTAAATTTAATTAGAAGATCAAATTCTACCAAAAATTTGTTTATTTTTTCTAATGCATGTTAAAAACAGAGTATGAAGTAAAAAATAAAATAATCTAAAAAAATAAACAATATTTGAAAAAATTAAAAAACAGATTAATAAACATAAATACCTTCAACTAATGCAACACACGTGGAGGTGAAATTTCACATAAAAACAGAAGATTAATAAAAAAAAAAAACAGATTTATTCTAATGCATATTAAAAAAAAAGATGAAGTGAAAAAAAAAAACAAAAAATAAGACAAAAAAATCATATTTGAAGAAATAATAAAATAGATTAATAGATACTTGATTAATACCTTCAATCTAACAAAATTTGAGAACCTACCAACAGCACAAATATTAATACAATTTGAACAAAAAATAGATGAAATTTTTGATTTAGGGATTTTTAACACAAAAGATTAACACAAACCATATTTAAAGAGATAACAAAACAGATTAAAATAAATGAATACCGCAACATCTTGACTTAGATATTTAGGATTTAAATGCGAATAATTTGATTTTTCGATTTTTCGTATTATTATAAAAATTCTCTTATGTTATTACTGGTATTATTATTTTTCTTTGATCAAATTTAATAAGAATAATAAATAGTTCATTTTTTTAAAATGTGAATTTTATTATAGATATTATTTATCACATATTATATTTGTTAGTATTTTATCATCATCATCATCATTATCATCATGTTTATTATTATTATTATTATTATTTTAAAATATGTTTTTAAGATAAGATTTAGATTTAATTGCTTTTTCCTTATCCACTCTTCCATTTACGTTATTATCTTTTGAAAATTTAATTTGAGGGAAGGCTCCTAATTGGAAAACTAACTCTGGATCTACTTCAACTTCAAACTCTACATTTATTTTGTTAGCTCTCCCAACTCTATTTCAACTCAACCTCTTCAAATCGTGCACACCTCCTCTCTGTTTCTAGGGTTTCCCACGTTCCTCTCTATATATATCTTCATCACACAGTATCGCACACATTCTCGTAAGACATCCTCAAGCTACCGTTTTAGTTTTCTCCCTTCTCTCAGTTTCTCACTGTCGCAGACCTCATAAGCAAGTTGCCAACCCAAAGCCAATCCACTGCAATCACTACCTTAGATAACTGATGCTGCCCAGCGTTAGCATGCACCACACAACCTCCAGACGACTACATCGAAACCCACTGCCAAACTCCAAACCGCAGCCTTCTCCTTCACCCACCGTCTAGACACCTCATGAAACCTCCCCACAGCCACATGAATCATCCACATAAGCACCATCGTTACGAGCCCCCACGCCGAAGTAGCCAATCCAGCCTGCAACTCCGTTCAACGAACTTTCGTTCACCTCACGTTCGCCACTAGCCATAGCACCATGTCACTACATCAATCAACCCCCACACACGACAGTTCACGTTAGGAAGACATGAAGCAAAGCCCATAACTCGTTGCCAAGATACCCCTATTTTTCTATCCGAAAACAGAGCACATTATCCCGCCGGGAACCATGGCACACTACCCCCACCGAGAGCCCAAGAAGTTGGAACACCAACAAACAGCGTCGTTGACCCATCCAAGCTACCCTGGCCGCCGTATACCCCTCGGTAAGCTAATCGCTCAAGAGTTTTCCATGGTTCCACCTCCATCTCCCATTTCTCTCTCGGAATCTCTCTCACTTTGTCCCTCTCATTATGTTCTCTCTCACCTCTACAGTGCCCAGAAAAGCCCAGCAGCGCCACCTCCGAGATCCACTCTGGGCCGCTGTTGACCTCCCCCCTCGCTGTCGCGAGTCATTTTTCTCCTACGATGAGGCTTAGTTCTAACATCACCTTTTAGTTAAAATTCAAAAAATTTCCTTTTGTAAAGTGCAACCTTCCAAAGGCCGTGCATTTCCTATTTTACACTGATGCCCTTAAATTCCTTAGTCGTCTAGTTTTGTAAACAATATCGAAAACGTTGTTTGAAGTATAATACATTATTATCCTACTTTATATGTCTGGCAGTATGTTCTCCTTGTTTTCATGATGTTCATTTTATAGTTTATACTAGACTCGATTTTAATTGGAGTTAGGATTGTATTACAATTTGTTAAGTTGAATTTGTACTGAGTTTCATTTATTTACATATAACTATGTTATCATGTTTTTACATATAATTTGATTTACTTTTGTTTAGCTATACACTTTATTTTTTTTTCAGAAACTCCATTTTCTTATGGATAATAATAAAGAGTTAAAACTATGTTATTTAGTATTAGTTTTACGAATTGATTTCGATAATAAGTAGTAAGTGTTAAATATTTATTTTTAAACACTTTTAAGTCCATTGTATGGAATCGATCTTAATGTTACTATTATAGATTTTGAGATATTAAATTCGTTCATTTAAAATAAGGAAATATGTTAAGAATATTTTAAATGGTGTTAGTATTTATTAGATTTATTGTAAGATTAGATCATTATGTTAAGTATGAAGATAGTAAATCTATTTTAAGAATTTAGGTTTTCACGACTTATGTTAGTATAATTAAATATAGTTGAAGTATTTTATGAAATTATATTTAAAGGTACAAATATGTTATAAGTATTTTTTTAAAAAATATTTATGATATTAAAATGTATTAATTTTCTTATCAAATAGAATATTTATTTGATTAAGCCTATAGTATGAATTTAATTGAGTAGATTATTAGGACACGATCTTAAGATAGATTAGTGACTGTTTAATATTTCATATAAGTAATGAATTATGAAGGAGAATTTAGGAAGCAGAGCTACGAGATAAGCGAATTTGATCACAAAATTAGGATCTTTACATTAGTTTATATTATTAGTAGAATCAATTCTTTGATAGCCATTTTCATATATCCTCATGTCATGTAAGCATGTCATTTAGCACAACACGATACACGATCATGTCATTCAGCATTATGCTTAGATTCAGCGAGTTATAGATATTTATATTAGTATGTATTATGCATTTTATGTCGCATAAGTCACATAAGTTGAGTTAAGTTCAAGTATAAGATTACGTTAGATCAGAAAGTAATTAATCAGTTATCTAGTTAAATCAGTTTAGTAAATCAGTTATTTTAGATGGTCATTCAGATGCATGGTATTAATGCATATCAGATTGGGTTGGATGTGCAAGCCATGGACCTAAACGTGGTCCACTATAGTACGCTAGTACTATTAATGGCTCTCATTGTTGCAGTAAGACATGGGGCCGATGTACAACCTTGTACACATAGTTAAGTGCGTTGGCCAAACAATTCAGTTAAATCAGTTCAGTTAAATCAATTAGTAAGTTTAGTCAGATCAGTCAGTTAATTCAGACCAGTTAGTTTAAGTCAGTTAGTCAGTTAAATTAGACAGTTCAGTTACGCATACATGAGCATTAGCATGTACAATCATGTTTTCAGATCTCAGTATAAAAATTTTATGAAAAATTTGCATAGTATTATCTTACGTTGCGGTGGATTACTTATTGAGTCATCAACTCATTTTAGTTTATTTTCTTTAAAACCACTCAGGTAAGGAAGATGACTAGTGCGAGCAGATAGGCCAGAATTAGATCGATTAGTTATTGAAATTTTAAGAATTTCTAAAAAATTAGTGCTTTATGATACAAATTTAAATTCAAATATTTCAGTTAATGTTTTGGGAAGATTTCTTTTATTAGAAATTTCAGTTTTGTTATAAAAATGAGATTCTCATGCCGGATTGGAAAATTTTAGAAAAATTACATAACACTCCTTAGCCTACGGGAAGAGGGTGTTACAAATACCTTCATCTAGAGTAAATGCGAGTAGCTCCAAAAGCACAAAGATAAATACAAACTAAAGGAAAAATAGAGGGAGTTATGTATTTTGTGATTCTAAACAAACGTGGACACGAATGACCTAGGCTTTAGAAATTGTCAGTGTTTGTCTTATATTTTTTTTTCTTTTCTTATGTATTCCTCAGAAAACAATGGCCTCTCTTATGTTGTTTGAAATCTTATTAATTTGTCAGTGCTTGTTTAATGTGTGATTGTGAATTTAATGAAGGATTAAATTATACGGTTAATGGGCTTAATGATATTTTCTTCTATTTTAATGTTAATAGCAATTACAAGATATTAATGTCTAATTGAGTAAATAGAATGAATGAGAGAATGCATGCATGGCAGATAGATCGACATAATCAATGCTTGTTTAACTTAACGGAATATTGAGAGCTTAACATATAAGCTAACATGTTTATTGGACTTAAATACTTGTTTTAGGTTATGGATAAATTGGATTATATAGCGGAGCTTAACAGATAACTTAATAGGTTTAATGATCTTAATTTCTTGTTTCAGGTTTTCAATTCAAATGGAGGGATTTAACGGACATTAAATGGCGCATAAATTGATATTTAAAATTATCAATCCAGACACAAACAATATTTAATGGAGTTAATTTCTTATTTTAAGTTTCTAATTCAAATTGAGGAATTTAACGAACGTAAAATAAGGAATAAATTCATCCTTCAAATTATCAATCTAGATGCACGTATTATTATCAATCTATATGCATACAATATTAAATGGACTTAATTTCTTGTTTTAAGTTTTCAATTCAAATGGAGGGATTTAACAAACGTAAAACAAGGGATAAATTCATTTTTCAAATTATCAATCCAGACATAGGTGTTGATGTGTATTTCGCATTCCTGAATAGCGTCTGGATTGCAAACTAACAGATCTGCACAAGGAAAGATGGAAGACTGGGTTCTTCAACCCTTAGAACTCTTCGATACCTTTGTTAGAGAGAATTCAGATAGATCAAAGTTAAATCGAGAGTAAAATCTCTAATAGTTGTTCGTACCTCTTTCTATGATAAACTTTCTTCTTTATATGGGCTCAAAAATCCATTGGACATATGTGTACTCATCTTGTATTGCTGGGGAGGAAGTCAGTAGATTATTCCTCTCTTTCTTCCTCGTTCTCTCGGGTCATTTATTATTTTTGTTTCTTCTCAATAATATCTTCTTTAATATGATTACACTCGGGCAATCAGTACGTATTTTGAATATTTATATTAATCAGTCCGCATTTAATATGATATACCACACTGCCAGACATTAAATGTCTATAAGGATCTTGATCATTATACTGCTGGTATGTCAGGGATAATCCTGACGAATTTATCAAATCCATCCTATTTATCTAATAGGAACTAATTTAGAATAAATATAGTTGAGCAAGTTGGAATCATAATCCAACTTTCTGTTTTATATACTTCCTAATTCCTCCCAAGGTACTAAGAGGAACAGTAGACGGGCGCCAAGACGGCGGGCGTCCATCATCTTATCCTTTACTGTAATTATCCTCTCACAATACCTCGCGAAACCCTATTGAAGATGATTTGATAGAGATTTATTTGACTCTCACTGTCCAAACTTACTAAATCTTTATCTCACGCAAAGTTCAATTTGAATGGATTTAATAGGGATACAATAGTCATGTAGGAATTTGTTGCTCTTTTAGCCACGACGGTCTGGCTTCTGCTCATTGGACATGGGAAAATGAAGCAATTTTCTGACCATAATTTCTCGAAATATTGTGTGCTGCATTTACGGATTATTTCCATCATTACATGTTTGATTTTTCAGTTTTCCCAATACTCGTTATCAGTTACTTTTCACTGATTGATACGTGATATTCACGCCCTAGGTAGCAGTTTTGTATTCGCTCTCCGTTCATCAGTCGTGTCGTTTTGCCTCCCGAAGATTGTGTTAATCACATCGTTTATCCTCCCGATGGTTGTAATTATCTGTAGTATAAATAATTGTTTTCCATAATGGTTCAATTTTAACTAACGTTTTGCTGTCGAAAATTTACATCTTCCTTCTTCACAACTTCATCTTCAACCCGACCTTTCTCTGTATTTTCTTTTAAGCTTCAATGGGGGCAGGTTTTATCTACGCTGGACATCAATGGGTATCATTTTACGCCCCTTCATCTATCCAACATTTTTGGGGTCTGGGTTACATTCTTGCATCGACAAGTTTTGGGGCTGTTCAGGAACGACCTTGCGATGCAGAAGGACGATCCTAGCATGTGCTTCTTTATGAAGCCATGTTCAAGAATGGGCTTCGCCTTCCTTTCATCAGATTAGTTCGTGAAGTTCTTCACTATCTGGGTTTGGCTTCGACTCAGTTACTGCCTAAAGCCTGGCGAATACTATTGGCCTCTTGCATAGTATTTCGTTCATCTTTACTAGAGGTAGGGGAATTGTACCCTGACCTAACAGCTCGAGAGTTTCTCTCTCTCTATCGTCTTATTAGAAAATCTTCTCTAAGTTTGGTTGGTTTTCAGTCTCGGGACAGCGAGACGAAATTATGTACTCTCAAGAGTCGATATTCCAATGTTAAGGATTATCACAAAAAAATATTCTATGTAAAGGACGACGGATGGCAATTCCCTGAGTACGAGACTAGAGGGCAATTCCCTATTCAAGTGAATTGGGGCGAGTTACCTCCTACCTCTCTTCTGGATATAGATCTCAACCAGAGGGAACGTGCTCGGGTTGAGATTGTCATAAAGTGGGCGCAGCGCCATTTTCACCGGCTGGAGTTTGACCTCATTTTGACCGACAACAACATCAACATTTATTTGGTCAAGTCGAGGCGAGGTTATGCATAATTCAAGGATTTTTCAAGCATTCCTGTTGCTGAAACATCCAAACGCCCTATTGCAGCTCGCAAATGGGCTGTTCCCCCTACAGTTTAGGAAAAGCGTACAAAGTCTCGCCGTGAAGGAGGCGGGCAAGCTGTTGTGGAAAATTCTGAACCTCCAATTCTCACTTTTGCTCAGGAAAGGCGAAATAAAGCTCACCATGATATGAGGGTTGCTCGCCCTGCTCTTGAGGAGAGTCGAGCCAAGTCTTCTCAAGCTCAGCCCCAGCTTCAATCCTCTCCTATATCTGCGGCGCCTGCTAGTGAGGAGGGTGGCTAGCATACAAGGCCCAATCAACTAGAGGGACAGGAAGTTAGAATGCCAGAACCATTGACCGTGCATCATCCTCCAGATTGCCAACAAAATCTGAATGATTGGTCTATGCCTTTGCCCTCTGGACAAGATATAGATGAGGTCGAGCTGGCCTTTTTAGCTGCCTTATCTAATCCTCCTGCGTACGCTACTGGGACTCCTTACTTTCAGGTGCTCGTGTTATCATCTACACAGGCTCCTGATCAGGAGAGTATCCCTAGATCAAAACATCCTCCTAAGGTTGGGGAAGGTCGCATTGAAAGAGGCGAGGGAAATGACCTCTCCACTCTGGGGATTGGCGAGCGAGAGGTGGTACGCCAGTGCCTAGATACAGAAGACCATCGTTCGGTATCGAGACTTTCTATTCCAGATTCGACTAACGCCGAAGTTAGTGAGAACATTGGGCGGGAGCCTCTTTGGACTTCTGGCGATGATGCCAGATCAACGATCAGGTCTTCTTTTGATCGGGCTCTTTAACACTCTAACCGTCCTTCACCTCCAACCACTTCAATTCCCGAGTGTTCAGAGCAAACGGGAATCGTGGTCGACCTACTCTAATCTTTCTTGGCGCAGGTATTCGTTTGTCTGTCCTTCTTGATTTAACTTCTTTTATTTCTCTAACCATTTGGTATTGTTCAGGCTTCTGACCAAATTATTGGTTCAATCGGCTCCGAGGTGACAAAGCTGTTAAATGGGAGTGCACAACGGGCTCGAGAACAAATTCTAGAAACCGAGGAGAAATACCAAAAGGTTGGTGCTTCGGTTTGCCAGCTTACAGAAGATAGAGATCTTCTGAAAGCCACCGTTATGGAGTTAGAAGAGGAGCGGGATTATTATAGAAAGACTTATGAAGCCATGCTAGAAGAAGTGACGAGTTTAAAAGAAAAGAACCTGCTCTTAGAGGCGAGTAGGGATGACCTCCTCCGAGGTCAAGAGTCTATTGGGCAGACGCTCGCTACTAAAGAGAACGAACTCTCCCTTGCCAACCAAGAAATGAAGTGCTTGAAGTCCAACTTGGCTGTTCTTAAGCATTCGTGCGCCACCCGAGCAGAAGAGTTGGAGACTCTACGAGCCAAGGTTGACACCGCTGAACTCGAACGTGATACACTCTCCCGGGAGTTAGGCGAGGTGAATGCTGAGTTTGAAGTTCTTAGGCGTCAGGCGACTCAACATCGTGCCCTCTGCATATCTGCTTGGAGTCAATGTTATGTGGAGGGCTTGTGGCGGCTAAGGGAGGAAATAGTTCGGAACCTGTCTTTCAATGTAGCTGGCATGGATGCCAGAAAGCTTGCTCCTGATCCCATAACAAAGGCAGAAGTTGCCAAGATCGGGACACCTGAGTGCCGTATAAGTTTGCCTCTTTCTTGAGAATTTACTATTGTATTTTCATTTTTTTTTTTTATGTTGTATAGATTTCAAATATATTCTTGGTTATCAATATACCATTCTTTCTGCGATATGTATTATGTATTCTTGGCTATCAATATACCATTCTTTCTGCGATATGTATTTTTGGCTATCTTCTTGTTGTATGGTGATTATATCCTGATACCCCGCAAATCTTTATCAATGAAACTGAATCGTACCTATTGATAAAGATTTATAAGGAGGTTTATAAGAATTTATCGGATGCCTGAGAGATGGCGAGTGATTTGGCGAATGATTCGGGTGAGTTTCCAGTGTTAATAAAATGAGTCATGTGAGATGTAATTTAGGCGAGCATGGTGATCCTGGTGTGGCTATTCGTGGGCGAGCTGGACGAGACCACACTGCCGTGTCGGGCATGGAAAGGCCTTGGTTAGGCGGTTAGTGCGAACAAGGTGGTTCTGGTAAGCCGTAAGTTCTTGGCGGTCTAGGCGAGCCTGTGCATGGCGAGCTATGATGGAGAGAAGTGAGGTGAGTGGGTCGAGTTTTTCTAGGCCAATGAAGTTGGCGAGTTGAGGTCCGTGTGATAGGTGGCTGGTCGAGTTCCTTCTTCTCGGCGAGCGAATCATGGGGCGAGGCATAGAGTCTAGGCGATCCCGCGATTTATAAGGCGCCTGTGAGATGGCGAAGGCGAAGGAGAAGGAGTTGGTTCCTTCCCTTTGGCGAGCGAATCGTGGGGCGAGGCATAGAGCCCAGGCGACCCCGCGATTCGTATGGCGCCGGCGAGATGGTGAAGGCAAAGAAGTTGGTTCCTTTCCTTCGGCGAGCGAATTGTGGGGCGAGGCATAGAGCCCAAGCGACCCCGCTATTCGTAAGGCACCGGCGAGATGGCGAAGGCGAATGAGTTGGTTCCTTCCCTTCTGCGAGCGAATCATGGGGCGAGGCATAAAATCCAGGCGACCCTGCGATTCGTATGGAGCAGGCGAGATGGCGAAGGCGAAGGAGTTGATTCCTTCCCTTCGGCGAGTGAATTGTGGGGCGAGGCATAGAGCCCAAACGACCCCGCAATTCGTATGGTGCTGACGATTGAACATATTTGCTGTAATACCAATAATTTGCAACTCATATAATATAACTCCAGTGAAGTAAAACTGAGCTATACATAATATTTCTTTAAATGTTCCGCATTCCATGGATGAGAGAGAGCATTGCCTTCATTGTCTGTAAGCTTGTACGATCTTGGTCAAGTACTCTTGGTGACGACGTAGGATCCCTCCCACTTAGGTCCTAGCTTGTGTTCTTCAGTGGTTGTCACTCCTGTGCGCTTCAAAACTAGGTCCCCAGGTTTAAAAGATCTTGACTTGACTTGCCTGTTGAAAAACTTTTCAGCCATGCATTTATGGTGCTCCACTCTTATAGCTGCTTACGCCCGCCTTTCTTCGAGGAGTTCCAATTGTTGTAGCAGCTTTATTTCATTGTCCTCTAGGTGAAAATTTTTTATTCTTGAAGTAGGTTTTCCTATTTCTGCCGGGATGACAGACTCATTGCCGTATGTAAGAGTAAATGGTGTCTCTCCTGTAGAAGTTTGAACGGTAGTGCGGTAGGACCATAGTACTCCGGGGAGTTCGTCTGCTCATGCTCCCTTACAATTTCCTAGCCTTTTCTTAAGAATAGACAAAATAGTCTTGTTAGTTACCTCTGCTTGGCCATTTGCTTGTGGATGCCCGGATGATGAATACCGTACTTCGATTCTCAACTCTGCGCACCACTGTCGGTATTGCGAAGAGTCGAATTGACCCCCATTGTCGGATATAAAACTTTGGGGTATGCCAAACAGGCATATAATAAATTTTCAGAGGAACTTAGTGATGACTTGGGTAGTTATTGTGGACAAGGCTTCTGCCTCAACCCAGTTTGTGAAATAATCAACCGCGATCATGATGAATTTAACTCTTCCACGTCCCATGGGAAGAGGACCTATGAGATCTAGCCCCCATTGTGCAAAAGGCCAGGCTGTTACTATGGATGATAATTCTGTAGGCGGGAGGTATAAAATATTGGCATGTACTTGACATTGTGGACACTTTTGGGTAACTCTTTTGAATATCTAAGAATGTTTGGCCAGTAATATCCCGCTCGACCTATCTTGATTGCCAGAATTCTTCCTCCAAAGTGATTCCCACAAATACCTTCATGAATTTCTGCTAATACATATTGAGACTCCTCTATTGATAGACATATGAGCAGCGGTTCTGAAAACCCTTTTTTGTATAATATCCCTTCTAAGATAGTGAACCTGGCGGCCCGATTTTTGATTTTTCTTGCTTCATTTGCGTCGGTGGGCAACTTATTATCTTGCAGAAAATCTATTATATCTTTAGCCCATCCGGGCTTAACTATCTCTGTTTGGAACATTTCTTCTTCAATAGAAGGAATATCTGCTTGCCTTACTTTAGTGTTCTCGGGAAATGGGATATCTATTTGCCCAGATGCTATTCTAGTTAGGCGGTCAGCTTGGCAATTATTGGCTTTCAGGATTTGATGAACAGAAGAATACTGAAAATAATCTCTTGCTTCACAAACTAATTAAAAATACGTCTTTAGTCATTCCCCTTTAGCAGCAAAGGTACCGGTTACTTGGTTAACCACCACTTGTGAGTCGGCATGCATTTTCACTTCTTTAGCCCCCAGAAGGCGAGCAACAGTCAAGCCAATTAAGAGCGCCTCGTATTCTGCTTCATTGTTAGTAACCTTGAAAGTAATTTTAATAGCGTAATTGTACTTTCTACCATCGCTAGAAATGATATGGATCCTTGCTCCTCCTCTTGCTTTACATGCTGACCTGTCTACATAAACCATCCAAGGCTTGTTGGGAGATGTCTGGGAAATTTCTTCTGAAAAGCCAATGAGCTCGACTATAAAATCAACGAGTACTTGCCCTTTGATCGCTTTTCTAGGGGCGTACTAGATGTCAAATTCGCTAAGTTCTATAGAGTCGCCTAGTAGCTACCACTAGGGCTAGGGCCATCATTTCCAATTTAGGGTACCTAGCCTCTGCGCCCCGAAATGCTCGACTTACATAATATACCAGTTTTTGCCCTGTCGTCGTGTCTCTTACTAGAACAGCAAAGGTTGCATTGGGCGATATTGCTAAATAAGCAGTCAACATTTCGCCGGGCTCGGTTTGGCTATGCAATGGTGGGTGAGTTAAATATTTTTTTAGCTCATTGAGGGCTTTGTCACAAGAAGAGTTCCACTCCTATGCTTTCTTCAACGCTTGAAAGAAGGGTAAACATCTGTTGGTGGATCGAGCTATAAAGCGATTCAAGGCGGCCACTCGGCCCGCCAATTGCTGTACCTCGTAATGATTCTGGGGCGCAACCATGTGAGATATGGCCTTCACCTTTTTAGGGTTGACTTCGATTCCCCTTTCGGAGACCATATAGCCTAAGAATTTCCCTGACCCCACTCCAAAAGAACACTTATTTGGATTAAGTTTCATCTTATATTGATGCAAGACTTCAAAAGCCTCCCGCAAGTCATCCACATGTTGCCTAGGTGTTTTACTCTTGACCAGCAGATCGTCGACATATACTTCCACATTCCTCCCTATCTGTTGTTTAAACATCCGGTTGACCAGGCGTTGATACGTAGCTCTTACATTTTTCAACCCAAAGGGCATCACCTTGTAGCAGTATAATCCCCGGTCTGTAATGAAAGTTGTTTTTTCTTCAGCCTCTACATTCATCCTAATCTGATTATATCCTAAGTACGCGTCCATGAAGCTAAGTAATGGATGACCAGCCATTGAATCTACAATCAGATCAATGTGAGGAAGTGGGAAACTATCCTTCGGACATGCATTGTTAAGATCGGTGAAATCCACACACATCCTCCATTTGCCGCTTGCCTTTTTCACTAACACTACATTAGATAGCCATTTTGGATATTGGGCTTCTCTGATAAGCCCTGCTGCTAGGAGGCAATCTACTTTCTCAAATAAGGCAGCATATTTCTCGGCGCAAAAGTTACGTTTTTTTTGTTCAACTTTTCGGGCTTCTTGATTGACACACAAATGATGTTCAATAATACTATTATCTATACCTGGCATATCCTGATGAGTCCAGGCGAAGATGTCTTTGATGTTCAGCCAAGAGTTGTTTGAGTCTCTGTTTCAGGCTAGGTTCCAGACTGGAACTTATCTGAACCTTCCGCTTGGGCTTTGCCTGGTCGAAGGTAATCAGCTCTAGTGGCTCTCCGGGTTCGGCTTGTTTGATGGTTTGTTCATCTCAAAAGTTTTCATCCCATCGTGTCAAAAGTGGTGGAGGTGGCAACTCAGCTGCAACTTCACTGTGTCTTGAATCCTCCTTGGTGATGTTGATTACCATTTGACATAGGGGTTTTAACTCACGAGAATAACATTCGGGGGCTAAGGATTGCTCGCCTTTGACTTCTCCTATACCACTTTGAGTTGAGAACTTCATTTTCAGATGATATGTAAAAGTCACTGCCTTTAGGCGATTAAAAGCAGGGCGCCCTATTATGGCATTATACGAGGAATGGGCTTTGATCACTAAAAAGTCAGCCATGATCATTGAAGTTTTAGGTGCCTCGCCGGCCATAACAGGTAGAGTTATGACTCATTCGAGCTGTTTTATCTCGCCGGTGAATCCCCTAAGAGATATCGGGGCTCGCCGTAGCTTGTCTCGCCCGATCTTCATCTTGTCAAATGCGTCCCAATAAATAATATTTGCCGAGCTTCCGTTATCAACAAGGATTCTTTTAGTTTTAAAATTGGCGACTAGCATGGTTACTACCAAAGCGTCATCATGAGGCTGTATCACTCATTCATTCTGTCTGTAAAAAATGATCGGGACATCCTCCGAAGGCCGTCTGTCTCGAGTTGACTCTGACGTGATGAATATCTCTGCGTAGCGTGCTTCTCTTGCATACGCTTTCCTTGAGGCTGAGGTTTCCCCCCCTGGGTACTCCCCCAGGAATGGTTCATATTTCGCCTAAAGGTCCTCCCATTTGAGATGAGTCTTTGGCGCTTCTTTCTTTATGAGGGCTCAGACTGCGTTTACTGTTTGGATACTCTCCCTTCTTGTGTGACTCTCCCATTTCCTCTTCATTTCTTCTCTTTAGGGTTCTATAGTCCCGGGTATTGTGCTAAGTAGATTTATGGTACTCGCAATACATATTTCCCGGTCGACGCTGGCCCTGGTCGCGATACTGCCTTTCCTCGGGTTCTTTATCTACCGTCAGATTACTGTGAAGGCGTGGTTTGTATTGTGCACTCCCTTGAGACTGCGGGCCTCCTTGGGTGTTTCGTCTCTTTGGGTCGTTGATACATCTTTTCCTCGCTGACAAGTTGGCTTCGGTTTGATTAGTACGCTCTATTTCTTCTCGCCGTGGTCCTATGAGAGCTTGTAGGGTGTCTTCAGCATTTATATACCCGTTCGCCCTATCCATGAATTCAGCCAAGGTGGCTGGAGTTCGTCTAGCTATCTCTGCCAAGAAAGGACTTCCAAGCCATATTCCACTTAGGAAAGCAGCTAAAGTGATCTTCTCATCTTGATCACCTATCGTCATCAACTCCTTGTTGAATCGGGAAATATAGTTTTTGATGCTTTCCTGACTATTCTGTTTGACCATGAGGAGATACGTAGCTGGTCGTTTCCTTTTTCGACTTCCTAAAAACTAGGTGATAAAAAGGTGAACGAGACGGTCAAAGCTATCTACTGTGCCGGTCGGGACTGTTCCAAACCAGGTTCGAGCTACTCCTTTCAGGGTAAGTGGGAATGCCCGGCATGCTACTTCATTAGGATAACCATGCAAACTCATGTGCGTCCTAAACGTCTCTATATGTTCATACAGATCATCACCCCTATCATATAGTTCCATCTGAGGTGCTCGAAATTTATGAGGCAATAGCACTGCCATGAAACTTGCACTGTAAGGAGTGCCGAGATTGTTGCGTAATTGTCCAGTGATGGAAGGGGCTTCTATACGCTTGGCTATGTTTTCATACTTGTCTTCCAATTCTTTGAGTTCCAATTACGTTTTACGCCTCTCTTCCTCCACTTCCTCACGATTAGGTTCATTGACTCGATGAGATTCCGCGCACCTACTAACGGAAGGTTCTTTACGAGTAGTCAATTCTTCATTATTCTTTTGCAGCTTCTCATTTTCTCTAGTGAGCTCCCTGATTGTTTCTTCCATGGCGGCTAGTCATTCTTCCATCGGGATGTATTTTGAACTGTAGATGTTACCTCGTAATCACAACGCAACCGGTTTGCAGAGAATACCAAAGAATCTCACAAACGGCGCCAACTGTTGATGTGTGTTCCGCACTCTTGAGTAGCGTCTGGATTACAAGCTAACTGATCTGCACAAGGAAAGATGGAGGGCTGGGTTCTTTAACCCTTAGAACTCTCCGATGCCTTTGTTAGAGAGAATTCAGATAGATCAAAGTTAAATTGAGAGTAAAATCTCTTATAGTTATTCGTACCTCTTTCTATGATAAACTTTCTTCTTTATATGGGCTCAAAAATCCATTGGACATACGTGTACTCATCCTGTATTGCTGGGGAGGAAGTCAGTAGATTATTCCTCTCTTTCTTCCCCATTCTCTGGGATCATTTATTACTTTTGTTTCTTTTCAATAATATCTTCTTTAATATGATTACACTCGAGCAATCAGTACGTATTTCGGATATTTATATCAATCAATCCGTATTTATTGTGATATACCACACTGCCAGACATTAAATGTCTATAAGGGTCCTGATCATTATACTGCTGGTGTGTTAGGGATAATCCCGACGAATTTATCAAATCTATCGTATTTATCTAATAGGAACTAATTTAGGATAAATATAGTTGAGCAAGTTGGAATCAGAATCCAACTTTCCGTTTTATATACTTCCTAATTCCTCCCAAGGTACTAAGAGGAACAGTAGGCGGGCGCCAAGACGGCGGGCGTCCATCATCTTATTACTTACTGTAATTATCCCCTCACAATAGGTATCTAAATGAACAAAAATTCTTCTTTTAATTCAACAATTGAAACGGATATATATTAAACAGAGTTAAAACATTACATCAATTCTAAAGTTTAAAATTTAACAGACGTTAAAATAAGAATTTTCGTTTGAGAGCTACTTATAATATATAAAGATTTAGTTGGTAAAGTAATTCATTGTTTTTTAAAATGCTCTTAGAGCACTAGTATTAAATTAGTTATTTCAAAAATTACTGATAAAAAAGAAGCTATTTCAAAAATTAAAATGGGGCTAATATGCAACTTTTGATTTTGACAAATCCCTTAAAACTTGAGCTCCACATTGAATTTGTCATTATATTTTCTATAATAAAAAATATTATTATTATTATTTATTTTTATTTTAAATACAATTTTGTTATTTGTTTAAATAATTTGTTTTTAATGATCATAATCTGCTACAATCATATTCATTTTTATTTTACAAGCAATTTATACAATAACATATATAGCTGAGCAACAAATTATATTATTTTTATTTTTACTTTCACAATCTAACAATATTATTATTGCCCAAAATTATCCCTAACACATTTTGCTCACATATAGGGATGAAAGTTGGTTGGTTTAGATTGGAGAAACTAACCGAACCGGAATGACCAGAGATTCTAGTCGACCTTAATCCATGAAATAGTAGATCGAAAATTTTTGGTCCAGTCCCAGTCTAGGGTTTTTCCACCCTAGATTGAATCGAATAGACCGAATTTAAGAGATAAAAAAATATTTTATTTATATTATTTATATAATAATTGTATAATTAATTATGGATGTACAAGAACCGCGTAAATCGGTTGGAAGCCGATCAAATTGGCCACAAAAGCACAGAATCGACCAAAATCGACAGGGAACCAGTCGGCAGGCGACAATAATGAATGGAAATCGATGTCAATAGGTTCAATGCTAGTTTGAACCCATGAAAAATTGCCAAATTGGCCGAGCTTTTATATATAGAGTTTTTCTGGGATTCGGTCCGACCGAACCTCCCTTTACAGCCCCTGCCGTCCCCAGCGGCAGTGGGCGACATCGCCCAGCCCATCAGGACCGAAGGGAGCAGGCGACCCCATCCCTGTGACGGCGACCTCCGGCGACCTCCGGCGACCCACCGCTATCGGCGACGACGATATTTTCTTCATTTTATTATTTTATTGTGTTTTTTTATTGTGTTTTCTAGATTTTATTTTTTTTATTGTATTTTTATACAAATTATAGGAGTTTAAAAGGGTGTAGGGGGTGGGCTACAAAGACGTTGGGGTGCAGCCCAACCGCACCCCAACGTCACTCTTATATATATACATATATAAATATATATTAAATATATGTATATATAACAGTACCATTTCACTTAAATGAGTTTAAACAACATCATTTTGAGGATGAATTTTATGGAGAGAAAAAAAAAAAAAGATAAACGAAACAACATCGTTTCCAAAAGGTGTCGTTTCAAGCTAGGGTTAAAACATCCAGGCTCCTCCTTCTCATTTCGAAAATTTCATTCCCACTTCCCTCAATTTTCTCTAGCAGCAATTGCCCCAGTCTCCCTCTCCATCGTTACTTGTTCCCAACGGCTAGCTATCATTTTTCAAGTCTCTTTATGAGTCTTTGTCGTTCCCTAGCCACTGCCCAGCCCCTTTCTGTCATTCTCCAGCTACATTGAGAACCTCTCTCCTATCCTAGTCCTAGTGACTTGTCATCGTGTTTAAGAAAAGTCTTACTCTAATAATGCCCATGCCGCCTAGTTACTGCTACACACCAATGATTAGCTTGAGGTGAGAAATTTACAATTCTTTTTTTTTTTAATTTACATTGTATTCAATGATTTTGTCTTTAATTTTTGAATAATGTGTTTATTTTGTAATTTATCATCATATTCATATCAATTTTCAATTTATGTTATATAATGTTTATTCTAAAAATTATTTGATTTATTTTCTGTGTATGTATAGGAATTGAAAGATTTTGGATCAAAATTTTAGACTGTGAAGAGTAATCCAAGACCTAATGCTCACTGTGAGTATTCTTGATAGATCAAACTATTAGCTTGTACACTGATTTAATACACTTTTATAAAATTATTTTGATTGTGAGGTTGTGAATTTGAAATAAATTGTAAGGTTGTGATCTTGTGAGGGAATTAGATTAAAGTCTTATACTTGTGATACTTGTCATGTTGCAAACTAGCTGTTGTGTAATTGTGTTGATTTTTATTCTTTGTTTGCTTTAATTTATTTTGTTTTGTAATTAATTATGAATTTAATTTTTCACATGTTAGATAGATTATTTGTCAAGTGCAATTGATCTTGATTCAAATGAATAAACAATCAATTTGACCGAGACCAAAATACCAAGACCTCAAAGTGCTCCTAATAGTAGTAGTTGCACACTCCCTAAGAAACGCAAGGGGAAAGACCCATCAATTGTTTAGGACCATTTTACAAAAACTGAGGGGTTGTCTCGTAGAAGATCTTAAGGCTAAGTGTAATTATTGGGACAAGATGTATGCTTGCCACTCAGAGAAATAGGACATCAACTACATAAAACAACCTACTTTTATGTCCAAAACATCATAAGGACCTCTATATAGATACCAAATAGTAGTAGTTATCCGCTCCCTAAGAAACGCAAGGGGAAAGATCCATCAATTGTTTAGGACCATTTTACAAAAATTGAGGGGTTGTCTCGTAGAAGATCTTGAGGCTAAGTGTAATTAATGTGACAAGATGTATGCTTGCCACTCAAAGAGAAACGAGACTTCAACTACATAAAACAACCTACTTTTATGTCCAAAACATCATCAGGACCTCTATATAGATACCAAAAAATATTGGCAAGTGAGGCAACACTTGAGGAAGGGATTTGCGAGAGTGATAGTAGTGTGGTAAGGAATCTTGTAACCCATAAATATAGTGAAAAGGCTGTGAGGTTGGCTATTATAGAGATGGTAATTATTGATGAATTACGGTTTGGGATTGTTGAAGGACAAGGATTTAGGAGAATGGTTTGGTTGCTTGGACCAAGATTTAAAGGACCACGTCATTTAACAGTTGCAAGAGATTGTACGAAATTATTTACATCTAAAAATGCCAAACTTAAAAAAGTTGTTTAAAGATAAGGGAATGAGGATTTTATTGATTACTGATATATAGACATCAATACAGAGTTTGAATTATATGTGCCTAGCTGCTCATTTCATGATAGTGATTAGAAGTTGAAAAATAAATAATTAATTTTATTTAAACTTTAAATCATCAACAGGATACTATTGAGAGATATATTAAATCATACCTCCTTGATTGGGGTATTGATAAGATATTTACTATAATTATTGATAATGCTAGCTCAAATGATACTGCAATTTCATATTTGAAACATTTTTTAAACCTTGTTGTGAATGAGGGTCTAAAGGAGAGTAATGACACCATCATAATTGTTAGAAATGCAATTAGATATATTCGCTCCTTTCCTATAAGATTAAATATGTTTAAGAAATATATAGAGAAAGACAAAACTGATTTTAAGAAAATGTTGTCTCTTAATGTGCAAAACCCAATGGAATTCAACTTATAGGGAGATGAAGAGTGGGGACTACAATCTTCTCTCTTACTTTAATAAAAGACACATGGGACCTCTTATAGCTGATTAGTGGTAGACAGTGCAAGCTTTTGTAAAATTTTTAAAGATGCCTTATGATGTCATTTGTCAATTTTCTGGATTCCTTCATATCATGACAAATACCGAAGTTTTAGAAATTTATATGCTCCAAAAAGAGTTGGTTATGTAGAGTGTGAGTGACAATAGTTGTTTGATCAACATGACCATAAGCTTAAGAATCAACATGATCATTGCTATTGTTGATTGTGGTTGTGCTTAATACACGAAGTAAGTTTGGGCTTCTTACTTTCAACTTGAAAAAAAAAAATTGATCATGAGACTTAGGTTGAGGTGTTGGTGTCTAGTGTGAGATAGTTTATTATCAAACTTATATATGGAGTATAATGCTACTTTTGGTTCTATCTCGATTAGGCGAGAACATGTGACCCTTTGACATCTACACTTGCAAGAGATGGTGAAGATAATCAACAGTCACAATTGTTTTATGAGTGATATTAAGCATCTTCTACCATTAGATCTATATTTTCTAAAATAGAAGTAGACCGGTATTTATCATATAGTTGTGAGACATTCAGTCCATCTTTAGACTCGTTGATCTAGTGGAGAATTAGTCCTGGTTTGTTTTCTGAGTTCATCTCAACTCAACTTATTTCATCTTATTTAATCATTATAATTTTATCAAACTCTTGCATAAAATAAAATAAAAAATTCCAAGATAAAATAATTTTAAAAATATTTTATTCAATTCAATTCAACTAAAAAAAATAAACTAGACTTTAATGAGGTTAATTATCATATATTTGCGAGGATTGCACGAGATTTATTAGCCATGTATGTTTTCACGGTTGCATCTGAATCAACATTTAGAACGGGAGGTCGTGTATTTGGTCTATTTTGGAGTTCATTGGCTACGAGAACCATTGAGGCACTTATTTGTACTCGAAATTGATTGCGACATCCATAAACACCAATTGATATTCGAGAACCTATAGATGATGTTGAGAGTTTTGTTGTAGAATTTGATAATGATTCTCATTCAATATTCATTTAATTTTATAAATGAGTTTAATTTAATTTTATTATCAAAGTTTATTAATATTTGATGTTTTTTAATCTTACTAATATTTTTAATATCAATATAGACTTGTAAGTATAATCAAGCGACACAACTATTGAAAACTGAAGAGTAAAGTCTACTTTGGAGTTTGGAAATTGAAGAATTGATGTGTTTTTTTATTGCTTAATACAACTTGTTGCTTCTTACTTATTTATTTATTGCTTAATACAATTTATTTTAGTTTATTGCTGAATTTGAAAAATTCAGCAAGAAAAGTTCAAAATATTGTGAATATTGAATAATGAATTAAGTAAAAAAAGCTCAAAACGAAGTTGGAGTGGATAAAAAACGAACGCTCAAAATGGGTTCAAAAGGACTAGCCTAAACTGGCCCAAACCGAGGAGTGACCGTGGATCAGTTGGGAATCGGTTCCGCCGATTCCACCCCTATACATGGTCAGTTCTAGGCCGATTTGGAGGTCATTTTAAGTCTTGTCGGTCAGTTTTGATATTCTCATAAAATTGAACCAACCGGTTTGGTTTTCACCACAATAATTAATTACGTAATTTTTATCTAAATTATCACAATTAATAATATAAAATCTTAAATATGTTACTAACAAATTAATATTTTATCAGTTAAATAATGTATAATATCAACTAACTAATTATATAATAATTATATAAGTTGATAATATAATTTTTATTTAAGTTATTAACATTGACCATATAAAATTCTATTGAGTTAGTTACATAATCTACATCAATAATTCACTTAATTTTAATTTACTATTTTAAAGAAATTTTTTTATTAATTTATTTGAAAAATGAAGAAAAAAATAAAAAAATATAATTGGATCGGACCGATAGCTACGGATCAAATTTGGTCTCTACGGTTGTTCAATCTGGTCCGGTCTGAGAAAAATGATGGATCAAAATTTTCGATCCATCACCCTCTCCCGAACCGAACCAGACCAACTTACACCGCTACTCGCATATAACATTCTGCCTAAATATAAAACAATCTACCGACATATGACACGATCACAAATTATCCATTCTTGATTCTTCACATTTTGCCCACATATAACAAATTAATAGTAGCATATATTTCCTACCCATTATCACAAAATATGCAAGGAGCAAATAGCGTCTATCCAATTATAACATAAAACACATTCTACCACATATAATATAGAGAATAACGTTATTTTTCTATCTCATTTTGACCGCTCATATATTTAATTTTTTAATAATTTTCTTTTACCCCACATTCTTTTACTCTGTTTTGCCTCCTCATTTTAACGAGTGTATGACATTTATGCAATCCACCTTTATGCGTGATATTACTCAAAATTCATAGTCATCCAAACTAAATTTCTGAGCACGCGGCTTATCCATTACTGTTTAATAAATCTCAATTGGTTTCAAATAAAATTTATTGGGCCCAAGTTCAATTCTAGACTCTAAAATGTAAACTTGTACGATGAGTCGGGTCTAAATTCTAATAATAGTTTTACTCAAATCTTTACCTTAAAGTTTAAAAGAAATTAATAATAATAATACTAAATAAATAAAAACTCTTGACAAAATCCCGATCGTACTTAACATGAGACAAACTTGTTTCAGGAAAAAAAAAAACATGAGACAAACTTGAGAAAGGCTACTCCTAATTTAGTACGGTGATGGTACGAATTGAATATTGTAAGTGTTACGGTGCCCAAAGAGTAGTTAACATTAATAAGGTGAGGCTTTTTTTTTTTCATCAACAATTACGGTGATACTTGTGATTCTCATGCGCCAGCCCATTAAATTTTTAGAATACTCCAGGCCTAGTTCGCTCACTTTACCATTCAAACCTTCGTTTAAATTTGGGGGCTTGAAGCATAGCCTTATTATGCAGATATTGAACCATATAAAAGTCATTATTATCACTTTTTTCTTTTGGAACTAATAAAAATAGAAAAATTTATACATCAAACTACATTCTCATTTTTATCTTATTGTATAAGATACAACATATTTATCAATATTGAATGAATCTGTTTTGAATGATTTTTATCATCCTATAATAATAAATATTTACATCTTAAGCAGAGTGAAAACAGGTTATAAGACATTAGCCTTAAAAATATAGTATTGAGCAGAATGGATATTCAAAAGTCGTGTTAAAGCCGGCAAAGAGGTAATTAATTAGCCCCAAGTCAAAGTGGACCATCTCAACAAGCACACCAACGATTTTCTTAAAACTCTCAAGGAAGCTGCGTGGTTACTCCTGGATAGAGGTGATGATCATTCATAAAAAGATACCTACACAGAGGCGATCATGAACCACTACCCTCTTCCTTTTTTATAAAATCATGCATGACCTTCTCTAACTTATGTATCGAAGAGTTTTTTGGCCAAACCACAGTTGTAATCTCTTTTGATTTTATAGGCCGTGATCGTGAGATCATGAACATGAAAACTTCCATCAACATTTTCAATCTAATCTTATCTCACCTTTTTTATTCCTTTTAATCATGGAGTGCACGTAGTTCCAATTTCATCCACTTGATACTTGACGGTGTAAAACATTGGACTAGCATATCAACAATCACTACAAGATTATAGGGTTTTTTCGGTGCCATATATCGCTGTAATAAACCCCATAATTCGTTGCATATAACTTTACTCAGCGAGTTTAATTACGCCAGACAGTCTCTACTACTATTCTTTGTGTATAACATAAATTAGCAGTTGAAAAAATTCGCTACAACAAAGTATCAATACTAGCGATTCTGAACGCCGCGATTACTAGATTAATGCACTGAGAAAAACGTCCACGTTTGAGCTTCAGTTTCGCTGCGATACTAAATTTGCGGCATTTTATCATTGTTGTAAAAGTTATATAAATCGCCGTGATTAGCAGCTTTGCAAAATCAGCGCCTAGTACAAGCGTTGTGGATGCTTACAAATGCAGTGAATGTTTTCGTTGCGAATACATTTTAGGATTCCATCTGTATATTACGGCGATTTATTCTCGTCGCAATTTTCAATTCCTCCAGCGATATGGGTAATTTCACCTTTTTTTTCCAAAATAAATTTGATATGAAGCGAATAGTGTTCGCCACAACAAACCTTATCTGTTTAGATTGCGTTTATAACTGCGATTTTGCATCGCTGCAAATGGTCAAGTAGGCTGTTATTTAAAACAATATTTTGAATACCGTACCGGTGAGCGTATCAGTCAAGACACTGGAACGAAATATTTCGGTATCGGTACCGTTTCGTGTATCGTTTTGGAATAGTCTAAACAAAAAAAAAATTATATATATATAAATTTATATATAAATTATATTTCAAAATAATAGTTAATATATGAATAAATTATACATATAATTATATATGTAAATAATCTAGTCTAAATTAGGATAAAAAAATAGCAAGAAATGAAAAAAAAAAAAGAAAGTAAAATCCTGAAATCCGGTACAGGCTAGTACACATGGCCGATACTGCCGAAATTTGGGCCGGTACGAAACAAACCCAATTTCTATATCGGCCACTGCTCCAGTACGGTACATACCGACCATACCGGCCGGTACGGTACGAAATTTAAAACTATGATTAAAATAGCTTTGTTGCAGTTTTCAGATTTCGAATATGTATATGGCCCTAATTGTTATGACTGTCCTGTTGCAACTCTATACATGCATACTCAAGAGATATATTATTCATGAATAATATATAATATTATAGCCAATCATTAATTAATTAGTTACTGAAGATAATGTTTTGATTGTTAAAGTAGACAAGTTCATTCTTTAACTTCAATAGCATATATTTTTCCATACAATTCCAATACAATTAAAATATTCAGTATTGATGCTTGCATATTCACTACATGATTGGCCGTATGGGTGCATTAATACCCATCATCGGAAGTTAATACGGTACTACATATTATGAGCATCTGGGAATATCATAATATAGAGAAACTCTACATTAATTGTTTGAGTCAATATTTCCTGAGTATTGAGTTCAAAAGCTTTCCCAGCAACCATCTACTTCGCCCAATCTGCATGCAACTTTGTGAACCTCTAAAGAACTTCTTTTGCTTTGCCAATCTGCCAAAGAAAGGTTCCAACATATTAATTAGATGCCTAACCAGTATTAGTGAACGAAATATAGCCTAAAATTACCCATAAACATATAACCTTGTTTATGTAAACATATGTCCTCAGATTTTCTAAAAACTTTATTTTTATTCATTTCCGAACATTAGTACTCCAACACATTGTCTAGACTTTTCAAATTTGAATTTTAAAATTATAAATCAGCTCATCTAATCACTAATATTATCCAAACTTTAACCATCTCATATGATTGTGTCGAGTTTACCACTTGTGCAGAAAAAATACAACATTATTCTCTTTTTGCCAAATAATTTAAACACTTTTCTCTCATTTCTCAAAATCCAATAAGTGGTTGAAACTCAATTTATTTGATTCACTGTTATTTCCAGAACAAGGAATTTGTGTCCAAATGAGTCCTATATTCAATATGCATGCTTACTGCAGTAAAAAACATTATATATTCATCAATGGTATTTTGATTTCTTCGCCAAGTTTCATATTTCTAATTCTCACGCCCAAAATAGAACTACCATAATTAATTGTTAAACTAATTGGTTGCTGAAATGAGATTCTAGCTAGCTAGCAGCTAGAATCTTGTGATCAATTGAATAATATTTTCCTATAAATAAGATTCCATTGCTTGACAAATGAATCTTAAAAGCTATCTTCTCTACCACATGCATTCTTCCAAATCTAACCTATTGTTGTTCAACCATGAGGGTGGCCACCTAGTTAAATTCAATATTTCATTCTGGACTTGTATACATGGGATGGGAACATAGGGTGGAGTTGCATCAACATGTTGGTCATGTATGGTTCAGGAAAACAACATACTAGTATACAAGTTCAATATTAATAAGTATACAGGTTTGTTGCAAAATAGCAAATTCAGAACCAATACAGTGCAAGCAAACTTGTATTCCTATCTATATTAACAACATTCTGAGATCAGCAAATAAAACTAAAGTGTACAACAATATATTAAAACTAGATCCAAAATGAAATGCAATTAATAAGACAAGTTGATTGCTAGATGTATATCACAGAATTGTTGATAAAACGTACCAATTATTTTTATTGAGTATCTAATTTGACTTGAGAACTATTTAATGCTTAAATATTAATTATATTTAATATGGGTAGTAGCTCACCAACACAAAGTGATGTTTACCAATGTACACATATTTAACAAAGTGATGTATACCAGTGTACACATATTTATAGTTGAGGAAATATGTTTTACTTGATGAGTTACCATTTTAGGGGCATTGATCCACTTCGACAACATAATGCGATAGAATAGTGACGTATTTTTTGTCAAGTTGTCAAAAAATATGTAGACTCTTTACTGATTATTATGCATACACAGAATTCCAACTGTTTATGATTAGCATGCAAACTAACCACATTTTTTATGCTACTCTAAGTAACCCTGTAATACGCACCTTGCAATTATACGTGCCTGTCAATGTTATAAGGACATTTGCCCCGCAAATTGTGGAGATCCCAATTTACAACCAAAAATGGTAAATGTGGTAATTTGATGACTTTCACTCACGTACGATGCATCTGGCAACAAAATATAAAGATTTAGTATAAGGTTGCAATTAATATAAATTTATATTACCTAACCATTTACACAACCTAACTAACATTTATGTATGGATGATTTCAGCTAAGGAATGGATTCTTCAAACAACAACATGAAAGAAATAGTTCCAACGGAAGGACAGTTGATCAACCTCAAACCAGAGGACAAATGAGATGGAATATAGTCCATGCAATGTATTGTTTGAAAAAACAACAAAGAATAATTGAATAAGATGAAGCAATCTACAGGAACAAACGAAGTCATACCTTAACACTATGGTATTGTTTTCCACTAACTTCATATAGCTATTACCGTCCTGCACAAGAATGGTAAAAATTCATTGTAATTGCCACTACACTGCACCCAATTCAGACGGTAAATAGTGGGCTTAGATACTTACATTGGAGGCTCCAAAATATCCCCAAGGTTGAATCCAAAACACCTATTGTTGCTCCCACAAAAACTGATTTTATTTTACCTCCCATTGGATTCATATATATACATATATTTATATATATGTATATATTGTCAAGTTTCAGGCATCATTACACAAAAAATGCACCCATTTCCCTCACAAAAAAGGTCCTTTAACACCCAATGTCTCTAGAGCAACCTCATTGAGTCTCTTGACGAGACACAACGAGGGATGAGTTACATGATAGTAACTCCCTTAATAACCGGTCAGTAGCCTCTTGTTTCTCCTCTAGTGCAGTTACCTTGGACTTCCATGCCTCTATCTCATGGTGAGAGGATTCAGCTGCATTCTTATGTTTTTCAATCATAGCCAAGTACTCCTTTTCCTGTGCCAAATTTAGTTGTCTTCTAGACTCTGGGATCACCATCTCTCCTAATCCTTTCGCATATCCCGGTCTATGCCCAAGTACCTCTCTAAAGACAACTGCAACTGCTTCTTCAGTTCTAAATAATCCATCTGAATTGCCATTTTGTTCTGCAATTGGTTCACATTTTGAGGGTTATAAACAAATGTAATGCATTAAATTAAAATAAGTTAGTCCACAAACTGTCTTATATAAGAACCATGTTTAACAGAGTCGAATTCTAATTATTTTAATCAAACTTTAACATACGTAAGCCTCTTCAATAGCTTCTGTCACGAACTTGGATTTATTCTTGGACCAGTGGATCTCCTTGAAGAAGTCCACCAAAGTAGTAGCTCCCTCTGCATGCTACATAAAATCAACCAAAATGTGTTCAACTAAGTTGAGCAACCAAATAAGAGATCAGGAATTACTCACAAGGAAAAAAAAATCCAAGATACCCAATGATATGATAAACTTATGTGCATGTAAATGTGTTGTGTGGTTTAGATAAACTCCAAATGAGCTGACAAAATAATATACCTTCTGAATTAGAACCCTGACAAAGGATTTGCGACCGGTTGTGTGGTTAATTAGTTGCCTTTTTCTATTCTCTCGATTTTGACTTGAATTTTCTGCCATCATCATTCCGATATTAGGGAAATATCATAAAGCTATTTATTAAGTCCTTGCATGACGCACTCGATCAAAATGTCAGGTTTTAATGCATACCTTGAAGTGGTTGCGATCCCATCTCATACAGAGCTTAACCTATACCAAAGGAGTGACCAAACTACACCCAGTCACAAGTGCTACGTTCTCGTTTTCAAATGAGTTATAAATCCTATGCAATTCATGGTGGAATGCATTAAAACGCTTGCAAAACTATTTCGTAACTGCCAATCGAGGATTTTCTTTCTCCCAATCTAAAGCAAAATCACCCTACATATATAATAAAACGTTAAACCAAGCATCAATGCAAGGAAAGCTTTTTTGAAGGAAAGTAGAGACACTGTTTATGTAGAATCTACCTTAACTCGGTCGATTAACATGTCTTTATGTGACTGAGGTACATCGGTCCATCGTGCATAACTAATGTCACAGTGTTGTTTAACTATCCATGTTATGCGTGTAGTAAACATGCTGGCGTTCTTACAACACGGGGTTGTTTCCCCACCATTGATCTTCAATAATATTGGCCCATGTTTACGCAATTTATCAAATTCTGTGCACTTTGTAGGGCCCTGTCTATGTCTTGTTCCTTGTGACTGGGTTACTGGATTCTCAGCATGTGTTTCCTCACCTGTTATGCCATATAATAACAATAACATATGGTTAGGGGACTAAGTTGGTTACACTCCTTACAAAAATATGCCAATAAATGAACTGATCAACTTTAACAAGACGCTTTGTAATACATCTACTATACCAGTTTGTACGCTATCAACCAGCGGATGGACATCAGGCTCTAGTTGAGTATTGTTAACTAGCGTTTTGGTCTCAGGCGAAGGGTCTCTCATTGAGTCTGGTTCTCTATTAGCCTACGGTTCTCTATTAGCCTCATCCTCTTGTATGGGGTCCGCACACAGAGGCACCCATGGATGGCTCGGAGGTTGGGTTGAGTCAACTGAAGAACCTCCATCACTTGTAGACTTTAGGCTATGGCATTAACTTATGGGCGCCTCCCGTGTTCTAGGGCGAGGTATTGGACGCACCTATTGTCTACTACGCATCTCTCGGCCTTTGTATCGACCTCTGGAACTATCCCCCCTTTGGTCACCTGCATTTAAAAGATTAGCAATGCACAATTTAGAATCAACTCTAACACTAACAATGCTCTTTGCTTCATATATAGGCAAAAAAAAAAAAACCCTGGATAGGTGATGTTCCTCATCGAACTAAGCTGTGTCAATGCGATATCTTTTTGGATTATCCTTTGTTTTGAACTCCCACTGCTCCAGTCGTCTACTATTTCTTAGCACACCTGTTATGCAACAATAACAAACATTAAACAAAATTTAGTGCAATCTACATGAAATGTAAGCTCACGTACGCAATAAGATAAGACAGGCATTTTTATTATAATAAGTGGAATGCGCACTATATTAGGTTGATAAAACATCCATCATGTTGTTCTAAGGAAATAACATGGTTCAGAATACATAAATCATAATTTAATAGCAACTTTTGTAACAGTTGGTGATAAATTCACTTGCCTCCATATCAAGATGTGGATATGCATACCTACACTTCAATCTGCATGTGTAAATTAGTCATAAACCATTACAAGCCCAAGTTTATGGTCTGATTGCCTATTCTGAATTAGACCCTTCATTGGTGGATAAATCCTCATCTGCAGAATATTCTTAATCACCATAAACATCTCCGGAGGATGATGGAATAATGCCATCATCAAAAAAGTTTGCGGAAACTCTTGTGACATTAGGCTCCACGTCATCTCGTACGGCGATTTGGGTAGGTTCTATATTAGTCCTACTAAGTAGAGTACGCATTGAACATATCTCACAGATTAGAAGTGGATCATCGTATGCCTGCTGGTTTTCTTGATAGGCTTCATTGTCGCTTGATCCGTGATCATCATCATCTAAAACCTTTGCGGCTAATAGAACGTCATACACATTCCTATTGTGGTACTTCTGCACAATATACTAATTCCCTTTAAATCTCATATCTTGAATGTAAAAACACTGGGAAGCTTGGCATGCCAACACAAATGGTTCATCTTTATATGAAGTCCTATCCATGTTGACACTAGTTATATGGACGTCTACTCGAATACCTCGTTTAGTGTTACCAACATCAAACCAGAAACAACTGAACAGGTACACTCGATGACCTCCCATATATTGTAACTCCAAAACATCATTGATAACACCATAAAAGTCTACATTATTAGTGTATTAGTCATCGGTTACCATAACCCCAAAATTTTGTGAACGTCAGCGAATTTCTAATTGCTTTGTATGGAACTGTTTACCGTTGATAATAAATGTAGCATAAGACTTTAGTCTTTTGTCAGGACCGCAAGCTAATGCATACAAATCATTGGAAACACCATGTGGGTTGGTGGAGCGCTGGTCCTGAACCTACAAGAGATATTGTATCAATTCGTGAATGCATAGCTTGGTAAGGTTTCAGTAGCAATGCCAATATATTCTATCTATATTACTAATGTAGCTAACTTACACGTTGTTTGAACCAAGTCGGAAACTCAGTTTGATGCGTTCGATTGACATAACTTGGGTTTGCCACCTTGCATAAGTCGTAGTTGTAACGCCCCGATTTTTCACCTTGATAAAAATGAAAATCGAAGCGTCCGGATAAGTAACATAAGGCTACTTATCCTACATAAACGTAAGGAGTGGCATGCATGCATCCAAGCTTACTAATTAAATGCAATGCGAAACACAGCGGAAAAAGGTAAATTTCCAATATATGCAAAGAGATCTGACTCTTGCATAAATAAATCACATGGCATAGTAAAACCTTAACCTTTATAACTTCATATTTATAGAAATATATTGTATCCAAAACTTACATAACCCAGATAGTTTTCTTACAACAAATACCGTATCCTACTGCTGTCTAATAATCTGGTTATTCCACTTGATCACGTACATGAAAGATCATTCCATTCAGAGATGAGTATTTTGTAGGACCTCAGGGTACCTCAAAATCTCCTGTGATGTCTAAGACTCAATGCAATTTATCTAATCCTGCAACAACATCTATCATTCCATAAGGAATGATAGATAAAACTTAAAAAAGTGAGATTTTCAAGAAATTTTAGTAAGTATATAGTTAACAATATAAGACATAAATAATATAGGAAATTATCATACATGGCAATGATCAAAGACATATAACTTATGAAAATGCCTTATGAGACTTATGCATGTAGATGACCATTCTTCCCATATGAAGTTAGATCTTACTAGGACACACATTCTTATACTTCTTTCATTTTTTTTTCTTAATCTTGTGGGTCTTACTTATTTCTTATACTCGATGGACGTTACATGTTATTGTCCCCATCGGACTTCCTTCTTATCCTCGATGGGCGTTACGTGTCGCCGTCCCTATCAGACTTTTTTCTTATCTTTGATGAGCGTTATGTGTCGCTATCCCCATCGGGTTTCTTTCTTATCCTCGATGGGCGTTACATGTTGCCGTCCCTATCGGGTTTCCTTAGCATGACATGTCAGCTTAGCCATACATATAACTTGTCAGTTGTTCGGGCATTACGTATCGTTGTCCCCATCTTGACGAGTCTTATCATATTATGGCGGCAGTTACGTATCGCCTTCACCGCCAATCATATTCGTCATATGGGCGTTACGTATTGTCGTCTCTATTGTGACATAAATATACTTATTATAGCGAGCGTTATGAACCTTTATTCCCGCTATGACATAAAATTCTTATTATAGTGGGCGTTACATATTATCATCCCCGCTATGGCATAACATCTTATCATATGGCAGACGTTACGTACCGTCGTCCCTGTCAACATAACTTTCATAATCTTATATTTTCTTATCTTGTGAAATATTTTTACTTATCACCTAATTGTCTTATAAAGTACTTGGGTCTACATGTACTCTTAAACCTTGATATACATTCCTTATATTTTCATGGAACCTATGATATGCAAATAATGCATTAGTATTTCACATATATTTCTCCCTTACTTAGATTTTAGACCTTTCATTCCAAGCAAGGTTTTGGAATTAACTAACAGGGTATCTCGCTCGAACCAGGTATCGAGCGACTATCAAGCAAAGTCTCTGCCTGAATTTTGTTCGAGCCAAACGTCGAGCGCGAGTTGAGCCAAGTTTTTTTCTAAATCTTACTCTATCAATTCAATCCCAATTTCGTCCCTTATTGAGTCCTCATCTCTTAAAACTTTGAACATAGAAGTTATAGATCTTTCTCTTAGCTTTCCATATCCTCTTGAATCATTCCAATCCAACACCAAATGAACACGTTATGTCCGATTTACCAAAAGGTGTCGAATCTGCGCCTATATCTCGCTCAAGCCAGAAGTCAAGCGAAAGTCAAGTGAGATCTTGGGTTAGGCACTTTTTCAACATAAAACGAGCAATCTTTGTAACCAACCCTACTCCTAACCTTCCAACATACATTTGTAAGTCTTTTATTTTCGTTATTATACTTATTCCTTATTTGATCAACTTCCAAGATCATACATCAATTTCCAATCCTCCAAATCAATTCATAAGTATACCTATTTCTTTTCTGAAGTTTCAATTTGTTTTCTATATTCAAGTCTTATCCCTCATAACTTTATTCATGACTAGGTCCTTATTTCTACTAGAGTTCATACATAATTTAGTATTTCATAATACTAACAAAACCATAGCTTAAGGAAATACTTTCAATCAATTATACCATATCAAGTCCAAACCCTTTGGCTTCAACTTCCCATTTCTTTTTGCCATTCAAGCTCTACACATTTTTGTCTATTATTTCCATCATAGCCATCCAAGATAACTTAATTCTTAATAAAATCACTCTCTCTTATATTATAACAATTCATAGCTCAAACTTACTTAAACTACAATCACTCATCACTTTGTAGAGGAATATAACATTTATGAGTACAAAGCTATCATCCAAGTAATTTGACATTAAACTTAAGGTATTTGTACACTTACCAAGTTCTCCAAAGCTTCTTGCTAGAGGGTGAACTTGGTTTTTGATAAACTTCCTCGATATGTCTCTAAAGTGTTCTTGTTAAAGGCTTTTTGAGGAAAATGTGATTTGAGCAAGGTTTGGGAGCTTTTTCTCCTTAGACTGCCGTGTGTTATAGGAGAGGAAAGGGTGAATAACCCTTCCCCTTAAAAGTGCCGTCCACATATATAGTGGGAGATGGGGAAATCATCTTCAAATGGTCCAAGTATTTCCTTTAAGCTTTTGCCACATGTAGGGTCTTAAGATTTAGGGTATCATTGGCCTTAGCTAATAGGCTTGGTGAGCAAGAAACTAATCCAAGGGCTTAGCTTAATCCACATAAGAGATGATCAAATATCATATTTAACCAAAATCTCCACACCTACAAGCATTCCACACTCAAGTGACACATGTACTAGGTTTCTTGCACCTTAGGAACAACAAAAAAATCTTCTAGAGATAAGTCCTCATGTGGCCACTTGTTTTCCTTCATAGAATGACACCTAAGTAGTTTAGGAAGGGTTCTAAGACATGGCAAAGTCGGTGCTAGGGTTTTTCCCGCACTCTAGCTATTCGGTCAACTTACAACCAGATTTTGTCATTGATCCCTTCGTTATCTCAAAACACTCAAAACATAAAAGTTGTATATTTATCTCTTGGGGTTCCATAAAAATTAGAATCACCTTATTTTGATCTCATATGACAAAGATATTATTATTATACTGAAAGTCGACAGATAAGCCTGAGAACACCGGCACACCAAGTGTTTGATAAATAATCCCCTTTGTTTTACATGAAACTTCCTAGATAAAATCTTCTCATTTGACATATTTCTACACACTTGTCCAGATTTTAAGATTATTGAGACAATATATCAAAGGCTTAATCTTAATCAAAGTCATTAGTCAACTCTAAGTCAATGCCTATGTATCCAATTCAGATCTGCCACTTAAATCTCAATTTCGTATTCGATTAAGTCCATATCTCTTAAAACCCAAAACATAAGAATTGTAGATATTCCTTTTATCTTTCCAAATCATCTTTAATCATCTCAATACAACTTAAAATGAGTAATTTATGTCCATATTACTAAACGTCGTTAAAATTGTCTCAAATGACCTAATCCGAAAATATCATGGGATATATTCCTTACTTATACCACTTGACTTCCTTTGTAAATTTCTTTCAATTTCTATACAATATTTCCTTAAATATTTAAAACCATATCTTCCCATCATACTTAGTATCTCTAATGACTTTTCCTCCAATACCAATAAAAGACTCATATATCAAGAATTCCCAAAGGTTCCTTAAAATATCCTTAAAGAAACATAATCATGCCAAATATAAAACTAAAATAATACTTAAAAATTAGGATTATCACATTCTCCCCCCCTTAAAATAAATTTCGTCCTCAAAATTTTGGAGCTCAACCCTTACACAAAAATATAACCCAGAGTATACTTAGAAAAATTATATAATCAGTAATACCAACATAACCACCAGTGTTACTCTTTCCTCTTAACACATCCCGTTTAAAACTCCTAAAGCATATGAGTAATTTAGAACTTTGACTTTTCCCAAAAATCTTAATACAACCTTCAATAAAATCTATCAATTATTAAACTAAACTGACCTCAGTTGATTTCTATGATTTATCAACCAAATGTTCATTCATATTTTATCTTTTGTAACTTAAAAACCATCTTCCAAGTTAACCACATACAAGATTTTCCTCTTAGTAAAACTCCAAATCCCCACTGAGTCCTTCAAATTGATGTAATTTAAGACTCTGATCATTATCAACTTCATGTTTATGCGGCGTATTCTCATAATTTACCACATAGATAACCTTAGCACATACCAAATTACATAAAAATGGAAACAAAAGTTACATTTCTCAAGGCTATATACTTGCAGATATCTTGCGTTCTCAATCAAGATTAATATTTTGCCTATGTACCAGTAGTCTATTCATACTATGTTCCTCATCTAAACTTATATCCTCAAAAATTATTTTCTTAATCATACAAAAAAAAATACTAACCAAATTTATACTTTTAATCCCTAAGGAAGTATTTCTTTTAAAAATTCTTGTATCCACCATTCAACTCTACTCCATCTCATTCTGATTATTACAAACTCATCAATTTTTAAAATAGATCAAGCTAACACATGAGGTTTGTGGCCCCAAAATTCAAATCTTATTATAAATCAAATCTCTGAAATTCTAAAACTTTACCTAATTTAAGAATCATTTTCCAAAATTTTATAAGATCGATAAACTTGTAACCTTTCATTCCTTAAACTATTTTGCAACTCCTCAAAATTTAGGACTTCAGTTATCTTACTTCTCAAAGAGATCACTTATACTATGACATTTTCTCCCAAACCTCAATATTGCAACAACAGCCCGAGTTAATAAAAATTCAAGCCTACCACTCTTAAATATTTATGTTATTCTTGATCATAACATCTTTATGCTAGAACTTAATCTTTAACCTGCTATAACTAAGAAAATTAACTCAAGTTTCATCAATAAAAAACTATCAAGTTGATTGGTTAATTTCAAATTCACAACTTCGGAAGAGAAATTCTTTACCATTTGATAGCATCCATCCATCAAATTATTTTTGTCAAATATCACCATAAGGGTCTTAAGAATCCACATATATTTTACATTTCTATATACAACCATACAATAAACTTCGCTACTTTAGAGTCAACAAAACATGCATCACACTTCATCATCAATTTCACCCTACCACAAATTATGCCAATGTCAACCGCATTGTCAATTTCTTCTTCTATCACATAATCTAGTTTAGAAATTTTGATTTTTGAGATCCAAGACATGCACAATTCCATGAGAGAAACCCACCTGACCAAATCTTTTCCAGGGTTTAAGCCTTTCTTAACTAAATCAAAACTTATCCTGATACTATGTGATCATTTTTCCTAGGACATTTGTGGTTTACCCAGAGTCGTATTGCTCTGATACCATTCTGTAACGCCCTGATTTTTCACTTTGATAAAAACATAAATCGAAGCGTTCGGACAAGTAACACAAGGCTATTTATCCTACATAAACGTAATGAGTAGCATGCATGCAACTAGTTTACTAATTAAATGCAATGCAAAATACAGCGGAAATAGGTGAATTTCTAATGTATGCAAAGAGATCTAATTCTTGCATAAAGAGATCACATGGCATAGTAAAACTTTAACCTTCATAACTTCATATTTACAGAAATATATTATTTCCAAAACTTGCATAACCCAGATAGTTTTCTTACAACAAATATCGTATCCTACTGCTGTCCAATAATCTTGTTATTCCACTTGATCACGTACATGAAAGATCATTCCATTCGGAGATGAGTATTTTGTAGGACCTCAGGGTACCTCAGAATCTCCTGTAATATCTGAGTCTTAATGCAATTTATCTAATCCTACAACAACATCTATCATTCCATCAGGAATGATAGATAAAACTTAAAAGAGTGAGATTTCCAAAAAATCTCAGTAAGTATACAGTTAACAATATAAGACTTAAATAATATAAGATATTATCATACATAGTAATGATCAAAGACATAACTTACGAAAATGCCTTATGAGACTTATGCATGTAGATGACCATTCTTCCCATACGAACTTAGATCTTATTAAGACACACTTTCTTATACTCAAAACTTATACTTCTTTCATTCTTTTACTTAATCTTGTGAGTCTTACTTATTTCTTATCCTTGATGGACGTTATGTGTCACCGTTCCCATCGGACTTCTTTCTTATCCTTGATGGGCGTTATGTGTTGCTATCCCCATCGGGTTTTCTTAGCATGACATGTTAGCTTAGCCATACATATAACTTGTCAATTGTCTGGGTGTTACGTATCGCCATCCCCGTCTTGACTAGTCTTATCATATTATGGTGACAGTTATGTATCGCCTTCACCGCCAATCATATTCGTCATATGGGCGTTACGTATCGCTGTTCCCATTATGACATGAACATACTTATTATAGCGGGCGTTATGAACTGCCATCCCCGCTATGACATAACATTCTTATTATAGCGGGCGTTACGTACCATCATCCCCACTATGGCATAACATTTTATCATACGGCAGGCGTTAAGTACCGTCATCCCTGTCGACATAACTTTCATAATCTTATATTTTCTTATTTTGTGAAACATCTTTGCTTAACACCTAATTGTCTTATAACGTACTTGGGTTTGCATGTATTCTTAAATCTTGATATACATGCCTTATGTTTTCATGGAATCCATGATATGCAAATAATGTATTAGTATTTCACATATATTTATCCCTTACTTAGATCTTAGACCTTTCATTCCAAGGAAGGTTTCGGAATTAACTAACAGGGTATCTCGCTCGAGCCAGGTATCGAGTGACTATCAAGCAAAGTCTCTACCTAAATCTTGTTCGAGCCAAACGTCGAGCGAGAGTGGAGCCAATGTATTGGTTTTTGATAAACTTCCTCTCTATGTCTCTAAAGTGTTCTTCTTGAAAGTTTTTTGAGGAGTATGTGATTTGAGCAAGGTTTGGGAGCTTTTTCTCCTTAGAGTGCCGTATGTTATAGGAGAGGAAAGCGTGAAGAACCCTTCCCTTAAGGGTGCCTTCCATATTTATAGTGGGAGAGGGGGAAATCATCTCCAAATGGTCCAAGTGTTTCCTATAAGCTTTTGCCACATGTAAGGTCTTAAGATTTAGGGTATCATTGGCCTTAGCTAATAGGCTTGGTGAGCAAGAAATTAATCCAAGGGCTTAGCTTAATCTACCTAAGAGATGATCAAATATTAGATTTAACAAAATCTCCTTACCTACAAGCATTTTACACTCAAGTGACACATGTATTAGGTTTCTTGCACCTTAGGGACATCAAAAAAATCTTCTAGAGATAAGTACCCATGTGGCCACTTGTTTTCCTCCATAGAATAACACCTAAGTAGCTTAGGAATGGTTCTAAACATGGCAAAGTCGGTGGCCACATTTCTCAATTGGTCTCCTTATGGTCAAAGTAGGTGCTAGTGTTTTTCCCGCACTCCAGCTATTTTGTCGACTTACAACCAGATTTTGTCATTGATCCCTTTGTTATCTCAAAAAACTCAAAATATAAAAGTTGTATATCTATCACTTGGGGTTCCATAGGAATTAGAATCACCTTATTCTGATCTCATATGACAAAGATATGATTATTATACTGAAAGTCGACAGATAAGCCCGAGAACACCAATTCGAGCACACCAAGTGTTTGATAAATAATCCCTCTTGTTTCACACGAAACTTCCTAGATAAAATCTTCTCATTTGACATATTTCTACACACTTGTCCAAATCTTAAAATAATTGAGAAAATATATCAAAGGCTTAATCTTAATCAAAATCATGAGTAAACTCCAAGTCAATGCCTATGTATCCAATTCAAATTTGCCATTTAAATCTCAATTTCGTATTTGATTAAGTCCATATCTTTTAAAACTCAAAACATACGAATTGTAGATATTCCTCTTATCTTTTCAAATTATCTTGAATTATCTCAATACAACTTAAAATGAGTATGTTATATTCATATTACTAAAGGATGTTAAAACTATCTCAAATTACCTAATCCGAAAATATCATGGGATATATTATTTACTAATACCACTTGACTTCCTTTGTAAATTTCCTTAAATTTCTATATAATATTTCCTTAAATATTTAAAACCATATCTTCTCATCATACTCAGTATCTCCAATGAATTTTCCTCCAATACCAATAAAAGACTCATATATCCAGAATTTCCAAAGGTTCCTTAAAAAATCCTTAAAGAAACATAATCATGCCAAATATGAAACTAAAATAATACTTAAAAATTCGAGTTATCACAGTAGTGCTCTCTATATGTTGATGGACACATTGTGTCAAACAAAATTGTAGATAGTAATGTAAATTAGTAATTTGGAATTTAATAGGATGGGAATATACATGGAGACAAGGAATGAGTAGTTGCTTACTCCATATGGCTGAGGTATGAAGATTATCTTCTAATTGGAAATTACTAGCTATACCCAATGACCGGAGCTTTTGATTAAAAATTTTGATTTGATCTATATTCTCCTCTCCTCCACCGTCAATGTTGCGGTTCGGTCGATTAAACTTTGTCTCAATATCTTGGAGATATATCGAGCAAAATGTCAAATACTCAATGTGAATGTAAGCTTTTGCTATTGAACCTTCTGGACAGGTTTTATTCTTAACATAATGCGTGAACTTGCCCAAATACCGCTCGAACGGGTACATCCACCTATATTGAACTGGTCATTCGAGTATGGCCTCACTTGGTAAATGAATAGCTAAGTGGACCATAACATCAAAAAAAGATGGAGGAAATATCATTTCCAATTTGCATAGAATGGTGACGATGTCAACTTGAAGCTTGGTTAGGCGATTCAGATCCAGTGTTTGGGCGCACAATTCCTTAAAGAAACTACATAGCTCAGTTAAGGCCAATGCAATGTTACTTCGTAAGAGGCCCCCAAAAGCAATAAGAAGTAGTCTTTGTAATAAAATATGACAGTCATGACTTTTGAGTCCAGAGATTTTGCAATCACACACAGATACACAATTGGTAATATTAGAGGTGAAGCCATCTGGAAATTTCACCTCTACAAGCCACTCACAAAATTTATTCCTCTCACGTCCATGTAATGTGTACGATGAATGTGGAATTGCAACCCCCTCACCTTGACGCTTCAAATATAATTCTTTTCTAAAATCCAAGATCTCCAAGTCACGACGGGAATTTATATTATCATTTGTTTTGCTAGGAATGTTCATTAAAGTACCCAATATGCTATCTGCAATATTCTTCTCAATGTCCATGACATCTAGATTATGTCGAAGCCGCAACATTGACCAATATGGAAGCTTGAAGAAAATGCTTTTCTTTCTCCAACTCAATTCTTCAGTAGTGCGTTTTCTCTTCTTAAGAGACTTACCAAGTTGAACATCCCAAGCATTTGTAGTTAAATTATCAGTTCCACTCCTTCAACCACATGTAGTTTTATGCGATGATTTTCTTTACCATTAAACATGATCTGTCAGTAAGAAACGTCGATATAGCAATGTTTTCTACCATACTTTAACCAATTGGAATCCGTGCTAGCATTGCAAGAAGGACAAGCTAATTTGCCTTTTGTTGACCACCCAGAAAGATTCCCATAAGCTAGAAAATCATTGATTGTCCACAATAATGCAGCATATAGCATGATCATTTCCTTAGTGGAGACATCATATGTAGGTACCTCAGATACCCAAAGTTTAAGCAACTCATCAATTAATGGTTGTAAATAGACATAAATGTCATTGCCTGGTGATCTCGGTCCAGGGATAATTAAGGATGTCATGAAAAATTGGCGTTTCATGCATAACCACGATAGTAAATTATATGGGACACGAATCACTGGCTAAATGCTATAAGGTTTAGCCAGATTGTTGAAGGGATTGAACCCATCGTTGGCCAAGCCGAGCCTAACATTCTGAGCCTCCTGTCCAAACAACCTATGAGTTTCATTAAATGTCTTCCATGACTCTGAGTCAGCAAGATGTCTCATAGTGGTATCCTTTGTAACGCGTTGCTCCTTATGCCATCTCATCTCGAAGCACTTTTTGAGTAATCACTTGTGACCCTTATGTATTTGACATCCACCTTGAAACCTTACAAATAAGACACTCATTAAGATTTGCATGATCCTTCTAGAATAAGACATAGTCGTTGGGGCAAACATGAATTTTGTGGCACTTAAAACCCAAACCTCGCTTCAATGACCGTGCAACCACATATGATTGTGGCAATTCAGCATCAGGAAAGGCAGACCGAAGGAGACTAAGGAGCATATCAAAAAATTTGATTGACCAACCACTGAAGGTTTTTATATGTAACAACTCCACAACAAATGAAAGTTTTGAGAATTTTGTGCAGCCGTGGAATAGAGGACGTCGGGTATCCTTTAAAAGTTTCTCAAAAGATGAGTTTGGGGAGGTTTTTGGAACTGATGGTTGGGTGGGCGATCTAGAGTTGTATTCAGGAGCATCTAGGAATGTGCCTGCATGTATGTCACCTAGCATTCCCTTCATGTCATCAATGAAGTCATCTTCATCACCTACACCAAGATCATCATCTAGGTGGGTGTCCATGGTTGGCAGTATTTCCTCCCTCCTTTCCATGAAATATACACTCAGTGTAGTTTGAATTTATCCCCTTCATAAACAAGTTAGTCTCTACTTCTAATATGGGCAAATGTAGATTATTCAAGCATCTACGGCACGGACACTGAATGGACCACCATCCATCGAATGACTTTGTGCCATGGTGAGGAAATTCTTTACACCTTCAACGTATACAAATGACCCAAGTCGATCATCGATATTCATTTATCTTTTGTCCATCTAAAAAGAAGAATGCCACAATATAGAATGATCAAGTTGTTGAACTCAGGTAGACAGAGGACCTTATATATGTTAAGGGAATGTGTGTGCAAACTGAGTAACAATTTTCAAGGGATCTACCAAATCAATGATCTTCATGTATTGTAAGGCTGGTCCCTTTTTAGAAGATAGCAATTTTTGAGATCAATTTTAGAGGTTTTTATAAATATGGTCCCTTTATCTCACTACTTGAAAGATGAAGAAGTTGATTTCACTGGGAATTTGCAAATAAACAAAAACATTTAGAGACGATTTGTTACAAGCATAACGAGTTGTGATTTTCTCCTATGAATTAAACGAAGAGAAACTATTGATGGCTGTGTTTTCTAGCATTCAACATTAATAATATCGATAGAATTAATTTGATAAGTTCCAGTGCATTAGAAACACCTAAGCTACATATATATGCACAGCCAAGCTTGGCTTACCAGCTATACAATATATACAGTGGTGACATGAATGTATAAGATTGCAAGTCACAATGTGGATTAATAAATGATGTGCAAATTTCTGCATAGCACTACCCACCCCATTGAGCTAATGGTAAATTTTAATTGTGCATAGTTGCATTTATTTATAGTTTGAATTTAACTATCATGGGGTGGAAAAAATAGCCCACTCATGTACAAAATTCTGCAGTGTTTTACATGCAATGGGTAAAGAATGTTCTCTTCAAGCAGTAGTTATATAAAAAATGTAGTTACGTGACACCACACTTGCCTTGAAGGTATAATGACCCGTGGATAAATTTAGAACTATTTATCTAAAAAAGGTTTCACAAATGAATTAGTTATTCAGCAGTTGAAGCTAACTTTAACAATGGGTATATGTCGCATGTAAGTTTAGAATTTTTAAGGTTTCGAAATTTGTAGTCTCTTCTCACTTACATAATACATAATCACCATGTCCCTAAACTGTTCCCCAATAATTAAGTGCTTCTTGAACATATTGTTGGCAATTTAATTCACTCATGTTTATCCTTCTGTAAGTACTCCAGGCAATCTTAGAGCCTAATATTTATTTTCTCTCAATGTTGGAGGCAAAAATATGTTTATCTCTTGGAAAAAAAAGTATATGACCTTCCAAGTCAACTGGTTATGGACATTATAAAACCCTATTTCATTCAAATATTATGTATGAATGATGAATAATAATAGGATATTTTTATGTTATTATTTAGTGCCACATCAGGGTATATTTTGGACAGAGCTATTGAAGCAGAGGGCAGAAAGCATGGAGATTTCCTAAGGCTAGTAAATAATTCATAATCTTGTTGTTCCAAAACATTTTTTTTGTCTAAAGTGTTACCACATAAAACCACATTTTTATTGTATTAATTATGTAAAAAGCTTGATTAAAAGAAATTTTCTACTGCTAAAACTATGGGGATGCAGATTTTAGCATATCGTCCTTTTGTGTATGTTCCCTATAGAAAATCTGTTAATATTCTCCTTTAAATATTTCACTCAAAATCCTTTAGCTTAATCATAGTGGTACTGTAGGTTGCCCTTGGCACAATATCTCTTCTAATTATTTCCAATAGGATTCCATGATCAGACACTACTCGGACCATGACCATGTAAATAAAGGTGAGTCACTTCTTTGTTTACTAAAGTAACTTTGTGGGTTTCATATTCCATTAGAACCTTACGAAAAGTGTATTGTTTCTTGTTTGAGAACTGCAACTCAATATACGGTTTGTTGTTCATTATTTCAAGCAATGATCGTAATTTGTGATAGATGTTCACCTTTGGAACAATCTCAAGCCTATTGATGCCTAGCTCAAAGACCTATAACTACTAATATAATTATATTGCTAAGTAATTTTGTAGCTTGATTTTATATGTTACTCTTTATTATATTGCTAACAATCTCAAGCCCTATTGTTTTCTTGCTACAGAAATATGAATTTAGTTGGTGTCGATGTACATTGACACCAACTAAAACAGCGTTTCTGCAACAAGAAATTGTCTAGACTCTAGTTAGACATCGATAAAAACCACAGGTATATATTGGATGCATGAAATCTGATTCGCTCCTTAATCAAAAGTGAGGTCTCCCCCCCTCCCCCCCTCCCCCCTCCCATTCTTTTTCTTTCTCAAGAGAATGATAATTACATTCTAGTTTCTTACAATCTCCACTATTTATTAATTAGAAGAATCCCATTTATCATACAGGGGAGTGAGATACCATGAACCTGAGTATTGAGGAATATATATATATATATATATATATTATATATATATATATTGGAAATTTAGTGAGGCAAGGAACAAATATTTCCGGCATTTATCTAGGACAACAACACAAATTTTTCTCTTTGCTAATCAATTAAAACCACACCAAGAAGTTCACTGAGTACACCTTATGTGTTACAAAGTGTTGGAGTTTGATTTTCCAATCTCAACAGAGATTTTCAAACTTCTGTCACTAAAATGGCAACACCAGTATTATTCCAGAACAAAAAGATAAACAAATGTTGTTCAAAAATGTTGGGTATAGCTGCAAAGTGAGTAACAGAAGTATCTCTGCACACAAGCATGCCCATCCCAACATAAATGACTCTAGCCAAAACTTTAGGTAAAAAAAATTGTCTCTAGCTTGTACGTTCTCGACATCTACTAATTTAACACATGAACAAGGTTTAAACATAACAAGGAATACAAAATAAACTAAAAGAAACAATCAAAGATCAGCAACAAAACAGATAATTTTGAGAACCTCCCCAAATCCGAAACAAACCCAAATCGGTATTGTAGGTTTGATTTCTACGCCTTCCTCTATATAGTCACACACGAAACAAGAAGAAAATCAGTGCCAAAAACTGAGTAAAATTGCATAAACGAAAATGTAAGGAAGAACGGGTGAAAAAATCTAACCTTTAACCTAAAACTCATTGCTGAAGAGAATAATAGACTGCTCTGTTCAACCACAGGCTAGATTTCGAGCCAAGGTACCAGAGATTGATGCTTGAATGGAGGGCTTGGAAGTAAAGTAAGAAATCTCGAAAGGGGGAGGGGTTAGGCGTTTAGGGCTTTTTCAGGAGTTGTCCAAAGTCTGAGAGTTGGTTTTTTCGGGGAAAATTCGAGGGGTGGGGGGAAAATAGAAGATAAAAGTGAACCGCGAAATTAAGTAGACTTATTGCCGCAAACTATTTCGTCGCTACATTAATTAATGTCATCCGCACAGATCTTCAAAACGACTAAACTCAGTGTTAGAGTTTTATACAAGTCATTACGGCGATATTTTTCGCTGTAATAATGGATATATCTAATCATATGTAATTGTGGCTAAGATTTGTGTTATTGCAGCGATTTTAATCCACTAATACAAGTTTCAGCGATTAAATTTGCTGGGAATAGACATAAAATTATAAAATTAAAACTAATGAAAAGTTGGTTGCGGCGAATTTCATTTCGCTGGAAATATACAATAATTATGGCAAATTTCTAAGCGGCGAATTAAAAATCACTGAGAAAAGCTGTTTTCGTTGTAAGGAATAATATTGAAACTACTAGCCTTCGAGTGTGCACAATGAAAATAACGTTGAGGCACTGAATACGTTGTACATTTTGCCCATCTGATTTCGTTTAGATAGTGAGATGGGATGGGATGACTTTTTACTAAAGTTGAAAGTTGAATAAAATAATATTAAAATAATATTTTTATTGTTTTAAAATTAAAAAAATTAAATTATGTATTATATTTTATATAAAAATTTAGAAAGATTATAATAATAAAATGAGATTAAATGATATGAAACTGTTTCAGTATTGAAAGGGGCCTAAGTCATCACAAGGGCCTGCGTAGTATTAGTGATTATTCCATATACGAGCTAGCATGCACTTGGCCAGACTATCAGGACCACCCTGATGGGTGTGTGCATGCAAGGAGCTCCTGTAATCATATAACTAATTGATCCTATCCCTCGCATATGTATGTATATACGAATTTTAACGTCTCTTTGGGTTTATACTTTTCTGTCTTGTTTCTTTCATTAGTCTAGAACTTTAATCGAGTCGAGTCGAGTCGAGCTAAATTTTGACTTACCAAACTCGACTCGATTCAAAATATTCGAACTCGATCTCGAAATTTTTATTTATTTTTTATTCGAGTTCGACTCAATAAGCTAAAATTCTAATTCAAGCCCGAGTTCGAGCTAGTCCCACAAATGAATTCGAGTCGAGTCAAGCTCAAGCTCGAGCTCTAATTTTTTTTAATTTTTTGAATAAAATTTATAAATAAATAAATAAATAAAAATTTAATAAAAATTAATACTTGATATCTAACTAATTGATATTTATTCATTATAATAATATGTTATATGCTTAAATATATTATTAATAAATACACATAATATAATAGCATATATGTATTTCATACATGGTTTCCACGTACTAATATATAAAATTATTAAATTTTATAGATTAATTATTGTACAAATTATAAAATATAACTATGAAGTATATTCATTATATAAACATAAGTAATTAGATTACATATTACATATTTAATTATAAAAGTGCTATGCATATATTATTATCAATACATATATATATATATATAACATATATACATGTGTATATATTTATCAATATGTGAATGAACTTTAATCGAGATGAGCTAACGAGTCAATTCAAGTATAAACGAGCAAGTCTTAACGAGCCTTAACCGAATCAAATTTTGTCAGGTATGTGTTATTTACTAATCGAGCGGGTATTTACTTTTACGAGTAAGTTTTTTTTTTTTTTTAAAGTCGAATTTGATTTAAATTTAACTAACAAGTATCGAACGAATTATCGAATAGTCTGATTCATTTAAAATTATATTTATTACTCATTTCAAATAAAAAATTTGGGATGGAGAGAGAAATTGAAGGTACGAAACTAAAGACATTTTTATGGAAGCAATATAATTAGCCTTTCTCTCTCCTTGGAAGATCATTTATCATAATTCTCGGTTGTTTCGTCATCATTACTAAATATCAATAGTGGGATTCACAAAGGAAATCATCGCATGCAGTATGTAGTGGTAGTCAGTTAGTTAAGCATTCTTTTCCAAGTTTGGCATAACTACTCGATGGAGACATTTGCTTCGAGCTGTATCCAACCTCACCATGTATAGTTCCAGCAAACTCTATCAATACACAGTTTAACATGAACTCAACAGATCAGACCAGGGCCGTTCAATAGATTAGGAGGTTTAAAGTTAAAATTTTGATTGAATTTTTTTTTAAAGTAAAATTAAATAAATTTATTTTTTTTACATTATATTTTTATTTAAAAATAATTTCTATTATTTATCAAGTAAATTACTACTTAAAATTTTATACTACATTTCCAATTAATATTTTTAATTAATAATGACATATATAATATCTATTTGATATTTTTGATATTCTTTTATTGAGTTAATTAATATTTTTAATTAGATATTTTTATTTTTTTTTAAAATTATACTTTAAACTTTTTTTAGAGAGCCTTCTTTTATGAGGGGGCCTTAGAAAATTGACTAATTAGTCTAATGAAAGAGCCGCCGTGGTTGAGACAAATTCAATTATATGATATTATAGCCTACACTGAACATCAGAGATCATGCTAGCTAGCCATTCCAAAGTTTTGAATTCTTGGACTATATAGAGAGAATAGATCGAATATTGAAAACTCCCATTGTTGCGAATAATCAGCAATCAAAAGTAAAGTATTCAATCATGCATGCCATGTTATGATCAAATAATGTTGTACTATTTGATTAATGATGAATGTGTTTTCTGAGTCGTAATGCAGAAGACAAGTCTACTTCTGAATTGTCAATTCTTAGACATGCCCTGCCCATTTCACTGACTCATGACGACCTAAAAGCAGTGAAATGTATCTACAGCGGCCAAGTCATCCCCCTGCCCAACACTAAAGAACCATTCATTGCCTCATCTATTCATTGGTGAGGAGGTAATTAATCAAGACGAAACCAGAATGAGCCAAATGGGATTTGGAATATTAAATCTATTAGACCATGTGGAGTCCAGAAATCTTATTAAAACAGTAAAAGGACATAATGCCCTAAATTTTTGTTAAGAAGAACTTACTTTTGAGATGAAATTATTTTATTATACTTATTCTTTACAAGTTTCCATACGTATATTCACATTTCACTAAAGAGAACGTAAAATACGTATATGCATAACACCTGGGCTTGGTGGTTGGGCCCCTTATCCTGCCCGCCCAATACATCTGCTGCACCCACAAGATACGAAGGAGATTACTAGCCCGATATTACCGGTCGGGAGTGAGTGGGGGGTGGGGGCGTGCCAATATGTTCGAATTTTCAATATTCCCCTCGTAAAGCTCCAAAAGAAAGAGGAAAAAACTCAACAGTGGGGTCGAGCCATACTTGAGCCCTACAAGAATTGAATTCTTACCAAACGTAAGACCATTTGCTCAGGTTTGTAAATCTCAAACTCGTTATTTGACTTATTTACGCGAACCAATTTAGTATTTGGTAAAAAAATTTCATAACAGCTGGATCGATCTAGAGTCAAGCATATGGACCCTACTCGAAACAAGGCTAACACGACCTTGGTCACCATGTTTCGGCGACTAAGGCTATCACGACCTCAACGATCATATTTGGATGACCAAGATGGAGAAATTCATAGGCCTCATAACTGATTATATCATAAAATCAATTTCATAATAGAGGTTTATATATTACTTATAAACTTATCCAATGCCTTATATTGACAATGTGAGATTTGTTTTTCAAAACCTTCTCTCGCGTGTAAGTTAGTATTTTTTCTGATTCTTATTATATGATAAGTAGTATGAGTCCTCATTTGTCCTGTAGTAGGTTTTGATATCAAGAAAAAAAATTTATGAGCATAATTCATTTCATAAAATTGATTCAAAAAGAGAGATTCGTACATTACTTATAAAAATGTCTAAGACCTCGTCCATTAACAATGTAAAATTTATTTCTCATTACAAGACTAACATGACCTTGGCAACAATGTTTTGGCAACCAATTAAGGACATGACTTGGCGACCATAGAAGTCAAGCACACCTCCCACCTCCCGCCACGACAAACAAGAAAACATATGGGTTCACCTCAACAGTCAAGCTTGACAGCTTGCAAGCTGGGCTTTAGCAAACATGGCACATATACGGCTCTGCCAAAATAGTAAGATCAAACAAGCCTCTCGCTACAACAGCTATTGAGTGAGCCTCACGGTACCTCAATGAGAAATGTCTGCGTACTTGCACGTGACCAGGGCTACCTCTCTCGCCATAACTGATAGTAGCGGGTTACCTCCAGGAACGAGCCTTTGAGCTCCATAATCGTCGTGTGGGGATTACTTTCGAGAACGAGTCAGCAGGTTCGATAACTACTTGAGATAGATCTAGGGAATAACGACTTTTGACCTCGTAACGTGGGTTGCATCAAACACACTCAAACTTTAACACCAAAATAACAACACCAACGTGAAATCATCCCAGAAGGGCAAGAAATTCACTAGCACCAATTACGAAAACAAAAACAATCGACACATGCAAACTGTCCTTTTCATGCTCATCACTAACAATAAGCAATCATACACTAACACAAACAAACTTCCAAGTGCCAAGTCTCCTACACTGTTCACCCAAAAAATACAAAATAAATATTACATCATAAAATCTTAAATAATCATATGAGTCTAATGGCACAATTCTTTTTAAAAAATTCAACTCCTAAATTCGTCAAATAAAAGAAAATGTATTCCAAATACTTTTCATTCAAAAATCGAAACACTTATTATTACAACATAAAATTTTAAATATTCATCTGAGACTGATGGTACAATTCGTTTATTAAACTCATATCCTAAGTACCTCAATTAATTAAAAAGACATGACTTTTGTCATCATAGCGGGTAGAAAATTGATTATGCTAACACACTAAAATTTTAACGGTTGTTCGATTCATGAAATCTTCTTAAGATTAATGACATTTCTAGGGTCTAAAAAAATTCATCCACTGAGTTCCTGGTAGGTTGTTACACCTAGCCTCCTCAAGAATGGGTATTCAAGGTGCACCGCTAGTGGTGCATTCTAGCTCTCCCATGTGCCTCAACCTCATGGTACCACCTTCCCAGCCCTTTTTAGTATTTTCAAAAGGCCAAACATTTATTTCAGTTCATTTCTTTTTCTTTTCATTTAGCCTTCCCTTTCATTATCTTTCATTCGTATGATATATAGTGATACTACATACCGCCAGACCTTCATGCATAGGTAATAATAAGGGCACATGAAAAGATAGGTCGTCAAAGAACGGTCTATATATACATGTATGTGTATATACATATATATATATATTTATATATATCTCCTTATACATGTATGTATAGCATAGTTTGCAAAATGACATTTTCTATTTACAATAGGCTGTAAGAAGGATAAATCATTTCTTTTTCTTTTCATTTAGCCTTCCCTTTCATTATCTTTCTTTCGTATGATATATGGTGATACTACATACCGCCAGACCTTCATGCATATGTAATAAATAATAAGGGCACATGAAAAGATAGGTCGTCAAAGAACGGTCTATATATACATGCAGTATGTGTGTATATATATATCTCCTTATACATGTATGTATAGCATAGTTTGCCAAATGACATTTTCTATTTACAATAGGCTGTAAGAAGGATATGAACATATATAGTCATTTACATCAGCTTAGAAGAAAAAAAAAAAGTCATTTACATCAAGCCTAATGCAAAAATACCTTTATGCAGAAAACACCTTTTATACAGTCAGATCATATTCACCTCAACTAGAACCTACATTTAAAATGCAATTACGTTAATTTCCTTCATAAGCGCGCCATTAAATTAAAAAGATAGAACTTCACCTTAGAAGACTACCCTTGATCATAAACCTTTGTTGCGTCCACAAATAATTTCACTTCAAGAAAAAGGGGCATATATAATGGATTATTTGTGATTACAAGGACTAATGCAATAAAAACAAACTCATTTTGCATGAAATAGTCATTTCATTAAAAATAATCGGTCACAAATAAGTAATTTTTTTTGTAGTATTCCCACTTGACGGCCACTCAAATCTCCAATCAACTAACAGGCGACCACGTCAAATCCTTAACCCTAGTTAAAATCGTAATTGAATCCTTAAATATAAGATAAAGAGACCACCTTTATTTTAACCTTAAGTCCATTAAATTGACAAAATAACACATTAACCACAAATCTCAAGTCAAGCCTAATGTAACACATAACTATATACCTCAAACGTGTACATCCATAATTCTAGTAACCTCGTGATTTCTTGCAAGTGTCCATTATATTAAAAATCATCATCATGACCTAAAAATAATTCATTTTCCTATAATTCATCATTTCTTCAAATCATGCATATGTAAAAGTCCTAATGTCACTTCATGACCCGTAATAATCAATAATCGATTTGTAATAACCATCATTTGGGCCGGCATATTGAAACTACGCATGAAAACCACATAGTAATATACGTCCTTAAAATCAATATCTACATGACACCCAAAGATAATATTATTTAATCTCAAAGACTCTTGCGCTTGGAGAATGAGATAAAATGAAAATTTTGTGAATAGTAGTGAAATGATTTATAAATAGTAGTGAATGATTTGAGTTAAGATATTTGTTAAATTTTTAAAAAGGAGAAAATTAAATAAAAGTATTATCAATTAAAATATTATCATAATATAATTTTTTCATATAATTTTTATTTTGGTATTTGAAATTTTTGATTTTTTTTTTGTATTTTATTTAAAAGTTTAGAAAAGTTTGATTAAATGAAAAAGTTAAAAAAAATAAATTAAAAAGAACTTGTGTTTGAGTGATATTTAGAAAGAAAATTAGATAAAAAATTTTGAAATGACATGGAATCAAATGGAACCATCTCTATTCAAACAACCCCTATATCCTCATGATTTTCACGTACAAACAATTCATCATAATGCCATAAATCCTAAAAATATCACATTAACATGGTAAACTGCGAAATCAATCGACATACACTTCTTATAGCTCCAAACTCGACGTATAATTTCCATGATGTAAGGTTTTAAAAATTGTAATATTGTACTGGACAGTACGGCTAAATTTTGCCATACATAGACAATTGTTGATACAGAGAAGTGTCATGCTTCGTACCGAAAGAAATTTCGTCTGTATTGGTATGTTTCGGGCGATACCGACCAAAATTCGAGATACGGGCCGGCCGAAAATACAAATTTCAGTAATGGCAAAGTTCTGTGCTTCGTTTACCGCTCGGCACTTCTTTTTGAAAGCCAAAAAATAAAAAAAATGAAAAGGAGAGAAGTAACTGAGGCACAACACGGCAATGAAGGCGGACATGACCTGTTTATGTATCCTGGATGTGATCGAGTTCAAAAGTCTGTATTTAGAATTATCGGCCCTAAGTTGGCTTAGTAACATATTGGACATGACCTGACAACATTGACTAGATATATTTATATATATATATATATATTTACATATTGAACTCAATCACCAATCAATCAATTAGTCGTTATGCATGAAGTTGTGGTCCTCTTAACTTCCTGTCTTCGTAGTTAATCTAAATTCTTCTTCACCCTAGATTAGATATTTGTCGTCACAGCTATAAAAAAATTACTTATTTACAATCAATTTTTTTTAACAAAAGAATTAATATTTCGAACTAAAATGAATCACAAATAATTTTTTGATCGCAAATAATTAATTATAAAAATCTGATTTTCTTGTAGTTAGATGCCAAAACTGAGAATTGCGGCATGATATCGAAAGATTGATTTGTAGAGGTTGTATATACGTATGATTATAAAAATACAAATGCTAGTTAATTTTAATTTATGCCTGTTAACAGGTACATGATCTTTGTCATTATTCCATCAGATATACTATAAATTTTTGGTATCCTCTGGTCCACACGCCATAATTAAGCTTGGATTTACTCCACGCCAAAACGTAGCAGTGATAATGATATTGATCATCCCATTGGCAATAATCTTTTTCCCTCCAGCTATACCTCAAAAGATTAGAACATATTCAAAGGAATTCGAGTGATTCCAATTTTTTCCTTGATCCGACCATTAAGTACTTCAGAAAAAACTGCAAGCTAGGCTGTGGGTTTAAGAGGACCGTTAATTTTTAAATGGCTCAATATGATTAATCCTAGCTATAGGAATCCGACACAATCCCATCAGTACGAGATTAGTGTATTTACTTTTATTTAGATGAATTAATTTAAAATTTACTCGTATCCATACCCGACTTGATACAATCTAAAACAATATGAACAATACAAATTGTTCGCCCTAACCTTCAAATGATGTAGTATATACTTCAAATGATATACCTTGTTTGTTTTGGGGGATGAGACCAAAAATTCAAAACACATCTCAAATTCATCATTATACTTTTTTAAATTTCCATACAAAATATAATAAAAAATTCAATTTTTTCAAATTCTCATTCTACTTTTTCAAATTTCCATACAAAATTAATATTAAAAAAATATCTTACAACAATGTTTTATTCTTTTTTCACTTTTATTTCATATCATCTCACCTCATTTCTGAAAACAAACGGGGTTAAATTAGCATTTTCCTTTATTCACTACAAGAAAATTATTTATTTATTTATAATTAGCAGTGGTGGAGCCAGCAATATTTTTTAGGAGGCCAATTTCTCTATCATACGAGATATTTATGTAAAATGTAAAAACTAGAAAATATTATAAACTCATAATATAGATAAAATTAAATTTCGATCGTAAAAACACATGACTAATTGTTTGTTTCAAAGAGTAATATTTATCTATTATTATTTTTGTAAATATGAAATATTTAGAAATTATTTTCTTCTTAGAAATTATCAAATTATCTTTTAAAATGTCATTTCTCATTCTAATGTCTAAACTAGTTGATCAAATTTATTGTAAAATCTATTTATTTTGGTATCACAAATGAAACCTTAAATAATCTTTTCCTTGCTCAATGAAGTTTAGAGGATAAATCATCTCTACTATTTTTCGTATAAATCATCAATTTGAAATGATCTTGTTGGTATTTTCACTTTGTCTATAGTAAGAAACTTAATAGTGTATGATATAAAACTGGAGTAAATGTTAATAGTTTATTGTTTAATTTAGTTTTTGTGTAGCCACATCCTAAAAAATAGATAATATATAAAATTATATAAAATCTAAGGGTTATAGAAAAAAAATTTACAGAGAACCATTTTTATGTATTTTGAAATTTTAGAAAAATTTTAAAAGTATATGGGAATAAGGAAATTATAAATATTTTTCTTGGGGGGGGGATTTATATATATATATAAATATATATAATTATGAATAAAATTTAGGAATTATTTTAAATTTTGAAAAAATTTTAAGAAAAAATTTTAAATTTTGAAAAACTTTTGGGGGACATGGCCTCCCTCAAACTATATGTGGCTCTGCCACTGACAGTTAGTTAATTCCAGCGAAATAATTATTTACAACTAAAATTGATTACAAATAATCTTTTTGTCGAAATTAATTGATCACAAAAATTCAAGTTTTTTCTTATAATAATTATAGTATATATTTCGGAAATCTGCGTATAATCTCCTAAAACTTGAAAGTTAGACTCTTGATCTATTTTTAACTTTAAAGAATAACGATTCCACAAACAGAATGATATTTAATTGTTCAAAATTAACATTGACGAATATAAAATTTTCTGCTTTTGTATGTGGAATATACTTTTTACTTTTTAGGAAAAAATTTATTTTACATCCTTGAGACCCCATAATATATTTTCAAGTTAATTTGCACAATAAACTACCATACCTGACAAAAAATCCGAAACCATCAAAGTTTGTCTAAACAGTACCTTTTCCTACTTTCATGCTAATCATCCATTAAATATACGGAGACCGCGGGCAAGAAGAAGGCTTTAATGATGGCCAAGGACTTCAATGGAATTCAGTATGAGACATTGAGAGACATCCTTTTCATACCACCAACTTGTTAAAAACATGAGGCCGTCTATGTAGCCTTTAATTATGAAAACGAAGAGGCTCGCGAGCTTGATTGATGTGCAAAGTTTGTGGAGGCCAGCCAACTTGTACCCAAATTCATCAACGTCTTATTCTATAATGAAAAATACTAAATATATTTAAGAAAAATCTCTAAAAAATTTACTTCTGTTATAAACGAACGTCGGCAGCTGCCCCCTGTCCCACCACTAAATTATGTGAATGACCCCACCACTATTATTTTAAAATCTGCATAGTAACTTGCATAGTGACTTGCATAGTAACTTGCATAGTAATTTCAACGCCTATAAATATGGGCTTCAGTTGTAATGAAATTCATAAGAAAATATAGAGAGAGAAAGAAAGTTTCAGTTCTTAAGAGTTTCTTTTATATTTCTCTTGCAATAGTAGTAGTTTTCTTTTTAGTTTTATAACACGTTATCAGCACGAGGTTCTACCGATACTGAAGCTAGTGGTCTTCTACTTCAAGTAAGTTTTTCAATATATTATTTGCAGTCCTTGAGATAAATATTAAAGGTAATATTTCTGAATATTACTTGATAAAATTTTATTTTTATTCTCATAATAATGTGAATATATTTCTTAAATTCACAGATTTATTTTTGTAATATAATGTCAAATATTGAGATTTATTACTATTGACATTTCTGAAAAATGTTATTTATCCAGATCCTTGATGAGATCTATTTGGATATGATGATGAACTTGAAAGATACAATCATAGAAGAAAACCATGTGTCCCTGAAGGACCGTGCTGTGTATCTCATGATGAAAAATCATCTTACTATGTGAAATAAATTAAGAGAGTGATATAAGCACCAGAAGATGTAATCCTCTCAAAAGATCATTATGATTTATTGCACCTGAAGTTGCAAGATTTTAAGAGTGGTATTGAATATTCTGCACTCTTTAAAATCAGCTCAATATTAAAATTATATAGTGAAAATGTCACTGATGATGATATATAAAAGAAGACATTATTTTTCATACCTCGAATGTGCTCCTGCAGTAGCAATATCGAGAATGAAAGTTCAACAAATATTCTGAACTTTTGTTTTGTCTTCCAGTGATTGAGTTAAATAATGAGTTTTTGTTACACCAGTTACGTCCTATTAATGATATCGAATTTACACAATTCCCAGAAGTGAACGGGAACTAAGGGCGTAGACGTGGTAGAAAAATTATAGAAGTGTTGGTCCCAAAAGCGACAACACTAAAGATGATAAAAATATATCGTATCACCAGAAGTGATCAAACTCAGAGAAGGGTAAAGGCCCTCAGAATAATTCTTCATAAAAAGATGAAGATGTTTGTCATAGATGTAATATGACTAAACAGTAGTCACGTACCTGTTGTACGGCCAAGCACTTGATTTATTTATACTAAGTTTTTATATATAAGCTTATTAATATTTCATCATGTTTTGAAATAATGAAATATCGGTGCCTGAAGCACGACAAGAAATTACTTGGGATAATAAAATCCTGTTTAAATTTGATCCTCTTACAAATAAATGTGAACCAGAAGTTCAGAGGATTATTTATCTGCAAAGTGTTGCAAATCAATTACATGATGTATTTACTGACACTAAAGGTGTTGTAAAATCATATATTACTGCTGTTAATGCTTAAGCAAGAATTGAAGTCCCTGAAGGACAAGTTGTTAAAACAGCAATAAATGAGTCTAAGATACACCTGAAGCGTTGAAGACCTATTGGTGCACAAGAAAAATAAAAATCGGTGCTCATGAAGAGACCGTATTTTCTGTATAAAATATAATCCTCCTGAAGAGGAAACCTCCTGAAGAGGTAACTCCTGAAGAGGTAACTCCTGAAGAGGTAACTCCTGAAGAGTGTAACTCCTGAAGAGAAAACTCCTGAAGAGTATAACTCCTGAAGAGAAAACTCCTGAAGAGTATAAACCTCCTGAAGAGGAACCTCCTGTAGAGGTGTTTCATGAAATGTTTTCCCCTGGAGAGGAACAATGAGATCTCAATACATTTCATGAGTACTGGAAAATTTATGGATAAAAATAAAACTGTTGTCGACAACATATATGATAACACGTGACATTACCAGAAGTAATGAAGAAAGTGAGCCAAAATCCGTCGAAGAATGTCAACGTAGAAATGATTGGCCAAAATGGAAAGCAGTTATTAAAACTGAATTAAACTCGCTAGTGAAGCGAGATGCATTTGGACCTGTTGTCCAAACACCAAAGGGTGTAATATCTGTCAGATATAAATGAGTATTTATACGAAAGCGTAATGCAAAATGAAATTGTGCGGTATAATTTGTCGCACAAGGTTTCCTGCAGAAACCCGAGAATAGTTATGAGGAAACATATTTCCTTGGTATGAATGCAATCACATTCATATTTTTAATCGATTTGGTTATTACAAAAGGATTAGATATGCAGTTAATGAATGTGGTCCCTGCATATTTATAAGGATCATTAGATCATTACATATATAAAGATATACGATACTTGAAGCATTTAATCCAAGTACATTTAGGAGTATGTACTTTATAAAGCTTCAGAGATCTTTATATGGGTTAAAGCAATCCGGACGCATGCGGTATAATTGAATCAACGAGTATCTATTGAAAGAAGGATTTAAGAATAATCCTATATGCCCATATGTTTATCAGAATCCGGATTTGCCATTATTCCAGTTTACGTTGATGATTAACCTTGTTAGAACTCCTGAAGAGATTACAAGAGTTACTATAAATTTAAGGAATGCATTTGAAAAGGAAAGATCTTATTATTCAATTGATAGATGAGTTACAAGAATTTGAGACTTCTAGCCTCATCTCTCAAATGCATTTGCTCTTCATAAAGCAACATACCATCCTTATCTAAAGGATTGGGCAGTCGAAATGAAGAGGCAAGTAAGGATTTTAAATCCTTATTCTCTTGCTTTAAGTCTGTAATTTTTCTGTCAGACTCTTGAACAAGTCGTTGAAGTACAGAAACCTTCTCGTTAAGCTCCTCAATCTGACGATTTTTGGATTGTAATCGGTTGGAAAATCCGACAATAGAGGAGGAGTATCTGGTGCCGAGAGTCACCAGCTCATAAACAGCTTCACGATCTGACTTATTAGCCAGATCATTTGCTTGCTGCAACATTGCACCTGCGGAAGATGCAGGATCAACTTGTAATTGAGGTGAAGGATACCTCATATGTTGATTGTGAGAAATAGTAAAAGGAAATTGATGAGCCATTGGAAATTTGTAGAATAAGAATACAAATACAGATGAATTATAGATATGAGAAGAAGATTTGATGCGTACTAAATGAAGCTAAAGACGGTTCTTATAGAAATGGAAATAAGAACAAGACAAACCATCATCTCTTCAAATCTCACTTTACAAGATATGCTGGATGCATAATTTCAAAAGCCAGCGAGATTAATTACAGCTATCCCTATTTTCTTGTAAACGCTGAACCTCTGCCGTTAGCTGCTGTTGTTGACTTTGTATCTGAGCTCTCTCTCGTTCCAACTCTTCTACTCGTGTTTTCAGGTCACGAGAATACCAGTCTACAAGTTTCTTCAGCTCCTTGTTATCTTGTTTTAAATCTTTATTTTTACTATCTTTAGTTGCAAGCGTTTGATGCAACTCAGATATTTGAGTTTTAAGATGATCAACCTCACTCGTTCTCGCCAATAGCCTCTGAGACATGGTTGTAAGAGATGCAGCATATTGAGCACTGAGGGTTCTTGATGCTGCAACAATTTCAGGATCAGATTTACTAGAAAGATATATCTCTGCTCCTATCATGGTGTTTACAGCCTCAGGAGAAAATATAAGTGGTTGAGGTATAAAAGGTTCGTGGTTTAAATCTGGGACATTAGAATTTCTATCAGACATAATATCGTTCTGGATGAACAACAACTGAATCTATGAGCAATGCGAGATCTTTTTGCTGGAGTAAACCAATGGTAAAATTGGTTATATTTAAACAACAACCCGAATGCTTCAAATCTCTTCAAGATCTCGTTTGTCCACAATGTCAAGCGGATTTGATTTTCCGCCGAACCGATAATATTAAATCTCAAAGCTTTTACAGCTTTTATCATACATAGATGGTTTCCAATATTATTTCCGCCGTATATAAACAAGTTCTTCCTAATAACGTCGAATGAGGGGGAGAAAATTTTAGATGAAAATATTATCATACTCTCTCTAATGCATTATTTAGTTGGAGATCGTGTTTGAATTCTTAACTTGTTATATATACTGAAATCATATTTGCTTATTACTTGAAACACTAACGCATATTATCAGGGGGAGTTTAAGTATTACTGCAGGTATCAGATTTCTATTAAGTTTGTCAATCAGATATTATTTTTCATCTTCAAATCACTCAGAGATTATTGCAATTCATGAAACAAGTCGAGAGTATATTTGGCTGAGATCAATGACTCAACATATCCAAGAAAAGTGTGGTATTTTGATAGCTCAACAATTTTATACGAAGATAATGCTGCTTGTATCACTCAAATCAAATGAGGATATATCAAAGATACGATCAAGTGATAATCTGGCAGATTTATTCACGAAGGCATCACCAACTGCGACATTCAAGAAAATTGTGCAGAATATTAAAATGTGAAGACTCAAAAATCTATCGTCATGCTCCAGGGAGAGTAAAAGTCCTGAAGACTTGTGTTGATTGTACTCTTTTTCCTTCGCTAAGGTTTTATCCCACTGGGTTTTCCTTTGCAAGGTTTTAATGAGGCAATCTTAAAGCACTTGTGGATACATAAGAAGACTGTACTCTTTTTCCTTCGCCATTGGTTTTTCTTCCCACTGGGTTTTTCCTTGGCAAGGTTTTAACGAGGCAGATTCTTTATGGGTGGTCATTCAAGGGGGAGTGTTATAAACGAACGTCGGCAGCCGCCCCCTGTCCCACCACTAAATTATGTGAATGACCCCACCACTATTATTTTAAAATCTGCATAGTAACTTGCATAGTGACTTGCATAGTAACTTGCATAGTAATTTCAACGCCTATAAATATGGGCTTCAGTTGTAATGAAATTCATAAGAAAATATAGAGAGAGAAAGAAAGTTTCAGTTCTTAAGAGTTTCTTTTATATTTCTCTTGCAATAGTAGTAGTTTTCTTTTTAGTTTTATAACAACTTCTTCATATGTTAATTTTTAATATATTGAAAATTATGAAACTCAAAATTCAAAATTTAAATTTAAAAAAAAAATAATCAAATTAGTCTTATAAGTAAAAATGTAAGTAAAAAGTGTAAGTACATATAATATTAATAATCTTCTATAATATATATATATATATATATAAGTAAGAATAATACAGATGAAGAGTAGGATCAGTGGTGAGAACGTGTCAAACGGGGGTAAAAGCCGTATGAATCATAAATATGAGCGAGATCAATAACTTGCAACCGAAAAACACACTAATTGATTTGAACTCATTTTCAGTGATGCCCATCACCCCCGGCCCCCACAGGGCCACAATCTAGTGCGTGTGGAGTGTTATGAGCTAAAATTTGAAATTTAAAAATAAGTCCAGTCGTTATTTATTATATTGATAATGTGCATGTTATCTTCACATGACTTACCTACTCAATTTATATAATTTTTTTAGTAAGATTTTAGTACTGATACTTTAATAAATGTAGAGTATGGCCGGAGAGAGAGATGGATGATCGACTTCTTTGGATTGTCGTTGATCAGGGTTTGATGTGTCGGGAATAAATGATGTAGAATGGTCCCACGGAAGCGCCAAAAGTTTCTTTTATTAAAATTAAGAATTGCGCAGAAGTGGTTGTAATTAAGGTGGAACCCCCACCGCATTGCTGCAGATCAGAGATAAGAATGAATGCTTTTTTTCTTTCTGGCCTCATCGTTGCGTTCGGTGGAACCTCATCATTTTGTATATACAGCCATATGGAAGAATATAGTTTTTCTCGCATAATCATTTTCCTACCACCTCTCTTGATCCACAACCACTTCATCATCATAATGGCGCTATTCACAGTATAATGATCAGCCAAACCAGAAACAGCTATCTGCAGCCATTCCAAATTTGTATAATTTCCGAAATAATTTTATTTAATTTCATATATACTTTAACTTTTACGTTTCTTCCAAAACCCCGAATTATTTTATATACCTCTATTCATATATATATATATATATATATATATTATATACCTAGATATATATATTCCATTAATGACTTTATTTATTTAATATTTTAAGAGGAATAATAAATGGATATATAATACTACTTTTTGTTAGTTGGTGCAAGTAATTTCACATATTCTTTATTATAATAATAATAATTATTATAATAACTTATCATCATGACTTGTTTATCAAAACAATCACTTTACGTGAGATTGTGGCAAATGTTTCCTAATGACAAGAAGTTGGCATCACAGGCAATGCTTGACTAAGAAGCAGTAGTAGTTTGGTGACACCGAAAGGTATTTCAAATAGTCCAAGCAAACATTGTTTTGTTTTATTATTTTATAGCGCGTAGCCGTGTCTGCTGGGAAAGCATGCGGCCTTCAGCCTTCTCCCCAATATATATATATATATATATATATATTAAAGAAAAGATATATGTAGAAAGGTGTATTTAATGATACATATGTACAAGGGAGACACTGGTTTATACCAAGTAACTCAAAAGCATTGCATTTGTGAAAGTATAGTAATCCTTGTGAGCTTCTGTGACCGCGAATTATTTACATTATATAATGCCACATTGTTGACAAGAATCAAGTTAGGCTACACTTTTGGAAATGAATGTGAAGAACAAACATTAGCAACAAGCTAGGGCCAGCGGAACTGGGAATATTGTTGCTTAAAGCACAAGGATCCTTGTGGGGTTCAAGCGCAAAAATTAAGGATGATGATCACAAGCGCGCGCCCGAAATATTTGGTAAAAGAAAAAAAAATTAAAATAAAAAATAAATGTGATGTACATGTAGTATAAAAGTCAAAGATGTGAATAAAATTAAGATTTTTTATATAAATAAAGAGTAGAAGAATTTAAATAATTTTAAAAAAATAAAAAATGTGTGATGTATGATGTAAAAGATAATAAATAGTAAAGCTGATGTATATATATATTGCCTGTGTGAGCTGTTATACATAGATTCCTTGGATTCGCATCGAAATACCAAATTGCCTAACCAACCCCTTTTTGCTGAGAATAGATAGGTTTCACGGGTCTTGTTTTGACTCCCTGAAATCTGACGACCATGTTTTCTTTTTAGGTGACTCCCACGCACAAAACAGATGATCAGTAAAAACCAGAAACAAAAGTAATGAGAAGAAACGCGGCTACTATATAGATAACTTTCATATGTTTCCAACATTATTGACATCTGTCCACAATCAATGCAAATTGGTCTTTTCATCTATAATGGTCTTTGTTCAGCTAGTAGATGCATAATGTTGACTTGATCAAGAAATACTTTCTAGTTACTCGATTGAATGAATGAGATGGATTGAATTTTTATGCGAAGGTCACAGATTTTAAATGCTCATGTAGCGCTTATATTAGCTAGAAATTATATATGAAGAATATTAAAATTTATAAAATACACGTAATATGTGTGTATTTCTCTTTAAAAATCAAACTATATATTCCACCACACGATTGCAGATTGACATCAATTATGTTGACTTTAGATAAGTTAGTTGGTACAATCCTTACCGTCACCTCAATTAGTGTGAAGTAGTATGTTTTTCACCTTGTTAAACTTATAACATCCAAAACTTACCAATATGTTAACGGATATAACACCTAATTGATCGGTCCTTTAAAAATAATAATCATAAATCACGCCTGTATTTCAAGAATTTCAAACAAACATCGAACATGGATAGAAACAATGACTTTATTTAAGATAAGCCCTGTTTCTCTATTGGAGAATATTATCTAGTTGTCCACGTCATGACATCAACAGGAATAGATTGAAGGGCCAGTCCCTTTCCGATGTGTAGGGGAGATGAATAGGCCTTACCCTCCATTAATTGAAATGCAAAGAGAGAGAGAGAGCGCGCGCACTAGATTTCATAGATGACATGCAAGACCCCTTATAAAATTTATACGAAATAATATAACGAATATCATATTGTGAAGAACCCTAGGGATTTCAGTGAAGAATACGAATTGGGTATCTGAATTGAAGGGGTTTCGAGAAAGTAATTAAGTGTTGAAAATGAAACTCACGACAACGCCGTTTGGGTTATATGATGAAGTGCATCGTTTTGAGTTTTGAGGAAAACGCGGCGTTTTGGGCAAGAATTAAGTTGCTTGTCGTTGGGCATCATATGCAGCGCACCGTTTTATTTAGTATCAATAATCATGCTGTTTATGCTAGTTTTATTGTACACACTGTTTACTGATGTTTCTACTTCTTGTACTGTTGTGTTCATAGATATTGTAGAGGTCAGAATAGTTGAGCTAGAGTCTGTTACACAATGTCCAGTATATGATGTAAAAAGGAAAGTGTCAGAAATCATCTGGAATATTTAGAGTCTTCTTTATCGATTTGTATGGAGATTAGGGTTGCCTCGAACAACCTCTTTATCCTTTGAATGCTTTAATATACCAGTGAGTATTGTCCGTATACTATAGAGTGTTTAGTGCTTTTCATTATTCAGTACAAAGTTCCTATATCAGTGGTATCAATTGAGCCGACTGTCCTATGGCTAAAAAGACCGTTCAAAGCAGCAACAAAAAACCTGCAAAAGCATATTGATGGCCTCGATGCTGTCTTGCAGGAGGTAAAGGGTGGACTGCAGGACGTCCATCGTAGAATTGATGAGCTCACAGATATGATACGTTTCCTTGTTTTTTCTCAAAACACCATGGGTAATAGGGACCTGCAAGTAACACATGAACATGAGCAAGGGTAAAATAGAAGGGGGTTTCAACGGGTCATCAGTTTGGAGTTTCTCCACTTTGATGGAGCAAATCCATCTGACTGGATTTTTAAGGCTTCACAATATTTTGATTATCATCATACAATAGTAGCTCGAAAAGTCTTAAACACCTTTTACCATATGGAGGGTGAGGCTTTGGTATGGTACTAAAACGCTATAGACACATGTTAGTTTACTAGTTGGAGACCTTCACACGTGCTTTGCTAGTGCGTTTTGGGCCGATGACTTATGATGATCCAATGGAAAATTGACTCTTTTGAAGCAATCATCATCGGTAGCCGTCAATAAAGCACAATCCAAAGTCCTATCTAATTCAGGGACTTTCAGATCAACATAAACTGATTTGTTTTCTCAATGGTTTGAAAGACGAGATATGTTTACCACTACATATGTTAAATCCCCTTAAACTGAATGCGGTGTTTGGGTTGGCCGAATATAAGTGGAGTACATGGCAAGTACTAGAAAGTCTGTTAAGTCGAATATAGAAAGAGGGGAATAGTTCCAACAAGTTCTTACTCATGATCTTATTCCCAAGGGGAAGAAGGTAGCTCACAGCCACAAAATTTGGGCCTAAAAGAGTTACTTCAGTGTCCATGGATGAAAAAAGGAAGGGGGGTTTGTGTTTTCGCTATGAGGAGAAGTGGAATCCTTCTCATATCTACAATAACTCCAAGGTCTATTTTTTACAAGGTTATGAAGATGGGGAGGAACCTGGGGTGGAGGAGGAAGTTGTAACTGAGCTCAGTAGTGATTTTAAACACAAATTCAAGGAAGTGGCGAACTTGAAGCTTCAATCAACACAATCACAGGCACTCCTAGTGCTAAAACTATGACGCTATTGGGGAAGGTGGGTAAGGAGCAGGTGGTAATCTTGGTCGACTTTGGGAGCACTCACAATTTCTAAGACCTATTAATTGCCAAGAAAGCAAAGTTGCATGTGGATGAGTCTAAAAGAGTGGCTGTAAAAATCACAAATGGCCAACTAGTGCACAGTGAAGGCTAATACAATGAGGTAAAAACAATGGTGTAAGGTATTACTTGGGAGGTTGTGACATGATTTTCGGAGTGGGAATGGTTGGAGTCTTTGGATCCTATTACTTGGGATTTTTCCAAATCATTCATGAAGTTTACCTTGGAGGGGAGGAGGGTTGAGTTGTTGGGTTTAGGAGTGGGAGGTGTAATTTTGGAGGGAAGTCATAAATCACTCATGACTTCAGTGAATAGGGGGAAATGACTATTTCTACAACTGGTTGTGAACCAGGACAATGAAGTGTTGGGTAAAAATAGTGAGGGGAATGTGCAAACTAGGGAAGCTGTTAAAAAAAATTCTATCTAAGTTTCAATAAGTGTTTAAGTTGCCAAAGGGCTGCCACCATCTAGGGAACAAGATCATAAGATCATCTTAAAGGGAGGAACTCCACTCATCACAGCTAGACCCTATCGGTATCTCTATTACTAAAAGAGAAATCCTATTCTAACTAGGAATCCCGACTGTAAGAGTCTAGTTTATATATATATATATATAATGATTATCAATATGTGTTTTATTAATGTTGCAATTTTTTTAATTTTTTTTAAATGTTCAAAAGTGATAAAAAAAATATATAAAAAAATCAAAAAAGAAAAAAAATTCAACTAGGCGGGATCCCATTCACAGCCAGTCGTTTATGAGTGTAGTATCACTCTTACCAAAAAGCTAAGATTGAGAAAATAATAGCTGAGTTGCTAGAAACAGTAGTTTTAAGGCCTAGCAAAAACACTTTTTCATCACCTGTGCTGTTGGTTAGTAAGACGGATGGGAGTTGGAGGATGTGTGTCGATTATTGGGCCCTTAATCAAGAAATAATTAATGATAAATTCCTAATTCTGGTGATTAAAGAGCTATTAGACGAGTTGTTTGGGTGGCTTGTGTTCTCAAAGTTAGATTTGAGATCTGAGTACCATCAAGTTTGAGTGGTACCCAAGGATCTGGAGAAAATATCCTTCCGGACACACGAAAGACATTATGAGTTCCTCATTATGCTGTTTGGATTGACAAATGCACCATCGACTTTCCAAGGCTAAATAAATCAAATTTTTAGGCCATTCCAAAGAAATCATATTGGTCTTCCTTAACAATATACTACTTTATAGTAAGGGGTAGAAAGAGCATATAGAAAATGTTGAAAGGGTGTTGGAAGTGTTAACGGAGAACCAATTGTATGCCAAATAGTCAAAATGTAAGTTTAGGCTGCCTGAGATCAATTAATTGGGGAACTGGACAGGTGTGAGGGCAGGCCCTAGTAAGGTTATAGCCATGCTTAATTGGCCTACTCTAGCCAATGTGAAATCACTAAGGGAATTCTTAGGACTTACAGGATATTATCGTAAGTTTATTAAGAACTATGATAATATTGAGCTCCACTCCTGAATTTACTAAAGAAGAACTCATTTGTTTGGGGAGAGGAATCTAAAAGGCTTTTATTGAGTTAAAAATAGCAGTGTCCAGTACTCTTATATTACGTTTATCAGATCTTTTGAAATTGTTTACTATTAAATGTGATGCTAGTTGAAGGGGAATGGGAGCAGTACTTATACAAGCTGTGCAGCTCCTAACATTCATGAGTAAAGCCCCCAAATGCAAGGAACTTCTCATCTCCACTTATGAGAAGGAGCTCCTAGCACTAGTATCCGCCATAAAGAAATGGCGGCCTTACTTGTTAGGCTACTCCTTTGTGGTTAAGATGGACCAACAGGCATTGAAATTCTTATTGGATCAAAGGGTTAGGGCCGTAGCTTGGGGAAAATAGGTGAATAAGCTTATGAGTTATGATTTCGTAATTTCTTAGAAGAGGGGAAAAGAAAACATTGTGGTGGATGCCTTATGTTATAAAGAGGAAGAAGTTGACTTTTGTGAGGGTTCACTAGCCATTATCTCATTTCTTACTCCGAATTGGATTGTAGAACTGAAAAACAGCTATGTGGAGTCGATTGAGTTGCAAGAGCTACTAAAGAAGTTGCAAGAGGACTCAGCTTCCCAAAAAGGGTTCCAATTGCAACAAGGTTTGATTTAAAAAAAAAAAAAGAGGATTGTGGTTGTGTCGGATTCAGCTTTTAAAGACAAGGTGTTGCATGTTATACACAACCATCCATATGGAAGACATATCATTGAGCTAAAAGGGATTTCTATTGGAAAGGCATGAAGAGGGATGTGAAGAAGTGGGTTTGGGAATGTAATGTTTGTCAAGCGGTTAAGCATGAGACAACTCCACCAGTGGGACTATTACAAACTTTGTTGGTACTCCAGCAAGCTTGGCCATATATCTCTATGAATTTCATAGAAGGGTTGCCAAGTTCAAAAGAACAAAGTGTAGCGTTTGTAATGGTGGATAAATTTACGAAGCATAGCCACTTTATACCCCTTGCTAATCCCTAAACTGCATCAATGATGGCTACTATATTTCTAATGAATATGTTTAAGTTGCATGGGTTACCCAAGACGGTGGTCTCCGACAGAAATACTATTTTTGTGAGTTCCTTCTAGAAGGCCTTTTTTTCGTTGTAGGGCTCTACTTTATGTCATAGTTCTGCCTACCATCATCAATCGGATGGCCAAATAGAGGTACTTAGCAAATGTATTTATAATGCTATGCGGGTTTGAAGCCACATAAATGGGTACAATGCCTGCCCTATGCTGAATGGTGGTACAACACTAGATTTCACACAACCATCAAGACAACACCTATTGAGGCGTTATATAGGTATACCCCACCCCAACTCAGCTTCTATGTACCTGGGACTACCTTTAACACTATGGTCGATTAAACTCTATGTAATAGAGACAAAACCGTCAAGATCCCCAAGGAAAATTTAGACATGGTAAGAAATTGAGTGAAGACACAAGCTGATAAGCAAAGAATAGGGAGGAAATTTCAAATTGGAGGTTGGGTTCAGGCTTCAACCATATCGTTAGAAGACTCTGGCTACACGATGGAACCTCAAGCTTGCACCCCACTTCTATGGTCCCTCCCAGGTGGAGCAGAGGGTGGGTCAAGTAGCCTATCAGCTTAAGCTGTCGAGTACATCCTGATTGCACCCCACCTTCCATATTTCTTATCTCAAAAGGAAGGTTGGGGCTTAGATACAACCACTAGCAGCATTTCTCCTAGTGGATTCGCATGGAGAGGTGCTTCCTTAGTCCCAAGCCGTTGTTGGTAGAAGGATGGTTCGGCATGGGAACAAAACAGTAATGGAGGTATTAATCAAGTGGTTGGGGGCTACAGACGAGGATAATACTTGGGAGAATTTATGGAGGCTACTTCAACAATATCAACACGTTATGGTCAAGGTGCTGTGAAGATAAGAGAAATTGTGAAGAATCGTAGGGATTTCAATGAAGAACACGAACTGGGTATTTGAAATGAAGGGGTTTTGAGAAAGTGCTTAAGTTTTGAAAATGGAAACTCGCGACGATGCTGTTTGGGTTATATGATAAAGTGCATTGTTTTGAGCTTTAAGGAAGACGCGGCATTTTGGGCAAGAATTAAGCTGCTTGTCGTTGCGCTTCATATGAAGAGCACCGTTTTATTTAGTATCATTAGTCATGTCATTTATGCTAGTCTTATTACGCACATTTAGTGCTTTTTTTACTTCCTATACTGTTATTTTCCTAGATCCTGTAGAGGTCAGAATAGCTTAGCTTGAGTATGTTACACAGAGCCCAGCATATGATGGAAAAAGGAAAGTGTTAGAAATCATATGGAATATTCTAAATCTTCTTTACTGATTTGTATGGAGGTTAGGGTTGCCTTGAATAACCCATTTATCCTTTGAATGGTTTAATATACCAATGAGTATTGTCCGGCATACTATAGAGTGTTCAGTGCTTTTCATTATCCAGTACAAAGTTCATTTACACATATTTACACTTATCTAAAAAAATATACATTTCATGCTTATACATCTCATGCTTCATCTAATATCAAGAATTCGCTCTTTTGCTCTTAGAACGCATAAGATATGTTACATTTAGGGGTGTAACCGGTCCGATTCAGTCCAATTTTGGATAAAATCTATAACCGAACTGGTACCATCGATTTTCTATTTTTTAAAACCAATTGCGCACAAGTTATCTCCCAAAATCGGTAGTACCGGTTTTGGTTCGGTTCGGTCCGATTTTTTGGTTTTAAATTAGTCTATATTAGTTTATTAGACTATTAATATATATATTAGTATTATTTATAATGATTAAATAATTATATATTAGTATATGTTATAATAAGTTTAATTTTTTATAATTATATCATTGATAGTTATAACTAATTATTATTAGTATTAGCTTAAAAACAAATTGTATTAGTATTACTATATCATTATTTCATATGTAATTATTTAGTATAATAATTTATATATAGACTTAAAGTATATTACTAATAGTAATATAGTATTATACTATTAGTATTATACCATAAAATATAAATTGTAACTAATTTATATTATATACTAATGTATAACATGTTATATATAATTAAATAACATTTTATATTATGTATCATATTAAAAAAATTAATTTAAAATATATATTATATTGAACCGGTCTGGTCTGGGTCTAAAAAGTTTAGAACCGGAAGCGAACCAATACCTATCAGTTTTAACATTATGAAAACCGATTCCGAACTGATACCTACCCAAAACCGGACCGATTCCACCGGTTCGGTTCGGTTTACTAGTTCACCGATTTTTTCTTACACCCCTAGTTACATTGTTTTTTTAAGAAGGCAACCACATGTTGTTTCTATTTACACTAGCTTAGAATTGTATGTATTTGATTCTCTATGTGAAAAGCATGCCAAGTTTATAGAATAAGCAAATGGTAAAAAACCTTAATATATATATATATCTATAATAGTTTGAAAATTCATGCAAAAGTGAAAATCATAGTCTAAACAATTGAACAAATAGAAGGGAAACTCCTCGACTGCAACGAGCACTATGGAAAGGTTAAGTGCTTGCCACCTTGGTAAGCAATTACAAAGAACATAGTGCTTGTACCACAAATAAATACTACTGGAAGCAAAACGCCTATAGCTCGAGGAAAGTGTTCGCAAACAATGCAAGCACCTAGTGAGATAAAAGCGTCACAAGCCAAGGAGCACCTCTGGATGTAAGGCACTCACACCAACGTTAGCACCTTATATGGTGAAGTGGTTGGGCCATAGGTAAGCAAATTGCTCGAAGTTCTGGCGAGCACCATAAGAAACAAAGCGTTCAAACTCCTATTGAATACTGCGAAAGATCATGAAACTCGTGACCTTCGCAAGAAACCTGGAAAGTGAAAGTGCTCACCTCCTAATGGGCAAGTGCTTGTCATCTAGTTGCACACACTGCAGGAGGCAAAAAGTGCTTGGACCGTAGGAGAGCATCTAGGTAGATAGTGCTAGCAACTTAGGTGAGCACCCTAGGAGACAAACTGCAGCCTTATAGACAGTCATTAGTGGTCCTTTCAAGATTTTAGCAGGTTAGGGGCAGAGGCTTACAAGTTAGATCTAGCAACTTCATCTAAAATGAAACCAATTTTCCATATTTCTTATTTCAAAAAGAAGTTTGGACAATAAATTGTTCATTTATCCACCTTACCACCAGTTGCATCAGTTGATTGTGAGGGGATTATTCAGAAAGAACTTGAACTAATTATGGGAAGAAGGTTGAAGAAGGTGAATAATCAACAAATTACAAAGTTTTTGATTAAATTGAGAGGTGCATCATCTGAGAATAGTTTATGAGAATCACTATGAAAGTTGCGGGAACTATATCCTCACCTTATGGCACTACAACAAAACTGGCATTTTTCCACAAGTTTTTTTTTTTTCATGACACAAATTGATGGAAAATACTTACATTTTTTGACAAATTTCATCCATGGAAAAAAGTATGCTCTTTTGTCTCGATTCACACTCTATGATTTGGAAATCGTGGGTAAAACTATCTTTTGTGACGAAATTGTGTCGTCACAAATAAATAATAACCTTTTTCCTATGAAAATCTCAAAGCATTTTTTTAAATATTACAGATGATTTTTAAATTAAATCAAATGTTTAAAAATAGTTTAAAAATGTTAAATGTATAAAATTATTTTAATGGGATAATTTTTAGGTTTTTTCTAAATTCTTTCTCTCACGTAATTTCGTCTGCCCATCCGCTTTCGTGCCGAAGGAAATGGGATTCAAACCCAATGATATTTTATATAATATTCACTATTTTAATTCATCACTATTTTTAATTCTTTATAAATATATAATATTCACTATTGTATATTATCACAAAAGTTCAGTCAAAGGATTAATATCTGAATTCAGCAATCTGTGTTTATTTTCATTTCAATTTATCTAGGAGCCCTTGACCACTGTGATACTCTGTTTTAATCCTTAAATCTAGATTCAAATTTTAAATTCACACCTCACCTTAGTGTCTGCGTCTTAAATATAAAGGATATGTGTATTTGACATATAATCACTCCAACTTAGATACCGGTTTGTGCATAAATTAGGTTAAAATCTTGTTCATATCTACGAGCTTCTGTGTTCCATATTAACTCCAATTTGATTTGTGAGGGTGTTGGTGATATGGTTTGTGAAGTGTTGGGTCTTGTTGAGTGATTGTATTAGATATGTATGATAATTGATATGTATAGAATTATGTATATTGAATATGTTGGTTATGATGAACTAAGAAGAAGTTATGTGTTGGGTGGGTATTGAATGGGAGTTGTAGGTGCTTTCAACATATTTTGATAGAGTTTGTTTCTTAACAAGGTGGTATACTTCTTTATATATGTCCTCTGTTACATTTACTTGGTTACAAGTTTATGCTTGTTAGAAATTTTTTTTTTATCGAAGAGCCGGCAGCCCCACTCATAGTGGTTTCATCCTAGATTTATTGTTATGTTCTCACTTATTGCGGAGGAATATCGTGCTTACAGTCAAAAATCTGGAAGATAACAAAAAACCTCCCAAATACTAACCAACTGAATTGAAACAAAACTTAATATGTGGACTATATTGTTGTTGGAAATATTCATTTTTGTAAACATGTATAATTTAATGGGATAATTGTTAATTTTTATTGATATATTCTTTACACACTTTGAAGATGATGACAAAAGATGTCATTTGGAACTCAAGTATTTATTCAAAATTAAAAGAGTAGTTAGATGAGTTTTGCCTAAACAATGTTATGTTTTTTTTTTTTTTTCTATTTTTTCTCTCTTTATTTTTCCTCTTGTGAACTTCATACATGTTGATTTTGATGATTATAAATTTAGTTGAATATTGATTAGTAGGTGTGAAACAATATCATTGTTTTTTTCCTGAATTCTTTTACCATTTCCACGAATACATCTCGCGGCAAATACTTTATTTTTGTCAGAAAAAGCTTTTCCCACCAAATGTTCTAGCGAGTAATATTAATACTCACAAGTATGTCCCGTAGTAATTTACAGTAATGGATATTTCAAAAGAATCAAAATCCACAAATCAAGTTTGTGGCAAATAGTACTAAATTCTACAAGATTTGGTTTATTTGCCACCAATATTTCTATTTTTCCCGTGAATAGTTTTGTGAGAAAAACTAGCTTTTTTCCCACAACTTGAAGCTTTTGTTTTGTGGGAAAAAAAAAATTATCCTACCAATTTTATTCTACGAATATCACACAACACAATTTTGTAAAAAAAAATTATTTTTTACAAAAACTATATTTTTATCCACCATAACCTTTTTTAGAAAAAACCATCAATTTTTGTAGTATGGGCAAGGTTCTAAAAGGTAAGAGCTTGCAACCTTGTGGTTCAGGCTCTTCCAAGAAAGGGAGAATGTCATGGAGGTAGGAAGAGGCAACAGTCGAATATAGTCAATGTGGTATTCAACTTTAATAGTACTGGGGTATTTAGTGGTGTTGATGGGTCGCAACGTTAGCGTTAATGATACGGTGACGGGTGAAAGAAGGCAAGATCTTGATTATATGTTGATTTATTTTTTTATTAATAAAACTTATTTCTTTAAAAAATTCCAACCTAAAATTGTGGGAAGGGCGGCAGCCGACATTCACCCTCCTCCTTGCTCTTTTATTTGTGTATTATATATTTCTTAAGTTTTAAATATTTAAGGTTGTATTTTATGTCATTTAGAAAAATCCTTGTATTTTTATTTTTCATGCTTTTTTTAATTAATTCCTTTGGTTTAAAAATGTTTTTAAGATTTTTAAATCTCTAGTTTCATAGTGGAATGTTTGGTCCCATTTTCCTTGGGACTATTTAAAAAATTGAGGGGATTACTATTTAAGAAAGCTATAAATCTAAAAAATGATAAATTTAAAAACAAATAATTAGTCCTATAAACTTTTGAGATTACTTTTAAGTTAAAAAGGATTCTATACTATCATTACTCATGCTTTATATTTATAATTAATTTGTATGCTGGGTTAGACTAAGGTTAAAATAAATTTATAATTTAATATATGACATATCAATTTATAAGACTTAATTATAAAATCATTTTTATAGAATATCCTAACATTTTTTTTTAAAATTAATTACAAAATAATTCACACACGGAAGAGATAGGTGAGTAATGACATTGTCAATCCCGTTCCAATCAGCTAGCATTGAAATTTTGATGGTGGCCCATGCAATGCTCATTGATGGGAGCTCCCTCCGAGTTTGCATCATTACCTGCCCTTCTTTGGCCCTTTCTCATCTATTTATAATTATGTCGCTTTAATACTCTACGGGTCAAGTCCGTAGATTTGTATTTTGTAGACACTCGGGGATAGTTTTAGAATCTAAAATTTGACTTGCACAAAACTTGATCGAGAGACGAGAACAAAACTTTATTTTTTCTCTTTTTTAGAAGTATTGCTATATACAATTTTTTTTTGTATATTTTTTGGGCACTCCACTCATATAATTGGTTTTTATATTTTAAAAAACTGATACAACTAATCATACTGGTAGAGTGCATAAGTGAGTGCAAAAAAATGATTGCATATAAAATTTTCCTTTTTTCTATTTCCTTTGTTTTAGTCAGAAATAATTTGAAAATTAAGGTCACAATTTGTATAGTAAGATGAAATATGATAATTTTATATGAAAGTAAAAAATTTAATAATATATTATTAAAATATTATTTTTTAATATTATTATTATAAAATTTAAAAAAAAAATTAAATTTTTTTATTACATTTTATATAAGAATTTGAAAAATTATAGTAATAATATGAGACAAAATAAGATGAGATGAAATAGTTTTTGACAAAAATATGACATTACATATATTAAACTATTAACCTATTTATATTATAGTATAAGTATATTATTTTATAATAACTAACACACACTAGTATAACATTGAAGTTAACTGATCTATATAAATTCTAGACTTTTTATATGAGTATATATTATCAAATTTGTGAAAATGTATTCACAAGAGTAATATATATAATATTTGTGATGCCCCTAGGCCCGTGAAATTCGAAAAAGACTAAAGTGTCGTAATATGCATCTCAAGATTACACATCTCTCATTCATTACTATTAATATGCAATGCACATAACATGAGTTTAGATATATGCGATAATGTAGAAAAAAAAAATTCAAATCTAAGTAAAGATTGAGTAATTAGAATATAAAGAAAACTATTAATCTCAAAAGTACTTGTTCAAAAATTCTCCTAATACAAAGTGTTTTAAATCTCAACTCTAGATATCACGTTCCCAATATCCATCAAAAGTCAAGGATGATATATAAGCTACTCAATCTTCCAAATACAATGTTTCTTCTGACTCAATACTTCTCGAATTTCCTTTATACGCTCAAGTAGCATTGCAAGTCAATGATCGTGGCTTTGAGAGTATCTCCCTAAACACGCTGAGAGCTAGAGGCAACACTACCCTCACCCTTACTAGAGTTTTCCTTGCTAAGCTCGTTTTTAGTCTTTAGGGAATCTGAGTGCTTTCATCTCGCCATCATTTTCTCTTAACCTCTCACAATTTCTACTATTCTGAGAGGAATGGTAGTGAAAACTATCTATCGTATTGAGATTTGAAGAAATTTCAGAAAGTTAAACCAATAATGTACAAAAAGATAATACAAGCATTTATAGGCAAACCATGAATATGAATGCATGCACATGACCTTGATAAAAAAAAAAAAAAAACTATTTCTTTATTGAGAAATGATATTATCAGTCATGAAATGTGTAAACAATGTGCAATCATTTAAAAAAAAAGTAGGGTCTACTAAATTAGTTTTTTTTTTCATGTAAACTCTACATTTATTCATTTTTTTCATGTGGGATCCACATTTACTCACTTTTTAAAAGCGATTGTGCAATGTTCATGCATTCCACGACTATATGTAGCATTATTGTTTATTCTTATACGTGTTTTCTTAAAACATTAACAATGTAATAATATAATAAAATGACAAATACCCATGTAAGAACATCGTTGTTCAATTCATATCAATTGCTTATTTTCACGAATCCATATAACAATGTGGATGGATGCCTCACGGCTTTCCTATACACTATAGGCTCCCTGCTGGTTACAACATCATATTGTCGGCCCTCTAGATCGAGTATGAGTAGTACTTAAGAGATTATATGATACAAAATTTTGCAATTCACATTCACCACATTTCTAAAGCAGTTCACCCATTGCAGCTACTAGCGTTAGGTGCTACTTCATTCCAAAATCCTTTAAAAAGAAGCCATTCCAATTTAAACACTCCAATTTAAGTACCCCAAAGTGGATAGACAAGTTCCATTAAGATATTCCTCCATCCTAACCTATAGGGTTGTGACAAAGCTATTTCTTTAATGCACAACCCAAAAATCATGTGACATGTGACCATGTAACTTTCATGCACAATGTCATGTACTTATGCCAAATATAAAGAGTGGTCCACTTTTACAACTTGAAAGAATTAGAACATGCAAAAACATATACTTAAGTATAACATATGGAAGCTCAATAATGCATACACCATTTTTCAAACATGTCATTTGAATCAATAAACACCATTTGAGCATAGCATGTACATATAAAATATAAACCATACTATGTGACAAGTAACAATTCCATAGTCCAATTTGAAAGACAAAATGCAAAGTTTACACAAGACAAATAAATTATCCAAGAGTAAGTTAAAGGCTAACTTACAAAGCTTCAAAAGTATTATTTTTCCTATGACGCAAGCTGAAAGTGTATACTTATCAAATCAACAATACTTCGAACTAAACGTGTGTCATGTTCTAGGATTTAACCTTATTCGGTACTAGGATTTCTTTTCTCACTTTGTAACCCTTCCTTTACCTTGAGCCTCATAGACTTATGCCTTGAGGAAAAACTATAGGCCGAGTGATATTAGCACTTCCCTTTCTCGGTAGAACCCATATTGGCTTGGTTCTAGTTGATCCTTGTAGCCTAATGGCCATTTTTGTGCATTGTGAAAGGCGTATACTTGTGTGTGTACATCAACTCTATGGGCAAGAGTTCCTTGAAGATGTGCAATGATTTATAAGTTGTGTCTTACTAGAAGGAAGACCTTAATGGAAACCTTAGTGGTGGCCGAAAGTGACCTACCCTACAATGGTTCCTTCATTTCTATTTGGCCATTGATGATTTAGGTTCTTTGAGAAAATCATAGGCAACTCATACTCAATAAGATTAAGCATGGTTGAAGAAACTACTCCATAAATCCCATTAGATTTTTTGCAAGGCCATAGCACACATCCCTTGCTCTTCTCTCAAGCCAAACTTTCTTCAGCTTACAAGTACTTTCAAGTGCCTGTGTTTTCATGAAAAGAGATAGAAACATGTAGACTCTCACACTAGTAACCTCTCCAACGTGATGTATGAATCTTCCTTCCTATGCTTGTGCGCAAAGGGCGTTTGGTTGGAAGAAAAATAATGATGAAATTTCTTTCCTTAAGGTAGGCGAGATAGAGCAAGGAGAGGAGAGGAAAATTTAAACCTGGGACAAAATGACCTTTGGTGTGCCTTCAATGGGGGTAGGATGCCAATTCTATTAATATTCTCCTTCATTACCTTCCTCATTTCCAAATTTTTCTGTCTCCCATCATCACTTCTGTTGTGGAAATCAAAGGGTCCCTTTGTGCTTGGATGCCATGTGGCATCTTGCTTCTTCCCTGGATAGTCGAAACTCTAGATGTTCCTCATCAAGATTAGATCTTTTTAGAATATCTAGGGGCTCGTGCATGGATGCCATTTGGCAAGTAGTGTGTGAGTCCCTTGCCATAGTCGAAATCCCTTTTCCCCCCTTCCTTCTTCCACTATTATAAGATTAATAAACTTAAATAACAAGTTTAGAAATTTAGCATATAATAGATAAAATATAATATAAAAAATTATAAATATAACTAGTCTGGTTCAGTGTAAATTGGTTTTCAAATTTAAAAACTAGCACCGCACTAGTTTAGGACTAGTTTTAGTTCTTGAAAATCGCTATTGCACCAGACTGCTTGCAAACAGAACTGTATCCACTAGTTCAATCTGGTCTTGTTCAATCGATTTTTAAAATTTTTTTCCACCCCTATATATGGTTGAATAGAAGCCATTTGATCTCGATTTTGTATTTTTTTCCCTCAACGGAATTGTAGAGGCCGAGTGATTAATGGGATATGGCACGCACTTTCCTACTTCTTGCCTTGAGTCCAATCCCATAGTTCCTCCCCCTAATAATAGTCTCCCATGTAGCGCTGGACTATACTTCTAGATCAGATGATATGACCTACAAGTCTACATTTTTTTCTCTACAAGCTCACTCCAGACATGATATCTCAGATGAAGTATGGGCCTCTGCGTACAACACCTATTATCTTTGAGCATCTTTGCAAAATCCCCAAGAGCTCTGACATTGGTCTTATTATTGACTGGTATTCATCCTTTGACCATTGCTGGTCTTTGACGATACTTAAGAGCGTTGTCAACTATCCTTTCCTAGAACTACTAGCCTTTTCATCTCTTTATTCTCACTCGAATAAAGTCTTTGTACAATCTTTGTTTGCCCGATGCAGGTTGAAAAGTCTTTTATCACCCTGTGTGGAATGTGTCTGCCAAACTTTTTACATTATTGTGCTTAGCCTAATTTGCACTAGTTGCCCTTTGCTAGGTTGTTGCCTGATATCTCATAGTACCTTTTATGTGGAAATGTGGGAAGAGTCTCTTCTCTTACTTCAGCACAATCGTAACAAAATTGGCAAACATAATTAACCTAATTGTTTTAGATATTTATTTTTTTATATCACTCTCATATAACTTTTAGTATTTTTTTAATATTCTATTGCTTCTAATGATAAATATGGTTAAGTATTTTTATTCAAATTAAATTAGAGAAGTTTTCTTCAATCTAATCTATTTGATTGATATGAAAATTTTGAACAAATTTAAATGTTAGCTTCTCTATGGACATACATCCATCAATCTCAAAGAAAACCTATGTGCATCTCACACTTCTAAATGAAACAAAAACTTAATAAATTAAACCAACTTATAGGAAATATTTGTTCATATAGTATTTCCAAGAATTTTAAATATCAAACGGAAATCCATAAAAATCATAATTTTGTTTTTAAGAACTTTCATGTAAATTGTTAAGAAGATGGGCATGTTTGGGTAACATCAAAATTTTCAAAGTTTCTCGTTATTTCATTCCCATTATAAGAAAAATAAACAGAAATAACTAATCTGTTTACATCCAAAATGACTATTTTCACTAAAAATAACTTTTTGTGACGTTTTTTTCCAATTTTTTGTGATGAAATTTGACGTCACAAAATGACTATTTTCTTATTGTGTCCCAAACATACTTCAACACAAAATATTATCCAATTTCATCTCCATATATTCTTTACTTAAAAAAAAAAAAATCAAATTTTACGATCTTAATTAAAACTTTTATAAATTCTAAAATAAAATTAATACAAAAAATATATATTTAAACAACTTTTAGGCCCGGTTTAAATTCAAAACTCTTCTCAACTCATATTTATTTCATCGTTACACTTTAACAATTTTTCATACAAAACACAAATTTTTATACATATTTTTCAAATCCCAATTCAATTTTTTCAAATTTCAAAATAATAATAATAGTAAAAAATAAACTAAACTTATCTCAACTCATCTTATCTCTGAATCCAAACGGGATCTTAAACTTTATATTCACTTTCACAAAGTCCAATCCATACTTATTTTAAAAAAATATTCATATTCAATTTCTTCTCTCTTATTTATAAAATTTAATTTAAATAAATTCTCAAAATTCTCAATTTAGTTCTGCTACTATATATGCCCAAAGGTTCAAAGGTGCTGACCGAAGCATGTGACTAAAGAGTGCATTTGCTTCTTTTGTTTTTTTGGTCTTTTTTTCACTCAAGCATTTTCCTTCGCCAATATTTCAGTCAAAACATTCTTTATATCCAAATAGGTTCTTAATTCTACTATGATGTGTAGGAATGTAGTCTCTTCTTATATTTTGGAGGACAACAGTGCTACAGACAAACGTCTGTAGCAAACGGGAGACAAACAACAATGCCACGTCAGCCGATATTTAAATTAAAAAAAATCATGAAATCAAACCTCTTCCCATTTACATAAAATCTAAACACAATCAAATTGATGCAGCCCCATGGGACCCAAAAAATGAAAGTTCATTTATTCTTTCTGCCACAGTTGAAAACTTGACTTTTCTTCTTCTTCACTTCCTAATTTTGATGGTTAAAACTTACTGCCTTGTCCGCCATTTTTATCGTTGAAGATCGGCACTTCACTAGCGTGCAAAGGCTATAGAGATTAGAGAGACAAGCACAAAAACACTCGCTTTAGATGAGCCGTTGGGAATAGATGTACCGAAAAGGTTGGATTGAAGCTTCCTGGAGTTAAGGATCAAAGTTTAGAGCACATTGAAAACAGACGAGAACGAGACTTGACCAAAAAATAAATAAAATCAAGAGCACATGAAAATGATTTTGGTGGAGGGCGATTCGATTCTCTATGAATGAGCAGCGGGATGGAGACGATGTTGTCAAGCCTCTTCGTTCATTCTCCTGGTTCATTCTCCTCGTTTTCTTTGATGAAAATGAGTAATGGAAATGAAGATGAAGCCCTTCGTTCATTTTCATCTTTTGTTTATTTTTTTCAATAAAAAAATAAATATTAATGTTTGGTATGCAATTTGTTACGCAAAGCTGCTTGTACCTAGCAGCTCTCCGCCATTTATCCTCATCGGAAACCCATCCTCGTCGGCGTCTTGGTCACAATCCTCAGAGACCCCTTCATCCTCGTCGGTGCCAAATCTCTTCATCCTCGTCGGAGACCGCTCCAGACCTCTTCATCCTCGTCGGCGCTAGACCCATCCCTCGTCGGGCACCTCTTCATCCCTTGTCGGCGCCAATTTTTGTGTTTCCCTTGAATAACAGTTAAGTCACCAAACGTAAAACTTAAAAGCTAGAATCCGCCGGAGAGATCTCAGATTTACAGTGCTTTGCTCCACCCTCTCCTTTTGACTTTGTTCGAACAAAGGAACAGAACATGGTTAAAGAAATGAGGAGAAGAAGAGGATGTGGGTAGCAGTTGTGGGCATGGATTCACTGAGCGAGAGAGCCGCCATGATGAGAGAGTCGCTACAAAAGAGCAAGACCATCACTGACAAAGTCGTCTCCATCCTTGGCTCCTTTGACCACTGTCTCTCTATCCTCAAGACTGCCATGCGTCCTACTCAGATCCCATTTAGGGTCGGGGTCAAAAAACTCTCCGTCGAGGGGGAGGAAAGGTTAGTAGTTTGGGTTCGAAGGGGAACCAAGTTTCGTGGTGGCTTCGTTCGTGGGGGAGGGGAACTAGGCCACAGGAGAGAGCCATGAACCAGGTCGTGGGGGAGGGAAATGAGGGAGGCAACCATTTACTTACCTTCTAACCAAACGCTGTGTTTAACATTTATGCCACGTCACTGTACCACGTAGACTAGTTTGTCTCCCGTTTGCCTCAACCCGTTTGTCTCTATCATTTTACTTTGGAGGAATACTAATCATTTTCCCACATTGCATATTTTGTATATTTTAAAATTATTTTTTTATTATTTTTAATTATTATTAAATTAATTAAGATATTCTACTTATCATTTATATACTACATACTTATTTTAAGAAAATTGAAAAGATAAATTAAAATATGTGTAGTGTGTAATGTATGAAGACCATAAATAGAATTATTTATATATTTGGCGTAAAAATAAGAAATCACTAATGTTTTATATAGACTTATTTGGATATTGAGATAAAATAAAATGACTTTAGATTAAATTAAAAAGTCAAATGAAATATTAATTTTTAATATTATTATTATTTTAAAATTTGAAGAAAATTAAATTCTTTATTATATTTTATATAAAAGTTAAAAAAATTATAATATTAAAATAAAATAAAACCGTTTCTCATCCAAACGAGTAGAAAACAAATCTTTTTGCAACATTTACAAATGAAATTGACGGAAAATCCGCGTTTTATATTACTCCCAACGCGGCAAGGATTTTCATTCATCCGGAGGCTGGCTCTGTGCTACATATGACACATCAAACATAAAACCATAATGTTTTCATCTCTTTTTGTTTTTCTTAAAAAACAAAAAAACAGTAGTTAACTGTTCAATGTTCATTGCTTAACACCAAACCATAACCCATTAAAAAGAGGGGAAAGCCCATTAAAAAGAGGGGAAAGCATAAGATAACGATAGAGATTAAAAAATAGGAGACTTCAGTTAATACGATGCAGAATTAAAAAAAAAAAAAAAAGTGAGAGAGAGAGAGAGAGAGGACAACTTCAGATAATAAAAAATAAATAAAAATTAGGAGAGAGGAAGGAAATTTTTAAATATAAATAATATTAGACATTCATACACACATATATATATATATATATATATTAATATTAAAGTTAAAAGATAGATCTAGGCTCTATTTAAATTTAAGGATGAGATAAATCGAAATGAGTGTAATTTATTTTTTAATATTATTATTATTTTGATATTTAAAAAAAATATATTAAAATTTAAAAAAAGTATTGAAATTAAAAAATGTGTATAGAAATTTATATTTTATATAAAAAATTATAAAAATGTAATAATGAGATAAAAATGAGTTGTGATGAGTTGAACTCATATTGTTATCCAAACCGGACCTTAATAAAATATTAAAATTTAAAATAAAAAATATATAAAAAATTAATTAAAAAATATAAATACGTATATAAATGCACAATATTATTTATTTGTTGTATTACTACGCGTATAACAGCTAGCTCTCGCACTCTCGCACTCTGTGGAGAGAGAGGACGACTTCACAGGGAAGAAAGAAAAAAGAAGAAGAAGAGAGAGAGAGAGAGGAGAACTGTCTGCGTATAACAGCTAGCTCTCGCACTCTGTGACCATTAAAAAGGACCTCTGCCCCTTCCCCCCTGTGTTTCCTTCTTATTTATCTTTTCGGCTCTCCAGTTCGTTGTAGAGATACATACTGCAGCTCTCTCTCCTTACTTCGCCTGCACCTCTCCATCTCTCATATGGTCTATACATTTTAAATATAGACACAGATTAGAACAAAACCGTAACATCCACAAACTCTTTTCCTACTGAGTCAAAGATCAGAGAGACGATGGGGTGCTCTCATCTGGGTTTTCTCCTGATGTATTGCTTTCTACTTGTGGTTCTTGCTTCTGAGTCACCTAAGAGTCTTCCAATCATGACCTTTGATGAAGGGTATACCCAGCTTTTTGGTAGTGATAATCTGGCTGTCCATCGGGAAGGGAAATCGGTTCATCTTTCTCTGGATGAGAGGACAGGTTGTTTATTAGTTTTTTCTCATTTTTTTGGCGTATTATGAAGGTTGTACTGTTGGTGCCTTTGACTGATTTTCTTTCTCATATGATGGTTGTCGATCGTTTAGGGTCCGGATTCGTATCCCAGGACCTTTACCTTCATGGGTTTTTCAGCGTTTCAATTAAGCTTCCCGCTGATTACACTGCTGGTGTTGTGGTTGCGTTTTATGTGAGTATACTATTTCGTTATCTGATAGACCCTAAAATTATTGTTCTTTCTTAAATGTTAAGGTTGTTCTTATAGTTGGATTAAGTTAGATTATATAACAATATTAAGATCTTAAAATATTATATAACAATATTAAGCAGAGTGTTTTCTTTTCTTTTCTATTTTGTATTAAATTTATATGGCTTTTTCCCCCGTTTATTGGGGCTCTTGTACTCAGCCGAATAACTTCGTTAACCAGAGCAAGATGATTTGTTTAGAAGTCTCGTGAAGCCAGAAAATATGATCCACCAAACTATTATCGGCGTGAAATTCTTAGGATATGATAATATGTATTTTTCTAATTTTTTAAGATCCACCAACCTATTATCGGCGTGAAATTTTTAGGATATGATAATATTTGTTTCCTATTTTTAAGAACTCTATACCATGATATATAACGATTTTATTTTGCTTGGTTTACAACTCGATGCCTTAGTAGAGGAGCAACCAGATGGCCTTATCTTTAAACTTTTTAATTTACCTTTCAAGATCATTAACAAAGATTAAGTTTGGTATTTTGATCAGTTCGTACACTGGAGGAAAAATTTTAGAAGATTATCACTTTTGCTGGAACGAACAAATCCGTTTGTAATTCTTAGTCATGCTTATATTTGGATGGCAGATGTCAAATGGTGATATGTTTGCGAAGAACCACGATGAAATTGATTTTGAGTTCTTGGGTAACATCAGAGGCAAAAACTGGAGGATTCAAACCAATATTTATGGCAATGGAAGCACTAACACAGGCAGAGAAGAGAGATACAATCTCTGGTTTGATCCCTCTGACAATTTCCATCAGTACAGCATTCTCTGGACTGATTCTCAGATCATGTAAGAATCAATTAATCAATACCCGCTGCACCAGTTTTGGTTCCTCTCTTTTCGTTTTATTTTTTTCACGGTTAAACATCTAGTAGTGAGTGCTGCTACTCAGCCCCAGCCCCATCATTTTGCTCCCTCAAAGTTACCACTAGTTCAAATTAGTTTTTTATATATATATTTTTAAATTTAAAGAAGAATATACAGTGGTAACATTTTTAACCATTTAAAAAAAAAAAAATCAAATACACTAGTGCTAAGAAAAAAGATGGGAATTTTTCTGTCTTTAGAAACTTGATGCGTTGCCTCTTTGTCTTCTCTGCTATAGAAAAAGCATCTTCTTTGTTTTTTTTCCCTTTTAATTTCTTCTTTGTCTTCTTCTTTTCAATGAACCTCTTTCATCAATGTCAGTTTTCCTTTAATGGACATAAGCTGGGATGCTCTGTTTCCTTGATTGAAAATGTTAGTAAAAGCTCAGAAATGATGTTTGGGTTATACATTTTCTAGATATATGTTTAGATGTGATTGACCCTAATACAACCCAGTAATTTAAGCCGAGTTTATAGACCAGGTAACCAGAGTAAGAATTTGGTTTAGTTAGATTCAAATTTGGCCTATTTTTCTTTCGCAGTTATATCAGCAATCAAATAGAGGATAAGGGATTTCTAGTTTTTCTGGAGCATTCTATTAACCTCTGTATTTAGATTTTCAATTTCTACAAGTACAGGACAAGTACAGTTCACTAATTGTGTTCTATTTCCTGGGTCTGTTTTTTCGTTGTAGCTTTTATGTAGACAACGTTCCCATCAGAGAGTTCAAGAGAACAGAATCTATGGGTGGCGATTTTCCTTCTAAGCCAATGACTTTGTATGCCACAATATGGGATGGGTCTGATTGGGCTACCAATGGAGGCAAATACAGAGTCAATTACAAATATTCCCCCTACATGGCTGAATTCTCTGATTTTGTCCTCCATGGCTGCGCAGTTGACCCCATTGAACACTTAGCAAAGTGTGACAATCCTCAAAGTTCTGAAGCAATTCCTACTGGTATCACATCCGTGCAAAGAATTAAAATGGAAAGTTTCAGAAAGAAGCTCATGACATATTCTTATTGCTATGATAGAGTTCGATACAAAGTTCCTCCGGTCGAGTGTGTGATTAATCCCCAAGAGGCAGAGAGACTCAGGATCTTTGATCCTGTTACATTTGGAAGTGGCCGACGACACCATGGAAAGCGACACCACCGTGGCAGAATAAGCCAGGTGGAGGCTACTTCTATTTAAGAAGGTTTCAGTATTTATTTTGTCATATGCCACTCTTGTCATCTTAGTTCCCCTTAGATTTACTCGGGTCAGGTTTTTATTTTTTCATTTGTACAGTGAGCAATATATTTATTGAGGGTGGTAAGAAGTATTATGTGGTTGATGGTGGATGGTATGTGTATAGAGTTCTTTCTTTCCTTTCAGTCCCCTGTTATGTTATCATTAATGAATTCTTTAGAAATTGAATGTGGTGATGATTTCTATACTTTATAACACCTCGCCGATGGGTTCCATAATTATTTTAGCATCTGTGGTTATACTACTACATAGACGTGTTAGGTGTGGATTTCTGTTATTTCTGGTCACTGTTCATAAATGTTTCCTTTACCTTAGACGTGTCTTTTACTATCATTGAACTGAGTTTAGGATGCCACTTGTGTGCTTGATTATTAAGAAAAGAGGATCTTGGTTTCGTTCATGGGCCAAACGGCAAACAGGTCTTTACCGGATGTGAGCACCACCGTAGTGTTGGACCCTATCTGATGTCCAGCATTTGGATAGAAGATTTAGCACCTCTAGTACTCAAAGTTGGGTGCAAGATTATTTTGAATAAATAAAAACTGAAATATTTGAGAAAATACTTAAAAGATAAGTCCATCGGTTGGAAAGTGGTTGTTAGAAAAACTGGGAGTGTAAAAAAACAATCAAAAAATTGGTAAATCAGCCTGGATCAGTTCAAACCAGATTCGTTAGATCAGATTTGAACAAATCCGGTTTCGAACCGGTTTTTAAAATTATAAAATCGGTAAGATTCAGTTTGGTTTTTGTTCTGGCCATTTTGGAATCGGACTAGACTGAATCGATCCTATTAACTATATATTTTAAATTATTATTTTAATATTAAATATATAATAGATTTTTATATTTTATATAATTTTTATATATGATACATAATAATATAAATTATATTCATATATAAATAATATTATAATATTTATAAAATAAAGATTTAAATTTAAACATGAAATTAAAACAGCTTTTTAATATAACAATTTTTTTTATATGACAGTTTTTTATTAGTCTAATAGATTTTTATAATAAACTACATTTTTTTAACAAAATACATTTTCAAACTACTTTTTTAAAAAAAAAAAAAAACAGATTTGTTTTTGAAAATTTAAAATTTATTAAAACTGAAAAACTGGACCAAAACCAGTAAAATTGGTATTACCTATTTTGAGAAATAATTGGGGCGTAATTGGTTTTGCATTTTGTAAAATCGATGACACCGATTTGGTTCTATATTTTGACCAAAACTAGATCGAACTAGACCGATTATATCCCTAAGAAAAGCCGTACATAACATAAGCATTTATCTCAAGTGACAAATTATTAATAAAGTGTTTCGGCCTAAGTCTCTGCCTGTTTTATTGTTTCTTGTTCATTTCATTGAGAATAAGGTTTTTTGGTCACTTGGGTTTGATTATTTTATCTTCTTATATTGTAACCCCCAAGTGGAATGATGGTATCACGGTATTTTTTTGCCATAAGTGATGATTTTATTAATAAATTTGGAATATGAGTCATTATTGGATATGTAATCCTAACTTTTCTTAAAAAAAAAATATTGTTACAACCATAAAGAGATTACTTTTATTTAATCTCACAAACTGATATGGATTCATGTAATCTATTAGATCTATTTTACAATAAAATTAATTTTATAATTTGACGAAATACATTATGCCACATCATTTTGTTAATTCATTTGTGACTAGTGTATTTTCCATGTCTAATATATACACTTTCAGCTTACTTTGAATACATTAAAAGCTTTGTGAGTTATTTTACCATTGGATAACTTATTTACGCTCTTGCGTAAATTTTGAATCTTACTATTGTTTTCTATTGCTATTGATAATAACATGTTTGATTGTGATCTATGCATGTTGAAAGTTTGTATTGAATAACACGATTAGTTTTCTAATCGAATTGTATATGCTATATTGAATTGCCAAGAATTCTTTTATGCTTATGTATCTAAATGTTTAAATTCTTTTGGGTTATAGATGTGATATCATATATCATAAGGATAAGGGTAGATGGTATATGAGATCTTACGTGATTTGGAATGAGAAATTATTACTCTTTATAAGGTTCCAATAGAACTCCAATTGTATCATTTACTAGTCCTTTGGAGTATAGATCATGTGGTTTGAGTTTTCTATTAGAGCATTACAAATGGTATCAGACCTATCTGAACCATAAATATGTGACTTGAGTCGTGTCACCTACGATGGACTATCCCGATGAGGATGTTGGAAATTTAATAGGAGTAAATTGTAACATCCTATATGATAAGGATAAAGATAGGTAGCATATGAGATCCTAAATTACTTGGAAAGAATAAATTATTGCTTTTTATAAAGTTTCAATGGAGCTCTAAATGTATCATTGACTAGTCATTTTAGAGCATAGGCCATGTAGTTTAGGCTTTCCATTGAGGCGTTAAAATTTGGATGGAGGATGAGATTTGGTAGAAGCAATTTGTCAAATGACGGAGACCATGAAGCACCGACAACAACTAATTATAAGTCAAAACTCTCATCTTGGGAGGCAAGAAAATCGAGGTTACTTGTATGAGAAATTCCTAATTTACAGATATCATAGTTTCATGGGAGTCGAGGGACGCCTGAAAGCCAATAAGTGGCTATTAGATCTCGGTGAGACCTTTGAGATCAGCAATTCTACAGAGAAGCAAAGAGTACAATACGCAAGGCATCTACTTCAAGGAGGAATGGCCATATAGTGAGACACTAAGTGACAACTCTTAGTAAGAGAATTAGGCATATTACTGCTTTGACTTGCGAAAGTTCAAGAAGGAATTTGACAATCAATTTTTCCTTGAATAGATAAAACACAGAAGGCCCAAGAGTTTGCCGCTTTGGTACAAGGCAACCTAACTGTCGAACAATAACTACCAAGAACTAATTAACATGACCATGATAACTAAAGCAAAATAACGAAACGTGGTAGCTTAGATTAACTTAGAATGAAAAATGGCTTCTTTTTCCTCTGTAGAAGGAGATAACGCCAAAATAAGAATTACCTAAGGTGCCAATAGGGCAAAGGCATTATAACAGCCCCACCTACCATTTGTAAGAAATGTGGTTTAGGTGTATGTTACTGATGCGGTCAATCCGAATATATAATACACGAATGCTCTCAAAATACACAAGGTGAAAATGCTAATTGCCCAAGCCTTTCTGTTATCACTCTTAGAGAGATTAACGAGGAAATCTCTAATGATGAAGAAGCGAGAGTTATTGTGACAACCCGGATTTTAGATATCCGCTTAATTTCCATGTGTGGGATGATTATGTTTCTCCAAGACTATTTTTAGGAATTTTGGAATATATGTATAAGATTCTTATATTGAAAGGTTGGGAATAAGGTTGGGTATAAGTGTGACTTGTGTTAAGGTGGAAAAGTGCCTAGACCCGAGACTTCGCTCAACTCTCGCTTGATGTCTGGCTCGAGCGAAATACAGGGACAGACAGACGTCTTTTAGTAGAATGGTCATAACTTGCTCATTTGAGGTCGGATTTGAGTGATTCAAGAGGCTATGGAAAGATAAGAGGATTATCTACAACTTTTATGTTTTGAGGTTTAAGAGATAAGGACTTAATAAAATAATAAATGGAGATTGAAGTATCAGGTCTGAATTGGAGATAGATAAGTATTGACTTGAAGTTGACTAAGAACATTGGATAAGATTAAGCCTTTGGATTATTTTCTTAGTTATCCTAAGATCTGGACAAGTGTGTGGAGATATGGAAAATGAGGAGATTTTATTTAGTGAATTTCGTGTGAAATAAGATGAATCATCTATCCAATACTTGGTGTACCCGGATTGGTGTTCTCGGGCTCATCTGTCGAGTTTTATTAGAAAAATCATAACTTGGTCATATGAACTCCAAATGAAGTGATTCCAGTTCCTATAGAACCCTAAGACATGGATCTATAACTTTTATGACTGGAGGTTTTAGAGAATCGAAGTGTATCAATGGATTTTTTGGGATGGAATGGGACTGATCTGTTTTAAGTGCAAACTGGAGCTCGAAAATGAATCACTCCACCACATCACCTTAGATGTTCGAATTTGATTGGTTCTCCTCATGGTTATCTGCTAGATACATGTATGAGAGCATGTGTTAGGTGGAGGAAGAGCTTCTAGAAGAATAATTAGCTTAGAACCAAACAAGAGTGAAGGACTAATCTGATTAGCCAAAACAGTCAACTATCCCCTTTGTTTCCAACCAATTGGTAACCAAACCTTGAGAATTAGGTGAAGAGATATTTTCCAGCCACTCTAAGGGTGCTAAGGAGGTCTGGGACGTGTGGCCAAAGAGGAAGAAAATATTCTAGAAGTCTTGAGGATGCAAGGAAAGCCAATGGCCAGCTAAGCTCATCTTGGGTATTTTAGACTTTTTGGAAGCTTACTTGTATATCTATATTTGGTGATTATTTGGGGCCATTGATCTAAGATAATTTTAGATGAGGAAGAAGCATAGCCATAGGATGGAAATCATTGGAGATCATAGAAGATATGGATGATCATTGGATTAGGCAAAGCTGGACAACTCACCATACCCCTTACACGGTTTGAGCTAACCAATTGCTTTGGTTTGTTTCCTTCTCTTTTTCCCCAAGCCATCTATTTCTATATATATATAACCATCTCCAGTCCATTGGAGGCCTTTTGGGGAGGAGAAACTCACGTACACTTGAAGAGGAAGCCAAAGAAAAAGCCTCCTTAACCCTTAAACCTCCAAACTTCTCCTAAGTGAGCTAAGTGGGTACTTTGAGGAGGAAGGTTGCAAGGACTAGTTGGATCATTCAACCAAGCTTTGGAGGAACTTGTAAGTATACAATTTAACTTAATCTTAGCATAGATTAGGTAGATTATTGATGGAATTTAGTTTGTTGTTGGTTGGAGCTTGAATTAGGCTTGAATGATGTGTTTGGAATCTATGGTGTTTTGGATATGATTTGGTGATGGTAAAATGCTAGGAAAATTGTAAGGACCTAGAATTATGTTCTAATGAGTAAAAATAAGGTTGGTGTGAAAAGATTGCTTGGTTTAGGATTGAAAGACCCTTTGAGCCGTGATTTCGCTTGACTGTCGCTTGATACCCCACTCGAGCGAGTTCCAACCCGTGACTTCGCTCGACACTCGCTCGACACCCGCTCGAGCGAGATACCCTGTTTTGCTTAGATTTAGGGTTTTCTTAGAATAGCAGTGGTGTTTCAAATGGGTAGAGTTATAGGTGGAAATAACTCATGTGTATAAGAGAGAAACAAAAAGAAAGAAAACAATTTATATAAAGAATATGTTCCGTGTCATAACGGGGACGGCGAGACGTAACGCCCGGATGATTGACACGAGACTCATCATAACGGGGACGGCGATACGTAACGCCCGGATGATTGATGAGTATGATTGATCAGTTAGTCACGTCATGACGGGGACGGCGATACGTAACGCCCGTATGACTGACGTGCCGGCAGGGACGGCGATACGTAACGCCTGTCGAGATGAGTTAGTCACGTCATGACGGGGACGGCGATACGTAACGCCCGTATGACTGACGTGCCGGCAGGGACGGCGATACGTAACGCCTGCCGTGATATAATAATATGTTCCGTGTCATAACGGGGACGGCGAGACGTAACGCCCGGATGATTGACACGAGACTCATCATAACGGGGACGGCGATACGTAACGCCCGGATGATTGATGAGTATGATTGATAAGTTAGTCACGTCATGACGGGGACGGCGATACGTAACGCCCGTATGACTGACGTGCCGGCAGGGACGGCGATACGTAACGCCTGCCGTGATATAATAATATGTTCCGTGTCATAACGGGGACGGCGAGACGTAACGCCCGGATGATTGACACGAGACTCATCATAACGGAGACGGCGATACGTAACGCCCGGATGATTGATGAGTATGTTGATAGTTAGTCACGTCATGACGGGGACGGCGATACGTAACGCCCGTATGACTGACGTGCCGGCAGGGACGGCGATACGTAACGCCTGCCGTGATATAATAATATGTTCCGTGTCATAACGGGGACGGCGAGACGTAACGCCCGGATGATTGACACGAGACTCATCATAACGGGGACGGCGATACGTAACGCCCGGATGATTGATGAGTATGATTGATCAGTTAGTCACGTCATGACGGGGACGGCGATACGTAACGCCCGTATGACTGACGTGCCGGCAGGGACGGCGATACGTAACGCCTGTCGAGATGAGTTAGTCACGTCATGACGGGGACGGCGATACGTAACGCCCGTATGACTGACGTGCCGATGGGGACGGCGATACGTAACGCCCATCGTGGATAAGAAATAAAAGAAACCTATGGGGTTAAGAAATAAAGTGAAAAGTATAAGTATAAGTATAAGTGAGAAGTATAAGGTTGTATGTGATGAGGGGTCTAGCTAAGATCTAAGGTTGTATGTGATGTTGGGTCTAGCTAAGATCTAAGGTTGTATGTGATGTTGGGTCTAGCTAAGATTTAAGTCTGTATGGTAAGATGAATAATTGATGTGTATGAGTTCCATAAGGTATGCTTATAAGTGATATGTTGATGAGTATGACTATGTGTGGTGATAGTTGAGGTTGTCTATGCTTTATTTCGTTAACTGTGTACTCACTGAGATTTCTTGTAAATCTCACTCTCTGTTGTTTATCTATTTTATCTATCATTCCTTATGGAATGATAGATGTTGTTGCAGGGATAGACAAATTGCATTGAGACCCGATCAGCACGGGAGATTCTGAGGTACCCTGAGGGTCCTATGGAATGCTCCTCTCCGGTTGAGATGACCCCATGTACGTGATCAAGCGAAGAAGTAAGAGTATTGGATGGGTGTAGGATATGGGTTTTGTTTAGAGAAAACTAACTGGGTTATGTAAGAGTAAATACAGAATGTGGTTGTAAATACAATGTTATGAGAAGTGTAATTATAGTATGCCATGTGGTCTATTGATGCGAGAGTTAGATCTCTTTGCTCATATTGGTAATTTACTTCTTCCAGCTACGATCGGCATTGCATTTCATTAGTAAGCTTAGATGCATGCATGCTGCTTTTTATGTTTACGTAGGATAAGTAGCCTTGCGTTGCTTGTCCGGATGCGTCGATTTGCGTTGTATTCAATGCGAAAAATCGGGGCGTCACAGTTATTACGGTATTTTCCCTTAAGTTCCCCTCTTTAGTAAGTAGTTTATTTTATATAATTGTTAAGTAATTGGTAGTGATTACGCATTAGGTAAACATATGAATATATGGTTTGCGCTTTGTTTGACTCCAGCGCTATGTGGTCTTTTGTGTCCGCGATATTTGTACGTACGTGTAACCTACCAACCCATATGTTACCTCAAGCTATAGTAGTGACAATTCTAAATGGATACTTGATCACTTGTAATCGCATATTAAGAAGCTACCCACCAAACCTCGATGAAAGTCGAATTAATCATCTTCAACTTATTAGGATTCAACGTCACTTTAGGATGGACTAACTGTCCAAGCATTACACTAGGATTGATTGCAGGAATGTGGAGGTCATTTTTAATCACCTATAGATAGACAAATTCGTTATATAGGAGGGCCAGTGAAGGCTAACCCTTTGTTGATTTTGACTTTGCAAGCAAGGAAGTGCATCGTCAATAGTGCCATTGCTTATTTAGCATTTGTGCTAGAAGAAAGTGGTAATAGTAAGGAGATTCAAGGGTTACCGGTAGTTGCAGAATATTTGAAGGTCTTCTCGAATGATTTACCTGAATTACCCGCCAATTAAGAGATAGAATTCGTGATAGAATTAGAATCTATCGACCTAGTTTATCACCTTGGGGTGTGTTAGTTTTGTTTGTTAAACAAAAAAGGATGGATCTTTGAAGATGTGCATTGATTATAGGGAACTTAACAAAGTAACTATTAAAACACAAGTATTTGTTACTACATATGTATTGATGACCTATTAGATTAATTACAAGGAACATTGGTGTTCTCCAATATAGACTTAAGGTTTGGATATCACCAACTCAATATTAGGAAGTAGGATATTCCTAAAACAACGCTTCAGCTTAGATATGAGTATTATGAATTTTTGGTCATGCCCTTTTATGACACTCTTAGATTTTGATTGGGATCGGAAGCGTCATAACATGCAATACAAGGTTACCTATCCCCATTTATGATAAATAAAGATGCAATGCACCTAGCATGCATCTAATAATATACAATAATTGCAGCGGATAATTTTTTTTTAAGCAATATTATGAACCAAACTAAAAATACCCCAAATACTTAAAACATGCTTTATACAAAAAGACATAATAAATAACTGAGTTCACAATGCTAGTCCAAAATGGCTATGATCAAATAGTACTGGAGATGCAATTCCATAGTATAAATAGTAACTTAAACTAACTATTATATTAACATTGACGCTGCATCGTCGCTCAGTCAACCGTGTCTAGTTGGTCGAATCCCAATTCTCTTTTAGATCCTGCAACAAGATCTACCATTCGTGGGGAATGGTAGTGGGACTACCACATTGAGATTTGATTACAAATCTCAGCAAAGTTAACAAAAACCCTCCATGTAGATTAATGATGCATGCATGATAGTAAAAACATAGATGCAGAATCAAAGTCATAAATAATCATAGCATAACTTGACATATAGCATGGCATGACTGGCATAACTTTAATTAAAATGTGAACTAAACTTGACTTGATATGACATGTACTTAAACTTGAAATAACGTAAATCTAAACATAACGTGAATTTGAACATACATGAACTTGAAACATAATATAAACGTGAATTTGAACATAACATGAAGGTGAACATAAATATAACATGAACATGACCTTGATCATACATGCACTTAAAACATAGCATAAATGTGAACTTGGAATATAACATAAACGTGAACTTGAAACGTGACATGAATGTGAATTTGAAACATGACATAAATGTGAACTTGAAACATGACATGAATGTGAACTTAAACTTGATTAAATATGAACGTGAACTTAAACATGACTGAACATGAACTTGAATATAGCATGAACGTAAACTTGAAACATAGTATGAACGTGAACTTGAATACAACATTAATGTGAATTCGAACATAACGTGAACATGAACGTGAACTTAAATATAACATGAAGATGAACTTGAAACATATCATGAACATGAACATGAACTTAAACTTGATTTAACATGAATGTGAACATGAACATGAACGCACATAGACTTGAAGCATAACCTGAACGTGACTTGAAACGTATTCTTATCTCATGGAGGTACCACAATGTTCTTGTCTCATAGGTTTACCATGATAGTATAGTCTTATTTTATGGGGTATATTCTTATCTCGTGGGATTTTCATGATAACGTATTCTTATTTAATGGGTTACCATGATAGCATGTTCTATAGGGTTACCACGATAGCATATTCTTATCTCGTGAGGTTTTTACGATAACGTATTCTTATCTCATGGGATTACCATGATAGCGTGCCCTTATTTCATGGGGTTACCACGATAGCATATTCTATCACCACGATAGCATGTCCTTATCTCGTAGGGTTTTCGCGAAAACGTAATCTTATCTCATAGGGTTTCCATGATAACGTTCCTTATCTCATGGGGTTATCACGATAACATATTCTTATCTCGTGGGGTTACCCTGATAACATGTCCTTATCTTATGAGATTTCCATGATAACATATTCTTATCTCAAGGGATTACCATGATAGTGGGTCTTTATTTCATGGGATTATCACAATAGCATATCCTTATCTCGTGGAGTTATCACAATAGTTTAATAATCATGAACTGAACAATAACTTAACTGCATGAGGACGTACATGAACGTGAACTTAACATGACATACCTGAGAAGAAACATTTCATAACATAACATAACATGTAATGGACAACATTTCGTAACATGGCAGAACATGTAATAGAGAACATTACGTGATATGACATACATGTAATAGATGGAGTACGTAATATGACATACTTGCAACAAATAACATATGTGGCAATCTATTGTGTAACAAATAAGCATATAGTAACAACATAATTCGTGTAACAGATAAAGATATAATGACATGGCATGTCATGAAATATATGATAATATGCATACATAAACTGTAGTTCCCTTACCCTTCACACATACACAATAAATTGCTAGTAATTTAAAAGCTATTACCTTGGTTGTTGCATTCTATAGGAATAAAGTGCGAAATACGAGAAAGTGAAAATCTTGATTCTAAAGGTTAGAACTTAATCACTAAAGATTAGCAACACAAAAAAAACTAACTTAGAGTAAAATTATCATTTTACCCTTTACATGTGGGAGAATGACTATTTTATCCTAACTTAAGGATTTCACATTTTATCTTCAAAAATTACTAAAATTTACATTTCACATAGAAATCTTGTTCTAAACTCAACTACTAACTCAGAAAAATTTAAAACTAATTGCAATCATGAAAAATATATAGAAGTCAACATGCATAGGCTTTTTTCCTTAATTTTTGATGCAATTATTCCAATTTTAAAACTCATGATCAAACCAATTTTTTTTTTTTTTTGGAAACAAAGATCTTCATATCCTAAGTTTAAAAACATACTTAAAATACCCACTATAAATATACTAGTTATCAACACCAAACGTTTTAGAAAAAGATATAATATTTTTAACTAAAAATATAAGAGTAATGCTGGAACATTGTCTGTTACATGTTCATAACAATAAAATGAATTGTTCATGTGAGGGGTAAGTGTTGTGTGCTGGCTGCTCCCAATCATTTCTGAAAAGATAAATCCTTGAATTATATGATCTATTTCAAAGCATCTCCAAGAATTTCAGAAATCCAAATTTTATTTCTAACATATTCATAGAATAATCATGCTTTGAATTATCAACCAAAATTCATCAAAATCACTAAAAAAGACTTGAAGTTATTGGTTTTCCTTTAAGTCAAAAAACAAAATTTCATTTCTAACTTGTTTTGATCCATGACTTGTAAAGAAGTGATATTCAAATCCAAACATCACATAGTTTAAAAAGATGTCCTAAAACATATCCAAGTTTCAAACTCAACATCACATGGTTAAAAATCAACCAAAACACAAATTTAGTCAAGAACCTCAATACTTTGACCTATCCGAATATCTCTTTGCATAAAATCTCATATTTTTAAAACGAACATCAAATATCTTCAAAATAACATTATAACATGTATGTAAGAGGCTTAGTATCTTTAAATAAAATTATCAAGCTATTGAAATAGGATTAGGCTATAAAATATTCAAACTGACTCAAAATATAAACTGTTTTTCCACTTCCAATTTTCAAGTTTCTATTTTCAAGAAAAACTATCATCAAAAGCTTTATCTAAGCCACAAAACCTCAATGATGATTCATAAACACATGTTAAAAATACTCCATAAAATTTTAGGACCAAGATATTTCCATTAGTTTGGTCAAAACTCCAAAATATAATTTGCTCTGCAGTTTAACGTCTAGAATGACCTATTCATAGTTAAAATCACTTTTTATCAATCAAATGACCATGAAATAAAACGAATAATATATCCATGGAAACTATACTCAAAGACGAACAAGTTTAACAAAGGAGTTATAGCAAGAAAATATTTAAAAAGGTCCAAAATCACCACGAAAGAATAGATAGAAATTGGTCCGAGAGAGCTATTTCGGGTTTCTCTTTAAAAGTGTGGTGAAATTGTGATTAAGGGGGTTTTGCACGATTATAGACCTTTGGAGGGGAAGTTATGGTCTTGAATGACTTTTGACTGAAGGTAATTAGATCACATAAAGTATGAAATGGTAAGGAGTAAGGCTAGCTGCTGTAGCTGTGAAGCATAGAGGGAGGTAAAGTGGATTTGTACTTCACCTCATGGCACTATTGAGGGCAGCCAAGAGCAGAGAATAGCCTGCCATATGGGAGAGAAAACCTCCTCAAAAATTTTTGCCATGATGGCCAATTTTCGTGGGCCTTAGAGGACTTCTACCAAGTAGGTTTCAATTTGGGATTTAAAGGAAGTTTGGTTAGTGTTTGGGATGCTATCAAGCCCAAATTCAAATTTTATTGACCCAATCGAATTTTTAAGGTTTAAAAGGTTCAGTAATAATGCAATAACATGAATTTTGAGGAACTAATAGTATACAGAAGTGATTTAATCAAGTGATTAAAGACAATGACATTGGTTAAAAATGGGTTTGGAGGCCAACTTTAGGATTTGGAGAAACCGTTTAAGATTTTGATTTCAACCAAGTTTTTTTTTTTTAGGATGGGTTTTAATTGGATTTCCACCATTTAGAATTTTTCTAGGGTTGTAACCTTATTTGGTTCGGCACAATTTGGATGGTCAGATGAAAAATAGGATTTTGCTTAGGTGGCTCGGTCTCACACCTTAATTCCTTCTCAAAACATCTCTTGATTCCTCTTGATGCCAAATGTCAAATACTATTCACTAAGTGTGGCTAAAATCTTGCCAAGTGTCCAAATAAAACTTCTCCAACCTAATTTGGATGTCCCATGACAGTGTAACTGAAAACACTGTGCTAGGTGCTACTAAAGAGGTTACTATTCACTTTGGGAAAGCGGAAAAAAAATTGCACTGAAAATTTTTAAATAATAATACTAAGCTAAAAGTGCAATTCATCTATTAAAATTCAACTCGAAGTGTCTCAAAAATTATAACAGGCGTATCGTTCGAAAATTGAAAATGAGATTATTGCGTCATAAAATCCTAAATAATCAACTGACTTTAATGGCGTAAATCATAATGCATTCTGACACTTCTAACTATCTCAAATAAATAAAATCGCACCTCTGGCACCATAGTGAGTGGTAACACTGACTATGTTGACAGACTAAAACATACCCAATTAGCCGATTCATGAAAACTTACGGAGTTTTCATGAGATTCTTAAAGCCTATAGAAATTCCACCTTTGAATTTTTAGCCGGCCGTTACACCTTTTGTCTAATCGATGCCCCTGCTGCACTTTGGATATGATGAACTAAGTGTTCAGAGCCTACATTCATAGTTCTATAGTTATATTAATTGACGACATACTAATCTACTCTAAAAGCGACGAAGACACATGAAGTATCTTCATTTGGCTTTGTAAAGGCTAAAAGAGAAATAGTTGTATGCCAAATGTCGACGCCCCCGCTTACATTTGGAATCGGATGTAAACTGAGACGTTGGGGATAAGTAACATAAGGAAACTTACCCCTTGTTCATATTATAGAAATAGGCATACGTCTAACTTAAAGGCAGTGTATAAAATTTTTGCAATGAAAAAAGGGTCAAGCCGAGTAAAATTTAGGCAAGAACTTAAAACTTGCCTTATGTTACATGGTATAACAAAATTTAACTCCCAAAGAAACTTCATATTAATAATTAACACCAATTGTATCGGTTTTCACAAAATATAAACTATCTCAAAACAACGAAAATCATCAAAATAAACTACAAATATAAACAAAGGTGACAACATCCATATGTCGACTCTACAACCTGCCACTAGAAAGGGGGTTCATCCTTGATCTCCTTAATCCCAGGACCAAACAGGAAGTGCCCCAAGCCCATCCTACAACCACACAGGATTCCCATCCCCACCACTGAGGTGTAAACGCTGTCCATAAATAGGAACCCGTCAATCCCCATGGTAAGGCAGCATCTGATGCATTGGCGACTGGCGACCTCAATGAGCACACTCCGACGCATGTCTGAGATAAATTGGTCGTACAAAATAAGGGTCACCACATCAAAAGGAGAGGAGATCACCAGACCCTTAGTGGTCTGGGGAGTCTCTCCGAGCGTCAGACTCGTCAAAGTCATCCTCACCTACAACCACTTCTATTGCCCCAACAAGGAACAATAGTTAAAATTAAAGGGATGAGATTTTGAGAAATCTCAGTAAGTACACAATTATCTCAATGAAAACATTACAAGCATATATATATAAGCGAATAACAACACAGAACATATGTCATACATACGAGACTAGTGACTTAACTGATGCATATGCACATGAGAATTTTCATAAATCTTGACTTTCTTTTAGACTTGATTCATGCACGTACTTTTCATAAAAAAGGGTTTATCATATGACGTAATTATTTTGACACATGTTGAAAAAATCCTTTTTTGTAAACTTTTCATTTATGTTATTTTTTCTTATCTTAGACGCCATTTAACATATTCATATCATTCTTGGGGCTCGAAAGCCATTCTTGTCATGACTTCTTTGTAGACACCCCACGGTTCTCCTATGCACCGTGTGTTCCCCGCTACTTATCGTATCACCCGGTGACCACTCAAGTTCAAAGTGACTACGTTACGGGTTATCGCATTACCCGATGACCACTCAAGTCCAAAGTGACTACGTTATCCGCTCTTCATCACTCTGTGACCACTCAAACTGAGTGACTACATACTTGTTTTTATAACGACGAGGTGAAATACCTACACCGTCCTTGGACACCAACTAGCTTTAGGTGTGACCATGCTCCAGACACCTGTTGGAGCCATACATGGTCCGCCGATTGTTCTTCGTCGACTCAGGAGTTTTCACTCGACTTTAACCACTCTTAAGTGAACAGAGAATTTTACTGGGACACTACCCCATCCCGGACTTTGAGGTTCTTATAAAAACTTAATGCTTTTCTTTGCTATGGAAAAACACGTGATGATTCAAAAACATGACTTTGTGCTTCATGCATGTGACATGCAACCCTTAATGCTACACATGTGGATCACGGGGCTAGTACAAGCATACACATTGTCATGTTCATTCACAACCCAAAGCACCTCATGAATTCATCAATAATTTCTATAAAAGCATGCAAATTGATCTGACAAGGAAAAATGGGTATTCGTTCTTCACCCTTAGGATTCGGCCAAGACCCTCCAAGGTATCAACTTAGGGTTTCCTTCATCTAATCTCATCCATGTACTTGAGAATGCCTTGATAAAATAAATAAATATTTTTAGCACCACAAAAAGAGCTTAACCAAAACCCTAAGGCCTTTAGATTAAATATTTTTTATCATTCTTTCCCAAAATAATAACACACTTGATCGTACATAGGAAAATCGAAATTTAAACTATTAGATCCTCCTAGTCTCTTGCTTCCAATTTTCCCAATCATCCAATGAAAAGTCATCTCATGAGTGAATAACTGGGTATTGAAAAGAAGTCTTAACATTAAAACCTTCAAAGTCGAAACCTATATGTGCACCAAGCCAAATCTTCTCAACCTTAAAACCTTATCTTGATCATGCATGCATTTTGTCACCATTTACCATATAAACATTCTATATTTTCCCTTTGCAACAAAATAGCTATATTCTTCAACATAATATAACTCCAAGCCTAAAAAATATAATGTAATTACTAACATGGATTTTGAAATGAAATATTCAAGGCATTTTTTCAAATATACTAGCCTAGCATCACTAAGCATTCAACAAGCAATACAACCACATTCACTATACACATATAAATGGAATGCTATGGGTAAGACAAAGATGCACTTACTATACTCCAAGTGTAGATAAGAATAATTCTGAAAAAGTATGAAAATAATAATATTAAAATAAAAGTATAAGCATATAGTCAAAAAGAAAATAATTAGAACATAGGATTTGGTGTGTGTGTATGTGTGATCAAACCTAAGATCCTATGCATGAAATGGTTTAAGGACTTGCTTACCTCTTCAAAGATAGCTTCCACTCAAGGATACCTTGCACAAACTCAACTTGACTTAGGAAATTTTGGTGCTCGGGAGATGGAAGAACACAAGAGAAAGTAGAAAGTAGAAAGGAGAGGGATGTTGTCGTGTGGTGTGTGTGGGAAATGGGAGCAAAAGAGATGGAAAAGAGAGCAAGGCCATTCGGCCAAAAGGAGGGGGGGTCTCTAGGCACTCCATTCCCTAGCTCTAAGAGTGACACAAGATGGCTTGATTGACCCTTGATGGACTCCCATCACTTAGGGCAAATGATGCCTAATTTTAACTAATATTAGGATTGGATTTGTTTTCCGAAATCCACTATGGCCGGCGCCTACAAGGGTGAGATTCACTCTTCATTCTATCAAATCATAGTTCATCCTCTCACTTAACACCTCACATGTCACTCACTAAGATTTGGAAGCTCAACTTGGGAAATTGGACCATGCAATAGTCGCCCAAGGCTTGGCCTTTCTCCACCGAAGTCCATCTCTCCCTCTAAGGTCTTCTCTCCTCACAAGCAAGCCATCAATCAACTCACAAATCACTTACTCTTACACACACATGTCTCACACTCCCTTACACAATCTTACATGTCATGATAACCTAGATTTAGAAACACCTTGGAAGACTACATTTGGGAAAGTCGGTTGCCCATTTCCATAGTCACCCGAAACCTCTTCTTCCTTAAGCCTCCATTTCTCTATCCAATGATGCTATATCTTCATAATTACTTGTCAACCTTCTTGTCAAATCTTTCATTTAGATTCTATCTAAAAATAGGGATCCATTGGGGCAACATAGAGTCGGCCAGCCTTCCCCCTTCTAGTCACCGAAACTAGTTTCCCACACACCTATCTCGCACATCACTTCCACTCTTACAAGATCTATCACATGTCAATCACTTGGATAGAATAATCACCTAGGAAAACTCAATTAGAAGAGTTGGCTATACCCTCTATTTGTACCCCATGGCCCCCATGCTTTCTAAATGATGAAAATCTCCTTTTGTTTCCTTCACACTCTTTTTCAAAAAACCTACTAGTCAAACCTTCCATTCACTAGTCCTTTCTCCCATAAACCTACTAGTTTTTGAAGATTAATTAAGGTTCTTCTAAGTGTGACAAGTGTCCCACTATATTGGGCTTGATTTACTATGCATCATTCCCATGGGCCTATGGGCCTTGCCACTCCACTTTGGGCCATTACACAAGCCATGCCTCCAAAGCTCAAGCCCAATCCCAAAACTCAAGTTCTCTTTTTAACTAAAATAGCAAAATTATACTTAGAATAAATAAACACAATAAAGTAGAAATTCTGGGCTGTCACATCCTCCCCCACACTAAAAAGAAGATTTCGTCGTCGAAATCATTAAAGTGATAATATGAAACTCAACCAAATAAAAACTCTTATACCTTTAGCACTAGTGGCGGTGGATTCTTCTGATGACGAGTATGACAGTATATCGTCCTCCATTGATACATAGTCTTGAGAGAAATAGAATACAACGTCTATGTCTGGGTCATAGCATATATTTGCCCTCAGCTCATTTAGTCTATGCATAATCTCATTTTCCGTATCCTCTCAGGCTATACCTTCTTCTCTCTGCCTAATATGATCATTAGAAGTGTCTGAGATATTGAGGGGCTCTACTCTCAGCTCGCTCATCTCTCCCTCAATCAACTTGCGTAGATGTTCCCGCTCTACCCTCAACCATTTGCTAGGTGGTTTCCATTCCTCATACGGCATAGCACGTCAGTAAATAGGCGCTCCTCTATGATCTACGTCCATAAGGTGAGTACGATGCCTTTTATATTGATCCAAAAGTCTAAGTCTTTGCACTCTCATTCTTTCTCATCTTCTACGTAAGATTCGGCGCCTATTTTCTCTTCTCTCTCGTAACTGCGCTACTGAGGATACTAACATACGAGGGTTTCTCCTAGTTCGAGCCATAACTTGATTAAAGTCGCACAAAATCACCAAGGTTCTAAAGAGCAGTCGAAGAAACTAAAAGAGTAACAACCAATACAACCATAGGATCAACAAAATCATTTACATTTATATATAGATATTCATACAATTGTAACAAAGTTCAATTAAGAAGGCAACAATTACACTACTAGTTTATAAACAAATGAGGGTAGTTAGCTCTCATGACGTCTTCATGCTCTCACGTTACCTCTTGAAAAGCATGATTGTTCTAGAGTATTTTGACCAAGGAAATTATATGATTTCTCAGTTCCTGTTCCTTGCGATCTTCAATTCGCATTGGCCATTCTTCATACATTAGGTTGGAGTGTAACCTAATATTGTTTGGGTCCATTGCTGTCATTGGTCTTTTACCAAGACTCTTCTTTATCGACGACACGTGGAATACGTTGTGAACTCCTTGCAGGCTCATTGGTAAATCTAGACAGTAAGCTACCGGTCTGATCTTCTCGGGGATTTCATAGGGTCCAACATAACAAGGACTCAATTTTCCCTTCTTATCGAACCGCACCATACCCTTCATGGGTGAAATTTTAATGTACACCCAGTCGCCCACTGTGAATTCCAAGGGTCTTCTATGCCGATCCATATAGCTCTTCTACCTGCTCTGAGCAGTTCTCATCCTTTCTCGTATCATTTTTACTTGTGTTCTGACTTCTTGCAGATATTTAGGTCCTAGCACCCTGCTTTCGCCAACTTCATCCCAGTATAGAGGTGACCTATACTTCCTCCCAAACAATGCCTTTTAGGGTGCCATCTAAATAGTAGCTTGGAAATTGTTGTTGTAGGCAAACTCAATCAAAGGTAAAAGACCTTCCCAGTTACCACTTGAATCCAACACGCATGCCCGCAACATATCCTCCAAGGTTTGGATAGTTCGCTCTATCAAGCCATCAGTCTGCGGATGGTAAGCACTGCTGAACTTTAAACTGGTACCCAACATTTTCTGTCAACTTTGCCAAAAGTGAGACATAAACCTGGGGTCTCAATCCGAAACAATCGTCTTGGGTACACCATGCAAATGAACTATTTCCTTCATGTAGATTCGAGCCAGCTTCTCCATTGAGTTTGTATTTTCTATTGGCAGGAAATGAGGCACTCTTTGTCAGTCTGTCAACTATAACCCAAATTGAATTATTTCCCGCTGATGTTCTTGGAAATCCTACTACAAAGTCCATGGACACATCTTCTTATTTCCATTCTAGGATCGGTAGGGGTTGAAATGTCCCTACTGGTCATTGGTGTTCTGCACTAGTTGGCATACTGAACACTTAGCTACAAAAGTAGCCACGTCCTTCTTGATGCCTTCCCACTAAAACCTTTCCTTCAAGTCTTGATACATCTTAGTGCTACAAGGATGAGCTGTGTAAGGTGTGCAATGAGCTTCTCTCATAAGTTTCTCTTTCAACTCTAAATCATTAGGTATCACTATCCTTTTTTCAAAGTACAATGTCCCATCATCTGAGATCGTAAAATGCAGAGATCATTGCCCTTCTAGCAATTGCTGCCGGATCTTCTCCAACTTGGCATCCTTTTGTTGTCCTTCCCAAATCTTTTCTTTGATTAGGGAAATGATCTCTTGTACTATTGCCAGAATCACTTCTCTAGGAAAGTTTTTGATCAGCATTCCTCGCATGGTGATGAGTGCACAAAAATGCACTATAAATACCCTATTTAAATGCTAAAAAAGAGAAAATAATGATATAATTCATTTTATTTAATTTAATAGTTATTTATCTTTGAGATAGATATGAGCATGATTTAATATATTTAAGTCTCAAATAAATACAAAAAGAAACATATGAGTTTAATTCATTAAATAGGTCCCATGAATTTCCACCTTACAATTAGACCACTTGAATTTTCATACAATTCCTCATTTCATTTTAAAGAGTCAAAAATTGCTTACAATCCTATCTTTTTTAAATTATTTAATTTTATTTTCTTTTTACATGTGGTAGGTGATAACACCAAGCAAGGCAAGTGAAGGAGATTTAATCAATTAAACAAGCTACTTTATTTGACTTGTTTATAAGATTACATATGTCATGTTGGAGGAAGAAAGAAGTAGTACATGGCCTTAAATTGAAGAGCAAAGTGACAAACGGCAACTTCTTCAAGACCACTGAAAAGTCACATATGAGCTCCACTTTGAGACTAGCATGTTGAACAAACACGAGGCATAACAAACCGGCGCCACTTGCATCTTACATCATGCCATCTTATTTGATTAAAATACATGAAAGTTTCGAACATCTCAAAAATAACTCCTAGCCGAAAACTTGAACCAAGTCCACCCATCAATGCATGATCATTTCATCTACAAAATAATGGAGCATGATACAAGGCAAGAAGGACTTGAAGACAAATAAAATCAACACTTGCTAGTGGAAGCATTTCAGCCGAAAGAAATGAAGAGAAAGCAAACACATACACGGCTCCTTTAAATTCAAGTTTTATGGTTGAGCAGCTGCACACATACTTGTGAGCTGGACCAAGTTGTTATCTTAAATAGATAGGAAGCAACACATGGCAACACATGGCAGCACATGGGAGGAAACAAAATCATACACGGCACTTCAAACACAAACCAGATTCGGTGCCCTCAATTCCCTCCAAAACTGACATGCAAGAATCCATTCGGTGCTCTCAAGTTCCCTCAAGCCAATTGACACCACTTGCATGTCAACTTACATGCCAACTCATTCGATTTAATGCCACCCAATGCATGTTACAGCTGGCTGCACACATGATTGCTTCAAGCTGGAATAGATAGGAAGCTAGACACAGCAACTCAAGTTTAATCATCCAGAAATTGTTGGACCAAGCTAAGAGACACACCACAACTTCAGTCCTCCATTCATATATAGCAGAAAAATTGGACCAATCATTCATCATTTCAGCCGACCAAGACTTCTCATGCATGGATAATTTCAAACCACAATTTGAAATTAAAAGAAAATGCTACACGGCAACATCTATAAATAGATGCTTGAAGGCTTGAATGGAAAAGGGGTGTGCTAGGATGCTTTAGAAGAGCTATTTTGAGAGCTTGAGAAAAGAAAAGAAAAAACCAAAGAAGAGAGAAAACAATGGCCGGCTCTTCCATATTTTTCCTTAGAGAATTTTCATTGCATATTTTCAATATGTGTAACTAAATTCTCTAGTAGAGCTAGGGATGAATTTTGTATATGATGGTATTTGTAATTGTTTTTGATTCATACATGTAAGCTTCAAATATTAAACTCTTTTATTTAGTCATTCGAAATTTATTATAAATGTTTTCGTCACCAAATAATCTTAAAATTTATTTCATTTATAGATTCAGTCATGCATTTTCTATTGAATTGAATAATCCTTTGATTATGTTTGGTTCAGTTGATTATCTATATTAATTTAATATTCTGCTGCAATATTACTCTACGAGTATATTGTCGACGTTGAATTTCCTTAATATCGATAACAATTCCCGTTTTTATATTGCGACGAATGATTTTTCGAAAGATTACATTTGATTTAAATCTGGTTATTAATGTTTTATCTTCCGATTGAAAATTTGGACATTGAATTTTCAATTGAGTTATTAATGAATCGAAAATTAAAATACCGATTATATACAAAGGATTCCTAATGCTTTACTTTTCGTCTCATTTTTATACTTTTCAAATTATTCATTTAGTTTTAATTTACGTTACACTTTAAAAATGACTTTTTGCACGCTTCTAATTTTTTTTTTTTATTTCGTTACTATTTTTTTAATTTCTCAATCCATCTCTCTGTGAAATCGACACCCCAAAGCTATACCACACACGACTGCGTTATTTTTTGGACGTAATCAAATTTTTGGCGCTGTTGCCGGGGAGAAGGTAGAAGAATTTGTAAGTTTGTTTTTAGCAGTTTGTAAAAAAAAATGGCGGTAATTTCGTTCATTTTCTTTTTAACTTTCTGCATCTTTATTTTATTTTATTTTTCTTTTCGTATAATATTTTTTTTTAGTATTACACTTTTCTTTACTTTGCATGTGCGGGTACAGAGACGCTTTTGGACGGTTTGCTAGTAGACCCGTGCTAGAATCAGATTTAGAATCTAATTTTTCTAATCACTTGTTTGATAATTCTTCCAATTCTGACGCGATGAGTGAATACGCGGACCAACCTATTAGAACCCTCCAAGATTATCTTCATCCCGCACGAACAACCACACCATCCTGTATTATGTTCTCACCTAACGCTCGTCATGTAGATTTCAAGACAGGAATGATACAATTACTTCGAACTTTCCATGGTTTAGAAAATGAAAACCCCTATGTTCATATTAGGGAATTTGAGGAAGTAGTTGCAATATTCCACAGTCAAAATACCACTGACGACACGGTAAGGCTAAAGTTCTTTCCTTTTTCTTTGAAAGATAAAGCTAAGAGTTGGTTGTACTCACTAAGACCGCGGTCTATTGGAACATGGAGTGAGATGACTCAAGTGTTTTTCAATAAATACTGTCCCCAACATAAGACCAATGCTTTAAAAAGACAAATCTCCACCTTTGTACAAAAGGATAGTGAGACTTTATATCAGTCTTGAGAAAGATTTAAAGAATTGTTGAGTATGTGTCCTCACCATGGATATGAAAATTGGCGCTCAGTGAGTTATTTCTATGAAGGACTTACGCCTAGGGAACGTCAATTCGTGGAAATGATGTGTAATGGAGAATTTTTACAGAAAAATCCTGATGAGGCCATAGAGTACCTCAATGAGCTTGCCGAAAAAGCTCATACTTGGACTGGACCTAGTGCTACTGATAGCACAAATAGGTCGCGACCTACACAAAACCCAAGTGGTGGTATTTACCATCTAAGGGAAGAGGATAACTTTAAGGCTAATGTTGAAATGCTCACCAGAGAATTAGAGTTATTGAAAACCAAAAACTCAAAACCAACACACATGGCTAATCATGCAGAATCTTTTGGGCTATGTGTTGTCTGTGGTGGGTAGATCATCATGCCCAAGATTGTCCTACACGTACTAACATGAATGGTATGTATGAGGAGCAAAGTAATGCTCTCGATATGTACAAAAAGCCCTTCACACCTTACTCTGAAACTTATAACCTAGGATGGCATAATCATCCCAACTTCAATTGGAAGTCTGAAAACTAGCAGCCTGCACAACCCTCTAGATCATATCCTGCACCATACCATGCACATCAATCTTCTAGAAATTCTTTAGAAGATACTTTGCATACTTTTATTGAAGTACAGGGAAAGACTAATAAGAAATTTGAATATTTGATTATGCAGGTTGTTAAAGAAAATAAGGAAATAAAGAGCCAGGTGTCTAAGATAATGAGTTCTTTGACTGTGAATGAGAAAGGTAAATTTCCTTCTCAAGCTCAGTCTGTATCTTATGGTCAACATATGGCACAAGGAGATCTGAAGGACGTAAACGCCATTGTGACACGAAGTGGTAAGTCTCTACGTGATCCAATAATAGACAAAACAAAGGATGTAGAGAAAGATCAAGATAACAGCAGTCCTGAGCTACCCAAAGAACTTGAGGTAACAAAACTCAAAGAACCTGAGGTAACAAAAAACCCTGTTAAGGTACCTTTTCCTCAAGCATTAAAGTCAAACAAACAAACTTTGGATCATAACAATGATATTTTGGAAAATCTTAGGTAAGTAAAAGTTAATCTTCCTCTTTTGCATGTAATTAAACAAGTTCCTACTTACGCAAAAATTCTCAAAGATTTATGTACAGTTAAGAGGAAGCATCATGTGAAGAATACAACATTCTTGACAGAGCAAGTTAGTGCTTTAATTGAACAGTGGATTCCCCCTAAGTATAAGGATCCTAGATGTCCAACCATCACATGCAACATTGGCAATCATGAGCTTGGACAGGCCTTGCTAGATTTAGGAGCTAGTGTAAATTTGATGCCATATTCTATTTATTTGCAATTGGGATTGGGAGAAATCAAACCAACTTCTGTGGTATTGCAATTGGCTGATTGTTCAGTCAGAGCACCACGGGGTATGGTAAAGGATGTTTTAATTCAAGTTGACAAATTTTATTATCCTGTTGATTTCTTAATTCTAGACACTAGTTTTACTGTAGAAACTACATCTAAAATTCCATTAATTTTAGGTAGACCTTTTCTTGCTACTTCTAATACGCTTATCAATTGCAGAAATGGATTGATGAAACTCTCTTTTGGCAATATGACTCTTGAGATAAATATTTTTCATATTGCAAAACAACTAGAAGAGGATGTCGTGTGTCATCAGACATACATAATTGACTCACTCATAGAAAGGGAAGTTCTTACAACTCATGATTCAGATCCCCTTGAATACTTTATTGTTAATTCTGAATTTAATCCTATAAGTGATTCATCTGATGTAGTTGACATTTGTGCTATTTTTGACATAACTCATGATTATAGCACATAGGCATGGCAACCAAAGTTTGAGAAGTTGCCTGAAAAAAGAGAAAGACAAATTCCTTCAAGTAGGGAAGCCCCTAAAGTTGAATTAAAATCCCTACTTAAGGGTTTAAAGCATGTTTTCCTTAGTCCAGGTGATACTTTTCCTGTTATTATTTAATCTGAATTATCTGAATCTCAAGGTGAGAAATTAATTCGGATTTTATGCAAGTATAAATCAGCCCTAGGATGGAGCATTGCTGATATAAAAGGCATTAGTCCCATAGTTTGTACTCATAAAATAAATTTAAAGGAAGGAACTAATCCTCGAAGAGACCCTCGGCGTAAACTTAATCCCACTATGAAAGAAGTTGTGAAAAATGAAGTATTGAAACTATTAGATGCATGAATGATATATCCTATTGCTGATAGTAAATGGGTAAAACTTGAACCAAGTCCACCCATCAATGCATGATCATTTCATCTACAAAATAATGGAGCAAGATACACGGCAAGAAGGACTTGAAGACAAATAAAATCAACACTTGCTAGTGGAAGCATTTCAACCGAAAGAAATGAAGAGAAAGCAAACACATACACGGCTCCTTTAAATTCAAGTTTTATGGCTGAGCAGCTGCACACATACTTGTGAGCTGGACCAAGTTGTTATCTCAAATAGATAGGAAGCAACACATGGCAACACACGGGAGGAAACAAAATCATACACGGCACTTCAAACACAAACCAGGTTCCGTGCCCTCAATTCCCTCCAAAACTGACATGCAAGAATCCATTCGGTGCTCTCAAGTTCCCTCAAGCCAATTGACACCACTTGCATGTCAACTTACATGCCAACTGATTCAATTTAATGCCACCCAATGCATGTTACAGCTGGCTGCACACATGATTGCTTCAAGCCGGAATAGATAGGAAGCTAGACACAGCAACTCAAGTTTAATCATCCAGAAATTGTTGGACCAAGCTAAGAGACACACCACAACTTCAGTCCTCCATTCATATATAGCAGAAAAATTGGACCAATCATTCATCATTTCAGCCGACCAAGACTTCTCATGCATGGATAATTTCAAACCACATTGATTAAAAGAAAATGCTACACGGCAACATCTATAAATAAATGCTTGAAGGCTTGAATGAAACGGGGGTGTGCTGGGATGCTTTGGAAGAGCTATTTTGGGAGCTTGAGAAAAGAAAAGAAAAAATCAAAGGAGAGAAAACAACGGCCTGCTCTTCCATATTTTTCCTTAGAGAATTTTCGTTGCATATTTTCAGTATGTGTAACTAAATTCTCTAGTAGAGTTTGGGATGAATTTTGTATATGATGGTATTTGTAATTTTTTTTTATTCATACATGTGAGCTTCAAATATTAAACTCTTTTGTTTAGTCATTCGAAATTTATTATAAATATTTTCGTCACCAAATAATCTTAGAATTTATTTAATTTATAGATTCAGTCATGCTTTTTCTATTGAATGGAATAATCTTTTGATTATGTTTTGTTCAATTGGTTATCTATATTAATTTAATTCTCTGCTGTAATATTACTCTATGAGTATATTGTCGACATTGAATTTCCTTAATATCGATAACAATTCCCGTTCTTATATTGCGACGAATGATTTTTCGAAAGATTACATTTGATTTAAATCTGGTTATTAATGTTTTATCTTCCAATTGAAAATTTGGGCATAGAATTTTCAATTGTGTTAATAATGAATCGAAAATAATTAAAATACCGATTATATACAAAGGATTCCCAATGCTCTACTTTTCGTCTCATTTTTATACTTTTCAAATTACTCATTTAGTTTTAATTTACGTTATACTTTAAAAATCACTTTTTGCACTCTTCTAATTTTTTAAATTTCGTTACTATTTTTTCAATTTCTCAATCCATCTCCTTGTGGAATCGACACCCTAAAACTATACTACACATGACCGCGTTATTCTTTGGGCGTAATCACATAGCAGTTAATATCGACGGTTCCTCCGCTTGAGCTTTTCGTCTTAGTGCGTCTGCCACAACGTTAGCTTTTCCTGGGTGGTACTTGATCTCACTGTGGAAATCACTTATGGTTTCGATCCATCTTCTCTGCCTCATATACATGTGCTTTTATTTGAACAGATACTTAAGGTTCTTGTGATCTGTATACACCTCACACTCTTCCCCATACAAGTAGTGTCTCCAAATCTTCAATGCAAACACTACTGCTGCTAATTCTAAGTCGTGAGTGGGGTAATTCCGTTCATGATCCTTAAGCTGCCGAAATGCATAGGCAACTACTCGTCCTTCCTGCATTAGTACACATCCTAGGCCCATCTTTGAAGCATTGCTATAGACTACGTACAGCTTGTAGGGTTCCGACAGAGCTAATACTGGTGCTGAGGTTAGCCTCATCTTGATTTCTTGAAAACTCTGCTCGCATTGATCACTCCAGAAGTACTTGGCATTTTTCTTAGTCAATGTCGTCAGAAAACTAGATAACCTGGAGAATCCTTTCACAAATCTCCTATAGTATCCCACTAACCCAAGGAAACTACATATTTCATGGGCATTCGTAGGTCTCTCCCATTCTGTTACTGCCTCTATCTTAGCTGGGTCTATGGCAACTCCTTTGCTAGAAATAACGTGACCCAGAAACTTAACTTTTCGAAGTCAGAACTTGCACTTGTTAAGTTTGACGTATAATTGGTGTTCCTACAAAATACTCAACACAATCCTCAGATGTTCTCTATGCTCTTCATCACTTCGAGAGTATATCAAAATATTGTCGATGAAGATTACCACAAAACTATCCAGATACTGGATGAAAATTTGATTCATCAGATCCATGATTGCTGCTGGGGCATTCGTTAGTCCAAAGGGCATTACCAGGAACTTGAATGTCCACATCGAGTTCGAAAAGCAGTCTTGGGCACATCTTGCTCCTTAATCTTAAGCTGATGATATCCTGATCTGAGATCTATCTTAGAAATATTGACGCTCCTTGTAGTTGGTCCAACAAGTCATCTATCCGAGGTAGCGGATACTTATTTTTGATGGTAACTTTATTAAGCTCTCTGTAGTCGATGCACATACGCATCATCCTGTCTTTCTTCTTCACAAATAGGATCGAGGCTCCCCATGGAGATGAACTAGGTCGTATAAATCCTTTCTCTAGTATGGTGCCATCCTATAGGGCACTTTATGAATTGGATCTGTGGCAGGTTCCAATTCAATTGCGAACTTGATTTCCCGATTCGGGAGTAATCCAGGTAAGTCATCTGAGAACACTTGAGAATAATCTTCCACTACAGGGATTAATTTAACACCCCTTGCTTCCTTTAGTGCATTCAGTGATACTACTAAGTCCACTTTTGCTCCTCCTCTCAAACCTTTAGTTATCCATTTCGCCATCACAATCGAGGGAACAGAGTTAACTATCTCCCCTACATAACATAGTTTCTCCTTTGCAAGTATGTCAAATAGTATCTCCTTTTTGTGACTGTCAATCTTAGCGTAATGCTTAGATAACCAGTCCATACCAAGAATTACGTCAAATTCCAACAGGTGAAACACTATCAAGTTGGCGTTTAGTCTCAAACCAGCAACCTCTAACAGACAATTCCTCACTATCTGATTGCATCCGATCACCTTCTCGTTAGGGATCGATACCAGAACCCTTTGGGCTAACATCTCTACATCTAATTTACATCTTCATACGCAATCATACGAAATAAAAGACCTCGTCGCTCCAGAGTCAAACAATTCATACACCACATTACGCATCAAAATAACCTCACCTATAAAATTATCCTACTGTTACCTTGAGGAAAATCATCATATACCTCAAATCAAAGTAGGGTCAGAAATGTTACCAGTGATGATGTCAGCATTGATGGCTTCCTTGTCATCCACATCTACCTCTCTGGGTGTAATTGCATATACCTTTGCCTTCGTGGAGGTCTTCGCCTTTCCTCCAGGCACTAAAATTCTACCAGGGGCCATCTGGGGACAGTCTCGAATCATGTGGCCCACTTGACCACACTGGAAGCATGCTCCTGTTGCCACTCGACATTCACCTCTATGTGGTCGTCCACAACTTCTGCATGGTGGTGACATAATTGGCACTCCTTAACTAATCATCTTGTCTTTCCCTTTTTCCATAGGGTGAATATTCCTTCTCTTACTTGCGTATTTCCCTAAGGAGTAGGGAAATACCCTTTTCTTGTGCATTTGAGTCTGCATGATTAGATACTTCTGCTCCGCCTCGGCAATAAATGCCATATTCACCAGCTTCTAAAAGTTTTCGATTTGTAGGCATGCCACTTGATTGTGAATCCTCAACTGCAGTTCGTCTTGAAATTTCTGCGCCTGCATCTTGTCGGTAGCAACCAAATGAGGGGTGAATCGGGCTAGCTCCATGAATCGAGCTGCGTACTGCTCCACGGTCATACTTCCTTGCACTAACATGGTGAATTCCATGGCTTTCCGCTATTTGACCGACTCGGGGAAGAAACAATTGTCGAATTCCTTCTTAAATCGCTCCCAGGTGGGAACCATATTTTCTCCCAGTCCTTGTTTCAATAGCTTCCTCTTGGTGTCCCACCACAATCTGGCTTCCCCTTGCAGTAGGTGTCTAGCGTACTGCACCTTCTGTGTCTCGGTGCACATGCTAATCTCAAAGGTGCATTCTAAGTCCATAATCCATCTGTTTGCCTTCAGGGCTCCTTTCGTTCCCATGAAATTTAGGTATCGATAGACCAGAAACTTCTCATACGGGCATCCTTGTATTCCTCATCCAGTATTCTGATGACATTTGCCCTGTTCCATTTGATTCCATACGAGTTCCGTCATCTGGCGAATAGATTCTACTATTGCCTGTCTGCCTTTCAATAGGGCATTCGAAACAGCTCTATCTTCTTGTCTAGGGGGAGTAACCACTAGGGTATTCTCCACTGCTAGTGCCATGGGTCTCAAAACATTCTCTATTGGCGGCACCACGGACCTCGGAGTAGGGGTGCTTCGTCGTCCTCTTGCCATAATATCTCCCTGAAACGCATAGAATCCTTACATGAGTTACCCTACTCCAACCGGTCCAAATCCTACGACTCGAAGCTTCAACAATTCACATAGATATCAACTCCAACCAACCTTGGTAAGAATTCAAGCCTATATCTAAGAAATCATAACCTATCTCCATACCACGTGATCATTTTTCTAGGACTTGTGGTTTACCCAGAGACGTAATGCTTTGATACCACCGCTGTCGACGCCCCCGCTCATGTTTGGGATTAGACGTAAACTGAGACGTCGGAAATAAGTAACACAAGAAAATTCACCCATCGTTCATATCAAAGAAGCAAGCATACGTCTAACTTAAAGGCAGTGTATAAATTTTTTGTAGCAAAAAAAGGGTCAAGCCGAGTAAAAATAGGCAAGAACTTAAAACTTGTCTTACATCACATGGTATAACAAAATTTAATTCCCAAAGAAACTTCATATTAATAATTAACACCAATTGTATCAGTTTTCACAAAATATAAACTATCCCAAAAAAATGGGAACCGTCAAAATAAACTAAAAATATAAACAAAGGCGAAAACATCCATATGCCGACCCCATGACCATAAAATAGTCTGCCAAGGCTTGGCCTTTCTCCACCGAAGTCCATCTCTCCCTCCAAGGTCTTCTCTCCTCATAAGCAAGCCATCAATCAACTCATAAATCATTCACTCTTACACACACATGTCTCACACTCCCTTACATAATCTTACATGTCATGATCACTTAGATTTGGAAACACATTGGAAGACTACATTGGAAAAGTCGGCTACCCCTTCCCATAGTCACCAGAAATCTCTTCTTCCTCAAGCCCCCATTTCTCTATCCAATGATGTCATATCTTCACAATCACTTGTCAACCTTCTTGTCAAATGTTTCCTTTAGATTCTATCTAAAAATAGGAATCCATTGGGGCAACATAGAGTCGGCCAGCCCTCCCCCTTCTAGTCACCTAGTCACCGAAACTAGTTTCCCACACACCTATCTCACACATCACTTCCACTCTTATAAGATCTATTACTTGGATAGGGTAATAACCTAGGAAAAATCAATTAGAAGAGTTGGCTATTCCCTCCATTTGTACCCCACGGCCCCTATGCTTTCCAAATGATGAAAATCTCCTTTTGTTTCCTTCACAATCTTTTCCAAGAACCCCACTAATCAAACCTTCCATTCATTAGTCCTTTTTCCCATAAACCTACCAGTCTTTGAAGACTAACTAGGGTTCTTCTAAGTGTGACAAGTGTTCCACTACATTGGGCTTGGTTGACAATGCATCATTCCCATCGGCCTATGGGCCTTGCCATTCCACTTTGGGCCATTGCACAAGCCATACCTCCAAAGCTCAAGCCCAAGCCCAAAAATCAGTTCTCTTTTTAACTAAAATATCAAAACTATCCTTATAATAAATAAACACATCGAGTGGAAATTTTGGACTATCACACCAAATTTAGTAAGTGTGAATCTTGACTTATGTTTTTAAGGATGTGTTAGAAAATATTAGCAATTATCAGTGTAAAATCAAGTATTATCTTGGTAAGGCTAACATAGTAGCGGATGTGTTAGTCAAAAATTGTAAAGTGATGATCCCGCTTTGGTAGAAGGATCACTTATGTACAGTATGAGGAATTTGCTGATTAAGGATCAAGGAAGAGCCAGAAAAGGTTTCCCTCAGCAATGATGGTTTGTTCTATTACCAAAATCGAAAGGTGATTCCAATAGATCTCGAAGATCACGGATCAGATACTAAGAAAAGCCCCTTAGAACCCATACGCAACTCATCCTGGAAGCACATAGATGTATTGAGATTTAAAGTAACACTTTTGATGTAAAGGTTGAAAAGAAGGACGTAGCTGATTATGTTATGAAATGCTCTATTCCCGATCTCGAGAATGGAAATGAGAAGATAGATCTATGGACTTCATAATCGAATTACCAAGAACCTTGACAGGAGATAATTATATTTAGGTTATAGTCGATTGCCTAATTAAGAGTGATAATTTTCTATCAATAAAGAAGACCGACACTTTGGAGCGACTAACTTAATTGTTTGTATCGAGAATAGTGTGATTGCATGGAGTCCAAAAATTAGTATCAGATAGGGATACTTGCTTTTCCTCTCACTTTTGGCAAAGTCTTCAGGATGCATTAACCACCTAGTTAAAGCTTAGTTGTCGGCGCCCTAGCTTGCGCTTTAGATCGTACGTAAACCGTGACGTCGGGAATGAGCATCACAGGGAAGTTCACCCCTCGTCTTATCGTGTACTATGGTTTTTTTTCTTTCTTATAGAAATAATGTTTTCGCAGCGAAAAAAAGTCAAACATTTCTAAGCGTACATCACATGGCTTAACAAATAATATCCCAAAATATTGCATTACTATTAACATAACATAAAGATCATCCATAATTGTTTATTCTTCCAAAACAATGGAAGACCAAAATATATGCAATAAATACAAAAGCTGCATAGAAGATCCCTACCATCTCTTACTAATCCAAGGGTTCCTTCTTAATCCTCTTGAAATTTGGACTATAACAAAGACGGTCCAAGTCCAAGATCGGTCCCACCTCACAACTCATCTCAAAGGATGACTCATACAGGCGACCCATGTGGAGGGAATCGTCTATGCCAAGAACTAAACAATACCCAGTAGGGTGTATGTTTCCCAAAACATAAGCAGCTAAGGATAGTGGCTTCGCCGCCCATCGGCCCAAGTAGTCGAGAGTCACTAGCTCAGAGGTGACGGACTCAGTCGGGCCCATGAGGGTCCGAGATGTCGTCACTGGGACTATAATCTTCAGAGTCGTCATCACCTGCAACTACTTCTATCGTCCCAAAAAAAAGACGATAGTGGAGGGATAAAAAGGGGTGAGATTTTGGGAGAAATCTTAGTAAGTACATCTTAACAAAAGTATTTCAAGCATACAATTAAATGAATAGCAAACAATCAGCTATACTTTATACATTATGAGACTCATGACTTTACCTTATGTACATGCTCATGCTCATGCCGTTTCTTTTTCAATTTATTTTTCTTTTCTTATTCACTTCATATGCTTGCTTGCATTCTCAAAAAGTAAAACGTTAGAGCTTTTTTTCAAAATTCATCTTTTTGCAAATGCTTTTCATTTTTTCTTATCTTAGGCGTCACTTATCATATCATATATGGCTCGAAAATCCATCTTTTCGTCATAACTTTTGTTGGATACCTCACGGTTCCCCTACGCACCGTGTGTTCCTGCTAGTTACTGTAGCACTCGACGACCGTATCAAACCTAAGTAGCTACGTTTCGCACCCTTTCGCGCTCTTTATCACTCAGTGATTGATCACTCACTGAGCGACTACAAATTTTTCTGTAGCGGAAAGGCAAAATCCAACACCGTCCTGTATGCACCCACTAGCTTTAGGTGCGACCACACTCTGAACACCTTCTGGAGCCATACATGGTCTACCGACGGTTCTTTGTTGCTGATTTTCACTCAACTTTAGACACTTTTGAGTGAACAGGGAGTTCCACTGGGACACTACCCCGTCCCAGCCTTTGGGATTCTTATAAAACTTTAATTATTTTCTTTTCTTTTAAAAACATGTTTAAAACATGATTTTCGTGCTGTATGCATGAGACATGCGACTCATATCACTGAATACGTGAAATGTGAGACGAACATAACGCGTATTCTATGTCAAGCCCTTTCACAATTTTCGCACCCCATAATTCCACTTCTTTCCTATCCAAAAACACATATTGGGCCTTTTACACACCTAGGGGTGCTCGGCCCCTTCCCACTAGGGTTGGGCCGAGACCCTCTCTTAGTAATTTCTAGCTTTTTCTTCTCCTATTCTTCTCCAAGCACTCCAATTTAATTTTAACCACATAAATATATTTTTCTAACCCTAAAAACATAGCTTGGCCGAAACCCTATGTCCTTTAAGTTATTATTTTATTCACCCCTTTTTTTTTCTTCCAAGATAGCTCACCAAATTATTTAGGTGAAAACCACCAATCATGCTAGTATGATCTTTTAGTTTTTATACTTCTAATTTCTCCAAATATTTAAGTATTTAATCATAACATAAACACAATAATCGAATCAATAATTCAACCTAAAAACCCTTAAGTCCGAAATACATGCATGCACAAACCCAACATTTCTCACCTCCAAGTCAAAATCTAACAAGTATATTTTCATTTTCACTCATCATGTTGATCACACCACATTCTTCCTTTATATCAAATATTCAAATTCACAACATGAAATAATCTTTACTCTTAGTAAGATATTTAAACTTAGACATGGATTTTTACCACCAAATAAACAATACTAAAGGCATCACCCAATATCATACTAGTTAACCTATGATCATGCATGCATCTCTTTCATTCCACCTCATGTTGAATAAACTAACTAAAACCATATATTATTTTAGATCCTCAACTTAGAAAAATATCATAACTTAAGCATGAATTTCTACTTAACTAAGCATGGCAATTTTTTCTCTCTAAAGGGTTTCATTTTAACATACATACACAAAGATTCAAACAATACAACTAAATTCATCCAAAAGTATACTAAAATTGCTAAGGGTAAGATAAGAATATACTTACTATACTCCTAGCTAGCTTAGATGAAATCTGAAAATTTATTAAACATTTCATTAGATTCACTCAAGAACATAACACTTTTTGAGAAAAACTCCACACAAGGGACATGAATGTGGTGTGTACTCTTCTCTAGGTTTCTAGGCTTGATCTTAACTTAAAAGAAGCTTACCTCTTCAAGAATATTTGTTCTAGCTCTTTTCTACTTAGGATAATTTGATATTTAGAGGTTAGGAGAAAGTGAAACAAAAGAAGATTGAGAAAGAAATGGGGTTGGCCGAGAGGTAGAGAGAATGAGAGAGCTTGTGAGAATATAAGATGGCCAAGTGAGGTATGAGTCTGCTCAAGGTCATTCGGCCATACCCCTTTTCCTAGGGCTCAAGGACACTCCACCATACCTTTGGATCGAAAGACACATGATTAGACAAGGGTGGTTACATGGGAAAAACAAAAGCAAATATGAAAGTGTGAGGAAGTGAGAAACCAGTTTGTGTTTCCTTAGGGTAGCCGAATTCCTCATGGGAGATGGACTAAAATGGCAAGGTCTCATCCTATCGCAAGGATATTCCTAAGATCTAACATCACATCAAGGTCATTCATCTAGAAGATCTTCTCATTTTATAATGAAATCCTCAAAGAGCAACAAGACCTAAGGCATTCGGTGTCATCCGAAACCTCACCTCCTCCTCCCTAGTTTCCTTCTATTACAAGCAATCCTCAATCATTTCCTTACACCACCATACCTTTTACACCTCTTACACCTTGTACTTCATCCTCTTGCACATGTCTAATGCGTCCCCTGTAACAGCCCAAATTTTTAAGGTAAATTATTTTATGGATATTATTTTAAAGAGATTTAGTTGATGCATTTATTTATTAGGAAATTAGAGTGGGAGATTTAGTTGAGGAATGTGAGATTACACTTAGTATTGAGAATTGAGCATTTTCGGATTAATCCGTCGAGTTTTAGAAAAACGAGCATAAGTTATTCATATGGGGTCCAAATGAGGTGATTCAAATTGGTATAGAACCCTAAGAGATAGATATAAAACTTTTATGTTTGAAGTTTCCAGAGATTCGGAGGGAATCAATAACTTATTTGGGAATCAAGTAGGCAGCTTTGGAATGGGCTTAAATGGAACCCGAGTTGGATAATTGAACTAGATTGGGGCATGTAACTAATTAGGCAACTGGTTTTAAGATTCTCTGGGATTAGGACATGTGTAGGGATAGTTAGGAATGGATGGAAAGTTGATTTGGAAGTCAATTGAATAGTTAGTATGATGGGAACTCAAGGGGAGCCAAAATCTGGTTGATAGGTGACTAAGTGGATCAAATTTGGCTCTACCTTAACTAAACTAAGAAGTGACCTTCTAGAAGTTGTTAAGGGGAGACCTAAGAGAGTTGGGAAGGAACCAAATGGATAGGAAAAGCTGGAAGGGGGCGTGTGACACAAGGGGAGAGCTGGAGATGAGAGATGCATGCATGGTTAGGTGAAATGCCACCTAACCTCTTATCCCTTTAGCTTACTCCTCAGCCATGGATCAAAGTGGACAGCCAAGACACCTCAAATGTGAGCCCTTGGATGACTAATCCAGCTGCAAAGCCTAGGATTTGGGAGGCTTAATCCTCATCATTAGATTTGCTTAGATGGACACCTCATCACATGCAAATCTGGCAACTAGTGCACCTTAGGTGCATTTCCTTTTCTCTCCCTCATGTTGGTCGACCACCACCCTATAAATAGAGCCTTGAGAGCTTTCTAAGCTCCTTTAGAAGGAGAGAACACTTGCCCTTTTGAAGCCATACCAGAAAACCCTCCCCAAACCCTCAAAGTGATCACTTGTGAGCTAAGTGAGTGAGTTTGGAAGAAAACTTGCAAGGAGTTGGTTGGATCAATTCTCTTGAGCTTGGAAGAATTTGTAAGTCCATATTCTAGCTTAATTTAAGCATGGAACTGGTTTATTGGCATGATTGAGCTATGTTTACTAGTAGTGAACACTTGAGAACATGATTAAGTGGAAATGGACACATGAGTAGGGTTGATTGTATTTGTCTTGTAAATATGTTCAATAAAATTGTAGAAACTTAGATTTAAGTTTTTAAGAAGATAAATAGGGTGTATGGAAAAGATTGGCATGTTTTGAGTAGAAAAACTCCTAGAGCCGTGAGTTCGCTCGACCCTCGCTCGACATGTGAGTCGAGCGAAGGCAAAATCTGAACCCTCGCTAGAGTTTCGCTCGACACCCGCTCGAGCGAGTCCCAAGACTTCGCTCGATACTCGCTCGACAAGCCGCTCGAGCGAGATGCCCTGTTTTGCTTAAACTTAGGGTTTTCTTAGAATAGAATTGGGGGTTTCAAATGGGAAGGGTTATAAGTGAAATAACTCATGTGAATAAGAGAGGAATAAAAAGAAAGAAAATAATGTTTATAAGATTAAGTTAGTCACGTCGTGACGGGGACGGCGAGACGTAACGCCCGGATGACTGACGTGCCGACAGGGACGGCGATACGTAACTCCTGTCGCGATATAAGAATATGTGATCTCCACGGGGACGGCGAGACGTAACGCCGTGTGATTGATCCTCACGGGGACGGCGAGACGTAACGCCCGTGAAATTGATCTGAATAGCGGGGACGGCGAGACGTAACGCCCGCAGTAATATGTGTACATGTTTTGTGTCACAACGGGGACGGCGAGACGTAACGCCCGGATGATTGACACCAGACTCATCATAACGGGGACGGCGAGACGTAACGCCCGGATGATTGATGAGTGTATATAGCGGGGACGGCGAGACGTAACGCCCGCAGTAATATGTGTATATGTTTTGTGTCATAACGGGGACGGCGAGACGTAACGCCCGGCGAGACGTAACGCCCGGATGATTGACACCAGACTCATCATAACGGGGACGGCGAGACGTAACGCCCGGATGATTGATGAGTGTATATAGCGGGGACGGCGAGACGTAACGCCCGCAGTAATATGTGTATATGTTTTGTGTCATAACGGGGACGGCGAGACGTAACGCCCGGATGATTGACACCAGACTCATCATAACGGAGACGGCGAGACGTAACGCCCGGATGATTGATGAGTGTATATAGCGGGGACGGCGAGACGTAACGCCCATCAGTGATAAGAAAGAATAAAAATCTTAAGGGAAAACGGGGTAATTTAATATAAGATCATGGGTGAGTTAAGAAAAGTGTCAGTTAGACAGTGGTCTTGTGAGGGGTATATTAGGGTCATTTCCCGTGTCATTGGTGGTAATAACTTTATGGTTGTTTTCCCTGTTTCCTTTAAGCTGTTTATGTACTTACTGAGATTTCATTCGAAATCTCACTCTTTTGTGGCTCCATATATTTTGTGCATATCAATTTATACAGGATTCGATGACCAGCAGGGGGACAGCCCCGATGAGGCAGGAGACTTCGGGGAGTCCTGAGGGACTTTCCGACTATAGTCCTTACATGGACATTTCTTTTGTTTCCTTCGGACCTCCTATCAGACCTACCGGAGCTTGGAGTCTTGACGCATCCACTTTTGCTGAAGAGAGGCGACGTACCGGATGCTGTATAACCTTAGGAGTAGATGGCTCATTGTCCATGTGTGGGGTTTGTGTGACTCCACAGGGACAACAGCTCCAGCGAGACTTTAGTATTAGTATGGATAGGTTTCGCTATGGGAGAGAATACCCCGAGGTTAAGAGGGAGAAAGAGTGAGGTGAAGGAAAGTTCTTTTGGGATGAATGTAAAATATTTTACTCCAGTTTGGGTTTTGTATATGTATAAAGTACAATGTTAAGTTTTAATGAATGTTGTATATATATTTCCATGTGATCTTTAGAAAGTTTTATATCTAAGACCTGACCGCTGCGAATTAAGCAATTTATGCTTTTTAGTCTTGTTAAGTACGAGGGTGAGTAGCCAAGTGTTGCTCATCCAGACACCTTAATTTACGTTAAATCCCAGACGTAAGTTGGGGGCGTCACATCCCCTCAACTAGATTTGAAAATACATCTAGGAAAACCCCAATGCGGCTCATGGCAACTCCATCCGAACCCCTCTAGTTTTCCTTCTCATTTTTCCTTCCACTTCCTATTTCATCTACAAGTGTCACTTATCTAAATATGACATATACTAGATAAACTAAAATAGACAATATCTTAGTATTTTCCCAAGATATCCTAATGATGAAAAAATCTTGTCATAAGATTTTACAATCTATCCTACCATCCACCCACTAGTCAAATTCCTATCTACTAGTAATTTTTCCATTTTCACCTACTATTCTTAGGTGACTTACTAGGATTTCTCTATGGGTGACAAGTGTCTCATGTGTGGGCTTGGTGATTCATGGGTCAATCTTATGGACTTGTGGGCTTGTTATCCCTTTCTAGGCCCAATGACTCACTCTAGACTTTCAAGGCTCAAATCTTAAACCCATGCCTTCACTCTCACTTCTTAATATTATTAATTAAATTAATTAATCACTTGATCAAAATAATTACTTAGTTAAAATAATATGAAATGTGAATCTCGGGTTGTCACATTAGTAATGCCTATCACCCTTAGACAAACAGACAATCTAAGCAGACAATACAAACATTGGAAGACATGCTAAGGCATAGGTAGAGATTCTTAGTGTTGAATTCTTTAGGAAGTGAAGAACCAAATCTAAGTGATAAGAGAAAGGATGAAGGCTTCCCAATACATGAAGAAAAGCTATGTTGAATGATGACGAAGGAACCTCGAGTTCGAAGTTGGCGATTGCGTTTATCTCAAAGTATCGTCCATGAAATGAGTTGTTCAATTTGGAAAGAAAGGAAAGCTAAATCTGAGATACGTAGGATCTTATGAGATATTAGAAAGGGTAGGACTAGTTGCTTATAGACTATATCTTCCTGCAGAATTTCGAAGAATTCATAACATATTCCCTGTATCTTTTCTCAAGAAAAGCTTCAAAAAAAGACAACGACGAGTGTGGATACAACGAATATTTCGTTACAACTAGACCTAATCGTTCCTATTAGATCATCTATTGGAAATACAAGGAACTTCAAAATCAGAAAAAATCCTTTAATTTATGGCAAAAACACAACGTTGAAAAAGCTATTTGGGAAAAGGAAGAGGATACGAGAAACAAATACATTTACTTATTTGGCTTATATGCTTGTGTGGTATCATCCTGCATCATGGCATTTGCATCTTTCATGCACGAATAGGACATTTGACCCCCAGTCGACTTTGAGGTTTATGGCTGAGAGGAGATGTGGATAGTTAAAGCATATGAGAGAGACTTTGGAGAGGTTGGAGTACCATGGACTCACATGCTTGACCAAGACGGGAAGAGTAACATTCGTATGAGGAGAGCTTGACTACACGAGGAGCATTAGCCATTTGATCTCATTAGGTGGATGGATGTGTCTACAGTTCATTGAGCTGCTAAGTAGTGTTAGGCGAAGCAGGAGCTACCTATTCCTGACTTCCCACCTCTTGACTCATCGGATCTTTCTAACTCTTTAGTAAGCCACATATGATTTTGTGAAGAGGGAGATTCTTGGCTGGAGAGCGATGAGATTAAGCAGTAGAGATTCTATGAGGAGCATATTATTGCTTTTTATGATTGTAATGACGATGAGCGTTTCTATCATTCTCATGGACGAGGGTTCATATGATGATTCGAATAGATCCCATCGAGCCCTGACTCATAGTAGAGTTGGTAAGTTGCAATGCCCTTGGGCCCCACTTGAGTGGATGATGACTGAAGTTTTGGGACATACAATAGAAAGTTACCCTCTCTTGTACATGATAGATATGTGCAATCCACTGATATACTAGTATATGGAATAACATCATAACGAAAAAATAAAGGGTCATGTAATCTAAGAAATACTATGAGTGATTGCATTAACACATGGTACCAAAACTAATCATCACATCCAACATTGTCATTTCAAAACGTGCATATAACTAGACTCATCGTCTTCTTTAGTGAATTTTTCTCCCAAAACAAAGGAACCCTTTTCAAAAGGTAAGTCTCAAAACATCAAAACGTATTTTCTAGTACAGGAAATGAAATCCCAAATTTTCTTTTCACTTTTTCTCTATTTAACCTTGCATTGGTTCAAAATCATTCTCAGCTCCTCAAAAAGTTGCATTATCTCAATGATGAACTGGTTGACGCTTTCTAAATTATCCAACAAAGAGGGCTCCACGAAGCTCTCATTGCTCTCCAGTACCTTCTTTATCATTGAGGGTACCGTCCTCTTACGTTTCACTATGGGGTGGTCTTCTAAACCTATAACTTTTACTATCTTAAGTGGATAATAGTAGTGGAAATCCAACAATTAGATTTCAAAAGTCTCATGAAATAAGCATACAACATACAACAACTAATATAAGCATATAAATGACAAATCATGAAATGTTTGCATGAACATGTACTTGATATATGATTTGACCAAAAACTTGACTCATGCTCTTGACCTTTTTCAAAAGACTTGTAACAAAAATCGTAAACTTTTTCATAAAACATCTTTGACTATTTTTCATGTTGATCTTTAAACATATCATATCATATCACGTGATTCATATTATATAAATCACGTCATGTCATTCATACCATGTGAGCTCATTGACTTGTTCTTATAATACATGGTGGATACAACACAACTCCCTTATGCACCACATGTCTTTGCTAGTTACTGCATAATCAATAGTCCATATATTGGTGAATACATCTTGTTCATAACATATTATTCATATCATATTAACTCTACAGTACTTCATTGGGTTACTTACCTTAGTCATGTTCACCTACTAGCATTAGGCTTTACCTTGCTCTAAAATTATTTAAAAAAGAAAAAAGAAATCTATTCTAGGCATGTTGATGGTTCTTTGTCGATCCAGGAGTTACTACTCAATTCTTAAGCACTCTAGAGTGGATAGAAGAGTTTCACTATAACATTCTTCCACCCTAGCATTTGTGGTCATAATAAAATATTTACAAACACTTTTGCAAATCATTAATCCTAATGCATGTGACATGAGACTTAAAACATGTTCTTCCTTACACTTGACGTGTGTTATATGAAATGTTTTGCATACAATAATCAAGCTTAACATATTCAAATCGTGGCATGACAACATAGGATACATGAAACATCAAGCAAACCATATGAGCATAGACAAACATGGCTTGGTTGAAACATCATAGGGCATGTTGACATGAAAATTCTTCTTAACATGCACCAAAGTTGAAGCATAATAAACTAAAGATCATGGAAAAGATAAACAAGAAATAAAATCATAGAAGTATCCACGTAAATTCGAAACACATAATCATATAGTGAGTTATTGAAACTCTAATCACTTCAAATCTCGGAGTATCATTATGCAATAACCAAATCATTGTGACACACGAAGTCCAAACATGGCACCATGCAAATCGAAACATATTCATGTAGATCATGGCGATACGAACATAGATCCAAAACACATAATCTTCATGTCCTTGTACAAATCACAATAGAGTATTCAATCAAGCAAATCATAGAATAACAAATCAAAGTATTGATAACCAAAGAAAAGACTCACACAAGCATATACATATGTTAATCAAACTTGGTTGAGAGAACTTACAAAACTCATTTAAGGAATGTACTAGCAAGCCATAATGGATATACAACTTGTTAGAATAAGGGCTTTAAACCCTAATTCGTTTGTGTGTGTGTATAGAGTTGCTAGGGTTTAGAGCATTTGGTTCAAGGATTTAGAACACTAAGACTTTCAAGTTCATGTGACTGTGACTAGGTCATGAACATGTGAGTAATGTGCATGTGTTATAATTGTATGTCTTGAGCATATAAGTCCACAAACTTTCGATCTCCCCTTTAGAAAATTCTAGGTTATTTCAAGGATAAAACAACCTTTTGAAACTCTATGTATGTTCCTGAAAATCTCGAGACTTTTTGAGATTCTGTCATCACCTTGAGTTAGGTGTGAGTGTGTAAGAAAATATGATGGAAACACGATCTCTCATCGTGGGTAGGGCTGTAAAAATAAACTAGAGAACAGGAAAATTGGCTCGAATCGATTCGAGCTGATTTATTCAGTTTGATTTTGGACTGGTTTGGTCCAGGACCGGTTCCACAGTTTTGGTCCTAATTGGTCCGATTTTGGTTTTATGTCTTCAAGAACAAGACCGAACCAATTAGTGTATTTTTATATTTTTAATTAATTTCTAATATTATGTATAATATTTTTTATATTATATAATTTTTATATATAATATAATGAATTGATGAATTATAATTATATATGAAATAATGTTATATTTTATTTTATGACCTAAAATTTTAATCTCAAATATAAAAATTTATTTGATCATATGTTTTAAATATAAAATATATATTAATTACATTTTATGGCTTAGTAAATTCTCAACAAATTCCTTCTAATAAATATATTAGTAATAGTAATATATATTAGCATATTAATTACTATATTAGCACTAACATATAGTGATAGTACTACACCAAGAATATTCTAATATACTAATAGTATTACTGTATTACTAAATATATAATTAATATATATTACTATATATAAAAGTCAAGTTTTAAAATCCCACTTGGCATTACAACTGTAAATTCCGCTGTTGCACAACTTAGTGAATTTTTAGGTTCATTTATTCATTTGTTTTCATAAATAATTGCTACCGCTTCATACCAATTAAGGTTTGATTATTTCATGAGGCCCCACAAGATTGATGACTATGTGAACATCAAGTAATGAATAAGCTGTATTGATTTGCATCCTTAGATATTTTGATTGTTGTCTCGGTGGACTAATTTGCCTTTTTTAATGGAGAAAAAAATATACAAAGTCAATTATTGCCATTTGGTTGCATTAATAATCATTCTACAACCAAATCTTAAGCATGTGGTTGGTATTTACTCTTGTTGAACTATCAAAACGCTTAATATGTGAACCAACCACACTTTGATTGGCTTGATGTTGGTTTCATATATTAATATGGTAGTCGTTTATTATTTGTAGTGTCATGTCTTTTTTTGCCATTTACAAATTGGATGAATTTCATTTTCAAATGATTATATATAATGAACTATTTACATTTATAAAATTCAATATAAATAATGATCTGTGCATTGTGTAGGTTATAAGCTCGTATATATATATATATATATATATACACGATTAGAGATTTAATATATATTAAAAACTGGACTGAACTGAATCAGAACTACTAAAACCAAAAGTACTAGTTTAGGAGGATAACCGATGTGGTATCAATTCTTGAAAATGTAAAACTAGTGTATACCAATTCAGTCTCAAAATTTGTCTAAAGTTAGACCAAACCAGACCTGTTACACTCCTTATTGTGGGGTTCCTTCTTTGCTTGAGGCCATGGCTCTTCCTACATGTGGAGAGAGAGTGTGTGATATATTATGTGATAAGAATAAGGGTAAGTGGTAATGAGATCCCACATTATTTAGGAAGGAGTTCTTACTCTTTATAATATTATAATTGTATCATTGACTAGTTTTTTAGAATAGGTCATGTGATTTGGGCATGTTACAAATAGTATCGAGTAAAGTTTTAACCAAAAATATGGGACTTGAGCCATGCTACCTATAACGGACATGTTCAACCAAGACGTTGGGGGTTTAAAGGGAGTAGACTGTCATATACCATATGATAAAGATAAGAGTAAATGGTGTATGAGATCCCACATTATCTGGAAATGAAAAGTTATTACTCTTTATAAGATTCTAATAGAGTTCTAATTATATCATTAACTAGTTTTTTTAAAGTATAAGGCATGTGGTTTAGGCCTTCATTGAGACGTTTCAGTGTTGTTCTTGTTTATTTAGAAAGAAAGTATAGGAAAGTGAGGAAATCAATAAGTGGTCACTTATTGGTTGCTCATGGACCATTGCATGTATGGCATGTGGCATGTGACTCTCTCTTCTTGGCCAATCCCTTCCTCTTACTTCATCATTGGATTGCTAAGATCACATTGAGAAGGGGTGTGTGGCTCTTTCCTAAGCAAAAATCCTTTGTCTTCCAAGCCCTTTCCAATTGTTTAGGTTCATTGTACTTAAGTGCAAAAGAGTAAAATACACAATCTCCCTTCATTTCCCAAAAAAGTGGGTGAGTGCATGCATGCCATGTGGCATGGGCATGTGGTGCCTCTCTTGTATCATCACCTTCTCTCATTTTCCCATGAGGGTCCTTCACCTTCTTGTTGCTCCTTCCCTAGGTGACTTTTCCAATACCCAAGTCCTTTTTGAAACCCTAAAGTAACAAGTGGGGTGTGAGTGTGTGAGCATGGGTGTGGTGGCCTAGACCTTAAGGTTAGTATAGTGATTTTCAAGCATTGCCTCTTCCACTCCCATTTTAAACCTTTCCTCAACTAATGCATGAATGCAAATGGCACAAGATCAGAAAATAAACTTGGAGATCACCTCTTGATCTTCCCCACACACCATTTTCTATGCAAATCTCATTGGAACACTAACTTTCGAGGAATGGGATGAAAACACTTGGTGAGTGTGGACGTGTTGGTTGAGTGAATTTTAGGTTTGGTTTGTTTTTACAAATAATCTCGTGTCATTTTATGTCATCTCATTATTATATTTTTTCAAATTTTCATACAAAATAAAATAAATAATTCAACATTCTCAAATCCTAAAGCAACTTTTTCAAATTCTAAACAAAACTAATATTAAAAAAAAAATTATAATAATATTCGATTTTTAACTTTTATCTGATCTTATCTCATCTTATCTATGAAAACAAACCAGGCCTTAGCCTCCCTTAGGTACATCTCATCATTTCCCTTCTAGAAGCCTTCATATATGGATGACAAGCGGCAAGCCAAATGGATTGTCACTAGAGTTAACATGCAAGCCTCCATTTTGGCTTCCCAAACACTTTGCTCGCTTCCCCTCTGTGACACATGGCACTAATCATAAGGTTTTGGGTGTGGACTATGAATTTCTAGGATTTTTGGGCTTGGACCAACCTATTTAGCTAAAAATGTATGGGCTTGAGTGGCCCTTCTCTTGGGGTTTGGATGCTAAACTATAAGTCCAAGGTCTCCATCAACCTAAACTAATATTCTCATGGCCTAAAATAATATAAAGGCAACAAGAGTAATTTGAGACAATATCTAACTAGGTCTAGGCTATCACATGAGTCTTGCTTGACTTTGTCTTAGATGCATATCTTATTTTTCTAGGACACTAATTTCGAGGACGAAGTTTTATTTTAAAGGGGAGGATGTCACATCCCGCCTATTTACCCTTATAGATTAACTTTTAGATTAGTTAAAATTTAGAAGACTAGCTTATTAAAGTTGTCCATGACCCTAAGAGTTTTAGAAATAATTAGATTGGTTAAGAGCATTGATCAATAACCACACGATTAGTGATATTGAAATCTTGTTTTAAACTTAATTTTATTATTATTTATTTCTCATCCTTATGATTTAAGATTTTCTTGTTTGATCATCCAATTCCATCATTCTTAGATCATATTAGGATTTTTTATAAGGCTTTGCACATGTCATTTAGGGTAATGACATGTCAAATCCTAAAGCCACACCAATCAGCACCCATGTGTACTTTCGCTTGCAATGGAGTAATGTGCCCCTAGCTTAGACATTTTTATGTCATTTTTCTCAAGGGTGTTTTTTTCATTTAACACCTCAACCCATTTCTTAAATTCTTACCAAGCTTGATTTCAAAAAATCCCAGCCAAAACCCCAAAACTTTTACCCAATTCCCACTGTCTATCTAAGAAGGCCACTCAAATATGCCTTATGGTAGGTTTGAGTGCTAAAATACTTCAAGCATTCTTAGAATACTTTACTACTATTTATTACTTTATTATTAATTTTCACCATTCAATATTTTATTATTACTTTTTCACATACTTTTTATTACTATTTACAATACTTCTCACTACCCAACGTAACCTTAAACTAGGCATAATAGTCAAAAAGATAGTCCAAATGATTAAGACAAAAGAGGACTTGGGAATCTCCTCATTCGGCAGCATGATGGTGTGCCTTCATGCCATGTATTTATTGCGCCACCCTTTCTCCACTCTCACATGGCAACTCTCCCACATCCCTTGCCACTTCATCCTATAGGAGGTGTAATGATCAAGAAAACAATGAACCACACAACAAGAGAATGCTAGGCTAGACAATATCATCACCACCGCCCAAGCCAACCAATGGGAAGCCATCTATGGTCGCCACCTCATGATCCTTAGAGCTTTATATAAATTTCACTTCTTCCACACTTCATTCCTCAACCTTCTTTTAGTGTTCTTTAGATCTGTCTTCCCTTGTTCTTTGGGTGTTCTTTAGTTTTTTAAGTGAGTTCTTGAATTTGTGAGTTTTGAGTGAGAAGCTTCAAGGGCCACGAGATCTTTGTAAGTTTCTCTAGCTAGATCTTGGTTTACATTTAAAGTTATTTTCTTGAGTGTTAGTATTAAGTTTGGATGAATCTATAAAGAGACACCATATTTAGATAGAAAAATGAAATCTTGATGGATAGGTTTAATGTTTAAGTTACTTTTGGTAGAAATATTAGCTATGGCATGTCTTGATAATCTATGATATGATTTGATCATGTCTTAGAATAATTTTTGAAAGTTTAAATTGAGGTTAATAACATGCCATAATAAGTTTTAGTCTTTATCTTGTGTTTATCATCAAAGCATGTATGATTTGACTTTTAATCATGCTTAATTTGTAAAAATATTTAATTTACTTATATTTCAAATGTTAGCATTTAGAAAAACCTTCTAATGGGGGTAAGAAGAATGCGTGATTTAATTTTAGTATGTCATTGATGAAATGATGATATCATGCATCACTTAAGGTTTAGTAAGTGAGAATGAAAGAATTATATTAGGCGTGGTTAAGTGTTGGGATGTACTTACTTAAGGTTAAGCTTTTAATATGTCATTGAGGATTATTGTAATTACTTTCCATTAACGAAATTTATCATGCATGCATTCATATGTCAATAGTCAAACCTTCATTTAGGTATCAACTAGAGTGCATGCCATGGAGTGAGTGTGATTAGGCTAAGTTCACTTTGATTATTAAAATTCTAAAAGCATAGATAGTCTTAGAATGTGCTAAATTTGAGATCTATGAATCTTAATTAAGTTTAGAGTTCATTTGCAAATAGTACAAAATTTTGGAACTTAGTAGCAATATTTGAAAGTTAGTGGTATTTTTGTAGTTTTCCATTATCTTGAAAAGTTTATCTCCCTTTAATTAGTAGAGATCTTGACTTGGTATATTTTTTTATCATAGCTGCTATCACACTTCCAACTTTGATAGTATGTAAGTTGGCATATAACTTACATTTTATTGATTATTTATGGATTATTGATAAATATTGCATGCATTTTATAAGTATCATTTTTAGCATGAAATATCTTATTATACGTTCTATTTTTGTCATTTTGCATGCAACCATCTTTTTTTGAAAATTTCTACATGCTTGCATATCATGAAGTTTGCTATTTTGCCTTTTTGCCTTTTTGTGACAAGTGTTGTCACCCACATAGCATTAACGTATCTGTGGAGGAATGTATATTTGAAAAAAAAAAACGAGTTTTATATTTAATAGAACCTCTCCCTTGAATAGTTAGAATCTATTTGTGTTGTTTGAAAACCTGATTTTAAGTGGTTGGAGCTCACTCTCTAACCCTATGGATAAGGGGCGTGACAAATCAACTAGTCCAATAATCTACGATCCTTTAAATAACTTTTCGAGCCCATATATGATAATAATTGATCCATTTGTTTCATATATATTAAATGGGCATAAACCAACTCAATGGGCTCAATAAAATTCTTGGTCATCCTTAATATCACTACTCTAATTAATATATGGGCCCATGGTTTATTCAATGTTGTCCAATAATTTCAACTGGGGTTCAAATAAAAAAATTGGACCGAAATCTGAGTTCCATTCTAAAAATGTAAACCTCAACAATAGTCTAAATTAAAAGTCCAATAATGATTCCACCCAAATTTTTACCTTAACTCCACATAAAATAATAAGATAAATAAATGTTAAAAGATAAAATTTCTCTAGAGTCTGGAGTGCTACAATTTGTGACTTGCTATCTATGGACTTGGCAAGGATAATTCTCTGGGCTTGCTCATTCTTACATGGGCCCAGTGGATTTGGATTTAATGGTCAGTGGGTCTGGGCTTAATATTCAAACTCTCTCTCAAGAAATATTCACTATTAAGTCCTCAAACAATACTCGCGAACTTAAAGGCTAATTTCAGATCTAATTCGCATAGAAATCCTAATTTTCTTAAATTAAAAATCTCAAAAGTTTGGGTGTTACTAGACAAGATTTTTTCGTTTAACTTTATTTAAACACTAAAGTCGTGCTCAAACTTATCATATATTTTATATTTTCTAATAAGTTATGTATTATTTATTATTATTTATCGTAAATAAATTTATTTACAAGCCATTTCAATTTGAAAAAATAAATTATTTACACTATATTTTTTAATTTTATCAGTAAAGGACGTTTTTCACACCAATATTACTAACCACACAATTGACTTGCAAAGAACAAAATGAGCGGCACTGGTTGCCTTGAAGACACTCTGATACCTAAATTAGTATAATAATCTGAAGGTAAAATATATGTTAAAGTGAGATAGATCTTTCATTATCTTTCATGGCTATTTATAAAGTGATGTGATCATAACAGAAGCTAGTAGTTATTCCTATATTACGAATCCTTAGTGGTTCCTAGATAATTGGGAAAGATAACTCCTATATTCTAGGAGTTATTTTTCCTTGGATAACTCCTAGTTTGTAGGAGTTACCTGCTCGAGGTGGTTGTTCCATCTACTAGTATTTTATCTTCCACCATAATAGTTGTTTCTAATGATGGGTTTTCTAGTCGTGGCTAGGCCATTATGGGGGCCCAATTATCCTGCTAATTTTCTTGGTTCTAGGATATGGGAAATTAAATTGTTGAGCTCTTTGCGCCTATTACTTTATCGACTCTTGGATCTTATTATCTTTATCTTGTTGTGTTGTGGTTGGCCCTTTTATATTTTACCCCACTGGGTCGTGGTTGTACCTGCTTTACTTTGTCCTGTTAAGCAAGGGTTGTACCTTCTTTATCTTATCCCGTTGGGCTAAGGTCAAACCTTCTTTACCTTACCCCATTGGGTCAAGGTTGTAGGTTGGCTATTACATGCGTCGTGGCTGTATGTTAGTTGTCGTGTGGGGGGGCTGTTTTCGTTCATTTTCCTATAATACATCTGACATCAGTCGTGACTGTTCACGCGCATTTACTTTCTTACGGAAGGGAAAACAACCATTGTCACAGCCACCCGTTTAGTTTCCCATGAACGTTCATCAATTTCAGGAGGGTACTAATGATTACTGCCCTTTGGATTTCCCTTTAGTTGTTTTGAGGTTTTTTTCCTTTTTTTTACATCAGGGGCGGAACTAGGATTTGGTATTTGGAGGGGCGATCAACTTAGAATATTTCCTTTAAATTAAGCTCAACGACGATCTTTCATAGAATAAAATTCTTCCATTATCAGTTGTTCTTGGTTTACTCATATTTTTTTAAAATATTACAATTTACACAATCTATATATGCACAAATATATATATATATATATTAATTTGCACAAATCTACATATGCACAAATCTATATATATATATATATATTAATTTGCTAATAACAAAATATATGGACAAATCTATATATATTATTTATTAATTTGCTAATTGCTAAGCTAAATTTATTAATATTAATAACATGCACAAATCTATATATAATTAATTTGCTAATGACAGTATATATGCACTATGCACAGATCTATATATATTAATTTGCTAATTGCTAAACTAAATAACTATTAAAGTAGTCTTATAATTTGGTAGGTTAAACATATATTAATTTGCAATTAATGTTTGAAACAGTAGAAGCTGGGTTGTTTACAGCAAGTTCCAAGAGACCAAGCCTCCAACGCTTCAACAACAAGTCACAAGTTGAAGTCGGCAACACAAGTTACAGCGTCAACACCAACAGCCAAGCGGCAAGGCAGAAACTCAGTACTCCAATGTAAATCAATAATGACAGCAAGTTAGCAATTCATGAACTCAGAAACTCAGTTACTCAAGTGCCAAGCAGCAAGGCAGCTCACGATTGTGTTGGTTCATATTTCATAAATGAGTAAAGCTCGGTTGGAATGATCGCTAGTTGTCTCGAACTCTCGACGCTGTTTGTTCATAAATGAGAAGTTGAATCATTGAGTCACAAACATTACAATTTACACGTTGAATCTGGAAGCACTGGGCTACACGACACACCTACACACAGCCTACAATGCTACATAGCAGTGGTTAACCTCAGGTCCTCAGCCCTTAGTCTCACAATCACCAACGGCAACAAAACTCAGAATTAAGTACTTTGGACCACCGGTTTTCAACGTGCTATGTACCATAGTCAAGGACTTGGAACCATTGGTTTTTATTTTGGAGTTGGAGTGTTGAACCATTGGATGTAGGACTTGAGCTACTCAAAGATTTTTACATTAACCATTGGTCTTAAGCAAGGTTTCCAATTCTGACTTTGCGTGAAGTAGGAGGCAGGAACACTCAAACATTGGGGGAAAACCTATACTAATATGTATACTACATGAAGTTTTTAAAAACTAAAAATTTTTAAAAGTTTTACATCATTTCGCTTTGTTATCTTGCTGCTAGACCTTCCATTGTTTCACCTTGCTATCCCTTCACCATTTTTAGTTTTTAGAACAACTTTATTTCTTTATGCGAAATTGACAATGGCTAGCCGTAGTTCTTCTCGTTCTTGACACAGACCTTCTAGTCGCCTTTTGGCAAGAACTTCCCCTAATCTTGAGGTTGAGTCCTCACTAAGCCGAAACCCTACCTTCTTCGAGGGATACTCTTGGCAGTACCTTCTGAGGGAGCGTGACTTAGCTAGGATAAAGACTTCTTTCCGCATTTCTAACTTGGCGCATCTCTCGATTCTAGAGGACGGATGTGTCAACAAAGAAGGATATGCAAGCAAAGTGGCTTTAACAGTTTGTGCCCAGAGTCACAGGCTACGTCTCCCCTTCATCCGCTCTATCCACGATGTTCTTAGTTACTTGAAGCTAGCTCCTACAGAACTACATTCACATGCTTGGCGTGTGTTATTGTATTGTTGTGAAGTCTTTCGCAGGGCCCTAGAGCCTTTAGGTGATGAATATCTTGAAGTAACAACCTTTTTATTTTTATTTTTTATGGTTTAAATGGGTTGCTTGGCAACATTTGTAGTTTTTGTTAACAGAGGCAATGCTTGTCAGCCTTTGAGCCACGTTATTTGAATGCCAAATAGTGGCATAAAATATACTTTTTTATTATTGTGTGAGGTTGGAAAGTTCCAGCTGACGAAAGGTCTGTGAAAGATTACCCTGTCAGCGCCAACGAGGGCAGGGTTCCTGACAACCAGAGCTTGTTGTTAGACTTGACTGATAAGGAACGTAGCCATGTTGACATTGTCTTTAATTGGGCAAAAAATCATAACAATGATGGTTTATGGACAGAAGATCTTCTTTTTCCTGCTAATATTGATAGGTTTTTGTTTGTGCCTAGTTGTACCCACAACAGTGGCCATAAGTTGAAAGTCGTGAGTCCACCGACAAAAATATGCATTTTATTTTTTTATCTTGAAGGGTCTTCCTTGAAGTACCCTCGTGTTGAAAAGACCACAGGAGCCAATGGGTCCCAAAAGGTAACCTCTTCCGTTCCTAAAATTCCTAAGATTCTTACTGAGGGGGTTACCTCCCTAATGTCTTCAGGTGGGAAATCTCCCCTTAATTAGTCCAAGTCTTAGAGACCTCGATAACCTAATGGGTCAAGCCCTTGCTGACCTATCAATGGCTCTTGATTTTGACATGCCTCCAGAAGGTAGTAGCGCTGATGGCACACCCCATTTGAATTTCCCCTGTTGTCAACAAGCTCAGCGCCTGTTGGTGGCTACCTTTTAGGGGATATATATGAGGGTTTTGTCATGGGCGTGTCTGGGTTAGTGGTCCCAAATCTTTTTGTTCTTATGTCAGTTGGGGAGGCGCCTATTCTTGAGAGTAGGAAGTACATCATTCAAATGAAGAGAGTTTCCATTCCCTCTTCTCCCCCTTCCCCTTTTGGAGGTGAAGGGTGATCCAATGTTACCCTCGAAGAAAGTCCTCTTGTGGGTTTGAGAGGCCAGTGAGTGGCGAAGATTCCCATGGTGGTAATGAGCAAGTTAAAGTTTGTGATGATTAAGAAGTTTTGGCAGCTGAGTTGGGAGCTTCCAGCTCACTACTATTTTAGGGGCGCCCTTCATCTGAGGGCCCTTCTATCTTGAATGAAACAACTAACTTCAAGTAGGCAGGGCCTCGATGTGTTGCCCCCTTTCTAGGCCAGCCATGGAGATGGCTAAATGCCTCGGGCAAATTTTTTCTTAGGTATGGAGGTTTTATTACTTCTTGTGAAATGTTTAATTGTCCTTTTTATTGTTGGTGGCTATTTCATTAATCTTGCATTTTCTATTCATAGGGTGTTGATGACTTAGAGTATGGACCGTGGATGACAAAGCTAGTTTGGAAGAGGAAGTAAAAGAGTTCCGTCATATATGCTTCTTCACAAAGAAGAAAATTGCTCGCCTTTGATCTAAAAAAGAGGAAGTGTCAAGCTACTTGAACCAAGTGGATAGGTAAGTTCGCTCCTTGGAGGCCGACCCTATGGCCCTGCTTGATGAGTGTGGTGAGCTGCATGGCAAGCTAAGTCTTGTCCAATTTCTTTATTCTCGAGAGAGTTTTGCATTGCAGGTAGCAGAAAAGGAACATGTCATCATGAGTGCAAAGGTGGCTCAATTGAGAGTATCTTTGGTCTCTTTGAAGCAATTTTAAGAAGATGCTAACTGAAAGCATTGGGAAGCCATTGATGCCTTGGCTACCTCTAAGAAGAAGGATGTGAGATCCCAGATTTACGTGTATTTTTACACGTTATTTTATTCTCGGTATTAATTATTTTAATGTATTTTAATAATATTATTAGTCATATTTTATTTATTCAAGATATTTAATTGAGCTATTAATTAGTTAATATCGAGTTACGTTGCTTTTCTTATTTATTTTAATGAGTTAATTATTTTAATGAGTGGAATTAAATTCCTTTATTTTATTATGTGAAATTATTTTATCTGCTTTCGTTATAGTAATTATTGTTTAATAATTAATATTGCGCTTGGATTTAATTTATTTCTGTTAATGGGTTTTCAATATTTTATTTTATTGATATTAAAATTATAGTATTTAAAGCCAGCTTTTATTTAATTTGTTGTGTTTTTCTGGTTGGACTCTTTTTCCCTTCTTTTTCCTTTTTCTCCTTTTTCTTTTCTTTTTCTTTTCTTTTTCTTCTTCTCTTTCTCGGCTTCCCACCCGCGTCCCCTGTCTCCCTGTCTCCCTCTCGCTGTTCCTTCTCTCCCACCCAGGACCGCCGCCGGCCACCCACCGGCGACACCGCCCAGCCCACTACCTTCCCCTCACGCCGGCGAGCTCAACGACACCTGTGGTGTCCCCTCCGGCCACCCCACCGCCCCTCCACGGCCACAAACCCGAAATGGCCATTTTGCTTTCCCTTGCATTTTCCGGCCACCCCTTGGCCTCCGACCACCACCACTAGACTCCCCAACCTCCGGCGAGCATAACCCACTGCCCAAAGCCACCCATCGCCGCCGGTTAGCCCCTCCACCCGAAATGAGCCTTAAACGGGTCGTTCTTCGCCACGCCACCGTCCGGCCACCGTGCATCTCACCTCCGCCACCATTCGACTCCCCTCACCCAGCCGGTCAACCCCTTAGCTCAGTTTCTCCAACCGTTGCCTCACCTTCCCGGTACGACCCCAAACCCGAAAATGGGTTTTCACCCCTTTTGACCCCCATCCGCCACCTTCCGGTGGTTGTGCCGCCACACCACCACCTCTATGAGATTCCCCACCCTTCAAAGTATATCTCCCTAAATTTTGGGGTCAAACCGAGTGTTTTAGCCTAACGTACATGTGACCGCTACAAACGCTGCAGATTGGCGTTGTTCAAGGAAATGCGTTTTTACCGCTGTAAGTACTTTCCAAACGAGCTTTAAGATTTAAATATATTTTTGGCATCAACAGTTGTTATATTTGATTATTGCTGCTATGTGTTGGTTGATGTTAGTATTTATTGGTTGATTGGATTAATTAAATGTTGGATAATTGCTGCACGGTTGTTTGCATTGTGTATTTACGCGCATGCTCATGAAAATATTTGGAAAGTGGATTTTTGCATAATTTTGGATATTCATGTGTTGAGAATGGGAACTGTGATTTAAAGTGAGTTTAATGGATTTTAATGGTTTTGGGCTGAGTCATAACGGGGACGGCGATACATAACGCCCGTTGTGATCAGCGTGTGAGTGTGTGAATGACGTAATGGGGACGGCGATACGTAACGCCCATTATGGTCATCGGGTGTGCATTTCATATCAGGGGACGGCGATACGTAACGCCCGGTATGAAATGAGTGTGTGTGGATCGTAATGGGGACGGCGATACGTAACGCCCATTATGGTTTCGGGTGTGTGTGTAAATCATATCGGGGACGGCGATACGTAACGCCCGGTATGATCGGTTTTGAGGATATTATTTTATGAAAAATGATGGGTGATTTTATTGTGGATTAAATTGGGATTTTGACGAGTGTGGTTATTTCATTGACTTTGAGGAAGATGATTTTAAGCCTCATGCATATGGTAATTGTTCATGGTTGTTGTGGCATTAATGTATTTTTGTCTTTTGGTTTGGTTGGTTTGTACTTACCTGCGATGTCATCTTGGCGTCGTAGTTTATTTTGGATGCAGACTTTGGAGAGGCTGAGCCTGAGGAGACGGCTCCGCTATAGAGGTGTTATTATTATTAATTGATATCTCGGAAAATTTATTTTCCCTTTTTTATAATTATGTATTTGTTTAATTTGTATTTTTGGATGACTGTATTAAATCTCCTGTTGGAGAGTTTTTATTAAATGGGTTTGTAAAATATTTCTAAAAATTCTGGTACTTAGATATTAATTTATTATCCGCTGCGACCTATATTTTTATGTATGTCACGTGTGCACCCACGTTTGACACTTGTTGTTGGGATGTGTGACTCGTGTTGTCATCATCCCGACGCCTCGATTCCCGTGTTATTTTAAGGGGAATTTGGGGGTGTCACAAAGGAGGCTAAACTGGCACAAGACTTATCTCAAACTAAGAAATCTTCCTTGGATGTATGCAAGCAGAAGGACATACTTATAGCCAAGTTGCAAGGTGACCTTGAAACCTCCCAGACTAGGTTTGCCTACTTACCAAAAGGAGTGAGAGAATGTTGATGCACATGTCAAGATAGGACTTTGGAGACAGTGGCGAGGCTATTCGAGCAAGTAGCTGATTTGTGGAGGGGAAGGAAGGAGCTTGATGTTCAATTAACTTCTGCCAACAATGAAATAGTTTCGTCTACATTACTAATTGGTTACTACTCAAGGTGTTTATGATCAAGCTTTCGAATATGGGTATGGAGCTAGCGTCACTCGACTTGGGCATAAGATTTTAAACCAGACACCGCTACTACCCAATATGTGGATGCCTTCAGGCGTAATGTGATGCTAAATGCATTTCCCTTCGCCTAACACCAACTTATCAGTTTTGTAACATCCCGACCCAGATGTTTTATTTTTTGGAGGTTACATGCGAATATTTTGATCTTTTAACTTTTAATAATATTCTCTTATGTTATTTTTTAATATTAGCATTTTTTAATCGAATTATAATGGATTAATTAATAGGTAGTATATATATTTTCATTTCGGATTTTAGTATAGGTATTATTTTACTTATTAGTATTATCAATTTTATCGTATGCTATGCATTAATAAGTTCATATTTTTTTAATAAAAAAATTATTATAGCTATTATTAATGTTGTATAATAATCTATCTTTATTAGTTTAAACATTTTAAAACCTACGTGATCTTTTACACATCTTATGTTATGTTTTTGTTTTTACCTTTCATTTTCCTAGGATTTAGAGACTGTCTCGTAACCAACTTAAGCCACGTTTATCGGCTTGATTTAAATACGTAATCGACGTCCTCACACCATCATATACCGAGGAAAACCTCAATCCCATGCACGCTCCTTTCCCTCGACCCCTTCATTCACGGACTCAGTTGGTATATCAAGACTATTTTTTTCAAACGGTTTTCCTTCCACCACGCACGACTCTAGCTCTCCTTGCACTACGTAACTCTTCCAACATCCTTAGGGTTTGCTTCCTATTAATAACTTGTTTAATTCCCAGAAAAATACCACAGCGGCAACTAACCTTCCACTAGCTCCCTCTCTTGATCACGGCAAGAGCCATGAACGCCCCAATGCGTGGATGACTGATAGCAGCGCCGAGAACCACATAACCATGAGAAAACATGAAGCAACTCGAAGCACTCATCTAGCCACCTATCTTATCACGATAAGCCAAACAGAGCAAGAAACTCTCACCGTCACACAACCATCAAACTCGATTTCGCACCATTAGCCATAGCACCTCATGCCCTACCACCAAGTGAACAACCACCACGTCATCCAGCTATCAGAGGCACTACGCGGTTGCCCTTGGAAAGCCACCTAACAGAGGACCATCCTCCCCTGTTTTCACACACCATAAATAGAGCATACTCCATGAGACGCCATGAACAGCCACTCCCCCTCTCGGTTGCCGCCGTAGACAGCTTATCAGTCACAGAAGCAGCCGAACGTGAGCCACCGTACTCCTACATGCAGCAGCGCCAGCCCCTGTTCTGCACCACCAACGCGCCTCCATGCATACCGTTAGCCATCGCACCTCCCCTCTTCTTAGGAAACACCACACCAAGTTCCCTCACGATAATAATATTTGGCACCACTCATCATGCTGACAAACCAACCTAAGTGATATCAATGTAGCCTCTGTTTTCAGCCCCTCAAAACAGAGCATGTTCAGCCCCACTTCACTAAACTACAGCCCAGCCACCACTAGACGTCGGAGAACCACCGACGGCGCCAGAAAGTGCTGACCAGCCAGGCCCAACGAATTCTTTTTCTTGGTAAGCCCATTGCCGCCACCCTCTCCTCCTCCTTCTTTTTTTCCCTTTCAACAGCAGTAGCATGTGGGTTTAAACTAAGTATTATTTTAGCATAGCAATTCTAGTATGTTATATTGAACGATGTTTACGATGGGCTTGTTTAGGAGGTTGACTTATTTTATTACACAAACATTTGTATTATTTTAACTTGGTTTGGGATTTATATTTGAAATCAGGCTTAGTTCTTGAAAAAGATATGTTAGCCCAAGAGTTTTCTGTTATAAATAATTAAAGGATTTAACTATATTATTTATTATGAATTTTTACTAATAGATTTTAATAGTAAATAATAAGTGTTTAATATTTTTATATACTTTAAATCTATTGTATGGAATCGATCTTAATGTTACTATTATACATTTTGATTTAAAATAAGGAAATATGATAAGAATATTTTAAATGGTGTTAGTATTTATTAGATTTATTGTAAGATCAGATGATTATGTTAAGTATTAAGAAAGTAAATCTATTTTAAGAATTTAGGTTTTCATAACTTATTTTAGTATAATTAAATATAGTTCAAGTATTTTATGAAATTATATTTAAAGTTACAAATATGTTATAAGTATTTTATGATATTAGACTTTGTTAATTTTCCTATTAAACAGAATATTTAATTGATTAAGCTTACAATATGAGTTTAATCAAGTGGATTATTAAGACACGCTCTCGAGATAGATTACTGACTGTTTAATTTTTTAATATAGGTAATGAGTTATGAATGAGAATTTAGGAAGCAACGTTTCGAGGTCAGTGAATTTGATCACAAAACTAGGATCCTCACATTAGTTTATATTATTAGTAAAGCCAGTTCTTGATAGCCCTTTTCAAATACCTCTCACGTCATGCAAGCATGTCATTCAGCACGGCATACGATCATGTCATCAGCATCATATTTAGACTTAGCAAATTATAGTTATTTATGATAGTATGTATTATGCATTTCATGCCACATAAGTCACATAAGTTGAGTTAAGTTCAAGTATAATACTAAATTCAGATCAGAAATCATTTAAGCAGTCTTCCAGTTAAATCAGTCAGTTAAAACAGTTCAGTTAGTTTCAGTTTAGTCAATCAGTTATTTCAGATAGTCATCAGATGCATGGTGTACCAATGCATATCAGATCAGGGTGGATGTGTAAGCCACAGACCTAAGCGTGGTCCACCATAGTACGCTAGAGTACTATCAGCTGCTCCCCTTGCAGCAGCGGGACGTGGGGCCGGTGCACAACCTTGCACATAGGGTTAAGTGTGTTGGTCAATCAGCTCAGTTAGATCAGTTCAGCTAAACCAGTACAGTCAAATCAGATCATTTAAATCAATTCAGTTAGTCAATTTAGATCAGTCAAACTTATTAGTTAATTCAGACCAGTCACTTAAGTCAGTTAGTCAGTCAAGTCAGTCATGCGTGGCATCAACATTAACATGTACAATCATATTTTAGAATTCAGAATAAGTTTTATAAAAATTTCTTATAATATTATCTTACGTTGTGATGGATTTATTTACTGAGTCATCGACTCATTTTAGTTTATTTCCTATTTTTTTAAAAACCACCCAGGTGATGAAGATGACCAGTGTGAGCAGATAGGCCAAGAATAATTTGAGCAGCTATTTAAAATTTTTAAGTTTTATTAAAAACAAGTGTCTTTATAAAACAAGTTTAAATTTTTATTTTTTAGCTGAGTTTATGTTTTCTAGTAAATAAGTGTTTTTACAACACAAGCTACTTTCAGTTATGTTCAGTTAAAGATTGAAAAAGACATTTTTATTATAACTTCGTTTTTGAAATAAATGTTATTTTCTATTATTAAAACCAAGAATATTTTCCGGATTAAATATTTTAGAAAGAGTTAAGTGACATCTCCTAGCCTACGAGAAGGGGGTGTTACAAGTTTAAAATTCTGAAAACTGTTTCGCCCCTTGGATAGGGTTTTTTTTTTAACTTTTTACTATTGTAGAACAATTTGTGGCCTTTGTTTTGGGTCTTTTAATTTTTTGCTACTTTTGAGCATTGGGTGGCTCCTGTTTTGAGCCTTTTAAGGTCGTGAGAACCTTTGAGGCTTATAGTCTTCGTGGCCTTACTTTTTGTCGTCGATACTTGTTTGTAGACTTTGTTGGCTAACTTATTCGAGAGGGTCATGGGGTCTTATGACCTTCACGTACTTTTTTTGTTTTGCACCATGAGTAAGAGCTTGTCTTGTTGGTAGCTTTACTGTTTGAGAGGGTCGTGGGGTTGTGCATTCACACTCTTTTTTCGATTTGCATAAGGAACAAGAGCTTATCTTGTTGGTGACTAACTTTTGACCTCCACGACCTTTTTCAATTTGCACTGCGAATAAGAGCTTATCTTGTTGGTGACTAATTTTTTGATAGAGTCATAGGGTCTTGTGACCTCCACGCCTTTTTTTATTTTTTTATTTGCACCATGAATAAGAGCTTGTCTTGTTGATGACTAACTGTTTGAGTAGGTCATGGGGTCTTGTGACCTCCACCCCCTTTTCGATTTACACTGCAAAATAGAAATTATCTTGTTGGCAACTAACTGCTTGATAAGGTCGTGGGGTATTGTGACCTCCACGTCCTTTTTTTATTTTCGTTTAACCCAAATGCATATTGCAAAAAACAAAGCATATATTCCGCGAAAATTCAAGCATATAAACATGAAGATATTGATAGTAGGAAAGTTGCTTCAAAATAGTATGTTGATAATGGAAAAATTGATAATAGGCGAATTGTCTCAGAGGTAAAAGCAAATACATAAACAAATAACTTTCTATGGGTAAAACCTCTTCAAATGTTCAGTGTTCCATGGGTGTTGGAGTTTCTTCCTTTCGCTGTCCTTGAGCTTGTACGACCTTGGGTGGTTGTTGGCGACTGCCACATAGGGCCCCTCCCAACATGGGCCAAGTTTTCATTCATCCTAGGTGGTGACGCCAATCTCTCTCAAGACCAAGTTGCCGACTTTGAACAATCGATATTTGACCCATTTGTTGAAAAACTGCTTGGCCCTTCTTTGCTAAGGGAGTTCTGAATTTTCGCTTCTTCTATTACTTCCTTGTGTAGGTCTAGTTGCTCACTGAGAGCTTTGTCATTATCCGCCTGGTTGAAATGGCTAGTTTGGTATGTGGGCAAGCCTACCTCCATGGGGGAAGATTGCTTTGTTCCCGAAGGCAAGAGTGAAAGGTGTTTCTCTCGTTGGGATTTTTACCAAAGTTCTGTATGCTCACAAAACCTCAAGGAGTTCTTTTGCTAATTCACCTTTTTTATTGTCGAGTTTCTTTTTCAAGGTCTCGAGTATGGACTTATTTGTTGATTTGGTTACCCGTTTACTTAAGGGTGCCCTGTGGATGAGTATTTGTCCTTGATCTTGAGCTCTTGGCACCATACCTTGTAATGTTTTGAATCAAACTATTTCCTATTGTCAGGGCTTATAGTGTTAGAGATCCCGAACTTACCATACTCTTCCATAAGAACCTAGTGATGCCTTTATCAATTATAGTTACTAGGATTTCTGCTTTTGTCCACTTAGTAAAGTAGTATATGGGTGTTACTAAATGTTTTACACTGCCCTTTATAGACAGGAATAGGCCAATTAAGTCGAGCCCCCACTGAGAAAAATACCATGGAGTGGTGATGGAGGTCAGTTCTTTTGACAAACAATGTGGGATTAGGGAGTGGGCTTGGCATTGAGCACATCTTCTAGCAAATTGTTTAGTGTCTCTGAGAGCATTTGGCCAATAATAACCCATCCTCATTGCTTTTCTTGCCAAAGCTTTTCCGTGTGAATGGTTGCTGCAGATACCCTAGTGTGTTTCAATGAGGATTTATTGCACTTATTCACGGGAGATACACCTTAGTAATGGGTTTTTGAAACCTTTTTTGTATAAGATGCCAGCGATTTTGGTAAACCATTCTGCCTTCCTTCTAATTTTTCTTGCTACCTCTTTCTCTTCTGGTAGTTTACCTATTTGTAGATAATCAGCTATTTCGTTGGCCCAATCTGGTATCTCAAAACTCACATGTTTCATTGTGACCCCAATTGCTAGGAATTCAATTACCCTTTTCTATACTTCTCATGGTAGTTAAGTGACATCTTTTGCTGACATCGCCCTGCTAGTTTGTCTACAACCAAGTTGTCTACCCTTGGTATTTGTTGTATGTAAAAATATGTAAATTGGTCGCGAAATGTGCCTGCCTGTTCAAAGTACGTCTTCAGTTTCTCCCCCTTGGTGGCGTAGGTCCCTATTACTTGGTTCACCACTATTTGTGAATCAGCCTTTACCTCGAACTGACTAATGCCAAGGGCTTTGGTAGTTGACAGCCCTTCTATTAAGGCTTCGTACTCTGCCTCATTATTTGTGGTTTTGAAGGTAAGTGTTGCCATATAGTGGTGCTATTGACCCTCCTCTTTGATGAGATGGATTCTGATTCTGATGTTGCTCCCTACTCAATAGGCGGACCCATTTACAAAGACTGTACAAGGTCGGTTGGGAGTTGTACTATTACTTCTGGGAAATCAGTGGACATGGCTATAAAGTCTGTGAGGGCTTTCCCTTTAATCGCATTTCGATACGCGCAGTCAATTTCAAATTTGCTGAGTTCTATCGACTAGGCAACTAGTTGTCCTGAGGAATATGATTTTTGTAATATTTTGCCAAGAGGATGCTCTGTTAACATGTTGATTTGGGTAAGCTTGAAAATATGGTTGTAGCCTCTTGGTGGCAACTACCAATGCGAACGCCAACATTTACATCCGTGAGTACCTAACCTAGATGCCCCTTAGGGCACGACTCGTGTAGCAGACTAGCGCCTGACTTCACTTATCCTTTTTAACCAGGACAATAGAGATGGGGTGGAGTGACTACGTCAAATATACATATAAGATGTCTCCATGGTTAGGATGCTTCAATAAAGGCGGGTTGGCTAGGTATGTTTTTATGTTTCTCAAAAACTTAATTGCATTCTTCATTCCACGAGTGGGCCTTTATTAAGACTCAAAAGAAAGGGAGGCAGTTATCTGTTGATTTTGATATGACACTATTCAGGGCAACCACCTTTCCTGCTAATCGTTGAAGCGTCATTGATGGTTTAGGGTGGCGCCATGTTTAAAATGGCATTGATCTTCTTAGTGTTGGATTCATTACCTCTTTCAAAAACTATAAACCCTAAAAAATTTTCTGAGTTGACTCTAAATGCGCACTTGGCTGGATTCAATTTCATATTGTACTTTTGCACCACTGCAAAAGATTCTCTGAGGTCTATTAAATGATGGATGGCTTCCTTACTTTTCACGAGAAGGTCGTTGACATATATTTCCATGGTCTTCCCGACCTAGCATTTGAACAGCCTGTTGACTAATCTCTGGTATGTTGTCCCAACATTCTTTACTTTAAAGGGCATTACTCGATAGTAGTAGAGTCCCTTGTCCGTTATGAAAGCCATCTTTTCCTCATCCACCTTACTTATTGTTCGCATAAAAAAATATCTGCAGGTATACATAATCGTAACAAGTAGTAAAATATTTTTAAAGAAAATGGATGTTGAACCCACATAAATTAATTATGGTATTGAATATTAAAATTTACTAAATTAATTATTATTTAGAAAACTAAAAAACAAATGGAGAGATTTTATTATCTAGATTAAAATTGAAATACTAAACAGAAATAATTTGATAAGTAAAAGAGCATAAAATCTAAGATTATAAATATAATAAAAATGGATCTAGAGCGTTTAATTTCACCAAGTAAATCCCACACAATTTATTTTTCCTAGTTATTAAATTTCAATAATCCCATCTTGATGATAGAAATCCCTTAATTATTCAATATTTTTTCTCAAACAATATTTAAAGTATCTCCAACTAATAATTCTATATGTGTGTGTGTGTGTGTGTGTGTGTGTGTGAATTTAATTAATTTGAGACTCATTAAGTTCTTTAAATTTTCTTAAAAAATCATACCAGTCGCAGTAAAGTATCTCTATTTTGCTGAAATAATGATGTTTAATCCTAAATCTGATTCACAAATCACCTCTTGGTCTCGTTGAGATTCAATAGATCAAACAATAATTAGTAAGAAAATCACAAGTTTTAAGAACAAGAAATAAATACCCAATCATGAGAATATTAAAAATAAAATAACTTGGAATGTAAATTATGTATTCAATACTAGACTAAATCAAAACTCTAAAAAATAAAATTAGTTCATAATGAAATTGAAAAGAAAAAGAATAAAACTAGTGTCCTTCTTTAGAATCGGTTGACGAGACATACGATTCTCACCTCTGTTCTTCAGATCTGCCTTCTTTTTCAAAGAATTTCGAATAAAAACTTCAAATTGGTTAGGATCGCACCTCTCAATTTGCTCCATTTTTTTCAATTCTTCTCTATTTTATTTTGTTCTCTTCTATGCATATATTGCAACGTTGAGGACCAAGTTCTTATATATATATATATATATAAGTGAATTGCCGACTTGTGCTGAAATCAATTGAAGGGAACCGCTGGGATGTTATTGAAGGCCCAATATGGCCCATATGAAGTGTAGCCCTTTGAAGTCTAAAGTGAGGTGCAGCTTCAAGTGGATTGCAGCCGATGTGAATTGCTCAATAAATATATATATATATATATATATATATGAAACCGAATGAGGTAGTTGCCAATTGAAGTAAAATTTTAATAGGTCCCTGTGGTAAATTGTAGAGTCCAAGTGCAAATTGCTTTCCAAAAGAATTTGTTTAAAATCATGGGGCGCTCGGTGAAATTCTTGAAAGCAAACGTGTGACTCATTCTCTACAGCTATGAATTCCTAGTAAAAATGTGTGGCCCAATAAATGTAAAATTTTGTGGATTGTGGGGTATATACAAAGTGTGGCTCAAGTGAAATTTAAAAGCTAAATTTTTCGGTTGCTGCTTTTCTGAAGTTGAGGGTTCAGCCTATGCAAATTTAAGATAATTATGTACACCTTCTTTGTCAATAATCCTTATCAATCCTTTAAACACAAATAAATAAAGAAACATAAATAAAAATAGAAGAAAATTAAAAGGAATTAGAAAAACTAACAATTTAAATAAGTAAAAGGTAATAAAATTATGTAAAAATTACACTTATCACTCATCTTGATCTGATTGTACCCAAAATAGGCGTCCATAAAACTTAGCACTTGGTGTCATCCTCCATTTTTTATCTTCCTTTTTAACGAGTGTAACGTTAAAGACCCATTCAAGGTAGTGTGCCTCTCTTACAAAACCTGCTGCCAGAATCTTATTGATTTCCTAAGTTATGGCCGTGCACTTCTTTTTGCTAAACAAATGTCTTTTCTATCGAACTTTATTGGTTTTTGGGTTGACAAAAAGGTTGTGTTCTATGATTGTATTGTTGATCCATAGCATGTCTTCATTTTCTTCTGCTTGTAATAGACTGCTCTCGTCCCTGGCTTCTGCATCTTGCTCTTCTTCTAGTGCCAATATTTGGTTTCTGGTGGGCATTCTCCCATTTTGTCCACCGAACAAACTACAAGTTTCCCTGCCTTCAACTACTGGACTTAACACTCTCGTGCCAATATTTGCTTACCCTAAATTTCATTAACTCCTGCTTCTGTTGGAACTTCATCTTAAGGTGGTAAGTGGAGGTTACCACCTTCAAGTCATTGAGAGTAGGCCTTTCTAATATGGCATTTTTGGAAGATGAAGTTTTCACCACTAAGAAATCCATCATGGTTGTGGTTACTTGCCTGCCCTAGCCTAGAGTAACTGGAAGCGTGATGGCGTCCATTGGCTGGACGGCTTCTCTCGAAAATCCTTCCAGCGAAGTGGACGACGGGCTTAATTTGCCGGAGTTAATGCTCATCCTAGTGAAAAGCGTTCTAGAATAGAATGCCAGTTGAGCTGCCAATATCGACTAACAACCATCTAGTTTTTCAGTTGGCTACTAGCATAGTAATTACCAAGGCGCCATCGTGAGGGTAAAAGACCCTTTCACAATTCTCATCCCCAAATGAGATAGTTGGGGTCATTCCCATCTTGGGATATTTGTATGGCCTTAGTGGTGTAGCCTTTTTTGCTTGATGATGTTATGTCGCCCCCTGCGAATCAGCCCGCTATTGTGCGAATTTCACCAAGGGGGCATGCTCATGATCTCCCCTTGAGCAATGATAGTGATTTCTTATTTGCCTCTCTTGCTTCTGGAGCTTGGGGCTCATACTTCTCTTCTATTCCCATTGACGGCCTTCTCTTGTGGCTTTATGTAATCAGTTAACACATCTTCTCCAACTCTCCACTACTAGCCATCTCACTGATTCGTTTCTTCAGGGTAGAGCAGCCTTCAGTCCATGTGAGCTAGTCTAGTGGGACTTGTAGTAGTGTTGGTTTTTGTCTAGCGAACGTTCCCATTCTTTTGACACATGACTGTTCTCCTAACATTGAAATTAGTATGGATTAGGTGGCGCCCTTGATCTTATTGATTGGCGTATCGTTTGCGCCTCTCATCTCGATGGTTTTATCTATGTGCTCTTTTATCTCTATCCATGGAGCTGACTCTGGCTTTTATTCCTAGAGTTTGCCTCATGTTTTCTTGAATCTATGAGAGCCTGCAACGTGTCTTTTACATTAAAAAAGTCACCTACTTAGTCTATGAACTCCCTTAAGATAAAGGGAGTTCTTTTGGCTATCTTCGCCATGAACAGGCTCTAGGGCCAAATTTCGCCTAGAAAGGCGTCTAATGCGATCTTCTCATCTTGATCGTCTGTGGTGAGTCTCTCTTTGTTGAAGCGTATTAGGTAGGGTTTTAATTTTTTCTCCTCTCTTTGCTTCATGGTTAGTAGATAGGCGTTTGGCCTTCGGCACCTTCTACTTATCGTAAATTGAATGAGAAACCATTTTTTCAGTTCCTCAAAACTACCAATGGATCTAGGGCATAGTGTCCCAAACCAAACCTCATGCTATCCCTTTTAATGTCAGCAAGAAAGCCCGGCAAGCCACTTCTCCAGGAAAATCGTGAAGGGTCATCGGTACGCCCAAACTACTACACTATAGTATAGTATGAATTGAGTCTTGTAGTGTTTCTTTTGACTCCCTATGGATCGACACCTGGGCCATTATGGGGGCCCAAATCCCTTACATTACCTATAAATTTTGACAAATTTTCTATTTGATAATGTCTTTGTATAATGTGTGTGTATAAATATATATATCAATAATTATATTCATAACGATTCAAGCAACATTATAGTGTTATAAATATGATTTCTTATTAACTCTTCAAATACTTGAGATAATTTCATTCTAAATGAAAAGGCAAATATGGCCTTGAGTCTTCTCTCAACCGTTTTTTCCTCCATGGAAACACAACTTGAGGAGAAGTGCGAAGTCCCCTTCTTTGATTGAAGAAAATGGATTTTCTTTACTTGTGATTGTGACTAGAGAGGTGCGATGGATGAAATGGAGGAGGCTTGGAGGAGGTTGTGGTTGAATGATGAGGAAGATTCTCCGATAGAGATATAAAAGGAGATGCTAGGGTTGATGAAAGAGAATGGATAACGAAGTTTGGTGGGGGAAAGTTGTAGTGGATCGAAGGATTGAAAGAGAAGTGATCAATCTACAATGGATAAGGTTTGGAAGGTAGGAAAATCATCGAAATTCTAGGAGATTGGAGGAAACTGCTTTGTTATCTCTTTCATTAATCAAAGGGGTAAATGTAGGGTTCTTAAAGGTTGTCACTAGTTGTTTGACAAGTATTTGTTTATCCTGAAAGATTTTGATGGTGAGGTTAAATCGAGCCTAATTAACTTTGATTATACCTACCTATGGGTGCAAATGTTGAATCTGCCATTGAATTACATGAATAGGAAAATGGGGGAGCAAATTGGGAGATCAATAGGGAGGTTATGGAGGTTGATTTAAAGGAAGATGAATCTGCGTGGGGGAGATGTCTGAGAGTGAAAGTGGAATGTGATTTGAGAAAGCCTATTGCTCGTGGCAGAACTATTAGTGTCGATGGACAAAAACTGTGGGTACCTTTTTAGTACGAGGACTTAGGTTTTGTTTCAAATGTGGAAGAATTTTTCATGGAAGAGATGGATGCATATAAAGTGAGGGGAATGTTGGTCAGTATGGTGTGTGGCTTCACGCAATGCCTCAAACTAGATTTGATCAGTGAAAGTGGGGAGCATAGTGAGAGGAAAAAGATAGAGAAGGAAGGAGAGCAATATGTTCAACATATAGGAAGTATAGAGGGGAAATAAAAGGGTCATAAGGTGGGGGTTGATCAAGAAGTGGCTAAGGTGGGAGAGGAGATTAGTTGTGAGAACTCTCTCATGATTATAACAAAGGAGATGAGGCTAAAGTCTGCTGGACAAGTCTAAAACGAATTTGGTTTGAGGTATGATTTGAATGTGAGCATGGCTAATGTTTAGAGAGTTGTTATGGAGAGGAAGCTGCTTGTGGAAAGATTGGTTACAACTAAGGTGGAGTAGATTCAAGATTCAAAAAGAACATCAAGATGGAAGAGAAGAGCTAGAGATAGGCCTGCATCAGGTAAGCATTATAGTTCTAACTCTTTCCTAAAAAGAAATTATGATCTTATTGATGAAGATTGTGATATGACTGTGGATGGGAAGAGATTTCGAGGTTGTGATGAATTGGTTTGTTGTGATGATGGACTAAGGGTGGTGGCTACTTAGCAGCACGACCTGGCATTATGAAAATTATATGTTGGAACTGTCGAGAGATGGGCAACCCTTAGATAGTTCAAGACCTTAGCATAATGGTTAAGGAAAGTAGGCCTATTCTAGTGTTTGTATGTGAAACAAAGGCTAGATCATGTAAAATTGAAGGTTTGCAACAAAGGCTTGAAATGGAAGGTTGTCTTATGGTGGATCTTGTTGGGAAGAGAGGTGGACTTGTGATGCTGTGGGGGGATGAAAAGACAGTGGAAATGGCGAATTACTTAAGTTGGCATATCAGTGTGCATGTAAAAGGGGAGATGGAAGGAAGTTAGTAGTTTTTTACTGGCTTCTATGGCCATCCCGAGACTGGAAAAAGAGGTATGTCTTGGGATTTATTGAGGAGATTAATACCAGTTATTGTTGAAGTATGGTGTGTGGGGGGTGACTTCAATGAAATATTGAGGCACAATGAGAAGATTGGGGGAAAACAAAGAGTTGAGCATCAACTTGATATGTTAAAAAATGCATTGGATGAATGTGGACTACATGATGTTGGCTGCCAAGGGAATTGGTTTACCTTGTCAAATAAGCACTCTGATCATACTTTTGAAAAAGAGAGGTCGGACATATTTGTGGTGAATGAAAGGTTGAGATCTCTGTTCAAAGAGTTGAGGGTTGAGACATTAGTAGGAAGTTGTTCTGCTCATTTGCCTATTCTTTTTTTTTAAATGAAGGTGCTCAAAGGGGAAGCTTTCAGATTTGAGTCTTGTTTGATAAGCAAGAGGAGTATAAGGATGCAATAGAGAGGGGATAGGAAAGGGGTCAGTTCATTGTAGAACCTATCAAAAGAGTCTAGGTTGGCTTAAAGCAGTGTAGTAGTTATTTGACTAATTACTTTAGAGAAAAGGATAATGGGAGAGGGGTGGAGATTGATCAGCTTACAAAGAAGATCAAAGAGACACAAGAAGTTCTATGTGTTTGAAAATATGGGAGAACTAAAGAATATGCAAGAAAACTTAGGTTTATTGCTTGAGCAAGAAGATGTGAAATAGAAGTAGCATGCCAAGAGAAATTGGTACAATATGGGAATAAAAATACTCGATCCTTCCATGAATGTGCTAATCAAAGGAGGAGAAACAAAATTTCCTCTATTGAAGACAATCAGGCAGCTTTAAGAGAAATTGAAGAGGAAATCGAAGCAATTTTCAAGAATCATTCTTTCAAGGTGTATTCCAGCTCCAAATCAACTACTGTAGAGATCTATGAATGCATTAAGGCATTGGAACCCAGGGTCACAAATTCTATAAATTGTTTTGTGGAAGGCAAATTGTAAGGGAAGAAGTTAAGGAGATAATGAAGATAATGGGAGCTTTGAAGGCCCCAGGGCCTAATGGTTTTGGGGCTTGTTTTTTTCAATCCTTTTGGCATGTTGTATGGAATGAGGTGTGTGATGCTGCGTTGGGATTTCTTAATGGTGGTAGTTTACAAGGCTCAATAAATTAGACTTTTATTGCTTTGATACCCAAAGTAAGCAATCCTAAAAGTGTGATAGAATTTTGTCCTATAAGTCTTTGCGATGTCTTTAACAAAATAATTGCAAAGACTTTAGCAAATAGATTAAAAAGGGAGCTAGAAGAGGTGATTTCTAGAAGTCAAAGTGCATTTATACCTGGTTGAATCATTTAAGACAATGTTATTGCAGCACATGGGGCTTTGCATTCAATGAAATGTAGGCAAAATGGCAGGGTTGGAAGTATGGCAGTGAAACTAGATATTTCTAAAACCTATGATAGGGTTGAATGGGATTACCTTGAGGTTGTGATGAAAAAATTGGGGTTTGGAAAGAGGTGGATAGGCCTAAAAATGCAGTGCATTTCATTAATTTCCTATGTTGTTCTTGTTAATGAAAAACCAAATGAAACAATTATTCCAACAAAGGGATTAAGACAAGGAGACCTATTGTCTCTTTATCTTTTTTTGTTACGTGTAGAAGGATTGAACTCTTTACTTGAGAAGGTAAGAGAAAGTAATGCTTTGAATGGTGTCTTAGTGGCTAGAGGGGGTTAAATTGACTCACATTTTGTTCGTGGATGATTATTTAATATTTGGGAAAGCCACCTGGAATGAGTGGCAGAAAATAAATGGGATATTGGAGATTTATGAAAGGGCATTTGGGCAATGTTGAAACAAATACAAAACTACAATTCTTTTAAATCCATGTGTTAATGAAGTAGTGAGGAATAGAATTATAAATGATTGTGGAGCTTGAGTTCAGAACAATTGTGAATTGGGCTTCCAATTATGGTGGGTAGATCTAGATATCAGTCCTTTTGTAACATTAAAGATCAAGTAAGGAAGAAGATAAGTAATTGGAAGAATCAATTCTTATCCTCTACAAGTAAGGAGATGCTACTAAAGGCTATAATGCAAGCAATTCCCATTTATTATATGAGTATCTTTTGATTGCCTCCAAAGCTATGTAATGAGCTATCATCCCTAATGGCAAGATTCTGGTAGGGATTTAGAATCCAGTGAAAGAGTTGAAAAAAATGGGGTTGTCAACGGCGTATAGAGGTATGGGATTCAGAGATTTAAAGGCATTTAATGAAGCTCTCCTTGCAAAGTAATGTTGGAGAGTGATAATGAACCCAAATTCAGTGACATTAGTGGTTCTTAAAGAAAAATATTTCAAAAATTCTGATATTTTGCATTCTTCATTAGGATTTAAGCCTTTCTAGAAGTTTGTGGGATTCCCTAGAATTGTTAAAGAATGTGTTAGTGTGGAGAGTGGGGGATGGCAAGAGCATTAAAATTTGGGAGGATAGATGGGTTCTTCAGGCCTCTACTTTTAAGACTGAGTCTTCATTTAATGTGATATCTGCTGATGCAAAAGGGGAAGAGCTTTGTCAAAATGGAAGTAAGGGGTGGGATGTTCAACTGGTTAAGAGAGTTTTCAAGAAAGAAGAAGTTGAGATGATATGGAAGCTGCCTATAAGTCTCTTAGGTTTACCTGATAAGCAAATTTGGGCATTCACCAAAAGTGGCCAGTTTCGTGTAAGGAGTGCTTATTATGTTGAAGCTAATAGAAGAAGGACGGAAAAGAGGAAATGCTCTAGTAGAAATGATGAGGGATGGAAGAAGTCATGGAGGTTAAATGTCCCTGGGTTGCTAAAGTTTTTGTATGGAAGGCCACTACAAATAGTCTACCAACAAAGACAAATCTGTTGAAAAAGAAGGTAATTAGAGATGCTCGATGTCTAGTATGTAAATGCTTTGATGAAACTAGTTGTAGAGGGGCAAGTGATGTATGGGCATGTGAGAAGAGTCCAGTGCAAAAATGGCCAAGTAGTGAGAATGATCTATTTGCTCTCTAGAATGAGTGGACTTTAAAGTTGGATCAAGATCAATTGGAAATGATGGCTGTGGTATTAAGGAAAGTGTGGCTGAGGAGGAATGACTTGATTTTTTTATGTCAAATTTGAGGACCTAATGAGCTTTTTAACCAAGCTGTTATTTGCTTGGATGAGTACAAACAGGCCCAAACTCCTTGTGGAAAGAAACATAACAGTAATTGCTCAAAGTAATAGGGTGAAACACTGGAAGCCACTTGGAAGTGTGATTGTAAAGGCAAATTGGGATGTGGCTTTGAAGAAGAATGAGACTAGAGGAGGACTTGGGGTGGTTATCAGAGATTGTAATGGGAAGTCCTGGTTTCATTGTCTAGTCCTAAGGAGAGTATTTCGAATCCTATAACGACTAAAACATTTGCACTATGAAGAGCTATAAAGCTGTGTGATGAGCTTTACTTCAATGAGTTTCAATTCTAAGGTGATGTTTTAAATGTGGTTAAGGTTGTTAATAGCAAAGATGAATGTTGGGAATGGTATGGCCAGATAATAAAGGATATGAAAGCAGTGTTGAAAAACAGAAGGAAGTGGAATGTTGTGTGACAATCCGGATTTTTCTCCTATTGGATTTTCCTCATGATAGGAATGGATACATTTTATTTAGTCATTTTTTGGAACTTTTTGAAAATATATTTACTTTTTATTTTGGACTCTCTCTTATATGAAATATTGATAAGTTAGGCTTAAAGCGGTGAAAGGATGCAGATAGGAGTGTTAAGTGCAAACAAGAATAATTGGGTAATTTTCGACAATTTTAACGTCTCTTGGTAATCTGGGCATAATTTTCTCATTTGATTTCAGATTTAGATGATTCAAGATGCTATGACATACCAGAAGAAAGATATACAACTTTCATATTTGAGTCTTAAGAGATACAGGCTTAATCAAGGATAAAATTGGGCTTGAAATTGACACATCTGAAATGGATTCAAGTAGTGGCCGGGTACATACTTCACATAGCCTAGCCGAATTTTTCCTTGTCCACTAATGTCGCATAATTCCAAACTCTTCACTCAATGAATATTACACCAATAAGGACCCACAAGTTTGAAAAGGAGGAAACAAAGTTGAACAAGACACCTAAAAAGTATATTACTTGTAAAAGTGAAACTCCACTAGTATTTCAAGATATTTTCCAAAGATAGGGATGATAATGTGAAGCTTGCTTAATTTTGTCATCTTTTACACAAAAGGAATGAGTGACTTGCATGTCTCCTAGAAACTCAATCAAGGAAAGCCAATCACATGAGAGTTTTAGTCGAATAAGTAAAGGATTTTGAAAAAAATATTCTTACTCAATGGAGCCAACGGATTGGAGGATTGAAAGGTGCAAAATGACTTAACTTTTTGCCTTGTATTCTTCCATGTTTATCTAACTCTTTTGAAGAAATTTGGGACATGTGGTGAGCGATGATTGGAAGAAGAAAAGAACCAAAACATTTGAAGATATTCCTTGGAAGAATTCGGCTATGTTGAGTTGAAAAGGGAATTCTAATTGGTTTAAGGTCAAGGGAAAACACATGGCATAAATTAAACTTGTCTAGAACTAAGTAAGCATGAGGAGAATATTTTGTCATCTAGCTAAATGAGGCCAATGAAAATGAGAAAGGGGAAGACATGGGTGCACTGACTTTGATATGTGGTAATCGACTTAGTGTTTGTCTTGTTTAGAATATATCTTTTTGTAACATATTATAACATGACATATGAAAGGACAAGTGACACCACTTAGATTAAGATGAGCCTAGATCATTTCACATATCAACTAAGCCTAAAAGAAAGGAAATGAGCACACTGAGACCTAAGGGAGGAGTATCTGGCACGACATAGGGTAATCCAAGTGTTTTTATTTTTTCTTCTACCCTTTTGGTTTAGAGATTTTAACCACCTATGGGCTTGACATATGTATGGACACATGGCATTATAGAAACTTAAGTTTGAAGTGGTTTTCATATTGGTCTTAGGGAAATTGGAATTGCTGAATGCTTCTTCTGTTTTATCTTAATTGTTTTTGCTCAATTGGTGATGATGTGCATATCTAATCTTGAGATATCTTATCTTATGTGTCACAAGATCAACCATTGATTATTTGTTTGATAACTAAGTCTAGAATAAGGTGAAATGATCATCCTAAACCTAAGAAGAACAAGTGGCTCACGGTAAAATATTTGCGTTTTAGTTCTAGAATTGTTTTTCTACTCCTTGATATATATAAGTGGTCGACCAAGCGGTAGGGGGTTCTCCCTTTTCCCTAAGAAAATCTCACGGCAAAAGTAAAAGAAAAACCCTCTCCACTTCCTCAAACATTCACTTGCCTCAACAATCCATCTTCAAGGCTTTTAGGTGTGGTTTCAAGGAATTTTTCAAAGACAAAACTCTTTCATAATTAAATATCTTGGAGGAAATTGTAAGTGCACATATAACTTAATATTAGCATTTATTTGTATATATATAGAATTAACATGATATTGATTGTTCTTCTTGAATAAATATTATGTTGATTGAATGATTGAATCCATGTATGATTATGATAAGTTGTTCTATGGAAAAGTAAGGAAGTATATGGAGGGAATCTTTTCAAAAGAAAGAGCTCATTTTTATTAAACTATGAATGGAAGTTTGGAGGATTGATATGTAATGTTTAGTTAACAAAAAGAATTAAATTTGAAGACTTATAAGGTTTTGGCCTTAGTGGAATGCCTTGGGATATTATTGAGTTCTAATTTTTAGGTAATTGGTATGATGGTTTATTTGAATTCCTGAGTGATTGAGAAAATTATATTATCAAATTTCTTGAAGAATAGTGGAAGATATAGCGGTAATGGAATGATTATTTAATGAGAGAATAGTTGAAGAAAATATGTTAATAAGTGTATAAGGAATTTCGGCTATGGACTATATTGGCTTAGTTATGGAGTTCTCAGAATATCTTAAGTGGAGAATAAGTTGATTGCAAGGAAAAGAGAAGGAATTCTTGAAGTTAACCTTACCTTAGAGTTCGGCCCTATATCTTTAGAATTAAGATAAAATTATTTTATTTTCAAGTGGAATTATCTATATTTTAAGAGAAAAAGAATTTTGGATATAAGAATTATATGTGATTTGCAATTGCATAACTTACATGTCCTGTGGCTCATAAAAGCATGTAGCATGCATGAAAAAGTCTTGGAGTACATGTATGTCCAAATACATCACAAGATTTTTATGTTATGGGTCACAACGTTTTTCAAAAAAATACGAACATGAAATCTTACATGAACAAGAAAAAAACAAGAAAAGAATAAGATTTTGAAAAGTCACGTTATGACGATGAAGACGATTTGATCTGCCGGATGACTGACGTGCCGACAGTGAAGGCGATTCGATCTACCGCCATAATATAATAAGTCTCGTCATGATGGTAAAAGCGATTCGATTTGCCATATGACTAGCGAGAATATGAAAACTGACGGCGAAGGCGATTTGATCTTCCATCATGCTAAGAAACCTGACGGTGAAAGCGATTCAATCTGCCGTTGTAGTTAAGATTGAGACTTATATGAACAAGAATGAAAATATGAAACTAAGATTTCCACGAAAAGATACGTCACATCATGAAAGGTTATGCACCTATATCAGTTAAGTCATTTTTCTGGAAAAGAAATTATAAATTTTGATAAGAGGTGCACAAGTCATGTATAAGTCATGCATAAGTCATATATAAGTCATAATTAATAAATTCCATGATCATATCATGTGCATTTACATGTTATAAGTATGTACGGTTAACACTTTTGTTATGTTATTTGTACATTTACTGAGATTTCTTGAAATATCACTTTTTTATTTTTATCTATCATTACTTATGGAATGATAGGCGTTATTGCAGGAATATGTGAACTATCATGAGACCCAGACATCACAGGAGATTTTGAGGTGTCATGAGGGTCCTACAGAATACTCCTCTTATGTTGGGATGATCCCTCCCATATATAATCTATTGCTAAGTTAGGAAAGAACCCCTAAGGGTGAAAAAATAATAGTTGTATATTTATTTTTGAAAACATTGAACAGTAGTTTGTACTAATGAATAAATGGTACAGTATGCTTTATGTTTTATAAAATTATGGGTTTTTACTATAACTTAGCATGTGATAATCGCAAGGAATTAGATTTTTTTTTAATTTTGAAATTGACCTTATACCGCTACGACATATTTTACATACTGCTAGTAAGTTAAGTGTATGCACATAGTTTTCGACATGAACAAAGAAGAATGTAGCCTAACGTTTCAAATCATGACGCTTCAGTTTATGTTAAATCTCATACGTAAATAGGAAACGTCACAAAGTAGTATTAGAGTAATACGACTCTGGGTAAATTCATGAATGTTCTAGGAAAGAAAGTCACATGATAATAGGATAAGCTTAAATTATGGGAAGGATTGAGTCCAGTTGGTTTCCCCGTAAAATTGGAATTATGGACACTTTGGTTTTCAGAAATTGGAGTTATCAAGGTAAGTTATGCGATAACACCAGACAAGATAGAAGTAGAAGTTGATAATGGGGTTGACGTCGGTATCATCATTGGTGAGGTTAAATTGATGAAAAATGTGGTGTACGTTTTGTTTGATTCTAGAGCAGCAAGGTTTATTGGCAAATGATCGGATTTCTGTTAACACTGTTATGAGGAAGTCTCACAGAATTAAGAAATCCAAGAAAGTGGAGTTCATATGCTAGCTTTGTGTTAAAGAAAAGAAAATGATGAAGCTATACATGCTATATTTACATATGCTCATTGCATACTGAATTGATAACCCAGCCTTATCTCTGAATAATTTTCAGATAAGTTTGAATGTTTCAGCCTAGAATTAGATTCTGAAACATTGGGTGAGATGACTTAAGAATGGTAGATTAAGTATAGAGAGTGTATATGAGTATTGATAAAGTTTAGTAGGAAAATACTATTGTATTCTTATAACTTAGCATTTTTAGAATTGATGATATTAAGAAAATGGATTCTGAGACCAAGTTTTATATAATATTTGAGAAAATTTTGGAGTTTTTAATGATATTATTAAAGTGTGAGTAAAGGTGAAAGGAAGTAATACCTGATGAGAAAATAGTTGGGTGTCATCAGGTAATAAAGAATTGCTCTTTGAAAGTTGCGTGATTGAAGTTAACCGCTGATCTGAGAGTTTTCCCTTTTACGAGGAATGATTTGATCTTGGGTATAGATTGGCTATCTAGGTACCATACTAAGATTGATTGTCAAAAGAAGAAGCGATGACATTTTTGCCTATAGTACTAAATTTGCTAGAGGGAGTAAAGGTATTAAAGGAATTCCAATAGTGGAAGAATTTTCTCTAGTCTTTTCGAATGATTTACCGAGATTATCCCCTTGTATGAAAACTAATTGTACAATACTTCTCTGATTTGAACTTTGTTCTGATAACAAGTATGTATAAGTTGTTGATTGAGATTATCGCTTTTTTCTTAGCTTCTATATTTGACCTTCAAAATCTGTAACGATATGCCACTTGGCCTTGATCATAAAATGACTTGAGCTAGAAAAAATCCTCCAAATGTCAGTTTCAACAATAGCTCAATTGAGAGAAAAAATTGAATTTAGGCATTAAATCTGCTTTAGAAGACAAAGATGTTCAAGAGTAAAAAGACTTGAAAGACTACGATAAGTATGAATGTCACCGTACTTATATTATGGACTTGGATAGCAAATGAAATCTTATTTTTTTTCAACGTTTTATACCACAAAAAGAGGCAACCGCCCTTGAAATAGCTAAAGACAGAACAAGAGCGTTTGCATAGAGTGGATCAAGAAGAAGGAGAACAAGCAATAATGGAAGTTATTCGTTGAATAACAAAGGCTATAAGGAATCAGATAGAGCAAAGTCAAGATCATAGTCATGAAGAAATTAGAGTTGAAGTTCACGGTTGCCTTTTCAAAAGATTTTTAAGTCTATAGTTACTACATTTCATAGGAACGAAAGGAGATTTGAAAGTCAATAAGTTGACGGTCGATCCGGAATGCATTTTTTTAGATTTGAAGCTGTACGGAGGTGTAAAGGGTTTAGTACACAAAACATTTGCTTTCTAAGGAAGTTGAATTATAGTGAGTTAAAAGTTAAGTTATGATGGGAAGATATTACAACTGAGAATGCCATTATTTGGTATAAATGTTTAGTGTAAATAGGCTGTAACTTTTATTGACTTGGGTTGTTTTTATAATATCAAGGCTTAAAGAGAATGTCATGGTCTGGGTGATCTCTTTGGGGAATAGGAAAACGAAGGTATTAGATTCTATGGAATTTACAAAATATTCTATAGGATAAGGGGTTGTAAGTTCAACGAACTTGAAGGATAAATTTATAAGGATATGACCAAAGGTTTTAGGTTTTGCAGACTCTAGGAAATGAGTTGTTATTATTTAATGTTGTAAATTTTGAAAGTCTCAGAGAGTCAATTGTTTGTCATTAGATATAAGTTCATCGATCTTACAAATTCCAAAAAATGATTCTTATATAACTTAAGGCTTTAGAATTGCATATTTGCAAACCCGATTTGTAATAAGATTTGAGTTTTAGTGCTGCAATCTTTGTATGTTAGCTTGAGTTATTCTAGAGATTGATTAGTTTGTAACCATTAAAATGGGGTTGAGCAGAATTGAATGGTTGATATAGGAATTTTTAAGGAAAATATTTCTCTGGGGATTAAAGGTATTGATTTAGTTAGTGTATTTTTAAAGGATGGAAGATGTAGATCGAATTTGAAAAACATAATTGGTATTAGTTCGAGATTATAGTGGCTAACCTTCGAATTGGTACATATCAAATTTAAGGATATTAGGTGGTGTGGATTTAAGAAATGATTTTTGTTGATTTTGAGGGTATAAGTTCAGATGATGAAAGTGGTAGGAATGGACTATTTGTAAGTTGAGAAATATTAGTTTTGATTAAGGACGCATAATAATTATGAGTGTATAGATTTGGAGAATGTATGTCTTTGTTCCATTTTTATTTAGAAAAAAAAATGCTTTTGGTATGTGTTAATTTTAATTTTATGCATGAGGCAAATTATAAGAGTGCGCAGCGTAGGCAAGATATTGGTGATAAATAGAGATTCAACTTTGTGCCTATTTTGAAGAATTAGTGGTGACTTAGAGTTTTAGTAGAAGATTAATCATGTGGTTGTGCTAATTTAGTTTGTTGATGGTTAACCTTAAAAGTAGTTTTTAGGTTACAGAAGGTAAAAATATAACGAGCATTTGGAAGGTAAAGCATAAGAGTCGATTGAGGATAGCACAGTTAATTACAGGAAGTTAATAATTATTGGAATTTACTAGGTGTGGTATTAAGGCTCATGGAAAAATGGAGATTTTGAATTATATGACTGCCCTAAGAGTTCTAGATGTAAGGTACCCTAGAAAGATTAATGCAAGCCTAACGAAACCTCCTATGGGAATAGAATTGATAAAATAGTATCCGTATCCGTTTGAGCATTGATGGTTATTTTTTTTTTCTAAGTGTGTTTTGGATTGTATCTTATATTCTTTTTGGTGCCGATATTTGGCCTCACGAATTTCGAAGACGAAATTTATTTTAAGGGGGAGAGAATGTGACAACCCGAATTTTTTTCCTATTGGATTTTCCTCATGATAGGAATACCTTTTATTTAGTCATTCTTTGAAACTTTTTGGAAATATATTTACTTTTTATTTTGGACCCTCTCTTATATGGTATATTGATAAGTTAAATTCAAAGTGGTGAAAGGATGCAGATAGAAGTGTTAAGTGCAAACAAGAACAATTGGGTAATTTTTGACAGTTTTAACGTCTCTTGGTAATCTATACATAACTTTCTCATTTGATTTTGGATTGAGATGACTCAAATTCTATGGGACACCAGAAGAAATATCTACAACTTTAATGTTTTGAGTCTTAAGAGATATGAGCTTAATCAAGGACGAAATTGGGATTGAAGCTGATGAATCTGAAATAGATTCAAGTAGTGGTCGGGTACATACTTCACATAGCCTAGCCGAATTTTTCCTTGTCCATTAATGCCAAATCATTCCAAACTCTTTACTCAATGAAGAATACACATCAACAAGGTACCCACAAATTTGAAAAGGAGGAAATAAAATTGAACAAGGCACCTAAAAAGTAGATAACTTGTGAGAGTGAAACTCCACTAATATTTCAAGATATTTTCTAAAAGATAGGGATGATGATGTGAAACTTGCTTAATTTTGTTATCTTCTACACAAAGGGAATATGTAACTTGCATGTCTTCTAGGAACTCAAGCAAGGAAAGCCAATCACATGAGAGTTTTAGTCAAATAAGTAAAGGATTTTGGAAGGAATATTCTCACTCAATGGAGCCAACGGATTGGAGGATTGAAAAGTGTAAACCGACTTAACTTTTTGCCTTGTATTCTTCCATGTTTATATAATTCTTTTGGAGAAAATTGGGACATGTGGTGAGTGATGATTGAAAGAAGAAAAGAACCAAAACATTTGAAGATATTTCTTGGATAAATTTTGACTATGTTGAGTTGAAAAGGGAATTCTAATTGGTCCAAGGTCAAGAGAGGACACATGGCATAAAGTAAACTTGTCTCGATCTAAATAAGCATGAGGAAAACATTTTGTCATCTAGCTAAATGAGACCAATGAAAATTAGAAAGGGGAAGACATGGGTGCATCGACTTTGATATGTGGTAACCGACTTAGTGTACTCACTTAGCTTAAGATGAGCTTAGATTATTTCATATACCAACTAAGCCTAAAAGAAAGGAAATGAGCACACTAAGACCTAAGGGAAGAGTATGTGGCACGACATAGGGTAATCCAAGTGTTTATGGATTTTCTTCTACCCTTTTGTTTTAGAGATTTTAACCACCTATGGGCTTGACATGTGTATGGACACATGGCATTATAAAGACTTAAGTTTGAAGTGGTTTTCGGATTGGTCTTAGGGGAATTGGAGTTGCCGAATGCTTCTTTTGTTTTATCTTAAATTCTGTCACTTAATTGGTGATGATGTGCGTATCTAATCTTGAGATATCTTATCTTATGTGTCACAAGATTAGCCATTGATTATTTGTTTGCCAACTAAGTCTAGAATAAGGTGAAATGATCATCCTAAACCTAAGAAGGACAAGTGGCTCACGGCAAAAGGTTTGTGTTTTAGTTCTAGAATTTTTTTTCTACTCATTTATATATATAAGTAGTCGATCAAGTGGTAGGGGGTTCTCTCCTTTCTCCCTAAGAAAAGCTCACAGCAAAAGAAAAAGAAAAACCCTTTCCACTTTCTCAAACATTCACTTACCTCAACAATCCATTTTCAAGGCTTTTAAGTGTGGTTTCAATGAATTTTTCAAAGGCAAAAATCTTTTGTAAATTAAATATCTTTGAGAAAATTGTAAGTGCACATATAACTTAATATTAGCATTTATTTGTATATATATAGAATTAACATGATATTGATTGTTATTCTTGAATAAATATTATGTTGATTGAATGATTGAATCCATGTATGATTATGATAAGTTGTTCTATGGAAAAGTAAGGAAGTATATGGAGGGAATTTTTTGAAAAGTAAGAGCTCATTTTTAGTAAACTATGAATGAAAGTTTAGAGGATTGATATGTAATATTTAGTTAACAAAAGAATTAAATTTGGAGACTCATAAGGTTTTAGCCTTAGTGGAATGCCTTGGGATGTTATTGAATTTTAATTTTTAGGTGATTGGTATGATGTTTATTTGAATTCCTGAGTGATTGAGGAAATTATATTATCAAATTCCTTGAAGAATAATGGAAGATATAGCGGTGGTGGAATGTTTATTTGATGAGAGAATAGTTGAAGAAAATATATTAATAAGTGTATAAGGATTTTCAGCTATGGGCTTGACTCATTCTAAAAAGTGTTTTAGAAATGACTCCCCAAGTACAAGAACTGTCAAGTAATATAAGGAAAGTCTCTAACTCATTTCGTCAATGAATGGTTAATTTAATATGCAAATTCGCCCACTACTAAATATAAAATGAAATTGTAATTTAGAATTGTCTACAATGATATTTACAACGAGAAATGATTTTTTTCCCCAACATTATAAAAATGTCAAGTTTCTTTTTGTTTAAGATGCTGAATTAACGCTAAGATTTATGCTAGAAAAATGAAGGAAAATAATGCATCAAACTTGGGATGGGAAGAACATGTTTAGCTAGCATCTAAGAAATTTGTGCTCTAACATGCCTTGATGCTAGTTCAATCACTTCAATAAATTAATTGGATTTGTGGACGTGCGTTAAATAATTATGGTTATCCTTGCTTGAGAAGCTAAACCACATTTATTAACGTCATCTAATCTAACGTCTCCAAGCGATAAATGAGAGATTATGAATTTTACATTCTAGGAAACAATTTATCAAACACCATGTGTGAGAAGCATAAATTAATTATTTCTCATTCCAACAAACCACTCTAAACTTATAAACAAGCATAAAAATATTTTTAATCCAAGATACAACAATGTAAATGTGTGCAACAACTAAATAAAAGCAACTAATGCATTTAAACTACCGACTGCTGAAACGCCAAACCAAATGTAGACAACACAACTTATCTACGAAAAAAATAAATGACTAACTTAATCACAAAAGCACCGACTGAACAATTGATAAACAACAAATATTAAATTTAGTAAAGCGTGAACTACTGAAGCAAAGCTGCAACAAAACAAGCTTTAGAAATTAATTTAGAAACACCAAATATGATTTCTTGGAATGAGACTATGAACAAGATAAAACTACTAAATGCAAATAAGACTCCCGATTAAGACTCCCGCTAAGTGTTCTACTGGAATGAAAATACCAACGACAACAAATATCAAAGGTCTGAAATTATAGACTACTGCAATAACAAAATAAACACTGCTATAAGCTACTGAACCAAAACAACTAAGATATAAGCAATGTTAAATGTAAATATAATAAAACAAAGAACTTGAAACCAGCCACAATGGTCTTTGGGTTCAAGGAAAACTGAAAAATGAAACAAGGGAAATCTGGGCAAAACTAGAGGGAGGTTCGGCTAGCTCTGGTTTACGAAAAACCCCTTCAGCAGAACCATCCGACTCCTTTCATTTCCCCCTTTTCTCCACTCTCCAACAATTTCAAGTACAGTCAAATATTTGCTTTTGATGTTAGCAGAGAGTGTGTGTCCCAAAGAGGCAAATTAAGTTGCTGAAACAGAGTTGGTGTAGGGATTGAAGTGTTGCATTTTGGAGTAGAGGCTGCTTGGTCTTCTTTCATGCATGCTTGAGTGATGAAAGGGCTCCAATACTTCTTGTGTGGCTAGAGAAATGGACAAATGTGAGTTGGTGAGACTTGCTATGACTTGGAGGAAATTATTCCATGACATGAGTCGGTGCAAGCCTTGGTTTAATGTGTGAGGTGTCTTGGCCTGAAGCCTGAGGTGTCTTTGTGCAAGAGCTTTTGTGAAGTTTCCCCAAGGTACTCTACCATGAGTGCAATGAGGCACAACTTGAGAGTTTCCGTGTGTAGAATTTACGGAAATGGATTCCGTGGGCCACCTACATGCGTGTGAACAATTATAAAATAAATTAACTTCCTGAAAATGCAACAAATTAGATATTAGAAATTAGAAAACTAGTCTATTATCAATTGAGTTAGAATTGATTTATCATGGCCCAATTCACTCAATTACTAGTGAGAAAGATGTGATTAACTCGAATTAAAGTACAAAATATGGACAATATTATGACTTAATCAGGGCTATATTGGCTTAGTTATGGAGTTCTCAAAATATTTTAAGTGGAGAATAAGTTGATTGTAAGGAAAAGAGAATGAATTCTTGAAGTTAACCTTACCTTAGGGTTCGGCCCTATACCTTTAGAATTAAGAAGAAATTATTTTATTTTCAAGTGAAATTATCTATGTTTTAAGAGAAAAAGAATTTTGGATATAATAATTATATGTGATTTTCAAGTGCATAACTTACATGTCATATGGCTGATGAAAGCATGTAGCATGCATGAAAAAGTTCAGGAGTACATGCATATCCAAGTACGTCACAAGATTTTTATGTTATGAGTCACAACGTTTTTCAAAGAAATACAAACATGAAATCTTACACGAACAAGAAAAGAACAAGAAAACAATAGGATTATGAAAAGTCACCATGACGATAAAGGCGATTTGATCTGACGGATGATTGGCGTGCGAACAGTGAAAGCGATTAGATCTGCCAACATGCTAAGAAATCCGATAGTGAAGGTGATTCGATCTGCCGTCGTGGTTAAGATTAAGACTTATATGAATAAGAATAAAAATATGAAACTAAAATTTTCACAAAAAGATACGCACGTCACGAAAGGTTGTGACTTGTGTCAATTAAGTCATTTTTCTGAAAAAAAAATTGTAAGTTTTGATAAGAGGTGCACAAGTCATGTATAAATCATATATAAGTCGTACATAAGTCATGTTAATAAGTTTGATGTTTATATTATGTGCATTTATATGTTATCTATATATACGGTTAACGCTCTTGTTATGTTTTTTTTTTCACTTATTGAGATTTAACTCTTATTTTTATTTATCATTCATTATGGAATGATAGGCGTTATTATAGGAATATATGAACTATTATGAAATCTAGACATCATAGGAGATTTTAAGGTGTCCTAAGGGTCTTACAAAATACTTCTCTTTTGTTGGAATGATCTCTCCTGTATGTAATCTATTGCTAAACTAGGAAACAACTTATGGGTGAAAAAAAAAATAGTTGTATATTTGTTCTTGGAAACATCGAATAGTAGTATGTACTAATGAAGAAATGGTATAATATGCTTTATGTTTTATAAGATTATGGATTTTTACTATAGCTTAAACTAAATGAAGAAATGGTATAGTATGTTTTATGTTTTATAAAATTATGAATTTTTACTATAGCTTACCATGTGATAATCGTAAAGAATTAGATTTTTTTACTAAATTTTAAAATTGATTTTATACCACTACAATATATTCTGCATATTGCTAATAAATTAGGTGAATGCACATATTTTTCCGCATGAATGAAGAAGAATATAGCCTAACGTTTCAAGTCATGACGCTTCAATTTACGTTAAACCCCATACGCAAAATTGGAAAAGTCACATGTTGCATATGTTAATAAAACTTGTAATTGTGTAGCACATTGTTTAGCAAAGATTGCTTTATATGTAAATAAAAAAGTAAAATACATGGAGGAATGTTCTTAGGAGGCTCAAAGTTATGTTAACTTTGACAAACAATATAGAACAGTTGATACATGAATATATTTCAAAGGTTTTGATTCAAATAGAAAATTCATTTTAAATAGAGAAATTATTAGTCTACAAAAATCTTATAAGAATAATTTTCAAACTAACATGACTTAAAGTAAGAAGTCGGATTGTAAAACTAAAGTATAATGTTTTACATTAAGTCACGACCATTTATAAATTTATTTTTATAATATATTTATCTAGGGATAATGCTATTTATAATTTTTTTTATGTTGTCATTATTTTTTAATGTGATAATAGATAATTAGAGACTATTTATTATAATTCACTTATAAATATAATTTTTAATATTATTTAATGTGATGATAAAAGAATAATGAAAAGATAGATTGACATAGATTTTTCTTTTTTATGTAGACGTATCACTTCTCTAATAAATATAAAGATAATGATATAAAAAATCATAAATATAAAGTAATTTAATTTAATTATTTAATAATCAATTATAATTCTGTTGAACACGACCGAATTGAACTAAACTTCAATTTTATCGACCGGATTTTAAGCCAATTATGAAATTATTTGTTTATTGAGTAAATATATAGGATTTTAGCGTTGGATTTTTTTAAGCCCCTATGAGAGTTTTTGAAAAGAAAAAATTAAAAAATTAAAAAAAATATAAATATTTTATCTCTATACATTTTTTTATTAATTTTATAAAAACATAAAAAATATAAAAAAGTATAAAAATATTTTATACTACAAAAACGATAAAGGGCTCTAAATTCAAACGTCGGGATCCCACAGAATTATCCTTGTTTATTTACAGCCTTGCAAATGACCAAAGCACCCCTACAATAACGAATATCCTGTCCTTGGTCCGGTCCACAGTGGCATTTCAAGAACTAAACCCAAAAAGTGAACGAGTAAACAACAAACAAAACTGTGTTCATGAGCAGCCACCATTTAAGACCATTGGGCAAATGCGTGTGGAATCAGCCACTTCGTTCTCTCTCCCATTCAGTCATCGCATCCTTAAAAACCCTAGATCTCGTTCCTTCACGCTATAATGAACTCCCTGATCAGCTCGTAACTGTCACTGTACGCTCAAAAACAGTCACTAATTTCACGTATCCCATTTTCAGATCCGGGCTTTTCATCCCCGACAATTCAACCCCCTTCTCCCAATAATCCTTTAGCTCCATATTGGGACCTTTGCATATTTTCGTTCCACCTCTTTCAATCCGATTGGTTCCATAAAAATATCAAAACCCAGTTCAAGAATTGTGTTACTTTCTGTTTACTATTTGTTTTAGAATTTATTAGTTTTATAAATATTACAGGCCGAAGTCGTTTTTCCCCTATATTTGATATTTAGTTTTATTGGATTAGCTCGTCTTCCTAGGCTTTGGTGCGAGCAGTACTGAGCATGCAGTATATGTGATAGTTGTGAATTTTGGATTATTTGTTCTTATGGCAATGCCATCGGGAAATGTGGTTCTATCGGACAAAATGCAATTTCCGAGCGGTGGCAGCGGGGTTGTCGGTGGTTCTGGTGGCGGTGGAGGCGTGGGTGAGATCCACCAGCACTACCACCGGCATTCCCTCCCTGATGAGCGGGATGGGTTTATCTCGTGGATGCGTGGCGAATTTGCTGCTGCCAATGCGATAATTGACTCCTTGTGTCACCATATGCTCGCCGTCGGTGAGCCGGGCGAGTACGATAATGTTATAGGATGTATTCAGCAGAGGCGGTGTAATTGGAACCCCGTGCTACATCTGCAGCAGTACTTTTCGGTGGCTGAGGTTATATACGCGCTGCAACAAGTGGCGTGGAGGAGGCAGCAGCGATATATCGAGCCATTTAAGTCGGGAGGTAAGGAGTTTAAGAGATCTGGTATGGGGTTTAAGCAAGGGCAGAAGGCGACGAAGGAAGCGCATAATTCTAGTGTAGAGTCTCATAGTCATGATGAGAGTGCGTTGGGTGGTGTTGTGGGTTTTGAGAAAGCCGAAAGACCGAGTAAAAAGGTTGAGGAAGTTAAGTCCGAAAGGGAGGTTGGTAATTTGGATGATAAGGGTTCAGCTCTTGGAGAGGAGAAAATAGGTAATCTATTGGGTTCCGCAGGCTCTGTTTTTATGCATGTGCTGTTATTGCAAGATGTTAAATGTTTCATTGCTTGGAATTGCTTCTCATAAATAGTTTGTTGGAGATTTATGTCATTACTAATTCGAATGACTTGATTTTGGTGTTTTTGATTAGGAAAGTAACTTCTTCTGAAACATGTTTTTATGGATATGTATCACGTGAGCATTTTTGAAGATCGTTTATTAGTTTGATTTGTGAGTTAATAAGGTAATTGCTCTACTACTGGGTAATTGCTTATTTATGTTTTGGTTATCATTCTAATTTAGGATTATGGGATTTTCAGCTCCTCTACTTCATCCTTACTCCTTGAATATATTGTATCACCTCTAATTTTATTTTTCAACGGCACAGTTTTCCTGTACCGAACATTTTAGTAGATCAGTGCATGCGTGTTTTGTTGTGGTAGAATAGAATGTTTCATGATTGACAAAATATTAGATTTGATGTCATTATCAGTCTGTGCTTCTTGCAAAGATGGTTTTACTGTTTTAAAGACTTTCTTGAACAGTAATAAGAAATTTTTTCCCACTGTCACATTGCATGGCATGCCTGTTCTGTGCATAATGCCAACATTTTGAGGTTCGTGGAGTTAGAAAGCTTAAAATTCTAGAAACATCATTCCCTATATGTTTGTGTTGCACTTTCCTCTCCTCTAGTCAAGGAAAAATGTTGGCTTTTTTATTTTTTTGATAAGAGTAAATATATTGATAGGAATGAAATAGGCATATCTCATGTACATAGGAAGTATACAAATGAACACCTATAAACATTCTAAGAATGAGTGACTAAAGACAGGAAGTCATGAGCATTGTTTTGTTGGCTTTTCTTTTATTACTATCAGAAAATGGTGACATGGGTAACCAACAGTTCTCTCCTAATGAAGGGTCAGCGTGTCCTTTCAATGCCTTATTTGCATCACAAGAATTTTTAGATATAAAAAAATTTATGAAAGATGTGGATTTAATAGAAATTAGAAGAAAGACAACTTACATTTGATTCTACATGCCCACTTTGATGTTGATTTTTTTGTTGCTGATGCAGATGCTAATCGGGAAGGAATGGTTTGTGTCAACTCACAATCCAAAGGCATGCCTCTTGGATTTCCATTCTGCGTGTGTGCACGCGTGTTTTTATCCTTTTTTTTTGGGGGGGGGGGGTGGAGGTGGAGGCGGTGCATATAGAATTTTCTATAATATTGTGGGGAGTAGTTCAAAATTCCTTGGGAGTTATTGATATTGGCTGCTAGGGCATCTGCCAGCTTATGAATTATAGATGGTATGGCTTTTCATCCAGTGATGGCCGATAAAGAGCCGGGCGGCTATACCAAGTAGGATGTAACTCGAAAGCTAGTCTCGCCCACCTTTAACATAGAGTGCTTGTGGTTTGAATGTACATGAAACATTTTTAACAGATATAGGATAACCTCTCTTTTATCCATATATTTAACTCATCAAAACTCATAAACAACCCCTCTCTCTTGCATGGATTTAGGACTAAAACTACTTGCTATATTGAGGCTATGATTGTTTACTATATTTACCTTATTGACACTAATTCTGTCTACTGTATTAAGTTATATTATTTTTTGAATATTTTTATTATTGTATCTTGAAGTGTAGCCTTCTTTGTTTTGTTAGATAATCATTCGCACCAGGAAAAAAACCAGAATGAGAAGCAGAACGAGAAGCAGAACCTTGGTACTGTACCAAAAACTTTTGTTGGCACTGAGGTGTTTGATGGGAAGGCGGTAGTGTACTACTTTACTAGTACTTCTATTTATATCTATCTCGAGTGAGTTGTTCTTGATATTCTTTTCTATTTTGTATAATTCTCCTATATGTTTTAGGTCAATGTGGTTGACGGGCTGCAGCAGTATGAAGAATTATTTGATGACATGGAAGTGCAAAGGCTTGTTTCACTAGTAAATGATCTGAGGGCTTCAGGAAGAAAAGGACATTTTCAAGGCAAGTTTACCAACACAGTCTCTTCAGAATCATAGAAGATTGCTCTTCTTTTTGTTTCTCCTTTCTCTATGAAAGCATTTCCTGTTGTAAATGGATATTTAAAATTTAACAGCAAATATGTCAATTCCATGTATATTCTAAAGTTGAGGAAGATTTGGCCTTGTTTCGTTAACTATTTTTTTCAGAAAGAATTTTCAACTTTTATCGGAACATCTTTCAATTTTAAAAAAATAAAAAAATCTGTTTAAACATTTCATCTAATTCTTTGCCTATACTTTAGTGAAAATTAAAATACACAAACATCAATACAAAAACTGCCCTAAAGGAATTATATCCAAACAACTTTTCCACTCTACCTTTCCACTTGCACAAGGCCCAATACAAAACATATTTCAAGTTTTTATATCAAATTTTCCTATTTATTTACTTATAAAAAAATTCTTATTTATTTTCATAGAACTCATTAACATTAGATCTCAAAAAAGTTCTGACATATTTTCATAAGTTCTCTTAACCAAACATACCCCTTTTTTTTTGGATGTCAATACATAGTTGTAATTAGTGTAACTTATGCGAGTATAGTTGGCATTTATATGTAGTATGTATATGTTCTTGAACATCAATGAGTAACAAGAAGTATTCTCTCTCTATGTTCAACTACATGGTATTGAGCATTGATTAGTCAGTTGGTGGTGGTTGTGTGACAGAGTTAGTGGTGGTTAGCGGCGCAGAGTGTTAGTGGTGGTTAGTGTGCCATCACCGTCATTGTTTGTGGTGGTTAGTGTGGTTTTTCGTTTTTCCTCTTCGTCGTTGGTGGCCGGCAGCTTTTTTTAAGGTGTTTCCGTTGACTTCAGGTGTGGTCTCCGATATTGGGAACCATAATGGAACTCGCCGGCGTAGTCTGTGCACTCCGGTGAGTTTCCCGTTGTCATTGCTGCTGGAAGGCCTGTTTATCGTCGGCGACGTTGAAGTCTTAGGGTGTTTGGTTGTAGGTCTCAATATCCAATCATCGATTGTGTATGCCCCCAACTTGGAGTAAGAGCTTATTCCTATATGGAATAACACCCGTTTGGTAACAAGAATATGGTAAACCCCACTTCACTTATCCTCATTTAGGATAACTTATTCTCATTTAAGGTCAGTTTTGAAGCCAGTATCGGCAATATCTGAAATAGGCCGATATAATTTGTTACATGGCAGTTCAAACTTGATACAAACTGGTTCAGACCTGATACAGACTGGTTCAGACCTAATACAGGCTGATTTTGAGCCGATACGTGCTTGTTTCGACTGGTACAAGCTGATTCCACCCGATATAGATTCGAGATTTGGGTTCTTAAGCTGGGTTCCTACTTTTACAGATTGTATTTCTCACTTTTTCATCCATATTTCATATTCTGTGTGGATTTTGTCTCCAAGTTGAATTGTTGTGATACTTTTCTCCATGGCAACTAAATTTGAGTCATTGTCTCTTGCACCAAACTTTAATATGCTTACGACTTTGGTGAAGTTGAATGAAAAAAACTATATATGTTGTGGTCAAAATCTATTGAATTGTTTTTGAAAGGCAATGGTCTTCTTCATACCCACTTGGTTGATCCAATGCTTGACATTTGCTCAATGGGAGCAAGAAGATACTCAAATCTTGCTCCTGATGTTGACTAGTACTAAGCCTAATATTTGCACTAGCTTGATACATTTTGACACCGCCCAAGAGGTATGGAGGCATCTCAAGTAGATGTATTCAGGTGCTAAGAACATAACTTGTATTCAGGTGCAACGTTTGCATGTCTTGTCTCATCTACTCAAGATCCCTGGTTATCGATTTAGGAGCTAATGATCAACTGACCGATTTGTCTTATTCATTATCTAAGTTAGATACTATGATGTTTCCAAAGAGTGTTACTCTTGCTAGTGGTTCTCTTGCTAAAGTTACAGGCATTGGATCCACTAGGCTCACTGATTCTATGTCCTTGTCATTTGTTCTATATACGCTCTTAGTTTTCCCTTTAGCTTGCTGTCCATAAGTAAAATTACTCAAAACTCTTCAATGTTTTGTGACCTTTTATCCTTTTGTATGTATCTTTTGGGATATTAAGACGGGAAAGAAAATTGGTATGGGCATGAAACAGGTGGTTTGTATTACCTTGATATCAAACAATTACCTACTCGAGCCCTCACATCCTCGTCATCATCTACTTTTGAATAGCCTTGCCGCCTTGGACACTCATCTCTTTCTCTTTTGAAACGTCAAATTAGGAAATTTTGAAAATGTGTCTTCCTTTCCTTGTGAAGCATGTCAGCTTAGTAAACAACATCGTGTCTTTTGTACCTTGAGCATCTAGTCCTTTTGAATTATTTCACTTTGATATATGGGGATCAATCAACATTGTATCAAACAAGTTTAAGTATTTTGTTATATTTGTTGATGACTATTCTCGTACGACATGGTTGTTTCTGATGAAGGCACGATGTGAACTTCTTTCCATAGTCAAAGTCTTTCGAGAAGAAATTAAAACTCATTTAGACAAAAAGTTTAAGTTTTATGTTATGGCAATGCTAAAAAATATCAATTTAGTTCCTTTGCTACTTGCTTAAGTAACAAAAGAATTGTTCATTAAACTTCATCCTCGTATACATTCCAACAGAATGGGGTGGTTGAACGCAAAACTCGCCATTTGTTAGGTGTAACCTGAGAAGTTGTACCACACATGAATGTTCCTAAACGTTTTTGGAGTGATGGTGTTCTTACTACATGTCACCTTATCAACCATATGTTTTCATCAATCCTTGATGGTTCCTCTTCCCTCTCCAATTTTTCTTCTCCCTCCAAAAATCGTTGAGTGTGTTTGCTATTCATAACCTTGGCCTAGGCTTTGATAAGCTTGATCCATGTGCTATCTAAGTGTTTCTTTGTTGATCATTCTTGGACCCAAAAAGGATATCGTTGCTGTAGTCCTGCTCTTAGATGTTACTTCACGAGTGCTGATGTCACCTTCTTTGAGTACACATCTTTGGTTGTTGAGTACGATCCTATTATCTATACCATTACCTACTTTTACCCTTTCTCCTACACAATCACCCACTTTTTCCCAACTCTCCTCAGTGCGTTTCCTTGTTCCCTAACAGGTGTACTCACATTGCTTGTAGCCCCCAGCTCCCATGCCTCCACCAACTTTGTCTCCATATTTAGATCTTGAGTTATCTAGTGTTTCAGACTCTTCACCTATTATTCTTCGTAAAGGTACTCATTCCTATGTTATTCAACATGTAATTTGCCAATTTGTCTCGTCATGTCTAATCTCCATCATTTTCATGTTTTACTTTTCCACTTTCAAAACTTTATGTTCCTAAGATAGTTCAAGATGTTTTTTCTGATCTGGGATGTAGGATAGCTATGAAAATATGAAATGGATGCTCTTCACCATAATGAGACAGAAGATCTTGTTCCTCTACCACTTGGTAAACAACACATTGGCTGTAGATGGATATGTACAATCACATTCCATCCTAATGGTTGTGTGGAAAGCCCGCTTGGTTGCTAATGGTTATACTCAAACTTATGGCATTGATTACAACGAGACTTTCTTTCTAGTTGCCAAAATTTTCTTCGGTTTGAGTATTGATTTCTCTTGTTGGTAATTTGGATTAACCCTTATCTTAATTGGATGTTAAAAATGCATTCCTATATGACGACTTAAATAAGAAGTGTATATGGAGCAACCACCTGGGTTTGTTGCTCAGGGAGAGTGTTGAGGTACTGTGTGCAAGTTAAAAAAGGCGTTATACGGGAAACAATCTCCTCGCGCATGGTTTGGGAGGTTCTCGGATGTTGTATTGACATTTGGTCTTCATAGACCAAACAAACCACTTGATATTTCACATACATAGTGATGTATGTCATATTGGTTGTATATTTGGATGACATTGTAATTATTAGTAGTAACTCAGTTGGAATTGTTAGCCTGGAACAATTTTTACATGATTTGTTTCAGACAAAAGACTTGGGCCTAGGGTTGCAAATAAACAGACCCACTCGTGAACAATTTGACCTCGATTTGTATAAACTCAACTCGAATTTGATTAATTTAATAAATGAGTTGATCATGAACACCAATATTGGTTCGAATATTAAACGAGCAAAACTCGTATAATCTCGACTCGACTGGATTTAAGTTCGTGAACAATATTCGTATAAACTCAATTCGACTCGTTTTGAACTTGTCATAATATTCATAATATTTTTATATAGATATATATACACTCTTACATATATTTTTTATTTCTTACCTATAATCTTTTATTATATATATTTTATGGATTATATTTATTAATTTTGATATTTTGTATAAGTAATATATTTTGTTACTTTATATTATTATGTATAAGTAACATATTTTGTTATACATTTTACAATAATAATATATTAAGTTCACAAAAGAATTATTAAGTCAAATGTTTATAAAGAGTAAGCAACTCTAATTTTAGTTCAAATTAATTGGGAGAAATAATCTCATTTGTACTTTAGTCAACCAAGAAAATAAAAAAAATTGTGTATTAAATTAAATCGAGCTCGAGTCGAGCTACTCGAACTCGTATCAACTTGAGTATTTTTGATACTTGAGTTCGAGTTGAGTTCGAGAAGTGAAATATGCTAAACGACTTTTGACCCCCTGCTCGAATTCGACTCGATTCGGATCATTTGCAGCCCTACTTCGGCCAACTTAAGATATTTTCTTGGAATTGAAGTCGATAGATCTAAAAAGGGTATTAATCTATCTTAGAGAAAAAAAATATGTACTTGGCCTTCTGTAAGAAATTGGCATGTTAGGTGCATGACCTATTGACACTCCTATAGACCCAAATCGTAAACTCTTGAAAGAGGAAGGAGAGTTGTTTAGAGATCCAAGTTTGTATCAAAGACTTGTTGGGAAATTGAATTATCTTGCCATCACTAGACCTAATATCTTTTATGCAGTGAGTGTAGTGAGCCAATTTCTACAAATGGCCAAGGTCTCCCATTGGGATGCTGTAATCCATATTCTTCGTTATCTTAAGCGAGAGTTTGACCTTGGATTGTTGTATAGACCAAATTGACATCTTAGAATTGAAGTTTTTTCAAATGTTTATTGGGTAGGATCTTCTTCAGATAGAAGATCGACTATTGCATATTGTACTTTTGTGGGAGGTAACTTGGTTACATGGAAGAGTAAGATGCAAACAATAGTAACTCGGTCTAGTGCGGAAGCTGAATACAGAGTGCAATGACTCATTGTTGACATGGTTGCAACACCACCTTCAAGTGATTGGGTTTCCAGCTCATGTCCCTCTTCAGTTATTTTGTGATAAGCAAGCTGCAATGCATATTGCATCTAATCCTGTGTTCCATGAGATGACTAAACACATTGATATTGATTGTTACTTCATTCGGGATAAGATATTAAATGGTGACATTTTTACATCCTTGTGAAGTCTGCTGATCACCTTGCAGATATGTTTACCAAAACCATTGTGTTATGGTCGGTTAAAGCTTATGAGTTCCAAGCAAGGTTTATATAATATATATGCCCCAGCTTGAGGGAGAGTGTTATAGTACATAGTTGTAATTAGTGTAACTTATGAGGGTGTATTTGTCATTTGTATGTGGTATATACATGCTGTTGAACATCAATGAATAACAAGAAGCATTCTCTCTCTATGTTCGACTACAATGGACACAATGCTTGTGACATAGATGCCATTACAATAAATTTGTCTAATAAATTTTTTTTTTATTAGTATACTTAATAAAAAAACAAAATAATTTTGTGAAAAGTAATTAGATTGAAACTTGAGATAATGTCAATTTCTTCAACATAAACCCAATCCTAGAGCATGTTGAACAGTACTGAGTATGACATGATCTTCATCACTAGTTTTGACCCGTATCAACATTTTCAACATCACCAAAAACATTTTTCATGATTAAGATAACAGTTTAAAAAATAAAAACAAAAGTTACTTTTGTATGGTAAAAAGATATAAACTGGGATTTATCTTTAAAAACATCCTTAAAACACAATTAATGTTTGGTGCACATTCCATAAATCATCTGTCGGTTTAATACTTTACTTACGGAGCAGTTAGTACTCATTAACCCTTATGCTGTGGTTGTGCACTGGTCACACATCTTGTGTACATCAGGGGTACCACTTTGTTGAAGGATGTAAATTTGTAATCATCCCAGTGGATGACACCTTAACATCCTTTGTTGTGGCTTGCACATGCACCCAAAGCATTGGATTGGCACCAAGTATCATCATATGGCCAAATTAACACATAATAAAATGCACTTGCTACTCATCTTTTTCTCACAAGTTTCATACCATTCATGTCATAATTGCATATCTTTCATATAAGAAACGTTATCGTAACTTTCATAACATAACTGTGTTCATAAATGTCAACTGGTATATGTGCATCATATGAAAGCATCTGCAAACTTAACTTATAGAAATATCATATAGAAGGAGAATAGAAAGGGGCTGACATGAATGGTCAATATCATAGTACATAGCTTAAACAACCATTTTTCCAACATAGAACATTTTCAATAATCATTAAATGCATGATCATGGTACATTGTTCCTAGCTTGCACAATATCAATACCACCCTCACAACCTAGGGAAAACTTTCATAATCGGTACAACTATTCTTCTCTACATGGTTTTGAAGGCTTGAACCTTCTAAGTATGCTTTATACCCCTGGCCAGATCTTTTTTCATGTGTGTGTGTGTGCATTCCTTGAGAAAACAATGCTTTTTCATTAAATATGCAATATGGTTTGTTTTAAGGTTCTTTGGTATGCTAACACAAGACTGTTCACTCTCTATCCTTTCTGTGGTTGATAAGTCCTCAAATAGGTCATTCAAGTTTATGTCATGAACCTACAAGCTTGCTGCACTTGGTCCAGAAAGAAACTTCAGCCCAAGTTCTTTCAGGTTATTATGGTCTTAAGTCCCTACAATGAAATCTTTCAAAGGCTGACTACTTTGGTGCCATGGTCACTGAATGACCTCAAAGTCCTGAAGCTTCAGTTTTAGAGCCTTAGGATGGTGCAAAGTGTAGTGATGTATGCTGTCAACCTACTACGTGTCACTGAAGTTTAACTTGCAGAAAATTCTAGGTTTTTTTCAAAACAATAGTTTTGAGTCATTGGAGAATGACTCAAGGGTCAAAATCATGGCCTTAAGTTTGCATTCTTTTTTGAACTTACTAGTGAATATCACCCTTCTGCCCACTTATGCTCGACTTTAAAGACAACTATTTATATTTCTATATGATCATCTTCTTTAGACATTTTTGTTTAAACCGAAACTTGTAGGGAACCAGCTTTGCTAACCATGGATAGGATTCATACAAATTCCAAACCCATAAATTTTGCAATTTCCTTCTTGCTGTAAGATTATGTTTCATACCTCAAATTATTGCCTACTCTATACATTGAATAGAAGTTTAAGAGAGGTTGTTGCCTATGACATCTTGCTACACAAAAAGTGAGGACTGGATGACTATTCTGCCCCGACTTCTAATCTGTACAGCAGCATTCAGAGCCACTGAATGATCATTATATACCTATCTTTCAAGAAGAGAAGTGTGAGGAACTCAAGGACTTTCTCACCTATGGGCTGCAACAGACATTGAGAAGGATTCTCAATCCAGTTACCTTGGATTGATGATGAAAATAGGTAGAGAGGCTGTAGAAATTGGCAGCAGAGTTGAAAGTGGCCTAAACGTTTCTCCCTGGATTTGTTAATGAAAGTTTTTTAAGTATAAATGGGCTTAGAGGAGCAGCACACTTAGGAATGTAGAGGGGGATTTCTTGTTGGCAGTCTAACAGTAGTTTATCAACAATATGGGCTAACCCCAAGTGCTTCTATGAGGGGCAGCAGTCTAGGGTTTTTGGTGAATTCATTAGACTGCAACGTTGGGTCAGTCATAAATGGCGTAGGATTTGGATAACAGCCAACTCTAAAAGGCTGATTGATCTTGGCAGAATGTGCCTCCTAGAAGCTTCTCTTACGGATTTTTAATAAGGGAAATTTCTTAGAGATATGACAGACTGAGGGTTACTTGGTTGCTTCCTATTTCTGGTTTCCAGTTAAGTAAGCTTTCTAAACCTATGGAGGATTCGGCAGCCTTGATTTTAGGCTTCCTGAAATCTCTGGATTAGTGGCCGTCCCTGTTTTCGGTAAGTTTCCTTCCCATAGTAGGACCCATTTAGCAAGTCTCATCTACTTGCCTTCTGTAACATATCAGCCCCACAAATGAAACCAAACAGCATTTAAATGCAATCAATCTATACCAAATATCAAACTGCAGCTGTGTCTCCCATTCAAACATAAAATTTGATTATACTAATTTGGGGCTGGAGTATTCTGGGGCATTACAAGTTAATATTGCATCTCCGGTTCCAAAAGTTACCATGCAGTTTTCTCATGCATGTAACCATATTTTTGCATGCTCCTGATACACATGACCGAAAGTATAGCATATGTGATGTACAAAGGGAAGGACCAAGCTACATTTGGGCCATACTTCGAAAGAACTAGTCAATAGAACATTTGGAGCCCTATTGGAATCATTGTAAACAGCAAAAGCTTCTCCCTTCCAAGCAATGAGATATCCTATGCTTCACATACACATCACCAATATGGGTTACTACATGTATCTTTTGTAAGGGGGGCTAATGATTGTGAGGTGGATCTACTCCTCTCATCATTCTTTAACTGGTTTGTGTAGGGTGGGATGTAATGGTGAACATAAAATGGTCAAGAAATGAGTGTTTCGAAGTTAGGTCATTTTACAATTTGTTTATTGTCCATGAAAGGAGCTCATTTTTACATTGTACCATGTGAGGAAGTAGGCATAGTGGGGTTAATTGGGCTTATATGTGTAAAAGGAGTGGAGAATACGTAGATAACCTTTGTCTTCACTTTGAGACTAGCTTTCTGTTGAACACAATCTTTCTGTCTTTTTGGAATAGATTGGCTCATGCCTTCTCATGTCTTTTTGGAATAGATTGACCTAGTAATTGGTAGCCAGTAGTGCACACTAGGATTCTTGTCTAAAGGGGTGATTGTGAAAATTGAAAAGAGATTAGCTGGTTAGAAAATGCTTTACTTGTCTAAAGGGGGAAGAATAACCTTGATAAAAAGCACATTATCAAAACTCCCTACTTTCTATCTATTTTTCCATTGCTGGCAGGGGAAGCAAGAAGAATTGAGAGTGTATCAGAATTTTTTATGGGGAAGTAATATCATTTGGTTAATTGGAACAAGGTTACTCAACTGATTTCTTGTGGTGGTTTGGGGGTAAATATTTGCGGCTGGTTAATAAAGCCCTTGTAGGGATATGGCTTTGGAGATATCATATGGAGAGAGATGCCTTGTAAAAAAATGTTATTGATGTTAAATATGGAGTATGTTTCTTTTTTTTTTTCTTTTTTTTTTTGTGGGGTGGTGCTCTAAAGAAGCTAGAGGTGCGTATTGGGTGAGCTTGTGGAAGTTCATTTGAAAAGGTTGGGGGAATTCTCTATTCACATTAAATTTAAGGTGGGAGGTGGGAAGAGGATTCTTTTGACACTTGGTGTGGGGATTCTATGCTTGAGTTGGATTTTCCCTCTCTTTATGGGATTGTGAGGGATCAAAACGCAGTTGCGGAAGATTCTTTCTCATGAATTGATAATATTATTCAGGGGAATGTTGACTTTATTAGAGATGCTAATGATTGGGAAGTGAATGATGTTACTGTTTTTTTTTTTGGGAAGACTTTTAGGTCAAAAGTGGTGCCAGGAAGGGAAGATAGTATGCTGTGGGTTCATGCAGGAAATTCCAGGTTCTATGTTTCTTCTTTTTACAGAATTTTAACCTGTCAGAGTGGTGAGTTTCCATGGAAAAATATTTGGAGAGCAAACTTCAAAGGTGGTTTTTTTCAGTTGGGTGGTATCTCTTGGCAAAGTTTTGACCATTGATAATCCTAGGCAGAGAAGTATGTTTATAGCAAATTGGTGTGTCATGTGCAAGGAAAGATGGAGAAACTGTAAATCATCTTTTTCTTCACTGAAAAGTGGCCATGTCTTTGTGGAACGAAGTTTTTACTCGGGTATAGTTTGGATGATGTCTAAGGATGTGGTGGATCTACTTGCAGGATGGTATGGATTAGAGGGAGGAAAATGTGTAGCTGCCATATGGTAGTTGTTTCCTTCATGCTTGATTATGGTGTCTATGGCTGGAAAGGAATGGGAGATGCTTTGAAGACAAAGAATGCTCGTTGGGAGAACTTGGGGATTTCTTCTTTGTACTTTGTGTTTGTGGGCTAAAATTCTTGTAATGAATGATGTTAATTTTCTGGATTTGAATTAGGTTTTCTTTGTACTTGGTATTAAAATTTTTGTGGGCTAAAATTTTTGTTTTCTAGAGAGATGATGGTATTTTCTTTGTATATGTCGTGTGTACTTGGGCTTTGCCTATTCTTGCTAATAAAGTTTCTTATTAGTTATTAAAAAAAATTAGTGCACACTAGGAGGATGACCTCATAGTATTGGAAGAGAAAGAAATGGCCATAGTTCTTAGGATGGTGAGAAATTGCGGTGCCAGAATCAAGTATTTCTTTGTTAATGTCCTCTTTCAAACAATTTGGGCCCAAATGGTGGATCTTTTAATATTTTCACTTTTTAAATTTAGCACTTCTTCGTTCGGCAAGTTTGGTAATCTCTTATATATTTCTTCTATATCAGGATAACATCCTCTTTTGTCTAAATAAAATTTATTTGTCAAAAGAAAAATAAAAAATCAACCTGAAGAATGCTAATTAGGTTCATTCAAAGAACCTAGTGACTATTGTATTTGGTCTTCCTCACTTTTAAAGGGGGAGGATTTATTTTGATTCCATTGTGGCAACAAAGTTCTGGGAATGGGGATTTTATGTACATGCACTATTATGCATCGCAATAGAGTTGCTCATCCAAATCTAGAAACTGTTCAGGTATTTTCCCTTGAGTAAAAGCTTGATAATGCTGCTAATACCACGATTCATTACCAATTTTCTTATTATTTGGAAACCCCAAGGGGTTGGCTAAAGTGGTTTAGGCCTTGGTCTTAAGAGTATCACTTCCTTCAAGATTCAAGGTTCAACGCCTCAGGGGTGCAAACAATCCTTTGGGGCCACACTCCCTGGTGAAAAGTCAGCGATTTAACCAGTTCCGTGTAGGAAAATTTTTGAGGGTGCGGTGCACGGGACCAGGGTTGACTCTGCAGGGGTAGGTCCGAAAGGCCCTACCTTGGAGAGGTTTTTAGTCATTACCTAAGTGCAACCATAGTGGTAATCCTTACTAGGGAGTCCTTCAAGGGGTAAGGATAATATTTTTATACCTGGGTATTACCGGGGCCTATATTGATATTATCATTATTATTTTTGTATCTATAAACAGTATGGTCTCCTTTCTGGCTAATGGGAGAGAGAGCATGTCCTCTGCGTATACATTTGGTGGAAAATATGTTCAATGCCTACTCTGTTTTTATATGTTTTCATCACTTCTTGCTATGAACGAAACTTTTAGCTTTCTTTGAGACATTTGTGTCTGGACACATTGTAGTAAATCCCTTTTAGCTAAATAACTAACAATAATTGCTAAAATATGTGTTTGGCTAGAAGCAGGTCAGACATATGTGGCTTCAAAGAGGCCTATGAAGGGACGTGGAAGAGAGATGATTCAGCTGGGTCTCCCTATTGCGGATGCACCTCCAGAAGAGGATAATGCAGTAGGAACCTCTAAAGGCATGCTTCATTTTAAGATGTTCCTCTGAAAATAAGTTTTGAGAGTTCCTTATGTGGTTTGAGCTTATTCTTTTAAACATTATTCATGGATTTCTGTTCTTTTTAATAAATTTTGCAGATCAGAAAATAGAATCCATCCCTTCCTTGCTACAAGATGTTATTGAACGCTTGGTAGGCATGCAAATAATGACTTCAAAACCAGACTCTTGCATCATTGATTTCTATAATGAGGTTGTTACTTATGGTATTCTCTTTTGTAATTTTAAGCGTGTGATTTGTGAAGTTAGCCTAATTTTCGTTTTATATTTGTAGGGTGATCACTCACAGCCACACATGTTCCCTGCTTGGTTTGGGAGGCCTGTTTGCATCCTTTTTTTGACAGATTGTGACCTGACTTTTGGTAAAGGAATTGTGATAGACCATCCTGGGGATTTTAGAGGCACTCTTAAGCTTTCCCTTGCACCTGGGTAATCATTTTGAATCGTCTCACTTTGCTTGTGCTGTTTTATTTGTTATTTCTTTTGGTACTCATCTATTATCAATCTTCATGGCATAAGGTGCTTGAAAATTAAACTTGACATTACTTCCGCATTCTGTAAGACCCGGTAAGTTTTGAGTTCAACCATGTCCTGGTTACGGTAGAGACTGGAGAAACATCATTAAATAACAGCTGCCTTGTTATACATTTCTTCTTAAAATCTTCACATAATCATTAGGAGAGTCTGTATAATACACGAGGGTAAGTGGGCTTAAAACGTGTTTGCATACTTTAGAAGTGATGGGAAGAGTCTTTTATAATACACGAGGGTAATTGGCTTAAAACGTGTTTGCATACTTTAGAAGTGATGGAAACATGATAGTTATGATCAATTGTCGTTTTATATCATTATAGGCATAGAACGTGTTTATTTTCCTGCAAGCTTTTTAACTTGAAATTTATAATTGATGAGTTGCAACTGAAGTTTTAGATCTCCTGCTTCCTGATATAATGTCTATCATTGTGAGAAACACAGGTCTCTCTTAGTAATGCAAGGAAAGTCCTCGGATTTTGCACGACATGCTATTCCATCCCTCCAGAAACAAAGGATACTTGTTACTTTCACAAAGTCTCAACCAAAGAAATACACACCTAGTGACAATCAGCGTCTTCCTTCACCTTCTGTTGCATCATCCCACTGGGGTCCACCATCCAGTAGATCTCCCAATCATATTCGTCACTCAATGCCTTCAAAGCATGTTGGTGCTGTTCCAGCTACTGGTGTACTGCCAGCCCCGCCGACTCGGCCCCAAATCCCACCCCTAAATGGCATCCAACCAGTTTTTGTGCCCACTCCAGTTTCACCAGCCATTTCTTATCCTACACCAGTTCCTATGCCGTCTGGCTCAATTGGATGGCCGGCTGCACCGCCAAGGCATCCTCCACCTCGCATTCCAGTCCCTGGCACTGGAGTTTTCCTTCCTCCACCAGGCTCTGGTAATTCATTATCTCCTCAAAAGTTATCAAGTACCGCAACTGAAGTGAACTTATCTGCTGAGACGGCTTCCCCATCTGGAAAAGAAAACGGTTCAGGGAAATCTAGCCATAACGCAAGTGCTTTGCCAGAAGGAAAATCAGAAGAGAAAACACTATGGCAAGGCCGTAATGGAAGTGTTGATGGAACTGTCAGTGGGTGGGCGGAGGCGAAGGAAGAACAAAATCAATGTGTTGACAATGTGGTGGCAAGCCAGTCAGCAGGAGCAGTTTAGAGAGAGAGAGAGAGAGAGAGAGAGAGAGAGAGAGAGAGGAGAGTTCCTTTTAAGAGGTAGGCTGCCAACTTCAATGAGTTTGAAGCAAATGTAAAGAGCGGCAACATTCGAGACAAGACCATCTTAGTGTAATCCCTCGCTTCCTCCATCCCCTTTTTGCTGTCTTATTATAAACTTTTACAGTTGGTAGCAAATTTGGATTTTTATTTTAACTATTGCTCTTTCGCTATCTTTCTCTTAAAGTATGGTCTGGGATTAGTCGCATCCTTGCAAACTTATGCCACTTGCAGTAAGGCTGCCTTAGATTTTCATCCATTAATACCACTTATAGGAGTTCCTCTTTGAGGTAGGCAAGGTATTATAAGGGGTCTGCCACCCACTAATAAAAACAAAACAAGAGGAGGCAAGGTATTATAAGGGGTTAGCCACCCACCAATAAAAACAAAACACGTAAGTGAGTTACACGATAAATAAATAATGATAAGTACATGTAATTTTAGTAAAAAAGTGCTTGGAACCTGCGACCCATTTTCTCCCTAGACTTCTTTTCTCCCTCCACCCTTCAGTGCCACCATCCCCTGCCAGACGTCGAGCTACAGCTAGGATCATTGTTGTCAAGCTGTGCCCACACGTCGTCGAGATACCTGTCCAGACATGAATCCACCGCTGAGTAGATTTCTCTTGGTATTTTCTTTTCTCTTCTTTTTAATTGGTGTTGGATTTGGCTGGTATGAAGAAACAAAGAAAACACAATATAGAAAACCCACTGCTGAGTAGATTTCTTTCTACTGTTGTTTTTCTTGTTTTTGACATCAAAATTCGAGTTTTAGTGGCTTTGCAAATCTATGTTATTGATTTTTTTCCCCGTCATTTGATATATAATGCAATTACTTTTCCAAGATTTTCCAATATGTATATATTTGTTTAGCATGTTAAACACATAAATTGAATATCAGGTTTATGACTGTGTAAGGGCTACAGGTTGAATAATGTGGAGACTGGGAAGAGAAACAAAGGATCTCGAAGAGAGAGAGAGAGAGAGAATTTTCAAAGTAAGTGGGTGACAAGTACGTGGTAGATGAATATGATTTGAGTGAAAGGGTTGCAGTTGTCTATGTTGCATGCCCACATTATATTCTATAAGTTGCCTACTTATCTAAACATTGTTAGAGGGTGTTATTTGGTCTACACCACGTGTTTAGAAGATTTTCTCTACGTATAGTGGGACAAGAGCGAGATAATAATGTGGTATATAGAATTTTCTTCTTCAAAATATCAGGGAATAAACTTCAAAATATCTGGTATAAACTCCATGCATAAAGAAGAAAAAGTTCAGATGATTTGGTGTGTAATTACATGTTTATTAGTGTTGGTTGTTTGCCAATTTATATTACATCTGAGAGGATTGCAGTAGTTTGGTTTGGTTTGGTTTCAAGTTATGTTGGAAGATTACTCTACAAAATTCGTCGTGTCGCCAGAAAATAAAGGGAAAAGGGGGGAAAGAAACAAAACGGTATAATACTAGTTTTGAAGTTCTAATATCCATTTTTCATGCTTTTGTAGTGTATTTGAGCCTTCTCTAGACAGTCTTCCATTGTAGAACCACGTTTGCAGTTTTGCTTTTGTCAATTGTGAAGACTAGAGAAAGCCTAGTGTAATCTCAATATTGCACAAGATTGGCATCTAACGTCAAACAAAACTCGATTCAGAAATGCTTTTAGGTAGCTTGTTAGAAAGCCCAATAATAAGGATTCAAAAGATGATAATAATTGAAAGGGCTTTCAATCTAGTGATTGTATTTATCTTTAAAGGAAAATTTTACATACCACACTTTCAATCCCACTCTGATGAGATGATATTGCTCACCAACTCTTAGATTATTCTTTAAAAAGCATAAAAGATAATTTAAAGATCATAAAAGTTAAAAGTATCACATTTTATAGTAAATAAGAGTCGGAAGGCAGTATGATACATAACATTATTGTTTATTCAATATTTGGAAGAATTTTTTAGAAAGTTAAAGAGTTCTAGTTTTAACATTTTATTCTATAGATGTGAGGGCCCATTAGTGCAAGGGATAGACTACCAATGTGGTTAAGTGAAAAGAAAGACACTATTGTTGTGGGTGCCGCAAAGTGAAGCTAGTCTAACATATGCCGAGCAAGCACCTTATGGATTTCATGGCAGAAATGTCCAAGGCTAAAATGGAGATGAGTGTCTCATCCCATTATAAATCTAGAAAATTTGTCTACCATGAAGGCGAGAACCAGAAGCTCCAGAGGTTAGCAGATCTGATGAGACAAGTCACTCACTTAGGGCAAGCAACGGCCTAGGATAAGCCAAATCAAATATAAGAGTTTTTCGAAATAACACAGAAGATGCTCAGAAGATTAGAAATCCACACTCCAACAGAGTGGTCACATCTAGAGTGTGTCTACTAGAGGAATTATGACTCAAGAAGTCATATCATCTTAACCTCAGATGTATAGCCCCACACCATGCCGAAGATCCCCATTCAAGAATTAGCAGAGGAGTTAGCAAACCATAGGGAAGTGCGGACCAAGCTTTGGATGTCTATCTCTATCATCCTACAATATGACACTTGAGGCCAAATAATTCGTATTCAAGCATCATTGAGTTAGAGATGTGTTAGAAGGATGTCTAACGGTCCCACCCTATATACAGGATTTAGACATTTGGACATAAACTCACTTTTAAGTTCCTAAACCCCTGAGACCTTGTGTAGCATAAAGCTGCCAAGGGTACAATGAAGGGAGTGACACAATTGAGTCGAACATTGTGAGGTAAGTCAACTTCTAAGACAAGATTGAGGAATGTGGGTGAATGTTGTTTGTAAGAGACATTCACATATATGTAATCTTCTCCTTCTAACATAAATAAATATGTTTTGGAGCATTGTGTTTATCTTATATTTAGTTCCTGTTTTTTGAAGCTTTGATGTGTTTGACTATTTTCTTGATGATTTATGATTCTGGATTGTGTATCTATATCTCTGTATGAATATGTATACTGTGCAACAACCTTCATGGAGGGGGATGGAGTTTCTTGTGCCCATTCCTACGAAATGTCGCCACGAGCTTCAAACGGGTAGGAGGATTCCTCATGAATGATTTGGGTGAGGCGTATCGTGTTGGCCGCACTTAATAGTTGTGATGTATAATTCACTGGTGTATCATGTTTTGGTATGTTTGAGTTGGTTGGCTAAGTAGACGTTACTTGATGAAACATATTATCTTACTGTGAGAGTCGGCCTATGTTTGGGTACAGGCATGTTGGTTTGCACATGTAGAAGGATTTTAGCCGATGTCAAGCGGTCAAGCAACTCATCCCCTCTTTGCCATCAGGTAACAAATGTATGTGTGATAAACCTCTAGTAGATGTACCAAGAAAAACAAGATATAATTTTATGGACTTGACCTAATGGAGCAACTAAACCATTTACCTTTTTGATTTTATACCCATATCTCACATGTGCACTTTCATCTAGATAAGACATGCTTAAGCCAATTAAAATAGGGGTGTTGACTATATGGCTGACACCTTTGGAACCACAGAACCTCATCAAAACCTTTACATGAGGGAAAGGGTACCAAAGCTTATTATCAGAATGCGCTTGTATGCGACTTTGGATGAACCTAAGAACTAAGTAGGACAACACTAGAATGTAAGGATTGATTATAGTTAGATAAGTTTGAAATCTAAGTATCTTAGGTATGATTTTCATTTAGAGATAATGATAGGATAGAACGTGATAGGCTTGGGTTGCGTGGCTAAATTTGAGTATGGTGCAACCTAGAGTGCCATGAAGAGAGTAACTTTCGAGCAGTCCCGAGGGAGAACCATCAAGAAATATGAGGAAAGAGAACCTAGCAAGGGCTTTAAATCAACTATTGACAGTGCTAGAGCAATAGCACGAGCTATATGACCTTTATTTACAACTTCAATAATTAGATGATACACATATTTCTAATTATTGACAGTAATTAGAATCTCCTTGGGGAGAGCAAAGATGACACACATATGAGCATTTTTGGCATATCGTTACCTAGGAATCTTCAATACTTAGGGTCCAATGAAGGCGAAAAGGTGGATGATGGACATCGAAAGGACTTTCGAAGTGTGTGGTTGCACCGTCGAGAGTTAGAAGATATTCTATGCAAATTATTTTCTATAAGGAGAAGTAGTGTTATGGTGGGGTCTGGAAAAACAAATAACTACCATAGAGTTGGAAGTCATGGATAGGGTCTCATAGGAGAGATTTAAGAAAGAATTTGACAATTAGTACTTCCCAACTTTAGTAAGGTAGTATAAGTAAAAAGATTTCGCTAGAATGGTCCAATAAAATATGACATTAGAGCAGTACTCTTCTAAGTCTATGGAGTGAGGAAGATTTTTCCCTCATCATATCTCTATTGAAAATATGCAGACAAAGAGATTCTAGGATAGGTTGCAGACTTGGATTAAGACCCAGGTAGCCTAGAAATCAAGGGCTTTCACAAACTGTGCACGTAGCATCCATCGCCTCGCATGAGAAATGCAACACGTTGATTGTGTCCATGGGTTTAACGAAAAGGACAGTTTTCAGTGAAGGGAGCAACTTGGGTGTCCCTCAAAAGTTTGTCTAGGGCAGGGAGACAACCACCAACTACTTTCGAAGTGTGCACGGGAGGAAGTATACCAGTTTGTAGGAACATCCATAGTGCCCATGAAAGGGACGGTCGACAAACTCCAATCCTATGTTTTCAGTGTAGACAGACAGAGTATTATGCGAAGAATTTCCCCTAGGTGCCTCCAGGCTAGCTAGCTGGTGGAGGATGTGGAGACCGGTAGGCTATACAAGCCAGAGTGTATGCACTTGCTCCCCTAAAGGTTTACAAAGATGCCTTATAGATCTTAGAGGCACGTGTCATCATAGGTATGGAACTATAGCTTACGCTTTGTTAACTATGCTAGTAAGTATATAGTATGATTAATAAACCATAGTTTATCACCACATGGATAGTTAGGATCTTTTACCTATCTGCGAGTACACTATTTGACTCAGGAGTTTCCCAATCCTTTGTATCTCTGTGTTTGTCAAGAAATTTGATCTTTAGGTGAAACCAATGTGTCAATTAGTCTTTGTAGCTTTACCGACGGGAGGGATAGTACATTGTCTTAAAGTAGTTAAAGTGTGTCCTTTAGAGATAGATGGAACCGCGCTGGAATCGCATATGATAGTGTTCAATATGTTGGGATTTAATTGTCATTTAAGGAATAGACAGGATGTTTGGGCATTTTGCGAGTATAGATTATCGAACGAGGATAGTAACATTCCATGTGTTAGGAATGGAGAATAGAACTTCTGTGGGTGCAAGTTGAGGTCAATGTTGGAAGTGATTACCTCACTTTAGGCCAAGAAGAATCTAGCGAGTAAAGTTGAGGCTTACTTAGTACATCTAGTGCTTAAGGAGAGAGAGCCCCAAGGGGGTCAAGGAAATACTTGTGGTGAGAGAATTTCTGAAAGATTTGGAAAAGCTACCAAGATTACCCTTTTTAGAAATCATTATTGGCTTTTCGATTGAGACTGACCAGGAGCAACTTTAGAGCACAAATCACTTTATCAAATGGCTTCATTAGAGTTGAATGAGCTAAAGGGTCAACTACAAAAGTTATGACGAAAGCAATTATTAGGTTGGTATTCCACCCTGGAGAGCACCAATACTATTCATGAAAAAAAGAGATGGGACACTTAGAATATGTATTGACTACCAAGAACTAAATAAGGGGACCATAAAGGATCAACCACCAAAGTGATTCTCACTGCCCTATAGCAGATTGGGATACCCGATTTCGACGAACTGAAGGACCAACAAGAGAGGGATCTAGGGTCTATAGAGGTGAAGGACATGTGCATATAAGTTTAGGCTAAGATAGGACTTTGTTGTTTGGAGGAAGAAAAGTGGTTCTGACTAATGGAGATTTTAGGACAAATATTGCGCGAAACAGATTCCTCACCATACTTGATACACCCTAGTGAAAAGAAAATGTACTGAGATCTTAAGAAAGGATTTAAGAATGAATGAAAGAGTTTACAAAAGGTTATGGGTACCAAATTGAAGTTTAGTAGTGCCTATTATCCTCAAACTGATGAAAAAATAGATATGACGATACAGACATTGGAGGACATACTGAGAGCCTGGGAGTTGGATTTTAAATGACCTTGGGAGAAGAATGTCCCATTCATTGAATTTTATTATAATAATATCAACCAAGTAGCCATCCACATGGGACCTAATGAGGCGATGTATGGAGGGAAATATATGTCATTGATATATTGGTGTATAGTATTACTATTTCTTAAAGAAAAAAAATTATTCGATGTGAATAGTTGTCACGCCCCGATTTTTCGCATTGATTACAACGCAAATCGACGCATCCGGACAAGCAACACAAGGCTACTTATCCTACGTAAACATAAAAAGCAGCATGCATGCATCTAAGCTTACTAATGAAATGCAATGCCGATCGCAGCTGGAAGAAGTAAATTCCCAATATGTGCAAAGAGATCTAACTCTCGCATCAATAGACCACATGGCATACTATAATTACACTTCTCATAACATTGTATTTACAATAACATTCTGTATTTACTCTTACATAACCCAGTTAGTTTTCTCTAAACAAAACTCATATCCTACCCTCATCCAATACTTTTACTTCTTCACTTGATCACGTACATGGGGTCATCTCAACCAGAGAGGAGCATTCCATAGGACCCTCAGGGTACCTCAGAATCTCCCGTACTGATCGGGTCTCAATGCAATTTATCTATCCCTGCAACAACGTCTATCATTCCATAAGGAATGATAGATAAAATAGATAAAACATAAAAGAGTGAGATTTACAAGAAATCTCAGTAAGTACACAGTTAACGAAATAAAGCATAGATAACCTCAACTATCATCACACATAGTCATACTCACCAACATATCACTTATAAGAATACTTTATGGAACTTCACAAGTCAAGTACCCATCTCACCATACGAACTTAAATCTTAGCTAGACCCATCATCACATACAACCTTAGATCTTAGCTAGACCCATCATCACATACACTTATACTTTTCACTTTACTTATTAACCTCATAAGTTTCTTTTATTTCAAAATCTCGACAGGCGTTACGTATCGCCGTCCCTGTCGGCACGTCAGTCATACGGGCGTTACGTATCGCCGTCCCCGTCATGACGTGACTAACTCATCAATCATACTCATCAATCATCCGGGCGTTACGTATCGCCGTCCCCGTTATGATGAGTCTCGTGTCAATCGTCCGGGCGTTACGTCTCGCCGTCCCCGTCATGACACAGAACATATTATTATATCACGACAGGCGTTACGTATCGCCGTCCCTGCCGGCACGTCAGTCATACGGGCGTTACGTATCGCCGTCCCCGTCATGACGTGACTAACTTATCAATCATACTCATCAATCATCCGGGCGTTACGTATCGCCGTCCCCGTTATGATGAGTCTCGTGTCAATCGTCCGGGCGTTACGTCTCGCCGTCCCCGTCATGACACGGAACATATTATTATATCACGACAGGCGTTACGTATCGCCGTCCCTGCCGGCACGTCAGTCATACGGGCGTTACGTATCGCCGTCCCCGTCATGACGTGACTAACTTATCAATCATACACTCATCAATCATCCGGGCGTTACGTCTCGCCGTCCCATTTATGATGAGTCTCGTGTCAATCGTCCGGGCGTTACGTATCGCCGTCCCCGTCATGACACGGAACATATTCTTTATATAAATTGTTTTCTTTCTTTTTTGTTTCTCTCTTATTCATATGAGTTATTTTCACCTATAACTCTACCCATTTGAAACACCACTGCTATTCTAAGAAAACCCTAAATCTAAGCAAAACAGGGTATCTCGCTCGAGCGGGTGTCGAGCGAGTGTCGAGCGAAGTCACGGGTTGGAACTCGCTCGAGTGAGGTATCAAGCGACAATCAAGCGGGGGTTTACATTTGGCCTTCGCTCGACTCGCCTGTCGAGCGACAGTCGAGCGAGATCACGGCTCAAGGGGTTTTTCAACCTAAATCAAGCAATCTTTTCACACCAACCTTATTTTTACTCATTAGAACATAATTCTAGGTCCTTACAATTTTCCTAACACTTTACCATCACCAAATCATATCCAAAACACCATAGATTCCAAACACATCATATAAGCCTAATTCAAGCTCCAACCAACAACAAACTTAATTCCATCAATAATCTACCTAATCTATGCTAAGATTAAGTTAAATTGTATACTTACAAGTTTCTCCAAAGCTTGGTTGAATGATCCAACTAGTCCTTGCAACATTCCTCCTCAAAGCACCTCACTTAGCTCATTAGGAGATGTTTGGAGGTTCAAGGGTTGGGGAAGCTTTTTCTTTTGCTTTCTCTCCAAGTGGACGTGGGTTCCTTCTCCCAAAAGGTCTCCTATGATCTGAAGATGGTTATATATATATATGGATAGGTGGCTTGGGGAAGAAGAGAAGGAAAATAAACCAAAGCAATTGGTTAGCTCAAACCGTGTAAGGTGGGTTGTGTTGTCCAGTTTTGGTTAGTTCAATCCTCATCCATATCTTCTATGATCTCCAATGATATTCATCCTATGGCTAAGCTTCTTCCTCATCTAAAATTATCTTAGATCAATGGCCCCAAATAATTACCAATTATAGATATACAAGTAAACTCCAAAAAGTCTAAAATACCCAAGATGAGCTTAGCTGGCTATTGGCCTTCCTTGCATCCTCAAGGCTTCTAGAACATTTTCTCCCTCTTTGGCCACACGTCCAAGACCTCCTTAGCATCCTTAGAGTAGCTGGAAAATATCTCATCACCTAATTCCCAAGGTTTGGTTACCAATTGGTTGGAAACAAAGGGGATAGTTGACTGTTTTGGCTAATCAGATTAGTCCTTCACTCTTGTTTGGTTCTAAGCTAATTATTCTTCTAGAAGCTCTTTCTCCACCTAACACATGCTCTCATACATGTATCTAGCAGATAACCATGAGGAGAACCAATCAAATTCGAACATCTAAGGTGATGTGGTGAAGTGATTTATTTTCGAGCTCCAATTTGCACTTAAAACAGATCAATCCCATTCCAGCCCAATTAATCCATTGATACACTTCGATTCTATAAAACCTCCAGTCATAAAAGTTATATATCTATGTCTTAGGGTTCTATAGGAACTGGAATAACTTCATTTGGAGTTCATATGACCAAGTTATGATTTTTCTAATAAAACTCGACAGATGAGCCCGAGAACACCAATCCGGGTATACCAAGTATTGGATAGATGATTCATCTTATTTCACACGAAATTCACTAAATAAAATCTCCTCATTTTAAATATCTCCACACACTTGTCCAGATCTTAGGATAACTAAGAAAATAATCCAAAGGCCTAATCTTATCCAATGTTCTTAGTCAACTTCAAGTCAATGCTCATCTATCTCCAATTCAGACCTGATACTTCAATCTCTATTTCTTATTTGATTAAGTCCATATATCTTAAACCTCAAAACATAAAAGTTGTAGATATTCCTCTTAGCTTTCCATAGCCTCTTGAATCACTCAAATCCGACCTCAAATGAGCAAGTTATGACCATTCTACTAAAAGACGTCTGTCTGTCTCTGTATTTCGCTCGAGCCAGACATCAAGCGAGAGTTGAGCGAGATCTCGGGTCTAGGCACTTTTTCACCTTAACACAAGTCACATTTATACCCAACCTTATTCCCAAACTTTCAATATAACAAATCCTATACATATATCCCAAAATTCCTAAAAATGGTCTTGGAGAGACATAATCATCCCACACATGAAAATTAAGCGGATATCTAAAAATCCGGGTTATTACAATAGTGCATGTTGCTAAATGCATGTTAGGTGCATTGCATCTTTATTTGTCATTCACGATAGTAGGTAATCTTGTATTGCGTGTCCCAACGCTTAAGAATCCCTCCAATCCTAAAAAGAATATAGGGGCTTCACATCACACTCCCTTAGGGTTTATTTTCCAACCATGGTCAGGTTTCTAACTTGAGTTTAGGTTTATATTTCCAATCCCTTCATTATTTTTGTAACAATTCACTAGAAATCCTATGAATGTTCTTTAGACTTTAGGAACATCATGAAAATCGCGGAAAGCTCTCACGAATTGAGCAATCGTCTAGGTTTTAATTAGTCAATAGAATTAGTTTCTAATCCACTTAGGAGTCCAAAACGCAATTTTATTTATTTGATGTACTTAGAGCACTTCTAATGGCTCTTGTAAAATACATATTTCTTCAAAATACAAAAAAAAAAAAAAAAGTTTAGAAAAGACCTACAATAGGTGTTGTATTTCATCTTCATTTTTCATTTTGCTACAGTGGTCCCATTACATCTAGAGGATATTGTTCACACATGTAAAATATTTTTAATTCATTTCTCTCTCCTCCTCACTACTGAACTTTAGAAAAATTTCATTTAGCTCTTGTTTTCTTATTTTGAGCAAGTTTTTTTCTTACAATATCGTTGTGCTTGCGTACACAAAATTCATTATTGATTTGGGTTTCTTTTCTTTGTGTTACTTTAGTTTTCTTTCTTTCTCTTTTTTTTTTTTGGGGTTATGTGATTAGAATAAATTGGTATATATTTTCTTTGCTAGTCTTATAATTTACTTAGGTTTTGTTCGGTTGTTGAGAAAGTCTTGAAGAACTTAACTTGCATGGGTGGGAAAAAAAAAAAAGAAGACAAGTTTTCTTTTTATTGAAACTATTTTCAGAGTCCATTATCATTGATATTTTTTGTTTCATATCGGTTTTTGAGTGATGAAAATATTGAAGATGGGGAGATATTATAAATATTAAAATATATAAGAAGATTGAGAAAGTATTTAAAAAGAATAAAAAAGTATTTAAATAATGTATAGAAAAAATAGATAAGCTAATATATGATATATTATAAAAGTCAGTATATAAAACAGAAAAAGTAGGTTTTGTTGATGTATTTTAAAGAAAATGATCAATAATCCATTGGAAGTGCTCTTAGGAGTGTGAGAATGAGAAATTGTCTATTTCATTAGTCTAAAATGGATATTTTAGATTTTACGACGTAATAAAATGATCTCATTTTTCGAACAAGTGTTTAAAAACGAGTATTGATTTGTTCGAGGCATTGAAGAGTTAAAAATTGTGAGATGAAGTGCACTCTTAGTTTTGTAGGACTATTTAGGATTTTATGGTGTAAAGATAGTTTCACTATTTTCGAAGTGAATAGTAACTTCTGTCTTAGTGTCATGCGGCACATAGTCTAGTTGTTTTCATATCACAGTGTGCAATGTCCAAATCAGTTTGAAGAAGTTTCATTTGAAATTTAGCAAGACCTTTGTCACACTTGGTAAATAGTATATGACATTAGATACTAAGAGGAACCAAGAAATGGAAATGTTAAGGAAATGAAAGAAAATAAAGCTCATAGTGCCACCTAAACCAAACAATATTTCATTCAAATATCATTTTTGTTCCAAATCAAAAAGGGATTCAACCCTAGTGAAATTTCAAACATTTGGAATATAATTGAAACCCCAAATATCTTGTCGAAACTAAAATCCTAAATACTTTGTCAAACCCTAAATGAAGCTAGGTTTCGCTTACTATTTAATCACACTATTGAATCACTTCCACATGATTTGTAGAATGAGAATAAAGATTTGATTGAGTTATATAAGGGTTGAACTTGAGAAGTAGAATTCGATTCAGATTTGGAGTCATGCTTGGATAAATTTTTTTAGATGAAACTTTAGCCATGACATGTCTTGATATGATACTATAAGTTTGGCTAATGTTTTATTTGAATTTAAGATTCATATTGAAGAAAACATGTCATGATATGTATATAAATCAATATCTTGGATAGATCATCTTGTGATTTTTTAGTTAATTTTTTCAAAGCATTTTTTATAAATATCTAGAAGCATGTCTTCATCAAAATAACAGTTAGATTGCATAATTTATTTACACTATAAGAGTTCATACGACAAAGAGAAAGTCGATACATTGTGCATATACTTGGTTTTAGACTTTGTCATGTTTTAATGTTGATCAATGCATAAATGTTAATAGGATCTCAAGTGACCTGATGCTATGTTGTTAACATGTTCTTAGGATCAAATCCATTATTTGGTACATGCTAAATTTCCATCACATATGCATTCATGGAGATTATAGGCTTTAAATCACATATGGTGTAAATCAAGCAATAAGGCGTGCCATCGGTTGGATAAATTTAACATAATAGATCTTTGATTTTGGTAATTCTAAGATCATATACAAATTTAGAGCATGGAAAACATGATGTTTGTAAAATTTGGAGAAATTTGGAACCAATATATAAATAGTGAAAGTTAAGAGCCAAAATGTCAATTTGAGGAAATAAGGAGCATATTTGCAAATATTAACTTTTTATCCTAAATTATAACTCTAGTATGTAGTTTATTTCAGCGAGTGTTGATCCATAGAACTCAGGAAGTTTGTAAGTTAACTTCTAATTTACTCTTAGATAATTTATTTATGATTTTTGTATAAACACCACATTCATGTTATAAGCAATGTCATTCTTATCATGAATGGTCATATCATCATTCAGTATTGGCTACTTGTATACATGGCATGTGTTATGTTACTCTTGCACAAGTATGAAAAAATATTGTTTATTTTAGAATGTTGCATAAAAATGTCATTTTTATATAAAACTTGCTACATGTTATAAAATGAACACATGTCATGAAATATTTTATCATAAAGCATAATATGAAAATATTTTATCACGACCCAATACTAGGATGAGAAAATATCTTAGTGAACTCCTATGTCCACTCTAAAGTGAATTAAAATAGAGTTGTAACCCATGTATTGATAAAAAATCGTCAACATGTTCAAATAAAATTATTTTTTAAGAATACTGAAGCGAAGTCTTATATATTGCTTAATGTTGGTGGGTACATATGCTATGATGATGATGAAATGTTTAATGTCAATGCATTGATAAATGAGTATGCAAATAATGTAGTTTCAGTATGAGTTGTACTACAGTCACTGAATGGAGAACCGTGATGATACCATATGTTATGTCATAGTAGCTCTAATAACAAGTATTGTGTTCTTAAGAGAACTATCTATAAGAAACTCTTTTTGAAAAAGAAGTTGAGGAATCTAAACAATTTTTTGCATATAGTGTATACATCCCATATTTATCATTAATGATACATATCTTATTTCTGTAAGTTGGTTGTTTAACTTTTTAAAATTGAAAAAAAAATTCATTGTGGTAGTTCCATTATCATTCTCTAGAATGATTGAAGTTGTGTTAGGACTAGCATTTGACGAATAGGATGGTGACTACCTCCAGTTGACTTCAGATGATTGAGAATGGGCCTGATCGCAACCGAAATATGGAGTTAATATTATTGTTCATAGAGATGGTCATGTTCATCTTGATGCGAATTAGATAGTTGTTTTCAGGTACTTCTCATAAACCTTGTCTATAATTAGGAGATCTTACCCTCTAGATTTGTGTTTGACTTTATGTCTTACTAATTGGACCTTTTTTAAGTAAGGCAGAATTTATGTTTAAATTACATGGGATATTTTAGTATGTTTTGGCACAAAAGTTTTAGTTGTCACCCTTTTTTATTGTGATTATTGCATACTATTATTTGCATACTAGAATGCTGTAATACCCTGCCTATTAATTTTTTTGATAATTTTATGTTTTACCATCCCGTATGAGGATGTTTATGAAGATGAAGTTGTAGAATAGGACTTAGGCCATCGAGGCGAGGTAGAGACCTAAACAATATATGATATTTTCAATTTTAATAAGTTACTTTTCTCAAAAATACAAGATTTGAATAATTTTTATCACGTAATGCTTCCGCATTTCTCATTCATCATTTCAAGGATTTAACGAATAATTATTTTATTTTATTTTATTTTATGAAATATTTTATATATGATGCTTCATTAAGACTAAAAAATTTTAAAAGCAAGATTAGTAGGATTGTAGGTCTTCTGAGTTTAAGCAAAATTTTATTAGAACAAAATATTTCAGTACCAATACATTTTCGTGTATCTTTTCGAGACAGAAATTAATAAATAAATTATATATATAATAACTTTATTTTAAAACAAAACCAATACAAATATTAAAAGCATACATATTTGATGAATTTAATAATACTTATCAAATTCAATCTCAAATCTCGTTACACAGAAGGAAATGGTATAGATGTACAACTATAATCTAATAGAGACTAATAAGTAATAGTATAATATTCACTATGATGTTAACTGGCTATGGAAGAGGAAGTAGGAACGGCAAAAGCTAAGGCCCAAGACACAAGTTGTGGCAATAGAATGGAGTCGTCAAAGCTGCATCGTTGGATGTGGAGATTGATGTTGGCTGTGGAGCGACTTTGATTGTGCCAATGTGTAAATCGCATTGGCTATGATGCTGTGGACGTTAGATGTGCTTCTGTGGGCATTGGTTGTGCTTCTGTGGCATCATTGTAGATGAGCTGCAATGTTGGTTGTCACTAGTGGAGCATTGAGAATCTAGATTGTTGTTTTTGACTTGCTGCCAGAAATGAGATTGTAAGGAAGGGGAATGAGATTGTAAGGAAGGGGAAGGGGAAGGAGATTAGTATAACTCGTAAGGAGAACGGCCTAAAGGGGATTGGGGAAACATAAATGGGTTTCGGGTTTTAGTACTTGGAGCCCACAACAACACCACGGGCTTGGTATTCATCTCACGATGCCATCATGGGTTGCCTATATCCAATGTTATGCGTATGGTTATGCATATAATTTTGTCGGTTTGATTGTTTGTTGGCTCGATTGCAAATGGCTAGTTTAATTTGAATTTTTTAGTTGGGTTGGATCATTTGGTTTGTATTTTCTAGAAAGAGACATTTGGTTGTGTTTGAATTTTGAGATAACCTCAAATATTTTGTGAATAATAGTGAAAAAATAGTGAAAAATATTAAATAATAATAAATAGTAATAAAAATTAGTAAAAATAAGTAAAAAAAAGTAATAATAAAATAATAAATGACAGTGAAGTATCCAAATGAAGCTTTTCTAGTCAAGTATAGTTTGTAATAGGAGTAATTTAGCCCATTATATAGCAAGGGAATTTCAGGTCATTGGAGAAATTGTATTTTAGCACATCTTGATCTATAGTGGAAATACTTGTCCAACTATGAATACGTAATAAGATTATTTTGGTTTAATGTGATCGTTAGTAAGAGTTTTTTAGTCCTGGTTTGGATATAGAGATGTTTTCATTTCATTCTATCTCATTTCATTTTAATATTCAAACACTACAAACACAAACACTTTTCAATTTCAAATCTTTAACTTCTTTATCTAATAATTATCTAATTATTACAACTTTATCAAAATTTCAAACAAAATGTAAAAAATAATTCATTTTTTTCAAATTACAAAATAAGAATTATATTAAAAATTATATTCTAACAATATTTAATTTGATAATATTTATATTTAATTTTTGTTTTCTCTCATTGTTCAAAACCCCATAAAACATTTTAGCTCCACAATATCTAATTTATCTCATCTTAATTCAAAAATCTCACTACTATGGACAAATGGGAAAATCTTATAACCGACCAATCCACTATATCCCAAATAAAAACTCACTATATAAGAGTGACACATAGACATCCCAGATTAAGCCTCATGTAATCAGATTTGAAATTCCCAAATCAATTCGCCACCATCTCACATGGAAAGAAGATCTCCTCAAGAGCAACCTCTTCTCGAGTTGACTCGTTAGCTCGATTCGATTAAAATTCATTTATATATTGATAAATATATACACATGCATGTTATATATATGTATTACTAATAATATAGGTATAGCATTTTTATACTTAAATATATAATATGTAATCTTATTACGTATATCTATATAATGAATATACTTCGTAGTTATGTTTTATAATTTGTACAATAATTAGTCTATAAAATTTAATAATTTCATATATTAGTACGTAGGAAACTTAGCTCGATTCGATTAAAATTTATTTATATATTGATAAATATATACACATGCATGTTATATATATGTATTACTAATAATATAGGTATAGTATTTTTATACTTAAATATATAATATGTAATCTTATTACGTATATCTATATAATAAATATACTTCATAGTTATGTTTTATAATTTGTACAATAATTAGTCTATAAAATTTAATAATTTTATATATTAGTACGTAGGAAACTTGTGAAATACGTATATAATATCGTATTATGTGTATTTATTAATAATATATATAAGCATATAACATATTGTTATGATGAATAAATATTAACTAGTTGGATATTAAATATTAAATATTTATTAGTTATTTATTTATTTATTTTTAAATTTTATTCAAAAAATTTTAAAAAAAATTCGAGCTTGAGCTCGTTTGTGGGATGAGCTCGAGTTCGAGTTGGAAGTTTAGTTTATCAAGTCGAGTTTGAACAAAGAATAAATAAAAATTCGAGCTTGGGCTCGAGCTCGAGTTTGAGTATTTTGAGTCAAGCTCGAGCTCGGCAAGCCAAAGCTTGGCTCGACTCGACTCGATTATAGCCCTAACCACAAGCGTCTTCTCTAGAGCACCGTCTTCTCCAATGAGCTTGCCCCCCGACAATGCAAGAATATCGCCTTCTCTACTTATCTGTGATTGATCAAATCGAGTACTGTATGTATCCTTCTAAACTTAAACTTATATGCCCAAGATCAACTTCCTTCTCTGCTTGTTTAAGTATAAGTGTATTTTATGTCCAAATTGTCGTAAGTGTATATTATGATCATGATCGTCTACTGCTTGTTTGAGTGCAAGTCTCTATATATTCAAACATCATCTTGCAAGTCTCTATACATCATATTTTGTATTATACAAAATTGGTTAATACTAGCAAATTGTAAACATATTTTATACATGAAAGCTTATAAAGGACTATTTGAAGCAAATTGTAAGTGTATTATAATTGTAAGTGGTTTAGCACTCTTTTAGAGGACTATTTGATGACGGAGGGTTGGTGCATGGAACATGTTTGAATCTTTGACCAACTTAATTTTTAGAGAAATATATGTTTTAAATAGGGAACTATGGTGTGCAAAGGTTTTCAAAATGAGGTTCAATTTGATTTTTGAAGGTTTGAGGAGATCTGTATAATGATTGTAATATAATTTTTGTGAAATTGCTAATGTGACAAATTGTTATTGGAGAACTGTTAATGCCTCAATGTCGGATGGACTGCTGCAAAGCATTTTTGTTAACAAATTATTTTAACTCATCTCATATTAACTCATTATCCAAACCAAGGTAATGTTGTATTTGAAAGATGAGCCTAACTCAATTATTTCAAGCCAATCATTGATGAGAGATCCATTACTTTTTAAAATTTTTATAAAAAAGTTAAATCTATCTTAACCTAATTCATGCGTTCAACATAAAAGGTTAAACCCATTTAGACATAGAAAAGTTAAATGTATTTTTATGAGGTTCATAAAATATTATTTTTCATAATTTAACTCATCTCAATGATTTAGGTTTCGTTTATTTTCTTCATAGATAAGATGTGATAAGATGAGATAAAAGTTAAAAATTGATTAAAATATTATTATAAAATATTTTTTAAATATAAATTTTGTTTTAGAATTTGAAAAAGTTGTTTCGAAATTTGAAAAAGTTAAATTGTCTATTTTATTTTGTATGAAAATTTGCGAAACTATAATAATGATGATATAAGATAAGATGAGAGTATTTTTGAAAACAAACCAGGCAAACCAACGTTAGTCTTAGAACATCTTTATTGGTTTGGCCGAATGCTTCTACAAACTTTAGCTAATATCACACTTTTTGTATTTGCCCAAACAAGTTAAATTCGAGGCCCATATTGGATTAGTCATTCACTCTCTATATGATAATAAAACATTATTAAATTAATAATTTTTTATTTAATTTATTTGTATCACATTTTGTAATTCTATTCAATTTAATATTAATAATAATTATATTCTAACCAATTTAATATTAATAATAATTATATTCTGATTTATTTAATTTATTTTTATCACATTTTGTAATTTTTAGTTGGAGTGATAATACTTTTTTAATGTTTCACTAAGCAAGTCTAACATTCTATCTTTGGCTAACCACTTTATAAAAAATCCAAATGATTTTAAAGATGCTCAAATTAATGTGGATTTTTTTTAATCGAAATTATTTAATCCTTTCTTATTTGGCCAAGCCAAGTGAAGTTGAAGCATAGAAATTTCAGTTGCACAATAAAACCTAGGTTTACGATCTAAACTGTATCTTTTGATACAAATAAGAAGAAGAACAATGATAATCTTATTATTCTGCTACAATTATTTTATTTTTTTTATTTTTTTAATATTTTTATAGACATATAGAATAGGAATGGTACATGCAACTCCGGGAACCCACAAAAAAGCCGAAGAAGAAAGGAAAGAATACGTGAAGTCGCAAACAAGCGAATCTCTGTTTTCTCATCAGAAAACATGAATAGGGATGTAAATGATTCGGTTCGGTCCAATCCGGTCTAGAAAATTTGTGAACCGGTTCCATTCGATCCAAGAATTCTCTCACCCTGGATCAGACCGAACTTCTATTCGGTCCATACCGGTCCGGTCTAATTCGGTCCAGGGGAGGTCTAGTCCGATTCAGGAGTATCCAATATGATTTAAGGGGCTAAATTTAATCTAAAATTCTACAATGATCAAATATATTTTTTTGGCCTAAATTTAATTATTTTCAGCCTGATTAATAATAATATTTTAAATAATAATAATACATTTATTACTTATATGTTAATATTATAAAAGAATATATTATATATTAAGTATGTTAGTAAACTATAACTAATAACTAATAACTAATAACATTATTACATTAGTATATTATATATTTATATGTTAGTAAATAGTGATAAATTAGTAATAATATATTAAATAACAATAATACACTTATTACTTATAAGTTATTACTAATACTCTATATAGATATTAGATATACTATAATTTATATTTTTATACTACAACTAGTCAACTACTATAAATTATAATATGTTAATATTATAAGAATATATATTATAGATTAATATATTATTATATTAATCTATGTTAATATTAATATTATAATTTATATACTATTATTTATCTATACATATATATATATATAATATGATGGGGGATTCGGTCCGGTCCGGTCAGGTCCAGTCCAGGGTGACAAATCCCCTGGACCGGGACTGGACCGAAATAATTCGGTTCATATATAAATTAGATCGAACCGGGCCGAATTCAATTCGGTTCGATTCGGTCCCGGTCGAGTCCAAGGGTCCGGTTCGGTCTTTTTACAGCCCTAAACACGCACAAGCAAAACCCTAACCGAAGAAGAGAAATACTCATGTCAGCAAGCTTCATCTCGTCCCTAAGAACCTCCAAGTCGAAGGTTTTCTCTCCACGTTCTCCATCTACTGCAAATTGTCGATGAGATTTGGTGGATTGGTGATTTTCCAGAATTCCCTAAACCTCTGTTAGGGTTAGTCATCCCTAAATCGTGCTTAAACTTCCATGAAATATCTATCTTGTTCTAGGTCGATCGTCTAGATGAAAGAATAAAAGAAAAATAACTTGTCTATGCAGAACATTTTAGGTCGATTGGAGGAGCTTGTCTCTACTGTCTTGTTTTGGTGAGTTTCAAATTTGTTTTGTTGCTTCATTTCTGTTTAGTTTGGTATGTGATAGTGATAGAGTTCTCCTTGTAAGTGATAGTGACAATAATGGTTGCCTGGTTTCATTTTCTTTTAGACAGAAAAGATTCAAAAACTGTAATGTTGAGGTTTCTGCTTTTGCCTCTTTTGTACGTCTTTGTTGACACAAATTAATTAAGGAAGTTGGCTTCGTGCATTTTCTTTCATTCCTATACATATTCAATGGCTGGTATTTAGCATCAAACGTTTTTATAACCATAGATTTTTGACACTTCTAGATTAGCATCAAGCGTGGGTGTCCTGCCTCATCAATCTAGAGTGTTCTAATCAAGGGCCTCACAAATAATAGCTCTAGAACAATCTAAACTATATGAAATAATTGTATTAAACAGGGGCGGATCCACGCCTTCCGTAGCCCCCCAAAATTTTTCCAAATTTTATTTATAATAGAAATATATATATAATTAAAATTCTCTCTTAGATTATAAAAATAAAAATAAAAATTGCCCCCTCAAATTTTTTTTACGAAAATTATTCTTTTAAATCTCAATATACATCCATTTATATTTTAACTTTTAACTTTACGTAAACCCAAATTTTAACTTACATAATCTTACAGTTATTCTAATAGTCTAACTTTAGCAAAAAACTTAATTATAAATTTATATAATTGTAAAATTTATTGATTATACTCACTTATTTAGTTCCACTCTAACTTGTATGATTGTGAGATATAGTTTGTTAAAAATATAATAGCGTTACATCATTACTTAATAGAAAGTTTTTAAATTTATTCTTAATTTATAAATTTTTCTTAAATCATAAAAATGAGCAAATACTTAAGAACAATTAATTTTTTTTAAAAAAAAGAAAGAAATGGAGTACAATTCGAAAAGTAATATACGTTTAGAGAGTTCGGTAACAACAGAATACAATATTTCTATTACTGATGACCATCCTTCTAAAATTTACACGCACCGCACACTTTATCGATCGCTCCCCAAAACATAAAATCCTGATTCCGCCCCTGGCATTAAAGGTTCCAGTAGGTTGTAGATTACCAGTAAGTGTCGTATTGATAGTGGTCTGAGAATGAACATTTAAGTAGATATGGAAGTTTAGTCCACAAAGTTGGTATTCGATAACAGACAAGTATAGGGAGGTTGAAACTTTGTCATATTATTTTAAGTCATATTGTTTCTTGCATTTCTGTAGCCTTTTCATTTTTTTTTAACTGTTTTTGGTTTTGTAATTTTTAACTGTTTTTGATTTTGTGACTCTAATTGTTACTTGTTTCACATGATTTCTGTGCAGTGGATGTGTGTGTGTGTGAAGTCATTGTGATGGATGTGTAAATAGTTGGAACTTTAGTTCAAGTCAATCTAAGACCTTTGTCTACCAGAACCTGTTGGGCCGTTGGCAGCAGATGCATGAAGTCAGCTGTTGTATTCATTTTAATTACAATCAGTGATAAAGAATGCAATTAACATCACAATGCTGGTTGTAGTCAGTGTACATTTTATACATATTTGTTACCATCATTTGTTACAGTCTTCAGTCTACTTTTTGAAATAGAATAGAATGGAATGGAATGGTATGGTTTGAAATGGAATGGAATGGATGTCTGCTTGTGCAAGTTATTATTTATTTTATGGCGTCTCTGCAAATGTGACAACGTTTCACTTAGCTAATTGGCTTATTTCTCAATCAAGGGAGACATGGGTAGGCTACTAAAAGTTTGTATTAAGACAGCTTTTGAATGACTGATAACATCATTTCATACATGTCTGTTACCGTCATTTATTACTTATATGTATTATAATACGTTTAGTGCATCAAACAGGAACAATATAAAATTACATATGATTTGAAAACTGCCAAAACAGATTCTTAAATTACAACTTCCAAATTCATATTTAATGGTTCAAATTACAGCACTAATATGTACTTCTACCATACAACGTTTCCAACTACATTCACAGGGCTACAACATACTAAGGTCACTATGGTGACTACATATATGCGGATACAAAAATTTCTGGAGCTTTTGTCCAACTACATCATCCATTATTCCTTGTGAATTACAGTAGTGTATTCCAAAGCCTGCATTATTCCTTGTGAATGTGCTTTATTTCATGGAATTCGGTAGATACGAGGTTCATGGGAAATTAGCAGGAGAGAATGAAGATTAGCTTAAAAAAGAAGAATGAAGAGAGCGTTAGGTAGAGACAGACCCGAGTCCCGACTAGGTTGGAACCTAAGCTATGTATTGGAACAGAAAGACAGGTATGGTCAAGAAAGCACGGACGCCGAAATTTGCACGTGGACACTGCCCGGATGGGGACCACACCTCTCCCCCCGTCTTCATTTCTTTCACTCCTCCAATTTTTTCCGTCTTATAGTAAAGGAAATTTCTAAATAGAAACTTATACATTTTGTATATTTACTTAAAAATATAAACCTAACTTAATTAGATTTCTTATAATCAATATATATTCGTGAAAAGCTGAAAATATTACAAGATTTTTTTTTTTTGGATAAATCTAGAAAATAATTAAAAAATATATATTTTTTGAGACGTTTATAACTCCAACTGTATAGGTATGATTATTTTCATTACTTCTGAGTCCGAGATTATCTCATTTTTATAAATAGAACTTAAAAAATCAACAATATATATTATGTAACATTTGTTTTTTTTTAATAACAATGGACATCGAAAATGAGGACATATTTAAGCCTCATTTATTTTGATAAATAAAATCAAAAATTTTAATTTTTTTTAAATTTATTTTTTTAAAATTCTAAAATTAGTTTTTTAAATTTCAAAATAAAATTAATATTAAAAAAATAAATTATTATAATATATATATTTTTTAAATTTTATTTAAAATCATCTCATATATATATATAAAAAAAAAAAAATCAGTTAATGAGTTTCATATTTATAACCTCCAGTTGGCAGTTATCTCCTACGCTTTTTACCGTACCAATAATATATGACAACATTTTTCCTTTTTATTTTAAATGTCGCATTGGCTCTGTTTCTCTGTCCCTTTCTCTCTGTTTCTTTTTGTTCAATTCCACTTTTTCTCGATCACCAAAATACCCCGCAAACCATGTAAACTATGAACATAATCCAAACCAGAATTTCCCTCATTTTCTCCCAGGGATCGTTGCTGTTTATTTCGCCTTCCCTGGCTTTCTAACGGATTCGAGGGCTCGCTGTACCAGATCTAGCTCCGATTGAACATTGGTATGCTGAATCCGAGCTTTTTAAGGGCACAAGCCACAAAGTGGAGCCAGAAAGCAATAGAGTAGGTTTATAGTTTCTGAGTGCGTGAGGGGCCGTGAGTGTTAGTGTTTGGTTGTGGTTTCTACTTGTCGGTTATGCAGAGAGAGTGGCACAGTCGAGCTTGAGCACGAGCGTTGCGGGCAGCTACGGCTCGTTTAAGGGCGGCGGTTCTGGTTCTGGCTCCGCTGCTCAAGTTATGGTGTACGAGCAGTTCCCAGCGGGCCTGAGGGTTCTCGTGGTCGATGACGACGTCACTTGCTTGAGGATTATCGAGCAGATGCTCCACCGTTGCCGTTACAATGGTCCGTGCTCTCCTAGTTTCCCGGCGTTTTTACTTCACCAGTCGTTAATTAGAGTTTCCTTACTGTTTTTTTTTATGTGAAATCTCTTGTTATCCCGTAGGGTTTGTTGTGGCGCTTGGGTGAAGTTGTAACGAAATTCTTTCGTTGGGAAGTTATACTTTAATTCACTTTGTTTGTGCTTTAAGGTTCGTGGTTCACAGTTGTAGTTCTTAAACTCCAGTTTTGGTTGCTTTGTCGGTGTATTTGGTGTGTACTTGCTTGTGGGGTAAATTCTTTTGCATTTTGTATTTTCTTGTGTCAGAACAAAATACGATGTTTTGGCAAGGCTATTTTCTCAACTAGAAGACTAGGACGAAATCAATAATATTTCCCGAGATTTTTCTTTAAAAATTATTATTACAAAAACTGCGTTGTGTATCTTGCGCTGTGGTTTTACCTTAAAGCATCTGATAGCAGAATTTATTTGCTGTTGTTGACTTGTAAGTCTGAAATGATGACACTGAAAAAAAAAAGTCTGAAATGATAAGTACAAGGCGAGGATAAAAGATTGTGTTTGATCAGAGTAAAACATCTGGTAGCAGAATTTATTTGCTGTCGTTGACTTATAAGTCTGAAATGATGACACTAATAAAAAAAAAGTCTGAAATGATAAGTACAAGGTGAGGATAAAGGATTGTGTTTGATCAGAGTGCCACAATGAATGCGCTTTCTTAGAAACTTGTATTGTGACCTCACTAAGATGGTACATGACCTGATTTATGTTTGAGCTACACAACATTGCCTGTATCCTGTTCACCTTGCATGTTATAACTTCACTTGTTGTAATGTGTGCTACTATTTAAGAGTTATATTTCATAATTTTTAATATACATTTATATATATATATATATGGATGTAGATATACATTTGATTTTAGGAGCTCTTTTGAATCCTATTTGGCTTAACTTTTTATTTCATTCTATATTGTGATGGAAATTCACATAAAGTTTCCATAGATGTGTTGGGATTCTTTTAGGACTAAAACCTGGTCTTTAGGCCATGTTTGGGTAACAAGGTATTCTCAGATATTTTCAAAACTTATCATAATCTCCTTCTCAAATATCACTCAAACACAAAACACTTTTTAATTTCAAATCTTCAACATTTTCATCCAATCGTTACCTAATCATTTTCTAAACATAAAACCCAATACATCTTTCTAAATTTCTAAACAAAACACAAAAAAATACAAATTTTTCAAATTTTAAAACAAAAATAATATTAAATAATCATATTTAAACAATTTTTTAGTTTTATAATATTTTTATTCAGTGTTTTTCTCCCCTTTTCCAAAACCAATTAAACATCTTAAATCAAACTAATTCACTATGATTTACAAACCATTTCACTACTATTTAGAAAATTCTTAGATATTCGAAGTGTTCAAATGAGCTAAAGATTGTTACATCTAGAAAAATAAGCCCGTTTAAATGACCTTTTCCTCAAATATCCTCCCATTTGTTTTTCCTTTTCTAAAATGGACATAACTCTTAGTGCAGGAAAGCTACATGCAGAAAAGTCTTATGTAGCACTTCCATCTATTATGGTCAACTTAGCAGAAAAAATCAAGAATTCGTGTCCTTGATAACAGTTTTTTTTTATGAGTTGTCTGCTTTTGATAAATGGATGGGCTTTGTTTGCATTTTGCAGGCTACGTGGAGCTGATTTAATTACTTCATTGCATGGCTGATTTGAACTTTTATGCTATTTGGAAGCAATTTGTGAATTTTGATTACTTTTCTTATTAAGTGTTTTTTGTGTTTGATACCAATCTTTTGGTGCTTTGTTTACCCATGTTCAGAATGATAAGAGAATATATGTTTTTTTGGTAGAACAGAGCTTATATGTGACAGTGTTGTCTTGATGACCAAGCAAGTATAAGGATCCAGATATCAGATAAATCCTTCAGGATGCGATATGTTGTGATTTTGTTTATTTTTTCAACTGTTTTATTTTTATTTTTTTTCGTTGCTTGCAGTTACAACTTGTTCTGAGGCTGCTGTAGCTTTGAATCACCTACGGGAGAGGAAAGGGTGTTTTGATGTAGTTCTGAGTGATGTACATATGCCTGATATGGATGGTTATAAACTTCTAGAGCACGTTGGACTAGAAATGGATCTTCCTGTTATTAGTGAGTATCATGGTTGCCTGCCACAATAATGATCATTTTTTTTATTATCACATTAACATGTCAATACATTCTGCAGTGATGTCTGCTGATGGGAGAACAAGTGCTGTAATGAAAGGAATCAGACATGGGGCTTGTGATTATTTGATTAAGCCTATACGTGAGGAAGAACTCAAAAATATATGGCAGCATGTTGTGCGAAAAAAGTGGAATGAAAATAAAGAACCTGAACATTCCAGCAGCTTAGAAGAGAACGACTGCCATAAACGAGGAAATGATGATGCTACATATGCTTCCTCTGCTAATGAAGGAGCAGAGGGAATACTGAAATCTCAGAAGAAAAGGGGCAATTCTAAAGATGAAGATGATGGGGAGTTGGACAATGACGATCCATCCACATCAAAGAAACCACGTGTGGTATGGTCTGTAGAACTCCATCAGCAATTTGTCGGTGCTGTGAACCAACTTGGGCTCGATAGTATGATCTTCAACAACTTTTTTTTTAGTTCTATTTCTTGTGTATATTGTTCACATGGGAGGGACTGCAGTTCAATATAGTATGCTCATATTTGTAATTTTGTTGATGGTTGTTGCTTCGCTTAATCATTTCTGATTAGAACTTTGTGACTTCCGGTTCAGAGGCTGTACCGAAGCGAATTTTGGAATTGATGAATGTACCCGGTTTAACTAGAGAAAATGTTGCTAGCCATTTACAGGTTTGGTAATTTTGGTTTATTCATTTGGCACAGTAAATTATTTTACTTGTACAAAAGGGTTTGGTTTGTACCTGCATGTCAATCTTCTATGCTAACTATGCTTGCATGCATTTATTTTATATACTCTTATAAACATCTTAATCGCTCGATTCATAGAAGTAGATGACTGCAAGACATAATTAAAAAGGTTCTTGTGCAATGCCTCTATGTCCTACTCTGATTTAGAATGCTGCCACGGACTTTCTCGAGCCGACTGGCAAGCAAAAGCCCAGAAGAACAGCCCACTGGTCCTCCTTTTGATCCATCCTTTTTTAGTAGACTCTATTGGCTGCTTTTTGTTTTGAAATGTGAGGTTTCATGTTTATTTGCACACTGAATAATTGAGTTTTTCAATAAATAAAGATTTTTTGAGTTGGCTCTGTTTCTTGGGTGATTCTGGAATTCTTTTGGATTTAGGGTTTGTAGCTTCCAAGATGTCTTACACTCCTTTGCACTATAAGCCTTTCGATAATAATCTGGTTGTGATTCCTAACTAATATCTGAAGGAATTTGAAATCAGATTGGAGTTACTTATCAAAAAAGAAAGAGAATGAAAAGAAATAAGATTGGAGTTGGTCATGGCCTTAACTTTTTACTGCCTTACTTTCTTCCCTTGAAGTAAAATGTGAGAAACCTTGGTTACATGATGGGGAAGAATTGTTAAATTTCTATTGCCAGCTATAAAGCTGTGTTGTATGTGCACCTGATTTAAATAACCTTTCTATCTGACATATGAAATAACATATAGAAGAAACTCATCTTTTAGTTGTCCAAATGAATATTCCCGTAAACCTGTATTACCATGATATCAATTTGCAGAAATTTAGGCTATACTTGAAGAGATTAAGTGGAGTAGCTCAACAACAAAGTGGAGTTTCTAATACCCTCTGTGGGTCTGTGGAGCCAAATGCGAAATTGGGTTCACTTGGACGATTTGACATCCAAGCTTTGGCTGCTTCTGGCCAAATTCTCCCGCAAACACTTGCAGCCCTGCATGCTGAGCTTTTAGGTCGACCAACAGGTAACCTAATTCCAGCAATGGATCAGCCTGCTCTTCTACAAGCTTTGTTACAAGGACCCAAGCATTTACCTATTGAACATGGTGTGGCATTTGGTCAGCCTTTAATAAAATGCCAATCTAACATTTCAAAAAACCTCCAGCAATCGAAACTTTCTTCTGGTGAGGATGTCTCATCTGGATTTGGAGCATGGACATCTAATAATCTTGGTACAGTGGGACCTAGTAACAATCTTGTTGGGCTAAGTGCTCAGAATAGCAACATGTTAATGGATATATTGCAGCAGCAACAAGAATCACAGCAGCAGTCTATGCTTCCTGAGCCAAGCTGTTTAATCAACGTGCAGCCATCTTGCTTAGTGGTCCCCTCTCAGTCATCTGCCAATTTGCATGCTGGAAATAATTCTGCTTCAGTCAGTCAGAATTGCTACTTTAATCAGAGTTCTGTTATTGACTACAGTCTTCTCTCTCCTCAGCCAAATAATTCCTCATTGAATATTGGGGAATTCCCTAATGGGAGTCTGAACACTACAGGTGTGCTTAGTGGCCACTCAGCGCCAGGTTCCATTTCATCTTCTGTGTCGTATAGCTCTGTAAATGCCGATAACAGCATGGGTCAACAAGGTCAAAGCTCGAGCATTACATTCAGTGCCGCCAGACAGTTGCCAGGACTTGTTCCTAATATGCATGATATTCAGGGTTCCTATACCTCAAAAAATAGTGAAATGCTTGATCAAGGACCTCTGAGGAATCTTGGATTTGCTGGTAAAGGGACTTGCATCCCAAGTCGATTTGCAGTAGATGAATTTGAATCACCAACGAACAACTTGGGCCACGGAAAATTATATGTAGACAGCAGGGTGAAGCAGGAGCCAAACGTTGATTTTATGGATAACACAAAAGTGGGCATCCCTATATTACACCAATGTTCGTTCAATGATGTCGCGAGTGTTTTTACAGAATAGGTAACTTCATTTACCTGGGCATTTGTAAATGCTTTTGATTTATATATGTGCATACTAAACTTCACTGGGTTTGTGCTTTTAATAATTTCTCTTATGGGGGGCATCCATGGATTCCCTTTCCATTATTTGAATAAACGAATCCATAAAGAGCTTTTCCTGCAGATGCAGTTTGTCATAGTAGAGGTGGCATTGCATAGGTGTTTGTGGGTCTGGCATCTGTGTGTTATGTATGCGCATGATATCTTTTCTGAAACTGCTCATTGGAAAACAGAAGTTTGGCATGGATCAGGAATCTGTTTCAATCACTTAAACAAGTGGTACTTACTTTATGAAAGAGATACCTGATGTCATCTGTTAGTATGATAGTATCTGTATATTTCGGTATGACTTGACAAAATATTTTATTTTGTTGGCTGTCATCTTGTTGTGGATTCATTGTAATTTGTGGAGACAGATTATTAAAAGCACAAACCTAGTGAAGAATCAACAAGGTTATTGAAGGCACAAACCTAGTAGAGTATCAATTATATAAATCCAAGATTGCAGTTATATTGTTCCAGTGAATAAACGAATCCATTGGAACAATCTTGTTGTGGAGCCGATGTTTATTCACATGGACTATCAATTATATTGTTCCAATTTCTCATCTAAATTTTGTTCCAACAGGATTGCAATGCATGGTGAGCTTGAGTCATCTCCCCCAAAAGTTCATTTCCGTCGTATTGTCAGATGATCTAAAGTGAGTTCTGTTTTAGTCTGTAATATGTTTAGTATAGATCTGATTGCTAGTGCCTGAATTAAATCTGCACTATGGAGCTTCATAGAACGGATTCTTTGTTGTGAACGATTCTCTGATGTGCTGGGGACAGGAGACAGGTTCGCATGCCTTCAGGAAAGTAGGATTACCTTTTTAGTTAGTCTCCTAGGAATAATAAATTGGGAGACAACAGCGTCGATTGGTGTCCAACGTGATGGCAATCTTGCCAACATAATTATGTTGTTATTTGGGCTTAACGGTAATGAAATGCTCATTTATTTATTACGAGTTGATCTGGAAGTTGTAAACAAAAGCTGGCGTGATTTATGATGGCAGAACAAAATGCTTAGCTTATAACTCAGCAAATTGCTCACTGAGTGGGGGTCATTCACGTGCGAGGATATACGCAGGGGCTGGTTTTAACTGTGATGATTCCCAAATCTCAGGATTATTTCTTGTTTCATCCCCTTGGCTTGTCAGGTACTTGGGTTACGAGGAAGAAAAAAGAAGTGTACTGTCACAGACTAGCTTTCCACAATGGCTCTGGCAAAAATGCCCGACATAGTCTTGCTTAAGAAACCGCACCTGTTGCAAATTCAAATCAGGCGAAGGAGATAGAGGAGCTTCCCTCTTTTTATTAAGCTTGGGAATTGTTAAGAATTGTATACTATAAAGGCATAACTTGGATATATTCTTGAATTGAGCGTAAGAATAAGAACTCCGGAGCATATGGTGATTAACACCAGGTGCACGGACGTGGAGATGACGTGAGTGATAAGTATATAGGTTTCCATTTAAGTACTGACAAGTTATGATAACGGAATTTTTATGAGGGTGAGATTGTAACAACTTCGTTCAATATTATAACAAAAGGAATAAGAATAATTTTTAACTGAGCTCAAATTAGGTTTGATAGGCCATATTGTATAAGCTGGGTCTAAGTTTATGGAGGTTATCTTAAAAATTGCCTTTGGGCCATAAGCCGAAAGAACTTATTTTTAAAAGTAGTGCTAGACTGCCACCACCCAATATTGACCACTGGGTAGGAATGTACGGTAACCGATGAAACCGGCCGGAACTGACTAGAACCGGCTGCTGGAGACATTGGTTTGGACCAGATTTTTTTTTTTTTAACTAAACATTTGCTTTAATAAGCCGAACGACATTGTTTTAGTTTAGGTTTAATCCCCCCTTCCTCCTTTCTTTTTCTTCTCCCGTTTCACGATTCTTTCTCACGTCTTTGCATGACCCAACGGCGCATTTTCCTCCCTCTCCTCTTTCACGTGGCGGTGTGTTTCTCTTTCTCTGTTGTTCAAAACGCATCTCACTCTCTCTCTCTCTCTCTCATCGCACTTCTTGTCTCTCTCATCGCGACGCCGAGCTGTCTCTGACTCTCAATACCCAGTCGCAACTCCGTCGACTCGCACCTCAAATTTTAGCCATTCGCAATTCCGAAGGGACACTGGAGACCAATTGGTATCATGCCGAAACCAACTTCGCCTGTTTCCTCATCATTTACCGGCTGGTCTCGGCTGGTTCTATCCATGTTTAGTGAATATCGGTTGGGTTTTGATTTTCCCCAAAAACCGCACAGAAGGGACTGATTTTCACCTCTACTGATGGGGCGCCGACTAGCACAAATTTATTTTCTCATTTTCTTCTAATATATATATTTTTTTTATCACTTTAAAATTTTAAATATAAAAAAATATCAATACATTAATAATTATTTTCTTTAACTATTTTTTTACTTTTATAAATAACTCCTTAATTATTAAATAAAAAAAATTAAAATACATGATAGGCCAAAATAGCATTTTCCTTATTTTAAACATGTTGACACGATATTACATGATGTTAATGAGAATTAATTTTATAAAGGCCCAATTATTTTTCGGGTAATTTTAAATAGGGCATGAGCCCAAAACTTATTATGTTAAGTTAATGATTTTTACTGGACCCAATAACTAGGTTAAAGCCCATTTAATATTTATGGAACAAGTAGGCCATATTTAGCAAGTGACCAACCGTTATTTAAAGAGAAAATCTTATAAGAAAAAATTGAATTTTTATAATGAAATGTAACGATAGGAGGGACGGCTGCCACCCCCTGTCCCATCACTAAAATTATATGAATGATCTCACCACTATTATTTTAAATCCTGCATAATGACTTGTATACACTACAAGATATAAGGGATTTTGCCAAAAATGGTAGTTGTGGCAAAAAGCATGATTTTGGCGGGCATTACGTATTAACCACCAAGCGCGGTCGTGGGCTGTTCGTGGCATCTGCTCCGCCACTAATACTAGTATTTGCCACAAGTGTGCCTTTTTGTGGTAACTAGCTAGTATTTGCTACCACTATATGCATGGGAAAAAGCTAATTTGGCCATAGCAAAAAAACCTACAACCGCTTTGTTTATCGTGGTAATACTACATTTGCCACAAAAATAATTTGTGGCTTTATATTATTTTCGTAAAACCCTGTAGCCTGGAATCAATGTTTATTACAAAATTCATGAATAAACTCCCTTTTTACGACGATATGTTTCATAGCAATATAGTTATTGCTATGAAACATTTCCCTGGCTATTTACCTTTCAGCACCGTGGGAAACATTCTATTTGTCACCAATCCAGCTGTGTGAAAAGTTAATTAACCAGGATTAATTTCTTGGGCAAAAGTGTTGGCCCCGATGCGTCCACAAATGCATTGCCACAGCCATTTTCGTAGCATAAACATATAATTTAATTGCATTTCTTCATTCCATAGTGGTCTGTTGCAGTCAAAATTTGAGAACCACGATATTGGACGTGTCAAATATATTTTCCATGTATTTGATCCATCTTTTTGGTAGTCATCCAAGATGATAATTTAATATTGCATATAGGCATACAATATAGTTGCAAGTACTCATTCATCAAGTTACATATTCAAGGTACATGGATAGATTTAAATGGCCTACTGGAGCGGCCTGAACTGCAAATAATTATCCTAGCATACAAGGACTTGCACCATTATAACCAATTAATGACATATTACTGAAATACAACAAATTAGTAGCATCCGACCATGGAATGGGATTGACAGGAGATTCTTTGCTTCTTGGAATGTGATTGAAATACAGCCATCGGCTAGGTGGCAGGAGATACTTTGCTTCTAGGAAATTTGGCATGGGCCCTGGAATGTGACTTAAGATAGACTTTCCCCTTCTTTGCACCAATGGCACACAGTAAAATCCCCCCATTTGCATTAAACTGCATTGGCACCACTCAGGCTTGTAAACCACTCAAAATACCAATAACTGGATATGTGGATACATGGAACCCATAGACCAATCCCAACACGACGGATGTGCTTTGGTAAGATTTAATCTCATCCATGTACACGAGTAATTGCATATCCTACCATCACTTGCCTTTTACATTAAAAAAACTCAGGTCAATTTCATGCAAATAACATTAACTATAAAACTGAATCCATTTTTACCCTGTTGTCGATCTAATATACTGAAATTTTCCATTAATAATCTTAAAAGGGCCCATCCTTCCAATTTGTATATGCCATAAGCAATACAAATAGGCACGTAAATTCTGAATGACCTATAGCTTAATCAACATATAAACCACCATTACAGGGTAATAGAAGAGTTTCTCACCATCTCCTACCTACATGTCTATATAAATATATAAAGAGGTCCTATTAACCAAACAAAAATCAAACCATGTGATTATTGGCATATGCAGCTCCTACCCACATGTGAATAACCAAGAGAAGCCATATATACATGTAGTCATCAGTAGGATACAACTAATGATGTTTAGTAAAATTACCATGGAATTAACAGGTGCTGCTTCAGTCCTAGTATGTTGCAGCCTATGTTGATCATTGTTGTGATGGTAAGGGTGTCTGCAGCAACCCGGTACATGTAGCCAAGTTTTACACCTATTAACAATTGCAAACTCATTTAAGAAATGGGTAAAATCAAAACAAATCCCCCCCAAAATGAGTTAAGGAGAAGACGACAATTGTTTTTAGTGGCAATGTTAACAGTGAAACTAAGATAGCAACCATTAAAAACTTGTGGAGCAATAGTGAGATTCAGCGGTACGATAAATATTTGGAGTTGCCACCTATTATTGGAAGGTCAAAGAATAATGCGTTCCATTCCATAAAACAAAAAGTGTGGCAAAGCTTCAATCATGGAAGGAGAAATTATTATCCCAAGGGGGCAAGGAGGTGTTATTAAAAGCAGTAGCTTTATTTATTCCGTCGTACACAATGAGTTGTTTTCTTCTCCCTATAACCTTCTACCATGAGTTTGAAAGTATGATGTCAAGGTTTTGGTGGGGGCAAAAGGGGATTGAGAGGAAGATACATTGGGTGAGTTGGGACAAGATGTGTCTAAGTAAGTCTTCCGGTGGCATGGGTTTTAAAGACCTGAGAATTTTTAATTTAGCACTCCTAGCTAAACAAGGGTGGAGATTGTACAAGGACAATAATTCTCTCTTACATAGATTGTTGAAAGCTAAATACTTCCCCAATTCTAATTTTTTGCAAGCTGGCTTAGGCCACAATTTATCCTTTACTTGGAGAGGTTTTTGGGAAGCTAGGAGATGGCTTGTTGTAGGCTGTAAGTGGCGGATTGGTAATGGAAGATCAGTGAATATTTGGAGTGATTTGTGGGTTCAGGCCCTTTTTCTTTGCTGACAGAGGGAATTTTTGTTAGAGAAGGTACAAGGTTTGATAATGTGGAATCTCTGTTTGAAGATGATGATAAGGTATGAGATTTAAACAAACTTAGAGCTCTATTCAATCCAACTATTATTGCTGATATTATTAAATTATTTTTGAGACCAATTGATATGGAAGATAGGATGATTTGGGCTCTTGAAGGAATTGCGAGTTTAGTATGAGGAGCTGTTATAGATATATACAAATGCAACTCCCAAATCAAGTAGCTGAATCTTCAAGAGGACAGGAGCAGAAATTAGTATGGAAGCAGCTATGGAAAATTAAAGTTCCTAATAAAGTTAAAATCTTCACATGGTGTGCTTGCAAAGATGGACTTCCTACTGGTAAAAAACTGTTGCAAAGAATGATTTTAAGTGAAGCCTGGTGCAGTTTCTGTCATTCGGATGTGGAAGATCTACCTCATGCATTGATCAAATGTGCTCTTCTTCGAGAAATCTGGGAATATTATTTTCCTGGGTTGATTAATAAAAGGTTTAGGTCAATCATGGAGTTGGCTGAGGATACATGTGATGCTAAACAAGTGGATAAACTAGAGATTTTCTTTGGTTTACTATGGAGTTTCTGGTTCAGACGTAATAAATTTGTGCATGAAGGGGTTCATTTGAGTCCTAAATTTGTTACTGAAAATACTTTGAATATGTTGCATAGTTTTGGCAAAGTGAAGAATACCTCTAATTTGCAACTTAGAAAGCATTTTAAGTGGAAATTAATTGATTTTCATCCTGTTTTGGGTCTTGTATTTTTTCTCATGTATTTCGGGAGGGCAATATGGCTGCGCATAATTTAGCTAGACATGCTGGTATGGTTGATGATATCAGATTATGGTGGGATAGTATTCCAGACTATATCTCTCAAGCTATTTGGCTTGATGGTTATCCGAAATCGGTTTATCCATTTTGATTAATGAAATTTCATTTCATATAAATAAATAAATAAATGGGGTGAGAAGTTGCACCCCAATGACATGTCATAATATGGCAAACAATAGACATTCCTCGCTGATCAATTTGTTTGAGCATAACTTTGTAGCATCATTAGGTAAACTAAATCAAATTAGAAACCCCAAAAGCATGGTTTTTAGAACTTAACTTATGCAATTAGAAAGATAATCGTAATGAATATTCATCCAAAACAAAGAACAGATTAAAAATGCAAAACAGACACACTTATACTAAGGACCACAACTTATTGGATAATTAAGAGTTTACCAACCTCACTAATAAAGTAATGCCTTCATATTAATCACAAAGTTTCGATGGGGAGCTACAACTACATGCAGAAAAACCTATTTGCACAAAAAAAAAAATTCATATAAAGTTGAGTTGCAAGATAAAATAGGAGTAGCCAACTTCAATAAATAACCAATTACATCCTCTAAACACATTGACTATTTTACTGCTTTGATATCTTCTCCGAAGATGAGACAAAGATTTTGCAAATTACATTTTCTAATTGCAAAATAGTTCATATAATTACTCATTTATACACTTAACCATGACTTAGGAGTATACTTAATTAAAGCAGAGCCCTGGAGACACTTGCCCAAGCCCCGTAATGAATGTCCATTAATAATCTTATATCGATGTATATTGCAGCAGGAGATACACAAAAATAGAAGTATGTAAAAGCATTTTCACCAAAAGTATTAAAACTTGGGATACATACACTGTGAATAAGCACCAACACACACTATACACACACGGATGCGCGAACTATGTGCAATAGGTAAATGGATCTAACTAAGAGGAATGCCGTGCGCGCAGGAGGGAGAGGATAGAAATCAAAAAACAAATATGGAAAATCGGCATGCATCACAAATCGGGAGAGATGGAAATAGGGGTTCAGGCAAAAAATCTAAGGAGGGAAACGACAGGACTCACCTGGCTGTTAGCTTGAACGTGGCGCGAAAGGGGTTAAAATAATGGCCGGAATCGTGGCGGTAAAGGACGATTTTGACGGACGGAGATCATTATCGGCGCCGGCTTCAAAATCCAAAGTTAGGGATTTTGGCCTAGAATCAGCGAACTGGGGGGGGGGGGGGGGGAATAATGGCCGGAATCGTGGCGGTGAAGGACGATTTTGACGGATAGAGATCATAATCGGCGCCGGCTTCAAAATCCAAAGTTAGGGATTTTGGCCTGGAATTAGCGAACCGGGGGGGGGGGGTTTGGTTTGTTCTCAAATGGACTGTAGATATAACTCCCCACTATCGAAACGATGTGTATAAGTATTGTGGCATTAAAATCAAAACGACGGATGAAAAATCGTCTCGTGGGAAAAACATTTTGCCGCGGTACCAACTCGCCGCAAATACATATTCTTGCCACCGACTTTCACTGTCGCAGGATACTCTGTGGCTAGTCATTTTCTTTATTGCTGCAGGCCCTATTTGTGTCAACAAGTACTATTAACCACGACCACTAGTCGTGGGGTAGATTTTTGGCCTCAAAAACCACATATTCTTGTAGTGATAGTGATTTGCATAGTAACTTGCATAGTAATTTGCATAGTAACTTGCATAGTAATTTTAAGGCCTATAAATAGGAACTTCAATTGTAATGAAATTCATAAGAAAATATAGAGAGAAAAGAAAGTTTCAGTTCTTAAGAGTTCCAAAAGAGTTTCTTATATATTTCTCTTGCAATAGTAGTTTTTTTCTTTAGTTTTATAACACGTTATCAGTACGACGGTTCTACCAATTCTGAAGCTAGTAGTCTTATTGCTCTGTAAGTTTTTCAATATATTATTTGCAGTCTTTGATATATTTTATTGATGATTATCTGTGTGAATTTATAAATATATTTTCTGAGATACACATATTTATTTCATTATTTATATGTGTAGAAAATGGCAAGTCTTACAAAATTGAAATTTGTTGCTCTTGACATATCTGGAAAAAATTATTTATTCTAGATACTTGATACTGAAATTCATCTTGATGCGATGAACCTGGGTAAAACGATTAAAGAAGGAAATAAAACGTCCATGTAGGACCGTGTTAAAGTAATGATTTTCCTTCGTCACTATCTTCACGAAGAATTGAAAACTGAATATCTTACAATAAAATATCTCTATATTTTGTGGAACAGTTTAAGGGAGAGGTATGAACACCAAAAGACTGTCATCCTCCCAATAGCTCGTTTTGATTGGTTGCACCTAAGATTGCAAGATTATAAAAGTGTTAGTGAGTATAATTCTGCACTTTTTAAAATAAGCTCAATACTAAAATTAAGCGGTAGAAAATCGCCGATGATGATATGCTAGAGAAGACTTATACTACATTTCATGCTTCAAATGTGCTCTTGCAATAGTAGTATCGAGAGAGAAAGTTTAAGAAATATTCTGAACTTATATCATGTCTTCTAGTAGCTGAGCAGAACAATGAGCTCTTATTAACAAACTACCAGTTACGCCCTATTGGCTCAATATCATTCCCTGAAATGAATGGTAATAGGTTTGCATCATTCCCAGAAGTAAATGGTGCATCCTTTAGAAGAAATCGGGGGCGTGGACGTGGTAGGAAAAATTATAGAAATGTTGGTCCCAGAAGTGACAACATTAAAATATATAATAATATACCGTATCACCAGAAGTGGTACAATTCAGAAAAGGGTAAAAATCCCCAGAATAATTCTTCAAAGAAAAGTGAAAATGTGTGCCATAGATGTGGAATAACTGGACATTGGTCACGTACCTGTCGTACGGCTAGGCACTTAGCTAATTTATATCAAGCATCTATTAAATGAAAGAATAAAATGCGTGAAACAAATTTAGTAGAACCATCAGATGATTTATTAGATTCAATAGATGTAGATGTTAATCATCTTGATGTCTCTGATTTTTTTAATCATCCTGAAGGTAGTATTGACCACTTAATTGAATATGGAAGTGTTCCACTCAATTAATGTGTTTTCTTCTATCTGTAATAAAAGTTTTGTATATTTTGTAGAATCATGGATCACATTGATGAGTTTTTTATCTTTGAGTTAAATGATAAAAATATATGTCTGGCTAACAGTGCTACAACTCACACAATTCTCAAAGAAAAGAAATATTTTCAAAATCTAACACTAAGTAAAACCTATGTCCATACTATATCAGGCTCATCAGATTTAATTAAAGGCTCCGGAAGAGCTTATATTGTGTTGCCTAATGGCACCAAATTTTATATTGATGATGCTCTATTCTCTTTACAATCCAGAAGAAATTTATTGAGTTTCAAAGATATACGTCGTAATGATTACCATATTGAAACGACCAATGAAAGCAGTAAAGAGCATCTTCTTATTACTAAAACAATATCGGGTTAGAAGCTCGTATTAGAAAAACTGTCTGCTCTATGTTCTGGATTGTATTATACAAAGATGAGAACAATTGAATTATAAGTGGTAATGCATCAGAAGTGCATTAACCCTAAAATATTTATGACTTGGCATGATCGCCTTGGACATCTGGGATCTATAATGATGAGACGAATTATTGAAAATTTGCATAGGCATCCCTTAAAGAATCAAAAAATATTTTTACCCAATGAATCTCCATGTGCATGTTCTCAAGGTAAGTTGATTATCAAACCATCTTCCTCAAAATTCATTGTTGAATCTCCATCCTTTTTACAAAGGATTCACAGATATATATGTGGGCCTATTCATCCATCAAGTGGACCATTTAGATACTTTATAGTTTTGATTGATGCATCTAGTCAATGGTCACATGTTTGTCTGCTTTTCACTAGAAATGTTGCATTTGCTAGACTTCTTACTCAGATAATCAAACTACGAACATAATTTCCTGAGTATCTAATTAAGACCATTCGATTGGATAATGCAGATGAATTTTCATCTCAAGTTTTTGATGATTATTGTATGTCAATAGGAATAGATGTTGAACATCATGTTGCCCATACACACACACAAAACGGTTTACCTGAATCTTTAATCAAAAGGCTTCAACTAATCGCTAGACCTTTACTTATGAAATCAAGACTATTTGTTTCTGCTTGGGGACATGCTATACTTCATGCAGCAATTTTAATTCGCATTAGACCATATGCATATCATAAATATTCTCCATTACAGTTTGCATTTGGTCAACAACTAAATATTTCTCATCTTCGTACTTTTGGATGTGCTGTATATGTTCCAATTGCACCTCCACAATGTACAAAAATGGGCCCTCAACGTAGACTTGGGATATATGTTGGTTTTGATTCTCCATCTATTATTAGATACCTTGAACTCCTTACAGGGGATATGTTTAAAGCACGTTTTGAGGATTGTCACTTTGACGAATCTAATTTTCCATTAATGGGTAAAGAAAAGTCGGTGCCTGAAGCACGACAAGATATTACTTGGGATAATAAGACCTAGTCTCAATTTGATCCTTCTACAAATAAATGTAAACTGGAAGTTCAGAGGATTATTCATTTACAAAATGTTGCAAATCAATTACCGGATGTATTAACTGACACTAAATGTGTAGTAAAATCTTATATTCCTGCTGTTAATGCTCCAGCAATGATTAAAGTCCCTGAAGGACAAATTGTCAAAACAGCAATAGATGAATCTAAGACACGCCTGAAGCGTGGAAGACCTGTTGATGCAAAAGACAAAATTTCCAGAAGGAAAAGAATACAAAATGAATTTGGTGTTCCTGAATAACACGTACCCACAATACAGGCTACAAATATAATTGGTGCTGCTAAAGAGCTCAAATCTTCTATTCTAGAACCTCTTAAAGAGGAAGCTCCTAAAGAGTATTAATCTCCTGAAAAGAGACCTCCTAAAGAGGTGTGTCATGAAATGTTTTCCCCTGAAGAGGAACAGGTACCTGAAAATAATGAGATTTCAATACATTTCATGAATACTGGAGAAATTCTGGATAGAAATAAAATTGTTGTCGACAACATATTTTCATATAAAATGGCCCTTGACATTACCATAAGTAATGAAGAAAGTGAACCAAAAACTGTCGAAGAATGTCGACGTAGAAATGATTGGCCAAAATGAAAAGCAGCTATTGAAGCTGAATTAAATTCGTTAGCAAAACGAGAAGTATTTAGACCTGTTGTCCAAACACCAAAGGGTGTAATGCCTATTGGATATAAGTGGGTATTTGTACGAAAACGTAATGAGAAAAATGAAATTGTGCGGTACAAAGCACGGCTTGTCGCACAAGGTTTCCTGCAGAAACCCGGGATTGATTATGAAGAAACTTCTCCCGTTATGGATGCAATCACATTTAGATTTTTGATTAGTCTGGTTGTTACAAAAGGATTAAAAATGCGGTTGATGGATGTGGTCACTGCATATTTATATGGATCCTTAGACCATGACATATATATGAAAATCCCTGAAGGATATAAAATACCTGAAGCATCTACAAGTACATCTAGAAATATGTACTCTATCATATTACAAAGATTTTTATATGGATTGAAGCAATCCAGACGCATGTGGTATAATCGCTTAAGCGAATATCTATTGAAAGAAGGATTTGAGGATAATCCTATATGCCCATGTGTTTTTATTAAGAAATCAGAATCTGGATTTGTCATTATTGCGGTTTATGTTGATGATTTAAATATTGTGAGAACTCCTAAAGAGATCTAAAAAACCGCTATATATTTAAAGAATGAATTTGAAATGAAAGATCTTGGCAAAACAAAACTTTGTCTCGGCCTGCAGCTTGAGCACTTGCTAAATGGAATTTTTATTCATCAGTCCATGTATACTGAGAAAGTCCTAAAGCATTTTTATATGGACAAATCTCATCCCCTGAGTACTCCAATGATTGTTCGAACACTTGATGTGAAGAATGATCCATTCTGTCCTTGTGATGACGATGAAGAAATTCTTGGTCCTGAAGTACCATATCTCAGTGCAATTGGAGCTTTGATGTATCTTGCAAATTGCACTCGACCAGATATTACATTCTCAGTTAATCTGCTTGCAAGATATAATTCTGTACCAACTCGAAGGTATTGGAATGACATTAAACATGTCCTTCGTTATCTTCATGGTACGGTTGATATGAGATTATTTTATCAATGTGGATCAAGTTCACAATTGATTGTGTATGCAGATGCAGGTTATCTTTCAGACCCACACAGAGGTAGATCTCAAACTGGATATTTATTTACTTATGAAGATACTGTCATATCATACAGATCTGTTAAGCAGACACTATCTGCTACTTCTTCAAATCACTCAGAGATCATTGTTATTCATGAAGCAAGTCGAGAGTGTATTTGGCTGAGATCAGTAATTCAACATATCCAGAAAAAGTGTGGACTTCCCATGATCAATAATAGCCCAACAATTTTATATGAAGATAATACTGCTTGTATCACTCAAATCAGATGAGGATATATCAAAGGTGACAGAACCAAACATATTTCACATAAATTCTTTTATACTCATGAACTTCAAGAAAAATGTGAAATTGATGTCAAGCAGATACGATCTAGTGATAATCTGGCAGATTTATTCACAAAGGCATTACCAACTTCAATATTCAAGAAGATTGTGCATAATATTAGAATGCGAAGACTCAAAGATCTATTGTCATGCACTTTTCAGGGTAAGTAACTGTCTTGAAGACTTGTACTGATTGTACTCTTTTTCCTTCGCTGAGGTTTTGTCCTACTGGGTTTTCCTTTGCAAGGTTTTAATGAGGTAATCTTAAAGCACTTGTGGATACATAAGAAGATTGTACTCTTTTTCCTTCGCCATTGGTTTTTCTTCCCACTGAGTTTTTCCTTGGCAAGGTTTTAACAAGGCAGATTCTTTATAGGTGGTCATTCAAGGGGGAGTATAATGAAATGTAACGATGGGAGGGACGGTTGCCACCCCCTGTCCCACCACTAAAATTATGTGAATGACCCTACCACTATTATTTTAAATTCTGCATAGTAACTTGTATAGTGACTTGTATAGTAACTTGTATAGTAATTTTAAGGTTTATAAATAGGAGTTTCAGTTGTAATGAAATTCATAAGAAAATATAGAGAGAGAAGAAAGTTTTAGTTCTTAAGAGTTCCAAAAGAGTTTCTTATATATTTATCTTACAATAATAGTTTCTTTCTTTAGTTTTATAATAATTTTAAAGTTGTATGTAAAATTGTGAACATCGTTACTCGAATCTTATAATCAAATGTGGTGTAAAATCCATAAAAACACCCTCCAAGTAGGAGTTACCACGTCGTCCACTGTTATAAACCCAAGTTAATTGGGCCTTGTTTGTTGACCCTCCTACTTAATTGTTATCTTTTATTTTAGTAAGTTTCTAAGTGGTTGTTTAATGGCCTATGGCCTTAGTTGATAGGTGTTGTTTAGGGGCATTTTTTCCAGTATATGTAGGGGACGGCAGTCTGGTTGGGATCATTCTGGAATATTTGCTTACTATATAGTTGATTTCTCTGTAAGGAGCTTGGTTCTCCCTCGAAGTAGAACCTCTATCAATGCAATGGTGTGGCTCTAAGGCCTTTTGTCAAATACTTTGTATCCTTCATTTCTGCATTCACACGCAGCTTGCCTGCAAGTCCATACTCATCTTGTCATACACAAAACGCAGCAAAGAAGACGAATTAGAAGGTTCCTAACAAGTGGTATCAGTTAGCAGTCGATCCTCATAGATAGAGTAGGATTCAATGAAGAGCAAACAAAGTTGTTTGAAATTTTCTTGGATAAGCTGTTGGAGGTGAAAGAATAAGTGAAAGGATTACAAGTAAATTGTAAGAGAATGCAGCAGAGTTGTGTGAAGATGAAGCAGATTCTCCAGGAGTGGCAAGTCGAAGAGGAGGAAGAAAATGGACCGAAAAATGAAGATGAGTTCGTGGAGGAATGCATATAAAAGGCACCAACGGGGGAGGGAAATGTAGCGGTGGTCACGGACATTATTCCCAAAGAAATCTATCCTTCATCTGTCCTCAAAAACCCAAATCCGATATCATTTCTAAACTCTCAGATTTTCCTCTCCAAATTCCGTTGCTTTCATTTCCTCTCAAAAACCATTTTCTTCTTTATTTTTCGTATGTTAGCCCTAACAATAGCTACAAACTAACTGTAGAAGGAGAAAATTGGGCCATCAGTATCCCTCCTAAACCTCCTCCTAGCGAAGGCAACGTAGCTCTTCGACGTCAACAACAATCGGCCACCGTGCAAATACTTCAATACGTCGCTTTGGGATGTCGTCTACAGTCATGAAAGAAGAGAGAAAGATGGCGAGGGAAATCACAGTATTCTCACCAGATTGCCATCTGTTTCAGGTCGAATCCGTGAGCAAGGGCAACGCTGCCGTAGGTGTCTGTGGCACCAACAGTCTGACTGAAAAAAAGGGAAACAAGCATGGAAGTCTGTTCAATATGATTTTCTTTTGTAGTACTCTACTTACTTCCCAAGAAAATGAGAAAATAGAGAACATTTTACTCGTATTTTGCTGATATTCTTGCTCTGGGTTTGTTGAAATGGTTGTTTCCCAAGGCGAGATGATGACAAAGAAGGGCATTACATGTTTGAGCTTGAAGAAAGTTTAACTTCTCGCTACAAGATCCACAGCAAATTGGATGAAGGTACTTTTGGACAGGTTTTGGAGTGTTAGGATAGAGAAAAGAAGGAAGTGGTTGTCATCGAAATTGTCCTTGGAATTAAGAAGCTTACGCTTGCTTTTATTTATAAGGAAATGATTATGGCAGTTGCAGATTTTTGAGCCAGCTTGGGTAATACATTTCATCTCAATCGATAAAGAAAATCAGCAAATGGTTTTCCGCAAGGGTTGTAAGGTATATCAGTTTATTTTCACACAATGGATTGTGGGATGTCTAACTGCACCTCAATTGTTTGACATATTGCTACTTAGGGGTTACAATGTGTATTTGAATGTGTATAGGAAATTTACACGTCTCTTTGTAAGCTGAGAGCATCCAAGACCTGATCACATGGACATTTTTTATCTCACAAGAGGGGTTGAAGCTTCTGATATGTCCGCACTAGTCGTTATCAAAAGCTGTGATGTGGAGACGTTGAGATTAGAGAAAGAAGATGAAGTTTTGACTCCACGGGATGGTGGAATACATGTTAAATTTGTTGGTTGGTGAAGATTTGTTCAAAGTTTTGCTAGAGCCAATGGGAGCCTTTTATCAACCTAAATATGCACTTATCACAAGGTACGCTCATTTTGTGAAATCGGATGAATACTTAAAATCAGGTAATTTGAACGAGGATTGTGGAAATTCTTCGCCCGTTAGGAGGCAGACACCATATTGGATCCCACTGGTTTGTTGAAATGTTAGGGAGAAATTGTGTGGTTTTGACCTGTAGATGTTTGGTGTTCAGTGTTGGGTGTTTTTGTACTCTACCATAAAGGAATGCTTAAATTTCAATGATCATCCAAATGAAGATTACATATTGTTTGAGAAATTTTGGGGAAATCATTGTCACAGTATTGAAAATATTTTTGAAACCTGGTTTATTGCAACTTCTATGGGTTTTGAGTGGATGCACTATATGTTTGACCAGAATTTTGTGAATTATCAAATCTTAGTTGTTATCTTTGGGAGTAGTAACTAGTTTGCTATAGTATGGGAACTGTTTGGAAGAAGATTTTTTAACTTTGAAGGTCATGAAACACCTGTTTATTCCATTTTCCCTCATCAAAAAGAAAATATTCAGCTTATAATTTGTGATGTGGTAGAAAGTGGTATTTGTTCTGCAATGTCTGAAACTGAAGTTACAGCTCTAAAAGAGACTCTTCATGTTCAACAAAAACTTTTGCAAAAACTATACACTGAGTTGGATTATACTCTTCATGTTCAGCAAAAACTTTTGCAAAAACAAGAGAAGCTTCGTCAACCGCAGCTAGTGAAGCTCTGTCCATTATACTGCATTTCCAAGAAGAAGGCTGTTGTATAGATAGAAGCAAGTCAATGCAAGAGACTGGTAGAAGAAAATTTGTCTTGCTAAGAAGTCTTTTTCAGTTTTTGAAATCTTTATACGTAATAAAGAGATGGAAATTGCATCTCTTGAGTTTCAAGTTCAGGCTTATAGGTGGAAACTTCTTAGCATGGGTTGTGGTGATTGGGTGCCTATGAAAGTATATTTTTAGAGAATATGATTTTGCAAATTAATAACTCTTGCAAGGTGGAAACATGTGTTGATAGTATTGTAAGAAGATGGAAATTCTCTACTTTGAATTCAGCCCAAAGATTCCCATAAGAAGGAAAATAATTTGTAAAGAGAGAGGCCTGGGATCCCCATGTCAGATTTAGTTCCAAAGATAGTGAAGCAAAATCCAAACCAGGAAATTAATGTTCAAAACTTGGATTTAGAAAATGCTACCGATTTTGAAAGTAAGCATGTAGTTGAGTGGCAGGAGCCGCTTTCAAAGAATGGTATTAAATTGGATGTAGGGGGGAATATTGCACCTCAATTGTTTCAAATATTGACACTTAGGGATGGTCTGAGGTGGGATGGAATAAATCTGCTAAAAGTCTGGAAATACCATTGGATAAGGAAACATATCTTGTGGCCCTTTCATAGAGGAAGGGAAAAGAAACGATAGAAATGTTAGGTGAAGTCCACTTTTGTCTTCTCAGCGCTCGAGATCAAGCAAATTGCAGTAAGTGATGTTCCATATGTCAGTTCATTCAGAAACTACCAATGCTCTAAACCTCGAGGACAAAGTTTTTTAAAGGGAGAATTTGTTATGAACCCAAGTTAGTTGGGCTAGTATTTAAAAATTAATTAAATTAAAAAATTATTTATAATTTATATTATACTATATATTCTAATTTATATATTATAATATCGTTGGACCTCCAACTTAATTGTTATCTTTTATTTTAGTAAGTTGCTGGGTGTCTGTTTAGTGGCTCGTGGCTTTAGTTGATAGGTGTCGTTTAGGGGCATTTTTCCCAGTATATGTAGGGGACGGCAATCTGGCTGGGATTATTCAGGAATATTTGCTAAGTTTACTCTGTAGTTTATTTCTTGTAAGGAGCTTGGTTCTCCCTCAAAGTAGAACCTCTATCAATGCAATGGTGTGGCTCTAAAGCCTTTTGTCAAATAGTTTGTATCCTTCATTTCTGCATCCACACGCAGCTTGCCTGCAAGTCCATACGCATCCTGTCATACACACAACACAGCAAAGAAGAGGAATTAGAAGGTTCCTAACATCCACCCATTAGGAAGACAATGAACCGCACAACAGAGAATCCCACTTTACACAGACCCTCTCCTCCTAATTCAAAACCATTGCAAAAATGTAGACCATTCTTCTCTTTTCCCGGCACACCCTCGCAACCACTCTCCCTATCCTGACCCCTAACTCCATAGACATTTATTGGACAGTTGGGCTTATTAGGACTCAAAACCCAGCCCATTAAGATTTATTAAGATGTTATTTGGATAGTGAGATAAAATTACATTATTTTATATGAAAGTTGAAAATTAAAAAAAAATATTGTTAAAATAATTTTTTAATATTATTATTATTTAAAAGTTGAAAAAGTTAAATTATTAATTATATTTTAGATGAGAATTTTAAAAAAATTATAATGATAAGATAAAATAAAATAAAATAAAAATATCGAAAAAAGCCTAAGTTAAAAGTTCCTAGCCCATCTCAATAGTTTATTGCTTGTCGACCTGTCCAAAATGGTCTACCAAACCTAATATAGGCCCAATAAAATTATCCATCTTAATCTTAGAAATATTGAAACTGGTTGTTACATGCGAGAGACCTTATCCATTAAAAAATGAAAAATACTCTAATTACAAAATAATTATAAAAAAATAAATTTTTAAATTGATGTGTTTTGATGTAGTAAATCAAATTATAAAATTATTTTAATTATAAAATAGATGTAACAAATTTTGTGAAATCATATAAATTTTTGAATCTACTTTATGTAATTTCTTTATACTTATAGCAGTTTTCTTAAAAGACTATTCAATTGCCTAAGCAATTGCATGCACGCTTTACCAAACTTTTTGTATAGATAAAAATACCTGTAGTTAGAGCGCTAAATACCAGTGCCTAGTCAAATTTTGATAACTGCTCCAAAAATATCTGCATGGAGTAGCCAGAGCTCCACTTTTTATCTACAATAACGATCATTTTTCTCCAAATATGGTTTCGTACCGTTCATTTCCAAAGATATACTTTAATCTGAAAATTTTGTTTCACTAACCGCATCCCTATACTACTTTTCAGTTTCTCTTCGTTTTACTACTTTAGTCACTCTGATTAAAGATTATGAAATAAGAAAGAATTGAGTAGCATTGCTTGTAATTTGTGATTGGATCATGGGTATAAAAATCTGAAATTTGAGGAAAAAATAGCCACTTTCACTGTATGTTCTCAATTGTTTTTTGTTTTTGTAATTTTCATCATCTTTTAAAAACCTAACTTTTGATCGAGTTCACATTAAACATTAGGCATGAATTCGGTCAAGTCTGGTCTGTCCATAGGTGGCTTTGTGGATCGGACTGGACCTATTCGGTCTAAAGTTTTCACATCCTAGATCGGACTGAACAACTAAAATGACCAGTCCGGTCCGGTCCAATTTAGGACAGTCTAGTCCATTTGATCCAATATTTTGGCCCACTAAGTGTTACATGTTATCCAATTTGAAATCTAAAAAATACTAAATGGGTCCAATACATGAAACTTAAAGGAAAATGTCAATAATAATGATAAAAGAAAAATATTATGTAATATTGTGATATATTAATAATTAATTATATACGATTATTTATATAAATAAAAAAATGTATATAAATTTTTTATTTCCATTCGATCCGGTTCGGGGTGAAAAAACCCTAGACCGAGACTGGCCTGAATAAATTCGGTCTTAGAAATTTTAGAACGAAACCGACTGAACCCAGTCCAAGCCGGTTTGGTCCAATCAAAAAATGGCCGGTCTGGTCGGTTTCTCCTATCTGGACCTACTGACTTTCACCCCTATTAAACATGACCTAATATCCTCTTAGCCGAAGGAAATATTATTGACCAGGTGCTAAGAATTGCATCCAAGGTTTTGACCAAATATTACTACACTGACCGTTGAAGATTTGATAGCATCTAGGACTGAACAAAAAGGCCGACCGAAAATTAGTTTTGTTACATCGACCTATCCCGTCCCGACCCAAAATTGCCCGATCGTTTAGTTCCAAATTGGAAGCGGAAATTTCCAATACCCGACTCGAATCTCGTTCTTTTTTCTGTTTTCCTTGTAATTCGTCGTCTTTTTTGGCAAGTGACTTTGGTGCGGGTCTGAGATCCAAGGTTGTGATGTTATGGAGAAACTTTCTTCAAGAAAGGTTCTACCGGAAGACACTTGCAAGTATGGGTAATGTTAGATTTTGAATTCAACATCTGTCCATTTTTCCAATAAAATTTTTAGGCAAAGAAAAGAATAAGAAAATTATGGATTTTCTAATTTATTTGTTTCAACTTTCTGTGGCCAACTTTTCGTTTGACATGGTTGAATTGGTACCTGGTTTTTTCCTTTAATTTTTAAGTAACCAAAGAACGGTTTATATTTCAAGTGGTAGTTTTTTATTTAAAAATTTAGCTGGTTTTGATACTTAGACTATAACGTCAATCCTCCAATACTTTATTTTTCATTTATAATGGATGGTGTAGTCTCATAATAGGATTGATTGAAGAAGAAGAAGAAGAAGAATGAGGTTGGAAATTGGAATACTTGTGTTCTTTGGAATTAATTTCGAGTAAACGGTTAACGGTTAATCGGGTAATCGGAGCAGGCCTCTATCGAGTCAGTTGAAAATTCCCAAATTTGTGTTAGGTCAAGTCGGAGTTCACCCCTAATAGCATCTACCTTGTGAGACCTAGTTCCTTGGTCATTAGAATTTCTTTTTAGAACCAAATATGGTGGTTTAGATTGAACTGTATAGAAACACAAGGAATTGAGATATTTCGATGACAGCTATAAGTGCCATAGAATGTGCTTGTGTTATTTTCCGACTTATTTTTGTTAGCAAATATATATAATTGGTACATTTTGGATAGTAAGTTGAGATGAGTTAAGATAAAAGTTGAAAATTAAATAAACCACTATTATAGTATTTTTTTTAATAATATTATTGTTTTGATATTTAAAAAAGTTAAATTGTTAATTATATTTGTGTGGAAATTTGAAAAAAGTTACAATAATTAGAAAAGATAAAATGAAACAGTTCTTGTATACAAACAGGTTGTTCCAATGTCCTTAAACCAAGTCCATGTAAACCTTGGCTGACAAATTAACTTCCATGATTTTAAGGTCAGTTATGTTTTCTATCTTTAAAGAAACTCTGCCATAAGTTTTTAAATAGAGTATCTATTAACGTGCAGACTGATTGGAGGTATGAAGTCATTTGATATGAAGGAATGGTGTTTGCCGCACTTCCAACCCTATAGCTTTATGGAGATTTTATCTTGCAATTCTTGGTAAAATCTCTGTTTTTTCTCTACTAAATGTAGTTGGAAGTCTAAAGTATTTATTTTGGATGATGAAATTTTGTAAGGAAGAATCCGGGTGAGAGCTTCTAGAACTGGTGGGTGGATGTTATAAGTGTAAATGCAGAAGTTTGTCAGTTAGAATAAGATGACTATGACTTATTCGAATTAATAGATGAATTTAATTTGTTTAGATGTCTAAGATTTATTCAAATTATTTGATGAATGTAATCAGTCTTTATCTTTATCTTAAATATTTAAATACAAAGATATGTGATCGAAGATTCAAAATACTAGGATATATCAAATGATCTGGATAGAAGATTAAAAAAGAAGATATCGAGTAGATGGACAATTCGAACTATCAAGACTTATTCAAATAATTGAAGCAGTTATCTGATGAGAAGTTTCAGTGTTGGACATCACCAGTCCATTAGCAGTGTAATAAAATTATAACTAAATATAACTGTCAGCAAAAATGGAAAGCTACTGAGCTGCTTATTTAAAGAGCTTTTGGCTGAAGGTTTCTATCCTTTTGATTAGCATTGTTGAGAGTATGGAGATTTGAGAAAACTTCAAGTATACGTGTGTAAGAGAATTTTTTAGAAGAGTTTTCTATTGTTCTTATCTCTCTGTTCAGTGCATACATACTCTAGGTGGAAGTAGAAGTGTTCGAGATTTATTACTGGAGATTCCAATAGAAGAGTCAATAGATCGAAGATTGTCAGAGATTCTAACTATTACTGCAATAGAAGATAATTACGTCCAAAAAATAATGCGGTAGTTGAAACACAATTTTGAAGTGTCAATTTCTCAATGAGACAGATAAAAGAATAAGAGAAAGAGCAAGGAAACTAAAATAAAATATTTATTGATTAATGAGAAAGAATAATTTTAAATGCAATTTAAAAATAAAGACTACAATGATTAAAAGAAGAATTATTCGAATTTACGAACAACAAAGCATCAGGAGTTCCTTGCACAAATCAAGTATTTTTATTTACTCTTGATTCATTGAATTACTTGATTGGGAATTCAATTCCTAAGTTTTCAATTGAAAAATATAGAACTACAAACTACACTAATCCATAATTATCTTTGAGAAATCATTTACCACTTTTAAACTATGTGAATTATCATCCCTGTTGATAAAATTCAAAGACGATAATATAGTGAGCATTATTGCAGCAACAAATTAAATAAGTATAGATAATAAATTTATCTAAATATAATCATAGGTCTAAACCATTCTATAGAAAAATAATGACTGAATCTATGAAGGAAATGGATTCTAAAATTATTCGGAGATGAAAAAATATCATTAATAATTAGAGAATAATAGATAAGAGTTTGTATAAATAAAGAACAAATACGTAAATAAAAAACAAACTGAAAATACTATCAAGTATATAAGTTCATTCCTAAATTTACTTAATAATTTAGTTGTTCATATAAACATATGTGCAACTAAAACTAAATTCTCAAGTTTAACAAAGAACAACAAAAAGCTCTCCGAAAATAAAAGCACCAGACAAAAATATCTTATCTAGCGAGAGAGAGCCCCTCCAAAATAAATAAAATACTCCTCTCCTCTCTTGTGTACGTGCCACTTGCTGAAGAAGTCCCACACCTTTTGAAGTCTTGATTTGTTTGATTTAAATTTAAAGAATCCCCCTTTCTCTAGAAGTGTTAATTGATTGATTTTAAATTCAAATATGCTTGACCACGTGCCCACCTCCATCTAAATCTAATATTTCATTAAGTCCATGTCGGTTGAGAGAACATGCTTAATCCATGAGCCTTTGACCGGTCTACATTTGATTATTTAAAACTCAAATACCACCGATCCATTTCACCAAGCTATCGTACATACATATGTCTCTATATTTGTAAATTTATCTTTTATTTGATGTTTTCAAAAATATTATCAAATTTGTAGAGCACTCTACTTGTAAGTTAATATCTTCTCCTTCAAAAATCTTTCATTCATCGACCCAAACTCTTTTCGAATTGAGATTTAGTAGGCTTTGGGCTCTCATTTGAGTGGGTTGTAATCTCATCTTTTCTACTTTGAAATTCAACATAAAATATATGCTTAAAAATATCTTAAAATAAATAGAACCTAAGTTCAAAAATACAAATTAATTTTTGTAATTTCTATTTACATTTCAATATTGTAGTCCAATAATAAAGTATTTAGAGTGCACTTTCATATACTTATCAGACAAACGTTTGTCTAGACAAGTAAAAAAGTCTAGTTACCAAGATTTTGTAATTTAATAACATTATTTGTATTTAATCTTGGTTTAATAAAATTGACTATCTTGAATTTAGTTGCTTTGGGGGGTTTTATCATTGAAGAATTTTTCATTAGGTTTTTCTTCGTAACCAACATCTATGCTATAATCTTTGGTTATTAGTTCCTAATTAATTTACTAATAGTTCTTGTGAAACCTAAATCCAAAATATAGAGATACTTTGGGAATTTCAATAAGTAATGAACATAGTGAAAGAATTTGGAAGATTATCCAAATAATAAAAAAGAATCGTTAGAATATTTACCTCTGTCCATCGTTGATCAAGTATTCGCAAGAACCAATTATTTTTTGATTGTGTATTCTCACAAATTTCTATATAGAGAGTATTGGATAGGAGTTTTCAACCTATCTTTCTTTATGTTAATAGATGTGACTAATAGAGAATCATATGTATTTATTTATAAATAGCTAAAGACTCTTATCCACTAAGTGTTGCTTCCTTCCATCAAAGAATGTAACATTTGATTTTAAAATGAATAGTATTTTTATTTTTAATTACCCAAAATTTTTAATATAAATATAAAATTATTAAAATAAATAAATAAATATAATATATATGAAAGAGTATGACATGTAAGCCACCTTTAAGTTTCTCACAAGGAAACGTATTCTTTCATTCTCTCACTTGACTTACATGACAATCATTTATAATTATTTAGGTAACCAAAACTGAATATGACCATAAATAAACATACTCAAACCTTAACATTTAGAAGAAAAATATAATACATGAATCATGGCTGTTATGTTATTATATTAATATTTCGTTATATATATTACATTGTATTAGTTTCTCTAAATAAATTTCTATATGTGATACACCTCTTTATGAATGACTTCCTATAAGTCATTTTGGGTTTATACATTATAGAATAAAAGCAAATACTTTATGTGCACAAATAAAAATATTATTTTTTATAATAATAAGTATTGTATACAATGAACAAATCAACCATAAAATGAGCTCATTAATCCCATGCTCTCTACATGTTTCTAAAACACTTTTATTAAGAGCTCTTTTGTCCTAGAATTTACAATCATATAGAATGTATTTGTATGCTATATTAAGACTTTTTGATACTTGACTCTTTCTCTCTGACAGCAAGATACCTTATGTCAATATGTTTACTTTTGCTCCCACTCTTTTTATTCTTAGAAAAGAAAACTGCTGTCAAATTATCACAATAAATTCTTAAAGGTTTAAATATCAAATCCATAACTTGAAACTATATGATAAAACTCCTCAACCGTTTCGCCTGTGAAGTTACTTTAAAGCACACTATAAACTCTACCTTTATAATAGATGATACAATGATTGTCTATTTGGTACTCTTTCATAATATGGCATCTCCAACTAACATGAAGACATACCCTAAAGTGGACTTTCTGAAGTCTTGACAACCAATAAAATTTGAGTCTGAATATTCAATCACTTCTAGACAATCAACATGCTTATAAGTAAACATATGATTATTGGTTCCTTGTAAATAATTCATAACCTTTTTAGTAGCCTTCCAATATTCTATTTCTGGATTGCTTTGGTATCTTCCCAACTTTCCCATAACATATGCAATATCAGGTCTTATACAAACATGTACATGCATTAAACTACTAATAGCATATGCATATGTAATATTTTCTATTTCTTTCTTTTCTAAAGCATTTTTTTGAACATTGATTTAAACTAAATTTATCATCCTTTAATATGGGTGCTGCATTTGGGTGTACATTCATTAATTCTAAATTGTTCCAATAGGTTTTCAATGTAGTATTTATGAAAAAGTCTTAAAATTCTTTTAAACCTATCTTGATGAATCTCTATGCCTAAAACATAAGAGAATTCGCCTAAATCCTTCTTTTCAAAACTTTGGATTAGAGGTTTCTTGGTTTCATGTAATAAACAAAAATTGTTAGTTGCACGCAAAATATCATCAACATGTACGAGTAAGAAAATAAACTTACTCCCACTAAATTTCTAGTACATGCAGTTATCCACAATATTCTCTATAAAACTAAATGATGTAATAATATCATGAAACTTTAAATATCATTGATGGGATGCTTGTTTTAATCTATAAATTGATTTCTTTAACTTACAAATTAAATCTCACGTTTATCAAAATGAAACCCTTCTGGTTGCTTCATATATGCCCCTTCTTCAAGAGTCCCATTCAAAAACGTTGTTTTCACATCTATTTGATGTAGTTCTAAATTAAAGTAAGCTACTAATGTCATTATCACTCTAAAAGAATCATTATTAGAAACTAGAGAGAAAGTATCGTGGTAGTCAATACATTCTCTTTGTGTAAATTCTTTAGCTACAAGTCTGATTTTATATATATCGATGTTACCATTTGAGTTTCTCTTGATTCTATTAATCAATTTACAACCAATGGCTTTAACGCCTTTAGGTAACTCGACAATTTCCCAAATTTGATTATTTTTAATTATAGATTCCATTTTTTCTATTATAGCATCATGCCAAAATTTTGAATGTTCTCCACTCATGGCATGTGAAAATGAAATAGGATCATCTTTGGGTCCCACATCAAAGTCGGACTCTAATAGGTACACATAGTAATCATCAGAATAGTAGCTTCCGTGTTCTAGAGGATCTTCTTAATTCTGCAATTTCATCCATATTATGTGGATGTTGGACTGTAGAGTCAAAGTTGGTACATTCCTCATGAGGTGGTAGTGGTTCTTGAATTGATTGAGTTTCAAGAATATCATATTAATTTCCTTGAATGACAATCGTTTCATTTTCATTCATGGATGTAATATTTGGATTCTATGTTTCCTCCCACTCTATCTTTTGAAGAACATTACTCTCACTTATTTCAAAACCCTGAATAAATTTTGCACTTCTGGCTTCCACAATTTTAGGTGTATGTGAGGGATAATAAAATCTGTAACCCTTAGAATTTTCTACATAGCCAATGAAATAACCACTAGCTGTCATCGGATCTAATTTCTTTAGTTGTGGATTATAGACCCTAAATTCAACTTGACAACGTCATATGCGCATATACCTTAAACTAGATTTCCATCATTTCCATAATTCAAATGGTGTTTTGGGAATAACCTTGGATCGAAATCTATTTAAGATATATATTGCAGTTTTTAAGGCCTGACTCCACAAGTATAAAGGAAGATTACAATTACTTAGCATACTTCTTACCATATCCATGAGGGGCACTATTTCGCTTTTCAGCAACACCATTTTGGTGAAGTGAATATGGTATTTTGGTTAACAGATGTCAGTGTATCTGATCCCAATAATTTCCTCACTCCTCTAGGCTCCTTTATTGGTTTTGTTGATTTACTTACCCTTTATGCAATCCACACAAGTACCAAAATCTGAGAAGTCTAAAATTTTTAAGATTCCATCATTAATTAACGTTTTAATTCTTTCTATGGAGATATGTCTCATTCTCCTATGCCATAATATAGAGGATGACTCATCAATAATATTACATTTAGTGCCAACATCATCATGTAGAGTTAATAGACTATTTTCAAAAACAGAATCTAAATTTAATTTATATAAACCCTTAATCAAGATCCCAGAGCCTATGAATGTGGAGTTTTTAATACATAAATATTTGATTTCACAAAATTAAATTTAAATCCCAAATATACTAATCTAGATATAGAGACCAAGTTTTAGAAAAAGAAGGTATATAAAATGTGTTTTCAAGATCCAAAATATAACAATTATTTAAAGTAAGTCTAAAAGTTCCTACAGTTTCGACATGCGAGCGCATCTCATTTCTTGAATAGATGTCTAGCTCACTTCCCATCGAATTTCTTAGGTTGAGAAACCACTGCATGATATTGACAACATGAATTGAGATACCCGTAAGCCATGATTTATATTTTATGCAATCTTTTTTTTTTTGCCCTTTTTTTCTTGCAGAAGAAACATGTATCATTATCTTTATAGCGTTTGAATGCTGCTTTTCTATCCTTTTACTTATTGGCACTTTGAATTTTCTTCCATTGTCCATTTTTTTGAGTAAATGAGCACTCTCGATATTTTTATGTTTCAATATCTCTTCTTCTTATACACACATAGTTAAAAGTTCATTAATGGACCACTTTTCCTTATGTGTGTTGTATGAAATTTTAAATGGTCCATATTCTGTAGGAAGAAAGTTGATTATGAAATGGACAATGAATGACTTTGAGATTTCAATCTCTAAAGACTTTAATTGGTCTCAATATCCCTCGTTTCTATTATGCGCTCACGTACGCTTCTAGATTTGCCATACTTCATAACTGATAATTTGTTCATCAGAGTGCTAGCCAATACCTTATTAGAACTAACATATTTCTCTTCAATAGCCTTTATGTAGTCCTTGATTTTATCACACTGTGGGATTGAACCTCTAATGCTCTTACTCACATGTGACTTAATAAACATTAGACTTAATCAATTAGACTGCTCCCACTTTTTATAGGTAGTTTTATCTACCAATGAACTTGATTCAGTGGGCATAGGTGGTTCATCCATTCAAAGTGCCAAGTCTAAGTCCATGCACCCTAATGTCAAAAGAACGTTTTATTTCCAGTCCGAAATTATCCCCATTAAAAAGAACCTTGGAATATGAGAAGATTCACCATTTAAAACAATAACTATAGGACTAATGTCTAATTCAAAAAACAATTCTATATCTCTCTATGGGTAAAGATTTCAATATGCATAAGACTTACTTATATGTTTATCTCTACAATAAGATTAGTGTTATACAAATATTTAAGAAAAAAAATCCCGCACCTATGAGTATAAGAAATCTCTTTTTCCTAATATCATTTTCACTATCTTATTCTAATTAAATAATGTTTTATAATAATTATCTCCCTGTAGGGTCAAGTAATTATTATAATGATTTAATTACAATTTAAAATGTCATTATAAAATTATACAATCAAATATATTGAAATATTATTATGTCTTAATTTATTGAGACAAGCATAATTTATATATATATATATATATGTATGTATGTGTGGTGTCTTGCGGCATCCAAATGGCCAAATGAATATATATATGTGTGTGTGTGTGTGTGTGTGTGTGTGTGTGTGTGGTGTCTTGCGGCATCCAAATGGCCAAATGAATATATATATATATGTGTGTGTGTGTGTGTGTGTGTGTGCGCGCGCGCGCGCGCCCATGGCGTCTTGCATCATTCCCGATTTTGGAATCCCGATTTGGGATCTTGATTGAGTTTTTTTTAATTTAAATTATTTTCATATTGTTTTCTATAATTTCTTTAACATCTTAAAGCATTTTTTAAAAATATAAAAAAAATCACAACATTATTTAAAAATACTTACTTAAAAATCAAGTAAAAAAAAAAAATCAATCGGGATCCCAAAATTGAGACAAATAACATTATGCATATATATATATATATGCCCATGGTGTCTTGCAACATCTATTCTAATGGGCAAATGCCAAATGATAACCAAATTGAGTGTTTAATACCACACACACACACACACACACACACACACACACATATATATATATATATATGTATATTTATATGATCATCAATGCCATAAATGAGACTCCTAGCATTGTCTCCAATCATTTATTACTTTTGTATAAACAACATTTATCTTGGACATTATTTTACGCAACATTTTGCATAACCCAAGTAATAATGTGAGGGTATTTTGATAAAATGATGTTAGTTTTATATGGTAACTTACAGAATTATCCTCACTTTATCACTTGTGTTGTACGAAGTGTTGTTTAAAATAATGTGTTTATATCATTCCTCTTTACTCTTATTACTTTTGCCATTCAATGGTCATACCTTAGGATTTGTTATCTCTCAAAATATTTCATTTCATGTTAATTAATAGAAAGGAAAAATATGGGGATCAGACGGGCTAATAAGTGTTAAAAAATAGCCCTCCAATGGGGAGCTGACACGTCATCGGATATAAGAAACATACTTTGAGCTGTGCCACACTGGAAACCAAGTCAATTCCTCTCATTCTCTTTGATTTCCCATCTCCTTGCGCCTAAAGCAAACAAACACAACCTTGCCTTCCTTCTGCAACACCCTTACCTCCCTTCCGTTGCACTGCAATAGTCGCATAGCTTCCCATTCCGACGCCAACGCCGACACAACCTGTTGTTTTGTCACACCCCTTGACAGCCCTGCATTTCTTCCATTTAATAGTACATCCCCTCTTCAATTTATCTTCGCACCATGGGTTCGTCGCACTTAACTCAGATCACAGTTCCACGGCCACTGGTCCGTCGCCCACCATCCTAACCACCAAGTGACCGTTGTTCATGGCTGACTCCAATGCTCCCGATGTCCCTCAGGTATATTTCTTCTTTGACACGGCAGGAGTTTGATAGAATGTTTAAATGCACATCCCCCTTACAACTAAACCATTTTTAGTAATTCTTTCATGCTGTAAAAAATTTTGGAGATTGAAAAAAATTATGAGCAAGTGCACCACATGTATGATATTGCCTCATCAAAATTATGAGAGTGCTCTGAACCATTTTTGTATGTTCACTACCTAAATGAAAAGTCCACCACATGTATGTAGGATCGAAGAGCACAAAAATAATATTGTTTCATCAATCAAGTAATTGCATTTAGTAGGCCTCATGTTCAAATATTGTGATTGATTTGTGGGGTCTCAGAGAAAATAAGAACTTAAATGAAATTAAAGTGATTGATTTGTTGAGGGATGTGAGCATCCAAAACTAAACTTATGCTATTTACTATTGCAAATAAAAGGGATAATAGAGATGTAGATAGTCAGTTAATCAAAGAAATTCCCAAAAAATAAACTCTAACTGAACGAGTAGCAAGAACTTCAAAATGCCAAATTTTCTAGTATTGGAAAACTATAGTTTTAAATTTTTATTAACTTCATAAAAAAATTATTTGGGATCTAACACATTTAAGAAGAGGGCGGAGATAATATATTGAAGACTAAAAAAAAGGTTAGAATGTGAACCAATCACCCCTACCACAAGGAAAAATGCAGCAGAAATTCAAAATTATCTCTTGGTTACAACTACCATTTCTATAAAAGTGATAACTCTCTTTCCCTTTACATTATTTAAAGAAGACTAATCTAAAAATGTCGAATATAGAATAAAACTTCTTCATTACCTATAAAAAAAATGTTGTATATAGAATGTATGCATCAAATATGTATTAATTACTAATGTGTATCATTTGTTCACGTCTATGAGTTATTAGAAGAAGGAACATATTATGAGAAAAAAGCAATGGTGTTTTTTCACACTATTTGACCTAAGATAGTAATTCTATACTTAGATTTGATTTTCCAATGAGTTATAGGAACTTAGAAGAGTTTGATAAGTAGAATTCCAAATTTTAGAAAGGAAAAGATACTAATTTAAGCAACTCTTATTGTATTTTTGTTTCGTAATAATGATACTTTAAACTACTTTCCATTTTGAAACGAACCTGATAAGAACTTGAACTAGATAAGAGCTAGCATAAATCCCTTTAAAACATTAATAGACCAAATATGTCTTGATCGTTGTTGTAGCAACTATATTATCATCATTATAGTTGGCATAACTTTACTCAGCAAGCAAGAAGAAACCCAAGTCATAGAAATTTACTCAGCAAACATTATAGATGTCCTATTGTTAGTGGGTGATAGGATGACATAGGCCAGAGTTATAACAACTGGTTTAGTGCAGAGGCAACAACATTTTTGAATGGTTATTGCACTAGCAAATTTACTAGAAAAAAACTAAAGCAAGAAAAAGTTACGTGAGCACACTGACGTCTTGGAACCAGCTTATATGAGTCAATATATAGTCCAGCCATTTGAGCTAGTGGGTGAACCCAACTATTAGTGTTAGGAACTTACACATATACCATCACTACTCTGAGATAGGAGGAGATGGGTACACTTACATCATAGAGACAGTAGGGCTAAGCAATTATTAAGTCACCAAGCTCTTCTCTATATACAAGGATGAGTTACCTACTAACATCTTGTTGTATGCTAATTAATAATGAAAATTATATGAACTATAGGAAAACTACTATTAATAATGAAGAATTGTTAAGTTGCAAATATATAACAAGTACTTGCTATCGTGGGTATTTTCATCATGCATGGATTGTGCATGATGGAATTTGGTTAAATTCAAGTGTTTGCTTGACTATAAGCTCATGATGTCTAGATGATGTTACATGGTTATGGATACAATCGAAAAAGGTGGATGCAAAACGAAGAAGGCTAGAACAATGTTTGCAGCATACATGACATATGGAATGCCTCGGCTAGACTTTGAGATTCTTTCAAATTGCATTTGAATCTTGGGATGATTTGTTTTTTTTACTCTATTTTTTTTTTTGTATGAAATATACTCATTCCTTTAAATTATCATCTCATCTATAATTCATCCCTATGATACTCTCTTTTCAATTTTCCAACTTCCCTTTGAAAATTACTATTGGTAAAGGATTATATTATTTCAATACAAATAGGCATAGTAAAAATTTATTAGGGTATACTAACTGAAATGCCCTTTTTTTTTGCTCTTTATATAAGAATGGAATAAGGAAATGAAAGTTGTGAGTTCATTCATCCTCCACATCGTAATCAAAGATAAAGTTGTTGGATTTTAAAATTTTTTATTACTATAAAAATGTCACATAAATCACTCTCACTAATTTGTTTCATATGACATATATCAATTTATAATCTTGATAGTGACGATGAGGTCAATGTCGAAGATGATGTATGTGTTCAAGATGAGGACAATGCCAATGGTGGGGTGAATGTGATCCCCTCTTCAAGTAGCAGTCCGCCGGAGCCATTTATTAGTATGGAATTTGAGGAGGTTGAAGATGTCCAAGCCTTTTACAAGGCATATGCAAGACAAAAATGATTTGCAAGCTGGACAAATCATACTCGATTATCAAAAGAAGATAAAACTTTTTGTGCAGTAGTCTATATTTGCATAAGAGAAGGCCAACGGCGGGTAAGAGTGAATCTAGAATATTGATTAATGCTTGAATTTGCAGGGACAAAGATCAAATGTAAAGCAATTATGAGAATAAAAAAAGATGGCCAAAAGTGGATAGTCAACAAATTTGTGATTGGACATAACCATATCTTATTTAGTTCGAGAAGTGCTAGCCTCCTCCGTGGACATAGGAGAGTTACTAAAGTTAAAAAATTACTTTGAATAAGTTCAGTGTACCGACAAGGAAAATAATATCGGTGTTGAGGAAACATGTAGGTGGTCCCTTTAGTGTCAGTTGTATTGACAAAGAAGTAGAAAATTATGTAGGAAGCGAAAAGAGAACATTATTTGAAGAAGAAGGATGCACAAAGGTTATTCCTACTTTCAAGATCGACAACGCAAAGAATCTGGTTTTGTATTTTCCATGGAAGTTGATAAGGATGGATGTATGGGCAGTTGTTTTTGGACTAATGTGCGTTTAAGAGCTGCATACCAATATTTTGAGGACATTGTTACATTTGATGCCACTTACTTAATTAATATCTACAAGATATCATTTGTACCATTTTCTAGAGTAAATCATCATCATCAGGCCATGATGTTCGGGTGTGCTTTGTTGGTTAATAAAATGGCAAAATCATATATATGGTTGTTGAAAACATGGCTAGAGGCAATGTTTGGGCATGCCCCTCAACGATAATTACCAATGATGACAAGGCGATGACGAAGGCAATTGTAGAGGTACTCTCGAATACCGCTCATAGGTTGTGTTTGCGGCATATTTTAAAAAAAGTTTTCCAAACACTTGGCCTATGTATACAACAAATTTTCAGACTTGAAGAGTTTAATCATTGCATCCATGTGACACTTATTATCAACGAGTTCATGCAAGAATGGACAATGATAGTTGAGAAATATGAGCTTGAAAAAAATAATTGGCTGCAAAACCTTTACATCCAACGGGATAAGTGGGTACCGGCCTTCTTTCGATCGACATTCTGTACTGGTATGTCAACAACTTAGAGGAGTGAAAGCATGAACAAACTTTTCAAAGATTATCTTCGCTCGAGCACTATGATTAGTGACTTTGTGTATCAACAGAAAAAAGCCATAGATGCCCATTACATTAAAGAGAAAGAGATGGATGTGCAGACAAGTTCTACACGGCCAATTATGAAAACACATTTTAAAATTGAAGAGGAGATGACAATGATTTATACAATAAAGTTTTTTATGATTTTTCAAGATGAGTTGTTTAGCAGTCTACTTCTCCAAACAAAAAAATTGATGTAGAATGGTGAGACCAAGACATATGGAGTGACACCTCATGAAAAAGAAACATCTCTCTACCATGTGACACTAAAGGGTGATAATGCTACGTGTACATGACTTATGTGAGAGTTTATGGGGATTCTCTATAGGCATATATTGTGTGTGTTTGGCAAGAAAGCAAAGGTAAATTGATTGTCACAATAGTATATTCTAGAAAGATTGACTATTAATGTTAAAAGTTGACTCATTCTTGATGTACTATGTTCTTATAACCAAGCGGTGAAAGTTCAAGATGAGGTGGTCATTAGAAAAAGCAAGTTAATGATACAATTACATGACATTGTCGAATTTGCAACACAGTCAACAGAAAAGCATAACTATTTCACACTTGCATTGGAGTATGTTCACAATGTGTTGCTTGAAATGGATGTGCATGTCCAACGTTAACAAAGAGCGAAGTCAGGCAATGATGATCAGTTGCCAAGAACTAAAGTTCTATCAAACTTTACTTAAACAGTGCAAGATCCTCCAAGAGTACCCACAAAAGGACATCCAAAGTCTTTAAGAGCAAAAAACTCAAAAGAGAGCCAACCAACTAAAAAAGTGCATTGTGACATTTATAAAAATGAGGGACATGCTAGGAACTACTGTCCTTTGTTTATTTATTTATTTATTTATTTATTTATTTTTGCTATAATTAAAGTGTTGCAGTGTTTTTATTATATTTGTCCAATATTTATGTAGGAACATTAGGCATATACCTAAGGCACCCGCGACATTTGAGGCACTCACAGCATCTAAGGCACTTGCAGCACCTGATTTCGAGCATACCAACTTGGACGACTGATAGAAGTTTGCTTAAGTCAAAGTTCCGAAATACTTTGGGTAAATATATGTTGAAATACGTCTTATAATCTAATCAATTTTTTCTCATATTTCAGGAGGGTTGTGATGCTTTTGAAGGTTATTTAGAGAAAATGACGAATTGAGACAATGAAGTAGAAAAATGGCCAATATTGGCAATGCATAGATGCTAAGAAAGCAATTGAAACCATATTGTTTAGGATTTTGCCACTATTTTTTGAAACATTTTGTTAGGATTATGCCATGTAATCATATGTTCAATATATGGTCTTTCTATACCCTCTTTTTAATATTATGTGTTCAATTCTTATGTCCAGGTAATCACTTGGGTACTTTTCCATAGAATTTTTAAAAAATACCCAATTATAAATTTATAATTGGAAAATTATGAATATGACTCTTATGTCCGGGTTTAATATCATATATTCAATTCTTATGTCAATGTAATCATGGGTATTTTTTCATAGAATTTTAAAAACATACCCAATTATAAAAATTAATTAGAGAATGAGAGAACATCAAAATTATATAGCAAAATTTAAAAAATATGATATTAAAAAGATAATCAGTTAAAAAATACAATATTAAGTAATACGTATAGTAGTATTAATAATATGTTACGAATATAGTAGATGTTATTTTAATACTAACAATGTTAATCTAACAATACTAAAAGTTATAACTATTATAAATTTATAATAGTATTTAATATATTAATATATAGTAGTAACTATATGTTAAAAATAATAGTTATAGTGTTGAATCCAAGGTTTCAAATTTCGTATCTACGTGTAGATTTTGATGATAACAAATAAATTCAAGTCTCAAGCTCAAATTATTTACGGAATGGAGCGAAGCGGACATCAAGTATAAAAGAACAAGTCTACAAATGAAACTCATAGATTATTTTTGTACATCTCTTGATAAAATTCGAAATTGGATTAAGGCTCAAAAATTAATCTTTTCTCATAAAGCATTAAATTGTATTTTTTTATGCATGACATAAACATGATATATGCATGACATCATTAAAAGTTTTAATTTGGAAAATTATATTTTGCATATACATGACATATGCAATGATCTCATTAAAAGCTTTATTTTAAAAAATTATATTTTACATGTACATGACATATACAATGATTTCATTCAAAAATTTAAATTTTGAAAATTGAATGACATATGCAATGACTTTATCAAAATTTGAATTCTGAATTTGAAAGATGATTGAGTGAGACTCATTTACCTATAAATAGCTCACTTGTGTTTTGTAAAAATCACAACAACAAGAGCTTACACATCTATTGTTAAGTTTTACATCATTCTTTCAAAACTCTCATTCTCTCTTTTCTAAAGTTTTGAGTCTTAATTCTTATTCTTTTTTAGAGATATATAGGTTGCGCTGTATTGTTTCTATTTCACTCATTGAGAAGTGTACTTTGATAATCTACCCACTATCAACTCTTGTATCAGTAAAAGGGTGCATATAACCCTTGTGTGTGTAGAAGGTGTTCTACACAGTGAATAGTTAAATAACCAAGTGTGAGGTGATTGGAAGTGTAGAGGGTGTTCGACACAGATTCTTTGGAGCGGTACTGCTCAAATGTGTAATAGATTTCTATCTCCACCTAAAGGAGATTGAATAGTGAATTTGGGGTGCTCAAGGGGTAGCTTGAGGCGAGGACGTAGGCAATGGGGCTGAACCTCGTAAAAATACTGAGTTTGCTTCTTCTTACCCTACTCTTTACATTTCTTACTGCTTTATATTCTGTTTATATTTTATATTATGTATTTGATTTATAAATATTAATTTTTATAATATAACCCAATTCACTCTCCCTTTTGTGTTAGTCATCTGGGCAACATATAGATTATTAATTTATAACTTAATAGTTATATATTCATAAATTTATAGTTATAGTACTATATATTATGGTAGTAAGTACCAACAATCTAATACTATAACTATTAAGTAATAAATATAGTCTATAGAATCTATATTAGTATTAATAATATATTACGAGTATAGTAGATGTTGATATTTTAATACTAACAATGTTAATTTAACTATTATAAATTTATAATATATACTATAATTTATACAACAAATCTTATAATAAAGTATTTGATATATTTTCCATATATTAAATAGTTATAGAAAGAATATAGTAATAACCATATATTAAATATATATAGTTATAAACTTAGTAGTTAGTACCAATAGTCTAATACTATAATTATTAAGTAATAAGTATAGTCTAAAAATCTATACTAATATTAACAATATAGTATGAATATAGTAGATATTGTTATTTTAATACTAACAATGTTAATGTTGAACCCAAGGTTTCAAGTTTCGTGTAATTATAAATCTACACATGGATTTTGATGATAACAAATGAATTCAAAGAATAAAGGAGTCTCAAGCTCAAGTTGTGCACACAATAGAATCAAGCACATCAAGAAATCAAGCATGAGCAAGAAAGAGATCAAGTCTACAAATGAAGCTCATAGATTATTTTTGTACATCTCTTGATAAAATTAGAAATTGGATTAAGGCTCCAAATTACTCTTTTTTCTCATAAAACATTAAATTATTTTTTTCACATATGCAAGACATTTTTAAATGTCTTAGTTTTGAAAATTATATTTTTCACATGTGCATAACATCATCAAACAAAATAATTTCGAAAATTATATATATATATTTTTATAAAAACTTGAATTTATAAGATGATTGATTATCATATTTAACATGTGCATATTTTGTTTGAAAGTCTTGAAGGGAGGTGGTGTGTTTTTTTGACAAATGCAAAAGGTAGATGATTTTGTTTGAGAATCTTAAAGGGTTGAACTTTGAAAATATTAAGATGATTGATTGTCATCTTTTACATGTGCATGACATGATTAAAAGTTTGAACTTTGAAAATATTAAGATGATTGATTGTTATATTTCACATGTGCATGTTTTATTTGAATATTTTCAAAAGTGATGGATGCTTTTCTTGACTTATGCAAAAGGTAGATGTCTTTGTTTGAAAATTTTGAAAAGTAAAGTGTGCTCCTTTTGTCATATGCAAAAAGTAAAAGATTAGGTTTGAAATTTTTGAAAAGTAAAGTGTGCTCCTTTTGTCACATGCAAAAAGTAAAATGTTTTTATTTGAATTTTTTGAAAAGTGAATAGTGCTCTTATTTGACATGAGAATCTTTTCAAATTTGAATTTGAAGACTCATTTGCCTATAAATAGCTCACTTGAGTTTTGCAAAAATCACAACAAGAGCTTACACATCTATTGCTAAATTTTGCATCATTCTTTCAAAGCTCTCATTCTCTCTTTTCTAAAGTTTTGAGCCTTAATTCTTGTTCTTGTTGAGAGAGATATAGTTTGTGCTGTATAGTTCTTATTTCACTCATTGAGGAGTGTTTTCTGATAGCCTACCCACTATCAATTCTTGTATCAGTAAGAGGGTGTGTATAACCCTTGTGTGTGTAGAAGGTGTTCTACACGGGGAATAGTGAAATCACCAAGTGTGAGGTGATTGGAAGTAAGAGGGTGCGTATAACCCTTGTGTGTGTAGAAGGTGTTCTACACAGAGAATAGTTGAATCACCAAGTGTGAGGTGATTGGAAGTGTAGAGGGTGTTCTACACGGATTCTTTGGAGCGGTGCTGCTCAAAGGTGTAATAGGTTTCTATCTCCACCTAAAGGAGATTGAATAGTGGATTTTGGGATCCTCAAGGGGTAGCTTGAGGCGAGGACGTAGGCAGTGGGGCCGAACCTCGTTAACATACTGAGTTTGCTTCTCTCTTACCTTTACTCTTTATATTTATTACTGTTTCATATTTTATATTTTATTTTATATACTTGATTTATAATTGTTAATTTTTTAATACAACTCAATTCACCCCCCCTCTTGTGTTAGTCATCTGGGCAACAATTGGTATCAGAGCTAGAGCTCTATTATAAGATTAACTATCTTTTGAGTTAAGATCTTATGGCTAACATTGCAGCTTCATTTGGTGAAGGTCAATCCAGCAGTCGGCCTCCACTCTTTTGTGGAGACAATTACTCATTCTGGAAAGTTAGAATGAGAATATTCCTTCAGGCTCAAGGTCGAGAAATCTGGAAATGCATTGTAAATGGACCTTATATTCCAACAAAAGTGATTGATGGAGTAAAGGTCAAAAAGGAAGAAGAAGAGTTTGATCGTGAAGACGATAGACTTTATACTTTGAATTTAACTGCTATGAATTTATTATATAATGCTCTTAATGGTAATGAGTTTAATAGAGTAATGACTTGTACTACAGCAAAGGAAATTTGGGATAACTTGGAAGTTACTTATGAAGGAACTTCTCAAGTCAAGGAATCAAAAATTTATATTCTTACTCATGAATATGAAATGTTTAAGATGAATGATGATGAATCTATTTCTAGTATGCACACTCGTTTTACTAACATCATAAACAGCTTGACAGCTCTTGGCAAAGTTTATTCCAAAGTGGAGATAGTAAGAAAAATTCTCAACTCTCTACCAAAGCGTTGGGAATCAAAAGTGACAGCGATTCTTGAAGCTAGAGACCTCAAGAAGCTCGAAGTGAATGAACTCATCGGGTCACTTATCACCCATGAGTACACATTGAAAATAGGAGAAGACGAAGGAAAGCCAAAGAAGAGCTTGGCATTTAAAGCTGTTCCACATGAAAGTGAAAGTGATGAAGATGAGGAAAATGACGACAAAGATGAAGAAGTTGCGATGATAACAAGAAGAATTCAGAGGTTCTTAAAGAAAAATAAAACTCCTCCAAGGAAATCCTTCAAAAAGTTTTCCAAGAAAGATTCAGGTAAAAATGACACTTTAATTTGTTATAAATGCAATAAGCCTGGTCATATCAAGTCAGATTGTCCTCTGCTAAAGAAAGATCGAAACAAAGGCAAAAAAGCAATGAAAGCTACATGGGATGATGATTCAAGTAGCTCAGATAGTGAAGCAAGCAATGGAGAATCAGCAAATCTTTGTCTTATGGCTAAAGATGACATTGAGGTAACAAATCTTGATAATATTGAAAATCCTTCATATGAAGAATTGCAAAATGTTTTAGAAGAGGTATATGAGGAATTTGAAAAATTGAGTATCAAGTATACTGCTTTGAAAAAGAAAAATTCTTCTTTAACAAACGAAATTGATATTTTAAGAAAAGAAAATATTGTTTTGAAAGATGAAAATCTTGAGTTGAAGAAAAAGAAAACTGATTTAGAAAATATTATTGAAAACTTTACAAATGGAAAAAGAAATTTTGAAAAACTTCTTGGTAGTCAAAGATGTGTTTTTGACAAGGCAGGCTTGGGATATATGCCTAAACAAAAATACAAACCTTATAAAAACTTCTTTAATAATCCTTCTACATCAAAGTCCAATATTCAAAATTCTTTTCATAAAAATAATTTTGTTAAAAAAGGATACTATTATAATCACTCAAGTTCTTCATATATGTCACATGCTATTTGCAATTTTTGTAATAGAAATGGTCATAATTATCATGCTTGTCCTATTAGAAGAAAACATACAATGACTATTAGGGCCATATGGGTACCTAAAAATCTTGTTTCTTCTAATACTAATAAATAAAGGACCCAAAAAACTTGGGTACCAAGAAAAATCATTTTAATTGTTTTTATAGGTGTGCATGAAGTCCTCCACAAACAAAAATAAATGGTTTTTAGATAGTGGATGTTCAAGACACATGACGGGAGACAAGACTAAATTCTTTGATCTTAGATCTAAAGAAGAAGGACACGTGACATTTGGAGACAACTCAAAAGGGAAGATCGTGGGAATAGGTAAAATTGGTAATGAGTCTTCTCTCATAATTGAAGATGTTCTACTTGTTAAAGGTCTAAAACATAATCTTTTGAGCATAAGTCAATTATGTGATAAAGGATTTACAGTTACTTTCAAAATGGATAAGTGCATTATTTTGAATGATCATGATTGTAATATTTGTTTTATTGCTTTTAGAAGCAACAATGTTTATACAATCGATTTTGAAGAAATTATCTCACAAGATGCTATTTGTTTTTCAGCTCAAAATGAAACTAATTGGTTATGGCATAGAAGACTAGGTCATGCCAACATGGAACTTATTTCCAAACTTTCAAAAAATGATCTTGTGAGAGGTTTACCAAAGGCAAATTTTCTTAAAGATAAAATTTGTGATGCATGCCAATTTGGTAAACAAACAAAAACTTCTTTTAAAACCAAGAAACATATTTCCACTACTAGACCACTACAATTGATACACATGGATCTTTTTGGACCAAATAGAGTTGCAAGTTTAGGAGGAAAATATTATGCATTTGTTATTGTTGATGATTTCTCTAGATATACTTGGGTCATCTTTCTTGCTCATAAAGATGAGGCACATAATGCCTTTACCAAGTTATGCAAGAGAATTCAAAATGAAAAGGGTTATACTATTTCAAGTATCCGAAGTGATAGGGGAAAAGAATTTGTTAATAAAAATATTGAAACATTTTGTGATGAAAATGGTTTTATGCATAATTTTTCTGCTCCTCGAACTCCTCAACAAAATGGGGTAGTAGAGAGGAAAAATAGATCTCTTCAAGAGATGGCAAGAACAATGCTCAATGAGAACAACTTGCCTAGTTATTTTTGGGCCGAAGCGGTAAGTACTGCATGTTATGTTATAAATAGAGTTATGCTAAGGTCCAAATTAGATAAAACCCCCTATGAGCTTTGGAATGAGAAAAAGCCAAACATTGGTTACTTTCATGTATTTGGATGTAAATGTTTTATTTTAAATGACAGGGATAATTTAGGCAAGTTTGATGCAAAATCTGATGAAGGTATTTTTCTCGGGTATTCTACTAATAGTAAAGCTTATAGAGTATTTAATAAAAAGACTTTGACTGTACAAGAATCTATGCATGTAGTATTTGATGAATCTAATTCTCTACTCTCCAAGAAATCCATTGATGAAGAAACAGGAGGTATAAATAATACGGAAAGTCTCAATCTCAACAAAGAGAACACAATAGAGGAAGTCCAATATGGAGACATCAGGAACGATCATCGAAATTTAATACAAGATGCAACCAAACAGTGGAAATTTGTGAAAGATCATCCAGTGGAACAAATTCTGGGAGAACCTTCACGAGGTGTAAGCACTCGATCATCTCTTAGAAATATTTGCAATCATACTGCTTTTCTATCTCAGATTGAACCTAAAAATATTGATGAAGCACTTCTTGATGAATCTTGGATTCTAGCTATGCAAGAAGAGCTTAATCAATTTGAAAGAAATGATGTTTGGACACTTGTTCCTAGACCCAAAAATCATACTATTATTGGAACAAAATGGGTTTTTAGAAACAAGAAAGATGAGTCCGGAGTCATTACTAGAAATAAGGCTCGACTTGTAGCCCAAGGTTTCAATCAAGAAGAAGGAATCGATTATGATGAGACATATGCACCAGTCGCAAGATTAGAAGCTATTCGAATGCTACTTGCATATGCTTGTTATAAAGATTTCAAACTTTTTCAAATGGATGTTAAAAGTGCTTTCTTAAACGGTTTTATAAATGAAGAGGTATATGTTGAACAACCTCCAGGTTTTGAAAATCATAGTTCTCCAAATCATGTTTTTAAACTCACAAAAGCGCTATATGGACTCAAACAAGCTCCTAGAGCGTGGTACGAGAGACTCAGTGGTTTCTTGATTGAAAAAGGCTTTTCAAGAGGAAAAATTGATACAACTCTTTTCATTAAATACGAAAATGATGATATTCTTTTGATTCAGATTTATGTTGATGATATAATATTCGGTGCTACTAATGAAAATATGTGCCAAGTTTTTGCTAAGACTATGCAGGAAGAATTTGAAATGAGCATGATGGGAGAGCTTACATTCTTTCTCGGATTGCAAATTAAGCAAGCAAAAAGTGGGACCTTCATCAATCAATCGAAATATATTAAGGAATTGCTGAAAAAGTTTGGAATGGAAGGTGCTAAGGAAACTGGAACACCAATGAGCCCATCCACTAAACTTGATAAAGATGAATCCGGTAAACCAGTTGACTCGAAGGTATATCGAGGTATGATTGGTAGCTTATTATATTTGACAGCCAGTAGACCAGATATTATGTTTAGTGTGTGCTTATGTGCACGCTTTCAATCATCTCCAAAAGAATCACATTTAATTGCAGTTAAGCGCATTCTTAGATATCTTAGTGGTACAATTAACTTAGGGTTATGGTACCCTAAGCACACATCTTTCGATCTAATTAGCTACACAGATGCAGATTATGCTGGTTGTAAAATAGATCGAAAAAGCACTAGTGGAGCATGTCACTTCTTAGGTCATGCACTAGTTTCCTGGTTTAGTAAAAAACAAAATTCTGTTGCACTATCTACTGCTGAGGCAGAATATGTTGCTGCGGGTAGTTGTTGTGCTCAAGTTCTTTACATGAAGCAACAACTTGAGGATTTTAAACTTATGTACAATCACATTCCAATCAAATGTGATAATACAAGTGCTATAAATCTTTCAAAGAATCCAATACAACATTCTCGGACCAAACATATTGAAATTAGATATCATTTTCTTAGAGATCATGTGCAGAAGGGCGATATTGTATTAGAATTCACTAGTACACATGATCAATTGGCAGACATTTTCACAAAACCCTTACCAGAAGATAGACTATGCACTATTAGAAGAGAAATAGGAATGATGCATGCCATGAATATCTACTAGATACTTTTATTTCATTATCTTAAATGACCTACAGAAACTTGAGGTTCTTAGCCTCATGTTTGAGACGCTCATTCTCTTCATACAATATCATGTCCTCCCTATCCATGGGAACTGGCAAGCGGAATGAAGAATCCAATAGAGATTTCAACCGTTTATTCTTCTGTCGAACGATTCCTTCCCTTATGTGAGACTCTTGAACAATTCGTTGAAGTACAACAATTTGTTCTTTAAGCTTTTCAACCTCTTGGTTTTTGACTTGTAGCCGCTGGGAAAAAGCAACAATAGAGGATGAATAGCGAGTCCCGAGACTCACCAAGTCGTAGATAGCATCGGAGTCTGACTTATTAGCCAAACTATTATTCTCTTGCTGCAACATAGCGCCAATGGTAGCTGCAGAAAGGACATGAGATTGAGGTGTAGAACACCTCATGGATGGATCTAGAGGAATGTTAGAAGAATGAGCCATTGAGAAAAGAATTGAAAACTTAAAGAGAGAATGTTGAAAGAATGCAGATGAGTTATAGAGATGAGAATAAGATTTAATGCAAATCGGATGAGTTTTAAAACTGATTTTATAGAGATTGCATAAAGAACAAGACAAACTATTGTCTCTTCAAATCTTATTTAGTCAAAAGAAATACAAGATTTGCTGGACACACATTGTCAAAAGTTTTCTTACTAGAAAAACGGTTCTCTGCTCCTATCATGGCATTGACGGCCTCAGGAGAGAAGATTGATGGTTGATGCGTCAAGGGTTCCTGATTCAAGTCTGGAACATTAGTGGAAGAGAATTGTTCGGCCATTCTATCGTTATGGAAAAACAGAACTCAGGTCAAGAAGCGATTTTTTTTGTATCCGATAGGTGAAAATGATCATTTTTTTATAGAAACTCAGAGCCTTCAATCCCGTTTGTCAACAACATCAGGCGATTGTTTAAATCTTCAGCCGCACTAAATTCATAGAGTTAGGCCTCGAAGCTTTGCAACACTTGTCGGGTCACGGACGGCTCCCTACAGGGTCAACAACATCAGGCGATTGTTTGAATCTTTAGCCGCACTAAATTCATAGAGTTAGGCCTCAAAGCTTTGCAGCACTTGTCGGGTCACGGACGACTCTTTTGTCTACAGTGTCTATTAACGCACCGTTTCTTCAGTCTATTTACTTGCTGCTGATTCCTTTTTAATGATGCCAAAAGGGGGAGAAGTTTTTGACTAGAACATTAACATTGTTTAAAATGCTAAACTTGTTATATATGCTTGGAATTATATTTATATTTCTGCTTGAAAAACTAACGCACATTCTCAGGGGGAGCTTAAGAATTAATACAGGCTTCAGGTTCTATCAAGTATTTGTCATCATCAAAAAGGGGGAGATTGTTGAACCCAAGGTTTCAAGTTTCGTGTAATTATAAATCTACACATGGATTTTGATGATAACAAATGAATTCAAAGAATAAAGGAGTCTCAAGCTCAAGTTGTGCACACAATAGAATCAAGCACATCAAGAAATCAAGCATGAGCAAGAAAGAGATCAAGTCTACAAATGAAGCTCATAGATTATTTTTGTACATCTCTTGATAAAATTAGAAATTGGATTAAGGCTCCAAATTACTCTTTTTTCTCATAAAACATTAAATTATTTTTTTCACATATGCAAGACATTTTTAAATGTCTTAGTTTTGAAAATTATATTTTTCACATGTGCATAACATCATCAAACAAAATAATTTCGAAAATTATATATATATATATTTTTATAAAAACTTGAATTTATAAGATGATTGATTATCATATTTAACATGTGCATATTTTGTTTGAAAGTCTTGAAGGGAGGTGGTGTGTTTTTTTGACAAATGCAAAAGGTAGATGATTTTGTTTGAGAATCTTAAAGGGTTGAACTTTGAAAATATTAAGATGATTGATTGTCATCTTTTACATGTGCATGACATGATTAAAAGTTTGAACTTTGAAAATATTAAGATGATTGATTGTTATATTTCACATGTGCATGTTTTATTTGAATATTTTCAAAAGTGATGGATGCTTTTCTTGACTTATGCAAAAGGTAGATGTCTTTGTTTGAAAATTTTGAAAAGTAAAGTGTGCTCCTTTTGTCATATGCAAAAAGTAAAAGATTAGGTTTGAAATTTTTGAAAAGTAAAGTGTGCTCCTTTTGTCACATGCAAAAAGTAAAATGTTTTTATTTGAATTTTTTGAAAAGTGAATAGTGCTCTTATTTGACATGAGAATCTTTTCAAATTTGAATTTGAAGACTCATTTGCCTATAAATAGCTCACTTGAGTTTTGCAAAAATCACAACAAGAGCTTACACATCTATTGCTAAATTTTGCATCATTCTTTCAAAGCTCTCATTCTCTCTTTTCTAAAGTTTTGAGCCTTAATTCTTGTTCTTGTTGAGAGAGATATAGTTTGTGCTGTATAGTTCTTATTTCACTCATTGAGGAGTGTTTTCTGATAGCCTACCCACTATCAATTCTTGTATCAGTAAGAGGGTGTGTATAACCCTTGTGTGTGTAGAAGGTGTTCTACACGGGGAATAGTGAAATCACCAAGTGTGAGGTGATTGGAAGTAAGAGGGTGCGTATAACCCTTGTGTGTGTAGAAGGTGTTCTACACAGAGAATAGTTGAATCACCAAGTGTGAGGTGATTGGAAGTGTAGAGGGTGTTCTACACGGATTCTTTGGAGCGGTGCTGCTCAAAGGTGTAATAGGTTTCTATCTCCACCTAAAGGAGATTGAATAGTGGATTTTGGGATCCTCAAGGGGTAGCTTGAGGCGAGGACGTAGGCAGTGGGGCCGAACCTCGTTAACATACTGAGTTTGCTTCTCTCTTACCTTTACTCTTTATATTTATTACTGTTTCATATTTTATATTTTATTTTATATACTTGATTTATAATTGTTAATTTTTTAATACAACTCAATTCACCCCCCCTCTTGTGTTAGTCATCTGGGCAACAGTTAATTTAACTATACTAGAAGTTATAACTATTATAATAAAGTATTTAATATATTAATATATAGTTAATAGTTAATATAACTTTATTAATGTATACTCGTACTAATACTAAATAATATATAAAAATAATTAATAATTATATTATTTGTAACGCCCCTAGATTTCGCTTGGGATCGGACAGACATTTGCAGCGTCGGGACATGCAACACAAGGTTACCTGCCCCTGTTCATGACAGATAAAGATACAATACACCTAGCATGTATTTAATAGTATGTAATATTTGCAATGGATATATATTATATATATATATTAGCAATATTATGCATTAAACTAAAAATATCCCTAATACTTAAAACATCATCTAGACAATAAACAACTGAGATCATGACGCTAATCCAAAATGACCATGATCAAAGAGTACTGGAGATATAACTCCATAGTATAAGTAGTAATTTAATTTAACTACTATTTTAACATTGATGTTGCACCGTCGCTCAGTCGATCATGTCTAGTGGTTGAATCCCGAATTTCCTTTGGGTCCTACAATAAAATCTACCATTCGAGAGGAATGATAGTTGGGACTACCATGATGAGATTTGGTTACAAATCTCAATAAGTTAACTAAGAATCTCCACACAGATTAATGATGCATGCACGATAGTAAAAGCATGAATGCATAATCAAACTCATAAGTAAGCATAAAATAGCTTTAACATATAACATGGCATAAAATGGCATGACATGAACTTGATCTTGAATAACATGAACATAGACTTAAAGCAAGACTGACATGAACTTGAACATGACTGAACATGAATGTGAACTTAAAACATAGCATGAACATGAACTTAAGCTTAATTAAACATGAATGTGAACATGAACACTGATAATCAAAATTATTCCGCCATTTGTTTTTTTGGGAATAGTGAACAATCAGAATGGTTATGCCCAATTTATCCTGTCAGAGATACTCAGAAAATCAGAATGATTATGCCATGGGTATTTTATATGAAATACCCTAGCAATCAAAATAATTATGCCAGGAGTACCTACTAATACTCTGATAATCAGAATGATTACGCCAGGAGTGTTAGAGTAGAGGCATTCCAACAATCAGAATTATTACATCAGAAGTATCTCGTGTGAATTATAAATGGAGATGCCCGGACAATCATAATGATTACATTGCGAGTATTACATGCATGACTGACTGAAAGAATACTACTTTATAGACACTCTTTACTTGAGATATGACGTTATGTGAAACGAAAGACATGACGTACTATGAGACAGAAAATATTTCATAGCATGACATAATATATAATAGACAATATTTCATAACATGGCATAACATGTAATGGACAACATTTCGTAATATGTAACAGACAACATTTCATAACACGACATAATATGTAACAGAGAATATTATGTGATATGACATACATGTAATAGATGGAATACGTAATATGACATACTTGCAACAAATAACATATGTGGCAAAATCTATTTCGTAACATTTAAGCATTTCATGACAGCATAATTTGTGTAACAAATAAACTTATAATGACATGGCATGGCATGACATATATGATAACATACATACATAAACTGTAGTTCTCTTACCCTTCACACATACACAATAAACTGCTAATAAGTTAAGAGCTAACTTATCTTAATCGTCACGTTCTATGAAATAAAGAGCGAAATAAGATGAACTAAAAATAGTGATTCTAAAGGTTAGGACTTAACCATTAATAATTAACAACACCAAAAATACTAACTTAGAGCAGAATTATCATTCTACCCTCGAAAAATGATCATTTTACCCCTAATTTAAAGATTTTATATCCTAATTCTAAGAATTACTAAAATTTATATTTTACATGTAAACTTTGTCCTAAACTCAACTACTAACTCAAAAAAAAAAAATTAAAACTAAATACAACCATGAAAAAATCTATAAGAGCCCAAAACATGCATAAGTTTCTCCTTTGATTTTTGTTGCAATTCTTCTAATTTCAAAACTCATGATCAAATCGGATTTTTGCAACAAAAATCTTCACATCCTATGTTTACAAACATACATAAGATATCCATAATAAATATGCTAGTTATCAACACCAAACTTTTTAGAAAAAGATCCAACATTTTTAACTAAAAAGAATAACTCTTGAATCAGATGATTTGATCTATTTCAAAGCATTTACAAAAGCTTCAAAAATCCAAATCTTACCCCTAACATATTCATAACATATTCTTAAGAACAATCATACTTTGAATCATCAAACAAAAGTCATCAAAATCACCAAAACAACACTTGAAGTTCTTAATTTTCCTCTATGTTCAAAAACATATTTTTATTTCTTACTTGTTTTGATCAACCTCTTGATCTATGACTTGTAAAGAAGTGATTTTCAAACCCGAACATCACATAGTTTAAAAAGGTTTTCTAAAACATATCCAACCTTCAAACTCAAGATCACATGGTTAAAAATCAACTAAAACATAAATTTAGTCAAGAATCTCAACACTTTGACCTATCCGAATATCTATTTGCATAAAATTTCATTTCTTTAAAAATAACATCAAATATTACAAACTAACATTCTAACATGTATATAAGAGGCTTAGTATCCTTCAATAAAATTATCGAAACCACTGAAATAGGATTAGAGCACGAAATATTCAAACTTACTTAAAACAGAAACTATTTTTCCACTTACATTTTTTAAGTTTCTAGATCTAAGGAAAACTATCATAAAAAACTTTATTCATACCACAAAATCACAATGATAATTCATAAACACATGTTAACTATACTCCATAAAAGTTTCAAACCAATATATGTTCATTAACTTTGTCAAAACTCCAAAATACAATTCACTCTCCAATTTAACACCCATAAAGACATATTCATGATTAAAACTACTTTTGACCAATCAAATGACTATTAGATGAAATGAAAAATATACCCATGGAAACTAAACTCAAATATTAACAACTTTCATGAAGGAGTTATAGCAATAAAATACTTACAAATAATCCAAAATTGTCACGCAAGAATAGATAGAAATCTACCTGAGAGAGTTGTTTTGGGTTTCTCTTTAAAAGTATAGTGAGAAGATGATAAAATGATGTTAAGGGGGTCTTACACAACCATAGACCTTTAGAAGGGGAAGGTATGGTCTTGAATGACCTTTGATTAGAAGTAATTAGGTCACATAAAGTAAGGAATGGTACGAAGTAAGGCTGACTGTTGCAGCTATGAAACATGGAGGGAGATAAGGTGGATTTGTACTTCACATCATTGCACTATTAAGTGCAGCCAAAAGCAAGGGATGAACTGTCATGTGGGGGAAGGAAACTTCCTCAAGAAGTTTTGCCAAGGTAGCCAATTTCGTGAGCCTCTACCAAGTAGGCTTCAATTTGGGGTTTAAAGGGGGTTTGGTTATTGTTTAGGATGCTATCAAGCCCAAATTTAATTTTTCTTGACCCAATCAAATTTTTAAGGTTTAAAAAGGTGAATAATGATATAATAACATCGATTTGAGGAACTAATAGCATATTGAAATGATTTAATCAAGTAATTAAAGACAATGCTAAACATTAGATAAAAATGGGTTTGAAGGCCAACTTTAGGATTTGAAAAAACCGTTTAAAATTTTGATATCAATCAAGATTTTTGGGTTTCAATTGGATTCCCACCATTTAGGATTTTTCTAGGGTTGGAACCCTCTTTGGTTCGGAACAATTTGGATGGTCAGATGAAAAATAGGGTTTTGCTTGGGTGACTCAGTGTCACACCTTGATTCCTTCTCAAAACATTTCTTAATTCATCTTGGTACCAAGTATCAAATACTACTCACTAAGTGTAGCTAAAATCTTGCTAAGTGTCCAAATAAAACTTCATCAACCTAATTTGGACGTCCTACACTATGATTCTAAAAACACTGCGCTAGGTACTACTAAAGAAGTTACTATTCACTCCGAGAAAGTGAAAAGTAAATTTTGCACTAAAAATTTTTAAATAATAATATTAAGCTAAAAGTACAATTCGTCTAATGAAATTAAACCCCAAAGTGCCTTGAAAAAATCAAAGTGAGAATTCTAACAAACGTATCGATCGAAAACTGAAAATAAAATTATTGTGCCATAAAATCTTAAATAGTTAACTGAGTCTAATAGTGCAAACCATAACACATTCTGACACTTCTAACTATTTTAAATAAATAAAAATACACTTCTGACACCATAGTGAGTGGTAACACTAACTATACTGACAGACGAAAGCATACGAGATTAGCCGATTTGTGAAAACTTACGGAGTTTTTATGAGATTCCTAAAGCGTATAGAAATTCCAGCATTGAATTTCTATAGGGCTTTTACATCCTCCCCTCCTAAAAAAAATATTTCATCCACGAAATCGACGTAAGTACTAACGATCAATAATACTACAGAGAAAATTTTGATCACAAACTTATTGTCCATCACTGGATGTATCGTCACTTGTCACTACCAGAAACTTGTTACAAATTCCACTTTATTTGCTTCTACCAAACACTTCAACAAGAAATAACAAGAAAAACATCTGGTTTAAGCCCAATACTCTGCTAATCTAACATATCATTACAATAACTACTGAGAAGATTAAGCTCTAGAATAATGTTAATAATAGTAAGAAACCAATTCAACTAACTTCAAAGGAAAACATTACGATGAATGAAAAAGAAAAACCAGATTTTTCTGTTATTCGTTCCAATTTTCTAGGTAAATAGAGCACAGTTCATGAAATTTAAAATTGTTACCAGAGGAAAAACTCGAGGTAGCGAGGGAGAGCACACCCTAATGTTTCCAACCAATCTAGATCTATCAATCTTGTTGACATTTTAATTTAAAGAATCAAACAAGAACAATGGAGAAAATTAGGAAAAAAAAACTATTCCTTTGATCAGAAGCTTGATAGGGAACTTTGGAATCTCCATCTGTTAGAATCACGCCCTAAATCCTTAAGGTAATATGCAAAATTGGACACACAACGAGAGCATTTTAGACCCTATGACTAAACTTGTATTATCAATAACTAAGAAGCAGAATTACATGGCTTCAAACTCAACAATTTCGGAGACATCAAATTATATTATCAATATAATTTACAAAAATCCAATTAGACAAAATCTACAACCAAAGGATATTTTCAAAGGCAAATTATAGTCCACATCAAGCAAATGCTAAACATAGGGTTTCCCGAAAGAATATTTCGTGTGAGACCTAGGGTTTTTTTCCAGAATATCAATATAATCCACATAAAGAGAAAGGTTTTACTGTGCGAGAGAGCACATCTGTTCGAGAGGGGCGTACGACGGCTACGAAAGCTGCCTGCGATGGCTGTGAGAGTTGCGTGTGACAGCTACGAAAGTTGAGTGTGATAGGCTATGAGAAGAGAATGTGGCGATTGTGGGAGGGGTTCGACTTCTATCGGCGTAAAAATGGGACGGTTTGGTGTGAAGGGATTTTCCAATGCTGAACAAGGGTGATTGGGGTTCTATTCAATTTTCTCTTCATTTCCAGTGTGGCCTGGCTCAAAGCATAATTCCTATAGCCACTCACATGTCAAGTATTCATTGGGGGCTGTTTTTTAACATATGTCAGCCCATCTGGTCCGCAGTGCCTCCCATTTCATAGTTCAGACCCATGCCCATTATTTTCACTGGATTCAATTTTCAAGAATCTCAATCTCACAAAAACCTCCGTATTCATCCCTAACCTTTAAATTACTCAGTAACTAATTAGTTTTGTTCTAGTCTTTTTGTAAATGAAAATAAAAATAAAAATGGAAGATCTTTATTATCTTCATGAAGATCTCAGCCTCAGGTTATCACAAATCACAAAAAGTTATATACGCCGAAACTGTATTTCTTGTAAAAACACAAAAATAAAATCTTACAAGAACTTCCAAATTGAAGTAAATTCCGATATAAAAACATGTGTTTCACCAATTAACAATTCACATAACAATCGAAATCCATACTAAACAACATGGCATAAGAGTATGCTTTGATATCACTATTGAAAGAACTTGGGAGACTATCAAATAATAAAAGAATCGTTAGAACACTTACCTTTGGCCATCATTGATTAAGTATTCGTAGGAATCGATTATTTATTGATTGTGTACCCTCATAGATTTCTATATAGAGAGTATTGAATAGGGGTTTTCATCCTATCTTTCTTTCTCATAGAAGACTTTTTGAGATTGATTCTTTGACCAAACCAAGCCTGGTAATCTTAAGCATTCTAAATTTGATTGACAATTCCTTTAAAAGCACTCACAATAGCCTAACTATTGTATAGCCAGATTTTGACTAGAATTTCCACTTTTACAAATTTTGGCTAGTCATATTTTACTATACCAAATAACAGACTTAACAAATCAATAGATATTCTATTAAAATATTAATTTTTAAATTTTCATTTATTTAAATTCCAATTAGAATTCGGATAGTGATTTGTTATTATAAAATATACATTAGATTTCTAATGTTCAAATTATTCCTAATGGATAATATTTTTTAACGATTATATTTCTCCAATGGTTATATTTTTTAACGGTCATATTTTTAATAAGTGGGAAAGATAATTTGGCTAGCATCGTTGGAGTTGAACTGGAATTATGTTTTGTGAAAATCCAACTGAACGCGAAAATGAAAATGAAAATGAAAAACAAAAGTATAGCACGGGAGAGTGAACAAGCGGGAAAGATGAATATTTTAGTCTCAAAAAATAATTTGGCTAGTACTCACCCGCTTGCTATATTTGTTGAGTCAAGAAAGAGAAAGTTATTTTGGCTAGACACTTGTTGAGGCTGTTACAGGCCTGTTTTAATGACTCCTAGTTATTATTTGACTAAACAATGGATTTGTTGAGTCCATTGTGAATGATTGTGGCCTTTCCCCAAAAATAATAAAGTCATTTACAAATAACAAATGTGAAATTATAAGATCATCTCTATTTAAATGAATGCAAATGTGCTTTAAATTTTTGCTTGAGCAATCAATTTGGATAATAATATCTTTACTAGAACAAATAGAAGAAGAAAAAAAAGCTCTCGAATAGCTTTTCTCTCTAGCCATCGCCGTTCGCCCTTACCGTTTTTCAGCCATATCCGTTCGTTTTCAGGGGAGGGTGGAGCTTTTGCTCCTCCCTCCTTCCCACCCAACCATCTGCAACTATTTCCAGTCATTTTTCACTAGTTTTTCTAGTTTATTTGCATGTTTTTTTAGTATTTTGTCCACAGTCTAAAGATTTCTTGATCTACTATTTGTCAAGCCTCTAGGACCACCACACGTCGGACCGGTGATTCCTATAGCCGCCGATCTATGGGAGAGGAGGAGGAAAACGCCCAAATGAGTGACACATCAATCTCACGTGCCAGGGTCAGTGCTTGTGAATCTCATGTGACACTGCACCAAGAGGGCTCCCTTGCCGCCACGCATGGCACCATCGGGGACAGTTGCCTTGGATTTTTGGGTCTTAGCTTCAGCCGGACCAACTCAATAGAATGCAGCGCACCTCCCCTCGTTGCGGCTTTTTGTCGTAATAAAATAGTTTTTTTATTAGACTATTTCAAAATCGCTTTAAGCAACACCCCTTCAATTGGGATTTGTGATGTCTTCTGTCTTTAATATATTAGGATAATTGTTAAAGACTCACACCTCACTGAATCTTATATCCTTGTATTCATTTAGTTTATTAATGATATACTTGCTTTCAGAGGAAAAAAAAAATCTGGATAATAATTTAGTACACAAATGGTAAGATGGGGTTACCTTGTCTATTGCCGAGAGGGGCATGAATAAAGTCTCGAGGAGTTCCATTAATACGAACACTCCCAATGAAGTAACTATTTTTCCTTTAAATTAGAGTACAAAAAACCCACTTTCTATTTTACCTATTCACTTTTACATTTTACCATCCATCAGCATCTCTATTTTTTCTCTATATCTTTTAAAATATTCATATTTTATTTTAATTATATTTATTTAATAAATTTAAATAAAACCCGAAACACATCTACTAGACTGAAACCATTTCTAGGGTTTGAAGATCCGGCCAAGAGGGGGGAGGAGGGAGGCTGGATTTGGTGGTTGGAGGTGCTCGCCAGACTACTAGGTGGTTTCTGGTATGATGACGTGACTAGTGGTGGTCGGTGGTGGCTGGGTTGAGGATTGTTGTTAATCCAAAATTGGGATCTAGTTTGGAGCTCGCGTGGAAGATGCAAGGCGAGTTGGCGGAGTTGGGATCGGCAGAGGTTGGTCGTCGACGCGAGAGTGCGAGTGAGACGTGTGGTGTCACTAGTAGTTGCCCAAGAAATTGGTTGGTCATCGATGGCATTTGCGGGCTGCATAGTCAAATGAGGGGTCTAAGGAAGAAGACGATTCCAAAAATAATAAAATATTTTTTAGCGGTGAACAATACCTATGCTACATGTAACTAGTCCTCTTCATTTCTGTAGCAATTCCATTTTATCTACTCCTTTTACCTATTCCATTGGAGCATGATTTTGATATTTTTTTCATTTATTTTACATGAAGTTACATTTTAGCTACTTTATTAAGAGTGTTCTGAGAACTGAGAAATAAGTAGTGAATACATATTCCTCGATTAATTTGATCCCGCTATTGTTAGAACCCAGAGCTTCCATTACCGTGAACAAAGAATCCGGCTGAATTCATTTAAAACTTTTTCCATGTCAAGTTTGATTGCCATAGGTCCTTTCATACCAGATTGTTTTCTTTAGATGGAAAACTTCGTACGCTATCATTGTGTTTTCTTGAATGGTGCAACCAGGGACAGAAGCTATTTGGAGCGGGAAAGTGATGCCAGGAAGAAAGGATTTATCATTTAAGTCAGTTTGCTAAATTCGTGGAGATGAGTTTGGAAAGGGCAAGTTAAGCTGATTGAACGATAGTGTTGGGAGAGTGGTTGGATTGGAATTTTTTGAAATAAGAGCAATATTTACATGACTGATGTTCAGAGAATTTGCCATGGATGAAGAAGTCTTATACTGTGTCAATTACTTCTTTCTTATTGAAAAGGCCAGCCATACCATCGGGCCACTTGCCATGTAGACCTTGTTTTAGTTAGGAGTACATTTATAGAAACGATGTCAGAAAACACAGGAAGACATGAAAATTGCGTCGTACTCATGTTCTTTTATATACCGAATTAAAAGAAAGGATGACTTCAGAAGACAAAAAATCCTATCTGCTCAATTGCAATCCAAGTTTAGCCATGGCTCCAATGGGTTTTTTCAATAAACTGATTATTCCATTCCCAAAGTCTCTGATTTCTCCATTTGTTCAATCAGAAGTTCAAATTCTCGGGATGTTTCAAGCTGGCTTCCAGACACTGCTGTTTCCATCTCCAGCTCATCATCACTGTGCTCTTCACAATCCAGCTTTCCATCCTCGGTATTTTCTAAGAAAGGACTAGCTAAAAGAAGCTGTTCCCATGAACCATCATCAGGTAAATCTGGTAGGATAAATGAAGCATGATTATCCAAGGAAGACAATTTTTCATCCATAAGCATTTTCAAAAAATCAGCATTCAGGAGAAAATCTTTCAACCCATCAGGAGAAGGATCAACTTCTTGATTTTCTGAAATAAAGTTACGCGTCTGCACAGACTTGGGTGTTTCATCCACTGGCGGCTGGTACCTTACTATCATCCCATCAGAAGCAACTGATCTAACATCCTCTGTACCTACATCTAGCATACTGGCTGTTTCCGCCATGCGCCGAAGCATTTGAACTAAAAACGCAGGGCTTTGCATCGCCATCACCAGGAATGATAGCATCTGCTGCTGATTCGTTTCCATCCCGCGAAGACGTTCTCTCAAGAGGAGCAACTTATTATCTGAAGTTTCTTGGTGCTGCCTAAGTTTGACCAACTCCTGCATAAGAACATTCTTATCTGTCTTTAAGTTCTCGATCTCCTTCCACAGGCCTAAGTTCTGAATTTTTTCCCTGATGCATCAGAGTTGGCAGGCTGCTGCAACTTTTTCCTTCTATCGATATTCCTCAGCAAATGCTTTTGACCTCGAACAAATCCATCATTTGCAAATTCCCAGCGATCCGTATCAGTTTTTCTAAAACCCTGAAAGAAAAATAAATTAATTAGTATTGGCTGTCACTTTAAATAATGCAATTTTATTCAGACACGGGGGGTGGAGAGAGAGAGAGAGAGAGAGAGTGAGTGAAGATGTTGCTTCTGTGTGTGCCCCTTGCGATTATCATGAAACTCAGTTTAATTGTCTCTGCCTCCACCACGAGGGTAGACCAGGGTAGAAAAGTGGAGTTCAGAACAGGACATATATTACAGGAGCTTCATATTATTATAAGTGCAAGATATTTAACGCAACTATGTTGTTTCGAAAAATGGTTGTTCTCATCGGTGTAATATAATGAAGGTCAATTTATGCCAAAGGAGACACAATTCATGCACATTATTTAGTAAAGAAGTTTCCTCCAGGACTTTCACAGTCTCATTCTTCGTTCAGAGACAAATGCGTGGGAGTTCACATTGGTTAACATTACCCCACATTTGATAATCAGAACATGACAACAGAGATGGGATAACATTTTTTATACAATTTGACAGATCTGCAACAATTATAGATGTAAGGGTATCAAACTGGATTTTGCTAATTTCCTCTGAGACAATTTATATCACCCTTAAAACAATCCTATCATATTCCAGACATGTTTTCAGTCAAATAGATATATCATTACAATTCTTTAAAGGGAACTATGACCAGATGAAGGCAGTTAATGTATATCTAAAGAGGACAATACTGACATGACGAGGAAGTTGTGGCGCTAAAATATGAAGAGACTGTTATGATTAATTTTTTTGGACCAACCTCAGACATGCCTACTCAAATTGTCAGGTCCAAAACTCGGCCTGGATTCTGCAACTCTGGGACTCATAGGCATGTCTAAGCACATGGAATTCATTATATAGGAATGTTGGTGGTGTTATAACTGTCCAGCACAAGAGTAAAAAAGAAAAGCGTTTTGGAGCTAATATATAACCAATAAGATTAAAACATATTAAATAACTCATAACATAGTTAGTAATTAAAACAAATAAAGAAAAAGCATACGGAATTTTGTTTGAAACCTTAGAAAAGACAATCTATAACATATAAGTATAGTATATTCATACTAAACTTTTCCGAAGCCTCGGTAAAGAATCCAATAATAAAGAACTCAAAACATTGTGACGCAAAGTTGTAGTAAACTGTCATATCACCACCTATGCACCACTCATGCACACAAGCAGAGCAATCAATACAAAGTCCCAGACAAAGTTGACTCAAGACATGACTGAGCTTTCTTCAAAAAGTTAACAGAGATAACCATAGATAAATATTTAAAAAAAAATGAAAGGCTTTCTAATTGAACTCAACTGAAACAATTTCAAAACCTCACAACTCAATTTAATCATGCATCATGCAATAGAGTTCTTATTCAAGAAGAGCAATTGCATTAAGTATGAGATATGGTGCCTTTCTCACTATCCAATACCAATCATAGAGAGCCACACCCAGGTACACAACACAATATCCTCATTTGAAGTGATGCATTATTCCTGTTAAAATAATGAAGACAACTATATACTTAACCCTGAAAGTTCTTACATTACGTCATAACCAAATACACTGAAAGCTGCCTTCCAGCTACCTCATTACTTGTCCTCAACATCAGTGTAACTAGCCAGCAACAAAGCATTCGTATCACCAAAAATGGTGAGACGATTAAAGCCACCAACGATAGAAAAACAACAATTCTGCAAACCAAGCATAACTAATCATTCATAGGGGTGTTCATCCGGATTCCAGATTTGAGAATCTGGGTTCCAGATCCCGAATTTCCTTAAACCTTTTAAGTAAAAAAGTCAAAATTATTAACAAATAAATAAATTTCCAAAACCAGACCGGGTTCTACCCGGCCCGGATGAACAGGCATGCAATGTTTAACAAGATTATCTTCCATCGAAATTCAATTGGAATTTTCTTAGGTCAATTAACATCCATTTCCATCTAAAAACTACTTGCTGGATGTGTTAAAAGGGAGAAATAACGACCTTGCATAGAAAAACTACCCTTTTTCCTTCGGTGGGGACTAACCATTCTCGGCACAAGTTGATCACTCCATCGGCCCATCCCATCTTTCTTGGTATCCAATCCCAAAACACGTATCGGAAATTATACATTGCAGTATAGAAAATAACTAGGGTAAGAAAGCGACCCAGTCCAAATGCCCCCTCCCCCGCGCCGCAATTACGATGAACAAAGAGGGGCAAAGTTCATACAGCTAAAAAGCGATAAATTGATTAACAAAACATTGATTTTATTTAGAGAAATTGAATTCTTTAATTAGGAAGAGATGTAGTTACTGACTAAATTTACTCTCAATACAAAATCACCTAAATTCAAAAAAAACTGAGTCTTAAATTTACGTAATAAAAGCAAGTTCAGCTTCTCCTTTAGTCGTTTAGAAAACTTTGATGCAAACCCAAACCGTAGACATCAGCAACGCCTCTTTTTTTTTTTTCTGGTTGATCTTAACTCAATTCATATCATCTTATTTAACTATTATAAATTTCCTAAATTCTTAAGCAAATAAAATCAACAATTCAATTTTTTCAAATTTAAAAACAAAAATAATATTAAAAAACTATATTTTAATAATATTTTATTTTATTTTTATCTTTTATATCAATTCAACTCAATTCAAAAAACAAATCAAGCCTACGACCAAATAGAAATTTAAAACCCAAAAAAGGAAACCCAATTACACATTAAACCACAAAGAATAAAAATAAATGCAAAAGCAGAATCAAGCAAAACTTCCCTATATAGACACAAAGGGGAAAACGAAAAGCGGACGTACATAAATGTTGAGTTGCCTCATGAAGCTGGAGAAATTGCTGTGCTTGAAGTATTTAGGAAGCAACCGGACTGAGAACTCGGTCATGTCCCAGATGACAAAGCCGTCACTTGTCTGACTCCACGATATGATGGAGTCTGTGGCCTCGTCGTCCACCATCTCGTAGCATTTCTTCAGAAACGGTGGCACTGAAGCAGAAGCATTCTCGGCCGATTTCTTCACCATCACGTTACCCCGTAAAGCGAAAATAAGAGTTCTCAGGAGTTGTTCGGATCAAAGGGAGTTTCTGTAGCGTTCTTATTGATTTGGAGTGTGAAGACGCGTCTGGAATCGTACAATTTGATCGGACTATTTTGGAAGCCAAGAAAGTGTGGCGTGGGCCCGTGGCGCTCTCTCTGCCGTTGGGGGCTTGCGGTTCCTACGTTGAGATTGTTTCGGATTTCAGGCCGATAAAGGTACCGAAACGTGGGTTTGCTGGGACTAGATATTTATTCGAGTGGCCCACGGATTTTAGTGCATATATGAGATTGTGATAAAAAAAATATTATTTTTAATTTAAGAGTTATAATTTAAAATTTAATACAATAAATTTTATTACTAAAGAATCCTTTACTATTTAGAATTTATATATTTAAAACGTTTTTTATAATGAATTGTGATAGTTTTTTAAAATATATAATTATCTGTAAGAGTTTTTTTAAAAAACTTTAATTTAGTGTTTTTTGAAAATTTTTATTTTTAGCTTTTCTAGTCGCCTAAAGCACTTTTTATAAAATTATCAAATATGTTTTTTTTATAAATATCTTTAACTATTTAAAAGCACTTTTTAAATCTCGAAACGCAATCATAAATATACTTTAGAGAAGAGTAAAACTACTCATTATTATTTTTTATTATTTTTTTATAATATGATATTAGATAATTAGAAATTATTTATTATATTTTATTAATGAGCCTATTATTTAATATCACAATATAAAATATGAGAGAATGACAAAAAAACTAATGATAAATAAATTTATTGAGAACTCAAAATCAGACCTAGTAAGCTTATCAAATATTAAAGAATAAAAAATAATTATTATTTTATTCAAAAATTTATATTATACCTTTGTTTTAAGTTTTTTTTTATATATTACGAAATATTGTCTATTATATATAATGTCATGCTATGAAATATTTTCTATCTCATAATACATCATCAAGTCTTTCGTCTCATATTCATATCATGTTACGTTATATCTAGACTTATATCCTTCTGTTATATATAACGTTTCATCTTGAGTAAAGCTTGTATATCTCGAGAACAGTATTACAAGTTATGTTAAGTCTATTTATGTCTATAATAATCCTAAGTTGTTAAACCTACTCATGCAGGTGCAGATAATATCCTAGCAAAATTTTTTTGCTCACGTTGGAATATTTAAACTAATGTAAATTTTTTAAGTTGATAACGTAAAGATCAATAAGTCATGAGTGGGACCTAATTAATTGGTCACTGGAGTGCAGCGGGCAAAAAGGCCAATGGTGCCCCTTTCCAAGTTCATGTTATACGTATTCGTACGGGTGAAGATACATGTCATGAGATACGTACAATACGTGTGCCCACAGAAGATGCAAATATCTTTGAATTGGCATGTACAATGTGTGTCCATAACAAGTGCAGATACCTATAAACTGACACGTTTGTTAATACACTCACAGTTGGTGTAAATACATGTGTCGAGATGTTGTAATCTACAGGGGCACAAGGCTCAAGGGGACTCGTGTAGCATCCATATTGTCACGTTTAATTATCAAGTTTGATAAACAAGATTTCAGATTCATGTGTTTTAAATTTACGTTCATACTATATTCAAGTTCATGTTCAGTCATGTTTCAAGGTTACGTTCATCATATATTCAAGTTCATGTCGAGTCATTGCTTCAAATTCATGTTTATACTATGTTTAATTTCACGTTTAATTATGTTTCAATGTCACGTTTATGTTATATTCAAGTTCATCTTTAGTTCATGTTTTAAGCTCACGTTCGGTCATGTCCCAAGTTCATGTCATGTCAAGTTTTAAGTTCAATTCACGTTTCAGATCAAGTAATGTCAGTTTATGTCAGGTTACATGTCAAGTTATTTTATGTTTACTTATGACTTTGATTATGTATGTTATGTCTTTACTACCATGTATGCATCATTAATTTATATGGAAGTCTTTTGTTAACTGATTGATATTTGTATTCAAATTTTACTATAGTAGTCTTAACTACCATTCTCTTCGAATACCAAAAAATGTGTTAGGTGGAGGAGAAAGAACGGATCTTGGCCAATTGGAGGAGGTTGATTAGATGACACTAACACAACACAGAGCTTATAGCCACCTTAATTAGAATGTTGCACAGTATTATGGTATCGTGGGTCGAGTTAGCGTGTTGCTTGACGAACCAAACCAGTGACTATATTTTTGGTGTTGTAATTATGGAGTCTGGTCTCCCATATTTTGAGTTTATATTCTTCTGAGACTCGTATTGTAATCATGAATATATATTCTTATAATATGTATGAATCATGTTTTAAGCATTTGAGATTTCTTTAGTAGGTGCATAGTGTTGCTCAAAGAAAAAAAATTATTTACTATGAAAATTACATATTGTTATATGCATGTTAAGAACCTTGCATCTTTATCTGGCTTGAATGGGGGCAAGTAATATTGTGTTGCATGTCCTGACACTTCAAATGTCCATCCAATCCCAAACAAAATATGAGAGCATTATATGGTGGTATTAGAGCAATATATCTCTGAGTTAAAGATCCACATGTTCTTAGGAAATGCAAGAAGTAATAGACTTGAAAATTTTCTTCATCAGGCTTGAATTTATTGAAGTATAAGAGATAGTATGTGGTTGTAATACGTGTACTCGTGTGTTTCAAGAAGTGCACATAACTTACAATATGATATCTCAGAACCCTGATGGAGGCATCAATCAAGAGAATTTTAATCCCCCAAAGAATGGAGGAAAGTTGAGGTTGTACATCTGTTGATTAATGTGCTGAGACATTAGTAATAGCAACAAGTGCACGTACCTGGACTCGAAATTAGGTGTTGTCCATATGAAAAGTTTTTTTTATCAATTGTTACCCAAATTTTTATGGTAATGAAGGATTGTGAGAGTCGGGAAGTGGATTATTGATTTCGAAAAGACATACGAGATCTACGAATGCATTGAAGACCAGAAGATATTGTACGATGAGTACCTTTTGCTACATGAAGCAAGAATATAGTGGGATTCTCGAAGGCATCTTATAGTTAGGAAATTGAGAAGTCTCACTCCACTAACATGAAAGAGATTTAAGTAATAGTTTGACAACAGATTCTTTCTAGATTCTGCCAAACAGCTGAAAGTGTAGGAGTTCGCGTCTTTGACTCAGGGAAGTTCGAATGTGGAGTAGTAAGCCGCCAAGGCTTCAACCTAGAATCTGTAATCAAGTACCTTGCTACAGAAATAGAGACTTACCAAGAGTTGATAAATATGATCGCGTTAGCGAAAGCTAGCAAAGTGGTTTGGTGATCTAGAAAAATTTTGAACACAAGAAGACAATGTTGCTTGCTACAAGCGGTAGTGCCAAGAAGATAAGGCCTTTCCCATCCCAGCTAAAGGCTAGGGAATAGCGAAAGGACGGCAGACACCATCTTTCCACCCATCGTGCCCAAAATGTGAAAAGCTTCATCCTAGAGGATGCCATTACGGATATGGAGTATATTTTTTATGCGGGAAGCCTGGACATTTTATCAAAGATCATCCCAATGCCCCACAAGGTAGTGGAGCTCTTGATAACAAGTCAAAGTTCACATCCTAGCGCGTGTATGCTGTAACCCCAAGTGATATCACTGCTGACACATTAGAAACTAAGGAAGTTGGCATCATCACTAGTATTTTCTTATATTTCTTGTGCTTTAGTTAATAGCATGAGTTTTAGAAATGGTATTATAAATAGTATCACTTTATATTTTATTAGGAAATGTAAACCTAGTAAGGTGATTGATTGTGCATTATTCAATTTGGGCGCGTCATAGTCATTTATAACTACAACGTTTACACGAATTTATAGTTTGCAAATTGTGCTATTACCTCGACAAGTTCTAGTGTTAATTCAAAAAAAGAATACAATAGCTTGTACTTGTTTAGTTATGGATTGTCATATAGAGCTGGAAGGGAGGACGCTAAAGGTTGACTTGCTAGTGTTTAATCAGATGGAGTTCGACCTAATCATGGGGATGGACTAGTTATTCAAACATTATGATAAGATAGACTATCGAAAGTGAGAAGTCGTGTTTGTACCCCAAGTGAAGACATGAAGAGTTACATAGGAATGTCAATTAAGACCACCCTTCTAGTAATTTCATTTTTTGAAGCCAAGAAGTGCATCGAGGATGGAGCCTCAGCTTTTCTATTCATTACCATGGAGGAGACAATTAGGAGTGAAGAAATCTGTGGAAAACTTGTAGTGGAAGACTTTCCCAAAGATTTTTCCAACAAGTTACTTGGTTTACCGTCAGATAGATAAACAAATCTCGAGATAGAATTGGAACCTACGACAGCTCAAACTCACAAGGCACCATATCGTATGGCCCCTGCCAAATCGAAGGAGCTCAACATGCAGTTGGAGGAACTTTTAAAGAATGGTTTTACTCACCCCAATTCTTTGTCAAGGAGAGTACTTGTACTATTCGTCAACAAGAAATATGGATCTATGAGGATGTGCATAGACTACATAGACCCATGATTGACGATTTGCTGGATCAACTGCAAAAAGCACTAGTGTTTTTTAGGACCAACCTGGGATCTGGATATTATGAGTTAAAGTTCAATGAACAGGATGTACCGAAAACTACCTTTAGGATAAGGTACTTCCACTCTGAGTTTTTTGTGATGCCTTTTGAGTTAACCAGTGCTCCAGCCGCAGTCATGGATATGATGAACAAAATATTCATACCCTATATGGAGTTTTGTTCTCGTATTCATTGACAACATTCTAATATACTCGAAGAGCGAGGAGGAGCACACAAATCATCAAAGTATGGCTTTGATTATGTGTAACAACCCGCTAGATATTCAATGATGAAATTTCTTTTAGACATTAAGAGTTTTGTAAAAAATCTGTAAGTTTTCATGAATCGACCAATCGTGTATGTTTTATTCTATTAGCATAGTCAGTATTACCACTCACTATGGTATCAGAAGCACAATTTTGTTTATTTGAGATAGTTAAAAATGTCAGAATGTGATATGGTCTGCACCATTAGTCTCAGTTGATTATTTAGGATTTTAACGTATAATAATCTCATTTTCATTTTTCAAACGATAAGCTTATTTGAAATTGCACTTTGGTTATTTCAAGACACTTCAGGATTGAATTTTAATAAATAAATTGCACAATTAGTTTAGGTGACTATTTAGAAGATTTCAGTGCAAATTTTATTTTTTTACTTTTACCTAATGCATCATGGGCAAATAGGACTGCATACAAAATAGTTTTGAGTATGCTTTCTTATCATTTAGTTTATTGTAAGGCTTGTCACCTCCTTGTTAAACTTGAACACTGTGCGTTTTAGGCCATAAAAAATTTCATTTTAATCTTGATTAGGCTGGATCATTGATGTAACGCCCCGATTTTTCGCCTCAATTAAAATGTAAATTGAAGCGTCCGATCAAGTAATATAAGGCTACTTATCCTACATAAACGTAAGGAGTAGTATGTATGCATCTAAGCTTACTAATTAAATACAACGTGAAATACAGCAGAAAGAGATAAATCTCCAAAATATGTAAAGAGATTTAATTCTTGCATAAATAGATCACATGGCATAGTAAAACTATAACTTTCATAACTTCATATTTACAAAAAAATATATTGTATCCAAAATTTACATAACCTAATTAGTTTTCTTAAAATAAAATATCGAATCTTAACGTCATCCAGTAATCTTACTATTCCATTTGATCACGTATATGAGAGATCATTTTAACCAGAGATGAGTATTTTGTATGACTCTCAACGTACCTTAGAATCTTCTGTGTTGTTTGAGTCTCATTGCAATTTATTTAATCCTGCAACAACATCTATCATTCCTTAATAAATGATAAATGAAACTTAAAAGAGTGAGATTTTCAAAAAATTTCAGTAAGTACACAGTTAATAAAATAAGGCATAGATAACTTCAGAAATTATCATACATAACAATGATCACATACCTATACCTTATGAAATGCTTTATGAGACTTATGTATGTCAATGACCACTTTTCCCATACAAATTTAGACCTTATTTGGACCCACCATCTTATACTTAAAAACTTATACTTTCCATCTTATTTCTTAATATTGTGGGTCTTACTTAACGCTTATTGATAACGCCCAAAGAATAACGCGGTAATTGTAGTTCAGCTTTGGGGTGTCGATTCCACAGGGAGACAATTAAAAGAAAAGTAAAATAGCAAAGAAACTAAAAATTAAATGATTAATGAGGGAAGAAAAATTGACTTTAAATGAAAATTAAAATTAGACAAAGTAAATAATGAAAAAGTAATTAAAGTTGACGAACAGTAGAGTGTCGGGAATCCCTTGCACATATCCGGTATTTTTAATTATTTTCAATTCACTGATAACTCAATTGAGAATTCAATTCCGTAATTCTCAATCGGAAGATATAAAATTATAAACCAAAAATTAAATCAAATGTAATTCTTTGAAAAATTATTCATCACTTTAAATCACACAAATTGTTATTCACATTGAGAAAATCCAACGACGACAACATACTCAGGGAGCGATATTGCAGCAAAGAATTAAATCAATATAAATAATCAATGAATCCAAAAATAATCAAAGAACAAATCCATTCAATAGAAAAAGCATGACTGAATCTATAAATGAAATAAATTCTAAAATTATTCGGAAAAGAAAATATTAACAATATTTTGAGAATGATAAAACAAAGAATTTTAATAATTGAAAATCAAATACATGAATTAAAAATAAATTAAAAATACCATCTAGTGTGCAAGTTCATCCCTAACCCTACTTGAAAATTTAGATATCCATGCACATGATGGATAATAAAATTCTCAAGAAGAAAATCATTGAAATGGTGGTCATCGTTCACGTTCGGCTGCTTCTTCTTCCGTTCACGCTACTGCTCACGTTCACGCTTCTTCTTCTTTTCTCCTGCCGCCGTCTGCTTCTGCTTCTTCCAACGTATGAATATAAATGTATATATATATGCTGAATGTCATGCGGCTTAATTCCCTTCTTTTTCGTTTACGTACAAACATATATATATATATATATATAAGTTGCCGTGTTGCTTTAGGACTCTTATACGTTGCCTTGTTTCAATTCAATTAATAGCCTTTGTGATGAATTAAACTTCTTGTGCTTTTCTCCCTCTTCATCTAAAAATAAATAAATTAATTAAATAAAATAAAATAAATGAAAAAAATACAAATATTGCTTAAAAACATCTCAATGTAAATAGAAATCTAATTAAATAAAATAAGTGAAATCCAATCATTTCTATTTTCATTATTTGCAATTTAATCAAATATTAGGATATTTAGAGTGTACTTTCGCGCACTCATCACACCCCCCCAACTTACTCATTGCTAGTCCCTAGCAATTTCCATGCAAAAATGATGAAAGAGACCAAAGACAGATCACACACAGAAGTCACCAAGTCACACTTTTCAAAATCACATATCAAAACAATCTTAGAGATCCAATAACCCAATCACAATTAATCCGCATATAGCAATCCACAGAGTGTGTGTGTGATCCAAACTATATCCATCCAACCACAAACCGTAACACATGCAACATCAAGAACATCTTAAGCAAAAGTTTCAACTCCATAACTTACGGGTATAACAGTGTTTCGTGTAGGGGTTCTCTCTATGGAGTTGACAAGGGGTGTACAAACACTCTCATAGGGAATTAGGCAATTATGTACAAGCAATAAGCAAACATTGATCTTATGATAAGAACACTAACAATTGAGAATTTCTACCACTCATTCCACAAGCATACTTAGGATCAGAATGATCAACACAAAAGGTTGTAGCGTGGCTCGGGTTAGGGGCTAAATGAAGAAAATGATAAAATGGATTCAAAAACTTCCAAGTACATACCAAAGGAATCTTATTAAATATCTCAATAGACTACACTTTTCACCTGATGCACTCGTCTACTTTTCAGATCATCAAATAATACTTTTTCTTCTTCTTCAACTTCTCTCTCTTTTTTTTTTTTTTAAAAATTTGAAACTCAATCAATTGAACATTTTGCACTTGTACTCTTCCATTTTTCTTGTCCTTTCTTTTTCTTTTCTTTTCTTTTTTTCTTCAGTCGCTCTCTATTTATTTATTTATTTATTTTTTCTCAATAAAAGAAAATATGCAAATTCCACACTTAGCACATACTTGGAAGCAATTAGGGTAGGAAAAATTAGTGTATAAGCTATACTCCAATGTGGAGAGGTATGGATGATGTGGGCATATGGAAAGAAAAAGTCTACATATGTTTGTTGGCTCAAAATTGGCTACTAAGGGTCTATGATGAGAGGGGTTAGCTTGAAAGGCTCAAACGTTAACCCTAAGTTGACCTTCTTCATATCCCAAGTATATCCACCATCTTACCACAAATCATGTAATGATATTCTCAAAAGAAGTGTCCAATTCAACAGATCAATGAACGCTTATCACAATTTTCTGCATTTGTAGGCTCTCAACCTATCCCAAAATTCGCAAAAATACTTAAGCAAAAGAGCTCTTTGGCCACATGTGTCAAACCACCATCTTACTACAAAGTTTGGATACGTGCATTAAAATTCTGTGAATGCCTCAGCAAAATGATTAAGATGGGTTGATGAATTCACCAAGATAGCCATGAATGAGCATGAATACACATGTAAAAAGGTGCCTGTGTGATACTTTTTTTTTTTTTTTTAATATGAAAATATGCCACAGAGTTCCAACAAACATCGTTCTCACCCCCCAACTTAAATGAAACATTGTCCTCAATGTTTAACAATTAAAACTAAATAGAGGGTACTGAAAAGGGTAGAATACACCTGATGTAGGACATGGGATGACTCGCTAAGCACTAGAAATGACAAACTGAAATGACAAACTGACACTGACCTGCAAACAAAAACAAAGAAAACCAACAGCAACCAAAAAGAAAAAGAAAAGGGAAAAAAAATAAACGAAAAAAATAAAAACAAACAGAACAAATAAAAAGAAAACATACCTGCGTGGTGTGGTCAAGGTTGATAGACCGGGTCCGCAAATGGAATCTCTTCCACTTCCGGAACTTCCCTATCAATTAATATTTTAAGGCGCTGACCATTTACTTTAAAAATCCTACCATCTTTAGGATCCTCTATTTCTACCGCCCCATTTTCAAAAACATTCTTCACTATAAAAGGGCCGGTCCACCTAGACCGAAGTTTTCCTGGGTGCTTATGGAGTCTAGAGTCATATAAAAACACTCGATCATTGGGTTTAAATATTTTTCTCAAAATATTTTTATCATGAAACGCTTTCATTTTAGCCTTATAAATTTTAGAGTTCTCATAGGCATCATTCATCAACTCCTCTAACTCGGTCAATTGAAACTTTCTGAATTTACCTGCTTCTCCTATGTCAAAATTGAAATGCTTGATAGCCCAATAGGCTCGATGCTCGAGCTCCACAGGTAAATGGCAAGGCTTTCCAAAAACAAGTCTATAAGGTGACATGCCTAAGGGAGTTTTAAAAGCTGTACGGTAGGCCCAAAGTGCATCAACTAGTCTCAAAGACCAATCTTTGCGATCTGAGTTTACCGTTTTTTCTAAAATTTGCTTAATTTCCCTGTTTGCAAGTTCTACTTGTCCACTTGTCTGGGGGTGGTATGCAGTAGAAATTTTATGTACTACCCCATATTTTTTCATCAAAGCCTCAAAGGAACGGTTGCAAAAATGTGTACCCCGGTCACTAATAATAGCACGTGGTGTACCAAACCGAGATAACACATTCTCTTTAAGAAATTTAATTACCGTCTTATTATCATTGTTCCTACAAGCTGCTGCTTCAACCCATTTCGACACATAATCCACTGCCACAATAATATATTGATATCCAAAAGAATGAGGAAATGGTCCCATAAAATCAATACCCCAACAATCAAAAATTTCAATCACTAAAATTGGGTTCAAAGGCATCATATTACGATGGGACATGGCTCCTAATTTTTGACACCTTTCACATGAACGACAATAGATGTTTGCATCCTTAAACAATGTGGGCCAATAAAATCCACACTGCAAAATTTTTGCAGCGGTTTTCTTCATTGAAAAGTGGCCTCCACAAGCTTGGGAGTGACAAAATTCCAAGACGCTAGCAATCTCTTCATCAGGAATGCAACGCCTCAAAATTTGGTCAGGGCAGTATTTAAAAAGAAGAGGGTCATCCCAATAGAAATTACGTACCTCAGTCATGAATTTCCTCTTATCCTGAGCGTTCCAATCCATCGGTATCTCATCTGTAGCCAAATAATTCACAATATGAGCAAACCATGGTAGAGAAGTAATAGAAAGTAAATGCTCATCGGGAAAATCATCCCTGATTGGCAGATGGTCAGAGGTTTCCTCAAATGTGAGTCTCGAGAGATGGTCGGCCACTACATTCTCCACTCATTTCTTGTCTTTGATGGTGATGTCAAATTCCTGCAAAAGTAAAATCCACCGTATTAGTCGTGCCTTAGCATCCTTCTTTGTGAGAAGGTACTTAAGGGCTGCATGATCTGTGAAAATAATAATAGGAGAACCAATCAAATAAGAGCGAAATTTATCCAAAGCAAACACTACAGCTAGCAACTCTTTTTCAGTGGTTGAGTAATTCATCTGAGCACTATTTAGAGTCCTACTAGCATAGTAAATAACAAAAGGCTTCCCCTCCCTTCGCTGTCCAAGAACAGCATCTACAGCATAATCACTAGCATCACACATAATCTCAAAATGCAAGGTCCAATCCGGTTGCTGCATTATGGGTGCTGAGGTAAGCTTGCCAATTAGCATTTTAAATGCCTCTTGACAAGCTTGTGTCCACTCAAATGGGGCATCTTTAGCTAGAAGGTCACATAGTGGTCTGGATATAGTGGAGAAATTCTGTATGAACCTCCTATAAAAGCCCGCATGACCAAGAAATGATCTCACATCCTTTACTGTCTTAGGCGTAGGCAGTTTAGAAATTAATTCAATCTTGGATTGATCAACCTCTATCCCTCTAGAAGAAATAATATGCCCTAAAACAATACCTGAAGGTACCATAAAGTGACATTTTTCTCAATTTAAAACCAGTTCCTTCTCCTCACAACGAGTCAACACTTTCTCTAAATTCAATAAACATGCGTCAAAAGAGGATCCAAAAACAGTCAAGTCATCCATAAAAACTTCCATGCTATTTTCAATCATGTCACTAAAGATACTCATCATGCAACGTTGAAAAGTGGCAGGTGCATTACACAATCCAAATGGCATTCTACGAAAAGCATAAGTACCAAAAGGACAAGTAAAAGTGGTTTTATCCTGATCTTCTAATGCAATTTCAATTTGATAATAGCCAGAATAACCATCCAAGAAATAGTAGAAAGGATGACCAGCCACATGCTCAAGAATCTGATCAACAAAAGGGAGAGGAAAATGGTCTTTCCGGGTGGCGGCATTCAATTTTCTATAATCAATGCACATCCGCCACCCAGTCACAAGCTTGGTGGGGACTAACTCTCCCAGGTCATTCTTCACTACAGTAACACCAGACTTTTTAGGAACAACCTGTGTCGGACTAACCCATTTACTATCAGCAATAGGATATATGATTCCTGCGTCTAACAGTTTTAATACTTCATTTTTCACCACTTCTTTCATAGTGGGAATAAGCCTATGTTGTGGGTCTCTACGAGGGCTAGCTCCTTCCTCCAAATTAATTTTATGTGAACAAATCAAGGGACTAATACCTTTTATATCAACAATGCTCCAACCTAAAGCTGACTTATGCTCACTGAGAACTCGAATTAATTTCTCACCTTGAGACTCAGACAATTCAGATGAGATAATAACAGGAAAGGTATCACCTGGACCAAGGAAAACATGCTTCAAACCCTTAGGCAAAGGCTTCATTTCAACTTTGGGTGCTTCCATGCTTGAAGGAATCTGTCTTTCACTCTTCTCGAGCAACTCCTCAAACTTCGGTTGCCATTTCTGTGTGCCGTAATCTTGAGTTCTGTTGAAAATAGAACAAATATCAACTATATCAGATGAATCAGTAATGGAATCAAACTCAGAATTAACCAGAAAATGCTCAAGGGGATCAAAATCATGAGTTTCCAAAACTCCCCTATCCATCAGTGAATCAATCATATATGTCTGGTGGCACTCATGATCCTCCTCCGATTGTTTTGCAATATGGAAGACATTCACCTCCAGAGTCATGTTTCCAAAAGATAGCTTCATAAGCCCATTCCTGCAATTGATAAGAGCATTAGCAGTGGCAAGGAAAGGCCTACCTAAAATCAGAGGAATTTTAGAGGTAGTATCAACAACAGAGGTAGTATCTAAAATCAAGAAATCAACAGGATAATAAAATTTATCAATTTGAATTAAAACATCCTCTACCACCCCCCGGGGTACTTTGACTGAACGGTCAGCCAGTTGCAATACCACAGTGGTTGGTTTGATTTCTCCTAGCCCCAGCTGCAAATAAATAGAATAAGGCATAAGATTCACACTGGCTCCTAAATCTAGCAAAGCTTGCCCAAACTCTTGATTTCCGATGCTGAATGCAATGGTTGGGCACCCGGGGTCCTTGTACTTGGGAGGAATCCGTTGCTCAATCAGAGCACTAACTTGCTCTGTCAAGAACGTTGTCTTCTTCACGTGGTGTCTCCTCTTGACTGTACACAAATCCTTGAGAACTTTTGCGTAAGTAGGAACTTGTTTAATTACATGCAAAAGAGGGAGATTGACTTTTACCTGTTTGAGATTCTCCAGGATTTCATTGTTAGGATCCATAGTTAGCTTGCTTGATTTCAGAGCTTGAGGGAATGGTACCTTAACATGGCTCTTTGTCACCTCTGGTTCCTTGGGTAGCTCGGGAGCACTACTATCTTGATCCTTCTCCACATCCTCTGATTTATCCATTGTTGGGATGTGTGATGAGTTACCACTACGAGTCACAATGGCATTCATATCCTTCAAATTCTCTTGTGCCATGTGTTGACCATGGGGAGTGGACTGAGCTTGAGAAGGAAACTTACCTCGCTCAGTCACACTCAAGGAGCTCATCAGTTTTGACACTTGATTCTTTATCTCTTTATTTTCTTCCACAACCTGCGTAATCAAATATTCAAACTTTTGGTTAGTCTTACCCTGTGCTTCAATAAAAGCATGCAAAGTGTCTTCTAAAGGACTCCTAGACGATGTAGGTGCATGATATGGTGCAGGATATGATCTAGTGGGTTGTGCAGGTGGTGCAGGTAATGCAAGTGGCTGGTTTTCGGACTTCCAGCTAAAATTGGGGTGATTACGCCACCCCGGATTGTAAGTCTCAGAGAAAGGTGTAAAAGGCTTCTTGTACATGCCTAAGGCATTACATTGTTCCTCATACAACCCTCTCATCTCAGCAAATGTGGGACACTCTTGGATGAGGTGATCTACCCCTCCACACACAAAACATGGCCCAGAAGACTCTGCATGATTAGCCAAGTGTGCTGGCTTCAAGTCCTTGGCCTTTAGCAATTCTAACTCCCTAGTAAGCATCTCAACCTTAACCTTCAAGTTGTCTTCCTCCCTAAGATGGTAAATTCCACCACCGTTTTGGCTCCCTATAGGTCGTGACCTATTTGTGCTCTCAGTCGCACTAGGTCCAGTCCAAGTGTGAGCTTTTTCAGCGAGCTCATTGAGGTACTCTATGGCCTCATCAGGATTTTTCTGCAAGAACTCACCATTACACATCATCTCCACAAATTGGCGCTCTCTAGGTGTAAGCCCCTCATAGAAGTAACTCACCAGACGCCAACTCTCATACCCATGATGAGGGCACATACTCAATAGCTCCTTAAATCTCTCCCAAGACATATATAAAGTCTCACTGTCCTTCTGTGCAAAGGTGGAGATCTGTCTTTTTAAAGCATTGGTCTTATGTTGGGGAAAATATTTATTAAAGAAAGTCTGAGTCATCTCATTCCACGACCCAATGGATCGTGGTCTCAGCGAGTATAACCAACTCTTAGCTCTATCCTTCAAAGAAAAAGGAAAGAACTTAAGTCTCACAATGTCATCAGTTGCATTTTGACTATGAAAAGTCGCAACTACCTCCTCAAATTCCCTAATATGCACATATGGATTTTCATTTTCCAACCCATGAAAAGTGGGGAGTAGCTGTATCACTCCCGTTTTAACATCAAGTTGACGCGTATTGGGTGGAAACATTATGCATGATGGTGTGGCTGTACGTGTAGGGTGGAGGTAATCCTGAAGGGTCTTAGTGGGTTGATCCTCGTGTTCACTCATATTTTCAGAAACAGAAGAAGTATCAAACAAAGGATTAGAAAAATTAGACACTGAATTTGACTCTATCACAGGCCTACAAGCAAATCGACCTAATGTGTCTCTATACCTATTATGCATGCAAAAATAAAAATAAAAAAAATAATGCAGCAAGTAAAAAGAGGGAACGAAATTACCGCCTTTACAAACTGCTGAAAGGAAAAAAAAAAAAAAAACTATCCAACAATTCTTCTACGTCTCCCCGGCAACGGCGCCAAAAATTGATAACGCCCAAAGAATAACGCGGTAATTGTAGTTCAGCTTTGGGGTGTCGATTCCACAGGGAGACAATTAAAAGAAAAGTAAAATAGCAAAGAAACTAAAAAATTAAATGATTAATGAGGGAAGAAAAATTGACTTTAAATGAAAATTAAAATTAGACAAAGTAAATAATGAAAAAGTAATTAAAGTTGACGAACAGTAGAGTGTCGGGAATCCCTTGCACATATCCGGTATTTTTAATTATTTTCAATTCACTGATAACTCAATTGAGAATTCAATTCCGTAATTCTCAATCGGAAGATATAAAATTATAAACCAAAAATTAAATCAAATGTAATTCTTTGAAAAATTATTCATCACTTTAAATCACACAAATTGTTATTCACATTAAGAAAATCCAACGACGACAACATACTCAGGGAGCGATATTGCAGCAGAGAATTAAATCAATATAAATAATCAATGGATCCAAAAATAATCAAAGAACAAATCCATTCAATAGAAAAAGCATGACTGAATCTATAAATGAAATAAATTCTAAAATTATTCGGAAAAGAAAATACTAACAATATTTTGAGAATGATAAAACAAAGAATTTTAATAATTGAAAATCAAATACATGAATTAAAAATAAATTAAAAATACCATATAGTGTGTAAGTTCATCCCTAACCCTACTTGAAAATTTAGCTATCCATGCACATGATGGATAATAAAATTCTCATGAAGAAAATCATTGAAATGGTGGTCATCGTTCACGTTCGGCTGCTTCTTCTTCCGTTCACACGTTCACGCTTCTTCTTCTTTTCTCCTGCTGCCGTCTGCTTCTGCTTCTTCCAACGTATGAATATAAATGTATATATATATATGCTGAATGTCATGCGGCTTAATTCCCTTCTTTTTTGTTTACGTACAAACATATATATATATATATAAGTTGCCGTGTTGCTTTAGGACTCTTATACGTTGCCTTGTTTCAATTCAATTGATAGCCTTTGTGATGAATTAAACTTCTTGTGCTTTTCTCCCTCTTCATCTAAAAATAAATAAATAAATAAAATAAAATAAAATAAAATAAAATAAATGAAAAAAATACAAATAATGCTTAAAAACATCTCAATGTAAATAGAAATCTAATTAAATAAAATAAGTGAAATCCAATCATTTCTATTTTCATTATTTGCAATTTAATCAAATATTAGGATATTTAGAGTGTACTTTCGCGCACTCATCACTTATCCTCCACAGGCATTACATATCGTCGTCCCTGTCAGATCTTACTTATCTCTTATCCTCGATGGGCGTTACGTATCGCCGTCCCCATTGAGCTTAATTAGCATGACGCATCAGCTTATTCATACATATAACTCATTAATCGTCCGGGCGTTAAATATCGTCTTCCCCGTCGTGATAAGTTTCGTGTCAGTCTTCTAGATGTTACGTATCGTCGTCCCCGTCGTGACACGAAAAATACTTAACATAGTTGGCGTTATGTATCGCTGTCCTCACTAGTCATGTTAGTCGTCCGGGTGTTACGTATCGTTGTCCCCGTCATAAAATGACTCTTACTTTTATGATGGGCGTTATGTATCGCCGTCCCCATCGGCATGTCAGTCATACGGGCGTTACATATCACAATCCTCGTCATAACGTGACTTTCGTCTTATTATAATCTGATAAAGTCTTCTTAACATATTTTCTTAAAATAGACGTCATGACTTATGGCGATACATACATGTAACGAGATGCAACATACGCATAAACTTAGACTTATGACATGCATGTTTCATGTTTTCATAAATCATATGACATATAAAAACATATCACAAGAACTTACATGTACATACATTACCTAAATTCGTAACGTCAAAACTTAACGAATGATACATACACAATTAAATATTAAAATTTTGTTAAACTAGGACTGGCCGAATTTCATGAAGAACTTAATTTTATTTATTTATTTAACTTATTTAACTCAAGTCAAGTTTGACATAATCACACATCTTAAGCATATTTATTTGTTTTCTTGAGTATGTCTTTTATATATATTTTTTTTTTATTTCATTATTATTATTATTATTAGCATAATAATTCTCAAAAATCTTCCAAGTAAAATTGAAATTTCTAATCTTACCATACTTGTTAAAAATCTCATTCAAATAATTCACTAAAAGTTCAGAATACAAGAAATACACCCCTTTTTAAAGCTCTTACCTACTCTATTATGCTACTTCAAGTCCAATTTCATCCTTTATAGAGTTCTGATCTCTTAAAACTTAAAATACAAAAGTTTTAGATATATGTCTTAGCTTTTCATAGCCTCTTGAATCATTCAATTTTGACTTCACAATATTAAGTTACGACCAATTTACCATAGGATATTAAATATGTCAACATTACCCATTTTTAATCCGAAAGTTGCTAAGATTGATCTATCATTTTTTTTCAATTCAATGCCTCATATTTTCACATAATCATTTTAATATATAATCATAAAATATATTCCTAAGATTCTAAGATTTTTCTTAACATTTTTCCATAACAAAAACCACTTCATAAGTCAATAGCTTTCAATCTACTACATAAGTAATACATAAGCTCAAACAAGCATCAAACAAACATCAAATTAAATCTATAAATCAAGCCATATACTATACCAAGATTATGTTAAGTAGTACACTTACCAATTTTTCTAAAACTAGATTAGTTGTCTAGAGTTTATGGTGCTACCCTGAATTTGCTTGTCATTTTGTTTATTAGACCAAGAGGAAATTACTGAACGACAAAAGTTCCAATGGCGTTAAATTACAACAAGAGTAGTTCTATTGGGTCTTTATGTTAGTTTTAACGGGTATATACCCAAAAAATAAAGATTCTTTGATCCACTAGTAAATGTGTAAATGTTTATGTGTCTATGTTTAGAGGATCTGATAAATAGGGAAAAAAATACTTCTCAAAAAGCCACCTTTTCCATTGCAGTCTTCTCTTGGGATTGAATGTTATCATTGTGTATTGAATGAATTTTTTTTTGGATAAGTGCCTCAATCCCAGAGATTTTCAAGTGTGAAGTTTATGTACGAATATTAAATTTTTGCTAAGTTTTGTTCTGTACATTTTTCAGGTAGATCCTACTAGTTTCATGCTAGATCTGAACAATGGGACATTGGTTTGAAACATTTCCTTGTTGAATATATTTTGTTCTGTACATTAGTTTTGTTGAATATATTATGTGTACTAGTATGAATCTATGATCTATTAATATATTATCATCCAATATTTGTACCTATGTAGGTGATTAGCCAAAATGGACAGCATGATTATTCAAAAAACATACCACTGGGAATCAGGAAAGCTAAAGGACAACCTCCTTAGGACAAAAGCATTGGCACCCAGCCATGCATAACAAACCCAACAATGTACAGAAATTTTTAGGATATCCAAAGAAAAAAAATTTTAAAAAAATAAAATATCAAAGTGTCAAAACTTATAACATGAACAAACTAATAAATCCTGATTATGGTTTAGCTAAAATTGAGCAGATTTAAATCTTAATCACTTCCCAACAAAGGGTGCAAGTAAATTCTCCTATGAAAACCTTGACCTGTAGTAAAGCTAAGGCATTCACAAAGGTCTCTTTAGCATCATCAGAGAACTGCATGTATATAGGGTACACTCAATAATACAAAGCCAACCTCTATTGTATTGAGTCAACTGGCTTATCATTTTCATCTTTATCAAATTTAGTGGTTGGACTCATTGGTGTTCCAATTACTTTCGCACTTTCCATCTCAAACTTTTTGAGTAACTCTTTGATATATTTTGACTGATTAATGAATGTTCCACTTTTGAATTATGTCAACCATTTAAATTGAGGGTATACCACTTGGAATGATAATTTAAGATTTGGGCAAATCATAGCTCTGCTAAGTGAACTCTTCTCGCCCTAACTTCACAGTTTTCTTGGGAATTAGAGTTCATTGAATTGCGTGAACTCATTGCATCCAATATACATGCCATAGCAGTGAACTATCTCTTGATAATTTCCAACAAGTTTATCTGGAGATTTTCCATATGAACCATACTGTAGATGTTGAATTAATTGCATCCTTTCTTCAAAAATTGTTTGTATTCATCTAGACTATAGATGATTGTATTCATGCAAGAAGAGGGAGAGCGACCTACACAAGACCACATATGAGATCGATAATAGAGTAATGGTGTTATTTACGTTAAATGAAGAGGTTCTTAAGAAGGAGTCGGTGGTTTTTGAGCAACAAGCTGAAATAAGGTATTCATGCAAACTATTTCGGATGTACTGGGTTACTGTATTTGTATTTTTTTGGTTACCTGCTTATTTTGTAACTTAACTTGTTTTGTATTGAAACTTTTATTTGGATGTGGAACCGTGCTTATGAATTATTGTATGATAATATATGTTGATCCGAGTATGAGTGATCAGTACCCAGAAGATGAGGTCCTGCCTGTACTTTTCAACATTAAATTCATTTTTTATTTTTATTTTGGTTTTGCCCCCGAGATTAAGTACTACAGTTAAATCAACAAGTCCATTAGCTTTTTCTTTCTTGTTTTTTTTTTTTTATTTTCTTCATAAATAATTTTCGGAGTTAAAATTACTCTGAAATGATGAAACTTTGTTTACATTTCAAGTTGGTGGCAGCATTCAACAAATCTGGCAAGTTATAGCAGCAGAATGCTCAGGAGTTTTTCAACAAAACTAATGTACAAAACAAAATATATTCAACAAGAAAATATTTCAAAATTAAGCTTCAAAGTATCGAGGCATCATGAAGATTCCTTCAAACACTAGAAAAAAATTATATATATATATATATATATATGTGTGTGTATATATATATATATTATGTACGTACAAGTATGACATCCACATCCACATATACCATGTTTCCATCGATCACAATATTGTTGAAAGACAAAGAAAAGAAGCTTAAAATTAAGGTAATTTTCATGAAGCATTTCAATTATGTTTTTAGAGGGTGGCATTTCGGCCCCTGATAATCAACTGTGAAACCCACAAAACCAGACACTTTCATGTGCTTCTTAGGAGCAATATCATTATTCCCCAATTTACATTTTACTTTAAAATCTCCCTACCTTAACTCCAAAACCAACTAACCATTCTATCAGAATGGACTGCACCTGAAATCTTTGAGGTCATCCAAGCTCCATTCTTCACTCTATCTTCTACCTCTCTCTTTATTCAACACTTTTTTCTCTGCCATTTTCCTTGCTCCAAATCCAATTTTCCTCAAACCGTAAGCGTTACTACCATCAACAAGTCCTTCCTATTCACACTGATCGATTTTAAGGTTTAGTTAATCAGATTTTACCAAATATATATATATATATATATATAATGTGTCATCATGTATATATACGCTGCTTTTAAAAATCATGATGAAACAAGAAATTTACCTTTGGAACCGCAACATTTTTTCCTTTCGCTGCAACTCCGACCCCTTCTCTCTTCTTGCATGATTATCAAAGTCATGTCATCAGCTACACTACATGATTCACAACCATTATTTTTTTGGGGGGTGTGGTGGTAATACTCCTTGTCCCAATCTCTACGTTAGCCCACCAAATAGATCATGGACCTCATTGATGAGTTGGTAATCCAGCCAGTAATGAACCCCACTCACTCACTCCACCTCAGAGAAAATTAAGACCTATATTGTATCGGTTATCTACAACAATTATGTGCTCAGAGTGAATAAACAGGAAATTAATGCGTATAAATAAGTCTAAGAGGACACGAAATATGAATAATGCCAAATAATCAACAAGCTTGTTAAGTTGTAGAATGAGAACAAAAATAATACCCAATGGAGGATGTACTCTGCTCCAACAATTGCAGTTGCATATGCTCCATCACAGTAGCTCCATCAGGAATACTTAATGCTGCCAGAGACTTGCAGAATTCAACAGGATCTCAATTACCTTAAAGTAAAACGCCAATTGCAAACAAATTAATATGGGCTGAATTACCTTAAAGTAAAACGCCAGTTGAAGAATTCAACAGGATTAATGTGCATATAACTAATTTTTTACTCAACAGGCAGGTAATGGTTCTTCGCTCCAAGTAATCAGTTTTCTAACAAAGTCACATACACATTTCAATAAGAGAAAAATAGCATTAAATTGACCAAGAAAAGGGTACCACCAATGAGTAAATGGAAGTGGGAGACTACTTGGATCCAAACGTGAAAAAAAAATCAGGCTAAAATAAAAACGAAAATCCAACAAAACAATCTAATATTTTTAAAACAATAATGAGAATTCCAAAAAGGCATACTAGAGAGGCTAATGGCACCAATCTTGACCTCAAAGTGTCACGACTTCGATTTGAATGTTGGCGACGATGGCTTGGAGGGAAACTTGAGGAAATGAGGAATGGGTTAGGATTTTCGAAAGGGGTTGGGTTCGTTTGAGGAGGAAGCTCGGTTTCGCAAGAGGGAGGGAAATGTACAACGACCTCAACGCAAGGGGGAGTTCTGGTTTGAGGGGGAGGAAAATGCACGACGAGAAAAATGCAAGGGGAAGGAGATGCTCTACTTCGTCTCCGAAGGGGAGGAAGATGCACAAAGAACTTCTGTATCTCAAGGAAAAATGTGAATTCATAATTCTTATAGCCTCGTTTTTTGTTTTTTCTTTAATTTAAGTAACAACTGACGTGGCACTTTACCACATCAGTCGTTTGTCTGCTGCTTTTTTATAGATATTTGTCTGTAGAATTTCTCAAAAAATTATCTGTTGGAGAGAGGTCGAGAAGTAGCTGTAGAAACATTCTTTCACATCTTATCTGCTGTTTTCTCATTTTAATTTAGAGATTCAGGATGTTTACTCATACTTTTGTTTTGAATATATTAAGCTAAATTTTTTAGCCTAAATTTTGGAGAATAACTCATAATCGAATTGAGATTGATTTTTATTTCATCATTGATTTCTTTTTCATAAACTTACTGTGTTGTGGGCAATTTATATTTGTGAAAGTATGGAGCTGTATTTTCTCTTCTTGATTTGTTGTTGATATAAGGCACAATTGATGCTTGGTTGTGATATAAGATACCAATTTTTTCTTCTTTTATTAACCAAGTTTGCTCAACCATCTACTAAGAAATTTTGGATAAGTTATAACTTGAATTTGAATTGTCATATTTTCTTATCATCTCTAAGAATGAGTAAATGGTTGAATAGAGAGAAATTTGAGTCACTCAACAACAATCCATGAATGGGGGGAAACATGAAACTTAAAGCCTGATTTGTTTTTAGAGGTAAGATAAGATGAGATAAGATAAAAATTAAAAAAAGAATAAAATATTATTATAATTTATTTTTATTATTAATTTTATCTTAAAATTTAAAAAAAGTATTTTAAAATTTGAAAAAATTGAATTTTTTATTATATTTTATATGAAAATTTAAAAAAAATAAAATGATGAATTTAAAATATATTTTTAATTTTTAATTTCATCCCTGTAAACAGAGAATAAGTGTTCGATATATTATCCCTAGACTCTTTGTTCATTTTTTTCACAATATTCTTTTGAGTATTTCGAATCTATCCACTGTAATTTCTTTACTCTTTTTTCAAGTTTCACAGTAGCAACGAAATACAGCTCGATCAAAATAAACCCAAAACTTTTATTGCTATCCGTTCATCTCTTCGTACGGAAATAGATACTTTCTATTCAAATCCAACATTGTTGAAAATTCATCATTGCATATACAACAGTGATAACATCTTTTTCCGACCTTAGTTTCATAAATTACTCTATTACAAATAAAATTTAACATTTAAACCCAGTTTGAATTGAATGATAGATGAATTAAGATAAATTTAATTTATTTAATTTATTTTTTACTATTATTATTATTTTAAAATTTTAAAAAATTGAATTAAAATTTAAAAAATTATATTAAGATTAAAAAAAAAATTATATTAAAAATTATATTTTGTATAAAATTTTAAAATAATAAATAATAAATTTAAATGAGTTGAAACAACCTCATATCGTATACCAATCCTAACCGGCGCTTATTTGACCGCATTGTCCTTGTAAAATCACTCTTCGAACTCACCCATATTCTACTTTAAACACCATGTAATAAGACAAAATTCAATAGCTCATCACATGTTCTAACGTTCTAAATCTTTGTTTCATCCCGTAATGAAGTTAGGAGTGTCACACTAATCATTTTAGAGTAGAAAAAAGCTAAATGTCCCCCATTTTGATACTTCATGTATTTTATTTTTTTAATTTTTCTTTTTATTTAATGATTAAGTAAGTAATGATTAATGTATTAATATATTTTTATATTTTTTAAAAATATTTTAATATAATAAAAAAATATGAACAGAAAAATAGAAGAAAAATAAAAGGCAAATAAATAAAAATAAAAACCGTACCACCTCCACGTGCTTTAAAAGGATTCTAAAATTTAAGAGAGGAAATTATAATACTCCATACTAACTGGTAAATGATATGATTTGGTGGTATATGAAATTTCTCATTAGTTAAAATTGTTATTTATAATGGCTCCTCAAATTATATTCTTAATTAGTCATTTGGAAGAATAAACACAAATATAACTTGAGCCTCCCTTGAGAGGTCACAAATATATTTAGTGATAGCTTAAATTCTACACAAGTGATTTGTTAGCAACTTTTTGCATATACACCAAGTATCAAAATCTCCCACGGATAAGAACAACCATTGAAAAAAAACTATAATGAGGGAAAACATGAAAAGTTAAGAGAGGGAAAAAGATATTTAGTAATGCCCCCTCAGTTCAGGTCTCCAAAACTTTCTCCTCATGGAACATCTCGGAAGAACGAAAGTTAATTTGTATTCATCCTCAGAGGCAATACATATTCTTTAATCGCTGATATTGATTGCTAAAAACAATACACGACAAGTGATTTTGTTAGCTACCTTTTTTTTGATACATTGAGGGAGGGAGTCGAACCCAAGATCTCCATTTTGGAGATTTGGGTGTTATATGCCATCAAGGCCTTTGGCGATTTTGTTAGCAACTTTTTGCATATACACCAAATTTCAAAATCTATAACCATTGAAAAAAACCATAATAGAGGAAAACAAGAACAAACTACCAGAAGTTAAGAGAGGAAAAAAATATTTTTAGCAATGCCCCTTCAGTTCAGGTCTCCAAAACTTTATCCGCATGGAATATCTCGGAAGAACGAAAGTTATTTTGTATTCATCCTCAGAGGCAATGCATGTTCTTCAATCTGATTACTTAAATATTAAGATAAGTGATTTTGTTAGAAACCTTTTGCATATACACCAAGTAATTTTAAAAACCTTAAAACAGAGAAGTATGACCATTGAAAGAGACTATAATGGAGGAAAACATGAACCAATTACTTCGGAAGTTAGGACGGAAATTATATATTTAGTAATGCCTCTTCAGTTCAGGTCTCCAAAAACTTTCCGCATGGAACATCTCGGAAGAACGAAAGTATTTTTCTATTCATCCTCAGAAGCGATGCAAATTAGTAACTTTTTGCTTACAATTCTAGGAAAGCAAAAAGGAATCTAAAACTTTTAATCACAGAAACTTCATTTCGTTGATTAAAAGAAAATTAAAACCCATCTAGCATATACCTTATTTGGCCCGAAACTTTTATCATTCAGAACCGAGTTAAAACTTGTCCCAATGGCCAAAACATAAAATTTCACATCTAATTAATAACTGATCTGATGGCAAAACCTTTAAACTTCTTTTCCAACCACATTAAAAAAATTATAAAGCTACAACATAAGTCCAAAAGGAAAACAAATCAGCAAAGAAAAACGATTATCAATACATGTCAACCCATAAAACAGGAGTCATAAAGTGAATCAGGAAAATGAAAAGAGCCAACAAAGTAAATGAACGTAAAAATGGAAGAAACAAGTATGACCCAAAATATGTCCCTTCAGTTCAGGTCTCCATAAGCATTCGTCACGAGTTTTCTTTCTCAGAAGAACGAAAGTTTTTCAACTTGAATCATCATCAGAGACAACCATCCCCATATAATTAACGGCACCCAAATGAAAGATCAAAACCAAACATCAAGTGAGCTAAGGATCTGAAGCGACAAAAGAGAGAAAGGAGCATACCCGCTATCAAAATTTGACTATGGGAGGTGGATTACCAGCGTCCTAAGAGAACCGCTTTATAGCGGCATAGAACAACAAAGAGAAAACCCTAGACAAGAGGCTAGTGAAGTGAGGGATTCTAAGTAAAGACGTGGGTTGGGTTGGCTTTCCGGGAACCCAGATCAGCAGCCCAAACACTGGCCACAACAACGTTTACTCTGGGCCATTGGGTTTTGTTAGGAATATGGACTGAGTCGGCCGATGTCAAAATATATTTTTATTTTGTTAACGATATATGTATAATTTCGAGTTTACATAATTATTTTCCATTTTAAATAAAGTAAAATGTAAAATAGTTATAAAAGAATTATAAGATCAATAAATCAAAACTAATTGCATCTTAAATGATTGTATGTTTTACCTATTTGAGGGCAATCCTATTTATTTTCAAATTTATTCATTTGTTTTTTTGTTTGATTTTTTTTTTTGTTTGGGATTTGTATCTATGACTTGGTTGAGAAATTTAAATTGAGCGATATTAGGTGAAATGAAATAAAGCATAGAACTTAGAGCTGTGCTCCAGTTTTGACAGAGTCGGAGTTTGAAGTTTTGACCTCCAACTCCGGAGTCCAAAATCTCCTCCGAATCTGAAAAGGAATCGGAGTTCTCGGAGGTTGAAGTTCTGATCGGTTCGGAATCCTTACTCTGTCGTCGACGACAAGGTATTGAAAAGATTCGGATGTCCAAAACAAAACCACTATAACACACCCACAAACAATCCAATCATTTCAGCCACAAGTAATGAAAGGTCTAAGGGAAGCATCCAAAAAAGGCAAAACCCATTCAAAGATGGGAAGAACAACTTAGATTCTTACTTGTATGAACCTCGAAAGGAAAAGGCAGTCAAAGGGCAATTCTTAGGGACGACTGCTATGTGAACATTCAACCCAATGACGGCAAATCGTATCCACAAAACAAAAGTCCCACCTCTTCTACTCTTTCATGGAAGTTGCGCCTCAAGAATGTCGATTTGTAATGCACCGTGCCACCCATTGGGCCGTTGGCTGGAGTATGGAACCATGGGTGGAAGGCCGAAGGCTCTGGAGGGAGATCACTTGTACCGAAGAAAGAAGAAAGGAATTGAGGAAATGAAGAAATCTATAGCATTAGGGTAAATTGTGAAAGAGATGAATATATACTTACTAAAAATGGCATTGTTTAAGGTTTTCTTTAGAAAAAAAAATAAACGGGAGCTAGGGCATGACCACATGGTGACTCAAACGTAGGATGTAAAGGAAAACAAAACAACGCCTCAACCATTAAGCCACTTGGTTATCTAGTTCTCTTATTACAATATAAAATATATAATCTATAAAAAATGAGTTTGGAGTTGGAAGTCGGAAGTTGAAACCCCACTAGGTTTCGACTTCCGAACTCAGATCGGAGTCGAAATCGAAATGAAAATCGACAGAATTAGAATAGTCGGAAATTTGCACACCCCTAATAGAACGCATCTTAAATCATATTTCATGTTATGGGTGGGATGATTCCTTTTATAATCATTCAATTGTCTAGAGGCATAGGCAGTCACCTTACCTTGCTGCGTCAAAATGCATCATAAACAATATTTCAACTCATCACTAAATGTTATAAATGGTTTGTTTGGTTCTAATTATGCCAAACCAAAAGCGGTAGCAAATGGTCTCTTTAATTTCTCAACGCTTCGCTCACACCGCTCAGTCAAGACAAACGTAACATTATTCTTGGTCAACGCCGTGAGAAGGCTTGATAATGTAGCAAATCCATTCATGAATTTACGATAATAGCCAACTAATCCCAAGAAAATTTTAACCTCTCGTAAGGTCATAGATTGTCTCCAATCCATCACCGCCTCTACTTTGTTAAGGTATACCATAATTGCTTCACTCGTCACTACGTGACCTAAAAATCCTAATTCTTCTAATTAGAACTCACACTTACTAAGTTTGACGTATGATTGGTATTCCTAAATGGTCCTCAACACTATCCTTAAGTGATCCCTATGTTCTTTAGCATTTATAGAATTTATGAGGATGTCTTCTTTGAATATTATCACAAATAAGTACAAGAATAGTTGAAACACTATATTCATAAGATTTATGAAAGTTGTTGGCTTTTCAAAACTATCTTAGACATATCACTTTTCCTAATCCTCAGTTGATGGTATCCTATAATGAATTTGGTCTTGGAAAAGACTACAACTCCTTACAGTTGGTCGAATAGATCATCTATTCTAGGTAGTAGGTACCTATTCTTGATTGTCACATTATTTGACTTATGATAATCAATACACATCCTAAAGGTTCTATTTTTGGAATCTGAAAAAATAGTATCGACACTCCCCAATGCGAGGTACTAGATTTAAGAATCATTTTTCTAATAACTCCTACAATTGACCCTCCGGTTACTTCAATTATTTTTGGGCCATTTTGTAGGTTCCCGATGAACTTGAGCAGTTCCTAATTCTAGGTCAGTTGCAAATTCTATTTCTCTAGCAGGGAGCATCGCTAAGGAATTCTCTTATTATTAGTATATCCTCTACTTCCATATACACTCATTTTCTCAAAGTTAGCTACACTAGAAAAGATCATAAGCCTCAGCCCCTTTCATCAATTCTTTCTTAACTTGCATTGAGGTGACAACCTTCATATGAAGTTTAGTTGAATAATAAAATAAATTGTTAAAACTGTCATTAGATGTGTTGCGTGTGAATCCGAAGCCTTGGTCTCTTAGGATATTGATATTTCTTCTCCATAATCTTGGCCTTTTTTCCAGCAACTCAATCAACCCTTGATAATCTTTTCTATTAAGTTTTTTTCTCTATTTGATTTTCCTTCTTTGATTGTAATTCTCCCACCCTTCCTTGTGGATTCGATCTTAGACTCACCGAGTTATTATTTCGCGACAATCCTACACTTAGGAGCATTATTAAAGTCGTAGCAATTAATTATATAATTTTCATCTAACCTATCACTATTAACAATATAAAATTTTAAATATGTAATTAAAAATTAATATTCTATCAATTAACTAGTGTATTATATCAATTAACTATTATATAATATCAATTAACTAACCTATCACCAATCCACCGTAACTAAGTACTAACATCTACGCCAAGAAAACAAAAAGTACTAACATCTACATTTATTATCTAATTAAGGTTCTACTTTATTAGATAATTTTTTTTTTTTTTATAAAAATACCTAAGTTGCAAGTGAGAAAAGAGGAATTACAAATATTAATGTAATTAACTAATATATGATATCAATTAACTAATGTATCACCAATTCACTATTAACTAATTATTAACATCTACATCTATGATATAATTAAAGTTCTAATTTATTAGATAAACTTTTTGTAAAATCCCTATGTTAAAAGTGATTAATTAATGTATGATATCAATATCAATTAACTAACCTATCACCAATTCACCAATAACTTCTTAATGAACAAGTAACATCTACATGTATGATCTAATTTACTTTCTAATTTATTACATAACTTTTTTGTAAAATACCTAAGTTGCAACTTGCAAGGGAATATAAAGCATGTATGGACCTATGGTCAATGACAATTATTTATTAATCATTACAAAATGTAAAAACTAAAAAGCTCATTTTGCATTAACTATCAAAATGTATTGATATATTTAAGTTAGTAACAAATTTTCAATTAACATCATGAATATAAATATAATTAATTATTCTTTTAATGAGTTAACTAAACAATCTAGATTAAATAGTTTGCTTAATTTTAATTTTGCTAATTTAAATATTTTTATTTATTTATTTATTTATGTGCCAAAGAGTTAAAATTTACGCCTCTTACTCATTAAATAAAAGTTGTCATATCACACACCTCAATTTTTTTTTAAATAACCTGTTTGTTGAAATGACACCGTTTAGGGTTATTTATAATCCAAACAGCATGATTTCAACATTATCTCACACCTACAGACCCCTCCCCCCAAATCTTGATTCCCATTTTCTAGTCTTTCTTAATTCTTATGAAAGACGAAATCTTAACAGCCCCTCGGCCCCCTTCACCACAGCCCCTACCCATTAAGGACGTAAGGTACAATTGATACTCACTCAAACTTTCACTTTTTCTTCAAAAGTATTTACTCTCAATTTTAATTGCCAATCCACTTCTTTGCGCTAACCATGCATGCCATCAGCAACAATCACAGATTCTATATCATACTCTAATAGTGGTTGATTTGTATTAGGCTTTTTATTTGTATTTGTTGGATGACTTTTTAACTTAGATAGGAGGAGGCTTTTTGGATTAGAAACCAGGACACAACCCCTAGTCAGTTTCTAACGAGTCTTTCTTTTTGTTGGAGCTATATAGTTTTTTTTTTTTTTTGTTATGCATAATTTGGTGCCCCTGACTGAGAAGTTGTAGAATGATCATTTATTCTTGTGTGATGGAATGGTCCTCTACTCTCCTCTTACATGTGTGTATGCATATGTCTATATTTTTGTGGTTCTGGTATTCATATAAGTTGCATTTGATCAATTCTCATACCGTCTAGATTTTTAAAATTTAAATTTTATGCATATGTCTATATGTCTAATAATAGCTGACTTGTATTAGATTTGTAATTTGTATTTGTTGGATGCCTTTTGGATTTTCCCTTAGGAGGATGAGGCCTTTTAATTTGACTTTTTGTATTTTAATACTGGAAATTTTTCAACTAGTGTAAGACATGTTTTACGTCTTCTGAATGCAATTAATAGAAGGATGTCATTTTTTCTTACAAATTCAATTATTTTGAAAGCATGTATTTCAAAGCATTTAGTCAAAAAAATATATATATAGTGGCTGACTTCCTGTATACATAATTAGATATAATGGTTGACTTTATTTTTCTAGATGTAGTAGCAGACTTAAATTGTAATGATATAATGCCTGGCTTTATATTTCTAGATACACTGGCTAACTTTATTTTCTAAATATGCTGGCTGCCTTTATATTTGATTCAATTTTTGGTTGATTATATTTCTAGATGGCCCCTACAAAAGACTATACTATAAATGATGTGAATGAGTCAACACAAGAGCAACACATTACTCCACTCCAACCCAATATAAGTACTAAATAGAGTGTTAGTGGACCACTTTAGTGATAGAGCAAGGTTAGTAGTTTGGGATCACTTTAACAAAATACTAAAAGAATATCCAACTAAATTAATGGTGCACGTAATTACTATGGTACTTCGTTTGCATGTGATACAAAGACTAACAACACAAAGTCTATGAAATGTCACATTGAACAATAATGTAAGAAATGTCCATTTAATAAAATGGATAAGTCTCAAACCTCTGATTTTATATGATTGATAATAGCAAAGACAAGTCTTAGCAGAGATAATTATTCTTAATGAGTTTCCCTTTAGGTTCGTTGAAGGATAAGGATTCAAAAATTTATGCTTGTTGTTTGCCTTAAGTGGATAGAGATTCCATCTCGTGTTACGGTTGCGAAGAATTGTTTTAGTGCGTATATAAGGGGAAACATGAGTCAAGAATTACTCTTCAAGGGCAACGGATTTCTCTCGCCATGGATACATAAACATCCGTGCAAAACTTCAACTATATGTGTCTCACTGCACACTTTATTGATGATAATTGGAATCTACACAAGAAGATTCTTTCTTTTTTTTTTTGTTGAAAATTACAAAGGTGATACATTGATAGGGACATAGAGATGTGCTTGAATGATTAGAGGCAACTGAAACTACTAATCATTCTTGATAATACAAGTTCTAATTACGGAGTAGAATCTTATTTAAAAAGCAAAAAAACGCAAGTATAGGAGGGACATTGTTTTGGAATATGAATTCTTGCATGTTCGATGTTGTACCCACATCTTAAATTTAATCCTCTGTGAAGGTTGAAAGAATTTGATGAGTCTATTGCAAAGGTGAGAGGTGTTGCAAGATATGTTAAATCCTGTGACGCCCCCAAATTTTACTTGGGATCGAATGAACATTTGAACCTATAGTTTGCTTTTCTCACTCAATCGCTTTATCAATTCATCGAGACATGCAATACAATGTTATCTGACCCCATTCACGAGAGATAAGGATACAATATTCTTAACATACATCTAGCAATATGTATTATTCACTGCAAAATAAATCTGTTTTCTTGAATAATACTATGCACCAAACTAAAGATATCCCAAATACTCATAATCCATAAACATTAAATCCATAAACATTAAAGATATCCCAAATTAAGAATATTAGAGATCGAGCTCCTTAAATACAAGTAGGAACAAAAGTAACTACTAGGCTAATTCATTGAGTAGCTCACGTAACTCAGCCAAAGATGCCATAATACTGACTATAAATTAAAGCATTGAGTTTATGAGCTCTGTGTCGTGCCATTATCGTCTAATCGAATGTATCTAGTTTGTCATCCTTTGTTGCACCTCCTAATCCTTATTTGCTATACTGAGACGATAATTTCTTCCTACTGGGAATTCCTCCACAAGAATCTCCATTCCATTGAGAAGAGATTCCATCTCTGAGGACTAGACTAAAGTCGGCACTCAGGACTTCTGACTCAAGGCATCCACAATCAAATTGGCCTTCCTTAATGGTACTTAATCTCCTAGTGGTTATCCCTTATGATCTCTAACCATCCCCTTTGTTTTAAGGTTCTTTTGAGTGACAAGATATTTAAAATTTTTATGATTCGTGTATATCTTGCATGTCTCCTCATAAAGACAATGTTGTCATATCTTTAATGCGAAAACTGCTGACGTTAGCTCCAAATTATGGGTATGGTAGTTTTTCTCATGGTCCTTCAATTGTTGCAAGACATAGGTCACTTTCCTTCCTTCTTGTATTAAAACGCACCTAGGTCCATACTTAGACATATGACTATACAACACCATTGGCTTGTGGGGTTTCAGTAATATTAACACTAGTAATGTGATTAATCTTCTTTTTAATTTTTCAAAAATCTATTCACATATCTCAGTCCATATAAATTTGGCATTCTTCCTAGTCAATGTTGTGAGTGGACTCAAGATTTTAAAAAATCTTTTTACAAATCTCCTATAATAACCAACAAGTCCAATAAAACTCCTAACCTCATATACCATCATAGACCATCGTAAGGTGTTGCTAATCCACAACTGCTTCAATCTTATTTGGGTACATCGCAACTCCTTTCTTAAGTATCACATATCCGTGAAACTTAATCTCCCTTAATCAGAACATGCATTTATTGAGCTTGGCAAACAACTGTTGCTAGGACGCTAGTTAAACTAAATGAAATCACTATTAATTTTAAGTCCGTATGATATTCTCCATATCAATACTCCTAAGCAAAGAAGCATATTAGTTGTAGCAAGTGTGAACCCAAGGTCATTTCCTCAAGGATAAAAGTGTACCAAAGTATTTCAATGCTTAAAAATGTAGAGGAACAGGGATACCAAAAATTTTATTGATAGATTTATATGAAAAAAGTTTTTTATTTGTACGAAAATGAGTATCTGGCGAAGAACATAATATGAGTTGTGATCTATCTATATAGGCTAGAATGTATGCATGTAGGTGAATGTTTGCCGATTAAAATTATTGGAATTTTGTTTTCAATTGAAAAATCAAAACATAAAAAGAATAAAGAAATCGAGGGAGAACAAAATATGAACTTGAGATAACCAAAAGAAAACACTTACGATTCAAAGGGAAAGGAAATCTAAGGGACAATTTGTCAAACACTTGAGCTGCGAGTCGGGACATTATTTGATTCAATATCAAACTAAATTTCTAGGTGTTATTTCTCCATTATCAACTCAATTGGGCATTAATAATAGCATTAATAATATGAAAATACAAAGTGTACGATCAAATTTTTGCACCAATAATTTGAAAATCCTCACTTGTGATAACCTGAATTTTTAAGTATTATTTTAATGTTCATATTTGGTATGATTATGTTTCTTTAAGATTATTTTAGGGAACCTATAGAATTTTGAATATATGTATATTTTATTGGTATTGGAGAAAAATCATAGGAGATATTAAATATGATGAAAAAATATGGTTTTTGAATATTCAATCAAATATTGTATAGAAATTGAAGGAAATTTACAAAGGAAGTCAAGTGGTATGAGTACGGGATATCCCCTATAATATTTTTGGATTAGGCTAAATTAGACAGTTTCAGTATCATTTAGTAATATGGACATAACTTACTCATTTTATGCCAAATTGAGATGATTCAAGATGATTTGGAAAGCTAAGAAAATATCTATAATTCTTATGTTTTGATTTTTGAGAGATATGGACTTAATCAAATACGCAATTGAGATTGAAGTGGCAGGTCTGAATTGGATATATAGGTATTGACTTGGAGTTGACTAGTGATTTTGATTAAGATTAAGCCTTTGACATATTTTCTCAATTTTTCTAAGATCTTAAAAAGTGTGTAGAAATATTTCAAATGAGAATATTTTATTTACTAAGTTTCGTGTGAAACAAGAGGATTCATTTATCAAACACTTGGTATGCCTGGATTGATGCTCTCGGGCTTATCTGTCGACTTTCAATAGAAAAATAATAAATTAGTCATATGACCTCCAAATGAAATGATTCTAGTTCCTATAGAACCAAAAGAAGTAGATATAGAACTTTTATGTTTTGTGTTTCTGAAGATAAGTAATGGATCAAGGTGACGAAAATTATCTGGTGTGAAGTGGACAGACAAGAATAAGAATCAACTGGTAACCGACTTAGATAAATTATCTTATGTTTGGTCATGTGACGAAAATTTTGATTGGCTACTAAAATTTTTGAGGTCTTGAAATGTGTGGGAATATGTGACAAGTTGATAAGAATTTATCTAGAACCCTTGGTGAGTAAGAAAATAAAGGAAAACAAATGGAAAACTTGGATTGGGTGTTCTCGGATGGTTTTGACGTGTTTCGGTAAATTAATCATATATCTCTCATATGATCTCTTAATAAGGTGATTCAAAATTCTATGGATCAATAAGAGGATGATATAAAACTTTCATGTTTTTAGCTTTTGGAGAATCGAAGTGGATCAATGGGTTATTTGGGCTGGAAGCGAGCTAATCTAATTTGAGCGTAAACTGAAGTACGAAATTGAATCACACCACTGACTTACTTTAGAAGCTAGAATTTGATTGGTTCTCTACATGTTTTATCTTCTAGAAATGTGTGAAAATGTTTGTACTTGGTGATGGAAAAGTTTCTAGAAAAAAAAATTTGTATATAACCATGGGAGAAGTAGGAACAAAACTGATTAGTGTAGAACTAACCAAATCAACTAAGTTGCCCCTTTATTCTTAACCAATAGCCAACCAAGCCTTAAGGGGATTCTTCCAAGAATGTTCTAAGGGTGTCAAGGAGGGCTGGAAAACGAGGCAAAAGAGGGAGAAGTGATCTAGAAAACGTGGGGGCAAAGGAAAGGTCAAGTGGCCGGTTTAAGCTTATCCTAGATATGCTAGGATTTTATTTCATGTTTTTTACCTATAAGCTGTAATAATTTAAACTATTGATTTAGATTATTTTAAAGATGGAAGAAGCCTAGACATGGGATGAAAATATTGGGAGATTATTAGCTATGGGGGTGATTATGACCTTGCAATTTAGGGGGGGACACCTCACCACTTAGCTAAAGGGGTTGCCGAGATACCCCTTCCATTCTCAAGTCCTCTAGTACATTTTTTACACCTATAAATACACACACTAGCTTCCATTCGTTCCCTTTTAGAGAAGCCCTACATTCACCTTGAGAGAAAATTAAGAAAAATACAAGAAAACTCACTCACAATACACACACCTCAAACGGAAGCTAAATAGGAGCCTTTGGAGAGAAGGGTAGTGCAAAGTCAATTCAAAATCTAGCTTTAGAAATTTTTTTAAATGTACTACTTAACATAATCTTGGTGTAGCAGAAGTGACCTAATTTATAGATTTAGTTTGATGCTTGTTTAAGCTTATGTATTATTTATATAGTAGCTTGAATGCTCTTAACTTATGGAGTGGTTTTTGTTATGGAAAAATGTTAAGAAAAATTTTAGAACCTTAAGAATATGTTTTATGATTATATATTAAGAGGAGTATATGAAAATATGAGATCATGTTTTGGAAAAAAAAAATGATAAATCAACCCTAACAACTTTCGGACTCAAAGGGGGTTATGTTGATAGATTTAAAATCTTATGATAAATTAGTCATAACTTGTTAGTGTGATGTCGAAATTGAATTATTCAAAAGGCTATGGAAAGCTAAGATAGATATCTACAACTTTTGTGTTTTAAGTTTTAAGAGATCATAACTCTATAAAGGACGAAATTGGGAATAAATGACAAAATAGAATAGGTAATACTTCAAAAATGGTGTTTTTCTTTTATTTTAAACTTCTAGTGAATTATTTAAGTGATAATTTTAACAAGTATGGTAAATTTAAAATTTTCAATATATTAGAAGGATTTTACAGAATTTTTATGCTAAAAAAATAAAATAAAATAAAATAATAAAGTTATGTATATAAGAGAGATGTTCAATAAACAAATAGATATGCTTAAGCTGTGTAATTATGTAAATCTTGGTTTAACTCAAATAAGTTAGTTAAGTAAATAAGATTTAGTCCCCTATGATGTTCAGCCAGCCTTAGTTTAATAATATTATAATATGTTATTTAATTGTCTATGTATCTTTCGTTAAGTTTTCACGTTATGAATTTATGTGAAGTATGTGCATGTATATGTGAGGTATCTTCTTGTGACATGTTTTTATATGTTATATGAATTATGAAGTCATGAAATATGCATGTTATAAGTCTACATTTATATGTATGTTGCATTTCATTGCATATATGTCGTCATAAGTCATGACGCCTGTTATAAGAAAATACATTAAGAAAACTTTACAAGTAGAAAGAATAATAAATCAGTCACGTCATGACGAGGACAGCGATACGTAACGCTCGTATGATTAACGTGCCAATAGGGACGGCGATACGTAACGCTCGTTATGTTAAGTATTTTTCGAGTTACGACGAGGATGGCAATACGTAATGCCCGGAAGACTAACACGAGACTCGTCACGATGGGGACAACGATACGTAACGCCCAGACAAATGATGAGTTATATGTATGGATAAACTGACGCATCATGCTAAGTAAGCCTAATGGGGATGGCAATACGTAACGCCCATTGAGGATAAGAGATAAGTAAGACCCGATAGGGACGGCGATACGTAATGCCTATCGAGGATAAGCATTAAGTAAGACCTATAAGATTAAGAAATAAGATGGAAAGTATAAATTTTAAGTATAAGATGGTGGGTCCAAGTAAGGTCTAAGTTTGTATGGGAAGAGTGGTCATCGACATGCATAAATTTCATAAAACATTTTCATAAACTATAAGTCTGTGATCAATGGTATGTATGATAATTTCTGATGTTATCTATACCTTATTATCTTAACTGTGTATTTACTGAAATTTCTTAGAAATCTCACTCTTTTAAGTTTTATCTATCGCTCCTTATGGAATGATAGATGTTGTTGCAAGATTAGATAAATTGCAATGAAACTTAGATAGCACAGGAGATTCTGAAGGTACCTTGAGGGTCCTACAGAATACTCCTCTCCAGTTGGAAATAATCTCTCATGTACATGATCAAGTGGATAGTAAGATTACTGAATGACGATGGGATACAATATTTTGTTTTAAGAAAACTAACTGGGTTGTGTAAGTCTTGGATACAATATGTTTTTATAAATATGAAGTTATGAAGGTTATAGTTTTACCATGTCATGTGATCTATTTATGCAAGAGTTAGATCTCTTTGCATATATTGGAGATTTACCTTTTCTGCTGGGTTTTGCATTGCATTTAATTAGTGAGCTTAGATGCATGCATGCTATTCTTTACGTTTATGTAGGATAAGTAGCATTGTGTTACTTGTCCAGATGCTTCGATTTACGTCTTAATCGAGGCAACAAAATTGGGGCGTTACATCACTATACTACAAACCACAATTGTGCAAGCATCTAGCCGAAATAAATCATGACAATGTTCTATTATGCCATACGTTTACAATAGAACAAGAGCAATAGAATTCTTCAACTTCCCAAAACCAAAATTTGGTTTGCAACAAAGGAAAAGAAAATTAAATCAACAGAAATTAACCTAAAACTAAATTAAATTGAGACTCTTCCCACATCCCAAGTTTCAAGGTCAGCCTAGCATCATCTTCTTGAAGATGAATACGAAGCAAAAGAAAAACCCAAAGGTTTCCAAAAAAATTTCTAGAGATGTAAAAATAGTTTGTTAAAAAACTTGCCAAAAACATAATGATGCATTTAGAATCCCCTTCTGGTTTATCGTGCTCCCCATGAATTCCTTCTCACTCCTCGTAACTGCTGATTCCATCATCCTCTCATACATGTCCCTCTTGTGTAACCAGATTGCCCCATCTTTTGCTCTATTGTCTATAAGCTTCTCGTATTCTCTTGTTCCCTTTGGGTCAGCATCGTGGGCCTTGATCATGTATCCCACAATATCCAAAAGTGAGGTATTAGTCCAAAGCCTATTATTCCCTTTCGGTCAGCATTGTGGGCTTTGATAATGTATCCCACAATATCCAAAAGTGAGGTATTAGTCCAAAGCCTATTCAACCAAGCCCATCAAACAAGGCCCAATTTTATTTCTCTAACGAGTAAATTGGATTTTTACACTTTAATAACACAACTATTGCAAAATGTTGTTTAATTCCCTATTAAACAAGTAAAACTTGTCCAACCAAGTAATTTAATGGTATCTAAAACAACATATTTTCTCAATTAATCACCATACCTTGTTCTAAATGAAGTTTTTGACACGTCACTTTCCTAAATCCTCAATTAGTGATACCCAAATCTAAGATCAATATTAGGAAATATTGAGACTCCTTACAATTCATTAAATAGTACTGGCGCTCCACAAGGTAATGGATACGTATTATTTAGGGTCACCTAACTCTCAATATTCTATACACAATCTAAACGTTCCATATTTATTCTTTACAAAAAATACCAACACTCCACAAGGAGATGAATTGTGTCTAATAAATTCCTTTGTCGACAACTCTTGTAACTAACTTTTTAATTCTTTCAGCTTTGATGGTGCCATCCAATAAGGTGCCCTTTGTACTGGAGCTGGCTCTTGCTCCAATTCAAACAAAAACTCGACTTCCCGAGAAAGAGGTAGTCCTATAAGATCATTAGTGAACACTTTTGAAAATTCCTCTACTATAGGGATCCAGACACTTTCTTGTGTTCTCTTGGTTTTAGTACTCCTTGTGATCTCGACTGCCCATTTGTCCTTTCGACCAAACTTTCAATCCTACCCCTTTTGATAGTCTCTCATATGGTGTTAGGTCATTCTTCTAAACTCATATGATATGGCATGAATGTTCATATTCCATCTCCCCAGGTGTTCGCCTATTATCGGCCCTGAGTAAAACACTTGGTTCCTTTTAAGCTACTCTATGTTATCTCAAAGTACTCCCAGGTTTTCACTAGGCTTGTTGAGACGCCCCCAATTTACGTATGGGATTTAACGTAAATTAAGGTGTCTGGATAAGTAACACTTGGCTACTCACTCTCGTACTTAACAAGAATAAAACGCATATATCATGTAATTCACAGCGGATCTGGTTTTAGATATAAAACTCTCTAAAAATCACATGGAAAATATACTCACAATATTCACGTCATTCATTAATAGCTTAACATTGTGCCTTTTTACATATACAAGGCCCAAATGGTAGCAAGTTAGCTAAAAAATATATTACATTCTTCCAAAAGACTCTCCTTCACCTCACTCATTTTCTTTCTTGACCTCAGGGAATTCTCTCCCATAGCTAAACCTATCCATACTAACACTAAAGTCTCGCTGGAGCTGTTGTCCCTGTGGAGTCACGTAAACCCCACACATGGACAACGAGCCATCTAGTTCTAATGTTAAATAGCATCTTGTGCATCGCCTTTCCTCGGCAAAAGGGGATGCGTCAAGGCTCCAAACTCATGTAGGTTGATTACTAATAGGAGGTCCGAAGGAAACGAACGAAATGTTTATATAAGGACTATAGTCGGAGAGTCCCTCAGGACTCTCCGAAGTCTCCTGCTTCATCAGAGCTTTCTCCTTGCTGGTCATTGAATCTGGTATATAGTTTATATGCACAAAAAATATAGAACTACAAAAGAGTGAGATTTCCTTTGAAATCTCAGTAAGTACATAAGCAGCTTAAAAGAAATAGGGAAAAAGTAACCATGATATTATCACCACTGAATGACTAGGGAAATTTACCCTAAGATATATATCATAAGACCACTGTCTAACTGGTACTTTTCTTGGCTCAACCGAATATGTAATCTTATATGGAATTACACTATTTCCTTAAAAATTCTTATTCTTTCTTATCACTGATGGGCATTACGTCTTGCCATCCCATCACATATACTCATCAATCATCCAGGCGTTACGTCTCGCCGTCCCCGTTGTGATGAGTCTCGTGTCAACCTTCCTGGCTTTACATCTCGCCGTCTCCGTCTTGACACGAAATATATACATATATCACTGTGGGCGTTACGTATCGCGTTCCCCGCTATTCAGATCAGTCTCACGGGCATTACGTATCGCCGTCCCCGTGAAGACCTCACACTCTTATAACACGACAGACGTTAAGTATCGCCGTCCCTGTCGGCACGTCAGTCATCCGGGCGTTACGTCTCGCCGTCCCTGTCATGACATGACTAACTTATTCTTATACATCATTTTCTTTTTAGTAGTTCCTTTCTTATTCATACGAGTTTTTCACTTATAACTCTTTCCATTTGGAACACCGATTTTATTCCAAGAAAACCCTGAGTCTAAGCAAAACAGGGCATCTCGCTCGAGCGGGTGTCGAGCGATCATCAAGCGAAGTCACGAGTTGGAACTCGCTCGAGCGGGTGTCGAACGAAGTCACGGGTTCGAACTCACTCGAACGGAGTATCAAGCGATACTCTAGCGAGGGGTCATATTTCGCCTTCGCTCGACCCACAAGTCGAGCGATGGTCGAGCGAGATCACGACTCTAGAAGTTTTTCTATTCAGAACATGCAAATCTTTTTACTATACTTTATTTGGCTTCTTAAAAACTTAAATCTAAGTTCTTAAAATTTTATTGAACATTTTTACAAGACAATTTAAATCCAACCTTACTCATATGCCATTTTGTCACTTAATCATGTTCTTAAGAGTTCAATACTAGTAAACATAGTTCAATCACTTCAATAAACCATTTCCATGCTTAAGTTAAGCTAGAATATGGACTTACAAATTCTTCAAAACTAAAGAGAATGGATCCAACTAACTTCTTGCAAGCTTTTCCCTAAACTCAATCACTTAGCTCACAAAGGAAATATTTAAGGGTTTTGGGAGGGTTTTTCTGGAGTTATCTTCCAAAGAGAATGTGTTCTCTCCTTCTAAAGGAGCTTAGAAAGCTCTCAAGGGTCTATTTATAGGATGGTGGTCGACCAACATGAGGGGGAGAAGAGGGAAAAACCCTAAGGTACACTAGTTGTCTGTTTGTATAGGTGATGAGGTGTCCACCTAAGCATATCTTATGATGAGGCTTAAGCCTCCCAAATCCTAGACTTTGTAGCTGGATTAGTCATCCAAGGGCTCACATTTGAGATATTTTTGTTGCCAATTTTGATCCATGGCTGAGGAGTGAGCTAAAGGGATAAGAGGTGGGGTGGCATTTCACCTAACCATACATGCACCTCCCATCTCCAGCCCTCTCCTTGTGTCACACGCCCCTCTCCAGATTTTTTCACTCATTTGGTTACTTTCTAACTCCCTTAAGTTTCCATTTAACAAGTTCTAGAAGGCCACTTCTTAGTTTAGTTAGGGTAGAGCCAAATCTGACCCACTTAGTCACCTATCAACTAGATTTTGGCTCCCCTTGTGTTTCCATCACACTAACTAACCAATTAGCTCCCAAATCAACTTTCCATCCATTTCCAACTATCCCTACACATGTCCTAATCCCAGAAAATCTCAAAACCAATTGCCTAATTAGTTACGTGCCTCAAATTAGTTCACTTCATCCAACTCGAGTTCCATTTAAGCCCATTCCAGAACTGCCCACTTGCTTCCCAAATAAGTTATTGATCCCTTCCGAATCTCTGAAAATTTAAAACACATAAGTTTTATATCTATCTCTCAAGGTTATATACCAATTAGAATCACCTCATTTGGACCTCATATGAATAACTTATGCCCATTTCACTAAAACTCGACAAATTAATCCGAGAATGCATAATTCTCAATACCAAGTGTTATCTCATATTCCTCAATTAAATCTCTCACTCTATTTTCCTAGAAAATAAATTCATCAAATAAATTTTCTTAAAGTAATTTCCATAAAATAATTTACCTTAGAAAATTTGGGCTATTACATCCTCCCCTCCTTAAAAAGGATTTCGTCCCCGAAATCGCTAAGATATAAATAATTAAGGGTTTAAAGAATCTATACCTCGGTTGCTAGCAGCAGTAGATTCTTCAGAAGAGGTAGGTACTCTTTCCTCATTAAGCAGCTGTAATAGCCCTAAAATTTTCATTCTAATTTAATTATTTAATTAAATGCTAATATGAAATATTAGTGATAATTTGTAAAAACAAGCTCTAAAGAGATGGGCTTGGGAATGAAGCTTTGGAGATATGGACTAAGTGAATGGGCCAAAAGAGTAGTGGTGAGCCCATAAGCCCATAATGTGAACTCATGACCCACCAAGCCCATATTAGGGACACTTGTCATTTGAGGAGAAACCCTAGAAAGTCATCCAAGGCTTGTAGGAAATTTCTAGTTGGTGAAGATTGACTAGTAGGTAGCCATGTAGGATGGAGTGTGGAATCTTATGGAGAGATTTTCCTATCATGGAATCTTGAAAGTACAATGCACCATCCTTTGACTTTCCAATAGAAGTCATAGTGTATGTGAGTGTGACAAGTGGCATGAAGGGAAGGATGGATGAATGGAGCAAGGGGTTTCAGTAGGGAGGCATTCCGTGAGCTACTTGGAGGATTCCATGGAGTATGGCCACCAAAAAGTTGATGAGACAAGAGAGGAGTGTGTAAGTGAATAAAGTACAATGTGTAAGAAAGTATGGTGATGTGAAGAGAGGTATGGTGTGTGTGTGAGTGATGGAAATGACAAAGAAAGGAGATGAAGCAAATGGAGGTTTCGGTGGAAGCAAGGTCTTGGCCGGATCATGCATTGCTCAATTCCCAAAAAGCATGGTCTTGAGATCACTTGGATGGACACATGAGATGATGGAGGGAAGATGATTGAGTGAAATGCAAGAAAAATGAGGACTAAGCACTCAAGGGGGTGCCGACCATAGCAAGTGAGGGAGAAAGAAACCAAATCTTCCAAGACATGGCCAAGACTTGATCTTGGAATGACCTAGTGTTGTCAATCTTTCAATCCATAATTGGCCATACCTAAGAATAGTAAAATGTGTACCAAAGACCCTAGAGGAAGGGCTTGGTCGTGTGACTCTATGCTCATTTTCCTTAGCTTGTTTCATTTGGACACAAGCAAACATATCCCTACCTCACTCTCTCCCTACCTCTCGGCCAAAGCCATCCAATTACCCCCACCATTGTTTCTTCTTCTTTTACCACACAATTTGAAGAATTCTAAATTAGTGGAGCTAAGATCAAGAGTCTTGAAGTGGATAATACTTTGGAGAAGGTTAGTGCCTAGACTCATGCAAGCCTAGGAAGAACACACACACACATATAGCACTATTGTTTTAGCTAAAAGGAAATAAGGTTTCTTTTAAATCTTTATACTTACAATTAGTCTAATAAGAGATTCTATGTGTGTATTTTCAGATTTTAATCAAAAATCTAATAGGAATATTGTAAGTATGCTTTCACATTTTCTTTAACATTTCTTATATATAGTTAGGTGATCATGCTTGTTGGATTAATTGTTGTATTGCCATGTTTGGATTAAAGAAATTTGTATTAATGCTTGTCTTTGATATGAATATTCATGTGTAAATCTCTATGTTATAAAATGAGGTTAGAATATGAGTATAGATGATGGATCAAGTATTAGTAGCAAAAAGAAATGGAAAGCATGAGTAGCATATGAAATGATGAATTGACGCATGGTGGATCTTAGAATTAAGCTTATAAAATTTGGTGTTGCTAAGATAAAAATGTACTTAAGGAAATTAGTAGTATGATTGATTTATTCAAGACGGATGTTGTCTTGAGGAAATGAAAAATGGACATGGGAAGAAATTATATGACTAACATGAATTGTAATGATGTATACATGAATATGAAAAGAAGTAATCACTTATATATGATGATTAGTAGTGTTTAATTGGAATCTTATGATGTTTAAGGTTAAGACTAGAGGATTAAAGTATATTGATTTGTTTGTGGAATTATTTAGTTTAAGCTTATAGAAGATACTTGTTGAAGAGGAGACTTTGAATGAATTAATAGAAGGAAATTTTTCCAAGTTAAAAGGTGAATGGAAGAAGTTGGAATGAAATAAGTTTGGATGTAAAAATGTTTACTTATTGGATAATAGGGTTTCGGTTACCCCCTTTTTAGAAATGGTATATGTGTTAATTACACACCTTTAATTCTTGGAGGATACTTAGAGTGAAATGATGAAGAAAAACCCTAGGAAATACCCTAGGAGGTTTCGGCTTTAATGGTTTGGAGATGGGCCGAGTACCCTACTTCAATCCTAGGCCTAAATTTGGGTGTTAGAGCATGATGGCTAAGTAGGAAATTGTAAAGTTTGTCCCGATGAAAAAGAAAATGAACTATGAATGCACTCGAGCTCGCCTCGGGTTTTGCATGAAAATAAGTAAGTGTTGCATGTCACATGCATAAATCATGAAAAGCATGTTTTTAGAGTCTAACATGTTTTTAAGAAAAAGAAAAGGAAAATTAAGTTTTTGAAAGAACCCCAAAGGCTGGGACGAGGTAGTGCCCCAGTGGAACTCCCTGTCCACTCAGGAGTGTTTAAAGTCGAGTGGAAGCCCCTGGGTCAACGAAGAACAGTCGGCGGACCGTGTATGGCTCCAGAAGGTGTCCGGAGCGCGGTCGCACCTAACACTGGTGGGTGCCAAAGATGGGTAAGGTGTAAGGACCTGCCGTACTATAAGCTACGTGACGCACTCACCTTAAGGTGATGCAGTAACCAGTAGGGAACACGCGGTGCTTAGGGGAACCGTGTTATGTCTCATATATGCTATGCGATAAGTCATGACAAGATGGGCTTTCGAGTCATAAGAAAATATCAGTATCTGATAAGTGGCATGTGCATGAGTCCTGTCATCCATTGCATATGCATTAGTTATGATTATTTGGTTCACTTATCTGTATATTTGAAATGCTTTGGTTAAAGTGCTAGTATACTTGCTGAGATTTCTCCCGAAATCTCACCCCCTTTTTATTATCTCTACTATCGCTCCCATGGGAACGATAGAAGTTATTGCAGGAAAAGATGGATCCACGGATTACGACTCCCGAGAAGATGGGTCGGACCCTCAAGGGCCCGACTAAGACAGATTCTGCTGGGCCAGTGACCCTAGACCTGCTGGGTCAGTGGGCAGCAGAGTCGCTTCCTATGGCGACCTACTTTTTTGACGACTTACGCCTTACGGGGTGTTGTCTGGTTTTAGGAGTGGACGGGCTCCTCCATATGGGACGCCTGTTTACCTCATCCTCTGGGATGATGTGTGACGTAGGCCCAGGTTTAAGTTTGGACAGTCTTCGTTACGGTCCTGACTTTAAGAAGATAAAGGAAGAACCCGCCTATTAGTATGTTTGGCGGAGAAGGAGGGGATCGTTAATGCCTTTATTTTGTATCACCATTGTATTTTGAGGAAAATCTTCCCGTTGTTTTGGGAAGTGCTTTTGTATAAACTGTTTACATTGGTGACCTTAACTTTTGTTGTATATGTATATAATGTTTAATTTGGGTTTGTATTTCGTTAACCATGTGATGTGAGACAAGCGTAAACGTCTTGTTGAAGTTTTTGGCTTGGCCTTTTTTCTGCTGCGAGATATTACGAAAAAAAATAATAATAAAAATATATAATAATAATGCTTTCACATGTAACGATGAGGGATGAACTTTCTTGAGACGCTCGTCCCCGGCGTCGCAATTTGAGTACGAACCCAAGCGCAAGCTGGGGCGCCGACAGCAGCGAATCTTGAGAGTAGTAAAATATCATGTCTACATCTGGATCATAATACATATTCACACTCATTTCTTGCAATGCACGTAATCTTTCTGCCTCTGTTTCTTCTATTATGGGTCCCTCTTCATATTGACGTTTCCGATCTTCAGATCTATCAGATGACTCTACTATGACAGATTTTCCTTTATCCTCTCTTCTCAAAAATCTTTTTTCTGCTTTTAACCATTTTCGAGCGGGTTGTCTTTCCTCACCTGGTAACGCTCTTCTACTTATAGGGTTACCCTTTTCGTCTATGTCCATAATATGGATTCTGTGTCTCTCACTTTTATTTAACCAGCTCAATCTCCCAGCTTTCCATTGCTTCAGTTTTTCCCTACAGAATCTCTCTCTAATTCTTTCAGATCTTTTCCTTAACTGATCTACAGGGGTGACTGACATACGTGCATTTCTTTTTGGAGCCATAATCCTGTGTAAGGTCAAATATTAATGAATATTAACATAAAAGAAAATACACATATCATACAAAGGTCATACAGTTGATTCAAATAATGACGCATATTATTACAACTACGTTTCAAACAAGTGAGGATAATTAACTCTCATTACATCCTCACATTCCCAGGTGGCTTCCTGAAAAACAGGATTGTTCTAGAATACTTTTACTAACACTATGGTACGATTCCGAATTGTTCTTTCTGATCTTCAATTCGTACAGGCCACTCTTCATAAGTTAAATTGGGACACAAATTATTAGGGCGCGAATCCATTACTGCCACTGGCTGATCATTCAAACACTTTTTCAGAGAAGATACATGGAAGACGTTATGAACTCCTTGCAAATCATCAGGTAGGGCTAGGCGGTAAGCCACTGGACCTACTTTTTTCAGAATTTCATAAGGTCCGATATAACGAGGACTCAACTTCCCTTTCTTACCAAATCGCATAACTCCTTTCAGAAGCGAAATCTTCAAGTACACCCAGTCTCCCACTATAAAATCTAAAACCCTTCTATGATTATCTGCATAACTCTTTTGTCTACTTTACGCCGTCTTTATCTGATTTCTAATCCTTGTAATCTGCTCTTTGACTTCTTGTAAATACTCGGGTCCCAAAACACTACTTTCACCCACTTCATCCCAATAAATAGGAGACCTACATTTCCTCCCATAAAGTGCTTCATATGACGCCATCTGTATAGTAGCTTGGAAACTGTTATTATAGGCAAATTTAATTAACGGTAGCAGACTTTCCCAATTTTTGTCAAAATCCAATGCACAGGCTCGCAACATATCCTCCAAAGTCTGAATAGTTCTTTCTGTTTGTCCGTCCGTTTGAGGATGGTATGCGCTACTAAAATTTAAATTGGTACCCATCATCTTCTGTAAACTTTGCCAAAATCGAGATGTAAATCTAGGATCTTTGTTCGATACTATAGTCTTGGGTACTCCATGCAAACAAACTATTTCCTTCACATAAATTTTTGCCAACCTTTCCATAGAATCCGTGTTGGAGATAAGTAAAAAGTGAGCACTCTTCATCAACCGATCCACTATTACCCAAATCGAATTTTTCCCTGCAGATGTTCTTGGAAATCCTACCACAAAATCCATAGATAGATCCTCCCATTTCCATTCGGGAATTGGTAGAGGTTGCAACTTACCGGCTGGTCTTTGGTGTTCAGCTTTTAGTAACTGACATACTGGACACTTGGCTACAATAGTTGCGATATCCTTCTTCACTCCTTCCCACCAAAACTTTTCTTTTAAATCTTGATACATCTTAGTACTTCCAGGATGATCAGTATATGGTGTACCATGAGCTTCTTTCATCAACCTTTCTTTCAATTCTGGGGTATCCGGAATGATTTTCCTTCTCCCAAAGTATAGCATCCCATCACCTGAAATCATAAAGTGTGAAGACCCTTTTCCTTCCAGTATTTGTTGTTTCATCTTCTCCAGCTTAGCATTCTTTTGTTGTTCTTCCTTAATTTCCTTGTCCGTTAAAGGAACAATTTCTTGATTCTCCATTAGCTTGAGGTCCTGTGATAATTCTTCCGTTTGAACTTTCCTACTCAAGGCATCGGCTACCACATTAGCCTTTCCGGGGTGATATTTGATTTCGCATTGGAAATCACTTATAGTCTCTATCCACCTTCTTTGTCTCATATTCAAGGTTTTCTGACTAAAAAGATACTTGAGACTCTTATGGTCCGTAAATATTTCACATCTTTCTCCATATAAGTAAGCCTCCAAATCTTTAGAGCAAACACTACAGCTGCTAACTCCAAGTCGTGTGTGGGATAGTTCTGTTCATGGTCCTTAAGCTGTCGGGATGCATACGCGACTACTCTTCCTTCTTGCATTAATACACACCCCAATCCCATTTTTAAGGCATCACTATATATCACGTAAGGTTTATGAGGTTCTGGCAAGGCTAAAATTGGTGCTGTAGTCAATCTCTTCTTCAGCTCTTGAAAACTCCTTTCACATTGTTCACTCCAAACGTACTTAGCATTCTTCCTGGTCAATGCTGTCAGAGGTGCAGACAGTTTGGAAAATCCTTCCACAAATCTTCTATAATATCCAGCTAATCCCAAGAAGTTTCGTATTTCATGTGCATTGGTTGTTTGCTGCCATTCTATCACTGCTTCTACCTTTGCTGGGTCCACGAAAACTCCTTCACTTGAGATAACATGACCCAAAAATTTAACTTCTTGTAGTCAAAATTCACACTTACTAAGTTTGGTGTACAGTTGATGTTTCTGCAAAACCACCATTACTACTTTTAAATGTTCTTTATGATCCTCGTCAGTCTGAGAGTAGATCAAAATATCATCAATCAAAACCACCACAAACTTGTCTAAATATGGTCTAAATATCCGGTTCATCAAGTCCATGAATACCGCTGGTGCATTCGTCACTCCGAATGGCATAACCAAAAATTCAAAGTGCCCATATCAAGTTCGGAAAGCCGTCTTATGTACGTCTTGCTCCCTGATCTTCAACTGATGATAGCTAAACCGAAGGTCTATTTTTTAAAATACAGTTGCTCCTCTTAATTGATCCAACAGGTCATCTATCCGTGGCAACGGATATTTATTCTTAATCGTGACCTTATTCAATTCTCGGTAGTCTATGCACATCTGCATTGTCCCATCTTTATTTTTCACAAACAGTACTGGTGCTCCCCATGGGGATGAACTGAGCCTGATAAATCCTTTCCTTAAAAGTTCCTCAATCTGAGCTTTCAATTCTTCTAATTCCACTGGTGCCATTCTATACGGAGCCTTATGAACTGGAGTTGTGGCTGATTCCAATTCAATAACAAATTCCGTTTCTCGATCAAGAGGCAGTCCCGACAGATCTTCAAAAAAGACTTGAGGAAAGTCTTCCACAACAGGAATTCCTTGAATACTCTTAACAACTTTTGAGGAATTTAACATAATTACCCAGTAGCCCTTTGTCTCTTTGTTAATACTTTTCTTTATTCACTTAGCAGTTACTATGGAGGAAACTGCCTTTAATATTTCCCCCTTGTAACAAAATTTCTCCTCCATGGGTAAGCCAAAAACTATTTCCTTTTTGCGACAGTCAAGTTTAGCATAATACTTGGCCAACCAATTCATACCTAAAATTAAATCAAATTCCATCAAATGGAATAATATCAGGTCAGCGACTAGTTGTGAACCTCCAATTTCCAAGGGGAACTTCTTACCATCCGGTGGCATCCTGCTACCTTTCCATTGGGCATGACTACCATAACCTTTTGGGCCAAGAATTCTGTTTCTAAGTCACACCTTTGGACACAATCATATGAAATAAAAGATCTTGTCGCTCCCAAATCAAACAAGGCATAGACCATGCATTGCTTCAACTTAACCTTACCTAAAGAAAATTTTATTCTACTATTATTATTATTACCACTCCCAAAGAATCCATTCATTGACTAAAAGAGGGGACTTAGAAATTTACCAGTAATAACATTAGCATCTATAGTCTTGTCTGCCTCCATGTCTACTTCTCCAGGCGTGATAGCATAAACTTTAGCTTTCGTGGGAGCTTTTGCTTTTCCTCCAGGTAGAGCTACTCCTTGAGGGGTATTCTGAGGGCAATCCTTGATCAATGTCCTGGCCGGCCGCATTTGAAACAAACTCTAGTATCCACTCGACATTCTCCCTGGTGTCGACACCCACATTTTGCACATTGCGAAAATAAAATCGGCACATTTGGATTAATTGCTATTCCTTTTCCTCTATCCATGGATCTAAAATTTGGTTTCCTGCTAGCATCTTTTCCCCCAGAAAATTGAAATCTTCTTTTTCCATATGCTTGAGTTTGCGCCATAACACTCCTCTGTTCAGCTTCTGCTATGACTGCTATATTCACCAGTTCTTGAAAGTTCTCAATTTGCAAACATGCCACCTGCATACGAATTCGTGGCTGCAGTCCTTCATGAAACTTTTGGGCTCTCATCTTTTCAGTAGCTACCAAATGCGAGGCAAATCTTGCCAATTCCATAAATCGCGCTTCGTACTGTTCCACCGTCATGCTGCTTTGTATTAACGTAGTAAATTCTAAAGCTTTCTGCCGCTTCACAGATTCCAGAAAGAATCGATCGTCGAATTCTTTCTTGAACCTTTCCCATGTGGGCACTACATTTTCTCTCAATTCTAACTTTAACAGCTTTCGCTTCGTGTCCCACCACAGTCCTTCTTCTCCCTGTAGCAAATATCCCGCATACTGCACTTTCTGAACTTCGGTGAAACTACTGACTTCGAAGGTACGTTCCAGGTCTACAATCCATTTGTTTGCCTTTAATGCTCCTTCCATTCCAGTAAAGGGCGAGTATCGGTACGCCAGAAATTTCTCATACGAACACCCTTGAGCTTCTATTCTATTTTCATTTTGTTGATGATGACGGCTCTGCTCTATTTTATTTCTCACCACTTCCGTCATTTGTCGAATAGTTTCAGCTATTGCCTAGCCTCCTTCTAACGGGGGGTTTTGCGCCACTTGTCCCTCTTCCAAGGGTGAATTTCGTGCCATCTGCCCTTCTCCTAGTGATGGGTTCGGTGTCATCTGTCCTTCTCCCAACGGTGGGTTCGGTGCCGTCTGTCCTTCTCCCAGCGATGGGTTCGGTGCCGTCTGTCTTTCTCCCAACGGTGGGTTCGGTGCCATCTGCTCTTCTGTACGTGGAGGGGTAACCGGAGAAGGATTTTGGGCTACCACGTCTACTCGTTGCATATTCCATCTCCTCAGGTGTTCGCCTATTATCGGCCCTGAGTAAAACACTTGGTTCCTTTTAAGCGACTCTATGTTATCTCAAAGTACTCCCAGGTTTTCACTAGGCTTGTTGAGACGCCCCCAATTTACGTCTGGGATTTTACGTAAATTAAGGTGTCTGGATAAATAACACTTGGCTACTCACCCTCGTACTTAACAAGAATAAAATGCATATATCATGTAATTCGCAGCGGATCTGGTTTTAGATATAAAACTTTCTAAAGATCACATGGAAAATATACTCACAATATTCACGTCATTCATTAATAGCTTAACATTATGCCTTTTTACATATACAAGGCCCAAATGGTAGTAAGTTAGCTAAAAAATATATTACATTCTTCCAAAAGACTCTCCTTCACCTCACTCATTTTCTTTCTTGACATCGGGAAATTCTCTCCCATAGTGAAACCTATCCATACTAACATTAAAGTCTCGCTGGAGCTGTTGTCCCTGTGGAGTCATGTAAACCCCACACATGGACAACGAGCCATCTAGTTCTAATGTTAAACAGCATCCTGTGCGTCGCCTTTCCTCAGCAAAAGGGGATGAGTCAAGGCTCCAAACTCCTGTAGGTTGATTACTAATAGGAGGTCCGAAGGAAACAAAAGAAATGTTCATATAAGGACTATAATCAGAGAGTCCCTCAGGACTCCCCGAAGTCTCTTGCTTCATCGGGGCTTTCCCCTTACTGGTCATTGAATCCTGTATATAGTTGATATGCACAAAAAATATAGAACCACAAAAGAGTGAGATTTCCTTTGAAATCTCAGTAAGTACATAAGCAGTTTAAAAGAAACAGGGAAAAAGCAACCATGATATTATCACCACTGAATGACTAGGGAAATTTACCCTAAGATATATATCATAAGACCACTGTCTAACTGGTATTTTTCTTGGCTTAACCGAATATGTAATCTTATATGGAATTACACTGTTTCCTTAAAAATTCTTATTCTTTCTTATCACTGATGGACGTTACGTCTCGCCGTCCCCATCACATATACTCATCAATCATCAGGACGTTACATCTCGCCGTCCCCGTTGTGATGGGTCTCGTGTCAACCTTCCGGGCATTACGTCTCGCCGTCCCCGTCTTGACACGAAACATATACATATATCACTGCGGGCGTTACATATCGCCGTCCCCGCTATTCAGATCAGTCTCACGGGCGTTACGTATCGCCGTCCTTATCGGCACGTCAGTCATTTGGGCGTTACGTCTCACCGTCCCCATCACGACGTGACTAACTTAGTCTTATACATCATTTTTTCTTTAGTAGTTCCTTTCTTATTCATACGAGTTTTTCACTTATAACTCTTTCCATTTGGAACACCGATTTTATTCGAGGAAAACCCTGAGTCTAAGCAAAACAGGGCATCTCGCTCGAGCGGGTGTCAAGCGATCATCAAGCGAAGTCACGGCTTGGAACTCGCTCGAGCGAATATCGAGCGAAGTCACGGGTTCGAACTTGCTCGAGCGGAGTATCAAGCGATACTCTAGAGATGAGTCATATTTTGCCCTCGCTCGACCCAGAGGTCGAGCGATGGTCAAGCGAGATCACGGCTCTAGGAGTTTTTTTATTTAGAACATGCCAATCTTTTTACTATACTTTATTTGGCTTCTTAAAAACTTAAATCTAAATTCTTAAAATTTTATTGAACATTTTTACAAGACAATTTAAATCCAACCTTACTCATATGCCACTTTGTCACTTAATCGTGTTCTTAAGAGTTCAATACTAGTAAACATAGTTCAATCACTTCAATAAACCATTTCCATGCTTAAGTTAAGCTAGAATATGGACTTACAAATTCTTCAAAGTTCAAGAGAATGGATCCAACCAACTTCTTGCAAGCTTTTCCCCAAACTCAATCACTTAGCTCACAAAGGAAATCTTTAAGGGTTGTGGGAGGGTTTCTCTGGAGTTATCTTCCAAAGGGAATGTGTTCTCTCCTTCTAAAGGAGCTTAGAAAGCTCTCAAGGGTCTATTTATAAGATGGTGGTCGACCAACATGAGGGGGAGAAGAGGGAAAAACCCTAAGGTGCACTAGTTGTCTGTTTGCATAGGTGATGAGGTGTCCACCTAAGCATATCTTATGATGAGGCTTAAGCCTCCCAAATTCTAGGCTTTGCAGCTAGATTAGTCATCCAAGGGCTCACATTTGAGATATTTTTGTTGCCAATTTTGATCCATGGCTGAGGATTGAGCTAAAGGGATAAGAGGTGAGGTGACATTTCACCTAACCATACATGCACCTCCCATCTCTAGCCCTCTCCTTGTGTCACACGCCCCTCTCCAGATTTTCCCACTCATTTGGTTACTTCCTAACTACCTTAAGTCTCCATTTAACAAGTTCTAGAAGGCCACTTCTTAGTTTAGTTAGGGTAGAGCCAAATCTAACCCACTTAGTCACCTATCAACTAAATTTTGGCTCCCCTTGTGTTTCCATCACACTAACTAACCAATTAGCTTCCAAATCAACTTTCCATCCATTTCCAACTATCCCTACACATGTCCTAATCCCAGAAAATCTCAAAACCAATTGCCTAATTAGTTACGTGCCTAAAATTAGTTCACTTCATCCAACTCGAGTTCCATTTAAGGCCATTCCAAAACTGCCCACTTGCTTCCCAAATAAGTTATTGATCCCTTCCTAATCTCTGAAAACTTAAAACATATAAGTTTTAGATCTATCTCTCAAGGTTATATAACAATTAGAATCACCTCATTTGGACCTCATATGAATAACTTGTGCCCATTTCACAAACTTGACAGATTAATCCGAGAATGCATAATTCCCAATACCAAGTGTTATCTCATATTCCTCAATTAAATCTCCCACTCTATTTTCCTAGAAAATAAATACATCAAATAAATTTCCTTAAAGTAATTTCCATAAAATAATTTACCTTAGAAAATTTAGGCTATTACACTTGTCATTGCCTATTGCTCACCCTTCATACAATCAGCTATCATTTGCTTGTTTGATGCAGGGAGAACCTTCATTCGTCACCCTGTGTTGTCCTACATCCACCAAGCTCTCTACAACATGTTGCTCACTAACTTCCACCTTAGCCTTAAATTTCTTGACCAACCGCCTTCTAGGTAGCATTTTGCCTAGGAAAGGGGATTCCTTCCCTTGGTTCAGCTCACACTTTGTGCCAAATCCCTCACTCACTCGAGCCCTCTTACTAAATTGCTCAAAAGCGAAAGTACATTCCACATACTCGGTCACCCTTACACCACAAATCATTCCCTAACCATTCAAGCCCTCACTTCCTCCTCTGGTTTAAAAATTGTTTATTTTTTCCAAAAAGGCCTAGGGACACCTGTGCTTTATAAGTTTTGAGCATTATTGGTCAATAAATTATGGTGCTTGATGACCATAGTAGTTTTCAATTCTTGTCCATTGCATATGTTTTTGAAGTTGTGAGAGGCCTAAGACTACCCAACACTGGTATCAGAGTCAAGGTTTATCAACATTTTTTTACTTAATAGTCCGTGGAAGAAACGGATTATTGCTCCTCTGACCTAGGGCCCAATTTGTGAGGGAAAGATTGTTGAGATAGTTCCCATATTGATTGTAGAATGGGTCAGTTTATAAGTGTGAGGGAAAATCTTACCTCTTGAACTAACTTTTGAGGTTGAGAGAGACTCAAAACCACCGCTTGGTGTGGCTTGTGTGTTTGGGAATGACTTTTTTGTTTGCTCAGGGTTGTGAGCAGTTGCTTGGATGAATATGGTTTTCATTACTTGTGTGGCTTGGTTTATTAAGTTGCTTGAGAGCCTTTAACCTAGTAGATATAAATCAAATCAGCCACCTCTCATATCCTTTAATGTGGTTATCACTATTATTTTCATGCATATTTAAGTTCTATTACAGTTTCACTTACTGATATTTTTCGAAAATGTGACCATGATAGTCCCAATAGGCCCTACTCCTTAGAACCATAGATTTTGATGTGGCTTATAATGGTGGATATGAGCAAGGAGATCCCATGCAATTAGAAGATTGAGGAACAAAGGTCATGTAAAAGTTTTTTCAGTTATTTGATAATGTTCAACTGGTGTGTTGAATCAGATTGCTATATAAATCCATTTGTAATGACTTGGAAGAAATTTCTTTTGGTCTTAGAAATGTCGTAAAATCTTGAAAGAATTTCATGAATCAAGCAATTGATTAGCTTTTAGTCTATTAATGTAGTCGGATCCCAATCCACTATGGTGACAAAATTCCTTAGTATTTAATTAAGATACTTAGGAATAGAATTTTTGAAAAAAAAAATTACACTATTAGAATCGTAACAACATTTAAAATTTTATGGTGTAATAAAAAGTTTCTAGTTTTTCGGGTGAATGATAACCCTTTGGGAGAGCACTAAGTGGCAATTGGTTCAAACAATTGTTAAATCTTTATATAAGATGTTAAATTCACTTAGAATCATTAAGAAATATTTTAGTTGGACACATGGTACAATCCTAATGATTCACTTAGAAATCCTTATGACACATATCAAGAGGAGAACAAAGTATAAAGAAATGGAGTGTGATTCAAGCTTGCTTTCATACTCTTTTAGAGTATGTTTGAAATTGCGGTGAAAAGTATTGTTTTTACCTTAAAGCTTATAACTTAAAACTTAACGTAAAAAATTCTACTATTAAAAAACTATTTACTAATTGGTATTTGTATGTCTAAAGTACTTTTCAACATATTATATTTGTTTGGAAACAAAAAAGTACTTTTTGAGAGATAAATGACATAAGAGGACATATCTTGATAACCATTGTATTTTAGTAGAAGCAAACTACGAATGATGACTACTAATCGAACGATGTTTGCACATATGGCAAAAGTCAAGTACAAGAATTTTATAGATTGGCCAGTAGATGAATACATTAAATTATATTAATGTATACAAGATTGATGATAATTCCATACCTTTTTTTTAGAGAAAAAAAAAGGAAAATAAGAATATTTTATATTTAATATTAGAGAAATATTAAATCACTCTATAAAATTTTCTGACCATCTCTCGAGACTAATTTTTTAAAATTTTTTACTTAGTGATTAAAAAAATATTTTTGAATAAAATTGTGAATTTTATATTTGTTTGGAACAAGTTAAAGAAGTATTTTTGAGAGAGAAATGACATAAAAGGGCATATATCGATAAAAATCAAATATTGTTATTAAATAACAACGAAAATAGTCTCATAGGATTTTTAGTAATTATAATGAAAAAAAACTCTTCAACGAAGCATAAGTGAAATAGCAATACAATCACATTCAAAAGTCATAGTATTTTTACTGAATATTTCTGTTTGTTGCATACATGAATAATCTTCTGCTTCTACTTCTTTATCTTTCATACTTCCAGGAGATAGATAATCCTTGTGATCATCATATTGTTTGAACTTAATACCATTTATTGCATGATTTCTAATAAAATTATGAATAGCCATCAAAGGTAGACTATTTTAACTTGCTTATCGTAAGGAAAATTTAGCATATGATATAATATATTCCATCTATGATATATATTCCATCAAAGCATTGAATAGCCATCAATGTTCTCTCAATAGCGTATTTGAGCGATGAATGTACATGATTAAATATTTCGTGCATACCCGTTAATCGAGGACCACGACGAAACTCTGGTAAATAATATTGTTTCTTTCTGTATGGCCTCATATATTCGTTCATATGGCCTCTTAGATCAAAAATAACACAAATATAATTTATTATCTTATTAAAGTTCACTAATATCATTCTTATTAAATCCAAACATCTAGGTGGATGTGAAAAGTTCAATTCCTCCTTCTGAATATCTTTCATAAAAACACGGGTATCGTGTGCTGTACCATCCCATCCAGCCCAAACAAAAGTGAAGTGCATATGAAAATCACAAACTGCCATGATATTTTGAGTAAGTATGTCTTTCCCTTTTCTACCAATAAATGGAATTGTTTTGTTGGAAAAATTGTAATTGGCACGTGGGTTTTATCAATAGCTCCAATACAATTTTTAAAGTATGGCACCAATATCACTCATCTTCACGGATTTTTTTTTGGAACATTCTTAAATTCCTTATTAGTGCGGCTGACATCGTCGACCGCCATTCATGAAACAACAATTAGTACATTATTAAACTGCATACTAATAATCTGTCCTAAGCTTTGAAATCATTAATTGCGCCATTCTATTCCCAAATCCATGACCTAATATAATTAAAAAGTTTGTATCATTTTTTCGATAGTTATGTTTCGAGTACCATTTAAGTTATATATTTCTTCAACTTTTTGCATAATATAAGAAATACATGTTTTTTCATCTTAAATTGTTGATGGCATCTATCATGATGACCATTTAGAATCTTCATAACAAACTTATAACTTATATGTGGAGAGGCTCTACAAGGTTCCTTGAAAATATATGTTGTCTAATATTTAGAAGTCATCATTAATTATAATGTTGTCACAAAGTCAATATCATTCTATTTTTCTTTTGCTTCACCATCACTTCGGTAATTTTCAGTATCGTGACTATTATTCTCCATGTTTGTAAAAAGATAAGAATATGAAGAAAAAAATCAACAATAAAGATGTAATGCTTATGAACAAGCATCACTAAAAAATTCAACCAAAGAATATAATAAATAAAATTAAGTGCCAACAACCTCTTAAATAGTTCATTACAAATTATAATGAGAAAATAATAATGAATCCTTAAAATGACATCATGATAAAATTAATATTGACTTGATTCATTTTTCATTCGTTTAATAAAATCAATTTGAAATGTTGGAACCTTTAGGGTAACAAGCATTTCTCTATATGATTTCAAAATGAGTACCTTACTTGCATCCCTAAGAATCTCATAGTCATTCTCGATCGCAGGTAACTCTCGTACAACAGTCATAACCTTGTCAATGCTACGACCAGGTTTATCGAATGATGATGTTGTAATCCGCTTTTCAAGTACATCACAAAGACGTGTGAAATGTTGATCAAATATTTGTAAACATTTTTTCCTTTTCCTATTTTGGACTGTAGAACTAACTCGTTAATTTTTTTTCATTTGAGTGTCTAAATTAGTCTGAATATCACCAGCTTCATCATGTTAGTTGTCAATCTCCGTTACATCTAACAATACATCGTTGTACTGATTACATCTTATTACATTTTCACAATCCAATTTAGAGGATGGTACCCAAGCTCTCTCACCATTTGCAATTATACCCCTAAACATTATATTCACCTTGAAAACATGAGCCAAACCTGCATTTTGAAACTTAGCTGCTTCTGAAATTTTCTATATGTGCAATATAATCAGTAACAATAAATATTAGTTGATTATATAGAAGCAAATACATAGGTAAAAGTGTAGTACCTGTAATTTTTTGGCCCACCACTCATCCGTAGCATCCATTGTCTTCTTTAGCGGATCCAATCCAATGCCAGTTTCTTTTTCAGCCCATTTCGTCCAAATGTTCCAATCCTTTTTTTAAACTATCTCACTTGTTCTTAAGTTGTTTATAGCAAAACTATTTTCCAATTTTTTCGCTAAACTTATTAACTCAAATTTTCCACCCTACCTTATTAAAATGGGTTCCTGAAAGGTTATCGTATAAATCTCACTAATGCATATGTCTACATAATCCTCTAACATTTTATCTGTCCAAATTAATCTTTTGTCAAACTATCTTGCATTTGTGTAGCACCAACATTATTTTGATTTCTATTAGACATATTTCATATATGCTGAAAAATATAGAAAGAAGTAAGTTTATAGATTTCATATAAGATAGGCTTTAATCTTTATATAATCGTAACGGAAAATAAATCATACATAAATTGACAAGGAAAATCTAATGTTTACTCAAATAAGCTATTTATTCAAATTTGGGATCCCATGAGCTCTAATTAACAAACATTGCAATGAATTAAACTTTAACGTACATGTCTAATATCGGTCTTGACTTGAGATCTAGCTATCAAATAAAAGGGTATTATAAATGGTTTGATGTATTAATAAATTACATTTAAAATAAACTATGGAGCAAGCAATATTATATTATTTTTCTTAAGATTCGGGTTTATCTATTTATTTAAAAAAAAAACTAAACAAATACTAATTTAGAACTTATGCATATGCCTGCTCTCTCCAAGACAAAAGGGCTGCATCATTTAATGCAACTACACATGAAATGTAATAAGATCATTTTACACAACATTTTGTAAGAATTATAAATAGGTAATCTCATTGTCTACCCAATAATTTGGCTACCCTCTCATTTGTATCTGCACATTCACATGACAGCTTCAAGTTTGTGTAAGTAATGAATGATACTATGGGAGCCAGCAATTTACATTTAGTATTTGTTTAGTTTTTTTTTTAGAATAAGATAACAAGTGTTGACTAATGTTGCCCCATCCTTTTTCTACACTGCGGAACTAGAATGGCTCATCTCTGTGTGCTAGTTAATTGATTGGTTATGAATACACAAAAATTACACATTTAATATTTATTACAAAATATGAATATAGTGTTATATACTAGTCAATGTTCAATGTTTATTACAAAAAAAAAATATAATCTCAACTCTAACTAAAAAAGTATTAATTAATAAAATGATAATTACAAATCAAATAAATATTACAAATAAATAATAAAATATAAGATAATTCACAACATACTTAGATTCTAGCCCACCGAATAGAAGATTAGAATTAAGTTTGCACAAATAATAATAACATGATTGTGGATGATGTATAAATAGAATATGAGGAGAGGTAGAGTTTTGGTAGGATAAAAAAGGGTAAGAACTAATCAGATAATTTTAGATATTCATAAAGAGAATGTATTTGAGAAGGAAGTCAAATAATAAAAAGATGAAGACTACTGAAAAGATCAAGGAGAATTATTTTTTTTCAACTGGCACAAAATTTAGAAAGTTACTGATTATGTAATAACCTGATTTTTTTTTTTTAAGATAAAGCAATTACTTGAGAATATTTTAAAGGGATTTATTGGAATGATATTTTTCCATGAAAATTAGATTTGAGGCTTAGATACATTCGAAGAAACATTTTGGATTGACCTTTGGGATTTGTGACAATATATCAACTAGGAAAATTCAATTTGAATATAGTAAGAAATAAATTTTTGAAATTTGAGGCAGAAATTGAAAGGGAAGTGATAGAAAAAAAAATCAAACACTTGGTGTACCAAAACGAGTTTCCAGGGCTGGTCCATCGAGTTTTGGTTTGAGGATCAAAACTTCTTCATATGAGGTTAAAATGAGGTGACTCAAATTCTTATAGAATCTTAAAAGGATGATCTTAAACTTGTTTTGAGTTTTTGAAGAATCAAATTTTATCAAGGACGTATTTGGGGTGGAACGTGGTTGGCCTTTGGAGAAACCAAGTGGCCGAAGCATGCATAGGTGGAGAATTTTCCAGATTTTGCTTCATCCTCTTTCCATGTGTTGGATTCATTTTAGCCATTGATCAAAAAGATTTTTAGGCATTCCAAAGATTAATCATTGGATCAAAACATGACTCACCAAGCCTAAGATTTATGGGTGATCATGAAACCACAAACCTATAGGACACAAAACCCAATCAGCCAAAGGTGTGCTGAAATGCCCAAGCCCGCTTCCATTGTTCCCCACGCCTCTTATACCTATAAATAGATGCATGGGCTTCTCTTCTTTCCCCATGAGAGATACCAATCGGCCATAGTGAGAAATAGCCAAGAAAAATATACAAAAACTCATTCACATCACCTAAGTGCCAAAAGAGAGCTAATTGAGGGCATTGGAGAAAAAGTGGTGCAAGACCAACCATAGACATCCAATCTAAATTTGGAAAGATTTTTAAATGCATATATTAACTTAATCTTGACATAGAATAAGTGGTTTGGTAATTGGATTATGTTTGATATTTATTTGAGATTAATCTTTGTTCATGGGTTAAATTGAAACATATTGAAGTTTGAAATGGTTTTTGCTATGGAAAAATACTAGGAAGATTATGAGACCTTAGAAATATATTCTATGATGTTATTATATGAGGATTATTCGAAAATATGAGGTCTTGATTTGGAAAAAAATGATAAACCAACTCTAGGAAATTTCGTGCTTAACAGGGGTATTGTTGACAGATTCGACATCTTTTAGTAAATCGGACATAACTTGTTAGTGTGATGTTGGAATTGAATAATTAAAGAGGCTATGGAAAGATAAGAGAAATATCTACAACTTTTATGTTTTGAGTTTTAAGATATAAGAACTCAATAAATGACAAAATGAGGATTGAAGTCAGAACCAAGCTTATCACACTAGGCATTGACTTTATGAATTGATGTGCATGTGATGTATGCTATTGTAAAATATTCTCACATATTTATATGGATATAAAATATGCATGTTATAAGCCTAAGTTTATGCGTATGTTACATTTCGTCACATATATGTGTCATCATAAGTTATGAAGTTTGTTTTAAGAAGATACGTTAAGAAAATTTACAAGTAGAAAGATTAATAAGTCAGTCACATTATGACGGGGACCAGCGATACGCCTGTATAACAGACATGCCAGCAGAGATCTAAGCATATCGATAATATGAAAGCCAGCAGGGACCTAAGCTTGTCGAAGATATGAAAACTGGCAGGGACCTAAGCCTGTCGATGATACAAAATAAGTAAGATCTGGCAGGAACCTAAGTCTGTCAATGATACGAAATAAGTAAAGACTCACAATATTACGAAAAAAAATAAGAGTTTAAGTATCATAGAGTGGATCCATAGAAAACATAAGTTTAAGTAATACATGAATCATATGAAGCATGCCATAAATGCATACTCTGAATGTCTGGCTTATATGTAATTATTTCACGATGTCTATACTTTTATTAAGTTACGTGTATACTTACTGAGATTTTCAAAAAAATCTCACTCTTGTATATTTCTCTTTTTGGAAATATAAAATTATGTTTCAGGATTGATGACTGAGAAAATGGAAGGTCTGATAACTTAAGAAAACTCATAGGAGTTTGGATGGTCATGAAGTTAGTCTAGGTTTTAAGAATAAGTTATGTATATGACAGACAAAACTAACTGGGTTATGCATGTAAATATACAATGATATTTTTAAGAATGGATGATGTGGATATTGTGGTTTTATTTCACCATGTGATCATTAGAATTTTTTTTATTCAGAACTTTTTTGCTACGATTTGTATTAAGTTTCTATAAGTACAGGGGTGAGTAGTCTAGCGTTACTTATCCTGACATTCAATTTGCGTTGAATCACGAACGTAAATTGGGGGAGTCCTAGAATGGTATAAGAGCAATACGACTCTGGGTAAATCTATATTGTCCTAGGAAAAAGATCACATGGTATTAGAATATGCTTGAATCTTTATGGAGTAAGATGGTTTGATAAATGATTTGAATACCAGAAGTTTGGAGTTATTAAGGAGAAAGGTAACTTATGATAAAGTTTGGTATAATGCGGGAAGATAAGATGATAAGAGAACGAGAAGTCGGCAATGACCAAAGGTTCAAGTTACATCAATTTTGAGGATCTAAACATTTATTAGGAAATAGATTTAATTGAGGATAACTTGACAGAGGGTTTTAAGTTCTCAAAGATAGAATATGAATAATATTTTGTTGATACTTTTCTATTCGATGGAGTTTTAGTTTTATTTGTGATATTTGATGATCGAAATATAGTAATAATTAATGTAGGGATTTTAATAAAGAATTCATGTCCTTACGGATGGATTGGGAAAAATGTTTTGTTAGGAGTGGAATGTTGATTGGAGGAGATAATATGACCAAAAATACCAATATAGGTATAAACGTTTAGTATGGTAGGCTTGAAACTTTTATGGACATGGGTTGCTTTTACAATATTGAAGTTCAACCTCCCAAATTTCGAGGACGAAATTTATTTTAAGGGGGGGAGGATGTAATAACCCAATTTTTTTTTAAGATAAAACATTTACTTGAGAACATTTTAAAGGGATTTATTGGAATGATATTTTTCCATGAAAATTGGATTTGAGGCTTAGATGCATTCGAAGAAAAATTTTGGATTGACCTTTGGGATTTGTGACAAGGTATTAACTAGGAAAATTCAATTTGGATCTAGACAGAGATAAATTTTTGAAATTTGAGGAAGAAATTCAAAGGGAAGTGATAGAAAAAAACATCAAACACTTTGTGTGCCAAAACGAGTTCCCGAGCTGGTCCGTCGAGTTTTGGTGTAAGAATCATAACTTCTTCATATGAGGTTAAACTTAGGTGATTCTAATTTTTATAGAACCTTAAGAAGAAGATCTAGAACTTTTATGTTTTGGGTTTTTGAAGATAAAGAATGGATCAAGAACTAAATTTGGTGTGAAATGGACGGATGGGAATGGGAGTCAACTGGTAACCGACTTAGATGAGTTGTCTTATGTTTGGCCATGTGACGAAAATTGTGATTGACTATCAATTTTTATGAGGTCTTTTCATGTGTGGGAACATGTGGCAAGTTGATAAAAATTGATCTAGAAGCCTTGGTGGGTAAGAAAATAAAGGAAACAAATTGAGAACTCGGATTGGATGTTCTCGAGTGAGTTTTGACATATTTCGGTGAATTAATGATATCTCTCTCATCTGATCTCGTAATGAAGTGATTAAAAATCCTATAGAACCTTAAGAGGATGATCTTAAACTTTTGTGTTTTAAATTTTTGAATAATCGAATTTTATCAATGACGTATTTGGGTTGGAACGTGGCTCGCCTTTGGAGAAACCAAGTGGCCAATGCATGCATAGGTGGAGAATTTTCCAGATTTTGCTTCATCCTCTTTCCATGTGTTGGAATCATTTTAGCCATTGATTAAAAGGATTTTTAGGCATCCCAAAGATTAACCATTGGATCAAAACATGACTCACCAAGCCTAAGATTTAGGGGTGATCATGAAACCACAAACCTATCGAACACATCACCAATCAGCCAAGAATGTGCTAAAATGCCCAAGCCCTCTTCCCTTGCTCCCCACGCCTCTTATGCCTATAAATAGATGCATGGGCTTCTCTTCTTTCCCCATGAGGGATACCAATCAGCCATAGTGAGAAATAGCCAAGAAAAATACACAAAAACTCATTCACATCACCTAAGTGCTAAAAGAGAGCTAATTGAGGGCATTGGAGAAGAAGTGGTGCAAGACCAACCATAGATGTGACACCCCCAATTTACGTTCATAATTCAACGTAAATTGAAGTGTCAGGATAAGTAACGCTAGGCTACTCACCCTCGTACTTATCGAAATTTAATAAAAATCGCAGCGAAAAAGTTCTGAATAAAAATTTTCTAATGATCACATGGTGAAATAAAACCACAATATCCACATTATCCATTCTTAAAAAAATATCATTATATCTTTACATGCATAACCCAATTAGTTTTCTCTGTCAATACATATACAAACTTATTAAAACTTCAATTTAAGGCCGCCTATACTCCTTCTTCACTTCAAGAAATCTTTTCTTCATGCCAATGCTGGTCTATTCTACTACCAACTGGTCAAATACTTTTATAGAGAAAGAGTACTCCGGGGACCCCTCAGGGTTTCTCCGGGTCTCTCGAGCAACTGGGACTTAGCCCATAACTGTTATCCAACCTTGCAATAAAATCAATTCCCAAAAAAACAAAAAACAAAATATACAAGAATGAGATTTCCAGGGAAATCTCAGTAAGTACACACGTAACTTAATAAAAGCACAGACATTATAAAATAATCATATACAGGCCAAACAACCAGAGTGTGCTTCATGTGACTCATGCGTGACTTAGACTTATCTTTTATGTGGACTTACACTAACAAACTTATTTCATACATGGACTTTTTCATTCCTATCTTAAGATTCTTATTCTTATAAGTCTTTATTTATATCCACTATTATTACCCGTGGTCGGGTCATGTCATATAAAGTTTTCTTATCTTATTTCTTAAATGTTTGTCATGACTCATAACAATACTTACATGACGACATGTAACATGAACTTTTCTTAAAAAATGGACGTCATGACTTATGACGACACATATGTGACAGAATGCAACGTACATGCAAACTTAGACTGGTGACATGCATGTTTCATTTTTTCATAAAGCATAACACAAAACCTGCATACACATACGTCGCCTAACTTCATAACGTCAAGCTTAACAAATAATACGTATGAAACTAAATAAAATATTAAATTTTTATTTAATCAAGGGTTGGCCGAATGGAAAACATTCTTAATTATTTATTCTTTTTAACTAATTCAATCTCAAGCCCACAAATCTTCATAATTTCATGACTTCAATATTTTTAAGTGTTTCTTGAACTATTCTTATATATAAAATTTTATTATTATTTTATTTTATCTTTTTATGATAATAATTCTTAAAAATATCCTCCTAATATATTAAGATTCTTTTCATACTTGTTGAAAATATTATTCAATTAATTCACTAGAAGTTTTAAATTGAAGGAAAACATCTTTTTTTAAGAGTTCACCTACTCTGTTTTGTGACTTAATTCCAGTTTCGTCCGTCATAGAGTTCTTATCTCTTAAAACTTAAAACATAAAAGTTGTATATCTATGTCTTATCTTTTCATATCCTTTTGAATCAATAAATTTTGACATCACACTAACAAGTTATGACCATTTTAATTAAGGATATTAAATCTATCTACTTAACTCCTTTGAAGTCCGAAAGTTACTAGGGTTATCTATCATTTTTTTCCAAATTAAGACCTCATATTTTCATATAATCTTCTTCATATAAAATTATAAAATATATTCCTAAGGCCTCATAATTTTTCTAGTATTTTATCATAGCAAAAACCATATCAATACTCAATAGGCTTCAATTTAACACATAAACTAAGATTAAGCTCAAATAAATATCAAATATGATCTAATCACCAAACCACTAATTCTATTCCAAGATTAAGTTAATATATGCACTTACAAATTTTTTCAAAGCTATATTGAATGTCTAAGGTTGATCTTACACCACCCTTCTCTCCAAAACTCCTACTTAGCTTCCTTTTGATGCTTAGGTGATGTGAATGAGTTTTTGTGTATTTTTCTTGGCTATTTCTTACTATGGCCGACTGGTATATCTCATGGGGGAAGAAGAGAAGTCATTCCATCTATTTATAGGCATGAGAGGCATTGCTCAAGCCCAAAAGAAAAGAGGTGACCAGTTACTACTCCAAAGACCATGTACACTTGTCCATCTCCACTTAGCCCCCATCATTACCTCTAAACCTTAGGCTAAATGATAATATCTCCATCCAATGCTCATATTTAATCCACTTGCAAACCTTATCTTAATCAAGGGCTCAAATGATTCCAGCACATGGGAGTAGAAACAAAACAATATCATAGAAAATCTTTCAAAGGGGTGTATCTGGCCACTTGGCCTCTACAGGGGATCAGCCACGTTCCAGCCCAAATAAGTCATTGATCTGATTCGATTCTTCAAAATTTCAAAATATGAAAGTTTAAGATCATCCTCTTAAGGTTCTATAGGATTTTCAATCACTTCATTACGAAATAAGATGAGAGAGATATGATTATTTAACCGAAACACGTCAAAACTTACCCAAGAACACCCAATCTGAGTTTTCCATTTATTTTCCTTTGTTTTCTTACCCACCAAGACGTCTAGATGAATTCTTATCAACTTGCCACATGTTCCCACACATGTCAAGACTTCAAAAAAATTGATAGCCAATCACAATTTTCGTCACATGGCGGAACATAAGTCAACTCATCTAAGTCGGTTACCAGTTGACTTCCATTCCCGTCCATCCACTTCACACTAGATTTAGTCCTTTATTCGATCCTTATCTTTAAAAACTCAAAACATGAAAGTTTTAGATAGGCCTCTTAAGGTTATATACGAATTAGAATTAATTCATTTGGATTACATATGAAGGAGTTATGATTATTACACAAAAACTCAATGAACTAGTCCGAGAACTCATTTTGGCACACCAAGTGTTTGATGTTTTGTTCTATCACTTCCTCTTGAATTTCTTCCTAAAATTTCAAAAATTTACTTCTTTCTAGGTCCAAATAGAATTTCTCTAGTTGATACCTTCTCACAAATCTCAAAGGTCAATCCAAAATTTATCTTAGAATACATCTAAACCTCAAATCCTATTTTCATGAAAAATATTTCCGTTAAGCCTCTTAAAATAAATTCTCAAGAGAATATTTTATCTTAAAAAATTGGGCTATTACAATAGACATCCAATCTAGCTTTAGAAAGATTTGTAAGTGCATATATGCACTTAATCTTGGCATAGAATAAGTGGTTTGGTGATTGGATTATGTTTGATATTTATTTGAGATTAATCTTTGTTCATGAATTAAATTAAAACATATTGAAGTTTGGAATGGTTTTTGCTATGGAAAAATACTAGGAAGATTATGAGACCTTAGAAATATATTCTATGATGTTATTATATGAGGATTATGTGAAAATATGAGATCTTGATTTGGAAAAAAATGATAAACCAACTCTAGGAAATTTTGTGCTTAACAGGGGTATTGTTGACAGATTCGACATCTTTTAGTAAATCGGACATAACTTGTTATTGTAATATTTGAATTGAATAATTCAAGAGGCTATGAAAATCTAAGTGAAATATCTACAACTTTTATGTTTTGAGTTTTAAAAGATAAGAATTCAATAAATGACAAAATCGGGATTAAAGTCAAAACCGAGCTTATCACACTAGGCATTGACTTTATGAATCGATGTGCATGTGATATATGCTATTGTGAAATGTTCTCACATATTTATATGGACATAAAATATGCATGTCATAAGTCTAAGTTTATGCGTATGTTACATATCGTCACATATATGTGTCCTCATAAGTTATGAAGTTTGTTTTAAGAAGATACGTTAAGAAAACTTTACAAGTGGAAAGATTAATAAGTCAGTCACGTCATGACGGGGACTAGCGATACGCTTGTATGACTGACGTGCCAGTAGGGACCTAAACTTGTCGATGATATGAAAGCTGGTAAGGACCTAAGCTTGTCGATAATATGAAATACAGTAGGGACCTAAGCCTGTCGATGATATGAAAGCAAGCAGGAACCTAAGCCTGTCGGGGATACAAAATATAGCAGGGACCTAAGCCTATCAATGATACGAAATAAGTAAAGACTCACAATATTACAAAAGAAAATAAAAGTTTAAGTATCATAGAGTGGGTCCATGGAGAACATAAGTTTAAGTCATGCATAAGTCACATGAAGCATGCCATAAATGTATACTCTGACTGTTTGGCTTGTATGTAATTATTTCACGATATCTATACTTTTATTAAGTTACGTGTATACTTACTGAAATTTTCAAGAAAATCTCACTCTTGTATATTTTCCTTTTTGGAAATATAAAATTATGTTGCAGGATTGATGATTGAGAAAAGGGAATGCCTGATGACTTAAAAAAACTCAGAGGAGCCTGAATGATCATGAAGTTAGTCTAGGTTTTAAGAATAAGTTATGTATATGACAGACAAAACTAACTGGGTTATGCATGTAAAGATACAATGATATTTTTAATAATAGATGATGTGGATATTGTGATTTTTTTCACCATGTGATCATAAGAATTTTTTTTATTCAAAATTTTTCGTTACGGTATTAAGTTTCGATAAGTACGGAGGTGAGTAGCCTAGCGTTACTTATCCTGACATTTCAATTTACGTTGAATTACAAACGTAAATTGCGGGCATCACAGACTAGATCTTCCTAAATAATCAACGATCAATTTAAAAAAGAAAAAAGTTTATGTTTGTTAGATAGGTCATTTATTTACACATTTCTAAAAAAAAGCCACTTATCACACACTAATCGTTGAGATGGATCATGAATTAATAAATAAATAAATAAGGATTAGAACTTTATTTATGTTAAATTCTCTCTTGGTCAATCCCTAGGACTCATGCAATCAATCATCTGTTGATGGAAAGTGAATCTGACATATCCATTAATGAAATTCAAATAACCAAGTGAATCTGACATATCCAACATGCCAACCATTAATGAAATTTAGAACCAATTGAATTTGACATATCTAACACGCCAATCTGACATATTCATTAATGAAATTAAAATTAACGAGTAAAAAATTATCAATATGACATGCCCATCACAAATAAAAACTATTTTTTATTTCAATATGTAAATATTGTTCTGTAGCGATTTCAAAAGACAATAAAAGTCCTACAGGGCTAAGATTGTCAACCTATTACAATAATGGGGTTATTTTGTCTATTATACAATGTGTTAATATAGATAATCACTTTATCAAAAGTTCTTCTGACAAAAAGCATGAAAAAAAAAAACTTTTACTAAAACATAATTTTTAGCTTTTTTGTAGCATAAAAGTGCTTTAATATAAAACTATAAAACATGTATATTTTATCATTTAAGTGCTTTAAGGTGCTTTAAAGTATTTTTCATGTTTTTCACTGCAACCCCAAACAGATTCTTAGAGTACTAGTATTGGGTTAACCAAATGCCACATTAGCTAAGCCAAATGCCAGTGAATTATATTATTTGCCTCATTTTATAGTAAAACACCTGTTTGGATTAGCTAAAAATTTACTTGCGAAGTTTTGAGTTACAATAAACTCCAACCACTAGTCATATATGGCATGACACTCTACAAAGTGTCAAAGACCAGTTTGTATTTTATTCTAATAAATCTTGTCCAACTACCCGAGCCTCTTTGCTCACTGGTATTTCTCCTCTATTTGTTGGCCCAACCCTCACTTGTCTCTCCTTTTCTCTCCGTATTCTAGCTTTTCTTGAGCGATTGTCGCTCTGTTCCTAGGTCCAAAATTTTTTCCTTTATTTCCTTGCTAGTTGCTATTATCTAAGGGTTGTACGATTTTCTTTCTCGGCTTGCCTCAAGAACAAGTCCATCTCCCATTTTACTTCTTTTCATTTACACTGCCAAATCATCATCCCTAACCCTCAATCCCAAATATTGTGAACTCTTAGTGGTAGTCGAGACTCCTTGGTCCATTTTCATCCAATCTCTTTATCCTCCATCCCCATGGCACTCCTTCTCCTCTCTCCTTAAGGTATACATTTAATCTCAGTTCTTGATTTTCATTAAATCTGTTTTTTTTAAATTAGTGAGTTTTGATTTTACATGAGTTGTTAATTTGTTTTTTTGGATTTGGATGTTTCTAGATATGATTTGCCTTTCTTTTACTTCGTTGGCGAAAGTTGTATTGAGAAATAAAAGGGTCTAATGTTTGAATTGAGTTCTGTGCTAGGATGGATAGTCATGAGTAAAAAATTTGGATCTTTTCTAACTATGAAATTTATGTATTCTTTTTCTTAGGAATTTTCTACAATATAAAGGAAAATAATTATTTTCAAGAAATGCAGCTAAAGAGATTCAGTTTGATTGCCAATTAATCTTGTAGAATTTCTGATACAAAGTTTGTTTCTAATCATGTAGACTTGGGTAATCGTTTGTTTTCAAGCCAAGTTTCAATAAAGTTAACACAACATCCTCAAAATCATTTCAAGGCCTTGGTATGATTGAAGGCTTGTAGGTTTTGATTATTATTCTCAAGTGCAGTAGTTTTTGAGGTTCTAAATCTTGATAATAGCCTATTACATAATGGAATGGAAGAGTTACACTAGAGAGGGATTTGATCCAAAGTTTTATCTGGTAGGACAACGTTTTATAGGTTAAAGTAATTAAAAACTCACCACTCTTCTCTCATGGCTTTTCAAGAATGGCATTTGGATCATTGCATATTCATTCATCTCTAAGACTCCAAATTTACGGTCAAATTTAATAATGCATTCTCATAGACGTAATATTTATGTCAAAGTAATATTGAATTGACCCTCGATCCATCAGCGCTGACTCGTATAAAGCCACAATTGGGTGATGCACCTAATCCAATCTTCACCCATTTGGCACCATCTGTAGCTTAGTGTCGAAACTTGAAGCAACACGAATTGGGTTCTTAATTGTATAATACATATGTATATTTGGTTGATTTTGCTTCAAAGACTCTTGAATTTGTTGGAAAGATAAGGTAGATGTAATATAAAGGTTGGTAAAGAGATTCAACCCAACTAATGTTGTATCTAATTTGATTGGTTTGTGTCAAGGTTAAATTGTCTTTTATCTCACTACATTTTTGCTAACTGGTGTTGAAATGTATCTTGATAAATTAAGGCCTCGTTTGGATATAGAAACGGTTTCATTTTATCTCATCCAATCATTACATTTTTTCGAAGTTTTCATACAAAATATAATAAACAATTTAATTTTTTTCAAATTCTAAAATAATAATATTTATTCAACTTTTGAGTTTCAACTAAAACTATCTCATCCTATTTCACTATCCAAATGGGACCTAAATGTGCACCATTGTGCAATATAACTAAAGTGATATTGCTCATTCTAGAACAAATTAGGTTTCTATTTAGGCAAAAAAAAAAGCATAATAGCAGCAATTAACATAAATTACAGTAGCGTTGCTGGATGATTTCCCACTCAAGTCATGGGTTACTTTTATTTACACACAAAATGACCATTTAAAATATGAGTATTTATACCATAAAGATATTGGAATATGATTGTTAATTAACCTATGGTCTGTAAAAATGCAAAAGATGAGAAAAAAAATCGAAAAAAAAAAAAAAAAAATATCTCAATATTTTTTATTATTTTATTATCATTTTGAGAGCAATTGGCTAATTCTATGTGTGACTCACCTTTTAAATTGAATATGAAAAAGGCAAAATAATATAACCATTGGAAGCCAACTGTTGAAAATTGATTTTATAGTATAGACACTTATGACCACCCCCTTTAAGCCATGCGGTAATGATTTCTTGAGAATTACGACTTTTAATGATGTTGTCCATAGATCAAATTATTTCGTTAATTAGATTTCACTTAATTGTCTACGGCTCCATTGTGTGTGCTCGGGATGGAAGTTTTGTATAAATGTATCATCATATTATTAAGTTTTGATTTAATTTATTTTCTTTCTAAGAGTTGGAATAGAATAATCCAATTGAAGTGTAATGATCATACATTGAAACAAGGCCAACTGCAACTCAATTAGAGGAAATGGTTGCAAGTGACCCCCAAAACCTAATCAGTTTGAGCAGGCACTTTTCATTCTTCAATTTATTCAAACAGTTAGAGTTTTCTTTCTTTTTGCTTTTAATTCCATCAAGGGTTTCGATTCATAGAGCATGATTGGGAGTGTCCATTTGATGGTTTAAATAATCAAACCCCAAACTCCTTTAGAAAACAAAAAAAATCTGATTTTTCAAACCCTAAACTACTCGGTTTGTAACTAAGTATTTACTTGGTTAAACCACTTCCACATACAACTAACCACTAAATTACACACTCGTATAAACCTCTCCCACTATCTTACATCTTGGTAATTACATGTGATCAAGAAAATTTCGATTGGAACCAAACTATGATCAAAACCCCAACTAAACCCCAAACCAGATACCATTTTGTTAGTCCCATTTAATCCCACCAAGGTCCAAAACCACCACCTAGCCCAAGATTCTTGAGTAATCTTTATCCTTCTTACAAGGTTATATCATGGTTGTCATGCCACCTCATGATTGTTCCAAATAGGGTCTGATTGCATGTAAAAAAGTCAACTGTCACACCCCCACCCACTCAGTCAGTAGCACCAATAAGACAAGCCTCACTTTAGCATTTTCCTCCTCCTTTTCATAAGCCACACTTACATACAAGGGCGATTCAAACACACACCATGTTAGCCTTTCCTTATACCTCATGCCCCTTTCATTTTGCTTCCTACTCTTAGCTTATTTCACCACTTTTCTAGGAACAAATCAAGAGAGATTTCTTGAAAGAAAACTGGGCAACTTTGTGTTCATTCCAAGCCTTTATAAGTTATTTCCAAGGTTTAATATTCTTGTATTGTATTTATTTTTTAGTCTAGTTTATTTGGGTGTGCATTGGTGAATCTTTCTTGGAGTTGTGATGGATGAAAGTTGGTGTTATTCCGTTATCACGTCACGAATGCCATACATCTAGTACATGTTATTCTATTACATATCATGTTATCTGTAACATATTTTATATGTCATCTATTACATGTTTATTTGTTAGTTGTATGATTGTTATGATCAGAATGTATGGTATGCCATGTTATTTTTAGTCATATGATTGTCATGGCATAATGATTTCTATAATTATAATGTTATGACATTAAATGTTATAGTGATGTTATGATTATCCTATTTATAGTACTATGCCATGCCATGTCATCATAAGTATCAATCATGAATATCTATCACATGTCATGATGCATAAGAGTTTGTCATGAAATATTTTGAGTCAAGCATGAAACATTTATCAAGCTAAATTGTATTACGGACAAGGTTTATAATTTGCCTAGTAATGCTTTGAAGGCATATGTGCAACCGGTTACTACAGTGAACGAGTAAAATCTACCATAATATAAAGAGTACTTAGTGTGTAGGCATGTGAACTACCTGGACTCATTTTCTTAGTTAGAATGCATGAATTCAGTTTACACGAGCAAGCATGTCATGTTCATGTCAAGTCATGTTATTTCCACATCAAGTCAAGTTGTTTTTAAGTCATGTTACAAGTGCACAAGTCAACATCATAAAGTATACATGTCATATTTACTTTTATGCATACTTATCTATACTGTTGGTAGCCTAAGATTTTATCTTTTTGATATTTTATAAATCTCATTATGGTAGTCCCAACTATCATTTCTTCCAGAATGGTAGACAATGTCTTAGGAAGCAAAAGGTTGAGGAGCCCTCGACTTGTCGACGTCGAATAGACCGAGGAGGAGCTTGGAGAGATGAGAAAAATGATTTTCCGATTATTGGATATTGTGTTAGAGCTAATAATGGAGATGTGCAAGCAGCTAGGTGTTTAGTTTAGATTTATGCTTATATGTGACTAATGAGTTACAACTCCAATGCTATGCTTGTTTTGTCATAAACTAGATGGAACCATGTTGTGATTTTGGTTATGTGAATATTTATGGAAATGTGTTTATGTTTTGGGAATTAGTATTCTGGTACATTAAGGTAGTGTTAAAAGAAAAAGAATTATCCATTGCGAATATTGTATATTGTTATATGCATACTAGGTCCATTGCATCCTTAATTGTCTTGTATTGAGGTATGCGACTAAGTGTTGCATATCCTAACATTTTAAGCTCCGTCAAACCCCCAAGCAGATTTTGGGGGGCACCACACTATTTAGCTATTGTTATGGATGCAATTATGATGTTTGTTATAAATTTCCTCTAGTACTTATGTGTTAGAATTATTAATGGCCTTTTATTTTTCTACTACAATTTAGCTATAAATGAAGCATGTGAGCACATACCTTTTTTTTATCACAAATGAGAGGGATGTGTAACTCGCGTGGTTAACATCTGAATGCCATGGCTTTCACTAAATCACAAGCGGAAGTAGGGCTACCTACCTAGGGCATCACAATAAAGGCATAAATGTCACTGAATGTAAATGCATGAGTAAATGGTATCAATTAGACCTTAAGAAATCATATGGAATGTATGTTTACATATGATTAAGACTTAATGTTAGAATTGACTATGAATGCTATTGCATGACTGAAACCTACGTTCTTATATATTTATAGTATGAACTAGTTTTTGCCGAGTATTTGACTCATTTTTTGCCTTAATGTGATTGTTGTAGGTAATAAGGTTTAAGGCTGCCATATAGAATTGAGCTTAAGGAGAAGAGGTAGAGACCTAGATCATGTATAGAAGTTTTATTTTATGACTTCGATAGTACAAATTTAAGAAATTTTTAATTAGACTTTTGGCGTACTTGCTTTTAATTTTATTTATGGTGCCTGATCTTGGCTTCCCTTCCATCTTATGATTTATTAATTTTTTTTATGAGATGTTTCTACTCTTAGTTCTGAAAGAATGCTTAATGTCGATGTGGACTTTGCGGATGGAGCGTAAGAAATTTACTAATGCATCGTCAAAAAGTTTAATGAGTTTGAAAGAAAAGGCTTAATTGTAAAAGGGCAGTGCTACAACCACCGATGTAGCACCCCCCTTCATTTGTACCGTTAGTGCAAAAACATTTTTTTTTTTTTTTAAATATATTTAAAAAAATTTTAAAAATATAAAATAGAAGAATATTATTAAATAATATTTATTTAATCACTATATATATATATATTTAAAGGAATGGTGTGCACCGTTAGCGGTGCACAAAGCATTTTCCATTGTAAAAATTGAAAAACTAAAGAAAAACATTCGAAAATTGAAACCAGATTAGCTTTTTTGCCGGTGAAAATCTAGAGATTGATTTTTCATTTTACAGGTATTTCTTTAAGAGAAATGATACCATTACTACTATTTTACAACTATTTTACAACTTTATTTAATATTTGATTTTTTTTAATTTTTAATTTTACTTAGTGATTAAGAATGTAAATATTAATAAAATTATATATATATTTGTTTTTTCTTAATGATTAAGAATGTTAAAAAAATACTTTAAAAAATAATTAAAAAAAAACTTAAATACACATAAGTTATAAAAAAAATAGTAAAATCCATTGTACGGATATCACTACTCTTTCTTTAAATTCAGATCGTCCCATTGTAATCTCCAAATAAATTGTCCTAGTATGCCAACCCTTTATTTATTCTAATATTCCTTTACCAAAAAGAAATAGAAATAATTGTGTAGTCAACTTCATATGATTTTATAAATGAATAAATCTATTCATAAGTCGGTTTAAACTCATACTCCACACATTGTTGACATGACAGACTCGATCCAATCGCCATATCATAGTTTTCACCTTGCACGGCTCATTTCCTTAATTCTCTTCATCTCTTTGAAACACATCTTCTCTTTTCATCTCATTGAACCCCCCAATCCTCTCCATCTCTTTGAAACAATCCTGATTCCCTTCATCTCTCTCTAACCCACCCTCCCCCCAAAAAAAAAACTTTAGTCTCTAGAAAATCCATCCCCAAATTCTCTCTCTTTGGAATCTTCTTCTTTTCGTCTCTTTAATCTTTTCAAATAACGTCACTTGGAGTTCAACTAAAAAACACCCACTTCAGCTCACTTCAAGCTTCAAATCTTCTTCTTCGATGAGCTCTAGGGATTTCGATAGCCACATAACACTTTAGCATCCAATGCCTTACTCCTAGTGAATTTTGATAATTTTCTATTCCACTCATTTTGAGATAAATATCGGTTTTGCCTTTAGTTTGGTTGTCAAGAAAGTGGAAGAAAATTGGATTCTTTAGATAGATATTATAAGTTTTGAGTCTGTTTGTGTTCTTCATATAATACGTTTTTTCATGTTCCTTTTTTGTTATATTTTCTTTTCGGTGAACAAAAGGTACCCACTTTCAAAATTTATGATCAATTCTTTCTTAATACAATTATTTTTCTTGGAAGATTGAATTGCTTAGTTTTCGAGAAAAAGAAACTGATTTTCCATTATTTTACTGATTCACTTCGATAATTCTCTCTTCTATTTTTTTAGTTTTCCTATTTTCTTTGGCTGTGACTATGGAAAAATTCACCAGATTTTGATGATTAAGATTAGTAATCAAATGTTTTAGAAGACTGCAAATTCAGATTTGGAGAGGAGAAATTGATTCGAAAGCAATAATTTCCCATGAGGGGGCCGGGGAAACTGATTTGGAGGAGGAGGGTGTGAGAGCGTGTTTTACTGTAGCAAAATAAAATAAAAAAGAAAATCCACCTCAGCACAGAGTGTGGTGTTGGAGAAATTCTAGGCCCATGTATAGAAGGACCCTTTGTAAATCTATAAAATGTATTAGTGGTTCATTTATCAGATGATTGCTAACAAGCATTCACTTTTATTGCTGCGTCTTTATATCAATTCATCCAAGTCTATGGACTCTTCCAAAAGAACCGTTCCTTCTTCATTTTCTTTTCCTTTTTAAGTTCATTTGGTGGACATAAAAGCCTCTTCTCACCCTTATAGAAAATAATATAGATTTCTTATGGCACCGTCCAATTCCTAAAGCCAGCCAATTAAGTTCTAGAATTTAATTGATCTTTCCTCTGCTTAGTGTGACCAGTTCTGCACAATACATCAGAAGCTTGTAAAGGGTCATAGTACAAATAAATAAAACATTTGCACATGAACTGATGAACAAAACACGCAGCCGATTGTTTTTCTTTCCCTTCCTAAAACTCACAAAATTATACAGCAAACGGATGCTCCTGCGTGGGAAGAAAGAGGAAGGTAATAAGAAGGGGAAAAGCTTCAAACCAGATGGGTTTAAAATGTATTTTCATACCAGCCATTCCCAGATCAACACGTAGGCATTTTCAAGTTAAAAAACGTGAGCCCATCTGCATCAAACGATCCCTCTTTTTGCTTGTCTCTCACCAAACCCCGAAGGCCTGTTTTTCTCTCTCTCCCTCTCCCTCTACCTCTCCCTCTTCCTTCCCTCCCCCATCCACCCTGAAAATGATGCCGAAACCCATCTTCCTTCTCCTTTCCTTTCCCTTTCCCTTCTCGTGTTTTTCTCGTCGGGGCACACCCCAACACAAAGTCTTCCCTTCAAGTTGAAGGATTTCGCCATTTTCACTTTCACTTTCTTTGTTTGCAAGTTCATTGTGATGTTGCAAGAAGTGATCGGATTGAAGAAAGTGTATATGACGAGTGAAATTGATGGCAGGAGTGAAAAACCCACCAGCAGCAAGCTAAGTTTGAAAGAGAAAAATACTCTAAATCTTTCATTTGGAACATGTTGATATTGATGGGTTTTTTCTTTTTATGCCACTGGGAGTAGTAAAACCAATTATGACATTCCTTTCAGAAAGACCATATGATAAAAAAATTAAAATAGAGTTCTTTTGTAATAAATGGCAGTAATCTTGTCCATGTATGTTCTCGACGGAAAATAGGGAACCCTTGTTTTGATTTCTAATCATTTTCTCTGAGTGCCCATAAATGGAAGCAACAGAAATCTTGGAGCCTTTTCAATTTATCTTAAACAACTTTCTTTTGTTCCTTTTCTTTTTGTGTCTGGGATTTGTTGATGGAGCTAAGGGCATTTTAGTGGTGGTTTTTCTAGGAAAAAATAGAGATTGTTCTTCCATCTTCGAAGCTCCAATCATCTCCCACCCAAAAACGCACCAGACAGCAAGCATTTTTCTTTGGTTGTCCCAGAGACTCGAACTGTGATAATTTGGTGCGGGTGAGTTCACATTCTTTAAGTTGGAAATGTCTGTCTATGTGTCGGTTTGAGAGTGGCCAGTGCAAAAACACATTTTAAACCCATCTGGCCCCAAGTTGCACTCAATAAGAAAATGCACTCACCTTCATAGCGACTTAGTTTTTATCGTATGATGGTGTCAGTACGAGGAACCAATGAATTTTTACTAATCCAATGAAAAAGCTCCATTGCAATACCTGCATATATCAAATCAAGCAGATGATTATGTTATAATTTAGATTTAAGATAGCTTGTATATGAATTCCAACAGACCAATTTTGATAATCAAAGATTGTGTGCTTTAGAACTGTTGTAACACTTGGGTTCCTAATCAGGGTTTAGAATTTTGTTTTATTATTTGTATTATTATTATTAGTATTTTATTATTTTAAAAAATCTGATTACTTTAAATTGTGATTTTATTTTAGTGGAATTCTTCCACTCCCTACACGCCCATATATCCCTCGGTTTGATTTCCTAGTTTGCTTGATTTCCTAGTTTTAATAATTCCCATATTGGTAACCAACGGATTTGAGTTCCAAAAACCCTCTTATAAATCTTCTCTTTCATCCACAAAATTCCTCCCTCACACAGGCAAGCCCTCGCAGACCCCATCACATAGTGAAACCGATTTCCCTATACAGATAGCCCAAGACACCGTTTTTCCTCAACAAGAGATACCCACCTAGCCAGAAACCATCATAGAACCAACCTCGGAGGACAATGATGGTAAGTCTTCCTTCCCTTCACGATGTCATTGATCATTTGTTGATCCTCTGGTATATTTCCCTACTGGCAGTAACACATTTTGTCTGGGTTTTGCATCACCCACCGTCACCCGCCGCAGAGTGAACCGGAAAACACCCAGACTGCTGAGAACTCGCTAACCAAGCAACCCCCAGCCACCTTGTGCTATTCCGAGCCCTGCCGAGATCTCCTCTTCTCGTCAATTTCTTCGTTTAATATTCCTCTCTCTCTCACACACTCTGAACTTTGCCACCATGTACGGAGGAGGTCGTAGCGCCGCCGTGATTCTCGCCAAGCCACATGAGTTCCCCCGTCATCCAACTCTCTTATTTAGTGTCGCATGGCCTCTCCCAATAAAGGATTGCCATGTATGCTGCACATCTTATTTTCTATGTGATCGCCTGACCTAAGCTTTTCCCCTGATAGACCCCTGATCTACAGTTCCCCCCTCTCGCCAGCATTTGACCATTAACCTAAAAAAAGTTCCCTAGGGGCCGCTGTGGGTGAGTCAAAAGGTTTCCCCTTAACTTCTCCCCTCTCAACAGCATTCAAACTCGTCAGAGAAATTTCAACCGCCAAAATTAGCTCAAAGAAACTGTCAAAGCTTCATGATTGTGTGCAAAGATTGGAAGATGAACGAAGCAAGATTGGTTTCAAATGCGAGCTTCCTCTCTGTATGCATCTTTTAAACGATGTTGGACTCCTCTCTCTCTGTGTTTCGTTTTTCTAAAAAATATTTTGGGAGGTTTAGTTAATATTTATTGAACTTTGGTGGTGGTATGAAGTTATTGGGAGATTGAATGAAGCAGCAATGCATTGTATGGAAAGCGATACCGATGACAAGAAGAATTGAAGGACCAATCTCGGTGCTCACTTCAAGAATAGTTTATGCAGAGAAAGAACACTCCAAGAAATGAACTTATTTCCTTTTTTTGTAATAATTAGACTTCTATTATTGCTTTTTAGTTCTTTCAATTTTTCATTAGTTCTACTTCGTGTATTCTTTTACTTATTTTTTGACAAAGGGTTTTTAGTTCTCAGGATTGGCCCCGGTAGACAAGATGAGCAGTTGGAAATATTTAGAGATGTAATTTACAGCAAGGAGACGAAAGAGACCTGTCAGCTTAGAATCGCGATGGTGAGCACAATTTCTCGGCTTCACATCGCCATGGTGAGCACAATTTCGAAAGGAAGGGGCTGGCCTAGATTTGTGATTGTGTGTGGGTGCAGCTACCTTCTATTTTGTGTGATGTTTGATGTGGCAACTAATAATATGAGGGCTGCTTCTCTAGGAAAACCATTCTAAGTGGTTCTGTTTCAGAAAACCATTATATTATTCTTTACATGGGCTTGGTTTTTAGTTGAATAAATATACTAACCCATAGACTTGATTTTACCAAAAATATTTCAGGTAATTAAAAATATATTTCCTACTAAACTATAATTGAAGGTTAGAATATGTTATTAGTTATTAAATTATTATATATTATGGGTTTTAAATAATAGTAGTACTAATTAATTTCAGTAGATGTCAGAATAATTATTAAATTAAATTCCAGGGTGTATTTAATTTAATAATTAAATTCCATGGTGTATTTAATTTCAGTACGTCAGAATAATTACGACACGCTTTCCTAGAAATTTTTGTAATGTTTAGTATCTCATATAGACGATGAGCTACGAAGTAAAATTCAGGAAGCTAGAAAGGGATTTCCTGTGGAGTGGTGTGGGGGATGAATTCAAATTCCACTTAGTAATTTGGTCAACGGTGTGTACTCCAATTTGGGGAGGCTCAGAGAGGGTGGTGCTCGAATGATGTACAAGGCACTTATGGAATAGGGCTGTGAAAATATATTAGGAGTCATTGAGAGACATTTCGAGGGTATGATCATTTTGTGGTATGTGATGGTTCTTGAGTCAGCTTTTGGCATGATAAATGGTGTGGTAACCTTAGCCTACAAGACACTTTCCCTGCTATTTTTGAACTTGCAAGAAAAAAACATGCAACAATTGTCGAGCTTATGGTCCTTTCAAATGGTTCTCCTCGCTGGAATATTGAGTTCAATAGGACAGCCCAAGATTGAGAGGTGGAGATTATCTTAGAGTTCTTTGTAACACTATATTCAGTAAGTATAGCGGGGGGTAACGGAGATAAGATGCTCTAAAGTCATTCTATGAAAGGCAACTTCACTGTTAGTTCATACAACAAAGTTCTAACTAACCTTGGTTTCTCCTTGATCTTGTGGAAGAGTATATGGCGGACGAAAGCTCCTTCAAAAGCGGCTTTTTTTGTTTGGACAACAGACCTGAACAAAATTCTTATTACAGATAATCTAAGGAAGCGCCGGGTAATTATAATGAAATGGTGTTGCATGTACAAGAAGCATGGGGAATCAGTAAATCATTTACTTCTCCATTGTGAGGTGGTCAAGATCTTGTGGAATGATTTCTTCAGGAGGACCGGGTCATACCTCTTAGGTTGGTTGATTTTCTCGCAAGCTGGAGAGGCATTAAGGGTAACTCACAGGTGGCAATCATTTGGCATATGGTTCTTATTTGTATGTGTTGGTGCATCTTGAGAGAGAGGAACGCAAGAAGCTTTAAAGATTGTGAGAGAACAATGGATGAATTAAAACTTTTCTTCTACAAGTCTTTGCTTCTTTGGGTAGGAAATGTTGTTTGTAACAGACTTAACATCCATGATTTTCTCCTCTCGATTGTAAACCCTAACTAGGCGCTTCTCATGTATACTACCTATGTACCTAGAATTGGCCTATTTCTATTAATAAAACTTCTATGATTACCTATACCCCCCCCCCTAAAAAAAAAAAAGAAGCAGTGCAACAAAATAAGTAGCATGATCATAACCTTCATGTGTGTAGTAATTATTCTATTCTACTTGGAAAAGTGTTGTTCACCTATGCTATGTACAAGGTTAGCACCTCTTTACAAACCCTAGATAAATTCTGATAAGATGCTTGTGATGCAATTACAAATGCTATGCTGAATGGCATGTCCACTATTTATGTTATGGAATGCTAATGTTATGTTATGTTATGCTATGCTATCTAACACTTATATCATGTTATGTATTTTATGTTATGATTATGTAATATTCATGTTCATGTTAAGATGCCATGATCAATGCTATGCTATGCACTTAAGACAGACGCCATGAAAGTCATAAAGTAAAGATGTTTATATGAATTATGATAAGACAAGTAAGAAGCCATAGAAATGATAAGTAAGCTTTAAGATTGGCCTTATGTTATAGGTGGATGTGCAATCACAGACTTAAACGTGATCCACCATAAGCATGCTATGATCTATATGGTGACACAGAATTAAGCATGCTTCACCATGTGCTACGCTATGATGTATGCGGTGACATGGACATAAGCATGCTTAACCATATGCTATGTTATGATTTATGCATTGTCACAGACCTAAACGTGATCCACCATAAGCATGCTATGATGTATATAGTAACACGGAACTAAGCATTCTTCACCATGTGCTATGCTATGATGTATGCGGTGACACGACATAAGCATGCTTAACCATATGCTATGTTATGATTTATGTAGTGTCACACTTAAGCGTAATTCACCATATGTATGTTATGATTATGCAATGCCACGGAGCTAAATGTGGTTAACAATATGATTTATGCGATCAACGACAATTGTACCAATGCACGTATGTTATGACGGCCACTAAGGAAGTGAAAGACAAAACGAATTAAGTCATGCATAAATAATATGAAATGCATGGAGTCAATTATTCATGCATCCATGTTACATTTACTGTCATGATTATGTTTAATTCCATCTATGATACTAATGAATGATCTATATACTATGTATATGTATAACTATGCATGAAGTGTTCAAAATCAAGCCTAGTATCACTTTTAAAAAAATCAAGAGCTTTAAGCTACCTTGAAGGTAGAGATAGAGCAAATCAAATTGTTTTAAACTCTAAAAACAATAGTTTTTTTGTCTTGTTTTGCTTTTCTTCTCTCTTCTGATCTTAACTTCAAGTTAGCATGACATTGCTGTTTACTAACAAAAGAAAACTAGGAAAAAACTTGGGAGAGAGAAAAACCTACGGAGACATAGCAGAGAGAAACACACCCAAACAACATTGCCACCCTCAACCACCCTAGATCGTTGTGTGACACCTCACCACCAGCACAAATGAGGTCGACGGCCCCAACGACTTTGCCGAGGGCCATCTTGCATAGGTCCTCCCTCCGGCAACCTAGTTTTTCAAAAGATTAGATCTCTTATCATTTCCCGAAGGCGACGTCAACCTCAAACCTATGCTCCTACCACCTCCACCGCCACAAACGACCGATGGGCTCCAACAACTCCATTAAGGGCCCTCCAACATCAGTCCTCCTCCAGCAACCGAATTTTTTTTTATCAACTTTTCAGTTTCACCAGTGCCTATCTAGTGTACCATTTCTGATCTTCTTTTTATTGGGATTTTCTAATCCTTTTTGGTGTACCTTTTCTGGTCTTTTATGATCTTACACATTGGTTTTTCCTAGGTTGAGAGGATCTACTTTCGTTGAGATTATCTGCTTTTTATTCTGATTTGGTTTTTACCTGGGATGATCATGTGACTTGGGATCAGTAGATGACAATATGCGACATGGATTCTTCTCATATGGAAAGTGAGAGATGGTTAAAGGTGGAATCGAAAACTTTCATTTTTACAAAAGGAGGAAATAGTTTTCACATCTCTAAACAAAGTAAAATGATGGTTAAGTTCATGTGTTTAGGTGGGACGGCAACTTCGTGGGTTGCTAAGGGGATAGAGGATTGTTTAGAGCTCAACTGTCATGAAGGATTCTTCAAGGGGCTAAGGATGGGTACCGGTGTCCTCATCATTCAACATCATATTAATGCAATGGGCAATTTTCTTCAACTCTCAGCATTACGAAATGGGAGGAAAGGTAGGTTTGTGATTCCGGAAGGCGCAAATGGTATTGGATGGAAAGGTCTTTTGCAGTTGATTTGAAGCGTTGCTAGGTCCAAAGCCGCTATTCCGAAAAATGCAGAGGGGAGTTTGTTGATGGAAATACAATGGGAAGGCTAACCTCATTGAAAGGTGCTTTGTACGCTTCGGTGTTGAGGTCACTAGCGGGCAATCCAACCGAGAATAGCTCCACGAAGAAAGGAAAGGGTAAGGTACCTATAGGAGACAGAGAAAAAAGTAGTCAAGTGACATTAAGAGAAGTGGAAGGGATCATGTGGGTTGTCAGAGCTCAATTGGTAGGAGTTATGGAGTATGTGAGTGATCTCATGAATAAAGTAGATAAGGGATTGGACCTAATCATGGGTTTGGGTGGTGGGTTGAAAATAGACAAGGGAGCGAGGGTAGATCCTGCGAGTTTAAAGACCTCAAGTGCGCCGGAAAAGGCATTGCGAAGCTCTCACAGGGTTCACTTTTAGTTGAAGATGGGAGTTCTTCTAGGATCAAGTACTTTGGAAGAATCTGATGAGCCTCTTTTAGAAGATGCAATGGAATAATAGAAGGTAGTGTTTTTCCTACCTTCTCTATGCCTGAGGAAGCAGTAGGGCCAGACAAAGTGGTTTGTCAAGGAGTGGATTACATTCAATCAATGACCTCATTGATAAAGGGAAGGAACCTTTAATGGTGACAAGAACGATAAGTAGCAACCATATAGATGTTGAGGAGGTTCAAGATTTGAATGCAGGAAATGGCAAGGAGAAAATTATGGATTGTCGTTGGTGCCTTGTGAGGAAGAATGTCTAGGGAGTGCAATTGGGTAGTGTGACTGGGGATAATGTAGTTTTCCTGATTTCTCTTCCTCAAATAAACAATATAGCAAGTTCACCATCGGATTGGGTTTTGCATTAGATTACTTTGATTCAGCATATTGTGTGTCTCACATAGAGGATGTGAAGACCAATTTAAAGCACTATTCACTGCGATTGAGACAAGCCACTCACGTGATACCAAATCAAACTTTAAGAGAAGCAAGGAGTTAAAGTATCTTTCTTACACAATCAACTACGACCCTAAAGGCAGTAGCTCAAGTCGAGGAAAGACTAAAGGAAAAGCATTATGAAGATGTTCTCGTAGCGGGAGTTTCAGGTGAAGTATTAGTCTTATGGAAAACGAGTTGGGGTTGGGAATGTGTGTTTTATTCCAACTCGGGCTTGATGCATTTTGGGTAGTTTTTCATGGGTTTTTCAATTCATTAGGAACTTGCTCTTATGGGCTAGGTGTTTTCTTATATATATCCAGTGTAGTTGATTACTCCTATTGATATATATATATATATATATGATACTTTTACTTATCAAAACAAGTTAAGCCTAATATTAAGCTAAGTTAACTTTTCAGTATGATGTGCTATTAATGAGTCTTCAACTCATTGTTTCTCTGTTTTTATGTTTTAATGCCACAAATGATGATTGTTGATACAGAACAGGAGTGCCAGGAGTATATTATTCTTCCAGAGACTTAGACCTTGCATAAGTGTTAGTAACACAACGGTTTAGTTATGCTTAGCTATGCCCCCCTTTGTACAATCATATGATGAAATATCATATGATCACCTTTATACTTACTTACATAGGTTATAAAAAAATACCAATAAAATAACCAATAGAAGCGAAATGTAAAAAAATGAATCCCGATATCCATTGAAAGAATCAAATCAATGAAGGAAAAAAAGAGTATAGGCCTTTAAAAATTATTAAAATTAATAACAAGAAAATCACATAATCTTTTTTTAGTATTCCGAAGAAGTAATTGATTGAGCAGTTCAAGTGTTTTTATCACGTAGGACTAGTTTATGTTATGTTTACGTTTTAGTTTTTATTATGAAACTCTATTATGATAAGTAGTTTTATAATTCAATAAATCATTTATGGTGTTGATCTTTTTACCGGTCATTATGCTACGAATGAACATAACATGCCGTACCTACGGGAAAGGGTATTACAACTGTAATCTAGTAACCAGTCATGAATTCATCGATGAAAGATACTTTTTTAACACGAATATCTTGCCCCAAATATAAAAGTTACGAAAATCATCACTAATGAATTTTCTTCAAAGAAAACATTTTCCTTCTTTTGTAGAAAAAATCTGTCCAACCTAATAATTTGAGACTTGTGAGTATTTAGGTCAATTGAAAGAGGTTATCTTTTTTCCTTTCTTTTTTTCTTTTCTCGTATTGGTCGTTACAACATTGAAAGAAATTGATACAAGGGGAAGCATAAAATAAAAACAGGGTACCTGTTGCTGAACTTCTCAACAGCATCAGAGGCATAAAGGACTGTTTCGTTTGCTTTCTCTAGAACCATGTAAAGCTCCTTCCCTTTTGTAATCCGAGCAATAACCCAAGCATTGTTTTTTGCTCTAATGCATAATTCTAAATCTTTCTCCTGACCTGCATTATCCCATGCCATTTGACCTTTTTCCAAATCAACCTCTTCTCTAACCATACTTAAAGCAAGCAAAGATTCCTGTGACAGTATAACACTTGAATTAAACAGCTTGCTTGGGGTTTCAAATCATCTCACAACAATCAGCTGACAAGTCATCATCATAATTATTGTCATCAAGTTGCAGGAAACTGAACCAACATTCAACCTCATTCACAAAGCAAAATGTTTGAATAATACACAAAACTAGAGTTTGAGTTTAACCCAGATAAAATTGCGTAATATTTATTTTTATACAGAATCTCCTATTTTTCAAGAGCAACTATGCAATCAAAAAATGCAACTGAATGGTAAGACTAGTCCAGGCATCAACTCTTGCTGTCTAAAGCTCATACTGGGGACCACAAGTTCAGGCCCTAGGCAACAGTAGTAAACCTAGCCAGTAAGGCACAGGCCTCTCAATCCAGGATCCACGACAGATCCTGGATTGAGTTAGCAGACACACCCAGATCCTATATGCCAACCTGTAGGGTGTAGGGGCAGGGATGAAACCACACCATGTTTGGGTCACGGGTGGGGATGGGTATCAGCCCTAATTTCACTAATGAGACTTGATTTGAAGGTTTTCTCATCGGAACAATACATCCCATTAGAACTGTTTCATCTCCACCTAAGCTAACTCCAAGGATGAATTGATACAATAGAGTGGTTTCATCCCAATCCAATAGCGATAAAAGAAATAGAACAAATATAGGTAAATTTGTCACCCTTCCCAGCATTAGAAAACACTTGCAACAAATATATGGAAAAGAAAACATAGAACTCATGTTATATACAAGCAAGTAAGCATGCTGTCACCAAACAAAACAATGCTAGGATGCTTTACCTTTGTTAGGGTTGTAACCTTTCCTGGTGGAGAAGCTCTGGATACATTTCTGTCAACATCTACAAGTAAATATCGATACCCACTAACATGATAAGCATTCTCACCACCCCATCCCTTTGAAAGTTTCTCTTCAACTTTTAGCATCTTCAGTGATGCCTGAAGCAAGATAGAGTACAAGAATCAGCCAGTAGATACACATGCTTCTTGACTCTGGATACAATATGTCGGTTAACCGATTTTTCAGTCTAACCTGATAGAAAATTGGCCCAACATAGTATATTGAGCCCCTCGACAAACAAAACATATATCCCCGCCCCCCCTCTTTTAATGAAAAATGTAAAGCGGGAATGCTGAACCAAATGAGCATAAGACTAAATAATCAAATATATATTAAAAAAACAATATAATTAACATTGAGCAGGAGCTCCAGAATGAACATCTAACATCAAACTAATGAGAAAGGTCATTTATTCCAACTGAAGTATTAGTAGGAAATGCATCCTTTATTTTGTCCTCGCAGCATGTACTGACCTAATTATTAATTCTTACTCCATGGGAAAAGCAGAAGACTAACAAGGAAGAAATACTAATGACTAATGCTAACATGCAAGTTGGCACGCCAGGTAGAGCTATCGCCTGCAGGCAAAGGAGATGCATTTCTGGTACTGGAATTCATAATCCTTTCAACCGTCATATTTTCATCATCCCTTGATGGAGCATGAAATGATTAGAGAACTATTTATTATTTCTTACTTATCTACAAATCATTTAATGCCACATTGGGGAATGATAACAGGATGATGAATATCATTTTCACTATAGGTATGCAGTGCAACCCATACTTCAGTCTTGCCTTTCCATGGCTACCTTTCTAGGATGTTTCAGTGAAGTATTATCAGGAGACGAGAAGAAAATTCGGAAAACAAAGAGCTTGATGCTTTCACTTCTCAAAACAAACACTCATTTTGAAAAGGCACAACTCCATGATCGGTTTCACATTTTTCATATCTTTATCCCCTCCTATTTTCTGCCATATACTCAGTTATTTTCTCAATTGTGTCAATATATATGCTTTGGTCATACTCCCAAAACTATGATCAGAAGCCTCTGAGGAAGTGACAAACATTTAAATTCACTGTCAAGAGTTAACAGCCATGCTCCTTCTAGAAATATGCCAATTCTCAATGCAGTGCATCTACATCACACAGCTGGGTAATTCAGAATCATTCGTTCTTTGAGCCTGCATTAAAATGCTTAACATGCTTGCTTGATTATTCATAATGCCATATAAGCAAGTAAACTAATGAGATGATTGGATATATATCATTGGATGTTACTAAATCCCCTAGAATAGCCCTAATAGATAAGAGAAGGATGAATGTGATTGTTTGCACTTGCTCACCTGCCCTATATAAACAAACAAAGGCCCAAAAGTCCAAGGTATAAAAGAAGAGGCTAAGGCTCTAAAACGGACACAGGAAATATTCTCACCAAACAAATTAAATATGTTTCAACAACAATATGGGATACTTAAATATAGACGAATCAGTCAGAGGTTAATGACCCCAATAAGTTAGGGCAGTCATCAAGGTTATGAAACTGTTTAAAAAAACCATAAAACACGAATCAAAATAGAGATAAAATTGTAATAATCAGAACAGATATGGGACTAACATTTTCAAGAACTTGCTGCTTCACCAAAGAAACAAGTTGCTCCCCATTAAGAATGGAGGCAACAGGAACGACAAGGATTAAGGTAAGGCTTCTAAACTGGTAAGCACATAGATACATTCTCTCCCCTGTATGTTGGAGCCAAATGGTTGGGGTTGCAGAAGTTGAACTACCAGCCTCTGCACTCCATATGTCAGTGACAAGAAAACCATCCTTGGCTTTGGACCACCTGTCTTGCTTTAAGGGCCTCACAACATGATAGTTGTCATCTCCACCAGGGGAGGTATCCGATAAACAATAATATTGGTCTGGAACAGAAGCTGAGTGGGCCAATGTATAGCCAGCAGTAACAGAAGATCCCGTAGTTCCTTTGCGTAAATAGGACCAAGAACTTACCCCAGAGGAAAGTGCGTGTGGTGTCAACCTTTTAACAGCATACGTAAACAAGTTTATGGTGTCAACCTGACAAAATAGTCAATAATGAAGGATAGAGCGAGAAATAAAATCCCTTCACCAAAATCTCCAGCAGAATTATGTTGACAGGAATTGGTTAGTGATCATCCTGTCAATGTTATGATTAAAAAATATAGTATGTAATATGGGTATTATAAAAGCATCAATATCAAATAGGACTTGAATATACATACAGGAGAAAGTGTAGTAGACACTAGCAGGTCCTGAAATAAAATCAGCGAGTAGCATGGTGAGCTTCCAGCACAAGATTCTAGCAGCCTGACAAGTGACTGCAAAACAAGATATAATTGTTACAAATAGGAGAACACAAAATTGCAAGAAATTCAATTTATAAAATTTTCATTTCACCATCACATTAACTTGAATCCATTAAATATTACAAAAAAAAAAACCCGTTGAATACATAAGGCCCTTTTTTAGGAAGATTTTGGTTGGTAGTTTATAGCTATAATGGATTAAACAAAGATTTGAATGCAAATCTAAAGAGAACCAAAAAAAATGATACATGAGATCAGCAAAAAATAATGTATATTTCACCTTAATTAAGATATGCTAGCTTCAGTTTATTTTTCCAGGTAAATGAAGGCTCAATCTTAGCACGTTGTAGTCTGTCACTCCTATAAATGGTTTTAAGAAAATGATAGTCTTTAAAGAATATATATATATATATATATATATATATGATAAGTAATCATCTTCAAAGAATATATATTAAACCAGAAGAATGGAATCTAGAGCATTTTAAGTAGCAGAACAAATTTTGAGTACATTCACATTCAATGATTTTGTTGTGACATTGTTTTTCTGTAAATTATGGAAAGATGAGTGAACTAAAATCTAGATTTTAGGGTCTTAGACTTGTGATTTTTTCATGTCACAAACTAGCTGCCGTGTAATTGTGGTTTTCTGTTTTGCATGGAAAAATTTAAAAATTAGATTATTGTTCATTGAACATGTTATGATTTTTTTGAGACGTTTGTGTAAATTGTAGAAGTAGAGTGAACTAAAATCTAGATTTTAGAGTACCTGTAATGTTTGCCATGTTGAAACTAGCTATTTTGTCGTTGTGGTTTTCTGTTTTGTTTGTTTAGCCGCTCCTTTTTCAGACAGTATCTATAGCTCATATTTTGAAAGGTACAACTTTCATGAGGCTATAAACCCCCACTGTTTTGTTTGTGTTTTGTAATTATTTTTGTCTTTCACGTATTAGATGGATTCTTCATTAACTAAAATTGATGTTGACTCAAATGAACCAATCATAGACTTGGAAGATGAAGACCCTAGAGTGCCCTTACTTATAGAACTTGTCCACTTCCTAAGAAACAGAATGGGAAGGATCCATCATTTGGGGCCATTTTAAGAAGGTGGAGGGTTGTCCTATGGATGAGCTTAAAGCTAAGTGTAACAATTGTGAAAAGATGTACACTTGCCACTCAGAAAGGAACAAAACTTCAACTATGCAAAACCATTTGCTTGCATGTCCCAAAGATCCTCATAAACGTGGGCCTTTGGATGGGGTACAAAAAACATCAACCCCTAGGGGTTGGCTCAAGTGGTAAAGGCTTTATTCTTGTTAGTATGCTCCCTCCATACCTAAAGTTTGAATCCTCTTAAGAGCAAACAATTCCTAAGGGTCATCGGATTAAGGGAACTTCAATTATCTGAAGTGCACTTATAAGAAACTTCTTGTCGAGAGCCTGTGCACCTCTAGGATTAGTAAGGGTTTTATTCTCTGAGGGTTTAAGGAGGTGTGTTGGTTTATTGAACCTCGGATTAAAGTGCCATATCATGTCATGGTTGTAAGAGATTGCATGAATTTGTTTCCATTGGAGAAGGGAAACTCAAAAAATTGTTTAAAGATGGTGGCATGAGGATTTCACTGACTGCCGATACATGGATATTGGTACAAATCTTAGTTATGTATCTAACCGCATATATCATTGATACGGATTGAAAATTGCACAAAAAAATCCTTAGTTTTCTTTTAATTCTTAGGGGAGGTTTGGATAGTGAGTTCAGATAGAAGTTGAAAATTGAATAAAATATCATTAGAATATTATTTTTTTAATATTATTTTATTTTAAAATTTGAAAATTTTGAAAAAGTTGAATTATTTATTATATTTTATGTGAGAATTTGAAAATTTTGTAATGTGTGTGTGAAAACCACATCCTGTAAAGGTAGGAACTCCCCACGTACGAGACTAAGAGACACATCGTCCTAAACACAAGGTAAAATCTTGTCAAACGGGCAAGGAAACAAACGCATCAGGCAGGCAATACTCAGACAAGCATGCCCTAGGAGGGCAAAGGATCAGGAAAAGAGTGACTAATGAATGAAGTGCCCTTTTTGGTAGGCAAAGGTAACGTGACGAAAAGGATTCGAGTCCTATATCAGGTGAGTAAAAGATGGGATAGGTGATGTGTAAGGCGAGCAAATTTGAAAGCAAATGGAGGTATTCGGGTGAGTAACGATGCAGGCAAAACATAGGAATGCAACGGGGAAGCAACATGTAGCACAAATGCATTTCGTATGAGCAATGGACAACGAGGTAAAAAAATGGGTGCCTTGGAAATAACATGGGAGTGCTCAAAGAGTGGTAGGTAACCTCGAAAATAGATCGTACTCAAATGACAACATTTCTAGAAGGAACATGCGCAGGAAAGAATAATCAAGGGCTCAAATACACCAACCAGACACAGGAGCCTTCCACCATCTAACGACGTTCACAAGTAGCAAACTGTACTCCTCGTCTCTTTGGTTGAAACTCTAAGACCACAAAGCATGTCCTTTTCATCACTAACACCCCCTCCATCCAACTTACACCTGGGTAGAGGTGGACTCATTGATTTACCAACCGACCTACGTGGGTCGTGGAGAACTGTGAGACTCGTGATAGGCTAAATGCTCGGTGTCATGCCTCGGTGAACTCTTCCTTCAAACTTTGGGATCTCTCTCTCTCTCGCTCTAAACCTCGAGTGTAGGCAAAAAATCTAACTTTGATGGGAACACTCGCACTCTCAAATTTTAGACTTCAGAATCTACAACGAACCAAGTGAGACCTGCTCATCAACACACATTTTAGTGAAAACTCACTACAAAGGTAGGTCCTTTCCTACGACAACACTAAAAATGTCAGATAATGACTGTTAATACACTAGGTTACAATCTATTGCATCTTGTCCCCCATACTTTCATGTTTTTGTTTTCCGCATACATGATACTCTAGTATGATTTACTGGATTTATTGTTAAAGGGTTGATATTATTTGGAAAAATGTCCCAAATTTCCTGTTCTAATATGTTTTTGTTGGGTGGGTGAGTGGCAAGAACCCAAGCTGAGATGGGGAAATTTCTCGATGTAACTTATTTAATTATTCGGGAGAATCAAAGAATTAAGTGATCTCCCCTGGGTTGTTGTCGGCAACAAGCTCAAATGAGATGATAATGCTCTCGAGTCAAATCCATCGCCTCTTGGCTTGCGAAAGCCAGAGGATACCATGGTCGAGTACGAGACGCTAAGTGTTGGTCAATACGAAATCGTACACACAATCATTACCCGCGATGCAGCGAAAGGAGCCAAGGTATGCATACCGCCATATGATAGGGGAGACTATAGCGCACTCGTTAATAAATGGAGTTGGTTGGTAAGATGGATTTCATGTTGTTGAATTGGATTTGGAGTCGAGTGTTGATGGTTTTCATGTTGCTGATTATGCGATGCTTTGGGGATTGGGTGCTTGGAAATTATTATGGTGAATTATGTTTATTATATTTGCACGGAGGTTGCTGCCTCGATATGTATGTTCTTTCTTTTGTTTTACTTGAAATTCATTATTTCATATCCATCACCATATCTTACAATTTATAGCTGCTGTTATGGGTTATAACTTACTGATATTTCCTTGAAATCTCACATCTCACTACGGCTGCACTTTTGGTAACCCTATGTTTTGATGCAACTCTAGGAAATGAGGCAGGATATGAGGAGGAGGAGCCAGTGCAACTTGAGGAATAGCTTCGAGTGTCTATCCTCATTAAGATATTGAGATTTGTAATATTTTATTTGATTTGGGCAATGAACAAGTTTGTAGTTTGTAATATTATAACATTCTTTTTAGTTATCAAAAAAAACATTTTAATATTTTAAAATGGTAGATGTGACTTATGGATATTATTATTGTTTGGCAAGTTAAGTATCTCTGGTACTCATAATTCTAAATATGACATCTATCTTAACATTTTCCCATTGCAATTAATTTAATTTATATACGTATGATGGGCATACAAGCACACAATGTTTCGTGGTCATTTGAATGCAAGGGGTTTTTGCCCATGCGGCAAGCAACCCGACATCGTGGCCTTCTGCCAAATCCTATTAGATGTTGTACTCTTGTTTTGAACTTTATTGTGAATGAGGATTTGAGGGGGAGTAACGATGTCATCACAATGGTTCGAAACGGGGGTAGATACATTCATTCCTCTCATGCAAGATTAGAGAAAATTGATTGTAAGAAAATACTGTCTCTTGACATACCAAATCGATGGAATTCAACATACATGATGTTAGAGGTAGCTAAGAAGTTTAATAAGGCTTTCAGACAGATGGAGAGTAAAAATTATAATTTCCTCTCTCACTTTGTTGATGGACACACTAGGACTCCTAGAAAGAAGTGGGAGAAAGTGAGTACTTGTAAGCTTTTTAAAAATGTTTTATGATGGCACTAGGAGATTTTCTAGGTTTGTGTATGTCACGACCAACACCAGTTTTCAGATTTGTCAACTCCAAAAGTTGATTCGGCTGAACCAGAATGATAATCACAGTTTGATGAGCATGGCCACAAGCATGAGAAGGAAATATGATAAATATTGGGGGTCATTATATAGGTTGAGTTTGTTGATGTTGATTGCAGTTGTGCTTGATCCACATGACAAGTTCGGGCTTCTTAGTTTCCAGTTGAAAAAATTCATGATAAGACTCGGGTTGAAGAGTTGGTGTCAAGTGTTAGATAGCTATTAGTGGATTTGTATGGGAAGTATAATGCGACATTCAGTTCCACCATGACTACTTGAGAACATTAGTCTCCTCCGACATCTACAATCATAGATTATGGTAATGGCAATGCTAAGACATTATGGTAAGATGAGCGTGATCAAGCATCATCCACCTTAGGATCTATTGTTGCCAAAACAAAGGTGGATCAGTATTATCAGATGGTTGTGAGGCTTGAACCCCTTCTTTTGACTTGCTGATTTTGTGAGAAGTTAATAAGGCTAACTATCCTATACTTGTGAGGATTGTAAGTATAGGATAATCGAGACATCTGTTGACTCCAATTGATAATCGAGAGTCCAAGATAACGTGGAGAGCTTTTTGGTGGAATCGGGTATTATTTTGAAATTCATTCAATATTCATTTGTTTTATAATTTAATTTTTGTAGTTTTCATCATCAAAAGCCACTAATATTTGACATTTTATTCTTATCTATGTTTCTATAGAAAGTTGAATGCAGAATCATATGTCATAATCATTGAAGATTAAAGCATCAAGAGTGAATAATCAAGAATATTTATTTATCTTATGTTTTTTAATTGTAAAACTTTTATTTAGTAATATTTCTATGGTGCATTGGTGTTTAAGACAATTTGGTTTGTATTTGTAATGTGTATTAGACATCTAGTGGAGTTGTTTTTACATTTTTTTTTTTGTCACCTAGTATGTACTTATTATTTTTAATTTGTTATTTTTTGTTAACCCAACATTAAAAGTATAGTTAAAATATTAAACACGGCTTTTTTTATGACAAGGGAACCACCACATGACAAAGCCCTTAGGACTCACCCATGGAATCTAAACCAGCTGAGAGACTAGCACAGAAACCCACTGCCATGGGATCAAACTGTGATTTAAGTGGGAGGCCATGGCGGTGGGTTTCTGGCCACCCTTACAAGTCCGCCCTTACCACATGATGGTAAAAAATTAATCTAGACATAGAAGCTCTCCACATTACCCACAGTTCGGTTTTCGGGCCTACCTCTCATTAGGAAATATTGATGTGATTCTATTCAATCAGAAATTATAACTGATCACAAAACCCACTACTGCAAATCAGAACCCTCTTGTCCAACAAAGCACCCATATTTGATGATGAACACTCGTATCACAATCATTCAACCACTGACAAAAATCTGCCTTAAAAACAGGTCAAACAAATGAACATCTAAATAAAGCTAGGCGACCCACATGGCAGAAAACAAATATTCATAAGAGAGAGAGAGACAGAGAGGCCAAGAGAGAGACAGAGAGAGAAAGAGACACGGAAAGAGAGTATTAGAGCATTCCCAATGGGTTATGCATTCTGCATCTATATGTAACATAACTACGCAATCCTCAAAAAACTGTCTCCATCAGATTATGCAAAGGAAATGCAAATGCATTTTCTATTACAGTACCAATACCAATGTAGATTGACACTATTCATCAATGCATAATTGTTTCTCATAAATTTATCTCTCTACCTCTCTTTTCTTCTTCTTCTTCCTTTCATCCATATATCTCTGCCATTTATCTCTCTCTATACTGTCATTTGTTTATATCTTCAATGAAATAGGGGGAAATTTGGATAAGCTGTTGGATGGTATTCTAGAAAAATGGTTGGTTAAAATAGAAAAGAGAGGTTTTGGTTAGCTACTTTAGATAGAAATATAGGGAAATTAATGTAAAGTCTTAGTGAATAAATAGTTTGTGAAAGACGTATGACTAATGAACATAATTTTTGAAAGATATACCTGAACTTCAATTGCAGCCTCCCTACTTACAGTCAGCATCTGCACAGTTCCCCGTTCCTTTAAACAGTCACGGAATGATGGTAACAGGAGTTTCTTGCCATAAAGGAAATCTGCCTCAAAGAGAAAAATTACAAGGTATGAGATACGGCAACCTTAGCATTACGTGGGTAGAACAAATCCAGTGGAGACAGCATTTGATACAGCAACTTCAGCATTACCCCAGCAGCAATTATCCAATGGAGACCACTTTTGACAGGCTGACAATTTAGTGACTTACCATGAAAAAGTTTTAACTATAGACAAAATAAATTTAGACTTAGGTAATTTAGCAGCATATAAGTGCTTGATGATGTACCTCTTAGATAATCCATCATGAAGGGGTGCAGATGAGCTCGAATTAATCCTCCAGCAGGTTCTTTCTCAAGCAATGCTCGTATGGATCCATGAAACATTTGAAAAAGGGAATGAAATTCCTTAAGAACCTTTTGTAATGCAGCAATCTGCCATATAGCTCCTGACTCATTTTTCTCCACTATCTTCAAAACAGAACAGAATTTAGAACTAATTTCTAGAAACTTCAATAAGCTTATAAGTGACGGTATTTGAACATCATGTGATCAAAATCTAAACATTGATCAAGTATCAACTTTTTTTGATAAATCACTTTGGATCAAGGACATTTCAGAAAGTTGTATAGTGTGATATATATTGAGCTCTATATGTTATTCATGAACACAGAAAAACATATAACTAGAGTGTGCGTCTACATGTGTATGATGAGTGAGAGAAGTCATTCTTTTTTTTTTGGCATTAGGTGTCTGGAACAATATCCCAACTAATCCAAGGGATGCATAGACCCTCGGCAAGTTTCCAACAAGTGTACCTTGAGCAATTCAAGGAAAAGTTCTCCCAGTCCGATGACCTCAACAAATTGCTTGCACCCAAATAGCAATGAGGAACTTAGCACCTATGACTACTTCTATAACTCACCGATTCTATGTGAGTTATTCTTTTTTTCCAATATGAGTCTAGGGTATTACAAACAGAGACAAAAGGATCTAAGGTGGAAAAAAAATTGATAAGTTCATATGGAGGAAAAATTATAGTATCCTTCAGGTAACTACTGTCCTATTTTCCATAACTCACAATAAATTCTAACATGCATCAATTTCAAAGGCTTATATTTGAGTGCAAAACCATAAAAAAACAGAGAGTACAAGTATGAGACTTTGAATTGATTCTGTAATGTGAAGGACCAGTCTACAGTTTAGGATGCAAGTTATTCAAATGCAAGGAAGCATAGCAACACCATAACAGATCTGCCGATGAGCAAAGGACATATTGCCATCAATGAATTTTTCGACTGGTAAAGTAAAATGCCTCCATTAATATGTGATCACAGCAGTTTTTTTATCTAACATTGATCATCTTTTTCTGCAATGTGAGGTGGCAACATGGTTTTGGAATGCAATTTTTGTTTGGGCTGGATTTTCATGGGTGATGCCCATGCACGTGTTGGATGTTCTTGCAATTTGGCTAGGAATTGTTGGGAAAGACATTAAGCCTGCTATTATGAGAATCATTCCCTTATGCCTTCTGTGGTAATTATGAGCTGAAAGAAATGGAAGATGTTTTGATAATTGTGAACATACTTGGAGTTAAGGGATTTTTTTCATAATGCTTTCAGATTTTGGGTTTCAAACCTTGTAAGGGATGGAAATGAATGTTCTGTTTTGTTTTAATTTCCCAGATTTAGCTCGTAAATAGGTGTCTGTCATTTGAATACTCCATGTGTACTTGGGCTATGCTTATTTACTTGGAATAAAATATCTCTTACTACTTATCAAAAAAAAAAAAAATTATTATCTAACCATTTAGAAATGGAATAGCTCATCAAGTTATAAAAAAAAAAAAACCAGAATAAATAGAAGATAACAGAGGTAGCTACCATAACCATCCAGATATCTGGTTCTGCCTCATAAAACACATGCGAGTGCCTCTCTGCTTCTATAACCTCGCAAGCAGCCTCAGGAGAGAAAATTCTGTATAATAGAGATGTCATAAATCTAAATCAACAGTAATAATAGAAAGTGCAAACCTATCAATAATGTTAGGGTGTGACAAAATGTCGAATTACTTCGTTTTTATTTTTAGTACGATTTCAAGACAAACATACAAGGAAAGCAGCCTTTTCCCCCCTTAAAAAATTTCTCTTACTCCATTATAATTGTTGAAAGACGCTCCAATAAAAAATTTTATTTACACCTCTTGGTTGAAAAATCAAAGTGTCCCGTTAAGTTGTGGTAGAAAGGGAGAACAACAGACATTGCACCCACATAAATACTAACCTTGTAAACGTGATAAGCCCTTCACTAAGCCCTATTACTGAAAGCTGTGTTGAAAAGGGCAAATCAGCTGGAAAGAAGAATAATATCTTGTCCAGCTCCTGCCCTTCTTGTTGTCCCCTTCTTAAATCAAATATGCAAAGTTTTATGGCTTCGGTGGCAGTACTAGCTGATGACAGTCCCATTCTTTCCTCCACAATTGATCAAAACCTTGACGGGGCGAAAGAAGAAAGGGAAAAGTGAGAGAGAACACAATAAACAGACTAAAAAAGAATCATAAACCAAAAAATTACATTTTAACCGAACTAGCAAGCTACTGCTCCAAAATCAAACTCGAAAAAATGATGACCAAGATAGTCTACATCAAGATTATTCAGCCAAACTTAGTTTCTAACTTCTCTCTTCAAATAAAAATAATAATAATGAAAAAGCCTAACGTTCATTGGTCCTCACTCCGTATAAGTTCTTCCAGTTTATCCACCATTATTGAAATTTTAGAACAGAGTAATAAAGAACTTTTGAACTCAACAAGGAAGATCAATTCATCCAAGTAAACACTGCGTCTCATCATGGATATCTTAAATGGATATTAAAATTACCACAAATATGGGTGCTCAATGGTCGGGCTGCCGGTTTGAGATTTTGAAGAGAAGAACCGGAATCCCAATCCGAAGCTACACGTAAAGATAAAAATTCCAATTTCAGATACTGATGAATTCATGCAACACATAGAGACGAACCCTATTTTCGCTCCCGTATTACGTTGCCACGTAGTGGGAATTTGATGCGGCGGAAGTAGTTTCTGAAACTAGGAATGGTAGGTAGCTACGTTGCGGGACCCAAGAGATGCCAGAGTCCTCGGATTTTTTTGTTTTTTTCTTATAAGCCTATCTATCATCCATATAAGGAGAATGCTGGATCCCTCTTATTGGGATTTCGATGATACCGATGAGAGGTATTTTTTTTTTTTTAATATGATTTTTAAATAATATTATGATTTTTTTATATTTTTAAAAAATATTTTAAAATATTAAAAAAATCATATAAAAAAATAAAAAATATATATAATACTATTTAAAAATAAAAAATATATATAATATTATTTAAAAATACTTACTTAAAAATCATATAAAAAAAAAAAAAAAACCTCTCATTAAGATCTCAATGAAAAAAATACTTGACATTTTTCAATAAAAAAGGAAAAGGATATTCATCCCAATTTGAAATGTTGATTTGGGATCCGATTTGGGGTTTTTTTTTTTTTTTACAGGATTTTTAATATTTTAAAATATTTTTTTTAAAAGTTATAATATTATTTAAAAATATTTATTTAATTATAAAATTAAAAAAACTAAAAACTAAAAACTAAAAAATAAAATCTAAATGAGAATCCCAAATTATGATGAATAACAGTTTCTAATGGAAAATTATAAGGGATCCGTTAGGGGTCCCATTTTGGTGGCTACTCATTTTTTTTATTTAATGATTAATAAAATATTATTTAATAATATTATAATTTTTTTTTTAAATATTTAAGAGTATTTAAAAAATAATATAAAAATACACTAAATTGGACCCTACTTCATACTTCTTAGCACGGCCACATAAAATAGTCACACCAATACAAGAGATAGCAAGATAGGAGTAGGGCTGAGCAAGATCGGAGAGGCCCTATATCGACTCCGACTCCAACTGAGTCGGAGGAGATACTAGACCTCCGCCTCCGCCTTCGAAAGCGAGAACCACCGCTCCGCCTCCACCTCCGACTTGTCGAAGTGGAGTCAATGGTTTCAGTTGATTTTGGGCTTTTCGTGGGCCTTGAAAACTTTGGGCTAGGATCGGTCCAGTTGGACTTTTTTTTAACTTTTTCAAAATTCATGATGAAATTGGATTTTCATGGGCCTTAAATATGATGTCAAATTGGTTATTTTGAATCTTTTCAAAATCACATTTGGGCCTTTAGCTCACTAATAAAAATCCATATTAAAAATCGAAACATCCAACTAATTATAATAATAATAACCCTTAAAAAAAATAGAATCAAGATATGATGAAACATTTAAATATCCAAAATTTGTGCCACTAGATATGTTATTTTTAGAAATAAAATTTGGGTATTTGGCACACTAATAAAAACTCACATTAAAGAATGTACTTATTACATACAATAAAAATCCACTAATTAATATAATGAAACTTAATTCAAAAGTCATTTACATCCAACTAAACTTCAAAATAAATAAATCACATATCTAATAGAAACATCCACATCTTAAAAAAAAAAAAAAATAGGATAGACACAACATCTCTATCCATCATCATCCACATTTCACCTCCATCATTCACATCTAATTAAATCACTTCTAAAAAAATAAAATAAATAGCTTATAAATCACATATCTAAAAGAAACATCCACATCTAAAAAAAAAAAAAAAAAGATAGTCACAACATCCCTATCCATCATCATCTACACTTCACCTCCATCTTTCACATCCACATTCCACACCCACATTCCACAATCCACACCCATCATCCACATCATTAAGAATAATAGGTTTTTACAATTTTATAAAATTACAACAATTAAAATAAACATGTTCTAAGTTCTAATTTTAACAAAAAGTTCAAACATATTACCACAAACTAGGTACCAAATTCCATCCAAATTAAACATCTAATTAAAACTGTCAAACTCTTAACAAACATATTTGATAATACTAAAACAATAAGGTTCCACCTTATAATGTTCTTCTCAATAATGCCTGAAAAAAAAAAAGAAAATATTTTAATAAATATGAGCAATATATAATATGAGTAATGTAAAAAAATAAGTTACATATAAAATTACAGATTTAAGAACATCACAAGAACTCAAACCTCAACCATTCTCACGTAGTCTCAATCATCCTCACGTAATAGGTTCGCCTTATCAGTGGTTAATTCTACATTAAGATGTCAAAGAGTAGGATATTAGTATCATTAGGGATGTCAAAATCAACATATATACAAGTCTAAAAAAAAATATTTTACCTGTGTCTAACTTATAACTTTCCGCATCATCAATGGAATCCAAATAATTATCAGTCAAACATATAGGAGTGGACTTCAACCAATTTTGCGTGCACACAAAAGCCTCTATAGTCCTAGGAGCCAAAGAACTCCTAAACGGATCTAGTACACGGCCTCTTGTGCTAAATGCTGACTCGGATGCTACAGTGCTGATTGGAATGGCCAATATATCTTTTGCCATTAGAGTAAGAACCGGATATTTGGTGGAGTTGACATTCCACCAAATTAAAATGTTGAAATCCTCAGTAGAAACCTCAACCTCCTTTAGTAAATACCGTTCTAACTCTGATTTACAATCCAACAATGATGCAAATTTTCGCTTACAATGGTAGGATTTCAAAAAGAATAAGGGATCAAGCCTAGTAATAGTACTCCTCGTTGATGCACTACCTTCATTTTGAGAAGTTGACTTAGTTAAGGACCCACCACCAAATCCAACATATTGCTCATATAAATATGTAAAATCCCACTTTAAGAGTGTAACAAATTTCTCACCTCTCCTCGCCCAATGTTTCATTGAACCAATAATCTTGAGCACTTAATTTGTATCGTGGATCAAGAATGGTAGCAATAAACAACAACCGATTTATCTTTTTCAGATCACCCCAATACTTTTCATACTTTGTCTTCATTCGGGCAGCCATTGTACTCAAACGGCGATTAGGATCTTCCATATTAATATCCAAGTTTGCATGAATATTAATTAGCTCTTGAAAAAACAGATTTGATGTGGCATATAATGACCTAGAAATACGCATGGTGACATTGTAAAACACTTCTAGAAACTTCGCAAAGTTTCTAATGGTCTCCCAATCATCAACTCCAAGAGCTCCTAAACCCTTTTTCCCATGCACATCCTCAGACAAATAAACTCGTGAATAAGGATCCTCATCAAGCAAAAGTTGGAATGCTTTTTGATATTTCTCAGCCACATTCAACATAAGATAGGTTGAGTTCCATCTAGTAGTCACGTCAAGGTTCAAGAAACTAGAACATCCAACTTTTGACCTATCAAAACAAGACTTGAAAGTAGCAAGTCTTTGGGGAGAAGACTTGATATACTTAATCAAATTGTTAACCCTTACAATTGAGTCATCAACCTCTTTCAAACCTTCAATCACAACAAGGTTTAAAATGTGCGTTGTACACCTCATATGAATAAACTCATGATCTGCAACACACTCATCACTTCCTATTTCCCTTGTTCTCAATCAATCAATAGATGAATCATTAGAGTAAGCATTGTCCACCGTAATTGTTAATACTTTGTCAATGCCCCAGTCAAGCATACACTCCTCTAATTCCCTCCCAATCGTGGCCCCTTCGTGATCACTAATCCGAACAAAAGAAATTATTCGTTTATGCAACTTCCAACTACTATCGATAAAATGTGCTATCACACACATATAGTTGATGTTTTGTATAGAAGTCCAGGTGTCGGTGGTCAGGCACACTCTCTGTCTAGTTGTTAAAAATGCTTTCTTCAAACTATCATTCTCTTTCAAGAATAGCCTCATACAATCCCTCATTACGATAAATCGAGAAGGTATAGGAAACCGAGGATCAATGGATTTAGTGTATTCCCGAAACCCTTGACCCTCAACAATTCTAAAGGGTAACTCATCCACTATTATCATCCTAACACGGGTTGCCCGAATTTTTTTCTCATTGTACTTGGTCATCCCTAAACTCTTTACCACTTCCCCTCCTTCATTTTTTGCTTCTGGGACTAAGAACTGTTGAGTCTTGTCCTTCTTATTGTTACGATTCTTTAGAAAAACTCCGATATGTTGTCTCATAGCTGAAGTGCCAACCCTCTTGGCATGGCATATAAATTCCCTTCCACAATGATTACAATGTGCTATAAGTTCATCGGGATCACAATCAACAACTATTGTGAAGTTGTCCCATACCTCAGACCTATTCTTTTGGATTCTACTACCAGGTGGAAGGCGAGTGCGAGGAGTTGAATGGTTGGTAAAGGGAGTGGCTATCGAAATTATCTAAATCTACATCTATTGGTCCCATAGACTCGTCAACAATGGGAACATCGACATTGATGTTCACTGGGTGTTGTGGTACTGGGCCTTCTTTCCTTACAATTGGGATGGTAGGACAAGAAGCAACTGTGAATGTAGAAGTGCTTCCCCCTTTTGTATTCATGATTTAAGAACTACAATGTACATATGTTAATTAATAATCAATGTAAAATTATTTAAGAACTACAATACTCTATCAATACCCAATTATTATTAAGCACTACAATACATGTCTAAAACTAACATCTTCCCATGTTTATTAGAAACTCTCACTAATAGCAGAAGAAAACTTGTTTATTTCTTGCCATAATTCCAACGTCAGAAAGTATAAAACCGTCACCACGACAAAGGAACTACCATTTACAACAAAAATAATAATCATCATTTAAAAAAAACTAATATTATTTTTTAGTAAAACTATAATAATAATAAATAATTCGGAAAGAAATAGAATAGGTAATTACATAGAGATAGCTGGGAAAGAATACAAAATTATCCATATTTAGACCGAAACAACATCAGAATTCATTGCATCTTGGGAACCTCGTGCATACCTATGCCTACATATCGACGTTCACATGAGTGAAATCATATGTATATTGCCAACGAGGATGAATAAAAAATAAAATGTTGCCATAAAAGCAAACAAATATATTAAAATCATTCCTATAATCCAAAAATAAAATCAAAGCAACCTAATCTCGAGAAAATATAAAGATTTTTTTTTTTTGAAAAGAAAATCTGTATGAATTCATTGGATTAATCCAAAATAACTTTTATAAAAGATATAAAAGGAAATAGATTTGATTTGTAAGTCAATTCTCTTGTACCATTCATATCTTGACATAACACAAGTGATTTTCACATTGTTAATAAAGAATTATTTTACAGAATTATCCAATTTTACAGAATTATTTTATAGAATTACCCAACACTTTTATCATCCAATTTTTGTTTATTTCTTGCCATGCCCTTTTACAAAATTATTTTATGGTGGATGCAACTTATAATAATAGAGAGATGGTGTTAAAGAAATACAAAAATATCATCTATATTATATTTTCTTGGTACCGAGTGTTCGAAAATAAACTCTCGACTAATTCTAAAGGTGGACAAATCCTCTTCAACAAGCAATTTTAACAAGTACATCTCAAGATCTACATTAAAAAAAATTTAATCTGTGTACAACATATTAAGTAAATCGAAATTCCGTACCTTAGATACAATGGCCCTATGCGACGGAGGAGCTGGGAGCTGCGATGGCAGGGCTAGGAGCTTCGACGATGACAGGGGCTGTGCTCTAGGGTTTTTTGAAAGGGGCAGCAGCTGGAGACGGCAAAGTTTTGCGGTAGGGTGGCCTGTGAAGCAAGGTCTTGGCAGCGGCAATGTTCGATGGACCGAGAGAAACAGGTAGACGGAGGGAGAGAGAGAGAGAGAGCAAACCGAGAGAGATGGTGATGCAGGGGGATCCGAGACAGATGATGCTGAGCTGTCTGATTGCACGTTGATGGCGCTGAGGTACCATGAATTGGCAGATTAGCGTAAAGGCCGGAAGTGATCGTGATCTCTTTCTAATTGGAGGAGTTTTAGGTGCGTTTCAGTCTTTTGGCCATAACTTTGGCTACGGGTGTCAGAATCGCGCATAAGACCCCAATTCGGAAAGCTCTTTTCGATGCGCACGCTGTCCACATCGAGCATTGCTCCATGTGCCCTTTTTTCGACCTCAAATTCCGTTGTTTTCCCTTCCGAATCATTATTTTTAGTTTTTTTTTACTATTTTTGGTAATATTTCGTATGTTTGTTAGGAAGTCATTTTAAATCCGATTTGTTCCCGATTTTTCGCGGATTGCTTATTTTAATTTGAATTTGAATTTTGCGTTATTTTCGAGATTTTGCCATTTTTGGTAAAATTCGGTTACAGACGAATTTTAGCTATACAGTCCGACTTGTGGACTGATTTCGACATTCTTTCATTTGATAATATTCAGTTTTTTTCTCAGAGACGTATTCTCTGTATTTTGGGTGAATTTCTTGTGTTCTTCCCTGTGAATTCATCTGTTGAAACTAGCCTGCAGAATAATCGCTATTATGTCTGGCGTCAGTTGGTATCAGAGCTTCAACATCTTCCTGGGTGAAATTTCATCAGTTTCAATGGCTGGTAGTCGTAGTCGATGTCGTCGTGGGCAGGGTCCGAAGGAGAAAGCCCAGTACCGTGATCGTAGCGTTCAGGATGCGATGATTGAGGATTTGCAGAGGCAAGTCGCAGAGTTAACCCAGCGTCTGGCAGCGCGCGATCTTGAGGATCATGAGACCTCCGATCATGATTCTGAGTCTACTTTCGAAAACCCATATTACAATCGTGCTCTATTCCGGGAGCACCGTGGTCGGGAGGAGCGTTATGTAGACCTCGGTTTTCGGGTCGATCTGCCTGAGTTTTCTGGTACGTTACAGGCCGAGGGATTCATTGATTGGATGAACGAAGTGGAGCGTATCTTTGATTACAAGGAAGTCCCTGATCATGTGAAAGTGAAACTGGTCGCCATCAAACTCAAAGGCAGAGCATCTGCGTGGTGGGAGCAATTGCGACGCTCATGAGACAGGCAGGGCAAGGCCAAGATCACTGATTGGGAGAAGATGAAGAAGAAGATGAAGGGTCACTTCCTTCCCTTCGGCTACACTCAAACCTTGTTTCAGCGACTTCATGCGTTGAGGCAGGGCGCGAGATCAGTCGATGATTACACAGAAGAATTTTACCAATTGGTCGCACGGAACGATTTATTTGAGACGGAGGAGCAGTTGGTGGCGCGATATTTGGGGGGTTTGCGCCAACCCTTGCAAGATGTCCTCAACCTTCACTCGTTGTGGACTGTTTCGGAGGCATACCAGCGCGCACTTACTGTAGAAAAACAGCAAAACAGGAGGCCAGTGATCAGGAACGATCAAAACAGTCGGCCAGTTCGCCCTCAGGATTCCCGTCCTGTCCAGCAGCCACCACAGAGTAATTCTAACCCTACTACTAGATGTTTTCGTTGTGGGGAACAGGGGCACAAAGCGACTGATTGCAGGAAGCCTACTAATCAAAAAGGTAAAAATTTGTTGATCAAGAGGGACGTAGTAGACGAGCCTGAGGAGATTAGCGAGCCCGTGTATGACGATGATGAAGTTGATGATGTGCTGCATGGAGATGGCCATGAGACTCTGGTCGTTCGCAAGAGTCTACTGACTCCCAAGGGCGATTCAGGGGATGATTGGTTGAGAACCAATATTTTCCACACAACCTGCACAGTTACAGATAAAGTCTGCAAAATGATCATTGACAGCGGCAGTTGCGAGAATGTAGTATTCGAGGAAGCTGTCCAGAAGTTGCAGTTGAAGACAGACCGTCATCCTAAGCCATACAAGTTGTCATGGCTGAATAAAGGCAGTGAGGTAACAGTAGATAGGCGATGCCTTGTGTCTTTTTCAATTGGCATAAAATATTTCGATAATGCCTGGTGTGATGTTGTATCTATGGATGCGTATCATGTATTGTTGGGTCGACCTTGGCAGTATGATCGCAGTGTCATTCATGATGGACGAAAAAATATTTATTCCCTTAACATCAAGGGAAAAAAGAATGTGTTGGCGCCCCGGCGGGAAGGACCCACTCCTACCTCGGTAGCCAATAATACTAACCTGCTTTCTATGTCCAGGTTTTTAGATGAGATTGAGCATGGGGACTTGGTCTATGCTCTACTACCTTGCGAGAACAGTGCAGTAGCCGTAGACTCTGATTTTTCAGTAGAGGTGCAGCAATTGTTGGCAGAGTTCGCTGACCTGATGCCAGAGGATCTCCCTCTTGGGCTACCGCCTATGAGAAATATTCAGCATCAAATTGACCTCGTTCCAGGGTCGAGTTTGCCTAACCGACCAGCGTACCGCCTCAGTCCCAAGGAGGCTGAAGAGTTGCAGCGACAGGTGGTGGAGTTATTGGAGAGGGGTTATATTCGTGAGAGTATGAGCCCATGTGCAGTCCCTACCCTGCTCGTGCCAAAGAAAGATGGTTCCTGGCGTATGTGTGTTGACAGTCGAGCAATCAACAAAATTACTGTGAAGTATAGGTTTCCAATTCCCCGCCTGGATAATATGTTGGATCAACTGTCCGGTTCTAAGGTCTTCTTAAAAATTGACCTTAAAAGCGGATACCACCAGATCAGAATAAGGCTTGGAGATGAGTGGAAGACAGCGTTATGGGTTATATGAGTGGATGGTCATGCCTTTTGGGCTGTCCAATGCACCCAGCACATTTATGAGATTTATGCATCAGATCTTGCGGCCTTTTATGGGGAGATTCGTTGTGGTTTACTTCGACGATATTCTCATTTATAGTCCGACATGGGCCTCACACTTTGACCACCTCCGTGCTGTTTTTGAGATGCTGAAAACGAAGCACCTATTTGTTAATCAGAAGAAGTGTTCTTTTTTCACTACTTCTGTAACTTTTCTTGGTTTTGTGGTGTCTACTGATGATGTTCATGCAGATCAATCAAAGACAGACGCAATCTTGGAGTGGCCCAAACCAAGGACTTTGCACGAGATCAGAAGTTTCCATGGATTGGCATCCTTCTACAAACGGTTCATCAGAAATTTCTGCACTCTGATTGCTCCTATCACAGAGTGCCTCAAAGGACGTGATTTCAAGTGGTCTGAGGAGGCAGAGACTAGTTTTCAACTGGTCAAGCAGAAGATGACCGAGGCACTAGTTTTGGCACTTTCTGATTTTGACAAAGTGTTCGAGGTAAATTGTGATGCATCTGGTGTTGGCATTGGTGGTGTTCTGAGTCAGTCAGGGCGTCCAATTGCTTTTTTCAGTGAAAAGCTATCGGGCTCAAAGAAAAATTATTCCACCTATGACCTTGAGTTTTATGCCATAGTTCAGTCTCTGAAGCATTGGCGTCACTACTTAGTACATAGGGAGTTCATCCTGTTCACTGATCATGAGGCCTTGAAGTATATCAATGGCCAACACAAGCTGAGTAGACGACATGCCAAGTGGGTGGCGTATTTGCAGGAGTTTACATTTACATTGAGGCACCAAGCCGGGAGCCTTAACCGCGTCTCAGATGCCCTAAGTCGTCGTACTTTACTTCTCACTATCATGAGTACCAGAGTTGCAGGCTTTGAGGCTTTCATAGATTTGTACGCAGCTGATCCTTCCTTTGGAAGAATATTTCAGGAGGTAACTGATGGTCGCCGTCATGATTTTATTTTGCATAATGGTTATCTGTTTCGTGGATTACAGTTGTGCATTCTAGATTGTTCATTGAGACAGCAAATTATAAGTGAACTTCATAATGAGGGACACTCCGAGACAAGACACTAGCCCTTATCTCTTCTGACTTTTATTGGCCTAAGCTGACCAGTGATGTGGCTCATTATGTGGACCGTTGTTATGTGTGCCAGCGGTCTAAGGGAGTTCTCACCAATGCAGGCCTGTACACTCCCTTAGCTATTCCTGAAGCGCCTTGGTTAGACGTCAGCATGGATTTTGTATTGGGCTTACCTCGCACCCAACGGGCCTCAAATTCTATCCTTGTTGTGGTTGATAGATTTTCCAAGATGGCCCATTTTATAGCTTGCAGGAAGACTATGGATGCTACTTGGATTGCCCATCTTTATTTCAAGGAGATAGTGCGCTTACATGGTGTTCCTCGAACTATCACTTCCGATCGTGATTCCAAGTTCATCAGTCATTTTTGGAAGAGCTTACGGGGGAAATTGGGGACACAATTGAATTTTAGCAGCGCCTACCACCCTCAGACGGATGGTCAGACCGAGGTGGTGAACCGGAGTTTGGGCAACCTTTTGAGGTGTTTGTCAGGAACTAAGCCGAAGCAGTGGGATTTGGCTTTAACAGATCGAAAAATAGAACCACAGGCTTAAGCCCATTTGAGATTGTCTATGGTCAAAACCCATCCGGGATACTGGACTTAGCCCCTATTCCACGTATAGGACGTTTCAGTACTAAAGCAGATGAGATGGCAGAGCATCTTCGGGGCATCCATGAGCAGGTGAAACAGGCTATTCATGAGAGCAATACCAAGTACAAGACTCGGGTTGACAGTCATCGTCGCTAGGTACTTTTTGATGTTGGTGATTTTGTTTGGGCTGCATTAATTCGTGATCGTTTTCCTGTTGGCGAGTATAGTAAGCTTAAGGACTGGAAGATTGGACCATGTGAGGTCTTGCAGAAGATCAATGATAATGCTTACAGGTTGCGCATTCCTAGTCATTTAAAGACTTCTGATGTCTTTAATGTGAAGCACCTAAGCCCTTGTTTTGTGGATTCTGATGACATTACTTTGAACTCGAGGACGAGTTCTTTCCAACCCGGGGCGACTGATGCAGGGGGATCCGAGACAGATGATGCTGAGCTGTCTGATTGCACGTTGATGGCGCTGAGGTACCATGAATTGGCAGATCAGCGTAAAGACCGGAAGTGATCGTGATCTCTTTCTAATTGGGGGAGTTTTAGGTGCGTTTCAGTCTTTTGGCCATAACTTTGGCTACGGGTGTCAGAATCGCGCATAAGACCCCAATTCGGAAAGCTCTTTTCGACGCGCACGCTGTCCACATCGAGCATTGCTCCATGTGCCCTTTTTTCAACCTCAAATTCTACTGTTTTTCCTTCCGAATCATTGTTTTTAGTTATTTTTTACTATTTTTAGTAATATTTTGTATGTTTGTTAGGAAGTCATTTTAAATCCGATTTGTTCCGGATTTTTCGCAGATTGCTTATTTTAATTTGAATTTGAATTTTACGTTATTTTCGGGATTTTGTCATTTTTGGTAAAATTCGGTTACAGACGAATTTTAGCTATACAGTTCGGCTTGTGGACTGATTTCGACATTCTTTCATTTGATAATATTTAGTTTTTTTCTCAGACGTATTCTCTGTATTTTGGGCGAATTTATTGTGTTCTTCCCTGTGAATTCATCTGTTGAAACTAGCCTGCAGAACAATCGCTATTATGTCTGGCGTCAGATGGAGAAAGAGAATAGAGAACTTGAGGGGCCGAGAGAAATAGATAGACAGAGAGAGAGAGAGAGCGAGAGAGAGAGAGGCGGCTCCTTGGGAAATGAGAGAACTAGGGACTAGGGTTTTCCGAGATTAAGAAGTGAGACTATGAGAGATATGGAGAAATGCTGAAATGGTCGTGTGGGGGCAAGTATGCGTAAACGACGCCCTAGGAAAAACAGTGTCGCTTATATGGAAACAACGCCGTTTTATACTTTCATTTTAGTTGTCGTGAAGCCCTGCAGGGTAATTTGGTAAATGTGTAATTTTTTTAAAGATAAATTAAGTTATAAATATTATATCTTATCTCTAAACAAAACAAGATTAATAATATTAGTAGATTAATTATATTATATAGCTTATAAATTAATTATATTGTTATTTTATAGCTTACAAGTAGATTAATTATTAATAGATGTCTCCTTATATTATTTTATTATATATAGCTTATAATAACACAAGTGTAATAGTATATAACACTTCTACTAACACATTAGTCTTTAGCTTATAAGTAGATTAATTGTATTAGTATATTAATTATTAATAGATGTCTATTTATATTATTTTATAAGTAACTTATATTATATAGGCTTATTTATAGCTTATAGTAACACAACTTATACAAGTATAATAGTATATAATACTTACACATTAGTATATAGTTTTATAGCTTATTAGTTGTACTAGTAGATTAATTATATTATATAGCTTATAAATTAATTATATTGTTATTGTATAGCTTATAAGTAGATTAATTATTGATAGATGTCTCCTTATATTATTTTATTATATATAGCTTATAATAACACAAGTGTAATAGTATATAACACTTCTACTAACACATTAGTCTTTAGCTTATAAGTAGATTAATTGTATTAGTACATTAATTATTAATAGATGTCTATTTATATTATTTTATAAGTAACTTATATTATATAGGCTTATAGTTTATATTAACACAACTTATACAAGTATAATAGTATATAATACTTGCACTTACACATTAGTATATAATTTATAAGTAGATTAATTGTACTAGTAGATTAATTATATTATATAGCTTATAAATTAATTATATTGTATAACTTATAAGTAGATTAGTTATTAATAGATGTCTCCTTATATTATGTCTACTATATTATAAATTATTATATTAGTAACTTTACTAACTTCTAAGTTTATATCACTTATACATTGGTGACTTATAACATATTAACACTTATTATAGATTAGTAATCTAACTAATTTTATTATTTATGTCATCATCTATTATTATATTAAAAACTTTACTAAGTTGTAATTTTATAACACTTATACATTAGTAACTTATAACATATTAAGACTTATTATACATTAGTAATATAACTAATTAAAAGTTATATTATAAGTAGATATAGTCATCTAGATGTTTATAACTTAAAACATATATTAGATGTATACATATTAATACTTATTATAATATTAGTTTATGCTATTATATATTAATAGATGTTTATTATATTATCAGTAGATTATTTTATAAGTTAATTTAATTATATATCTATATTTTTTTTAATATAATATAAATATGATATATATATATATTTATATTTATATGCAAAATATGGGAGTCGGAAGTTATGTCGGAGGCGGAGGCCGTGGCAGTGAGTCGGAGGCCGTGGCAATCCCCCCACCGCCTCCGCCTCTGACTTTAGTTCGGAAAAAAAACTCCGACTCTGACTCCGACAAGTCGGAGTCAGAGTGGAGTCGGGTCGGAACTGATATCGCAATCGGTAAGTTGGATTTCTGCTCAACCTTAGATGGGAGGCTATATCATAAAAAATAAAAAATTTAATTTAATTTAATTTTTTTTAAAAAAAGTGGAAGATTTTGACATTTATTCTAAACTAACTGTTCAAATATAGAAAGAAAAAAAAAAGATTTGAGGCCAAAGACTTGACCCCACCCATTTTCTACAAGAAAAAGATGCCTAAAATAGTTTTGATACAATCTAATTAACAACAGGAGACTACCATAAATTATGGTAACACATGAGGACCACACGCTATATTAGCAAACTGGATGTTGGACGGATTTAAAAAAATGTCATGCGTGTTGGCAACAGGCTTGTCATGGTGTGATAGCACGTGAAATCCTCGCTTAGTTTGTGCCGCACATGAGGATCATGCGCCAATGTTTTTGACATTTTTCTTCTATCATCCAAAAGATTAGTAATTGGAGATTCTTGTAGTATGATGCATGGTCGTCTTGTGTTCTCTGAAGTTGCAACGCTTGATATTAAAAACCATAAAACTAACCTTTTTCTTTGCATATCAAAAATAAAAATAAAGAAAAAGAAACACAAACTAAAAGTAGAGGTAAAAAAAAAGAACTTGACTTCCTTTCTACTTTTACATTGAGATGGGTTCCTAAGTTTCCAAACACGTGGAGCGACAAAAGGCGATTTCGACGAAGAAGAAAAATTTGAGTGATCTTCAAGGAAGTTGTGGTCATGAATTTCCCAATAGGACTACAGGCCTCTAGATAGAAAAAACTGGATGTTTGACCTCAACCTAGAGAAGCTTCATGTGAATTAGATAGTATGGCTTGAAACACATGATTCTACTCCCAATCTTACTCTCTCACAGCTCTCTCTCTCTCTCTCTCTATATATATATATATATATCACTATTTGTTATACCTCACTTTACAAACAACAAGAACACTGATCGAAAGTAAAGAATCCTGGTAGTTATGGCTTTTGGTTTCTTGGGTGTTTTTGTTTTGATGTGAAATTTTTGTTTTCTAAAAGGTTGGGGTTTTTGTTCTAATTTTTGGTTTAAGAATGCAAAATTGAGATTTTTTCCAATAATCTAGTGTTGCGAATGAAGTAGCATAAACAACAAAATTGGGATTTCTGGTACTAACAAGGAGTTATAGAGGAGGACTTCATGTTTCTTTATCTAATAATGCAATTTGTTTCCTCTTTTGAGTGGTATGAAACTGGGGCTAGTGAGAGAAATCTTACCCCAAAAATAAAAAGAATTCAGGTAACCGCTTAACAGCTAAATTGTATGGAACAAATTCGAGTCGGGTCGAACATTGGTGTTTTTGGGTTGGACTAGGTCGGTGAACAATCTTTAAAGATGAACACAATTAATTTAGAAAAAGTATAATTAAAAACTTTGAGGAGATGATGAAGAATACAATTAGTTTAGAAAGAATACAATTAAGAAATTAATATATAATGTTTGGAGATGATGAAAGCAAAACTCTTCTTTTATGTTTTTTGTAGGGTTGTCGAAAGAAGTCGTGGCCGTTGACTCGGAAACTAATAATTCTTCATAGTTCACACCGCCAAAAAAAATTCTTCATAAATAAACTGGTGGTCACTACAAGAAACATTAGCTTACTACGGCGTTTTTTGAGCTGCCGCCATAAGATTTGATGCAGAAGAGGTGTTTCCTGCGGCATTATCACACATTCGTTGCCTAATCTCACCCTGATACCCATTCAGCGTGCTATGAACAGTGACTATGATTTTTGCAGCGATAAAACCATTTGTAGTGGCAACTTTAAAGGTCGCAATATTAAGATATATGTTGCAGCATCATATTACAACGCCAATGTGTATTTTGCACGGTAGTTTTTATTTAACCGCCGCCATAGCCCCTTAAAGATTTAGGCTTCGCCTATTCTTCTTCCCGCTAGCCAGCTGAGATGCTTCCCACGTTTTCTTGCTTCTTCCAATTTTCCTTTCCATTTTCCATTCCCCCAAACACAATTGCATGGTAATTTTGTGCACTGAGTCATGTTCCAGTACTAGTGTTCATCTTCTTACAAGGTTTGATTAATTAGTTTGATCATTCCATGGTGACCCCAGTCGCCCTTTCCATTTCTCCCAATATTGCTTCCCACGGTTTCCCCATTAAATATTTTCCTTTTGATTTTCCATTTTCCCAAGCAAATTACGGGGTGATCCTTTAATTTCGATTTCCCATTTTGATTTTCGATTTACCTCTGTAGTGTGGAAGGAGTTATCATTGAGGTGGTCCGATTTATTGGGTTTACTTTAGGTTTGCGCAGTAGCAACTTTTGTTTCGGCGCTGAGGAGCTAAGGCATCAACGGGACCGGAGTGAGTGGAGGGCTCTTGGCTTCGATCTAGGGTAAGATTTTTTAGTCTTTTTATTTCTATTTTTTTCAAACCTAAGTTAGTTTCTTTATCTCATCCAATGAAGGAAATTAATATGTGAAGTAATAATAATTTGTTCATCAAATTATTGTTTGTTCTGAGACTGTTAGTGAGACTCAAAGTCATTCAACTTGGGTTAGACTCGCACGAGATATAGCCAGTTATAAAACAAATGTCCTTAATCAAAAGCATAAGGGTTTTTTGTGTCGTTAATCATATATGGAAGTACCTCAAAAGAATCAGGGATCTAAGACATATCTAGATGTGATTAACCAAAAGTCATTTTCAACCCATTACGTGCATGTGAGGGTAAGTACTAGGTAAATTTCTTGAGCTAAAAAAAACTCCCAAATGACTGTCTCATGGTAAATACCCAGAGCCTAGAAATGTACATGACCATCTATATTAATTATTTAGATGGAAACCAGAATTTTGCCAAACCAGATATAAAGCTACAACCAGAATCATTAATTAATTATTTTGCTAGACCAAATTTAAAAAGAATAATTCCTTAGCTTGTGCCCAAGTATTGAAGATGGATTAGTCGGATTAGTCTTTCTACAAGCTAATACACAATGAGTATTAGAAGGAATTGGAAGTTAACAAAATTTGAATATTCAAACGAATCACAGCAATTTATTATTTTTTAGAAAACAGAACATCGCTTCAATTCTGGATATTCTAGTAATATCATTTCTCTGGCTTGCTATTCTCTGTAAATAGACTCCATATACAGACATCTTTTCAACATGCTATTCTCTGTAGTATCATTTCTCTGACCTGTAATGGTTCTTTGGTTTAAGAGTGATTGTTTATTTTGAAACATGAGAAAGACATCAATGCAAACAATATGTAGGTTTTTGTATTGGGCATAAATTGTAGTTGTTCAGGGAATATGTCTTAAAATTTTTGTTTTTTCTCTTAAAAAACATCGGTGCCCTTTTTAAAACAAAGGACTCCTTAGTATTGTAAATTTTTCAGAAGTAAACTGCAATATTAGGATAAAAGTGAGGAAAAAATATGATGAAAAAATAACAGACGAGATGCTCGTATTGGACTTCTCTCTCTCACTGTCACTTCTCAGCAAGGAGAGTCATAGAAGCATTGTCCATAAGTAGAAAGATGCATGTCTATGGTTATCTGACAATCCAAATTTGAATAGAAGAGGTCTACAAGTTATCATGAATTCCTCCACTGACATGCAATCCTTTTATTTTTTGCAGTTCCTCAAACAACTCCTGATATCCTATGGTAAAAACATCTTTCTTACCTCCTTATGTTTCTTTACTTTTTCTCCCATATATATTGAGTTTTAGCTTGAAAGTGGAATGAAATAATTATGAAAGTGGAATGAAATGAGCTCTGGAAAACATGAAGTGAATTATGAAGGTCATCTTTTTAGTGGATATCTTTTATTGTCTCCTAACATGAACTTAAATGGTTAAAAATTAATCTTATTATTTAATATCATATCAAATAATAATGGGAGAAAAAGCCGCTAGTGAATATCATTTTTCCTCCTTTTAAGTCTATATTTCGATTTTGCATAGATGGCCTAATATCTATTACAATACGATTAGTGCCACTATGATTACTGCCCTATAATGTGTGAACTGATATTTGTGGGTTTGAGTTATGTTTTGGATTTTGTATTTAGGGTTTACGTCCTAAAGATTAAGTCAAAAAAACAACTTCTCCGTGCTCATTTTTACTTAAAGGGAATATAAAAGCTAGGAAAGAAAGCTAGCTCAGCAGCTCATGTTTCTCTTCTACATTTTTCGTTACCTTTAACATAGGATAAGGGAGAAAGTTAGCTTAGCAGCTCATCACAGACTCATTCTGAAATTCTTAAGGACAACCCGTTAGTTATAGTACTTGGAATTTCCAGGCAACTTATTGCTTTTCCTAATCCTCCTATCCTACTTCAACATTTATTTTTAAAATTTTGTTGGTTTTCGTTTTTGTGGGGCAAGTGAAATGCTGACTGTAACCTATTTCGATGCCAAGTTTGTTCTCAATCCAATTATATATACCTCTCAGTTTTCGCTACAACATAAATGCTGATTTTGCATGAAAATGATTAAACTTATAAGTTAAACAGCCCATGAAAGACCAGGAAACAACATTGTGTACTTCAATTTTTAAGATATTGTTGTAGGTTTTCTGTGTACAACCCAGTCTAGGAAACTTTTAGATAAATAAATTTATTTCTATACCCATAAAAAAAAGTACAAGAGAGAATTTGGTCATTATATAAACATGCAAAATACTTATCACTATGACTGCTCTACATTTGGTCATCCTAAACATGCATTTGATCATTAATTACTTTGATTACATAGGCTGTGAAAGATCATTATTCAAACTTCGGATGGATTCTTTTGTAGGGGATCTTGTACTTAAGATTTTAACTAAGAACTTTTGAAACATAGAACACGAAAGCAGAGGATTTCATCATCAGTTTTCAGATAGCCAGAGCTTTGAGGTTTGGATTCTAAATCTTTGATTACAACAACTTTTTTTTTTTTGAATTTCCTGGGTATTCCAGTTTTGATATTGGTTTTGATTTCAATGTTTTATGATCATGTTAAACAAACTATCCAGAGTATGTATCTACTTCTACAAATTCTGTTTTTCTCACTGTTACCTAGAACTTCACTTTGCTGCACCTAGGATGACACCTAACAGATTGCTGCTTCTCGAATTGTAATTCCTGAAACCAATACCCTAGTACCAACACAGATTGTTGCTTTATGTATTTTAGGAATAAGGTTGTGAGCCTGTGATATTGTTTTAGATATTGTTTTACCACTATTTTGTTTTCATAAAAGACTATTTCTAACGATTAATATAATGTCATAAAAGGTCATTTCCTGCATATTTTACTACCAGAATTTGTTAGAATTTACATCTTTTTACTAACGGACCGTATACCTTTTTAGATATCTGAAAGGGCTTTATTTGGTGCTTTCCTTTTATTGGGGATTGGCAAAAAAGGATAATACAGGCTGTGTTGACTGCTTTTGGACCCATAATTGACCATATGTTGGTACTCCGGCATATTCGCTAATATTATAAGAAATTAAGTGATCTATTTGTGTTTATTTAGTCATTGCTTGTAGAACCAAAAAATGATGGGCACTTACATTAATCCCAAGTATAAGTGGCATTTCAGATGCCTTTATATATATGTCTTCATTGCTGCAACAATATAGTTAGGACTGTGCATGCTTTATGCTGAATGGTCAGTATAGAATTATGGGGAATAATATCCTGTAACGCAAAAAAAATTGTGTTTGTCTACCATCTAGATCTTATGAAACGTCAACTTTACAACTCATTCATGAGTGACATGTTACTGCTAAATAAGTAGAAGCTATTGTTCTTTTCAAGATCAACCTGAAGCTTTATATTCTCCTTATGCCGACTCGACCCAACTTGACAAACTCCTTCCATCTCCTTTTTTGCATCTTCTTTGATTTATACAGTTACGCTAATTTCCCCCTATACAGGCTTTTTGGGTTTTCAAACTATAGTGATCTCTTTTCCCTTTAGTACATGCTTATATCTGTTGAGTGGACAGTTTTGCAACTCCCTTTCGTCTATCCATACAAGTTCTAACCTTTTTTTTCATTGTGACCATGCAATTTGCATTTTGCGTATCTAACTTCTGACTCTATCTAGGTAACTAACAATATATTGTTTATAACCATTGTATAGATGGACAAGAGTTTGATGAATTTGCCCGATAGACTAATGTCACCTGCATATGCTAAAAGAGTTAATCAATTCTTCACACTAGCACAAACCTATGCAATGGGCAGTAACTACATTCGGTGTCCATGCTGCATCTGCAGTAATAATCTGTGGCTGCCTATCCCTTAAGTGCAGAGTCATTTGTTCATCAATGAGATTACTTCAAGTTATACCCAGTGGATGTTTCATGGGGAGGAAGAGACAGAACAATTCAATACCGGTGTCGATGATGATTCAGAAAATAATGATGGAGGGAACTACATCGATGACATCGAGCAAATGTTAGATGATGTGTGGGCGGGTACATTCTTTGACCCACCGCAGGATAACTCGTCAATGCCAACGCAACCACCCATGGCTGAACCTGTTCAAACTTCATCTTTTGCACAGCTTCTCGATGATACTCGCCGTCCATTTTATCCTGGTTGTGACAAATTTTCAAAATTGTTATTCGTTGTCAAGTTGCTGCATATTAAAAGCTTGGGACATTGGTCAATCAAGTCATTTGACATGCTCATTGACTTGTTGCAGTCTGCCTTTCTAGATGTTGAGTTGCCACGGTCATATCAGGAGTCAAGGTCAATAGAAAGGGGGTTGGGGTTCAAGTACCACAAAATACATGCATGCCCTAATGACTGCATATTGTTTTGGAAGGAAAATGCCGCAAAGAATGAATGTCCCATATGCAAGGCTTCGAGGTGGACGTCAAATTCACAAGGGACACGTGTTCTACCTCAGAAGGTTTTACGTCATTTTCCTTTGGAAGCTAGATTGCAACGTCTATATATGTCTCCAAAGATAGCAGCCGATATGAGATGGCATAAAGAACAGCGATCTTTAGATGAGGGGTGTATGAGGCACCCTGTCGACTCAGACTCTTGGCAGAATTTCGACAAAGAGCAAACATGATTTGTAGACAATGCTCGAAATGTTAGGCTCGGTTTGACAAGTGATGGTTTTAACTCTTTCAACAATATGGCTAAACCTTATAGTGTATGGCCAGTGATTCTCGTACCATATAATTTACCTCCTTGGCTATGTATGAAAGACTAGTTCTTCATGACATATCTCATCATTCCAGGGTCGAAATCACTCGGAAATGACATTGATGTCTACTTGCAGCCATTGATCGATGAGTTGGTGGAACTTTGGGAACATGGGGTACAAATGTATGATGCAGCCACATCGAAAACATTCAGCTTGCATGCAGCACTATTGTGGACAATAAATGACTTTCCAGCCTTAGGGAATCTATCTGGGTGGTCCACTAAAGGAAAACTTGCTTGTCCACCGTGCAACGCACATATGAATTCAACTTGGTTGAAGTATGGCCGAAAGCATACTTATATGGGACACCGTCAATTCTTACCGCCGAACCACATTTAGAGAGGTCGAAATGAGTTATTCAACTGTAAAGAAGAACATTGATTGCCCCCACGAGTTTTATCTGGTTCAGATATTCTAAGCCAATTGCGTAGACTTGGTGATTTGCAATTAGGCAAATCTGGTAGGAAGAGAAAAAGAAGTTCTGAAGAGTTGAATTGGATGAAGAGCAGCATTTTCTTAAGGTTACCCTACTGGTCTACATTGTTATTGCAACACAATCTTGATGTTATGCATATAGAGAAGAACATTTCTGATAGCATATTGGGCACTTTAATGAACATTTCGAGAAAAACAAAGGATAATATTAATGCTCCACGTGACCTTGAAATCTTGGGAATAAGAACGGATTTGCATTTGAGGCGCGAAGGGGAAAGATTTACAATGCCACATGCTTCTTACACATTGCATGGAGAAGAGAGGACTAGATTTTGTGAGTGGCTGCGGGAAGTAAAATTCCATGATGGTTTTGCTGTAAACATTTCGCATTGTGTTTCTGTATGGGATTGCAAGGTGGCAGTATTGAAAAGCCATGACAATCATGTCTTTTTGCAGCGACTACTTCCTATTGCAGCATGTGGGTTTTTAAGAAACGACATTGCCCATGCATTGACAGAGCTTAGCACCTACTTCAGGGAGTTCTGTTCATAAACACTTGATAAAAATCATCTATCCCAGCTGGAAGCAGATATCAGCGTCATTCTGTGCAAACTGGAGATGATATTTCCGCCATCTTTTTTTGACGTCATGGTCCACCTCGCTGTCCATTTACCATGCGAGGCAATACTGGGCGGTCCAGTGCAATATAGGTGGATGTACTTGTTTGAAAGATATCTTGGCAAGTTCAAACGATATGTTAAGAATAAGGCTCGCCCAGAAGGTTCAATAGCGGAGGCTTATATTCACCTCGAATGTTTGACATTTTGCTCAATGTACCTAGAAGATGTTGAGACGAAGTTCAATCGAATAGACCGAAACGTTGAGAGCATAGGAGAAGAGGAAACTTTAAATGAATTTGCACTTTTCAACCAGAAAGTCCATCCCTTGGGCACTGACTCTAATATTCCTTTAGATCGTAAATTCCTTGCCGCAGCCCGCTGGTATGAGCTTAACAACTGCACAGAGATTGCGTCCCACATACAGTACGTATCCCTTACTAACCTCTAAATTGCATTCTTGTATTTAATTTTGAGTTTCGTCCTTGCCTTAGATGCCGTTGGGTAATCTCAACTTTCATCTTATTAATTTTACACATCACTATTTGTGTGCAGAGAACATTATGAAATGTGCCAGCGTATGAACCCAACTGGTGTGGAACGCACGCATCAGAAGGACTTTGAGACATGGTTCAAGATGCATGTAAGCTTTCTTTAAAAACATTGCAAGTAGTTTATTAAAATTTACAATTCCGAACATTCCTGATTTTTTGTTGACCAACTACAAACCTCCCTGTCAACTTTTGAAAATATTATTGTAGGTTATAAGCCAGCGTACCATCAACCAACTTGATGTGTCAGCTGATCTATATGCATTAGCTTGTGGTCCTGAAAGTTGGGTTGCATCATATGCTGGTTGTATCGTAAATGGAAAACGGTTCCACACAAAGCAACTTGAACTCAGGCGACATACACAAAATTAAGGTGTCTTTGTCACTGGTGATTGTCAGTCTAATTATGTAGACTTCTATGGTATGATCCATGATGTATTGGAGCTACATTACATGGGATGACGTCGCGTGTACCTATTTAGATGTCAGTGGTTTGATGTTGGTGATTATTGGCGAGGGCTACGGGTCGATGATCATATGATTAGTGTAAACATGGACCGAACTTGGTATAAGGACGAACCCTTTGTTTTAGCATGCCAGACATCCCAATGCTTTTACATTAAAGATATACGGGTCAAAGGTAATTGGCATGTTGTGCAGAAGTTCATTAATAAAAATGTATACGATATTCCACCCACCATAGTGGTCACAGACAAAAATGAGCTCGAAAGCAATGACGTTAGTGCCTTTCAAGAAAACGAACTTCACATCATTACGCACCTGTCCAGTGTCATGATGTGCCCGACCCAACTCCACTTAGTAGGACTGATATTGAACCTAGCCGTATTGATGCACGAGAAGTCATTGGTATAGATAGGGCAAACCTCGATGCTAATTTTATCAACGATGCTGATGTTGGAACTGGATCAATAGATGGTTGTGGCGAAGGGGAAAATTTTGATGGTCTTGGTGTTATGACCGATGAGGACTCAGTCTCAGAGTAGAATAATTATTAATGGTAACAGACTATTAATGGTAATCATTTAATATATTTGGGTTTTTAATGACGCCCATTTTGGAGCCCTGCTATTGTGTTGTTTATGGTCGCTAATAATTATATATTTATTGTTGCGTTGTTTAAAACATGCTTGAAATTTGTGTATGCTCTATCATGCAATAACCATTTTTCTGCATTTTCAATTAGTAGACTTAATATACTGATAAAAGTATATGTAGTTGTCGTCATATATGTTCTCCAGTGAATAACTCCAACACTTTGAAAATAATGGTTGTTGGCCAACAAAATCTGTTAAAAGAAAAAAAGAGTAGGCTTCCCTTGTTTTGCTGCTTGTGTTTTTAAATATTAATTGGCATTTATGCACTAATTAGTTGCTAAAACTATAAATGTAGTTTGGACTAAATCTGGTTTGTTAGAATTTACAAACATTCAATGTGTTCCTGGTTGAATATATTCCACAGGAAATTGTAAAAAGTTAAAAACCAATTATGCATGCTCATTGGATTGTTAAAAACTTGTAGCACCCATATATATATATATATTTTAAGTATTAGTGGATGGTTTTACCTAAAAGGAAGAGTCACTTTTCTTCCTATGAAAGACCAGTTTTAAAGTTTTTATTCCCCTTCCTCCCTTAAGTAGATGAACTCCATCAAAGTACACTAATTCAACAATTGATTTGAAATCTGGGTGATTTAGAATAATTAGATGGGTTTTCTTGTCATGGTTACTACAGGCTAGCAACAATGCTTTATATGATTACTTATCTGGGTGATTACATATGCGGCAAGTTATTGGTGTGGATCTGTAAGATTGAAATGTACATTTATATTTGATTTATACCACCTAGTTTACTAATATAAATATGTATATATAGCTATTCACGATATATATAGCATAGAAATGTTGTTGCTTGCCTGAATATATTATTTCTAAGATAAATGTTATTTAATCCTTCTAATACAAGTACTGTGGAAGATGGTGGAATTAAAAATGTGAGATCCTAGAATTTTCTTGTTGTCTTCTGCTATATTTCTCCATAATTTATAAATTATGGACTTCTTCAAGTGAGTGCATGCACGATTAACAAATGTTCAGTATATTTCATTGATATTTAGAAGTTATGAACAAAATATGGACGATCTTACTGAACTTGAAAATCCATCTCTAGATTACCAACTGGCCACAATATTGGGTAAATTATTAGAAGTTTCAACATCTTTGGGTTGGTCATATATATTAATTGTATATGCCATAAGCAGTTTCTCTTTGAGGAGTTTTTAATTCATTCATGCATGATGGTAAACATGTTATAAAAGGCCATTGAATTTTATATTAAACATTTCACCGGGGTTAATAAGTAAAAGGCTTGTCAGGTGTGGATCTGTAAGGTTCAAATGTATATTTACATTTCTACAGTCTAGTTTACTAATATAAATATGTATATATAGCTATTCACGATATATATAGAAATTCAGGTTGTTGCTTGCCTGAATATATCATGATGTTGAACAGGAAACTAAACTTCCTTCTTGATGAAAAAATTCCTGCAATGCTATAGTTTTGCGCCATGGAAAGATATAGAAAATAATTATGGGGCTGTTGGTTGCAGGTTGAAAAATGGGAATCACAGAAGTGTTTTATACCACACGAGGATGATGGTTTTGAAAATTGTTTGCCATAGCTCGGACCTGCCTGGATGTCAATCTTGAATCTCTGATGAAAAGTGCAATAGGTCTACCACAGGTTACAACATAAAATATAGGCGTATGTGAAGCTAATAAAGAATTAAAAATACTTTACTGATTTCTATTATATAATTGGAATAAATTGGAATATAAAAATCTGGGCATTTAACTAATATCTTATAATTGCAGCATTTGTTCTTAAGATCAACAATGGCACTGTTACATATGGATGACGTAGTCACATTATCCACTTTGATGGTGCACAAAAAAACTATTCACCGGGTTGCAGAGCTGCCATATCTCAACTCAATTGTAAATTATGATAATATGGATAATTATTCTTTCTTAAATTAAACGGAATGCATTTTATAAAAAACCTCTAAATTGGGGCTGCTTGGATTGGGAAGTGGGTTGAGCTCATCTCAATTCACTTTCATTTTATCATTATATTTTTATAATTTTTTATACAAAACACAAATTTCTATACACCTTTTTCAAATCTCAATATACCTTTTTCAAATCCCAATACACATTTTTCAAATTCTAACACACCTTTTTCAAATCTCAAAATAATAATAATATTAAAAAATAAACCAAATTCATCTCAACTCATCTCATCTCCGAATTCAAGCGGGGCTGAACCTAGTTGCACAAGCTAATAGGACATGCAAATCCTCTTTAATTATTAACATAGCTAAATGTCAATGGTACTTAAAAAAAAACAATTATTAAATATGGTTAACAATTATAATAGAAAGTTTACTTACCAAATATATAGTAGAATCCTTTAAAAAAAATAAAAACTCAATTGATGAATACATAGCAGAATTAATTAATTATCAGATACCTTCAACTTATTTCGTATACTTTAAATAAGCAAAGTGACCTGACGTTAAATTCTTAGGTGCGGGAGAAAAAAATGTTATAATGGAGGGAAAATATATGCTGATGGCGGGAGGAAAAATTCATAGCAGAAAAAAGTGGTGTAATATTTCGAACAGCTGGTGTGATTTGAACCCAGCCCACCAAAACAGCACATCTTCTGTCAGTCTAAAACTAGACGTGATCACAAAGCAACAACTACTCCAAAAACACGCCAACTCCTCAAAGCCCCAACTCCTCAGAAGCACTCGGTTGAAGAGGTAAATCTCCCACTAAAGGTTCGATCTTTTCTACTAATTGAAGGTTTTATCTCCTCTTTCCCCACTGCTTAGAAGAAACTACAGTGCAAAGAACTTCATAATTTTCAGGTATGTTGCACAACATCTTCTTTGCAAGTTATCGGTTGCTTGTGTTTTTGCAGCATTTTTCCCCTTGCACTCAACATTTGTTAGGTTTTTGTCTATCCCTGTCCAGGAATCTATTTTTTTTTTCTTTTTTCTTTTTTGATTTTGGGTCTTCTTCTTGAGTTTTTCCATTTTTCCCCCTTCCAGTTCTAAGAATATAATGTCAACATTCCTAATTTGCGTTTTAATAGCTGGTTCTAGTGTTTTTCTTCCAGTTCAAAAAGGCTGGTTGCAGTGTTTGTAGCGTTTTAATAGCTGGTTGTTGTGTTTAAATTGTCAACCTTGGAGGGTACCACAAATTAGTACATATATTGCTTGCCTTTGTTGTTATCTGTTTCGACTGAATGCATGCAAAGCATACATTTGATGCTTGTGGTCCTTTAAAATCTGGGTGAGAGGAAGCAAACGATTGCACAACTTCTGGTTGTAGTTAAATTACTAACTTACAGTTTAACAAAATTGTAATGCCGGTCAACCATAATGATGGGGCAGCTTACTCACCTTGCATATTATTTGCCTTTTGTTCTTAAGAACAGCTCTTAGGCATCTCGATAATTATTGAGGACCTCTTAAGAACACGTCTTGTGAATTTTTTCATTGTTAAAACTAAGTAAATTTCAGCTCACAGTGTTTGCATTTATATTTTTATAAATTTGCTTGTTGAACCCAAAGTAGCAATGGTTGAACAAGGATTATATGCCTTTTGGTTAATGCAGCAAACACACTCTTTAACTAAGTGTTCAGTTCTTTTAACATAGTTTTGTAGTGATATGAGGACACTTAACCAAGGAAGGGGGAGAGGAAGAGGTGTGCTTCCCATACGACCTGGATGAGACAAATTTATATGCCGAGATCGTGGTCCATCCTTGAGGATATGAGTCACGCAAGGTGGATGGATGTACCCATGTCCGAGAAAGATGAACTGATCGAGCGCATCCGGGTAAGGCGATTAAGTTGAAAATGGTAAATTCGTTGTTCTAATGTAAGGGAGCCCAAGTATGTGCTTAACATAGTTTCATTGGCATGTGTAGAAGGACTTTGAATTGGATAGGGAGAAGAACAATCATTGAATGACAATTTGGAAAGCCTTCCGCAAGCGTTTCAATACCTATCACCATAACCTGCACAAGAAGTACCTAAAGTTTGGCACTCATGAGGAAGCTTTGGCTGTTGAGAATAGCATGGTTAACCCAATTGTATGGGCAAAACTATGCAAGAGATGAGGAAGTGAATCCTTTAAGGTAAGTACCAAAATCTTTAGTGGGTGTAAAAACAAGAAGTAAATTTGTTTGAGTGTTGATTTGCATTTGATATAAAAACAACCGTACGTATGTTTAGAATACACTAACAATTTATTACTCTTAACAGAAATTGTCATGCAGAAACAGAGAGAGTCGTAACAAACAAATCATAAATCACACTTCAGGGTGTAAATCATTTGTGAGGGCCCTTGAGGAACAGGTATCAAATTCTCTTAATGCCTACTTCGAAAAAACTAATTTTGCATCTCAGAGCTTAGCAACCGGGCTGATCTAATGAAATTATTGCTGTTGCATGGTCAACTGTACAAGAGTTTTGATAACCAACTTGATGTTATGTATTGCTTGTACAATTATAGGGTGATTATACAAATAAGTGAATATTGTTTCTTTATACATACCAACTTTTAAGCCAAGCCTGTAAATACGTGTTGCCTGGGTTTTCTTATGCATCCAAGTATATGTATTTGGGGCTAGGCTAGATAAAGATATATGTCTATAGGTTGGTTCTACATGGCGGGTTGAGAATCCTGATGGGTTTTTATTTTTTATTTTTTAATGTACTATTTGGCTGATACTTTCTCATTGATTTTGAGGTAATTAATGTTCTTATCATAGCCTTTTTTTTTAAAAATCAAACCTAGCCTAGGTCTTTGTGCTTTTCATTGCATTAATGGGGATGTCTCATTTGTGATTTCCTTCTTTTTGTAGTAAAGGGAAAAGACCCTGATGCCCTTGATTATTGGGGAAAAAAAAAAATTCCTCTCCTAGTTTTTTATTTTTTACCAACTCTCTATTTTCATCTCCTCCTCCTAATACCTAAATAAATTTTAAATATTTTTTAATTTTAAATATTTAAATTTTTTATCTAATTATTATAATTTTTAAGCTTCCAAATAAAATACGATAAATAACTTTATTTTTTCAAATTTTAAAATAAAAATAAAAATAAAAAATAAAATTTTATTTTTATAATATTTTTATTTAACATTTTCTCTCTTCTTTTCTAAAATTCTATAAAATATTTAACTTAAAAGTATCTTTAACTCATCTCACACAACTCAAATATCTCACCTCTTTCAAAAAAAAAAAATGAAAATATCTCACTAAACCATCTCAACTAAAAACACTTTGAAACCCTATCCAAACCAGCGTCTATCCAATTAAGAAACCCTTTGAACCATAATAATAACGGTAAGAAAAACCTGTTTTTATTTTTTTCCAACGGAAGTCATGGGAAACGAATCTCAGCGGGCCATAACAAATATAGAGTCGTTTAAAGGTGTTGCTCTATTTGTGACACTATTTTGTCATTAAAATATGTCACAACATAAATACATTTAAGTCTCAGATTTCACTTGATTTTAAAGGTGCTGCTCACTTGATTTGCAATCATGAAGGAGTTCCTTTTATTTTTTTTTATTTTTTTTATTACATGGTACCGTTATTTAATCTGTCAAATTGTTGAGTTATAAAGCACATGACTTTGATGCCACACAATATGTAGCGAGGGCTAGGAAAGAACTTGGTGGGATTTTTCAAGGATACGCGCTGGTCAAAGAAGAAAGATGCATTCGTAACACCAGAAACGGAACAGCTCTATGTGAGTAACTAATTTGTTTTCAGCTTCAGCCATGTTAGTGCATCAATTTACACCTACGTAAATTGAAGTATGCCATATATTGGTCCACAGCCTTTGACTTTAATGTATTGGTGAAGTCATGATTGCCATAACACAAATATGCCATCTCAATAGCAATATTTGTGTTATTTTGGATAACCCTTTTGCCTTCTGATTATTCGAGGAAATTTTACTTGGTGTCCAACATAAAAAAAAACGTTGAAATTGTTTTAAATAGGGCTATATAGACAACAATGATGATTATGGATATAGAATTTACAACAATCATATAACTGGTTTACTTTACAATTAATTTGACAGAATCAAATGGCTGGTGAAATGGATGCATTAGATCCTGAGGCACGTATAGATGAAGCAGCGGCGACTATATTTAGATCGGTCCTTGGCCAGAGAACAGGATACACAAGGGGGTTAGGAGAAATGATAATCCCAGAGTCTACAAGAGAGGAGTGTATACGAGATAGGGAGGACGCAAAACTAGTCGACCAACACAAGAAAGATGCTCAAACCCACAAAATTGAAATAGAGGCTGTAAGAGAAGAAATGAGAATCATGATGGAGAGGCAACATGAATCTGAGAGGAAGATGATGGAGAAGCAATTGCAGACTAAAAAATTATTGATGTGATTATTGTTGCAGCGGCAACCGTTAGGAGAATCGCAGAGGTAGCCGTTACACACAGCACAGCAGTAGCTTGCATTGGATTTGCAGCAGGATATGTCATCAGATTCCCAGCCAGCCTCAGATGATTTCTCACCGACGCCGTGGTCAACTCCGTGAGCTGGATGCAGCTTGTGGACCTCCCTTTTTGGTATTTTTTGGTAGTATGAACCCTTCGACCACTTGGGATTATAATTTTGGTAGTAATATGGTGATGCTTGGCTTTAGGGTGTGGGAGGTACCAACTAAATTAAATATGTACTTTTTGGGGAGGTAGATAACTGGTAGTAGGGGAATCGGGCAGTAGTGTGACGTATAAGGATATTTTTGCATAGTAGACAGGTGATGTATACATAACCCATTACCGTACCATGCTGATTTTTTATGTGATTTAGGCTAGTGAATGCAAACTATTGGGGATCATGTGGCAGGAAAACCAGGGTAAGTTGGATATATCATATTTTATTTAAGGAAATTTGTGTAATGAACTTAGTGGAATGTTAACTGGAGGGTGTAATCACAGGTACAAACAAAGGAGTTGAGAACTAGTTATCATGTTTGAGGAGTTGGTCCACACATTCCTCAAACAGCTTGTACTCAGAGCACAGGCTATTCCAAAATTGCATGTGGCTATAAACTTACAAAATTTCTGTAGTGTGCTCAAATATGGTGATCGTTGGACTCAGATCAGTAGGTAAAACATCCTAAAATTTTCAACTTAAATATTGGGACATGAACGCATGATTGTTGGGTAATATTAGGATGTTGTTCGAATCATTAAATATTGCTGTTGATATTATAATGGTGGTACTTCTCTAACTTTTACTTATAATAAAATTATATATATTATGATGGTGGTACTTCTCTAACTTTTAATTATCAAAATATATATATATATATATATATTATGATGCTGGTACCTTATAACTTCTGGTTTGACTATTAGGTTAGTTCCCCCACTTTGGATGGGGGATTGATAAATTCAGCCCTCTTTTTAATAGCAACTTTAGCTATATATCAAGATTGTTATTCTTCTCTTTATTATCCACTAATTATACATTGCCTTAAGGGAGTTTATTCTGATGCACTAACTTACAGTTATGAATTAGTCCTTTATATATATGTTTTGTTACACATGCATTTGGTCTAAAAATATGTCAAAAAAAAATCCACCTCAAAGTCTTGAGATGTGCATTCTGCTAGAACAAGACATTAAAGCTAGCTCAGATGCAAATGGCCAATGATCATTAATTACTTGACTATTGTTTTTTAAATTATGGTTTTGAACTGTAATATAGATATTATCTCTAGTGTTCATTGTGTGCAATTAGCAACTCAAAATAACATCATTTAGAATTGTTTGTACATATTCAGGTTTGAGTACAAGCTAATGGGTCAAATGGACACCTCATGACTTTGATGCACCACGGATGTGAAGAAATCCTGTGGAAGATGTGGCTGCAGTATTGTTATTCTGATTTCCGTTAAATCATGAAGTTGAAGTAGAAATTGATGTTGAATTTGAAGTTGAAGTTCCCATGCCCAGGCTGGTGATTAAAATATCTGTTAGACTTTATTGTTCTTAACTAGTAGATATTTTCTGTTGTGTTATTGCAATATGGGCATAAATGAATGCATTCCCAAGAAAGTGTTTATTGGACACAATAGCACCTATGTTGATTCTTGATACTGATCATGATCTGTCTAAACATTTTATTTATTTTGGTACTAAATTGATGAGATATATATATATATATATATATATATATATATATATTGAAGTTGAGCTGTTGCCCACCATGAACAATAGTTCAGTGTCAATGATCAGTTGTCATTGTGATTATCAATATAGGTGGTACACAATTGTCCATAGTCATGAATACTTGACAGAAAATTATGGGATGCATGCATGAAAATAATTGTGGTTTTAATTGTTCAACCTGGACCAGCCTGGGTTTATTTATGGACCAATTTGTATGATTTATTATTATTATGTTTGTAATTTGGCAACAAAACAGATGAATGGGCAACGTTATTGTATAAATTGTAGTTGTTTGTTCTCTCAGAAAAATTACACGTTTCCTGAAAATTAAGATAATTGGCCTGCTGATCTATTTAGTAAAAATTTAATATGCTGCTTAATAGGTAGTTATAAATTGTGGAGAGTATTAATACATAGCCGTAATGATCTTATGCACCCATATATAGCTTATATTAATATATTATTGTTAGAATGTCAAGCTTGACACGTGGAGAGCTCTACAACCAATGATGCAGCTTGGAGAAGAAGTGATCATGTGGCTGAGGTGCTATGTGTGACCGGGCTTCATTAGGGTTTCATTTAAGGGCATTTATGTAATTGTATATCGAGCTGTATAAATACATGCGATGCTATAGTAATACACAATAAGTCGTGTATGAAATCAGGCAGAGAGAGAGAGAGAGAGAGAGCCCGGGCTTAAGGTGATTTAGGGTTAGGGTTCTTGCTGTTCTTTTGGGTTGATTTCTTGAGGAAACAGAGGAAATAAAGCTCTGAGGTTGTATTTTCTGTATCTTTTACTCTTGATCAATAATATATTTCTCCTAGGGTTCCTGCTGTGGATGTAGGCCATTAGGGCCAAACCACGTTAAATGTTGTGTTTGTTCTTGATCTGTTTTATCTCTGTTTATACTGAGTTTTTCTTCATCAAGCTTGGTAAAACATAAGAAAACCTGGAATCATATATATTTACACAAGAAGCTTCTGTAACTGTTCTGTAAATAGTTCAACAAGTGGTATCAGAGCTAGGTTATTCGATGGGGACAGCCAAGTTTGAGTTTGAAAAATTTAATGGAAAAAATGACTTTGGCCTGTGGAGGATCAAGATGCGAGCTGTCTTGGTCTAACAAGGGCTTCAAGATGCTCTTCTTGGAGACAAGAAGAGCATTGACACATCTCAGGAAGGAAAATTAGACGTTCCTTTTACTGAGAAGGTGAAGCCCGAAATATTACAAAAGGCACACAGTGCCATCATCTTGTCCCTAGGAGATAAAGTACTTAGGGAAGTTGCCAATGAGAAAACGGCAGCAGGAGTCTGGCTAAAGCTAGAGAGTTTGTATATGACAAAATCTCTAGCAAACTGACTCCATAAGAAGACCAGACTCTATACTTTTAAAATGAACCCTGGTACATCCATTGATGAACATTTGGATGAATTTAATAAAATCCTTTTAGATCTTGCTAATATAGATATTAGCATAGATGATGAGGACCAAGCAATTCTTTTATTAAGTTCTCTGGACTCCAACTACAATAACATAAAAGAAACTATGATGTACGGGAGAGAGAGCCTAACCTTGGAGGAAGTGCAATCTGTATTGCACTCCAGAGAATTGTATGCTAAGTCAGAATCCAAACAAGAGACAGGGGAGGGTTTGAATGTTAGGGGGAGGTCTGAGAAGAGGGACAAGAAATGTAAGAATAAGAAATCAAGATCCAAGTCCAATGGCAAACCTCTAAAGTGCTTTGCCTGCCATAAGAAAGGGCACTTTAAAAGGGATTGCCCTGAGAGGAAACAAACAACCAATGCCATCACACAAGAATCTGCTGGTAAGGCAGATGTAGTACTAGATGGATATGATAGTTCAGAAGTCCTAAATGTATCTGAGACAGACCCTGGGAAGGAATGGATACTGGACTCAGGGTGTTCTTTCCATATGTGTCCCCTGAAGAGTTGGTTTGAGTCTTTCACCAGTCTGGATGGGGGTCATGTTATCCTTGGGAATAACAAGTCTTGTAAAATTCAGGGGATTGGGATGGTGAGATTACTAATGCATGATGGAATAGAGATGGTACTGAAAGAAGTGAGGTACATACCAGAGCTCAAGAGGAATCTAATCTCTCTGGGCAGCTTAGATAAAACTGGATACTCCTTCAAGTCTGAAGGGGGAAGTCTGAAAGTGAGTAGAGGTTCTCTTGTAGTGATGAAATGGGTGTTGAAAAATGGGCTGTACACCTTAATAGGTAAGACTGTGATAGGTGAGGCTTCACTTATCATTCACAAAGGGGAAAACCAGGTTTCTTTGTGGCATAGGAGGCTAGGGCATGTTAGTCAACAAGGCCTAAAAGAACTGGAAAACCAGAGGCTCCTAGGAGATAAAAGGCTTGAGGACCTCCCATTCTGTGAGGAATGTGTCTTAGGGAAATCTACCAGGGTCAGCTTTAAGAAGTCCACACACACCACAAAACAGATACTTGACTACATACACTCAGATTTGTGGGGACCTGCAAAGGTAAATTCACATGGTGGGTCAAGGTATTTCCTGTCTATAATAGATGATTTCTCTAGGAAAGTATGGGTTTATGTTTTAAAACATAAAAGTGATACTTTTGAGAAATTCAAAGAATGGAAAACCCTAGTTGAAAATCAAATAGGCAGAAAGGTTAAAACACTGAGAACAGATAATGGTTTAGAGTATTTATCAAATGAGTTTACTGAATTCTGCAAGACTGAGGGAATTACTAGACATAGAACTGTTAGGGAAATTCCTCAACAAAATGGACTAGCAGAAAGGATGAACAGGACCATCCTTGAAAGGGTAAGATGCATGTTAGCTACCTCTGGTCTGCCCAAGACATTTTGGGCAGAAGCTGTAGCTACTGCTGTATACCTCATAAATAGGTGTCCTTCCTCAGCTCTCAGTTTTAAAACTTCTCAAGAAGTCTGGTCTGGAAAACCTGCTAATTATCAAAACTTAAGAGTGTTTGGGTGTATTGCATATGCACATGTTAAAACTGACAAGTTAGAACCTAGGGCTATTAAATGCATTTTTGTGGGATATCCAGAGGGGGTTAAAGGCTATAAACTCTGGGTTACAGAATTTGGAAGACAAAAATGTATAGTGAGTAGGGATGTGGTTTTTCATGAGTCTGCCATGGGGGGAAAACCAGTTAATTCCCAAGACACAGTACACTATCCAGACACCAGGGATATGCAGCTTGAGGTGGAGCAACCCTCCATTACTCAAAGCTGGTCAGAAACAGAGAATACAGACTCTGAGGAACAAGTCTCAGAGACTGAAATCTCTGGACCCAAGGAAACATACCTTCTTGCCAAGGACAGGCAGAGGAGGGTCATAAGACCTCCTCAAAGGTATGGAGAAGCTGATATGACAGCTTTTGCTCTTTCTGTTGCAGAGACAGAAATTGAGGTGGAGCCCAGGACTTTTAGAGAGGCCATGGACAGTAAGGAGGCCAAGAAATGGATTCTTGCAATGCAAGAAAAAATGGAGTCTTTAAATAAAAACAAGACATGGGTAGTAGTGCCTAAACCAAAGAATCAGAAGCTTGTAGGTTCCAAGTGGATATTTAAAAGGAAAGAAGGTATCTCAGGGACTGAACCTCCTAGGTATAAAACTAGGTTAGTGGCTAAGGGGTTCACTCAAAGGGAATGAGTTGTTTACAATGAGATATTTTCTCCTGTTGTAAGGCATAGTTCAATTAGATTTTTGTTGTCTTTTGTTGCTGTACATGACCTGCATTTGGAACAACTTGATGTTAAAACAGCTTTTTTGCATGGAAACTTGGAAGAAACTATTTACATGAAACCTCCTGAGGGTTTTGATACAGAAATGGATAATAATCATGTGTGTTTGTTAAGGAAATCTCTGTATGGACTAAAACAGTCACCACGACAGTGGTATAAAAGATTTGACTCATACATGATTAAAAATGATTTCTGTAGAAGTAATTATGATAACTGTGTCTATTATAAGCAATGTAATAACTGTCATATATATTTGCTGCTATATGTAGATGACATGTTAGTTGCCTGTGTAGACATGGACTTGCTAAATAAAGTTAAATGCATGCTTAAATCAGAATTTGAAATGAAAGATTTAGGTCCTGCCAAAAGAATATTAGGCATGGAAATAACCAGAGAAAGGGATAAAAATCTTCTTTTTTTATCTCAGAAGTCTTACATTTCAAAGGTGTTAAATAAGTTTGGAATGAGTCATGTTAAGCCTATGCCTATCCCTGTTGCATAGCATGTTAAATTGTCCAATAAACAGTGTCTAGAAACTGAGTCTGAGTCAATGTTTATGGATAAAATACCTTATGCTAGTATGGTTGGGAGTATAATGTATGCAATGGTATGCACTAGACCCGATTTATCTTATGCTGTAAGTTTAGTGAGTAGGTTTATGTGAAAACCCGGGAAGCCTCACTGGCATGTTTTAAAACAAAATTTTCAATACTTAAATGGTTCAAAGCATTTAGGATTAATTTTTGGAAAGACTGTGCATTGTGACTTAGGATTAAAGGGGTATACTGATTCAGATTATGTTGGAAACTTAGATACCAGAAAATTACTATCTGGTATGGTTTTTACATTTTTAGGAGGCACTGTCAGCTGGAAATTACACATGCAGTCTGTGGTAGCATTGTCTACCACAGAGGCTGAATATATAGCCTTAATAGAAGCCTTTAAAAAGGCTATATGGTTAAGGGGGCTGAGTCAAGAGCTAGGGATGCATAGTGGGGATGTCACAGTCTACTGTGACAATCAAAGCACTATCCATTTGTCAAAAAATCATGTTTACCATGAAAGGTCTAAACATATTGACATTAGACTGCATTTTGTGAGAGATGTCATTTCTAATGGTGAGATTGTAGTTAAGAAAATTTCAACAGAGAATAATCCCTCTGATATGTTTACTAAACCAGTGCCCAAGATTAAGTTTGAACATTGTTTGAACTTAATCAACCTAGAAAAGTGTTAGTACCCATTAGGGGGAACAAGCAGGAACTCTTTTGCAGGGAGAAGTTGATGGAGGCAAGGTTTACAAGCTTGCCAAGGTGGAGAATTGTTAGAATGTCAAGCTTGACACGTGGAGAGCTCTACAACCAATGATGCAGCTTGGAGAAGAAGTGATCATGTGGCTGAGGTGCTATGTGTGACCGGGCTTCATTAGGGTTTCATTTAAGGGCATTTATGTAATTGTATATCGAGCTGTATAAATACATGCGATGCTACAGTAATACACAATAAGCCGTGTATGAAATCAGGCAGAGAGAGAGAGAGAGAGAGCTCGGGCTTAAGGCGATTTAGGGTTAGGGTTCTTGCTGTTCTTTTGGGCTGATTTCTTGAGGAAACAGAGGAAATAAAGCTCTGAGGTTATATTTTCTGTATCTTTTACTCTTGATCAATAATATACTTCTCCTAGGGTTCCTGTTGTGGATGTAGGCCATTAAGGCCGAACCACGTTAAATGCTGTGTTTGTTCTTGATCTGTTTTATCTCTGTTTATACTGAGTTTTTCTTCATCAAGCTTGGTAAAACATAAGAAAACCTGGAATCATATATATTTACACAAGAAGGTTCTGTAACTGTTCTGTAAATAGTTCAACAATTATTATGTAATATATTTGTTTGGCAAGCAAATGACGAAGTGTATATAATATATCTTAAGGATTTTTACTGTGATTAATACCATAGATAACTGTTCACTCCAGTGAAATAGAAATAATGATAATAAATCAAACAAATAATAACAATAATAATAATAAGAGCCGCATATGCAATATAACTAGATAATGTCATATATATTCCTTATATGGGAAAGCTAATATATATATTGGCCAGCAATATTGCAATAATGCTGCAATATTGTAGATGATTACATAGGCGTCAATTTCTTATTATTAATAACGTTGCAATAACCATATGGGCGGCAGTACACAATTTTTACAATAATGTAAATTTGCTAAAAAAAACTCACTTACGGCATACAATATTCCCATTGGCGGCAACATGTAATGTTGTTGATAAGCTTTTATTGCAGCATTATTAACAAATGCCGACTTACACTAAAACCTTTTGCAGCGTTAAATAGGATATCAACAACAATATTATTTGGCTGCAAATTGCTTTTTGCGGCATTTCAGAATTCCCAAATGAGACTACTATTTTTGGCACTGGGCTTGCTGCAGAAACTCAACGGCAGCATAAACCATCCCCATTTGCGGCAACATGTAATGTTGCTGATAATAGTTCCATGGCAGCATTATTAACAAATGCCGACTTACACTAAAATTTTTTGCAGCGCTAAATAGAATATCAGCAGCAATATTATTTCACTGTAGCAAGTTTTTGGCGGCATTCCATTGACTATATGAGACGGCTATTTGCGGCATTGTGTTGCATTTTTTGCAGCGATTTTCTGAGGCGACATTAACTGTTCTTAGGCGACATTAACAACAGAAAGTCGCAGTTGGGCAGAACTGGCATTTCTTTTACATCCATCCTGCGGCACTGGAATAAATGCCGCCGTTGTGTATTTTTGGCATTTTTATGAGGTATCTGCGACAATATTGTAGCACTACAAAAACCACGTTATCTTGTAGTGTCATAATAATGTTAGCATGTTTTTATATGCTATTTACTTATTCTATCTCTCGTATATTTAATTTTCTTTTTTTGCTTGTTGATTAATGAAATTATTATTAATTTATTAGCGTATGTGTTGATTGAAATAAAAAAAATAACAATTTACACTAAAGACGTTAATAAATAAACTGGTGGTCATAGTAATATTTTAAAATACAAGAGCACCTACTATTTATTAACATCCATTACACACATAAAATAGCTTAAATAAATTGATCAATTTTTCTTTAAGCAAACCAATTTACTTAGGGATAAATTGGTCAATTTATTTAAGTCATCTTATGTCTGCAATTAAATTTTCTTTTAAAGGAAAGTAATCTGCATTCATTAATATCGAATATTACAAATAAATTTGAAACCTAAATTATAAGCCAATTAATGACGATTTGTAACTTTCGAGTATACTAAAAATAACTAACATGATCTAGTCCGAGCTGCAAACATCTTCAGATCACCATCTGAAAGATAGCCAACTCTGTCTAAGACAAAATAACAACCAACAAAATAAACTAACAGTCCCACATCTGTTCTAATATGAATTCAAGGATACACTTTACGGATTAAAAGTCCTAAAAACTAACTGTGTTTTTTTATTAAACTAAAACAAACAACAAAGGAAAAATAAATATGAAAAAAAACAAATTATATATATACTCATATATGGATTTGCATTTTCAACCTTAGAGGAATTTAAAGGTGGACCAAAGAGAGGTTGTGGCGGCGTGTGAGGGTCATTCGCCGTCCTAAGAGGGTGTCGGCTAGTGGAAATTGAAAGGACCAGAAGTTCCAAACTCAGAAGAACCATGCATGGTTGCTAGATGGATCCTCAAAGAGGCACGTGAGTTATCGTCCAATATAATTAGTGTGCATGTGTGGCCCATGCGTCACTATGTTCATCATCGGATTGGCTCTATAGTTGTCCAATGGTTAATGTGCATGTAGACCTTGGAACGTCGAAGGCCAACTGAAATGAGAAGCAACGTCTAAAAAAATTTTAATCAAAACCTCTAGAAACCATAACATAACTTTCAACGTCCTCTCCGTCTCACCAGCCAAGCAATTAAGCAATTAAAATCACCATTTTCAGTGGCTGTTGTAACTCAAAGAAGATCAAAAAATGCAAAAACAAGAAGATAAAAAGAAGGAGCAAGGACAAAATGAAAGAGGATAAGAGAAGAGAAGAGAAGAGAAGAGAAGAGAAGAGAAGAGAGATGAGCGGAGGGAGGAGAGAGAGAAAGAATGAAGGAGGATAAGAGAAGAGAAGAGAGATGAGAGGAGGGAGGAGAGAGAGAGAGGATAAAACAATTGTGCTATTAATAAAAGAGGAGAAAACTTTAGATTTTGAGGAATGAGAATTAAGAGAGAATATGTGTTCTTTTATATCTGCAATAAATACTCACAAATAATAAATATTCTATAAGAAAATTTGGTTTCGAGGGATTAGAAGTTAAATCATGTTTAAAAAAAAAGTTAAAACATCAAGAGGGCATTTTCGTCATTCTCTCGACTATCCAAACTCCAAAGTGACAGGTCGGTGTGGTCCTGTCTGTTCGTGACCACTCGCCATTAATCGTAATATCCACGCACGATCCCTCGTGTCATTTTCGTCATTCCGCTAACAAATGGTTAAAAAACAAAAAGCAGTCCGGACTTTCTGATTTATAATCCTGTATCTCCCACCCCACGATCCATATTGCGCGTTGGTGTGAAGCTCGCATTAGATCGATCCCTCTGCGAAGCTCTCCGAAGGTAAATCCCAAGCCTCGAATCCTGGTCTCTTTTACTTCTTGATGATCCTGAAGTACCTGATTTGTATAACTTCACCCTATTTCTTTTATCTAAATCTTGTCTTCCCTAGATTTTCATCTTGTCTATAATTTGGAATTTATGTATTTCATTCGTGGATTTGTTTGTGCGATTCGAATTTCTGGTTTCTTTTTACGCATTTCGTTGTTTATCTTTGAAATGTGGCGGTTCGTCACGTTTCTCTTCTGGTCTGAAGATCTTGCTGTTGAATTTATTCGGATCTGTTACCAATCAAAAAGAATATTCGGATCTGTTGTATTTAGAGGGTGATTCATATCTGTTTCCAATCAATATTCTGTTGAATTCCGAGTTTCCTGATGGTGCTTGTTTAATGGTGTTCATTTTTATTGCCTGGAAATGATTTTATAGAATTTCTTTGTCTCAATTGGATGCTTCTACCTTTAGCATCGGATCTGTTTGATCCGGTTAACGATATGTGCATCTCATATGTATAGATTATAAATTATGTTTCTCGAGTAGTTTTATGGGCTTATTTAGAGATTAATTAGCTTGGATTTTCATGAAGACACTTTTACCCGCAAATACTTCTTTTTTATAGGTTCTTATAAAATAAAAAAACGAATTTATGAAGAATGAAGTTTCATGGTTTGCTAGATAGGTATTTGATGATGACTCTCAATAAAATTTACCTATTATAAAAAAAAAAAGGTATTGATGATGTCTATTTGTTTCAATGTATGTTAATTGGCATTGTGAATGCGTAGGGATCCACAGCCAGAAAGAGCAATGGGGCTGACATTCACAAAGCTTTTCAGCCGGCTTTTCGCCAAGAAAGAAATGCGAATTCTCATGGTTGGTCTTGATGCTGCTGGTAAGACAACCATCCTCTACAAGCTCAAGCTTGGTGAGATCGTCACAACCATTCCTACTATCGGTAAGTTTCAGATTGATTCAGTCTTTGTAGCTTGTACTTTTGTTCAACTGGAAGATCTATAAGAACTTCTTCTATGTTTTTGGTTGGATGAATCTGCTTTCTGACTAATCATATGATAAGACAGCCATTGTTTGATATTCTTCAGTAGTAAACACGTTTTGAGAAAAGTCTGAGTAGAGAACTCTAACATTGAAGAGTTCATCCCTGAGTGATGTGAGGCACTGTAGAGTTTGCATGCCTTGATATCATCAATTTTCACACACATATGTGGCTTGTTATCTGAATTTTCAATCGATGTGCCATGCATAATGTTAAGAGGTAGAATGATGCGTTTCATGATATTCCCTTTAGATCTTGTTGTTTATAATTTTTTTAGTTTTTAGTGCTGTATATGTGTTACTTTTTTATGCATTACTTACAAATAAATTCATAAAGCTTATGAAAAGAAAAGTTGAATTAGATAGTTTATGAAATAAATGTTTATATTTTCAATTCAGTTAGTTTTTTTTTCAATATTTTGTTGCGTAGGATGTGATGTATATGGTGGTGGCTAACATATTTTTCTTTGATCTCTTTGAGAGAAGTCTATAACATTATGGAAATGAGCTTAAGTGACTTGTATGGTGTGCCTAATTTTGGAAATATTTCCTCTAATATGATCTATTTTGTTGTTTACAAATCTTATATTTGTTGTATCAAGACAACCTTATTGACAGATCTTTCTGAGTTTTATTTGGCCATTAGATTGACATAATTGGATGTGATGACCCTGGAGATGCTGTACACATGCAGTTTTCACCAGAATATCAATTTTAGTAGTTGTCTTGAGATTAGAACCAACTGCATTATATGCTTCAATGGCAACAGAGATAAAACTAAAAAAAAATTTATTTGACGGTATGACTTATAAAAGTAGTTGACAGTGACATTTTTTTTTTCTAGATGATGATAAGATTTTTTGAACTGGACAGAGATAACTTATTATCCCAATCATATTGTGTTTGGTGATCCTTAGTTAAATATTATCATGCATTTTCTTTTCATGTTTCCATGAAGTTGAAAACATTTATGGTATTTCATGTATGAACCCAGGGTTCAATGTGGAGACGGTGGAATATAAAAACATCAGCTTCACCGTCTGGGATGTTGGTGGTCAGGACAAGGTATGAACCTGTAATTTTATTCCTATAATTTTATGCATCTAAATTCTGTTAAGACTGTGGTTCCTTGCTTTTTTAACACTAGAAATTTGGTACTTTGGATGAATGTCCATTTTGCTGTTGTAGTTCCATTTTTATGGATATGAATAAGTTTGTCTTGTACAGATCCGTCCCTTGTGGAGGCACTACTTCCAGAACACTCAGGGTCTTATTTTTGTGGTGGATAGCAATGACAGAGACCGAGTTGTTGAGGCACGAGATGAATTGCATAGGATGTTGAATGAGGTAAGCTAGATAGGAACTAAAATTTTATTAAATTGATTCATAATTAATGAGGATAAATTGAAGGGAATATGTACATAATAAATAGTTAGAATGACTAAAGATATTCTAAACTTTTAAGTGATTCTGAATGTTTTTCTGTTTCAATTTTTTTTTTCATTCTTCACTATCTGACTATGTGATCCATCGTGATTGTTATTAGTTGCATAGCCTTAAACAATATACTATGTATGTGGAAAGTTTTTTTCTTTAAAGAAAGTTTTGAAATATCTAATGTGGAAGCCTTATTTTACCAAGAAGAATGGTTCTTGAACTTTTGAGTAGCATTGTAATGAACAATTGTTCTCTGATATGTAAATTTTAATTTCTTGTGGTCCTTTTAGATTTGTTGTGACTGAGGAAATATATATTAATGTCTTGGGTTTTCCTCACATAGAGCTTTAAATTAATTTCTGAAATTCATGAAATACTATAAAAATTTGAGGAAGTCTTAGGCTTCGTTTGTTATCACAACTCTTCTCAACTCATCTCATCTGATCATTACAACTTTTTCAAATTTTGATACAAAATAAAATAAACAATTCAACCTTTACAAATCACAAAACAAAAATAATATTAAAAAAATATGTTCTAACAATATTTTTTTTAACTTTTAACTTTAATCTCATCTTATCTGCAAAAACAAACGAGGCCTTAGTAGGCATCGATGCATCGATTGTGTGTATTAGCATGCTCCATTTTTTGGTTCTTGGAGTTTTTTGATTTCCTGAAGCTTTTATGCAAGTGATGTTAGAGTCTGTTGAATGGTCCTGGCTTATAGAAGCAGGCAAGGATTAGGTTTTTGCCAAACTATGTGCCATTGCTGAGAAATTTTTTTTGGATGGTCAGTTGAGTTCTGTTGTCAAAGATATCTTTCATTTTTTAAATGAAGTTATCTTAATCAGCAACATTAACGTTATTAAAGGCCATTTTGCCGTATGCAGCTTGAATTTCTGTATTTTCTTGACTAAACTTGTTATATGTTATTTGGTTTCAGGATGAACTGCGAGATGCAGTGTTGCTAGTCTTTGCTAACAAGCAAGATCTTCCTAATGCAATGAACGCTGCTGAGATTACTGATAAGCTTGGCCTCCACTCTCTCCGCCAACGTCACTGGTAAACTTATACTTTTTTTCTTCCCCCCCTTTTTTTTTGAGTACTACTAAACTTCCTTACTGTGTTGTAATCCTGCTTTAGTTCATAATAGAAGCTTTTGTCTCAATAAAATTGTCCTAATTGGTTCTAATATGTTTCCTGATCTCACCAGGTACATTCAGAGCACCTGTGCAACTTCAGGGGAGGGGCTTTATGAGGGTTTGGAATGGCTCTCTAACAACATAGCGAACAAGGTAAATATCTATACCTAATTTCCCCATCTCTATAAAAATTGTATACACCATGTAAACAATAAATTCCAATTTTATTATTAAGTAAGATAACTTTTAGTGATCAAGAAAAGGAAGGCATAATTGGTTAGACGAAGGGTAGACGAAAAATTCACCTAGTTAGTGAAAGAGAAAAGAACAAGAAACTCCCGAAAAGTAGAGCTTGTGGGAGATAGGTTGGCCACCATTCATCGTAGAGTAAAGAAGAAAGCCTTAACGTCCTCAATGTTCCTTTCGGCATCTACAAAACTTTGGCCACTTTCTTTTCATATGTACCTCATAGGGAATGTTTTTCACAAACCTTTTTTCAAAAGTTTGTAAAGTTTCTCAAAAGATCTTAAAATTTTAAACCATAAAGATTTCTACTGCAACTTTTCATTCACTTATTACTCAAAAACAAAAATCAAAACAACTTTTACAAACACCAAAACAAAACTGTTAAAAATTATATTCAAGCAACTTTTCAACTCTACCTATCCACTTTCACAAACTCCATTATGAAACTTATTTTCAAAGAAAGAATTTTGCAAATTTCTCTCCTTTCCCAAAACTTAATAAACAATACATCTAAAAAACCTAAAAATTCTCCAACATTCTCTAAATTTTTAATAGCCAAACATATCCCAAGTGTACATGAATCATCTTGTACAATGTCTCGCAATGTTGGGTTCCTTCCAACAGAGTAATTATTAGGTAGTTCTAGAGTACGGACACACAAATCTCCTATCCTATCGTAGGATGCCATTATCATTAAAAAATAGTGCTTATGTATAGGGCTGTACATCCGGTTTCCAAACCGGAAATCCGGACATACCCAATCTAGTTCCCCGGGCTCAAATCCAGGGTGGGTTCCGGACCATGTATACCCGGGTCGTAACCTGGGCCGGAACCCAGATGGATCCGGGTTTTGGAGGATCCGCAATTCCTTATTTAAACCCTTTTTTTTATACGAAAGTTCATATTTAATATTATTTTAGAACATAATTTTTTTTTAGTAAAAAGCCTATATTTTATTGAAGCATTTTGAAGAAAAATCTGTTCAAAAGCATAATTCTTTTTATAGAAAGCTTATATTTATTCAAAAAATTTCAAACCATATTTCCTTTATATATATATAAGCCTTTATTTTATTAAAACTTTTTTCTAAGTCATCAAGTTGGAATGGATAATATTTGTGTTCTAAAAATACTAAATGCATGTAAAATAAAATAAAAATTCCAATATTCATCTATGCATGCATCACAATGCAATCCACTATATATTAAATTATTTGTTATTTATACATTATATTCCAGAATGCAAAATTACAATATATGAATTACAATCTGGAAACCTGGGAAAGCATTTTAAAAAGATTTTACAAACTTTCTATTTTCACCCTTCATTGCCTTCAAATTCTCAGCCAACATCCGGTTTCTTTTCTACGTTTGTCTTTCCACAGCAACCATATATAGGTCTAAAAAAGTAGTAAGCACACCACCAAAGAGGGAAAAAAAAGATCTTTGAGGCAATTAGTACAAATAAAGTTGCAACCTATTGATTTGGCAATCATATAAGATTCATTAATACTCAAAAATTGACATCTGAAACCAAAATATAATTGAGCAGAAAAACTAAATAATTCACTCATTCATAATTAAACAAACAAACTCGTGGATCCATATTCCAATCCAAGCACACAAATGGATTCTCATTTTTTTTTTCTCCAAGCAAAAAGCTGTATTACAGACATGACCAATTAAATGTATAGCATTTAATACTTTACATATAGCATGCTAGATTGAAACTTTCTAACCATACTAGATTTGAAGCTCCCGTGAGCCCCTTCCAATGAACGGAAGTGCATTATCTTCATGCCTGATAATCACAGAACAAAACAGACCCAAATAAAAACAAAAACATGTTTAAAACCAAAGAGAACATATCTAAATGCATAAAATCCCAACTTTCCCAACACTATGAAGTACACAATATATAGTACATGATATGAAAATGATATGGGTCTGTACATCTCGAATCTTTCCTAGCAAATGATGTAAAGTATAGTATACTAGCAAACAGAGAATGTAGATCAGTTCAGAAGCCAACCCAAAATCAACAAGCAGAGAACAAAGATTTCAAAAAAAAAAAAAAAAACAGAACAAAAGAATCAAAGAAGAAAACTTACCCACACACGCATCAATAGTTTTTATTTATACAAGCCAATATTACCACAAAAAACAGATGTAACCCACAAAAATACTCAAAAATTCCCATCAAAAACAAACTAAAAATCAACAAGGAGAACAAAATAGAGAGGAGAAAACATATCCAAGGATGAAGAAAGTCCAAACAGAGCACCCAACAGTCGTTAGATCTCCTCTTGCAAATCTGGAAACAGAAATAAAAATCTATTTAAAATCAAATATCTAATGCGAACTTTACAAAATAGGGTCTAAGAAAACACATATAGGAGACCCAAAGAGAGATGGCGATGGCTAGGGTTTTGCGGCTTGGGCTTCTTGTTCTTGGACCCTTCATCGGCATAAATTGTTGGCAAACCCAGCATCAGAACACTCTTGAGAGGTTGTACTTGCTTCTATTTTAGAAGAGGAGGCGAGTTCAATTTCTTAGCGATGAGTCTGGGAGACGAATGAGAGAGAGAGAGAGAGGGCTGCAGTTCGTGATTCACGCCATCGATAGGGTCACGCCGTCGATGGGGTCACGAGGATGGAGATTGGAGGCTAGGGTTTCGAACTCTTGCTGCCTTTCAGAGAGAGAGAGAGCGGAAAGAGAGAGACACTGGGGCCTGGGGGATTACGAATGTAAAACGGATTTGGTTTTAAAAAGCGGTTTTGTTTTTAAAAAGACTAGGGTACTGGATTTTAAAGCCCGTGCCCGGGTTTTTAAATCTGCATCCAGATTGCTTTGAGAAATCCAAGTTTCGGTTTTGATATAATATGGATCATCCGGAACCGGAGGATTTCTAGGTTTTAGATTGGCCCAGATGAACAGCCTTACTTATGTATGCAATTCTAATGACATAGAAGTTCGTGACATACTGAGAATACCACGTCATCCATACGAGAATACCACGTCATCCATATTTTTTTTTTGATATGGATGACGGGGTATTCTCAGTATGTAATAATTTAGGAGAATCTAATAATTTTCCCTTTCAACATTGCCAAAAGATTCACCTTTATGGACATCCACCCAACTCAATTCAAAATGATTGAAAACAGCTTGCCATCTAGTGGTTATTACCTCACAGTATAGTAAACAATGAACAGACCCCCCATCCCTCTTACGCATATAACAGCATGATGTATCAGCTTTCCTTAGATTTTCAAAGCATCTTCCCAACATCAGCTTCCTTAGATTTAAAGCATCTTCCCAACTACAGCCATCTTAGCAAAGAAAGTGGCTCTCGAGGGAGCTATGTTCCTCCAAGTGGGCTTCCTTGGGAAAGTGTTCCGTTGTGGGGAACTAGTGCATTATAGCATGAATTGACTTGAATCACCCTCCCCGATGTGCTCCCGTGAATCTCTTCTTCCCAGCCCAATACAAGTTAACAACCTAGCCTAAATTGTCTGCCTCTCGAACAAATTCCACCACCCAATTGATGAGAGCTATTTGAGAGCCATAAATTGTCTTCCACCGGTGCATAATCCCTAGCAATATTGAACAGGTCCAAGAAAGCTCTTTCAAGTGCCCGATTGCCACACTATGCATAATTGCAAAACTTCACAATAAATCATCTCTGTAATTTGGTCCGAGTTACCTCCATCGATTCTCTACATCTTTGCTGTCAAATTCCCTTCATTTCTCATTATTGTGTTTCTCAGAAAAAAGGCTGTTTATTTTACTCTTGCATTATTGTGTAGTCTACTTTTTGACGGTGTTATTCGTCTTTCGTTATCATCAATTGCAGGCATAAAGCTCCTGTGGAGTCCTTTTGTTCACTGGAAATTCTGGATGCAGGGGTGAATATTATCTAGTTTTGTCTTTTCTTTTCCGTCCTGGAGACAATTGGATTGTGGTTGTGCCTTCTTACTCAGGGAAATTATCTTTTTTATCAGGAACTTTATGCTATATTGTAATAGAAAGTGGGTATGTTGGATATGTTATAGCTGAGCTTTTTGTCTGGGTTGCAAGCAATTCTCCTAGCTGTAATCAAAACTAATTTGTTGCAACTTAATTGATTTTATACGTATTATGTGATTCATTCTGTCTGTGTTAAGGGTGTAAATTCCACAGTTTTTTTATTTGACCCGACAAAACTAACCCTCATGGGCCCTGGAAGGCGACAAGCGATTAAAACATTTTCCTGTCACTGGGGGGTTAAGGACAAGTTGAAAAGTGAGATGAAATGAGAATTTTGTTAATATGGTAAAGATAGTTTGTGAATAATTGAGAGTTTGAATTAATGTCTTGTGAGGTTTTGAAAAATGAGGGAAAAAGTTGAATACAAAATATCATGAGTTAAAATATTGTTAGGATATAATTTTTTTAATATTATTTGTATTGGAGATTTGAAAAAATTGAATTATTTTTTGTTCTTTTGTTTGAAAATGGAAAAAAATTATAATGATTAGATGAAAAAGTTGTAATAATTAATTTAAAAGTATTTGCAAAGGTTGAATGTGTTTGAAACTGCTGGTCAATTGTGGAAGATAATGTTGTAACAATTGTCAATGAGTTGCTCAACTCAAAAGTAGGTTTCCAATTTATAAATCACACATTTATCACTCTCATTTCCAAGAAGAGAACCATGTGCTTACAACCTATTATAGACTCATCGGCCTTTACAATGTATTCTATAATATCATTGCAAAAGTTATTGTCAATAGACTCAAAAGCATCCTACCAGGCTGCCACACTTGATTTCAGACACCTAAAGTGTCTTTGTCCAGGGAGGACTAATACTTGACAACACTATTGTGGCTTATGAACTACTCCATACCATGCAAAATAAGATGAGAAAACAAAAAAATAGACACATGGCTCTCAAAATCGATATGAGCAAGACGTATGATAGACTTGAATAGAGTTTTTTACAAGCTGCAATACAAAAAATGGGGTTTGACAATGGCTAGATTGAACTTATCATGCAATGTGTGTTCACAGTTTCTTACTCAATTCTCCTAAATGACTCTCTTCAAACCAGTTTTACACATTCAAGGGGTATTAGACAAGGAGATCTCATTTATCCTTACCTCTTCATTCTATGTCCAAAAATGCTAAATTTTTCTTTGAACCAAATTGAGTAGAGGAGTCTTATCTCATGATTTTCAATAGCTCGAGATTCTTTATCTATTAACCACCTATTTTTTGTAGATGACAATCTTGTATTTTGCAAGGCTCACTCAAATGAATAGTGCAAGCTACATGGTATTTTGAGCTCCTATGAACAAGTCTCTAGGCAGAGATTCAATTTAGAAAAAACCTCCATCTTCTTCAATAAGAACACCAAACAAGTTACTCAACAATCCATAGTGGCCATGGTAGACATCCAAGTTTTGGGCCCTTTCAATAAATACTTAAGTCTGCCTTCCTATATGACAAGCAAAAATCCAAGGCCTTTAATTCAATTTTGGACAGGATCAAATACCAAATGGAAAGTTGGAAGACTAACCTGCTTTTACTAGCAGGGAATGAAATAATTTTAAAATTTATCATCAACTCTATACCCATTTACTCCATGAGAACTTTCAAAATTCCTAAGGATATCTTGAGGAACATTAACAAACTTATGCAATCCTTTTGCACTGGCTAAGTTGGAAGGGCACAGGCATATCCAAGTAGGCTTAGGGGCTTGGTTTTAGGGATTTTGAAAATTTTAACTTAGCTTTACTAGCCAAATAGGGCTAGACGTTACTCACACACTCCTCCTCATTGGCTGCACAAGTTCTACAAGCAAAATACTTCTCTCATGCTAATTTTCCTACTACAAAAGTCAAGCATTGTGACTCCTTTGTTTGGAAAAGCATCACAGTAGCTAGACCTCTCCTCCTCGAATGCCTAATATGGAAAGTTGAAAATAGAAATAAGGTCAAAATGGGGTCTGGATCCCCACCTCTACTTTCTTTAGGACCCAATCTCCACTTAAGACCCTTGCACCTGAGGCCACTGTTTCCTCCCTCATAGACCATGATACTCTTCACTGAAATCTACCTTTACTCTATGACATCTCTAGTGAATCTGAGGCCACCACCATCTCAAAAACTTCCTATTAGCCCCTTCAATTGTCCAGATCAATTGGCTTAGAGATGTACTACTAATGGAAATTGTTCGCGTAAAAATATCTGTAAGCACATAGATCCACCTATGCAATCATTGATAAAGTTCCTGCAGGGTTGGTATAAGATTGGTTATTATGGACCGGAATGGTTGTGTCACAGCCACCTTAAGATCCACCTATGCTTTCTTCCTTGACCCTTTGTTGGGGGAAGCTATTGTAGCTTTGAGAGTAGTTAAATTTTGTGTTGAACTAGGCCTCAGAACTACCATCCTTGAAGGAGACTCATTGAAAATGGTGAAGGCTATCAAAGGTCGGGAGGAAAGTTGGAGTTCAGTGTTGGTCTTCTCATCTCAGATATCAAGAAGCTACTGAAACAAGTAGGAGTTTAGCAAGTTAACCATATCCCTTGACAGATCAATGTAATGACTCACTACTTGGTAAAGAGTTCACTAGACCTCCCTAAGGCGTCTATTCATATAGAGGATTATCCTCATTGTATTCACAACCTCCTTGATTGATTTATTAATACAAGTGCAACAATTTATAAACAAAAAAAAAAGAAGAAGAAAAAGACATCTCAGATATCAAGAAGCTACTGAAACAAGTAGGAGTTTAGCAAGTTAACCATATCCCTTGACAGATCAATGTAATGACTCACTGCTCGATAAAGAGTTCACTAGACCTCCCTGAGGTGTCTATTCACATGGATTATCCTCATTGTATTCATAACCTCCTTGATTGATTTATTAATACAAGTGCAATAAGTTATAAACAAAAAAAAAAAAAAAGAAGAAAAAGAGAAGAAATGAGAATTTGAGATAAAAACTATTTCAAATAAGCCCTAAGTTAGTCTTCCATGTTTGTGAAGTCATTTCCTCTCTTTCGTACACCCTGAATTATTCATATTTGGAAGACAAACAAGTTGAAATGGTTTGCCGATGGCTCTCCACTCTAGTCATCATTGTGCTTCACTTTTATTAGTGAAAGTTTTACCGAATTTGATTGGATGCCAAGCGATAAGGTATACGAGCTGATACTTGCTATACGAGCATCCTCAATATATTAGACAATGGTTAAATCCATCACATATTTAGCTATTAAATTCCAAAATATCATTACAATATATTAGTTATACCAAACACCAAAATCATTTCTAAATTTGTTAGTTATTATAAATACATCAAATATATATTTATCATTTATTTCTCTCTCTACTAGTTCACACCAGTCATCAACGCTCGTCTCCATGATCTCGCTGGAACGCTCCTCATCTCAATGCTGTTTTCTCTAATTTTTTTCCCATCATTTTTCTTGTGCTTCTGGATCAAGTGAGATTTTTTAATTATGTCAAGTAAAAACATGTTGCGCAAAATCAGTTAATTAATAATGGTAAAATATGATAAAATGGTAAATGGATAATGTGAATAGTAAAATATTTTTATTGTTATTAATTAGTTAGAATGGTAAAATATGATTAAAAACATAAATTTATAATTAAAAAAATTAAGTATTTATTAATTATTCATTATGATATAATAAATAAATAATTCAATATGAAGTGATGTGAATAGTCAAAGTCAAATTCAAATTTATCTTATATTATTTTATTGTTATATGATAAAAAAATAATTATTGTAATTTGAATATTTGTACTAATAAAATAGCTAAAAGTTAAATTTATCTCACATTCATCAAAACTATTTTTAACTTTGACTTTCCATTAATTTCTTTATATAAATATCTCGTTAATATGCTTTAGTGTATAGCTTATAGTTAATGTGCATGAAGTTAATCTTAAACATATTACATAAGTCACATCAATATCTAAATTTTAATTTTGTAAAAAAATTTTGTGAACCGATAATTTCTCTTTGTGATAAACATGTATCCTTGAAATGGGGATTTTTATTGGCACCGATTCTTTTAACTGTTATTTAAATAGTACGTTGAGATGAGAAATATTAAAATTAAAATTAAAAATTGAATAAAATATTATTAAATATTTTTTAATATTATTATTATTTTAAAATTAAAAAAATTAAATTATTTATTATATTTATATAAAAATTTATAAAATTTATAATTATAAAATAAGATACAATGAAACATTTCTTACTTTCAACAAAAAAAAAAAAAAAAAAAAGGATGAGCATCTGAAACGCGCCAATACGTCCACTCGTGGTTTCTTGTCCACCCAAAACCTGAAATTACCACAGCAACTTGTCCCCACATAAATGGCAGTCGACAGTTTTGTTTTGTTTTTTGTTTTTTTTTTTTTATGGATGGCACTCGGCAGTCGACAATTAAATGCACAGGAATGGTACCGAATTTCGGATTTCAGCTACTACTGAACTTCAGGGGGAGGGCTGTCTATTCTACCAAACAAGTTGCAAAGAATAATCAAATATATATATATATCATGGAGAAGATAATGACAAAAATGTTTTGGACCAGTTGTGCGGTCTTGGTTCCATAGAGAAATTGCCTGATTCATATTAATTAGGTTTTATACTTCTTGTTGTGGGGACGATCGAGAGGATTCAGCCTCGCAGTTGGCATGGGTTTTGAACACACGTCTCTCAATTTGTTCTCATCCTTCATTTGCCAATCAACGCCGACCATACACCTGAAATTAATTATGGCATGCACCTTCTTTTTCATTTTTTTTGGTACACGTGGAAAATATTATTGGAGGTGAGGGTTTCAAAAATATCAGGTCATGAGAACAAACGTTGTACGTTTTCCTTTAATTTCTCTATTTTTTTTTAAAAGTTCTATCACAAAAAATTATATAAATTGATGTATTTTAATATAATTTATCAAATTATAAAATTATTTTTATTATAAAAAAAATCTAATAAATTTAATAAAATTATACTAATTTATAAAATTATTTTTGTATTACTTATTTATTAATGTAAGTCTTTTTTTTTTTCTTCCAAGATTTTTTGAAAGGGAAATGAGTCTATATAGAGATCTTTAAAATATTTACGAACTGACGCTTGATATTAATATATTATTTTACGTCATATCAACTTGTAAACCTTTTTTTTTTTTTTTTTTTTGTGTAAAATCTGTATATAGTACTTCCATTATTAAAAAGTCTTTGAATCCTAAAATATATAATATATTATCGCAAATTGTGGTGTTGTTGAACAGTAATTATTAATTAAGTAGCTTTTAATCTTGCCTGTAACCAGGAAAAAAGGGGCGCAGGCAAAATTCAGCCTCTCATTTCAGTTCATACTTGCAGCATGCAGTCAAAGCTGGGGGTGGATGAAGAAATCTGATGATCAGCACTCTTTTCAATTTTCCATCTCAATTATAGGGATACGCAATCTTCTGAGCTATTCACGTCTCTCTGCCAGATTCTAATCTATCCTAAGGTCAGAGAGATGAGTTGAACTCGTTTTTATTTATTTTAAAATTTTATATAAAATATAAATTTTCATATAAATTTTTTAATTTAATTTATTTAAATTTTAAAATAATAATAATCATAATTTATTTAACTTTTAAATTTTATTTTAATTTATTTTACCTCAACTCCGAATCTAGTAGGAACTAAAGCTGGAAATTGTCGTCAACATAATCAAATGATTATGGACTTGTATCCCATATATGTGTCCCACATTTGTTGACAAACAAAGAGCCCGAGATCATGTTCCACTCTGGACCAGTACCGCCCGCCACCATTTGCATTACTGAGAGTGATACCTTCAGGTTAGAAAATTAAAAAAATTAAAAAAATTAAAAAAATTAAAAAATATTATGTGTGGATCAGGTTGGGAGGATGAGTAGCAAAGTCCATTTATATTACCTCCATCAATTTGTCTACTTTACTTAGTGTGTTCCTTAATGCAAACTACACTTTATTTTAAACATTTTTTTACACATTTAAATATTTTTAAAGAATAAAAAAACACTAATATACTATTAATCATTTTTTTAATCATAAAATAAAAAATTAAATACACAAACAATCAAAGTAAAAGAATAAAGTAAAGCAACATTATAACATTGTTCTTATATATATATGGTTCGTTATAGTTAATCATTTTATATTTCGGTCACTTAAATGAACAATAGTTACTTAAAATAGATCACGTCAGCAAATGTGACTGAGAGTAGGGATATAAGAAAAAAATCAAAACTTTGATAATCGGCCTAGACCAATTAAATCGGGTTTGAACCAATCGGGTTTGAACCAGTCCGGTTTAGAATCGGTTTTCAAAAATATAAAATTGGAAAGATCCGGTCGGATCATTTTGAACTCGGATTGGATCGAATCGGACTGGTCCTATTAACTTTATATTTTAATTCTTTTTAATATTATATATAATATGTTTTAATATTATATATAATTTTTAAATATAATACATAATAATATATAAATAATATTATAATATTTATAAAATAAAATATTAATTTAAAACATGAAATTAAAACAGTTTTTTTATATACAATTTTTTTATATGACAATTTTTTTATATAATAGTTTTTATTTTATAATAGTTTTTTTTGTTACATATTCTTTTATGTAGCAGCTTTTTATTAGTCCAATAGATTTTTATAATAAACTATAATTTTTTTAATAAAACATAATTTTAAACCAGATTTCAAAAAAAAAAAAAAACAGTTTTGTTTTTAAAAATTTATAATTTATTAAAATCGAAAAATCGGATCGAAACTGATAAAATCGATACTACCAGTTTTGAGAGATAATCAAGGCGTAATTAGTTTTGTATTTTGCAAAATCGGTAATATCGATTTAGTTTTATATTTTGACTAAAATCGGATCGAATAGGACCGATTACACCCTTAACTGAGAGTAACAAAATCAATAATAAAGAATAGTATTATTCATATTTTATAATCTTCAAGAGAAACAACAATTTTTATAAATCAATAAACATCAAAATTTAGTGATGATAATACGAATAGTTCAAAGTAGATAGTTAAGCGTAGCTTAGAATAAAAAAAAGGATAGTTAAGAGTAAGAATACAACGGGTCAGTTTTGGACAAATCTTAAAACTGAACCAGTAAGAGGGAAGGATGCCAAATGCCAAATGAGGGAAAAAGCCAAAAAGAGATAAATAATGAAAATCAATAACTATTATAAAATAAAAGGTGATAAAGGCAATAAGTAAAATAAAATAAAATGATGAGGCATATGTGGTTCAATAGAATACAAAGAAGATGCTTCAAAAATCATATAAATAAAAGATTATTAGATTATGAAAATTAGAGGCAGATTAATCAGGTTTATGCGTTTTAATAATTTTCCAATGAATTAGAACATGGGTTCATTTGAAGACTTCTAGAGTTCAGTTCAGTCACTCTTTTAGAACATATTTTGATCTTATTACATTAGTTGGATGTATAGCCCCTACACAACTTCCTGCTAGCTAGGCTTGTCGTCCTCTGATTAGATATGTCCCATATATACCTCGACCTATTGCCAAGAATTAGTTCGAGTCTGTCGAAAAGTGCTTGGAAAACGACATTCAAATTTCAAAATGGAACATGTTATTGTATTCCCATCTACAGAATTAAAGCTGAACCCGAAAAAGAAAAACAATTCCAATAAAAAAAAGTTGGATTTGTACACGTACTTTATCACGATTGTTCTGAATAATAAACTTATTATTATGTTTCTTTATTTTTAATTTAATTTAATTTAATTTATTTATTAATGAAGGAAGTAACTGTTCATATATTAATATATATATTTTTATATTTTGTAAAAATAATTAAAAGTTTTAGAAAAATAAAAAAAATTATACGAAAGAAAATTTTGTCACACCCAGCCATCATTACTGAACGGCACGGCACCCTAGCACCGCTCTCAACAATTTTGTGGCAACTTTTTAGAAGCATCTAGGCAGGAAATAGTAAAAGACATATCTTCTTGTTATTGTGGCCTGCATGGCCCAGAGCGTCTATTCGTTGTAGTGCATGGCTCTAGTCCGCTTTGAACTGGGGAACAGAGTTCACAAATGTAGTTCATGGCCTACAAATTACAATATGTAGAAAATGATGATTATTCATACACGAAAAAAAAAAAAGGATGGCCACCCCTATTATATATTCCAAGAGTGGTAGTATTGTTTTTTGCTGGGGGCAGGGCAGTTCGGGATTTTTATTTTTATGTTTTGTACAATTAAATAAGAACAAGATGATTGAAATCGAAGCTACTTGAGCTGTGATGGGGAAAATTGAATTAGGACAAGAATAGATGTTGATCATGGGATGGAGGAAAGGATAATGACAAAAGCTACTTGAGCTGCTATATACTGACATGTGTCGCGACATGAGCAATTAGAATCAGTGAAAATATATCCTCCGAGTGGGGAAGGGGGAAACAATGTATATTGTGATATATTTCTCTTTTTGCCAAAATGAGTACGGTACTTCAACACTTTATTAATAATATTTTATTTATTTATTTATGACAGTAGAGAACCATGATTACAACAAAAACCAATTTATAATAGACCAATCAATACAATAAACACCCTTCAAAACTCAAATAAAACCAAACTATGTACGAAATTGAGGAAGTCCAAGTTCTTCCAATTTTCAAATATTCTCTTAGCAACTTGGGAATATCATAGTCAGTCTCCCAATGAGTTGACAAGCCTTCTACACCTAATTTTGCAAAGAGAATCTGCCAAAGAATTTTTTTCTCGATAAATTATAAATTTTATGATAAGTAGTTGAGTTAATAAAAAAAAAAAAAAATGAAGGATTAACATTTCTAAAAATCTTACATTGTAATCAACGTTATTTTTGGATTTACAATCCATATTCTTCATTATAGTTTGTTAATGTCGTGTTTCGTACGCCTTTAGGTCGAGTTTCAGAAACTCGATTTTCTAGTTTTCACCTGCACACTTAAAGAAAACACGGGAAACAAGGGGCCTTGGTGGACACCGAAAAGTTTCTGATGCCAAAATTAATATATCACCTTATGAGTTAGTGCATAAACTTAGAAAGCTTAAAAATAATTCTTCATACCTAGGGATCGATTTTTATACTAAGATTTTGGGTGAGATAGTTTATGGCTGCCTTTATAGGGCTTCATGTCCTTTTAGTTGCTCATTTTAGTCAGGATCTTTTAATGTAGCGTGGCTTCTGGGACGACGTCATTAATACGACATGCGGTCCAGGGACTGGCACCATTAATGCATCCTGATTCCTTGACTTGCTTTAACCTGAAGACATCCATGGTTAAACTCGTTCATGCCTGCTATCAATAGATCAAAGGCTCTCTTTATGTCTCGCCCACAAGTCTAAATGAGTACTTGAGAATAAGGTGCTTTCCCATGCATTTGCTCTCCCACGCGTGTTCTGCTCACGAGCCGAAAGCCTTGCAGGGGCCCACTGATTTCTTTTAAAAAGGGCTCTTTGGGCTTGACCATTCGGGGTTGGGCTTTTTTGCCTTACTCTCTAGTAACATTGCGAGATTATTATATGGGCCGACTGGAAAAAATCTCTTATAGGTACCCCGCCAATTCCCATCAGAATGGTCTAATGGGAATTCCTTTTTTGCCTTTGTTTTCATGTCTTGTTCCTCCCGTCGTAATTGCTGTGGAGATATTCTTCCACGTCAAGACCAGGGCTTTAGATTAGGCTCATGTGGCTTTTAGTCATTTAATGATGTCAGGTGATTGTTTCTCTCCCAACCTTATTTACATGTTTTCTAACGATTAAATTTGTAGTTGATGGCGTCCTTCCAGTCTCCTTAGCAATGATGGTGCCAGGTGGCTAATCCTCTTCATGTCGTGTTATGTTGTGCATTCTATGGGATTCAAACCCTTTCGTACCCCATGTTTGACACGGGGTGCAGGAAATCAGTCATTGTTTCAATTTTATATAAACATGGTTCTACCATATTTTCCTTCTTTATCGCATCTTCGTCTTTTTGCCACATTTCATATCCCCAGACAGTGGTTTTCGAGGCTTCTGGTCCGCTTGATGGGATTGTTGATGACGGGGGATATGATTCAAAGGTTGCCCTCTTCCGTAGCATGTTCTCGTGCAAGTTGAGATTACCTTTCTCTCGTCTTGTTTACGTGATTGAACTAAAGTATTGCATATTTAATACATTTAGAACTGATATTTTGATTATTGCATGACATTATTATTGGTTTTAGATGAAAAAATGGTTAAGAAGTGTACATCCAAGTTGTGGTTTAAATTGATTAATAGCATGATCTATGTTTAGTTTTATAACTTGTAATTTAATTGACTAATATTTCTTCACATCCACAACACATTTTTTATATTGATTTCTATCTTTATCTTATTTGTTTGTTTGTTTTTATATAGGTCAAGGTCATGCATTAATGTTTAAAGAAAAGAAAATAATAATAATAATAATAATAATAAATAGCAGTGGCAATTGAAAACTCGATGGTCCTCTCTTCCTTTTTTGGATGAACAACAAGCAGAGCATATATATACATATTTTGACTTTAGCGCCGCTTTACTGGGGATGGATTCAACTTTTGCTTTCGACTTGCCAAGACTTTAGAGGCGCGGCATCAGCGGCGGAACTAGGATTTTATGTTTGGGGAGGGCGATCGATAAAATGTGTACTATATATAAATTTTAAAAGGATGCTCATTAGTGATAGAAGTATCACATTTCGTTGTTATTGAACTCTCTAAACTCTTTGAATTACCCACATTAAAAAAAAAAAGTATTTGTTCTTAACTTGCTCATATTTTTTTTATGATTAAAAAAAAATTATAGATCAAGAATAAATATTAGAAATTTTTAATGATTAATGATATACCGCTGTTAAATTTTTAACAAACTATATCTCTTAATTATATAATTAAGTTAGAGTGAGACTATATAAATGAATATAATCAATCAATTTTGACAATTATATAAATTTATAATTATTTTTTTTTAGAATTAGACTGTTAAAATAATTATGAGATTAGGTGAGTTGAAATTTGAATTTCAACAAAGTTAAAAGTTAAAATAAAATTATATATATATTGAAATTAGAGAGAATAATTTTAATAAAAATTTAGGGGGATAATTTTTAATTTTTTTATAATTTGAGGAGTAATTTAATATTATATATATGTAAATATATATACTAAATAATTTTTTTTAAAAATTTTGGGGGGGCGGTAGCCCCCCCAACCACCAACGTGGGTCCGCCCATGCGCGGCATATAACTCCATGAGGGTAGAGGCTAGGGCTGTAAATGAACCAATCTACTCGATAGCCCGTTTGGTACTCATTTGGTTAAACTCGAGTCGAACTTGACTAGTGAAAAAAAAGCTTGCTCGTAAAAGCAGATACTCGCTCGATTAGTAGATGATACATACCCGACAAAACTCGACTTGACTCGACTAAAGCTCGTTAAAACTCGCTCGCTTATACTCGAGTCGACTCGTTAGCATGACTCGATTAAAATTCATTTATATATTGATAAATATATACACATTTATATGTTATATATATGTATTGCTAATAATATAAGTATAATATTTTTATAATTAAATATGTAATATGTAATCTTATTATTTATATCTATATGATGAATATACTTCATAGTTATGTTTTATAATTTATACAATAATTAGTCTATAAAAAATAAAAAATAAAAATTTCGAGCTCGAACTCGACTCGACTCAAGTTCGTTTGTGGGATGAGTTCGAGTTGGAAGTTTAGTTTATTGAGTCGAGCTCAAACAAAGAATAAATAAAAACTCGAGCTTGGACTCGAGCTCGAGTCGAGTATTTTGAGTCGAGATTGAACTCAACAAGTCAAAACTCGGCTCGATTACAGTCCTAGAGGCATATATTTCATTGGGACTTTCAGCACCGCAATTCAACTTGGGCTTAGACTCTAAAAAAGCAGCCATATAATTTATTCGCATTAGACTCCATTCGGCCACACATTTTACTTTCACTCTTTCATTTGAGCACCGTAACACTTCACGGGAGGAGTAATATAGTCCATTTGGCTTAGATTTGTGGAAGAAGTAGCCACATAAATCACTTTTTTTACTAGACCTGCACTTCAATTCAACACAGCATTAATTCATGCGATTTTCCTTTTCACAACACACAGAGCGCCGCAGCATTTGAAGAACTCTTCAAGGAGTCCAATTGCAATCGCTATCCAGCCTTCCCATTGCCATCTCATTCACCTGAATTGATCTTTCTATTCTTTATTTAATTTTAGTTTACATTTTATTGGATTTCTTTAAAATTATTAATTTATCACTATTTAATTTTGATATTATTTTTATAACGTCCTGATTTACGTCTGGAATTTAATGTAAATTAAAGCGTTATGACTTGTGACCTTCAATTACAAATCTCTTATTTCACTTCGACAAGGATGTGCATACGCCTAACTTACTAGTAGTATGCAGAATACAGTACAACGAAATGAGGTCAAATTTCAATTTTAGCAAAGACATCTAATTATTTGCAAATATTACATGGTATGCTACAGAAAAACTCATATTATTATAAAGCATCAAGTACACTATACCAAACTCTTTCTTACTGATATATGTTATTTTCAGGACAAATATTTAAACTACCCCCTGTTACCTTTAAGGGATTCTTTTTCACTTCATCTATAATCTTGTCATCAATCAATTTATCACTTCACAAACCAATGAGTATTCTGTAGGGCTCACAGCGTACCTCAAAATCTCCCGTGACGTCTGAGTCTCGTGATGTATTATCTATTCTTGCAACAATATCTATCATCCTGTAAGGAATGATAGATAAAATCAAAGAGTGAGATTTCAAAAAAATCTTAGTAAGTACACAAATAATTTAACAAGGGCATTATCAGAGCATATCAATAACATAAAATAACGTATATCATGATGAATTAACTTAATACCTGATTCATGAATGTCTTATGCATGTTTTATGCATGACTCAGGTACCATTTTTACATAAACTCTTGCCCTTACATGAAAACTTATACGATTATTGGTACACGACCTTTCGTAACATGCAATGATTCTTTTCTCAGAATTTTTATCTTCTTCGTATATTTTCTTAAATCTTATTCATGTTTCTAAATCGCGTTACGTATTGTCATCCTCACCGGGTTCTCTACTAATTTTACCTGTGGTTAGGCCATATCATATTCACTATTATTACCCGCGGTTGAGTTATATTCACTATTATTACCCATAGTTGGACCATATCCACTATTATACCCCTAGTTGGGTCAAATTCACTATTATTTCTCGTGGTTGGGCCATATCCATTATTATTACCCGTAGTTGGACCATATCCACTATTATTACTCCTAGTTAGGCCATATCCACTATTATTACCAATGGTTGGTCCATATCATATTATTGTCAGTCGTCCAGACATTACGTATCGCCGTCCTCGTCGTGACGAGTTTGATCATATCAGTCATATGGACGTTACGTATCGCCGTCCTCATTATGACGTAAACATTTTTATCATAACAAGCGTTTCGTATCGCCGTCTCCGTTACTGATGTCAGTCATGCGGATATTACGTATTGTCGTCCCCATCAGCACGTCAGTCATACTAACGTTACATATCACCGTCCCTGTCATGACGGTGATATGACCTAAACAAACGTCATCCTCTTATAGAATTTTAGGCTTATCTTAGACGTGACTTTAGGCTTATCTTACTCTTGTCATCTTCTTATAGAATTTTTTTATCTTATTTTCTTTAAATAAACGTCGTGACTTATGACAATACATATGTGACGAAATGAGACATAAACATAACTTTAGATTTTGGAATGCATATTTTATGTCCTTATGAGTCTTATGACATACAAAAACATAATACTGTAACATAAGTCACGTGCATATACATTTACGTCACATAATTTCGTAAGGTCAAAACATAACAAACAATGCTTAAATAATTAAATAAAATATTAAAATATTACCAAATAATAGCCGGCCGAAACCTATAGTAATTCCAAACCTTATTTTATTTTATTCAAACTAAGCTAAACTCTTCATTTATAAAATACTCAATTTACCCTTAACTTTAAAATTGTGTTCAAGCATATACTATTTTGTTTTCTTAACTAATTCTTTACTAATTTCTTACATGATGATTCCTAGAAATTTTTCAAGTAAACTAGAGTCTTTAAACTCATAAAAATTATTAAAATATCATCTGAATAACAAAAATCAAGTAGATATGAATTTAGAATAAAAAAATTTACCAATAACTCTATTGAGGCCAAAAATTGTTAGAAGGGGTTTCTTATTTTTTCGTCAAACCAAAGCCTCGTATTTTCACATAAGTCTCTTCATATATCAAAATATAATATATGCCTAAGTTCTTACAATTTTTCTTAGCATTTTTCCGTAACAAAACTAATCTAAAACTTAATAGATTTCATTTTAATACTTAAGCAAAATTTAATATCAAACAAGTATCAAACATGATCTAACCATCAAATCACTTATTCTATGCCAATATTAGGTTAAATTGCGTACTTACAAATTTTTTCAAAACTTGAAGTAGTGATTATCCTAAGCTCTTGCAAGATTTCTTTCAAAACCACTCAATGACTCACTAGGTTAGTGTTTGGAGATTAAAGGGTTTAGAAGGGTTTTTCTTTCTATTTTTCTAAGTAAGGCCGTGTGATTTTTCATCAAAGGAAACTATGAGAGTCTTATACACATATTTATATATGGGTGGGGCGACACATGCATGAGCTTAAAGGGTGAAAATGTCCAAGGTATAACCGATTACCCCTTGCTGTGTGGGTGATGTGTCCAGCCTCCAATAGCCCAATGATCACCCCTAATCCTTAGGTTTTGTTGATAATATCTCTATCTAATGGTCAGTTTTAAGCCACTTAGCAACTTAGCATAATCAATGGTTAGAAAATTTTCCACATGGAAATGATATAGCTGGATATGGTTGGCTGCGTCTCCTACATGCATGAACCGGACTCCTTCTTATCTCTTAGTGTCTCTCGACACTTCCAAGGCACCTCACCCCAAATTTCCACTTGTCTAATCTCCCAAGAAGCCACTTGTGTCATTCTAGAAGACAACTCTAGGACTTGGTTGGGAAAAATATGAAATTAGCTCATTTGGTTAGATCCTAGCAGATTTCTTACCCCCCTACGGTTTCTTCATGTGTTGGGCTAACAAAGCTTCTAGATAACTTCTCTCTATTTTCCACATACTCCATACACTTGTCAAGATGTGGGAGAACTGGAGAGCTAATCAAATTTCATCCCTAATAGTAAGGCGGTGGCACATGTTCAATTCGGGTTCCATTTTTCGTTCATTTCAGGCTCGTTCAATTCATACCTAAATAAGTCATTGATCCAATCTGTTTCTCTAAAAACTAAAAACATGAAAGTTTTAGATCACCCTCTTAGGGTTATATAGGATTTTTAATCACCTTATTTGAAACCCATATGAAATATTTATGCCTAAATCTCTAAAACTTGATGAATCAGCCCAAGAGTAACCAATCCGGGTACACCAAGTGTTTGCTAGTCAATTCTTTTTGTTTCACTTTCCTTCTAGTTCTAGGATTAGTTAGCTCTTGTACTAAGTTAATTGGAACACTTGCCCCTACACTTGGCAAGGTGTCATACGTAGTAGAAAAATATCTTACAAAAACCAGACACAAATTCGATTTCCACTTAATTCCTTCTCACGCCTCTCCATTTCATACTCGATTTAGTCCTTGATATCGTCCATATATTTAAAAACTTAAAACATAAAAGTTGTAGATCTTTATCTTATTGTTTCATATCATTTTGAATAATCTCATTTAGAGATCAAATGAGAGAGTTATGATTGGTTTACCAAAAGAAGACGAAACTGTCTAGAATCTGCCCAATTCGATTTTACCATGTTGTATCCCTTGACTTCTTTCTCAATTTTCCTAACTCGAATTTTTCTTGACTTTCTTGATTTTTCAAAGGCCATATCAACTAAATTTCTCTTTTTATTTAGCTAAAAAATACCATAAAGAATTTTCTATAATTTTTGTTTCTATTTCTAATACTAAAGAAAATCCAAATATGCATATCAAATATATATCCAAGAAATTCTCATAAATGAGAAATTTTTTTTCAAAATAACTATAACTCTCCTAATAGGGGAAAATTTGGGTTGTTACAATTTTAGCATTCTAACTTTGGTATTTTTAATTAAATTTTTCGTTTTGATCATTAGTTGGTTAATGCTTTTAGTTAGTTTGCTTTATAATCTAGTATTTAATTAGTTTTAGATTTTATAATTAATGTATTGTTAATTAAGGGGGTGGTTCCCGACAACAAGGAGGTACAATCGACAACCTCTCCTGAAGAGTTACGTCGTAACGTGATGGTGAAAGAATGAGTAACGAACCATCTAGTTGATGTCCTTTCAGAGGCTCTCATCAGGGAGGAGAAAATAAGCGTATTTTTGCCTCCCATTGGTTACACTGTCTTTATAACCGAGTCATTCACATGCAACCTAGAGTCACTTTGGCTCGAAAGTGTTCTTCGAGCCTTCGTCCCACTGGCAAGGGGAAGAAACTGCGCTTGGAGGATGTTGGACCATCCATAGCCTTGCTTCCTTCCTGGATTCCCTTTGGAGTAGTCCTCGGGGATGGTCGAGCACGATGCCCCCCATCGTTTGTGCTTGCCCTAGTTCTAGCCTCACTTATCCCCTCTGAATCTACCAAGGAGGCATGGGGAGAAGAGTCTAGTCATTTCGAAGACACCAATCGCACCATTATCAACCACATTCTTCATGAAGGCCGTCACGACCGCGGTCCCTACGGTGCTAGCTGCATCGACTAGCCTGCGCAAGCTGTCCTAGAGGGCAAATATGCTCACAACTCATTTCTATGGTACCTTCTTAGAATCAGCTCCTCGTTAGTCAGTCTTGGCACAACCTCCTATCGAATGGAATGTGGAGATGATTCCCTCTACTACATCCATTGCGCATTCTACCATTAGAGATTAAGTTCGTGGTTCCACCAAACGTACTAAGATTGAGGTGCCCGTGGAGGTGGGGGCCAAAGGTCACCTTTCCTCACTGCCCTCCATAGGTACTGCAGAGGGGCTCATAGGCCTAGTTAGAGATGCGGAGACGGCCACACGACCATCCCTTAAATAAAGTCCAGTGGAGGTCATTCCCCTCCCAAATTGATTAGAGGCGGGAGGAACTTGAGCAGAATCCCTTGAACGAGTAACCAAGTCTTTGATGAGCTTATTCTTTAAGGCCTTTCGCACTTATTAAGTATTTTCTACCCTTTGTTGATTAAGGCATCCTTTACTGACTGCTTTTATTTTTGTTTTTGTAACTGACAGGGTGCATCTTAGCTGGCCGCCATCATTGTGGATGGACAAGATTCCGTCAAAGGGGAGAACCAGGCGCTCCGCTCACTGGCATGACAAATCCTGTGCACATGAAGGGGATAGGAAGGAGAATGAGCACTTAGAAATGGAGCAGGTAAAAGTTCAACTTGCTCACAAAAAGAGCTTAGGACAAGTTAAGTAGATTCGTCAACAGTGGAAGGAGCAGGCCATGTTGGACCACAATGAAGCCTTGGCTGAGCTAGCAGTAAGTAGCTCAATCGAGGGGGGAAATTGATGACCTAACCATGAAGGTGGCGACTATTGAGGAGTTTCCCAGCCAATTGCAAGGGGAAAATGTTGATTTGACATGTCGTCAAGATTTGAAACTCAACTACTTAAGCAGTTGGAGAAAGATCATTAGTCTCTTTTCGAAGCCCTAAAGGATGGGAAGATTCTTTTGCAGCTACTCAAGCTGCTATTGAGCTACCAAAAAACAAGGAGGGCTGGCCAAGTGTCCAAGGAGTTAATGGGAGCTGAGAAACGGTTGGCCGCCTAGAGGGGGATCATCGAAGATTTGTGGAGCGACTTGTCCCAAGTCCAAGAATCTATTCCGCATTTAAAGGGGCAATTGGGGTTGATTGTGTTTGTCCGTGACCAAGCTTGGTCATACTAATACATCAAAGGCCTAAAGAGGATGCATTCCATGTTCTGGAAAATCTTCAAGCTTGACTTGAGGCACAATTAAGAGTCCTTGACGTCGTCGAGCTTCCTTCAGGCCTTGACGTGCTCAAGAACGATTGCTCCTTAGGCAAAAACATGATTCCTGATGCCTTTCAACCTGAATCTAAAGCTCTTGACCCCAACCCTAATGTGCTTTAGCAAGGCCCCAACGCTTCTGAGCTGATTCTGGCACTCGCACACCTTAGTATTTGTTTAACTTCCCTTGTAAGATCTTGGTCATTTTACTTCCTTTTCTGGCAAACACCTTTGTTGAAACTTTAATACACTTTACATTTCTCTTCAATGCTCAGCCTTGAATGCCAGTTCTTTTTCTCGCTATCCTTTTCCTTTGTTTTGTTACTATTATTTTATTTTTTCTTTTGTTGGCTTGGTGGACCTGATGCGGGGGATGAATCAAGCCCATGGAGACACGACTCTTGACTCCTTGATCCTCTTGTCGGTCTCATAGACTAAGACAAAGGGTTGGGCTAAGTCCGTGGAGGAACAACATTGGGCTTTCCTAACTTCTCGTCGGCCTCATATACTACGGTGAAGGATCAAGGCACAACGCCTTGATAGGGGAAGGGCGGATCTCAAGCGTGCTCTTACCAAACCTTCAATCGGCCATATCTTTCCTTGTGTTGGCATACTTTCATTTTCCCTCGACTTGTACTTTGTTATAATGTTACCTTTGTGCACTTTAAAGGGCGCATTGGGCGAGAGGCGATGTCGTCCGTATCATGAGCAATAGTCCATGGGGAGAGAGGCTAGGATGCCTTAGGCCAGATCCTCCTCTTTAATCTTTTTGGGAGGGGGAATGGGTCATCGTGTAGTCGAATAGTTTAATATAAATAGCATATTACCGTAATTTATCATAGGACCAACCTACTGCAGCTTGGGGGGTAGAGCTCCTTGAGAGTTAAGCTGTGTTGATGAGAGATTAGGTCCAACCTCTACGAGAATAGAGTTCAGGATACCTTATGCTCAACTCCTTTTTGACATCCCTAAAGGGAGGAGAAGTCATCACACAGTCAATGAGTTTACTAAATCTGCTGGATAAAATAAGCAAGTTAATATTACTACACTTTTGGTATGTGAGTGCTAAATTTTCAAACCTTACTCGTGTTACTAGTGATGTGAGGCACCAGTCGTTAGGCATTTCGTAGTAGAAGGTGGAATCCCAGGAGTAGTGTTGGGTAGTCAAAGGACTAGTTCCACACTTTTCCTGATGGAGGGGTTGAGATGCCTTAGGCCAAACCTGCCCCTTCAATTCTTCTAGGAGATTTGTTCGAAAGGCTAGGAAGCCAGTCTCTCTTCACTGTGATAGGGGCGGGGTAAGTTTCTGGGTGGGTAGTTCTGAACTAGACCTATATATGCCCATTGACATCATGGGAAATGTAAATGTTCGGTCAGACTAGTGTTGAGCCCACTTTTCATTGTGGCAAATGTCAGATTAAGTTGTTAGGTAGCTGAGGTTTGAACTCGCTCTCCAATGTGGGAGGAATAAGATGACCTTTAAGGCAAATCTCATCCTTCGGAACCTTGCGAGGAGGTAAGTATTAGGCAGTCAAAAGTGGACCTGCTCTCGCCTATTAAAGCTCACGATGAAGGTAGATTTCAACTAATTGAAGATTGGCCTACACTCCACTGTGGGAGGGATAAAGCAGCCTTAGGCATAACTCCTTTTGGTACCTTATTAGGAGGTAAGTTTCGAAACAATTGAGTAGCTGGTCCATTCTTCCTCATGATAGGGGCTGAGCTAAGTTGTCACGTAGCCATGAGGCTAGACCCTCTCTCCATGTGAGGTGGTTGAGCTGTCTGTTCACATATTAATTCTCACAGGAAGGTAAGTACCACACAATTTGGGACAGTAAGTACTCTTGCCTGTTGACATTGTAGGGCAGGTAAGTGTAAGGTCAGGCTGGAGCTGAAACCATTCTTTGTCGTAGCAGAGGTCGGGGTAATTATTGAACAGTCGAGGTGCTGGACCCAATCTTTGCTGCCGGAGGGATGAGATGGATTTAAGGCGCATCTCGCCCTTTAGGGCCCTGTGAAGCGGTAATTACCAGATAGTTTGAGACTGGACCTACTCTCGCCTGTTGACGCTCATGAGGAAGGTAAATTTCGGGCAACCGAGGGCTAGCTCGCTCTCTGCTGCGAGTAGGGGGTGTACTTGTTCCTGGTTTTGGACAACTTTTGGGACCTAACCGGTATATACCAATTTTGTATTTTCAAGAACCGATCTTACACTAGTCATCCTCCTAAACTGGTATTTTCAGTTTTATCGATTTCGATATGTTTTTATTCAAGTTCTGATTTTACACCAATTTCTATTACTGTTTATAAAAATCTGCTTTATTAAAAAATTCGATACGTAAAAAAAATCGAGTGTATAAAAATCCTTCTATAAAATTTGTTATTAAACAGAAAATCTACTATAAAAAAATCTGCTATAAAAATAACTAACAAAAGCTATAAAAATTGAAAATAAAAATCTGCAATAAAAAATATGCTAAAAACAAAATAAGTCCAAGAGTCTAATTAGAAGTCCATTCAACAAGTAAAAATAACAAGAACATTCCGACCCCAAATTACAAGTTCAAAAGTCCAAATTTCAAGTAAAAAATTCTAAATTAAAAGTTCAAATTATATATAATACAAAATATTATATTTAATATTAAAAATTAATTAAAAATATATAAATATGCAAACTGGTTCGGTTCGGTCCAATCCTAAAAAGTGTTAAACTAGTTCCAGGCCGGATTTGGCTGGTTTTTAAAGAAAATAACCTGTCCACGCTAGTTTTCTGATTTTCCAATTAATTGTTACAGCCCTAGTCGCGAGAGAGATAAAGTAACCTTAGAGGTAACTCACCCCTTAGTGCCTCACGGGGTGGTAACTAGTTTGATGGAGATTACGCTGTTAAAGATTATGTCGATGGAGTTTATGTTGATGGAGATTAAGCTCTTGCATATTATGTTTGGTAGAGTTTACGTTAATGAAGATTACGTTGTTGGAGTAAAGAGTCGAGATAAGCGAGACATGTTTTTACTCCTAAAAAGTCACATTTTCATTAGGTAGAGTTGTACATTATCAACATAAAAATAAAAATTACAATATACAAAGTTCCCTTGACAAGAGAATTTTTGCCTCTTTCGCCCTTGCCCTTGATATTATGCACCCCACCCCCTTCCAATCTGATAGGACTAGCCATCAAGATAGGCATTCCAGGTCTTCATAGGAGGTATATCTCGAGTTTATCTAGAGGATTGGTGAATGCCACCTGTCATTGAGGTCGCCTAAGGTGCAGACCACATGCACCTGACCGTCCCTCTGTTTTAACTCTTGGATATAGCACTCCCTAGGAGGTTGAAAACTTCATCTTCAGATGGTAGGTTGACATTATTGCTCATATGTTGTTGAGGGTAGACCTACAGATTATAGCGTTGTAGGATGAGGGGCCTTCACCACCAATAAGTCGACCATGACAGAGGCTATGTAGGGGCACTACCTGCTAACATACAACATGATGGTTCTGACAGGCTGGATCATGTCTCTTGAGAAGCCCTTCAACGACATGGGGGCCGGCTCAAGTCGGGCCACATCTATTACCATCCGAGTAAAGACTTCCCAGAATAGAATGTTCTTGGAGTTGTCGTTGTCAATGAGGATCCGTCGGATGATAAGTTGGGGACCAACATAGTCATTATCATGGCTTCGTCGTGGGGGTAGATGACCCCTTGCTCGTCAGCTTCTCCGAAGGAGACGACGGGAACCGTTTTGCACCTTCTATACTTGATAGGTTAGTATTTCGCTTAGTATACTTCTTGGTACCTTGTCCACTTGGCATGTGTCTTTCGATTGGAGGAGGTTGTGCCCCCGCCAACAAGTCCTATTGGTATGGTTCTTACTTCCCCAAGGCTGGCCTTTTTTGCAGTGGTGTGGAGGGGCGATCTCGCTGGGGTCCCTGCAGCTGTCCTTTGTCACGGGCTTTCTTCCCCCCTCAGCCTTGATCTCCTCCTCCATTCCCACTCTGGCCTTCACATGGGAGAGTAACGCTACTTCAATTGCCTTACCTGTTCTCTTTCCTCTCTTAAGGAAAAATGGTCTTTAGTATTATAGGCAGTGGGCTGGTGGTAAATGCAATAACGGTGGTCGATGCTCCCATAACCATCTTTTTGGGCGGGCTGGTGATCGTCTATTTGGATGGGGAGCACTGACTGATCATATCAAGGCCCTAGGCCTTTTGTAGGGGCTTCTTCCCATCTGTTGTCATGAATGAATATTTCTTATTTTCTCATGAGCCTTGCCTTTGGCTCGAGCCTTTCTCCTATTTTTTGCCTGCTCCCTCTCTTTTTTCTCTTGGCTCAGTCAAGGCTCGGAGTGTGTTCTTAGTATTGATGAAGTTGTTGACTTGATCCATGAACTCAAGTAGCGTGGTAGGAGTTCTTCTCGCTAGTTCTGCCACGAACTAGGATCGGGGCCACACTTCTCCTAGAAGCTAAGGTTATCTTTTTGTCTTGGTCATCAGTAATCATTCATTTCTTGTAAATCTGGACAAGTACACTTTCAGACTTTCTTTCTCCCTTTGTTTGATGGCGATGAGGTGCACCCGGGCGTCTTCTTCTCATACTTTTCATGCATTGTGTGAGGAACAGATTGTCAGCTCTCCAAAACTATCTATGGACTCGGGTGCCAAAGTTTCAAACCATACTTTTGTCATCCCTTTCAAGTTCAGCGAGAAGGCTCTGCAAGCCACTTCTCCTAGGAAGCCATGTAGAGTCATATGAGCTTTAAAAGTTTCCAAGTACTTGGGAAGGTCACGCGCCCCGTAGTACATGTCCATAAGGCAGACTCAAAAGTATGACAGTTGAGGCACAACCATCACCTCCTTGGGCAAGCCAATACTGGTGAGTAGTTGGTCCACCAATGATGACATGCCCATCTTCTTCACCATCTCCTCGTACTTTCCTTTGAGATTACATATTTCGTCATGCAGTTTCTTCCTCTCTTCCTCGGCATCACTTCCTGCATCTGTGTTATGCCATTCTACTTGCCCATTGTTGCTAGGTTCAACTTCATTCTCTGATCCGTTATTGGTTGCCCTAAGCGTCTCATTTCTTTTCAAAAGGTCTCCACCTCCGTTGTCAACTTCCTTACCAAATGTTCCATTGTGGCTAGCCTTGCTTCCATGCTTGTGAATGCTGCTTCTTTCTGTCTCCAAGTTGTCTGAGAAAGGGTTGTCGCATGCATATGAAGTACATGTGAAATTTATAGATCCTATAGACGCCACCATTGTTAACATCGTGTTTCATACGCCTTTAGGTCGGATTCTAAGAATTCGGATATTCAAGCTTTCACATGCATACTTGAAGAAAACACGGAGAATAAGGGGCATTGGTGGAGGCTGGGGAGTCTACGATACTAAAGTTAGTACATCACTTTATGAGTTTGTACGTAATCTTTAGAGAGTTTCGAGCAAGTTCTTGGTACTTGGGGTAAGTTTTTATATTAGGATTCTAGTAGGATAATTCATGTCTGCCTTCATGGGATTCTATGTCCTTTCAATTGTTCACTTTAGTCAAGATCCTTTAATGTAGCGTGTAGTCGGGGGGTGGCGCCATTAATGCGGCGTGGTTTCCTCACTTGTTTTACCCCATAGATACCTCTGGTTAAGCTCGTCCATGCTTACTGTTAAGAGATCAAGGGCTCTTCTTATTTGTCTCTCACTTGCTTGTGCAGATACATGCAAATGGTGCCATGAAGTGCCAGGATGGTGAGTCTCATCTTCTCCATACTATCTACTCTACCACGCATGATTTACTTCGTGTGAGTATATTGCCTACAAGCCAAAGGCCTTGCAGGGGCCATGACTCCTTTTAGAATAGGGTCATTGGGCTTGACTATGGGCTTTTCTGCCTTACTCAGTAATATCTTGTAGGCTAACTATATGGACCGACGGGAGGAAAACCCCTTACACAGTTAACTAAGTGAGTATGTTGATTAGGATAACAACATTATGGAGGAAAGTACTAATAGAAATTGTTTAGAAACAACACCAAAGAGAAAACTACACTATTGGCGTTTTGATTTCGGTTGATCTGCCTAAAACCACCCTTTAAGCCTCGTTTTCATCTATGTCCATGCACTGCCACAAGTTTGGGATCGTCATTCGTGTTGGTTGCTCGTGTTGACATCATGTCAAATCATGAATTCGAGAATATCGAATCAACTCAAATCTAACCTATTTAGTTAAACTGGTCTAATTCTAAACCTCTAATACAACCCATATAAATAACGGATAACAAGACAACTTGTATAACTCAATACTTAAATTTTATTAGGTTATCATGAACATGATCCACATAAATAACGAATGACACAACACAATCCTTATTGCCAGTTTAATAATTAGTTCTTATTGAGTTAGCCTGAGCAAGATTTGATTCAACCTTGTAAACCCGTTTCATATAAATGGATTAAGCTGATCCCATATATTTCTTCTGACCCAATTAACACATAATTTTGTAGATATATAAGGATACCTACTATAAATAAGTTACAGTCTGAACTAGATTTATAATATTGTATTTTATGATCAATATCAAATCAATGATACATAAAAAAATTAACATTTCCTAAAAGAAAGTTACATGTTAACAAAAAAGAAAGCTAATAGTTTGAGGTACTAGTGTTCAAGTACTAATATTAATATTGTATCCCAATATAACAACAATATATAAAATGATAGTGACTAAATAAAAGTTATTAGACAATAAGAAAAAAAATCAAAACCTAAAGAAAATAGGAATTTCACAAAAATTATAACAGTAAAAAAGTTTTATCTAATGTTTTAATTAAAAAGTGTGTAAATAAAGTTTAAGTAAACATAAAATTAAAATTATGATTTAAAATCTTCATAAAATTCTCAGATAAAATTAATCACTACAAATAGAAATACTTTATTTATCTTTTCATATGTTTTATATGTGTTTAAAGGAAACTATTATTTTTCTAATAAATCTCCCTAAGAAAATAAATTTTCTCTATCAAAATAATATATGCAGTAAAACTAAATGGGACATGATATATCTAATATTAAATTTTAGTAAAAATGGTCAAGATTTTCCCTAAAATGTTAAATTTTGTGGAGCCTTGCGGGGCCACCCCGGCCTCCCCCTCTTGGCTTCATCTCTGATCACCGGATCATATCATATATTGACATCCCTATTACAAATAGACATGAGTTTATATATTCCGCCCATAGTAGCACTTTAGTCCACCATCCAAATTGCACATCTTATCTCACATTTAAAAATAAGTGGGACTACTAGTCTTCTAGTTTTTCAGGTTCGAAAAAAATGTGAACCGGTTCCATTTGGTCAAAAAAATTTTCCACCTAAAACCGGACTAAATTCCTATTCGATCCATATTGATCCGGTTCAATTTGGTCCAGGGGCAGTCCGGTCCGGTCCAGAAACACCTGATATGATTTAATGGAGTTTAATCCAAAATCTTACATTGATGAAAAATAATTTTTAGCCTAAATTTAATTATTTTCAGCCCAATTTACGTATTTATTGCAGATTTAAGCCAAATAATATTAAAAAAAAACATACTCTTAAAACAATTGACAAAAGAAAAAATAATCTAAATAAAAAAAATAAAAATAAAAATAAAATTATAATTTTTATACTACAACTATTCAACTACTATAAACTATAATATATTAATTATAAGAGTATATATTATATATTAATATATTATACTACCACTCTTAATCTATATTAATATTAATATTATAATTTATATACTATTATTTATATATACATATATAAAAAAATAGCCATTCAGTCCGGTCTAATCCGATCCAGAGGGGAAATGTCATGGACTGGGACCGGATCGGACCGGAAATATTCGGTCCATGCAAAAAATGTCATGAAACCGACGTATAGATATCATATACTATATACTATATATATATATGGTTAGGGTGAAAGTGAAGTACTGAATTTGTTATTCGGGAGATAATGTTGACCATGTACCTTTTCCTTCTATTTTTGTAATATGTTATGAGAAATAGGATTTAATAATTATGATAGGCCTAGGTGATCTTTATAGACAAAGGAATAATATCTTCTTCTTTTTTTTTTTTTTGAATCAACAAAGGAATAATATCTAGTAGTAGGTAGTACCATTGCTTTTTTATCTTTCTTTCTTTTTTTTAATGCACACATGACGCATGTGATTATCAAGTTGGTTAATTTGTCCGGATATATTTGTTTTAAATGCAAATATCTTGCTATCTATATCTGTGAGAGGATTTTTTCCCCCAGCAACGATATCCATTACAGTTCCCTTGCACTTCCCAGATCATAAAATCTTATATATATATATATATAATAATAATAATAATAATAATAATAATAATTCTTATAATTTATATTTATGGACTATATTATAATTCTAATTAAAATGATCTCATTTAATAGGTAAATAAAATATTTTTTTTTTATTGATTTATAAATAGGAATATTTTAATTAATTTTATTCTAAAATTAAGATTTTTCTATCTATTTATTATTTAGATTACAAAAGAGTCTATAAAAATAGACTATATGTAACATTATTTATTAATAATATATATATATATATATATATATATATGTATTGCAGATGTATTATATATGCATGGAATTAGCATTAATGTTTAATTGTGGAACTGTACGTACGTGTCTTATGCTGGGTCCGCTCTTGCCTCAGGTAAGTTAGGTAATTAATTAAGGCTTTTAGTGGTAAAAAGGTCATTTTAAAAAAGTCTAAAATATAATTTAAAAAAAATCAAGTAATTAAAAAATTAATTAACTTAATTAAAGAATAAAATTATTAAATAAATATTATATGTTATTATTAGTTTTAAAAGTATTTCATATAATAATTATTTCAAGTACTATCTTTATAAGAATACATTTCTTTTTTACAATTGTTAGTTTAACATATAATGTCAAAATTATAAATAACAAAATCAAAGTTTTGAATGTTCATAAAAAAAAATTTGTATAATCTAATTTTATAAAATTTTGTTAATGATGATTGTTATAATTACTTCTAAATCTTTTTTAGATATTAAGAATAGAATATATTTAAATATCTAGTATGGTAATGAAATAATTTGAATTAAAATGTTTTATTGGGTTTTGAGTGAGAAAAAAAAGTTAAATTTGAAAATTTGTGAAAATACATAAAAAATAGTTGTATTTTCAAACGACCCCTAAAACTCAAGAGCACGTCTTATAATATTAGAGCACGTCTTATAAAATATTAGATTGGTTATTAGTTGAAAATGTAGTATAAATTTTCATTAGTAATTTTACTTGACAAACCGTAAATATTATTTTTGAATAAAAATATATTGTAAAAATTAAAATTAATTAATTATATTTTATTTTAATAAAAAAAATTTCATTCAAAATTTTTATATTAAATTCTTTAATTGAGCCGACCCTAATCTTATGGATGGAGTTTAATCTCGTCTTTCCTTTTCGTACTCAATTAATTGTAACCGACTAGCCATAGCCAACTTTAACACGTTGATATTGTTCTCCTCTTTATCCTTTTGAGCTTTTAGGGCACCCTACTTCAGACTTCTGTTTAATTAATTCTCTACAATATCTCTTTGAGTGGATTTCTCGGGCTCCACCGGCATCATAAAGTACCGTGTGGACCCCTCCCCGGACCCCTTAATCAGTACTGTTGCTGCTGCTTCTTCTTCTGATCCCTCGTATACACACAACTTTTGTAAAGGCTGTTAGGGCGAAGCCCATAAATCAAGGAAACGTAAAGGTTATTTCAAACACCTCGCAAATCATCAGTCTTGCTCAAGCTTTTACATTAATTGCAATGTATTATAATTTGCGAATTGGTGCTGATGGAGAGCATGCATTACATTTTGTGCAAAAGGAAATTAAACAGGCATCTATTAAACACGCTTTCTATAAAAAACTACCGAGTTTCACGTATAGAAAGAGATCTTATAAAAATAAATTTATTAAATAATATGATTTAATGTAATACGTCAAATATATAGAATATTTGTTTTTTCATAGTTCATATTTATGGATTATATTACAGGCCTAATTAAATACTCTCATTTTATGAGTAAATAAAATGAATTTATCATATTTTAAAAGTTTTTTTACCTGTAAATAAAAATATTTTGATCAAATTTATTCTAAAATAGAAACTTTTCTTTTTATTCATTATTTAGATTGTAAAGAAGTCTAATTTTATGGACGGTATGTTAATTTGCCTTTTACTAATTTTTGTCGATAAATCACGTGCGAAATTTCCCTTATATTTATATAGTTGGAAAATATATATTAATTGTATGGGATTAATGTTAATAACATGATCACTTATAATTACGATATTACGGATGATAGATAGCTAGGTTTCCACTTGCACTGTATGTATGTACGGTTTCAACTTAATTTCTCTGTAATTTCTTCTCTCCTCTACACCTTTCAACGTGTAATTAAGCTGGTGTGTCACTGACATAGCGTTAGAGGAAAACACTAAATGTATTTAAAAAAAAACTTAAAAAAAAAAATACTTATTCACTATAACAGATTGGGTCTTTTGAAACGAATATTTTCATTCCAAAAGATAGTGTTTTTGTTCCAAAATATATTTTGGAATGAAAAAAAGTGTTTCAAGATTGTTTTAATATCAGTGTCTCAAAAGATATTTTGAGACAAAATTTTGCTTGAACATTTAAACGTTCCGGAACGTTATTTTTTTCCAGGACAACCAATTCTCATCCCAGATTGACGTTCAAACTGTCATAAAGTATGTTCAGACGGACAACGTGTTCGAATGTTTCCTTCAAATAAACATGAAGAAAAGTTTGAACAAACAAATTGATGATTGAATGCCAATTATATGAATTTGATGGATTGAGTTAGATGTTCGGATGTCTAACGAATGGAGCAACCTAGTTGAATGTTCGAAGCTATTCGAACAATTGATCTATAAAAACGTTCAAATGTAAGTGAATGGTAGGTGTCCCCTAACCGTTTGACGTAACTAATGTATGTTCGATTGTTGAATGCAGTTATACAGGTTCGGATGTTTTGATGACCCTTCGAACGGGAGGTAATTGATTTTAGTCAAAAATATGAAAATAAAATAGATATTTATATTTCAAAAATACATTACAGATTGTTCAATACAAATAAGACTGGTCTAATAATTTGACCATCTCCATGTCTGCTTGTTTCATCAACTGAACTTCAAAATCTTGCTGTCTTGCAAGTAATTGTTCGATCGTGGAATTCGAATTATCTAATACTTTGGAGGTAGTACTTGATGTTGATGAAGAGCTTGAAGGCTTTACACAGCCACCCAAACCTCTCAAATATCCTAAGCGTTGACCCAAAATTTGTGTAAAAATATCAGCATCACTTATTAAGGAATTCTAACCTATCGTAGCTTAAGTACAGAGGACAATCATTTTATCCTACACATAACATAAAGAATTAATATCATGACAAAAATTTAAATATTTTTAATTAAAATAAATTATAATACTTACATAATTTTCATAAACATCTGGATGTGTCCACTTTCCATTATGATCAAAATGTGATATAAGAAATAATTTTTTAGATCATATTTGGTGTCTTGCTCATGCGACAAAAGGCATTGTTAAAATATAAATTGAATATTAAAACTAATACCTAAAAAAAAGCTATAATAGAATAATAAAAATAAAGAGTATATTAGGGGTGTTCAAAACCTCTGCACTGCGACCTCTGCTCCGACTCTGACGGAGTCGAAGTTCGAAATCGGAGTCGAAATTGGCCGACATAGATTAATTCGGAGTCATGGAGCTCTGACTCTGAACTTTTTGACCAATTAAAAAAAAAAGGCACTGTTTTGGCACCAAATCATTTAAAACCCCTAAGAGAATCTTGACCCCCTTCATCGGTCATCCTTCTTCATTCCGAAACGAAATTACCAAACCCTAAAAGGCCAAGAGCCCCAAACTCTCCCCTTATCTGTCGCCGTGGTAGCCGTCGCCGTTTCTCCTTGCACGTGGCTGTGCTGTGGTGGATTCACTTCACTGCGCCCTTGATCTTGTCCTGGTAATTGGTAAGTTTCACTTCACTGAGCCTTAAATCGAGATTGTTCAATGTTCTTCTCACTTCTTAGTTCTGAACGTTTAATGGGTTGCCTGATATTTTATGAATTTATTTGTTCTTCTTCTAAATCAAGATTGTTCTCACTTCTCAGTTTTGAATCGAGATTTTTTGAAGCGAGATTTTTGTGGGTTCTTATTCTCAGTCCTGAATCGCGATTTTTTGTGGGTTCTTGACATCTTGTTCTCGTTTGAAGAAGGTCAGTGACTCTATGCAAACTGCAAAATTAGGATTTTTGGTGGTTGATTGCTAGTTAATAGTTAAGAACAATAGCTGTTAATTTTTTTCCAGTTCAAAAACTGAGTTAAAAACTAATTTAAGCAAACTGCACGCGAAGATAAATTTGTGACAATTAATATGACTCTGAAATTGTATTTACCTTCACCCATAGTAGTTATTGTTGGATGGTCTAGCACCTAAGATGGAAATTGAAGGACTTTTTTTTCAAATATTTAAACATTGCTTCAACTTAGAAGACATTGCTTCAACTTTTATACAAGTAATAGAATATTATGAATGAACTTTTGTTAAGATATAAAATAATAAGATGATTGATAAATGCTAATGTTTAATATTTTGATTATTATTATTTCTCATTATTAGTAGATATTGAATAAAAACTTAATTTTATCTATTGAGTTGATGTCAAATCCTTCATGAAAATAAATGATAAAAATATCATAGTCAATGACTCAATGAGTCATGTGGTTTTTATTTTTAATTTGGATAATGGATAATTGATATAATATTGACAGATTATATTGGAATATTGGATTTTATTCTTATTTTTCAACTTTTTCCATTGTGAATCTGTGATACTTTGATATGGATTATATGGATCAAGAAGGGGAATTCATGGATGCCAATGCACCAGTACAAGTGGGTATTGACACCACGGCTACCGCCACCCCTACTCGTAGAGCCATATCTAGAGCAGCTACTTCATGTGCAAGTAATCGACTCCCCGTAAATATAGAAGATGAGGATACGTTCAATGAAGATGAGGAGATGCCCAATCCCATTGAGCATGATCTACCACCACGACCTCCTAAACAAAGGTCGTGGACATGGGAACACTTCACGAAAATTCCTGGTGATCGTGCAAACCCGCAAGTAAGATGTCACCACTTTGGGCAACTTTGTGGTTGCCATTCAAAGAAGCAAGACACCAATGTATTAATAACACATCTTAATGGTTGCCAGCGATATAAAATCACGAAGATTTTGGCAGCTAGTGCCAGTGAATAGACCAAACTTAGTTATGAGACTCAAATGACCATTAATGGTACTGGTCAGCATGTTAAGACGTTGTCAATCCCTCAATACAGCGAGAAGATGTTGTGAGAAATGCTTGTAGAGATGATCATTGTTGATGAGATGCCCTTTACCACAATGGACAAAAAAGGCTTCAATAAATTTGTTAATACTCTTGAGCCACGTTTTACCATATTTTCAAGGTATACAATGATGCGAGACTGTATGAAAAGACATGTGAAGGAGAAGTCAGAATTGAAGGATATGTTTATTCGAACTGGCCACAAAGTATCATTTACAATTGATACATGGACGTCTGTACAGAATACCAGATATATCTGTGTCACTACCCATTATGTAGACAGTGAGTGGGTGTTGCAAAGACGAATTGTTGGATTTAAAGAAATTGTTGATCGCAAGGGTTCATCTATTGGTGCATTGATGGATGATTGTATTAAGGATTGAGGAATTAAAAGAGTGCTTTGTATCACAACCAATAATGCGGGTGCTAATGACACTGCAATGGAGTGGTTCAGGAGGAATACGACGGCAGCAGAAAATATGATTCGTGGTCATGAGTTTGTACATGTTCGTTGTTGTGCTCATATCGTTAACCTCCTAGTGACTGAGGGGTTGAAAGAGGTTGATGCTTGTATTACCAAAGTTTGGAATTGTGTGAGATATGTGAGGGCTTTCCCCCAAAGGAAAAATAAGTTTAAGGCCATAGCTGAACAATTTCAAATTCCATCTTTTGCCATGTTGTGCTTGGACGTTCTGACGAGATGGAACTCGACATATATGATGCTGGATGTGGCGTCCAAGTACCAAAAAGCATTTGAGACATGAGATATGCTTTGTTGGAGTTCTCAGGAGGAAGAATAGGGCTCGGTCCGCTGGACACACGTGATTAGGAAAATATGAATCTTTTTATTGATTTTTTGAAGTTGTTTTATTATATAACAATGCGGATATTTGGATCGAAATATTGTACTGCAAACTTGTATTTCAACGAGTTGTTGGGAGTTCATGACCACTTGAAAACAAGTTGTGCTAATACTGAGGGGGTTTTATTTAAAACGGCTACAAGGATGAAAACTAAATATGATAAATATTAGGGTATATTTTAAAAATAAATAAGTTTTTATTTGTGGCTGCAATTCATGGATGCCTTTATTTCCATACCTTGAGCTTTGCAACTCTGAAAAAGCTAATAAACTCCTACAAAATGATGTATAAAAAATGGAGAAAATAATTGTAATGGAGATAATTACTTCAAAAAACATACATTCAATCAATATAGTAATAATGTATAAAGATTTCGTGGAGAGATTTGAGATTTGTAGAGAGAAAAGTGGAAGATTTTGGAGAGAAATAAGGGTTGGGTGCTGGTTGAAGAAAAACTTGTTCAAGAAGAAGAAGTGAAGTACGATTGGTTCGGAGTTTTAAAGAAGGGTTGGAATTTTTAAAACTTATTACGGCGAAATTTTTCATCATAATAAGTTCTCTTTATAAGAAACGACGTTGTTCTAATCAATAAACCACTTATTATAGTGGAATAAGTTGTCACCTCTGTCATCGTAAAGTGTTCAATCGCCTAACATTTACATTCGAAGATGGAAATTCAATGAGTGTGCAAAATTTCCCCTCTCATATTTTTCGCACAACCGTTCAAATGTCTTGACTTGGTGTTCGAACACGTTGCAGTGGGACGCTAAAGTAAAAAAGCCCTGAAAACCATTAGAATGTTAGTAAAACCGCTAGAACATTTTTATATGTCAATTGGAATGATGTTATCTCTCTCTCTCTCGCTCTCTCTCTCTCTCTCTCTCTTTTAGTTATATGTACTAGTATTGGCATTTAGCATTACTAATAAATATATAACCATTAGTATAAAGAATTACTATACTTACATATTAATACTATATATATAATACCATACTATAGTTATACGTATACTATAGTAATGCCATATATATATATATTTTACAGGGTGACTCATTTCCATTCTATTGAATTAAGGAAGAAATATAAGAAGGAATCTTCTCCCAAGTTACAATTGAGTTCAAGAGGGAAATAGAGGGTTTTGCAAATGGGCCATCAAGTTGCCATTTCTCCTAACATGATAAATCTCTCATTTAGCAAAAGAGTGAAGTAGTTGTTGAGTCTCACACATGAATATGCCGGCATTGTTCCAACCTTTTTGGTCACTTGATAAAGCACTAGTGACTTGGGTAAAATCTCCCTCTAAAATGACTTGAAATAGCTCCAGCTGGTGGCCAAACTGCACTGCTTGTAAGGTGCCATAGGCTTCAGCAAGAAGAGGGTCTGGAAAATAAAGGCTTGCTAGTTCTCATGATGACAATAAGCTTACATGTATCATCCCTTACAGTCACTGTCACGCCCACTAGACCTTGGACCTTGTCTATTGTCCCATCCCAGTTCATCTTGACCCAGTGCATAGGGGGAGCTTTTCAAATATTAACTGAAGTGCACATTGGTCTATTGTGAGATACTTTTTTGCTTTCCTGCTCAGCAAGCTGAGAAAGTGTGTCCTTAGCTTCCCTGGCAACTGTGGAGGGGTTAGAGAACTCATTTTTGAAAACAAAGCAATTCCTTCTCCACCACAACTTTTGGGCCACCACACCAAACCCTTGGACAATCTATGAACTCATGGTCCTTAGGATGGCTTCAAAGAGGTGCAACATAGAGTGATGGGGCAGGGAGCTCTTTTTGCAACCTTTTTGAACATAGACTCCGTACATCCATGGAGGCCTCATAACTTCAGATGACATGCATTGTACTTTCTAGTTCCAGGGAGCAAATGGGACAGAGTAAATGGTCCACAATCATTTTCTTTTGGAGATTGGCTTTTGTAAGGAGAGACTCTAGACATGCTCTTCAAAGATATGCTTTATCTGCTGGGGGCACTTGAAGTTTCCAGAGATGCTTCCAAACCTCCCTGAATGAGTTACTCCTTGAGCCTCGTTTTTGAGCACCCAAGTCCCAAGAACATTACATATGGTAAGCACTGCAAATAGAGAAGGAACCATCCTTAAACCCGAGTCAAATGAGTTTATCTTTGCTTCTGAGATGGCTAATAGGGATTCTGAAGATTGTTGATGCTTCTCCTGGATCAAAGATCTCTCTAAGCAGGTCTGGTTGTCATTGTTTTCGACTTGGATCAAGTAGCTTAGAGACATAAGCATTATTGTTCAGAATCTTGACTTGGCTCAGGCTTTGTCTAGGTGTAGATAGAGCAAGCCATTTATATTTCTATATATGGATATCATCACCAGTCCCCACCCTCCAAAAGGACCCTGCCTCCACTGGTGCACAAGCTGAAAGGACGCTAGAGCAAAGCATGACAAACTCGGGCAAATACACTCTTTCACTACTACTACCAATTCATTTTCGGGTCAATCAATACCATAGAGTAGCAAGTGAAGATCGATGATTTTCACGATCTTTTCTGGGAGGGCCACTATTTACCATAAGTTTTCTTGGATTGTGGGTGGGAACTGATTCTGGATCCCAAGGACCTAGTGTGGCAGTTCTCAACATACATCAATGTCATCATCGACTTTTATAGAGGGTTTGGTGCCTCCGCTCCTGATGCTGATGGTAAATACATCATCGACATTTGGGATTGTACTTTTCATTCTCGATAGACATACTTGCTGAATTTATTGGCATTCCACATATACCGACAACATATCCAAACATGGTGTTTAAAGAGTCTATAACTAATGTGGAAATGGTTAAGGAGGCGGATCAGGATGAGGGCATTGCTACTGATGGAGTCGATGGCCTTCTGGATCCTGAGGTGAGGCAGTTAGTTGTTTATTTTAATGCTCTTCCGTATGATGGGACAAAGAGCATCAAACAAGCTCATTTATCAGACTTCTTCAGGATGATGGACTTAATCACTGCCCACAACATTGACCCTTGGCTGCACAAGATGAAAATTAGCAAAGATCGAGCAAGGTTTATGATACGTGCCACTTGTATGGTGCTTATTGACCTACTGAGTGTTATTCTCGTTAGGATGTGATCAGAAATTACATACATTACGATGGAAGTTTTGCCTTACGCTATATTGACCACACAATACCTGCTATTCCACGGGCTCTTACCTAATGTTGTTGAGCGTGTCCTGCAATTGCTAAGATCGATCAACTCCTCCACCCTATCACAGAGCATGGGGCACTCAACACTTTGGATTCATGCTAGGCGGCATACTAGGGATCAACCAGCCGACACTTAGGCTGAAGATGCAGATGAGTAAACAAGATTCTCGGCCAGTGAGACATTCACGCAACCCGAGACATCATGTACTATTACTCCTGATCAGATTGCTGATACAATGCGTGTAGCGATCCACACATAGATTCATATTGCCTTTACAAGCTTACGTACAGAGCTTACTACTGCCATTTTTTACTTAGTTGGGGATGTAGGTCTCGTGTTTTAACCTCGGGAGATAGGTATGTACTCGACTTGCACAAATAAAGTCGAAGATGGCTGATGTCGAGGATATCCTCAAACAATTGGGGCTGTAGTATATTATTACATGTTTTTATTTATGCTTTACTTTGCTTTTATTATGGACAATGTTTAATGTTTTTTTTTTGGTATGAACTATATTTTGGGGATGTTTTATAAATTTAATTAGTTATGCATTTTATCTGTTTTTAGATAAATTAATCTTTGATTGCTATGATTATTTCTATAATTGATTACTTTTTTATTTAATTAGTATCACCATTCAAACAGAAAAATTACCATTCAAATGTCAACTTGTCGTTTGAACATTTATACAAGTTGAGATCGTAACGTTCGAACTGTATAGAGGAGCATTCGAACGTATAATTAACTTCTCGCACTTAACTTGCTAAATTTTTTGCACCCGTAAATAATTATTTTACTAGGGACTACATATTCGAATGGTCTATAAAAGCGTTTCAACTGTCTCGCAATCTCCTGTGCTTATCCCATCAATTTTTATCCCACCCATGAGTGATTATTTTATTAAAAATTACATGTTCAAATGGCCTATATTATGAGCATTTGAATGGTCTCTCAATCTACCGCACTTATGCCACCAATTTTTATCCCACCCGCGAATAATTATTTTATTAGGGATGAAATTCATCGTCCGAACGGTATGCGTTTTCATTCCTATTTTTGGGATGAAATAAAAATTTCGTTCCTAGATCTAATCTTTCGAGACTATTTTTATTTCATTCCAAAGGAAAATCATCTTAAAAATCAAATTTGTTGTAGTAACTACTCCATATGTCAGTTACTGATATGCTAAAAATCATGAAATTTGAAATTCAAAAGAAAACTAATAAAATGAGTATTGTAAGTAAAAATGTAAATAAAAGTGCAAGTATGTACATATAGCACTACTCAATACCTATATATATATATACACACACAATACCCATATAGTACCGTTGCTATTGCATGCGTGCCTCTAGCTTACAACAATGCATATATATATATATATATATAGCAATCCTTCTATATTATTTGATCCGATTGATGGTGAAGATTAAACGATATGTAGTTAATGGCAATTAGGCTTTGTTTGAATGTCAAAATTACCTCAACTCATTTTAAACCAAGTGTTGATGAGATCAACTAATTTTTCAACTTCTCATAAAGTAAATTTAACTCATTTCAATTTAATTCTTTTTTCTAAAGAATCTAATTCATTCATTCAAACACGTATCTCAACTTATTTATATTTAAACACATCTCAATATATATGATTCATAAAATAAAGTATTATTGATCTTCACATATTAATTCAAATCATCTAAAATCACAACAACATTAAAACATATATGACCCCCATTATTTGAAAGATATGAACCTAAATCTCTTGTCTAATAATTACTTACATGAAAGCTGTCCAAAATAATTTTCTAATACAATTCAACAATCTTCTCTCTCTCACTCTTTCTCTCTCAGAATGGTTTGGATTTATATCAAATTGAATACATACGTTAGTACGTACGTACTTCATATTAATGTCGTTCATATACATATATATATAATAAAACGATCCGCTTCTAAAAATGATCTTCATCTTTTTGCAGAAGCTTGATCCCTAAATTTTGGTAGCATCCCGCAATCTTACTTCTGAAACAAGACTCCACATACCATACCCGACACTACAACACATTTGGGCTTTAGTGACTGTTTGGAATTTGTGACAATCTCCAAATCCTCACCGAAATCCATTTCTGTGATGGTTTCTTAGAACTGTCACTAAAGACAATTGGTGGATATTTTTACTTTTGAATGAAGATGATTTTTCGTTCAAATATTGAGTGCATGTACGAATGATGAGATCATTGACATTCGAACTATATGAAAGAACGTTCGAACGTCTAGATTAAATTTAAAAAAAAAAATACTTTGACACCTTATTTTGACAGCTTTAATATTTTAATACATTTAAAAAATTTTCCTTTTCTTAATAGTGTAGGATTTAATTATTGGTGTATTGATATTTATATTTTTTAAATATTTTAAAGTGATTAAAATATGAATAAAAAATATATAAAGAAATTAAAATAAGGTTCTACTCCAGTGGGGCCTTATTAATATTATACAAATTTTGCACTATATTGAATTACAAAATATTTAATTTGTGAAAAATATGAAGTTCAACAATTTAAAAATAAAATTAGCTAAGCTAATATTAAAGAAAATTGAGAATAGAAAAAAAAAATATATACATTACACGAGTAGTTGGTCTAATACATAAATTAAAAATAAAATACAAAAAGACTTAAAAGAAATAATAAATCACTGGGCTACAGGCTTTTTTTAATGACGTGAACTCATAAGCCAAAGTCTCGACTTTAAATGCAAGGTCTCTATATCAGTGGACAACTGCACCATAGTCTGATCCACATGCACAATGATCTCGACAGTCTGTGCAGTGAGCCATCGGTCGATATGCGCAATGATCGCTGCAGTCTATGTAGCGAGTTGTTGGTCGATATGTGCCTACATCTCTCCCAACATACCCAAGCAGGTGGCATGTCCCTACCTGTAGCCTGTCCCATTTGAGGTTGTCGACTAGTACCGACAATGTCAGCGAAATCAACATGGCCGATCTGACATTAGAGAGGTGGAACCAGATCTATTACAGGAGGAGGCAAATGCCTCATTTGCCCTCGACTTCGATTATACATGATGATGTCGATAGGGCCGATCTACTGCCGCATTGCCTTCAAGACCCAAGGTAGCACTCCATATACCAGGAGTATCATGGTAATGATGACTCTATAGGAGAGGTTGTCCGCCAAGACAGTGCACCCCTCATAGCGGATCCTCTTGAAGATCACCTATGGCAGATCGATCGAGTCTCAACGCGCCAACCTGATCAGAAATTGGGTGCATGTTCGGCTGAATATCGCCATGTGTGCCAGGAGATCCACATTTGTTGCAACGATAAGATGCAACATTCGGAAGAAACCCTCGAGTGCACTTTGGTGGAAAGTATCTGACATCTTGTGCGCCTCCCGGTCTCTGCCAGCGAGGACGTAGAAATCCTCATCCCGTTGTGGACCCTCCTACTTGAATCCAGCATTGTCGCCTAAGTTGAGGTCAACGTGATGATTGCCCGTAGAGTGAACTTGGCCAGTCTGGGACTCCGCTATGCCAGCATCAACATCTAGCGGCGGAATCGGTGTAGTAGTTGTGTCCTCCACAGGGTTAGCAGCTACTGGTTGAGGGTGCGAAGGCGGGATTTGCAGCAGATTGGCGATGACATCCATCGAGACTGTGAATTGCACCTCACGGATCTTGATAACGTGAGAGTTTGCGTTGTGCAGCAACATGGACATCGCCGCATAGAACTCATGGACCATGCTCGGGTAAACGGTACCCCCTAGTGAGCATATCGGGGTTCAACCATTGTCCACGAATACCGATCCAAGGCTCTTCTACTGCCAATAAAGTGAGCCAAATTCGTTTATCATGACCTCCTGCTCCGGTGTAACCGTATGAGCGTCGATACGGTGAGCCTCCCATGAGGCTCTTCCCCGCCCCTCTTCCTTGTAGTTCTTGGTTACTGAGCCATATATATCTACACAAATGAAATAAAAATTAGAGAAAATAAAAAATAAAATAATGAACAATATTTGGAAAACAAAAAATGCAATTATTTGAAAAGGATTTGTGAATACGTTTGAATATTATCAACGTCACGTTGGAATGTAACTTTGGTTTCCAACGTTGCAAACAATCACATTCGAACGTACTCTGGATACATTCGAATGTGACCATTTACAATGTATCAGATAGCTAACATTGCAAGTAGTCACGTTCGAACATACATATAGTACATTCTAGCATGACCGTTCATATTCTAACGTTGAAAAAGTAGCATTTGAACGTACATAAGTTATGTTCGAATGTAACCTTTCATCTTCCTCAATTCAAATATTTACGTTATAGAACGTTTGAACGTAAAACATGAGAATGGCTAAGTAGACTTAGTCATTCCCAAAACTTCATTTCAAACTCATCGTAAAAATGAAGTACACACTTCAAAAAATGTTTCTACGATGACCTCTTGGCCAATAAAAATCCATGGTGGCTAGAAAATCAAAAAAAAAAATTCGGCCACCACGTTTTTAATATTTTTCCTATTTCTAACAAATTTAAACAAAAAATGCATCAAAATATAGGTTTTGAACTTCCTACCTTTTGGTGATGGTTGTGGTGGTTTTAGTGCTAGAGACGGTGGTGGTCATGGCGGACTGAAAACGTGAGTTTGATGGAGGTTTTCAAGAAATGGGAGAAATGGCTGTCGAGACAATTGTATATATACATTCAACATTTGAATGTTACAAATTTACCGTTGTATACGTGCGAACGTAACAATGGAATGTCTGAATATTTAAATTTGATTTGCGAATGTTCCATTTGTATTTTGGTTGAGCAATGGTAAGCTTACATTCAAACGTAAAAATATGTAATTCGAACGTTGCTTCACATCATTCGAACGTTATGATAATACATTTGAATGTAGTTTTATATTTTTAAATTGATTTTGAAATTACATTATAATATAATATAACATAGTTAAATATATTATATTTTATAGTCTAAAACATCACAGAAATATATTGTGCCAACACTATATAATACTATAGTGTTAATTATTATATAATGTATTATATAGTATTACACTAGTCAACATGCTATAATACTATAGCATTAAGTATTGTATAGTATTACTATAGTAGATAAAATATATAAAATGATGTTTAAAACATGATTAGTTAACACTATATAATACAATAGTGTTAAGTATTATATAGTATTGACTATAGTATTTTAACACTACATAACCTAACATGCAACACTATATAATACTTAATATCATAATATTATGTAGTGTTGACTACAGCATTACTATAGTATATAAAATATCACCAAAATATAATATTATAATGCTATAATTAAATATAGTATTGTAGTCCTATTTTTTATATTTATTATAATTTTAGTAAATATTTTAAATATTTTTTGGTTTAATAAATATAGCAATATATAGATTTAATAATAAAAAAGTAAAAAACAAAAAAACGTTTGAATGTCACCTAGTTACGTTTGAACGTTCGAAAAAAAGTGTGAGAAATTTCCTGCACTTTCTAGAACATTCGAACGTAATTTTATGACATTTAAACATTTGTTTACAATTTAGGAAATTTTCTAACATTTTAATAAACGTTCAAACGTTAATTTGGGATGTTCACATGTCACAATATCATGTTTGAATAGTTTCGAAGGAATTTAAGTACGTTCAAACATTAGGGTTGTAACATCCAAACATTTTTAAAAATTCAGACAGATTCAAATATAGGCATAGGATGAAACCAGAAACACATTTCTGGCTTCTCCCATGCGTGAGAGAGAGAGAGAGAGAGAGAGAGAGAGAGTTTGGAGATTCGTTGAGTTTTTGCCTTCAAAGGTAAGGAAAATAGCTTATTTTTGACATTATTGTTTTTTCATATTTATTCATTTCTCCTATGGTTTTTAGTAGATAATAATCTTAATAGCTCATTGTGTATTTTTTGAAGGATTAGTGGTGTAGAAGTTGAAAAAAATAGAATCCTTGTGAATAAATTTTATTGCATTTGCTAGGTATATTTCCTAATTTTTCATTGTGTATTTTTTGATTTGTTTATAGTTGTGTATGTTATATTTATGTATTTTTTTTAATTATGAAATTTGAGAAGCATGTATTCTTAGATTTTTTTTGTGTGTTTTTTTGTATGTTTTCATTGTGCATATTGAATTTTTTGTATTATTTTAGTAATAGGAGTTTGCAAACATGTTGGGTGATTATTTGAATGTGCTTTATGGTTTTTGAATGTGGGTATATTATTTAGTGTGATTTTTTTCAATTGCAAGCATGTATATTTTAGGATTTGTTTATTGTTGGGTATGTTATATTTGTGTATTTTTTTAAATTATTGAGTGATTAAAAATGTTGGGTGATTGTGCATATTTGTTCATTGTGCATATTAGGTTATGTGGGAATGATTGCGCATATTAGGTTAGCTTGTTTATTTTTTTAGTAAAGTGTTTTTCCAAATATGTTGGGTGATTATTTGAATGTATTTTATGGTAATCTGAATGTGGGTATATTATTTTATGTGAATTTTTCCAAATATACTGGATGTGACAATTTGTGCCTCTTTTCCAAGCATGTACTAAATAACATTTTGCTCACTTTGTTTGAATATTGTGGTTATATTATTTTGTGACTTTGTGCCTCTTTTGCAAGTATATATTGATTAGCAACAACACTTAGGGTGAATATGGGTATGATACATTGTTTAATTTTCCAAGCATGTATTAAACTAATCCCATATCCCAAATCCTAAACCCCAAATCCCAAACCCCAAACCATAAACCCCAAACGCAAACCCAAACCCAAATCCCAAACCCTAAATACCAAACCCCAAACCCAAATCCAAACCCAAAATCCTAAACGCTAAATTCTAAATCCTAAACCCTAAATTCCAAACCCAAAACCTAAATCCTAAATTCTAAACCCCAAATCCAAATCCAAAACCCTAAACCCCAAACCCAAAACTCTAAATCCTAAATCTTAAATCCTAAATACTAACCCAAATCCTAAACCCCATATCCCAACTCTTATTCTATAATTTATATACTAGTTAGAAATGAATAGTACGTTGTGTGACATTGCATATATGAATAACCTTAAACCTATTTGGGAATCAGTGTACACTCAGGTGTCCACTGATTCTAGAATTGTCCAGTGTAGACAGTTTTGAATTATATTATTTGTATTACACATTTGTATTACTTCTACTAATTTTCACGTTGCGTATGAAGTTTTGGTGTCTTCCTCTTTTATTCTTCGGGTATGTTGTTTGTAAGGTCACAACCCCTCTTTACAAACATGTATACTTAAAGAACTATGGGGAGGTGCTGCCGAAATTTCTACTAACTCAAGAAGTAAAAGTAACAAAACCTATGCAGTATGGATAATATAATCTTAAACGAGATATGACCAACTACCTTATTAAAGACGAAATGAATTATTTGGACCATGATTTGCAGGTGGATTTTAATGGCTTAAACTAATAGATAGCTTTTTTAGAAATGGATAAAATTTGGATGCGCCTGGGCGATAGACTTGGAAATGACTATGTTCCTAATGCACATGGAGTCAGGACCTTCATTGAATTTGCTCGGGCATCTACTGATAGTGGTGGTTACATCAAGTGTCCATGTCGAGGTTATAGGAATTTGTGTGCTATAAGATTAGATGAAGCCGAACATCATATCTTTGTCAATAGGATAGCTCCTCTAGGTTATACACGATAGGTACTCCATGGTGAGCCGTATGAATCGATACCAGATGTATGCTTCGATCATTTAGATTATATGCGAGATATTGGTGATGCAAACGAATTGGATGATCCTGATGAACAGGATGAGATGGAGGAGATGTTGGGTGACATTGGTGATAGGATGTTTATGGATGACATTCGAGTAGATATTTCTACCCTCAATACATTTACCCCAAGAGATATTGTTAGTTGGACTGGTACAGTTCCACTGGATGTATTCAGTCGAAAGATATTTGGGTCGACTAAAGCGCACAATTAGAAATAAGGCCAGAGTTGAGAGTTCAATAGAAGAGGCTATATATACGATGAATGGTTAACATTTTGCTTACTATACCTTCGCAGTGTTGAGACATGATTTAATCGTGAAGAGCGAAATACTGATCTTGCTGTTCTACTTCCTCGTGCGCTATCAGTGTTCTCCAGAATGTACGACCCTTGGGTGCACAAACCGATTACGATCTCATTGATGAGAGTTGGTAAAAGTTTGACGGTACATGTTGAATAATTTTCGGGAGATTGACAACTATCTCAGGTATGGTACTCATCTAATTTCTCCTGAAATTACTAGAACTTAACACACTCGAAGTATTATAATATGTTTCTTGCATTAATATACAGTGAGTACTTGGACAAACTTAGCGCAAAAGGCGTAAATAATGTGGAAACAAGATACGAAAAAGAATTTTCTAGCTGGTTTGAACAACGTGTATGAACTATAAATTCGAACATGTTTGATTTTGAGGTTTTTAAATATTCTTGGTAAAATATTAATTATATATATTATTTTATATTGTTATATCTTGGAATAATGTGTTCGTGATTCTGGGTTAATTTCTCCTGAAATGCATGAATTTGCCCCTGGTCCTTTAAACAGAGCGATGCGATACACGACATGCACTGTTCGAAGTTATAGATTTCATACTTTGGACCATGAACGAAAATAAAAAGATATAGAATTTTGGTGTGTTGGTCGAGAGAAGTCATAAGATAGATGATATTGACTATTACGGCGTCATACATGATATAATTGAACTGAAATATCTGGGTGGGTTTATAACATATGTTTTTAGATGTGATTGTGGGAACTAGGTGGTGGTCGGGTTTCAATGCATAAGGATAATCACTTCACGAGCGTCAATACTGCATTAAAATGGTATGAAGATGATCTATTCGTATTGACTTGTTAAGTTACACAAGTCTATTACATAAATAATCCATTAAAAGACGTCGATGAAAATAGTGAGAAATAAATTGACAAATCATGCAAAAATTTGTTCCTAGGAACATATATGAGATGTCAACAAGTGTAGATTATAAGTGCAATAGAGATGAAGATAACACTCCAATTGTGGAGGCTTACTAGGAAGATGAAAATCAATGTATTAACTTATTTGTTGATCTCAGTGCACTCGAGATACTCTCTTTATTTAGAGATGATGTGGCACTTGTCCACCTCGACCCATCCGAACTAGACGCTCATCCAATTGAAGTGAGGAGTAAGAAGAAGAGTCTAAGGAAGAAAAAGAAGAAGATACTATTAAGAGAAATTCTGAAACAAGCATGAAAAATTCATCAGACGAAGAAGAATAAGAGTACAAAATCATATAAGTTAAATTGTCAATATTATATTATTAAAAATAGCATTCTAATTACTTTTCTATTTTTTATTTGTTTTTAAGGATGCCGCCAAAAAGAAAACGAAAAAATGTGCTATGTCTTCCAAGTCTCGAACCCATTTCGAACTCCTTACTTGAGGAATGCGCTCCTGAAGAGATCAACATGTAGAAGACAGATAGCAAGTCGACATCTAGTAGTAATGAAATTTTGTCGGTAATTAATTAATTATATTTTAATAATCAATAACATATATAACTAATACCATGTTATTATATATGTTAGTTGATGCATTGTCCTTTCGACGTGGTCGTGACATTACTCGTAATATCTCTTTAGAAAAAAGTAAGCGTCAAGGAAAAATTAACGTCACAATACCTAAAAATTTCTCTGGAGGAGTGAAGGATAGTATGACAGTAGTTCAAGCTTATGCTCCATATTTATGTGTGATCATGACGAGATGTTCCTAATGAAATTAATAATCACATTCGGAGCCGTGTGTTGGTGAGATAGCTTTACAACTATATTTCCCCCCTCAATAAGTATATCGTATTACTTACTTAATTCACTACTTAGGATGAGTTCGACCTTGATTTTACTCATACTGAAAATGTGAGAACTGTAAACGGATTGATGGCTACATTATTTTGACGTCACAAGGGCCGATATCATGAGCACTTCAAGAATTTTCAGACGTTGGAAGCGGCTGTGAAGTTCCCTCTCTAGAAGATAAAGTTAGATAATTGTGTGAAGTGTTGTATTTTTTTGCAAGTCTTAATTATCAGGTATTCTAAATTAGTTAGTTGTTCACAATTGTATCCATTCTAAATTAACAATAACATTATTAATTAATTTTGTAGAGTTTAAGTTCGACGAATGCATATAATAGATCCACTCTCACTGTCCACCATCATGCCGGTTCAAGATCGTTCCACCATCTTACTGATAAGATGATCATTAATAACTTTATAGAAATTCATTTATTTTTTGATATTTAATGTTATTTAATTACTAACATTAAATTTGTCAATTGCTAATGTGTCTTTGTTAAAAACATGACGATCTTGAAAATTTTTCTCTCATTCATGTCTATGCTGCTGCTCACACTAATGAACGTACTGAATGGATGGATCCTGTCGTTGTAGAAAATTATGTAAGCGATATTAAATTTGTTAAATAAACTATGAAATATCTGAATAATTTATTTTTGTTCTTATTTCAATTATTTTTATTGCTTAATGTGTATTTTCTTTCTAATTGCAGGACATAATATTGGAGATGTATTCATTTCTGGGAAATCATCTCCTAATGATATAGACATATTCCTGGAAGTGTACGGGGCCAACTCTGGCATGGTCAGAGGATTGTGACGTTCACTCAAGCATTCAGCTGGTTCATCCTCCATGAGCTCCTCGACTTCAAAGATTAATAATCTTACCAAAGATTAATAATCTTACCAAAGATTTAGAAGCAGCACAACGAGAAAACGAGATTGTGAGATCGAGACAGCAGGAGTTGGAGTCTCTCTTGGAGTGATATTTTGATCTAGAGATGCGTGTGCAGAAGCAGCAAAGAGAGCAGAAGGAAAGAATGTGTACTGCAATCCAAGAACAAATGTAGAGGGAGATGGTGGCCCAGATAGAGCGTGTTAGGTTACTACAGCAAAATCACGATGGACAAAGAAAAAAAGAAATAAATTTTATCCTTTTTTGATTATTTGTAATTTTTAGTATTTAATTTTTATATGCTATAAGACATTGTAAGTTGGTAGATTGATTATATAATATGATATAATTTGTATGTTTTTTTTAAATTAAAACTTACCATTTCTGACTAGTATGTTCAAATGTACACATTAAACATTCGAACATTTATTCCAACTGCATTCGAATGTACCAAAACACGTTCTAATGAACTGACCAAAATGTTCGAATGTTTATCAAATTAACGTTCAAACTTACTCAAACGTATCATTCGAACGTTATATAAGAAACCTGAACGTCAAAATTATGTTTGGGTTTGACCAACGTTCGAATGACAATACGAACGTTCTAACGTCTGAGAAACGAATGAAATAGTATATCGTTCGAATGTCACCCAGATGGGTTTACGCTCGAACGTCATTTTATACATTCGAACGTGACTTTTGGTGACACATTTAAACCGTCACTAACAGTTCTAATATTCGAACATTACACACAACAGAGACGCACCAACCGTCACAAAAAAAACTTTTTATGATGGTTGAACAGTAAATTATCATAAATACTTATATGTGACAATTATCGTGACGGTTTCTAACTGTTATCAAAAGTTTTTCGTGATATTTTGATAATTTTTAGTGACACTTTTATCTATCATTAAAGGTCAAATGTGTTGTAGTGCGACGAATTTTAATACTATATCTATCTCCATATAACTCCTTCCTAGTTTTTCACCCTCTGGAAAATGACTCTCCCACTTGGTTCTTTTACACAATTTCTCTCAGTGCTGTAATTAGTATATAATATACAAAAAGATACCCGTAAAGACTCAATCAGAAATAAGCTATGACCTCACTTCATTGAATATCCGCCGTTCATCTTGATGATAAGGCTCTAGATGGACGGGGTTTGAACAATAAACCATTATCAATCATTTTTTTCCTTGTTTTTTATTACAACATCCCTGTGTATCTCAATAAAATACTAGTAGTACTAACGGAGCACAAACGGCCGACAGTATGCATTTGAATTTCATTTGGCTTTCATTTGGGATGAGTTCATGATTAGTACTGTCTATATAAGGGGGCCAAGGCTGCCATTGCAGAACTCAGAAACAAAAGTTGAGTGGGGTAATTGGCATCCTTAAACGGTTGCTAAGTTACTTTCCCTACACTCCTCGTCAACACCAATCTTTGGTATCGATCCTCTGAACTAACTACACCTCCATTAGCGTTCATCATCATCAAATTACTCATTAATGGCTCCCCAAGACGTGTTCACTGGCGCTGTCAAGGCCGTCTCTACGCTGACCAACGGCTACCCCAAGAGGGCGTACGTAACTTTCTTGGCCGGAAATGGCGACTACGTCAAGGGGGTCGTCGGTTTGGCCAAGGGTCTGCGAAAGGTCCAAAGTGCATACCCTTTGGTGGTTGCGATATTGCCTGACGTGCCTGAGGAGCATCGTGAGATCTTGAGGTCTCAGGGCTGCATCGTCCATGAAATCGAACCTATTTATCCACCTCAAAACCAAATTCAGTTTGCTATGGCTTATTATGTCATCAACTACTCCAAGCTTCGTATTTGGAACGTAAGTATTAACATAAGATTATTATGGCTTTTAACACGACACACACATAGTTAATATTACAAAAAATATATATATATTCATATTATTTTTGATGAAAATAATTATTTATAATAAAAATAAATTTATTTTAATAAAAAATAATTATTTCATTAAAAATAATTAATCATAAATAAATAATTTTTCTTGAAGTGACGTGCATCTTTCATCATGAAAATAACACATGTTTACATGTTTATGTATTTGCATGCTTGGTTTAGTTTGTGGAGTACAGCAAGATGATGTATTTGGATGCGGATATTCAAGTGTTCGACAACATAGACCATCTGTTCGACAAACCAGACGGGTCCTTCTACGCGGTGATGGACTGCTTTTGCGAGAAGACATGGAGCCACTCTCCCCAATACAAGATTGGGTACTGCCAGCAGTGCCCAGATAAGGTTATGTGGCCTGCCGAGATGGGTTCTCCTCCTCCCTTGTACTTCAACGCTGGCATGTTCGTCTTCGAGCCTAGCCGTTTAACTTATGAAAACCTTCTTGAGGTCCTCCAGATCACTCCTCCTACTCCCTTTGCAGAACAAGTGAGTTATTACTTTGTTGCACTAGTTTTTTTCCCCCTTGGGAAATTACTCGGGACAATTTAATTGTTTTTCATTTTGTATACTTTCAATTTACAAAATCAGTTTATTTTCACTAATATTATCTTAGGTTTTGTTGTATTAATATCTGTCCTATTTCAGCTGTTCTATAAGGGACTTAATTCAATTAGATGTTTGGACGTATTAGTATCTCTATCATCGTTAATATAATATACCGCCACTATCAGTTCGGGAAAAGAATAAAGGAAACACCCAGAAAAAGTTAAAAAAAAAAAAATAAAATTAATTAGCACAAAGTATATAGCGAGGTGGTATTAATTAATTGTACTGCTAATTGATTGAAATTTTCTGGTATGCATGATGGGATAGGATTTCCTGAACATGTACTTCCAAAAAGTGTACAAGCCCATTCCTCTGGTATACAACCTCGTTCTTGCTATGCTATGGCGCCATCCAGAGAACGTGGAGCTTGACAAAGTCAAGGTGGTGCACTACTGTGCTGCTGTAAGTATTCTTTCCCTATTATATCTTCATTATTTGTTAGATATAAACGCTATGATTTATTTAATAAAATCTTTATATACAATCATTATACATGCATTTTATTAATATAATCGGTTGCATCATTTTTTTAATATAAAATAACTACTGTAATAAATCATATCGGTAAAAAAAAAATATATATACAACAATAACAGTACGTAATATTAATACTCTTTTTTTTTTTTAAAGGGATCAAAACCATGGAGGTACACTGGCAAGGAAGCTAACATGGACAGAGAGGACATCAAGACATTGGTGGCAAAATGGTGGGATATTTACGACGACGGGTCACTGGACTTCAAGGATGAAAACCCAATTCCCGAGGAAGATACATTCTCAAGGTCATCAATCATGGCTTCCATGCCTGAGCCAACCATATCCTACATTCCTGCTCCTTCTGCTGCCTGAAGCTTGAGTAATAATTATAATTAGAAAAGGCTATATAGTGCATGTACTAATCCCACCGATCTTTTCTTCCTTTCTTCCCCAGTTTATACTTTTTTTTTTTTTTTTTTTGTCTAGGCTACTTTGCCTTCTCTTTGTTTTGAGAGTTTCAAAGAAAATACAAATATATAAAAGTTTCATAATATGTAACCCTAATTAGTACGTAACTTTGCTGGTAAATGGATGTGTAACTTTTGTACTGATTATAATATATGTTGAGATTAAAATCACTTACGACTTGATGCCAAAAATCATTTATCGAATTAGTATAAATATTCGAGCCGCCGTCAAGAGCCGGAGAGGACAAATGCGTTTGCTGCCAAGGATCATTTATGCGTGAGAATTAAGAAATGTCTTAACATACACGCGGCAACTTTGTGATGGCTCTGGACCTTTCAGTCAAAACCACAAGCCAATCGTCGACTTTTTTGGAAGTTTGCTGGATGATAGATACCCAAAATGATCAGTACTCCACTCATTTAAGAAACACTAGCACTTGAAAGAATTATATATGATAATGACTATGGAAATAAATCGGGGGGTGTGAAGGGCAACACGCAACAGGATGGAAGGAAAATTAACTCGCTGCTTTACATTACAATTTCGGCAACATTAATTAGAATATTTGTGCCCAAAAGGAGGAAAATTAACTTTATACCTGGAACTACTCTTTTATTTGCAATTAAAATCCTATATTAAAAAAAGAAAAAGAAATTTACAACGTGTATCAAGTTCTAACGTACACAAAGTTAAAAAATGTCGCATAAACTAGTAATTTAGACAGCCAGATATTCTAGAAAGGTGGGCGCACAATGATTTTTTTTTTTTTTTTTTTTTTTTTTTAATATGCCCACATTAAAATCTAGTATTCGTTCAAGCTACACTACTTCTTGACTTTTTATAATTTCGATTGATCCCATTTCAAAATAAAAACTGACAATTAGTAGGTGCGTGTATTTGTTTTCAAGAGACTTAAATATATTATAATAAGTAATGTTGAATACAATCTTAGAATATATAATTTCGCACATTCTTTTTGAAAAAATATGAGATTCATCATTAAAAATAATTTTTCATAAAGATACCAAATTTACCCATTTTTTAAAAAAGAATACGTAAAATCTACACACCCAAAACTACAAAATCATTTCTCTATTATAATTTGGCGGCCCATCTCAGAAAATAAGTTGGTGATGGTGTAAAATACATTGTAAGATTTCAAAAGAAATTCTAGACATTTGAAACTCATACGGTTAAAAAACTAGTTAATGGTATACGTGGGTCCCCTTAAAACTATTTATAAAAAGGCAGAATTTATTTCTCACAAACAACGCAGAATAATAAATATCATTCACGACATACTAACTACGCAGTATAAGCAATTCATGATATTTGAGCTTTGCAAGGGTCAACATTTATCCTTCTTTTATTTTGATGATGTTAACCAAGTGGGGGAAAATAATGTCGAAAATGACAGAAATGATTAACACATGATCACATGATATGACGATGGTCCTAAATAATCAATCCATTCGACAGCCTGAAAATCCTTTTCGAATTAAATAGACCTCAATTCCACAACACACCGGTAAAATCAAACCAAACTATCAAAAGTAATTACAAATTCAAGGTCAAGCTGGTCATATTGTGGTGGTCTGTGCACATGTTCAGGCAATGTGTTGGAGGTCGAGTAGGGCGCGTAAAGTAGCATTCTGTAACCCATTGGTGCCCACCATAGATAATCTTTAGGAAAATATTATTTTTCATCCTAAATCCAGTTTTTCAAGACATGTTTTAAGTGAAAAATTCATTTAACCTTATGTCATCAGTAATATAGTAGACAATGACAAATCTAATATAGAGAATAGATGTGCTCTATTTCCAACTGCCAATATATGGTTGGTAGCCAGGCTGGACTTTCCAAAACACCCATTGAAAGTATCATGGGTTTCAACATCAGCTGGTTCAGTTGGCTAAAACGCGTATACAAAAGAGTCACAAAGCCCACTCCTGATGTTAAGGTTTCTATAAGGCGTTGGTTGGCCTTGTAGTTAGAAATTAAAAATTAGAAAACCACAAAATGGAACTTGCTTTGACCACCCTCCACAAATGGAAAGCTCAATCAACAAAGATTATTATTATTATTAATATGGCAGATTATATCAGGAATATGACAAATGCATGATGCAGGATATGCTTATATATCCAAGGGACTGAAAGCATCCTCACCTTCTTGATATTCATCTTCTTGGAAGTCTAGCTCCTGAAGGCACTCATCTTCAAAAAGAAAAGGTTCAGTGTCCTCGCATCTTTCACGGGACTTCCTATCATTGATCTCTATAACAGAGATAATCTTTTCCTTTATACAGTCTTCAACAATTTCACCTCCCACTCCCCGACACTGCAAACCAAGAAGAGAAAAGCATTCTCCCTGGAAGCCTGAGTCGTTGGAAGACAAAATTAGGCCAGCAATTGTTTTTGCGAGATCAGGGGCATAACTGCGAATCTGTGAATGAAGAGAACCAAGTTCAACTCCTACTCACCATTCACCAACATGCGTACGTCAAGTTGCTAGATCAGCACAATTATATGAATAAGATACTTATTTGTCCATCGTAAATGCCATCTACAGAACTGCTAAATAAGAATCCTTCATTACACAAAAAAATAAAATAAAAATTGATAGCCGTTTCTCACAACAGAGACAATCATGCAGTACATTAGGTTTATGGGAAAACTTCTTTATTAAAACCAACGAGAATGGGGCCAATGGCCAATATCAAACTATTTTTGCAAATTGTTCATGTCTATCACCCCCAACGAGTTTTCTTTTGATATACTAACAGTAACAGTAGATATATTTAGCTCTGGGGAACAACATCAAGAATTTAGGGATGTTATATAGTGCTGTATCATTACCACAAACAAATCGTGCACATCGACGATAGAAAAACTGGGGAAATCATTTTCTTTCAAAGCATTAAACATTCAGTAGATTTTTTTGCTGCAGTAATAAATTGTTTTGGTACTGCTAATGGCAAAAAACATAGCATACATGCATGTAAATTATTATATGCATATGTATGTATGGTATATACAGTATATACGTACGTATGTATACACACAATTGCATAGGACAATATCATATTAGTTCATACTAAACAGTGACACTTATTAAAGAGTGTTCACTGCAGTACAAATTCTAAGGATGTCATCTATTTGTGAGTAGAGAGGAATTTACCTTGAGGGCATGAGCACTTAGAAGAACTCCCGCATGCTTCTCCTTCAAATCATCCAATGCAAGTTTCACTGCTCTTTTTATGAGATTTCGATCAAGTCGAGTCTTTTGCTTCACAGATGTCATTATGGCCTTACTGAGAAGTCAAGGAAGACATACATATAGTGGCTTACATTTGATGAACATTTTTAATTTTCATTTTTCATTGTTTGATTTGGATTATGAAGTCCACAAAAATATATTCCTGCAAGGAAATTCTCGCAATCCAAAAAAGGACCAAGATCCCTGCTGGGCCCCTCTGATTTACCAATGTATTATCATATAAAATATAAAATTATAATACACGTACATAACATAATAACTAAGATACACATATGCATATAATTGGAACAACAATCAGAAAACAAGAAAGGGTTAACAGACCGAAGTGTATAGCCCAGTATTGGATATTGCTTATGGTAAGAATGGAGGACAATATCTATGCGAGTATTTGGTGGCAAGCCTTCCCATTCCAAAAATGCATAGCCACCTTGATTCACAATACATTTCAAAGTCAACCCAAAACTTCTCCAGTCAATGCCTTTCAATGCCTTCATAGATGACTGGGAGGCTGAGCAAGGTGAAAAATCTTTAAAATAAATAACCTGGAAACAATTCAAACAAACATATTCAGATCATCCAAATTAAAAACAAACTAAAAAAGAAAAAGGAACAAAACCGTTACTGAGAATAAAAAGATAGTTTTCTTAGACTTCAATCAGATGATCTGCATTGGCCCTTAAATTCTTTCCCCAAACTCTTACTTTCAATACTTGACATATCAACAGATTTCTCTCCTAAGAAAGTGATTGGCATATGGTTTTGAATAGAATGATGTCACATATACTATCCCATTTTCATCCAACTATGTAAATGTGGAATTTTCTATAACCCTTGGATCTCCTTTTTTGTTAAAAAAAATAGATTGATGAGTGATGCCATGTAATGCTCGAATAAAGGCTCAAGCCACATAATCTTTACTCCAAAAAGACTAGTTAATAATACAATTAGAGCCATATTAGAATAATATAAATAACAAGAATATCTCATTTTCAACCAATGTGGGTCTCATACACTACCTACGCTTATCACTTTATCATTCAATATAGGGTATTACAATCTCCCTCCCTTATATTCCTGATGTCCATGTCGGGCCATTTGCAGTAGGTGGCATAGCTTAAATCTCACATTTTTGATTGGGACAGATTCTGATATTATTTGTAACGTCATAATGGAAGATCCAAGTCATATGACCTGTACTCCAAAATAATTAGTCAATAATACAAATAAAGCCCTATTAGAAACATAAAAAATCAAGAACTTCTCATTCCCAACAAATGTGGGTCCTATACCCAAAGAGCACTTGCGGGAAACTCCTTACCGAGGGTCAGTGCACCCCCGAGATTAGTTGGGATACTGTTCAGACAACCAGTGCCAATAAAAAAATAAATAAACCAACCAACCATTCCAGTAGGATGACATAAGTGATAGCGGGAAAAAAAAAATAGAAAAAAAAAAGAGCATTCTTGACAGCATAACTGAAGCCAATGTATTTGGCTTTCACCCAATTGAAAGTCATTTAAGCTTTCAACGATAGACTAGTTTAATTAATTCAACAACATGATTTAGTAAATTTGATATTTATGAGTAAATTGTCTTTAATTGAACTATAGGCAGCATAGCCTAAAATCCCTCAAATGCACGCCTCAACAAACTAAGTATAGAAATAAGAAGGGAAAATAAATAAAATAAAATAAAAGGGAAATTTTTCATAACTTGCCAACCAGCTTGTCCAAGTGTGAGGAATGGGCTTTAATCCGATAATTTTCCAATATTGAGGTGGGACCAGAGATTGAGAAGACTCTGCCCAAACTCCAACTTGATTAGATGATATCTCTTTAGCATCTATATACTAATTGAACTCACTACATGACAATGTAAGGCCCATACAAGTAATTCACATGCTTATGCCTGATTTTCTAAATACTCGGGGACATTTCGAGTTTTGTACATACCTCGATCCTGGAATTGAACATTTTGGTAGATTGATACATTTGTACATAAATAAAATATTAGCAGGTGATTTTTTTTTTTTTTTGATAAGTAAAAAGTGTATTAATAATCAAAGAATGAGCAAATGCCAATTACAAAGAGCACGGTGCCTTTCAACTTGGCCCATTAGAAACAAGAAAAGTATAAAAATCCATGTCGTTAAAATCCACGGCAATGGTCCAAGTACATAATGTCTTATAAAATAAAACAATCAGTTCTTCCTGTGATCTTTCCTTATCTTCAAATGTCCGTTCGTTGTGCTCCTGCCAAAGATAACACATAATACAAATAAGAATCATCTTCCAGACAGATTTAATCTGTCTTGTGCCTCAGATAGATGTCCAATACGCTATTGCTGCCACCACAGTTTCTGGCATGGCCCATGCAAGATTCAATCTACTAAAAACCTCGTTCCATAGCATCCTTACTGTCTCACAGTGTAATAGTAGATTCACTGACTCACCCCAACTCTGACACATGCAACACTAGTCCGCTATGATAATCCTCATTTTCCTCAAGTTATCCGTTGTAAGAATCTTGCCTAACACAACTGTCCATACAAAGAAGGCTGCTTTCGGGGATGCCTTATTGTGCCAAATATTCCTCCAAGGGAATTGAGTTATAGGTGCTTGAGCCAGAACCTTATAGAGATCAAACGGTGAAAATCCCCCTCCTCATCGGGGTCCACCACAAGCTATCTACTTTCTCGAAGTTTGGTTTTACACATAGATGATGCTGTAGAAATCCACAAAACTATTCAATTCCCAATCTTGCGCTACTTTGTTGAAATTAATGTTCCAAGTGCCCTGCTAAACTCACCGCCTCTGCCACAGTGTAATCCTTGTCACTTGCAATCTGAAAAAGAGTGGATAACATTACATTAAGTGCCTTGCTCCACACCAAACATCTTTCCAGAATCTACTTCTTTTACCAACGTCCACATGCAACCTCGTGTGCCACTTGAACAGTTCTCACCCACTTCTTATGTTTTTCCACACCCCTACCTCACAAGTTCCCCTGGCTTCATTCATGCTCCAACCCCCCCCAAAACATACCTCCGTATTTGTGTTCAATCATTATTTTCCATAGAGCCTCAAGTTCCTGATGCTATCTCTACAACCATTTGCCAGATAATGCACGGTTGAATATCCTCATATTTTAGATTCCCAAACCGCCATCTGTGATGGGACTACAAACCATCTCCCACTTGACTAGATGAAACTTGAATTCCTCTCCTATGCCACCCCACAAGAAGTCACGTTGCAACTTCTCTAACCAATTAGCCATACTAGCAAGTATAGGAAAAAAAGATAAAAAAAATATGTAGGTAAATTGGATAGGGTACATTTGATTAAAGTGACCCGACTCTCTTTGGATAAGTACATATTTTTCCACCCTGCTAACTTCCTCTCCACTTTTTCAATAACAGTGTCCCAAATCGTACCTATCCTTGATGATGATCCCAAAGGAAGCCCCAAATATGTCAGGAAGAGAAGTAATCTTGCACCCTAGAGTTCCAACCAGCTTTTGCATATTACGGACATCACCAATTCACTTTCAAAACCGACACAACTTTGAAACAGAGAAATAAGGCCTTCAAAGCTCGCACCTGGTCTCAATCTGCTTCACAAAGGACTAGCGTGTCATTTGTAAACAACAAATGAGATATGTTAGTAAAACCCCGATTGTGGGTTCCAACCGGAAACCCACTTAGAACTCCATTATCCACCAAGGCCGAAAGCATCCTGCTTAGTGCTTCCAAAATGATGACAAATAACAAAGAGGATAACGGGTCGTCTTGTCTCAAACCACGCAAGTTTGGGAAGAATATTTCAGGACAACCATTAATAAGAATCGAGAATCTTACAGTGGTTATACACCACCTAATCTATGACCTCCAGCTTTCTCCAAATCCGCACCTACCGAATAGATATAGCAGAAAATCCCAATTTACATAATCATATGCCTTTTCCATATCAAGTTTGCACAAAATCTCTATACTTCCAGCTTTCATTTTGATGTCGATACATTCATTGGCCATAAGCACCGCATTAAGGATTTGCCTGCCTTTTATAAAGGTATTCTGAGACTTAGTGATAATCTTTCCAATAATTGCACTTAACTGATTAGCAAGTACTTTCGAGATAATCTTATAAACCCCGCTCACTAAGCTGATAGGCCGAAAATCCTTGATTTCCATAGCCCCCACATTTTTGGGGATAAAGAGCAAGAAAGGTATTGCTGATGCTTTTTTCAAATTTCCCGACCATGAACAGTTTTTGAAACACCTTCATGAGATCTTCTTTAATCACTCCCCAACATTTTTGAAAGAAACTCATAGAGAACCCATCCGGCCTAGGGGCTTTTTCCTTAACCATTTTCCGGATTATATTGACCACCTCTTCTTCCTCGAATGTCTGCTCCAACCAAGCAACATTATTAGGTTCTATAGTGTCAAAAGATCGACCATCAAAGTTAGGTCTCATTTCCTTCTTTTCCGTGAGTAAATCTTCTTAGAAGTCAACAATATGATTTTGGGTGACCCCGTCCTCTTTGCATTCAATTCCATCGATCTTAAACACCTCAATGTTGTCATTCCTTCAATGCGAGTTTGCAACTATATGAAAAAATCTTGTGCTACGGTCTCCTTCCCTTAGCTATAATACTCTTGATTTTTTATGCCCAGATATTTCTTCTTGTAAAATCACCCGTTCTAAATTAGACGCCAGCAAGGTCTTCTATGCAAGCTCTTCCTGAGTAAGTGGCCTTCCTTCTTGCACCCTCTCCAGCACCTGAATATCCCTCGTAATGGCCTTTTTGTTCTCCCTTATGTTTCCGAAAGACTGAGTGTTCCAAGACTTTAAATCGCTCTTTAACGCCTTCAACTTGCTTGCAAAAATGAAACTGGGTGATCCATAGAACTGGTATGAAGTCCACTGTTTAACCCTATCTTCAAAGCCTTTCGACTTCAACCACATATTCTCATTTGAAGTAACAATAGCTACTCCTAAGTCCTCCACAATCTAGCAGGATAGGCCAATGATCTGAAGATATGCGGTCCAATTGTTTTTGCCACACATCTGGAAAGTGGCTTTCCAGCTCGGGAGAAATAAGGAAGCGATCCAACCTAGACCAGGTCTGATTATTAGACCAAGTAGCTGGGCCACCTACTAGCGGTAGATCCACTAAATTCAAGTCAAAGATACACTCGGAGAATTCCAAGTTTGCATGCCTCACTCTTCTATTTCCAAAATTTTCACTAGAAAATCTCACAATGTTGAAATCTCCACCAATGCACCATGAGACCTCCCACCAAGTGGATATCCCTACTAGTTCTTCCCATAGGAATCGTCTATCAGCATCAAGATTAGGACCATTAACACCTGCAAAAGCCCACAAAAAATTATCACACACTTTTAGATAGACTAGCTACCGTGTATCTTTCAATGTACTCCTCCACTTTATCCACCACCTGCCCCTGAAGATGCCATGTAAACCCAATCCACGTGTGTTGCTCCACAAGTTTTGAATCACTCTCCTATCTATAAACATCAATTTCGTTTCCTAAAGACACACTATGTCTACTTTCCACTTACGAAGACGCTTGTTTGCATATTTGAGTTCACAAACATTTCAAGACACAATCTTAGGCTTCATTGGAGAACGACCGACCCCTTTCCCTTCGCCCTTCCCTTATAGACCATTCCAGCCTTCTTAGTTCCTTAACTTGCTTTGAGTCCCCACGCCTCTTAGACTTGTAGTTAGTCTCAATGGCTGTAAGTAAGGCCATGAATTGTTTTTCATATCCAACACACCTAATTCCAATTATTTGTTGAATCCCTTTTACCATGTTCATGACCCAGTCCGAACCTTGATCTAGAAAGAAGTATCTCAGTGGATCGGGGTTTTGAAACTCCTCAAAATCCTCCAACCCTTTCACAGATTCCAAGAAAAAAACTCATCCTCCACTGAATGCATCAAATCCTCAAATTCATCATTAGTCAGGTCGAGATAGTCATCTGGCTAATAAGGTATGTTTTCTGGCGGTAATGCCACTTCCCCACCCCTCATCGGCGATTTCTGGGACTCCACAATAGTAGAAAGTTGTTTATCGAATTCAAAAATCGCTTTTCAGCTGCACTGGACCATCGGACTGACCGAAGTTCGCCGCCAACACCATCAACGCCGTCTTAGTATCGCTCGCCGGTGCCTCACCTAACAGCGTTGTCTCCAGCACGAAGTTGAGGTCCTGTAAACGCGAATTGCAACCTGAAGGTTGCAGTTAGGGTTTGGACACATCGGGTTGAAGACCCGATCCACTCCCTGGACTAGTTGACAAAGCCACAAGGCTTGCGGCCTGATGATGGGTCTTGGGCTACTCAGGCCTAGCCCCATTGGACAAACTTGTCCTTCCATAACCCTTAACATGGGCTTAGGCTTGGGTTTGGGTTTTGGCCTTACGCCATACAACCATTTTCCCTTTAGTCTTCGATTAAGCCCCACAAAGAGAGGGCCTCGACCCTACCTGCAAAGCCTTACCCATCTCGCCCCCCATGTCATCCCCTACCTCAAAAAGACCGACCATTCATACTATAGTAGACACATCCCCATGCATCGCCCAAACTTGTCCCTACAACTCCAGTATCAGTCTATGTAGCTCCCAAGTTTCAAACCTGCCATGGACGTGACTTCCTACACGTTGATAGCCTCCAACAATTGACTTCTCACCACCATCCTTCTCCTTCCCTTGTGTTGTTGCCGAGGAAGCAAGCACCTCCTTATACGATCGAGAAGTCTCCTCCTTTTCCCTTTTACCACCACTCGGTTTATCAGCACCCTGTTGCCTTCCTTTATGTTTATTCCGGCTACCCCACCATGACAACTCTTCACCCATTTTCCTTCATCCCCAACCTCCTTCCCCCTCAAGAAAACAGAGCACATTTCTCCTTCCACTCTGATTAAACTCAGACAACTCAAGATATCGGCCCCTATTATTCGAACATCGCTGTGCTATGAGGCTGCGATACTCATCTCTAATGGCTGCATACACCGCTTTCTTCTTTCCCTCCCTCAAACAATCCTCAAAGACTCTATGCACAAAATGACCTTCCAACAGGACCTTGCATTCTTCCTTCCGATTTTTCTCAATGATGCTGCAAAGGCCTCCTTCATGTGCAAGGATGAAAATCTTTGACTCGATCTCGACTTCCCATGGACGGCCCATCAAGGCCACCACTTAAAAGAAAACAGATCAACGTAAACACTAAAACTAGAACAAGCATCAATAGCTTGAACACTGTAGAGAAGTAGCGTATGCAAATGTATGGAGAGGAAATTTTAGGAGCAGGAGAGACTATTCCTAGGCAAACATACAGGCGACTTATTTAGGCTCTCTCAATCCAAAAACAATCCTAAATTAAAGTCATCAGCTCTTTTTCTAGGCCTGTGTACTTGTCCTAGATTGTAGCATACCTACATCTTCTTTCATTATATATTTACTTAGCAAGTACTGTTAAATAACTCACCAAGTCATTGAGATCCATATTCAGGCCAAAAGAAGAACATTTTAACAAATATAACTATCATGCAACTTTCCATATCCAGTGACAAATGAATCTATACAGAAAACGGTCATTGAGATCCATAGCAACAAACAGTAAGCTTTAGTGATTCTCAGCAACAAGACAAGCAAACACAAGTGATCCAATTCCATGGAGACTTCACATTTACCAAAATGCATTAATGGCTATTCTTTATTTGAAATGGAATGAAATAGTATAAAGCTGAAGATGTTAAACAAACCTCACTTTTAGCACCGCCAGTCCCGAAGCAACTACTAGTTGGCTCTGATATTTCACTTATCACAATCACGGTGTCCATTATCCATCCAGCATTATGATGGCCTTCTGTGCAATATGCCGTCCCACTCCCAACCTTGAGATGCTCCCTAACACAAAGGGTTCATTGATAAAGAGAGCATCAAAAGGACTTTGAAGTTATATTTACAAGATTAAGCATGCAACTGGCAAGGCACAATGATTCATCCTACCAACTCCTGAATAGAAAAAGTTGGGACCAAAAGAAAAAACAGACACCCAATCATGAGTTTAATATGAACTTAGAAACTTGGAAAGCAAGCGGCACACTTCTTGTATCCACGCTTCAAAACGTAATCTTCAATGCCAGACTTCAAACATTCAAGATTTGAGGCTGAGAAAGGTAACAGATTGGACTCGTTTGCTAGAAAAACATGTTCACATTGCAATCCAGGAGCATCCCCATGTTCAACTATCAGTTCATATGCAACATTCTGGACAAAATACGAATATCATCAATAAGATAGCAACATAGTCATCATCATAGACATACAAAATTGCATTATTGCTTCTCTTAGTGAAAATCAAAGTGGTGGCTCGATACAAAAATAAAATATATGAATTAAGTTCACAGTTGTAGGTGAAGGTTTTTTAGTGGCATCAACAGAAGTTGTTTCATAAACAGAAGTTTACCCATTGATAAAATGCGTAAGAAAATTCCTTTCATTTTTTTTTTCCACAAATTGAACTGAGATTTAAAATAATGCAACAACATAGTAACTTCTATTGTATAAAGCATGGGTAGTTAGAAGAACTCACAGGAATCTTTAGCATGAGCATCTGCAAAAAAAAAAAAAAAAAAAAAAAGAAAAAAAGAAAACGAAAACAGATATGGGTAAAAAAGAAGAAACTGGAAGAAAATTTTAAACAAGGACTTTGACAAAGTATGGAAAGTGAGTTGAGAAATGTTAATAGTGAAGCAATGTAATATCAATCATTCGAGCAGCAGAAATTGTGTTCCGATCAACTTAAATTGCTGAGGATCCTAGCATCGGTCTTAAAATATATCAAACAAGAAACTTAAACCAACTACTAGACAAGAATATACAGAACAAGAACCCACCATGGATAAGAAGTTGCTATAACCTTAAATTCTTCCTGTAATTTAATTACAAGCCCTTATTCTGAGTCTGTATGATCTTAAGTTCTTTTGCAAGGCCATGTAAGTGTTTGTTTCTGGTTCTAGACGACTATAGTGATTCATAAGCTGACAAGCAAATGACCAAGTATGGGATAATAGCCAAAAGCAAGTTACTCAGGCTTATTTACCAGAATTAACAACACAAAGAGAAACAAAAGAATCTGCAGAACTGGGACAACAAACCTTTTGAAAGAAGCAATTGATCTCTGCCACCAAGGCATCAGCACTTCCAAACATGGAGACAATTACTTCAGTCCCACTGTAAAAATGGTCATCCGGAAATTACAAAAAGAAAATCTACAAATATACAAGAGTTTAGGAAACCCACATGCCTGAATTTCACACCATTCTTTGGGTTTGAAGGTAGCCTAGTCAGCCTTCTGGCAGAAGCACTCTCTTTTAGATTTAACTGATAGTGATATACCTCATTATCACATTTGCCTGCAATCTCCACCAAATACTGCCAACACTGAAATGGATAGTATGTGGGCGCACAGATATATATATATATATAATATATATATATAGCTTCCTCAATCCCAAGAAGTAAAATATTTCAGTTACAGGATCAGTGAAGTTTAATAGACAACTAGACGTAATTAATGATAGGAAAATGCTAGTTGAACCGATAAACTTGAACGATAAAAACAACCGATTGAATTTCTTTATTTTATTTGTATGTTTTAATTTTACTTAATGATTAAGGAAGTAGATATTAGTGATTTGATATTTATTTATTTATTTTTTAAAAATATTTAAAGTTGTGTAAAAAGAGATTAAAATAAAATAAGAAAAAAAAAATACATTTACATTGCATCGATTCACTTCAGAGGTTAAGCATTAGTACTAATAGCGTTGTCCTTAATGATATAAAATGAAACCGGGGAAATCTTGAAAATCATGAAACCTCAGAATTGCCAATTACAGTTAGAGATAAAAGAGAAAATCAAATCAAACTCAAATTAAGATCTTATTTGATAATTATTAATATATTTGAATTTGTTGTTATCTATAGATTATCTTATCTCCATGTAATTTTCCTATAATAGACGCTTAAGCCTTGTATTCATTCGTTTTTTATAATAAGCAAGATCTAGTCCTCAAAGTTTCTTCTCTCATTCTCTATTCCTCATTTTCGTCTCATTTTCTATTTTATTTTAATTTCTATCAATTACTTCTGTATTTTAAGCAATCTCTCTCATCGCACCAAAAGTTTGGAAAACTTTTTACGCTATATAAAATCACAGTTACTCGGAGAAAAATGAAGCTTACCAGTAGTTCTTACAGATAGCACTCCATCTGCGTCAGAATGACAGACATCAATCAAACCACACATCAAACGGTAGCGCATAAATATTCCCATTACAAATTGAAACAAATAGGTGTGGATACAGCCAACGTTAGCATTAGTTGAACCTTCTGAACAGTGCAATAAAGATAATCTCTGCACTCTGCTTACCCCACTTTTCATCGCCAATGCTTTGTCTTGAAAACTTCAAGCCCTGAAACTCCTCCGGGCAGCTTCCGACACCCGTATCTGAAACTGCCAATAAAGAAACCAGCAAAAACGTACACTTATTATGACTCAACTCTGAACCTTCTCAACTGTAATTCCTAAAAGGTAATAAAATCTGCTATTGTTGCATTAATTCAGCAGGAAAGCAAACGTTTAATCACAGGCATTGCCAGCTAAACACGGATGGAGGCAACAGAGTGAAACGAACAAAAGATGAAAAGGGAAACAACTATCATGTTTAACAAAAAAAAAAAAAAAAGCAAAATAAAATTACAGTGAGAGAGGTAGAAATTTACTTGAGATTCGAATAAGAAGAGGATCGGAAGGTGGAGAGCATTTGACAACAACTGAGAGCCTGCATAGCTCTCCGGATAAGCGGCATCTTTGAATCGCCGAAGAAACCAGCTGTAATCGATGCCATTTTTAAATTAGCCAAAAAAAAAAAAAAGAACATCAGATCGAACAGACATTACGAGGCTCAGTAGAGAGACCGGCTGTTTGCAAAACCGATCGATGAGGAAAATGGATGTATCTCTTGCAAATCACAGAAACTCACTTGCAGGCAGATTATATTGGCGGAAGCAAACTCCATTCGAGCCGGTGGAGAAACTCTTTTGGGGAAGCGAACAGAAAATAGCAGTGACGCCCGCGCGCCTGTAGAGTTTGACCATTTCTTTTTTAAAAAGACAAGAATGGGAAGTTATCGGTTCCATTACCGGGCCCGTGCTGGTAAAGCCGCAACCATCCAGCCCGTTTGTCTCGCTTGCGTTTTCCAGCCCAAATGGGTTCTATTTTAGGCCCAATTTGAATACGCAAGTCAGATGAAATGTTTTGAATAGTTAGATTTTTTGAAGCTGGTGGCGGTGGGCGACACCGCCCCCGCCATCGGGACCGGCGGACTCAGGCGACCTCACCCCTACGACGGTTAGCTCCGGTGTGCCCCCGGCAGCCTTAATGGGTCCGAAACGAGTTTAAGGCTGCCGGGGGCACACCGGAGCTCGCTGTCGTAGGAGTGAGGTCGCCTGAGTCCGCCGGTCCCGATGGCGTGGGAGGTGTCGCCCACCGCCACCAGCGGCGGCTCCGTTTGCTCCATGGCCGAATCCCCTCTTAAATTCATCTTCATTTTATTTTTTTATTGTGTTTTTTATTGTGTTTTTTATTATGTTTTGTTCATTTTATTTTTTTAATATATTTTTAATCTTCATTTTTTTATTTAATTATATTTTTTATTTTATTTTCATGTGTTTTTCATCATCAAGCAGCCCAACTAACATTGGGCTGCTTTAGATGCTAGGGACAGCCGGACCGGTCCCCAACGTCTCCCTTTTTTGAATTATGATGAGATGAAATAATATGTAAAAATATATATATTTAGATGAGATGAGATAGTTCTGATTTTCTAAAATTTGATAAAAGGGTGGATCGTAGCAATGATTGAGTAATAATTACCAATATAGTTATAAAAAATAATATTTATGAGTAGTTAAAAATCTATCCTAAATAAATTTAAATTCTAAAACACATTGAAATGTTGGCCAAAATTACTCTATAATTTCAAAAGATAAATTTTCTTTTCTAAAAAATATTATTTTAAAAGATATTATTATTCTAAAAAATAATTTAAATCCAAAAATATATTAGAAAGTTGTTAGCTGATATTTGTAATTTTTTTTTTAAAATATATTTGTATCTATTTATTTTTCTATATATAGGAAATTCTTCATTTTTTATTCTAATTATAAAATATAATAATTTTGATTATTGTAATAAATAAGTATATGAATTATGTTGTAGATTTTTTAAAATAATTTATTAGTTTTTGATTTTACTTATAAAACCCTACTATTCACTATTCACAAAATTGTCAATTTATTTGTAAAAATATATTATTCTAATTATGACTTATTGGTTATTCTATTTTAATCACAAAAGGAATTCTTTTTCATTGTGTGGAATTCTTTTTATTGTTTATGTCAGAAAGTAATGAGATGAGTTTGAAGACTTATAGATGAAATAGGGGTGAAATAAAGATAAAATAGAGATGTGAAACTCACCATTTCGATAGACAAAACTATCCCATCTATACAGACTAGATCATTTACCTCATCTGGCCATCCAAATCAGCCTTTAGTCTTTTAGATAAAATTGTTAATTTTTATTTACAAATCTTAGGCATTTAAATTTAGATGCTTGAGTAATACTATTTGGTATTACAACATCTAAGCTCAGAATCAGTTGTAGGATAGCTTCAAGAACATGGTACTAGTGAAAGAAATCAGATCCCATGAGAGAAGTTAAGTGGTAGATTTGTAAAAGTCAACTAGGATGTTGCAATAAGTTCAAAGGGAAAGAAGGTTGAATGGGGAGTGATCATTAGAGACTCAACTGGTGATATATTGGTTTCATTGTACTCTCCTGTTAATCATGTTATGAGGTCAGCAACTGCAAAAGCTTTTGTTCTATGAAGAGCTATGAAGCTATGTATGGAACTGGAGATGTCTGCTGTAATCCTAGAAGGAGATGCCCAAGTACTTACAGTTAAAGAAGTAACAAGTGATGAAGAAAGTTGCACTGAGCATGGAATACTGATAGAATTTGCAAGAAGGATATTGAGGGAAATAAATAATAGTAAGCTAGAAGATTAAGTTTACAAATAGAGATGCAAATATGGTTGCTCGTAAATTGGCTAAACTAGCAGTTGGTTTGATGGAAAGAGATGGTATCGATTAAAGACTGTCTTGCTCAGTTTATTAGCTTTGTCATGAGTGAGAAGGTTTGCAATGAATAATGAATTGATCCTATGGAATAAATTGACAACCAATGTTCTGATTTTTTTAAAAAAAAAAAAAAAAGTATTACAACACATTAGGTATTTTTTATTCCTCGCTGTTTTATTCATTTTCTCATCATATGATAATGTTGTATTAAATAACTAAAAAATAATTTATTATATTTGACATATGTACTTATTATTTTATGCCACATCAATAGACGTTTAGTGGATGATAAATAACATCTTTAACGAGGTTTACTAAATAGATTTTATAAAATGTGTTCTCAATTAAAAGATAAGAGTAAAATATGTATTAAATCAAATATTTAATATACTTGTGATGCGAAACCAATTAAGGCCCGGTTTGGATTCAAGAATGAGTTCAACTTATCTCAACTCATCTTTATTTTATCATTATATTTTTTTAAATTTTTATCAAAATATAAATTTCAATATAGTTTTTTCAAATTCTAATACACTTTTTTCAAATTCCAATTCAACTTTTTTAAATTCTAAAATAATAATAATATTAAAAAATAAATTAAATTTATATCAATTCATCTTATCTCTAAATCTAAACTGAGCCTAAATAATTTATTAGCTTAGTTTGTAAGACTTTTATAGTAAGCTTATATCTTTCTCAATTATTAATTACTTAATGTCTTGTCCAAACTTCATGAAAATATGGTAATAATTTTGTTGGAAGAAAGAAGTGTTTTTTTTTTTTTTTCATTTTGTTTACTGTGGTTAACTTCTTATAAAGTATTAAGTGGGATTTTCAATTTAAGAGCTTATTAAATACGAGATAATATGACTTATAACATAATTAAAAAAAAAAATATATATATATATATATATATATATATATAGACCAGGACCCCAATAAACATGAATCTTGCATGTTGGTCTCTGGTCAAGTAATCCAATTTATTTTTAGAAACGAAATAAGATAAAATGAGATAAAAGTTAAAAAATATATATATTATTATAATATATATTTTTAATGTTAGTTTTATTTTGGATTTTGAAAAAGTTGAATTGTTTATTTTATTTTATATAAAAATTTAAAAAAGTATAATGATAAATTTGAAATGAGATGAGATGAGATGAGATGAGATGAGATGTTTTACAAAGATAAACAAAGTTGGCTGCCAATGTCTAAAAATTATGTATTATTAAGGTAGTGCTGCTCAAGGAGGTGGTCCATTCATTGAAGTCCCTCTCTCTTAAAAGCTCTATCTTCCAATAACGATATCAAGCGAAGAATTAGGCATTTTCTACCTCTTTTCGGCTCCAACCCACCCTCCTCCCCTCCCCCTTTACTTTTCAATTTTTACTTTCCTTCTCTTTTTCCATTCGATATGTTTTATTTTTCAATTTCCCTTTTATGAGCCAACTATTGTCGGTCTTCTATCCTTCAGCAACTGCAGACCTACACGCGCCGGCTTCCCAACCTCCTCAGCTGCCGATCTAAAAGTTCAAGGGAGGAACTTCGCACGCGTTTTCCCGCGACCTGGTATGACTTTGGGTGCCACGCGCTCCATCGGCGGTTTCACCAACCTCAAATCTTTCGAATTAGGCCGCCTGTACTCTATCCCTTGTGGCGCGTGTTATGCATGCACTACTGCCACAGAGGGTCCTCTACCGGCGATCTGACACAGTTTTCGACTTTTTTCTAAGTTTTCACTTTTCTTAATTCGTGATCTGGAGAAAGAGATTGTGGGAATCTCCGATAAAAAATTTGAGACATCAAATGACAGTACATCTGCCATCTTCACGTCTTTGCACAGAGAAATCACTTCTTTTTGTGGTAGTTTCATAGTTCACTTTCTTGCGCGCACTTTATTTCCATTTTTAGTTAAGATAAAACTCTCTAATAGGACAAAAGTAGGAATTAATTATTAGTATCAAATAAATTTGCTTTTTATTTTCTTTTTATTTTATTGTTTTTGCACTATAGTTTCCTATTTTAGGATATTGTCAGAGAACCCCACCCCTCTTCTCTTGTATCATATTTTATAGTTTAACAAAATTTTACTTGCTCAAAAAAATAAAAAAGGCAGTGCTGGTCAATTATTCAAAGTCCTACATCAATAATGTTTTTTGTGTTTTTTTTTTAAGACTAAAGTTTAATAAGACTGCATGAATGAAGTCAACCATTTCAGCCTTCGTGAATCAGTCCAGCAATCAAATTTTAATTTTAATTTTAATTGCAACAGCCTGAATTTCAAAATTTATGGGCAGTGATACCGTTCAGATTTTGGGATTCCAATTGTTTTTTATTTTTAAGTTTTTTTGTTTATTTTATAATTAAATATATAATTTTTTACATAACTTTTTTAATATTTTTAATTATTTTTTTAAAATATAAAAAATTATAACATTATTTAAAAACATTTATTTAATTATAAAATAAAAAAGCCGTTAAAAAAACAAATCGAAACCAAAATGGGATCCCAAAATCTGAATGAATAGAATTTTCCATTTATATATGAATACTTGAGTGGCTTTTTACTATTTGAACAATTTTGCAAATAGTGGTGCTAGCATGATCCCTACAGCTTATCACTAGGTTATTTTTTTATTCTTATTATTATTTTTTTAAATATTTTAAAAAAATATTTTAAAAAATATCAATACATTAATAATCATTTCCTTAAACATTAAACAAAAATAACAAAAACAAAAATACGTAAGATGTCAAAATAGATAGGCAAACTAGTATTTTTCTTTTGCAAAAGGGGGTGAATCTTTGTCAAGACTCAATCATGAAGATAAGAAATAGGATCAATAGGTCTAGTTTGTTTTTCATAACTTCATTCATTTAATCTCATTAATAATTATAATTTTTTCTAATTTATATATAAAATAAAATAAACAATTCAAATTTTAAAATAAAAATGATATTATAAAATATATTCTAACAATATTTTCTTTAACTTTTAAATTTAATCTCAATTTAGTTCATCTTATTTTATCTAATTATTATATTTTTTTTAAACTTTCGTATAAAATAAAATAAATTTTAATATTTTAAAATTTTAAAATAAGAATAATAATAAATATATTCTAATAATATTTTATTTAACTCTTAAATTTAGTATCAATTGATTTTATTTCATTTGCATAACAAACGAATTAGTTTTTTTTTCTTTTTGATAAATAAGCATTCTCATCTAAGATGACTCTTAGTAGGGGCGGAACTGCCCCTGGTCTGGGGGGGCTACTGCCCCCCAAAACTTTTTTAAAAATTATATATAGGATATAAATATATATAGTTTTTTTTTATATAATTAAAATTTCCACACCAATTTATTAAAAAATAAAAATTTTGCCCCTCCCAATTCTTGGACCTCTAAAAATTTTACTAAAATTATTTTTTCAAATTTTAATATTTACCTAATCTCACTCTAAATTTTTATTTACACCCAAATTATCTTTCCCACTTTAGCTTAATGTGCTGATGCAACTAAATTTTTAAGATATATTTAGATTATCTAAACTATGTAGATGACTAGAAATATGAATTTTTTACATATCATTTGCTAATTTATATTGAGAAATTATTGTCAATAATTTCACTTTAGAAATGATAATAGATGAATTTTATTTCATGAAAAATCATTATCGAGCTTAATTTGTAAGAGAAATCTTAAGTTCATTTTTTTTTTTGTAATGGGCTCTAACAAATTGCAAAAATTAAAAAAAAAAAGATGATTTATAAACATGTATTTTTATATATAATTTTATAACATATGATTATTGTTTTTATATATAAGCATGCGCAAATAAAAAACTTATATTCACATATACTATATATTTTGTCAATCGCCCCCCCCCAAAATAACAAATCCTAGTTTCGCCCCTGACTCTTGGCTAGTTATTGTATCATAGAAACATTCTCATTGAATTATGTCTTTGCAGATATAAAATTTGTATAATATCCCATGATTTTGCATTTGGCTATTCCACTTAAAACTTATTCCTATATCAGATTATCTATCTATTAGTCAAAATAATAATAAAATATTATCAATTTAATAATATTGTTTTAAAGAAATTCTCAAAACTAATATTTTTTTAATAATAATAAAATAATATTATCTATTAGTCAAAACTTATATATTTTTTAAATTTTTTCTCTTAATACCCGAAGCAATAATAAATTATGTTTATTTAGAGGTAATCAAAAGTAGTGTAGAGTGGTAGATTTTTTTTTATTGCTTTTGATCCCAAATTTGTAAATCGGAATTACATATCCAAGAGGCCGAAATGGATGAACAAAACATTATGCAAGATTGCTTGCATCAATGAGAGAAATAGTTGGGGAAAGAAGGAATTGGGAGAGAGAAATGATTTTTTTCTTACTTTTGGTCTTTCTATTAATATTTTGAATACTCTACTGATGGGCATTTCGATCAAAGTATTGGAACGAAATATTTCAGTACTGTTATCGGTACCATTTTAGATACCATTTCAAAATAGTTTATATAAAAAAAATATGTATAAATATATATATAAATTATATTTTAAAATAATAGTCAATATATGAATAAATTATATATATATATATATATATAAATATATATGTAAATAGTCTAGTTTGAATTAAAATAAAAAAAAACAAGAAATTAAACAAATAAATAAATAAAATGTTGAAATCTGATACGACCATTACAAGCATGACTGGTAGGGTTGAAATACTGGCCGTTACGAAACATGCCTATTTCTGTATTAGATAAGTGGTCGGTATAACATATTTTAGTTGTATCGACTGATACGGTACGATATTCAAAACTATATTATCTATAATGACTATCAAATTTGACAACAAATTCTCATTTCACTGAGTTCAAAATTATTCCTTTTGTATTTGCCTAATCTATTGTAAGGATTTATTGAATTCTATTATGCAAATATTAAATTGGATTTGTAAATGCATAATCCATTGAGAAGGCTCTTCAGTGGGTTTGGGTGGGTGAACAGAACTTGTTTAGTCAATTTGGTGTATTACAACTGCAATTTAGAAATGGTCTATACAAGTTTCAAATAAATAAATTTCATATAAATTTTTATAAAATAAAATTATATTTTAAAAATATGAAAAAATGATATTTAATAAAAAATATATATATTTTTTATAAAAAGTTTATGCAGAATTTGTCTATTTAAAATTTCTATATAATATTACTTAACACCACTTTTTTACTTTGAACAGTATTTTTGTGGGCCCACCCAACCCAATGTGTAAGTGAGAGCATTTCTTTGCTTCAAGTCTTCGATAGCAATCGAAGATCGTATTGCGCAAGTTAGCTGGAATTGATTGGTTAGATGCAAAAGACTTACCGAGTGGAGGACTGTGAGTCTGTGACCAAGCTGAATGGATGGTGACGTTATTTTACATTAGCAATTGCTTTCATTCCTTTCTCATCCCTTGAGACATCTACTTATCATAGATTCACATATTTTAGTCAAATATAGAGGGAAAAAAAAAATCCTTCAAAACGCATCCTAACTTTATCTACTACACATGTTTTTTTTTTTTTGAGAGAAGGTATACTTCATTGCAAACGGCATAAAGCCTTAATAGTTGTTATAAGCCAAAAAACCAACATAAACAACATGCTCAATACAAGGAAGGGTGGCATGCCACCAAAGTTGCATATCCAGAATCAACCAAGCCATCCTTGCGAGGTTATGTGCAGCCACATTAGACAATCTTGGGCGATGTTGTGTCTTACAAGAAGGGAATCTTAGAATCAATCTTCTTATTTCCATATGACAATTTGCATAGCAGAGTGAGGTTCAAAAGTACTGTTAATCTTATCTACCAAATGCAAGCAATCACTCTCCACAACCAGATGAGTAATACCAGTTGGTAAACAAGTCTGTAATACTCTTAGAATTGCCATAGCCTCGACATTTGTAGACTCTAGGAATTCAAGCTCATTTCTGCATAAGGCCATGATGATAGCTCCCCACGAGTCTCTAAGTATTCCTCCAATACCAAACTTATTACAATCATAGAAAAGAGCAGCATCAACATTTAACTTATGCCAATTCAAATGAGGTGGATCACAGATATACATATCAATCCTAGGGATAGCAGTAGAGCCACTAGCATTTACAAGTATTTCCTCATGGAGAGGGCAGTGCTCAAAACTTAAGTAGGAGGCAAAGAGATACCCTAATGAACCATTTGATTGTGTCTATTCCAAAACCCCTCATGCCATAAGAATAAAAGCAGTGAGGCCCAAAACTGGATCACCTTGGTGGATAAGTCTTCCTCTTGAGAAAACCTGTTAATCTATATCTGATGGGTCAAGGGGCAAAATAGGAGAGCATGAGATAAGTCTTCCTCCTTATGTCCACAGAAATTGCAAGATGCATCCATTAGAATCTTTCTTCTTACCAGTTTGACTTTAGTAGGGAAAATTTCTTGGCATGCTCTCTATGCAAAAATTCTTATCTTATGAGGGATATTTTGCTTCCATAGAATCTTCCAAAACTTTGAATCTCAATTCCCAACAGAAGTCTCCCCCAAATTTACCTTTAACATCCCTTTAAAAAATTTGTAAGCATTTTTAACACTAAATTGGCCACTCCTTTCATGCTCCTATATCCACTTGTTAGGTTCATTAGAGAAACTTGGATGCATTTTTAAGATTGCTTTAGCAACTCTAGGGTTGAAAAGAGCATACACCTTTTGGATATCCCACCAGTTAGAGTCAAAGTCAATTAAAAATGAGACATAGTCATCTAGTTGGCCCTCACTAGAACTGCTTTAGGGACCTTGTGCTTCAAGTGCCATTCCTACATCTCTGAATTTAAGAATGCAGGGACCTTTCACAATGTGGATACTCTGTCCATTCCCCACACTCCACCTATCTCCTTTAATCATCAAGCTCTTAGCCTCCCAATTGCTTCTCCAAGCAAAATAGGGTGCATTACCAAGAGGAGCATTAAGTAAATTTTACTTTAGGGAAATACCTAGCTTTGTAAATCCTATAAAAAAGTCCTTCTTGATGTTGTTAAAGCTGCCAACTTTGTTTAGCTAACATTGCTAAATTAAAAGTGGTCAAATCCTTGAAGCAAAGACCTCTAAAAGTTTTAGGTTTGCAAAGGTGATCCCAACTTTTCCAATATATCTTTCTCTCTATCTGCTTTTGGCCCCACCAGTAATTATCCATTAGACTTTCTAATTCATAACAAAGTTGTTTAGGAGTTTAAAACAACTCATTGCATATAATGGAATTGCTAAGGCTACTGCCTTTAAGAGTATCTCTTTTCCCCCTTGTAAAAACATGCTCGCCAGACCCAATGCCTAATATAAGAAAATGCACTCATCCTTGACTTGCCAACCAATGGAGGGAGACCCATGTATTTATCATATTGCAGCAAGTGAGCATTTCCCCATAAGGACATGATAGTATTCTTTGTAACAGCATCAGTGTTTGGGCTAAAAACCATTGCAGTTTTGTCACATTTTACTAATTGGCCAGAAGCATCTTCATATCTCCTCAAGACTTCAAGTAACTTTTGATTAGAGGAAATTGTGGCTGAGCAAAAGATGAGACTATGTAACGCATTCATGACTTCTACAATGCGAGACTAAAGTTGTATTGGGCCGAAGTGGGCTTAATGAACCATATTATGTTACTTAGTCATTTGATATTGTACATGGGCTTGGGTCAGGCCCTTTATCCAATTGTTGTCTACTTTAGCCCATGTATCTAGGCAAGTCACTAAGTCAGGTTACCAATTAGTATAAATAGTAGAATAAGTGACTTCATAGAGCTATCTGAAAAATCAATTGTGAACTTGTATTTGAAGGAAGTCTTCCCTCGAAGAAGACTATGTGATTAGAATACATTACATCTCTTCAATATTCATCCATAATCTCTTTATTTTCTTTCTTATTTACTGGTTTTCCAAACACACTACCATCAGGTGTGTTACAAGTGATATCCAGAGCCAATCCTTCCTTGGATCGGTGAAAAATGAAAAATATTATTTCATCTTTACTTCCCATCAAAAGAACAATTAGAACATTTTTTACATCGCTTTGACGTTTTTCAGCAACATTGGAATGATTTTCAAGTCAGTCACAATCAAAGGCTAGCAAGTCACTAAGTCAGGTTACCAATTAGTATAAATAGTAGAATAAGTGACTTCATAGTGCTATCTGAGAAATCAATTGTGAACTTGTATTTGGAGGAAGTCTTCCCTTGAAGAAGACAGTGTGATTATAATACATTACATCTTTTCAATATTCATCCATAATTTCTTTATTTTCTCTCTTATTTTTTGGTTTCTCAAACACACTACTATCAAGTGTGTTATAGACTGTCATCTGCAAATAATAAATTATTCACCTTAGGAGCCCTACGACAGACTTGTATCCCTTGTAACGCATTTGTTGCAAGAGCTTGTTTCAACAGCTCACTTAATCCCTCTGTACATATAAGGAATAAATAAGGAAAAATTAGATCTCCTTATCTCAAACCTCTAGTAAGGGAGATGTGACCTGTAGATGCTCCATTAACTAGCACAAAGAAATTAGCACTTGAAACACACTTCATAATCAACTGAAAAAAAGTGGCAGGAAACCCAAATTTAAGCATGACAGCATTCAAGTATAGTCATTTCACTCGATCATATGCTTTACTCATGTCGAGTTTAATGGACGTAAATCCTTTTGTACTCTTCTTTTTTCTCCATAGGAAGTGAATAACCTCATAAGCCACAAGGATATTATCCGATATTAATATACCAGGTGTGAATGCTTTTTGGGTATTAGAAATTATAGCAAGTAGAATGCTTTTAATCCTATTAGCTAGGACCTTAGAAATTAGCTTATAAATCGCATTGCATAGGCTAATAGGTCTAAAGTCACTAACTCTAATAGGATTATTTGTTGTGGGAACCATTTGAAAAAAGTGTGATTGGCAAAAGTGGGAATTTCACCAGTTTAGAGGGCATTGAGTACTGCAGCAGAAACTATGGCACCAATCTTAGACCAATATTGTTGATAAAACAAAGGGGCAATCCATCAAGTCTCAGGGCATTTAAGGGATGCATTTCCTTCAATCATCTATGTACTTCTTCCATTGAGGAAGGTCTTAAAAGATCGGCCCTCATCTCTACATTTATCTTGCAATCAATAGTTTCTAGCACTGAATTATAATCTCTTTGACCTACAGAAGAAAAAGAGAAGAAAAATGATTAAGGATTAGTCTGTCACCGTTTTCTCCCTCTTGCCATTGATTTGCTCCATCCATCAGCTTAACAATGCTATTTTTCCTCCTCCTTTGTGAAGCTTTTGCATGGAACCACTTAGTATTTTGGTCTCCCTCAAATAACCAAATTGCTCTTGATCTTTGCCTCAAAAAAATCTCCTCCCTTCCCATCCATGTATCTACTTCCTCATAAGCTTGCATAATCTCCTCAAAGTTTAGTTGATTAAGGTGTCTTTGTTGGGCTTGTTTCAACTTCTGTCTTGCTTTTTTTCAAATTGCGGTTAACATTCCCAAACTTGTCTCGGCTCCATTGCTACAACTTTGAATTATAGGTTGAGATAGTTGATAACATAGTAGGCAAACAGGTTTCCTGACCTAGTTGGTCCCAAGTTTGTTGCACAATCTAGCGAAAATGTTGCTCTCCCATCCACATAGCTTCAAACCTAAAGGGTTTAGGACCTTTAGATATGTGACTAATCTCTATAGCATCAATCCATAGCGGGATATGAAATAAGAGAAAAAACCATGAGTAACTACAACTTTTTCAAACAGATTGCACTATTGTTGATTACCAAGAAATTTATCCAATCTCTCAAAGACATGCATATGAGGGTCACGTCTATTACACCAAGTGTAGCAAGAATCGGTAAAAGCCAAATCTTTTATTTTGGCAATCATTAATCATATCACCAAAATCCTTCATCTGTCTTGCAGGTCGTACTCTACCACCATACTTTTATTCCATGCTTAAAATTTTATTAAAATCCCCAAATAAAAGCCACGGTTCAGATATTCCAGCATGCAAATATCTAATTAAATTCCAAGTACTTAATCTCTAAGAAGGGTCAGGTTGGCCATAAACCCTAGTAAGAAACCACTTGCTAGAATAAAAAATGATACGAGCATCAATATGGGATTGTGAGTAACTTAGGATTTCCAGTTTCACATTATCATTTCATAAAAGAGCCGATCCACCACTTCTGCCAATAGCATTCACAATTAAAACAATTCTCATATTTTAACTTAAGTCGCACATCTCCATTCTAGTAGCTTTAAGTTTTGTTTCTTGAAGAAACAAAACGTCAGGAACTTCTGTTCTAATGAGGTCATCAAGAGTTCGAATACCCTCGGATATTCTAGCTAAGGACTCTCATGGTGCTCAGTGGGGCTGATCTTTAGCCACCACCAATTCAGTCAAGAGAGTAGGAGAAGGTCTATCACCCATCTTACTCTTATTCTTTAGTCATTTTGAGCCACGAGAAGAACATACCTCTAATTAGCACAGATGAACTCCTTTTCAATCCACTTGGTGCCTCAACAGCACAAGAGCATTCTTGTTCAATTCCAGATCATACTTTCCATCTTTGTTTTTTTCTTCATCGATCAGAGTTCAAACAGATGAAGAATGGCCATGCAAATTACTCACTACAACATTACTAGGAGAATCGTTTTCAGTCTTACCAGGCCCATCAAGGTGTAAGCCCATATTACTCTACCTAGGCCCAACCCTCTTCTCGAATCCACCATCAGATACTTTTAAAGTTCCTGCCCTATCCTGATTTGAAACTGGTGTCCCCTAAATTGCCACAACTGCCACCAAGCAACTGTCAACTGTCATCACAGCATCCTTAACCATGTCTTCCCCACTGTGCCTGCCTGAGTCATCAGCCAGAGCAATAGAGATCTTTGAAGCCATGACCCTAGAACTCATTTGTAGTCTTGCCCCACATTGATCACCCGAGAAAGGTGCCCTAAGCTAGGACCGAAAATGATTAGGAAATTTGTGGGACTCTCCTTGAATTCCAGGACAACCATTCACCCCATGCATAATTCGACCACATTGGAAACAAATTTTCAGCAATTTTTCATACTGGATAGGAATCAACATACTTTGGCCATTATACCTAATAGTTTGCCTCTAACCACTGAATTCCTGAGATCCACATCCACTAACACCCGTAAACTCTATCCCCAGATTGTAGTATCAACAAGAATGTCAACTTGTAGAACATGGCCAACAGCAGATCCAATACGACGTTTAGTCATACAAGCCATAGGCAAATGATGGAGTTGTAGCTAGAATAGTTCAGTAGAGAAGTCCATAGTGCATGGTTGAACATGCATATCCAACGGCCTTAGGACCAACGCAACATTATCAAAGAGCCAAGGTCGACCATTTAGCACCCAATCTCTTTCTCCCTCATTAGATAAAGTAATAACGATGATGTAACACCCCGCTCTCTCTTTTCCCTAAGGTTTAGTGAATCCCGAGTAGTTAACGTGACAACTCATTCCTCTCTCATTCGATTGAGATGAGCCTCGATACACGTACCAGATCTCGAAGCATGTGCCCAACCCCGATGGTGTGTTTTTAAAAGATAATGTTGATTTTAAAATGCGTCCATTGTTTTAATGCTATAAAATATTTTAAATGTTCTAAAAATATTATATGAGATATTTCCAGTATTAGTAGACCCAAGCCAGATTTATAAAATATGCAATTATAATATATTGGAGTGCTACAAAATATTATAATTGTAAAATATCATTTTAATATTGTGATTTTAGTTATTTAAACTATTATGAGATCTTAATTATGCTTTAAATCTCTGATTTAAATATATGGTTTTATTCCTTTTTAATAATCAGTAAGTTTCATCATTTCAATTAATGACGAATAATATTATGTTATGAACTAAAGTAAATTAAAATAATATTTTATTTAATCATTCTTAGTGTTTAAAGTTAAACTAATTTTGCGTGTTTTTAGTTCAGTATTTTAAGCACATCGTTTGTCAGTTTAAAAACCCCAAAGTGTCGGGCCTATAAATAGCCCGAGGAAGCCCAAGACCCTCACTTTCTTCCTTTTCCTTTTTCTTGTTTTCTCTCTGCTCTCTCACCTCTCTCTCCCACGCATAGGCCTCTCCCATGGACCATTCAGCTTCTAGCCCATGGCGGCACCACCGCCGATCACCAGCCGTCGGTGAGCACAGCCCCAACGACGCGTTGCACCTCATGGTGGCCCCTAGCCAGCTTGTGAGCCTCAAACTCGAAATGGGTTATCATGGCTTCTCTCCTTTTTTTCGGTGCCACCACCGGTGTCTTGGTTCACTGCCACCACCACTAGACTTTCCATCCTCAAGAGTACAAAATCTACCATCGGTAGCACCCCAGTCCACCGTCCCTCCTCCACTCGAAATGGGTCACCAAAGGGGCCTATTTTCACTGCATCACCGTTCGGCCACCGTGGGCCTCACCTCCACCACCACAAGCCTCCCCCACCTTAGGCGACCTCACTCTTAGCTCAGTTTCCCCATCCATGGCCCCACCTCCCGCTGGCAGCCCTAAACCTAAAAATGGATTTCCACTCTTTTGAGCAAGATCCACCACCTTGGTGGTTTCACCACCTCACCACCACCACCATGAGATTCTCCATTATCCAATGAGTATTTCCCTAGGTTTTGATGTCAAACTGAGCATCCTAGCCCAAACTGTCACTTTACATGGTTGACGTCATAGTACGCGACATTAGCTGTAACGTACGACCCCTTTTTCGCCACAAACGAACTCCCCATCATGATGACCACTTTCACCCAACCTAGCTTTAGTAGTCAAAATCCTAGGTTCGAATCCCAAGACATTCTCATTCTAAGGTCACGGCACTAACCTTAACGGAGCGGTTAACGTTCGAGTTAGTGGCTTCCGACACCACTAGCCATGTCGGGAAATGAGCAACATACAGGTTTACCCTGCTATGGTATAACACTCTTTCTCTTGTACTTATGTTTATTACTTGTTTGTAATCTGTGTTGTTAGTTGGTTGTATCGGACTTAGTCCAAGGAGTTTGGAAGTCGGTTGGATTGGAGGACAGAGTTGTGGTGTGATTGTTTGATGTTGGGAACTATGTTGTAAAGTAAGGTTGTGGACTGTACTGTGTTGTATAGGGGTGCTCCGTGTGCAGGTACAGTGATGTGAAGCAGTGTGTTGGAAGGGAGTACGCATGGAGTGTACTCCATGTGCGTAAAACGATGCATCGTGTAGCATATATCGATGGTTGGTAGTGTATTGTATTGTGAAGAGTATACACGTGAATTGTAATTTACGTGAATATTGTATGGGTGGAATGGAGTATGCATGGGGTGTACTCCAAGTTTTGTAGTCAGGATGCATCGTAAAACATGTCACGAAGATGGTAGTTGCACAACTGGAGAATGTAAGGCACGTGAAGTGTCGGGAACTGTGGAACAATATCCTAGAATAGTGATGTGACCGGTAGCCCTAGTGACGGTTGTCACTGTGTAACTGTGTTATGTCTCAAAGTACGTGCGAAGTGACGAAGTCGCATAACAGTGACATATTAAGAGTGTAACCAGGGTACGTATAGAGTCGTACTTATGTCGAGTAGATAGTCGATGTAGGAATCACATGGCGTAATGCCATGTGAGGTGGAGGATGATGAGATAGTTCGATAGTAGTCTTGAGTTGCGTGACATGACAGGAGTACATTGGAGATGAACCCTATTGTGTCAGGTGTCAAGACGAACTCGTAGATGGCCGGAAAGTGGTATTAGTCCTGCCAATAGGTATAGAGAAGGTTGCTATTGATGTATGGTGTTTTCTACACCAATGGGTGATCAACGTATTCTATGTTGATCTTAGATGACGTGGAGGTAGTACATGTGCATCTGGTGACACGTGTACCGAATAGGACTTCGAGGACATAGGGATATCGAGAAGTGTCTCAGTGTCCGCAGTGAGTCCCCTAATGGTTATAACATAGTGAGTTGGGATTTCGAGGATATGGGGATATCGGAAGGTGTCTCAGTATAGTAATGATCTCAAGGACATGAGGATAGCAGTTGAGTGTTCTAAGTGAAGTGTAGGTTTTCCTAATTACTTGCTTGTGTGCTATATATAGATGTATATTGATACTATTTGTGTGTATGCTTTAGGTTGATTACTATATGATGCAATTGCGATTGGACTGCATGATATGGAAATAGTATGGAGACCAAGTAAGTGTTATGTTCATACACCTTAGTGTTTACCAAACTGGTAAAAAAAGATAATATGATTTAAAATGCTAGTATACGTACGTATGGCCAATTCTTGGTAGCCCATTTTATCAAACCCCAATGCTTAATTCAATGTCTGTGATTGGATGCTTATACGTAGTAATTATTGAATGTATTCTTCGAAAAATATAAAATGAAACTTGAAATTTCTGTCTCATGATTTTATGGAAGAATTTCATAAATTGGCGTAATGTGAGGACGTTATGTGATGACCCTACGATATGACCCTACGTCCTGACGAGATTAAGTGTATGCACATGTGTCCAGTTCGTGGGTATGCTTCTAAAAGATATTTCTATAGACAAATTGAATAGGAGAAAAAGTGATAGAAATCATAGGAATTAAAGAATTAAAGGAGAAAGCCAGCACTATGCTTTCTCCTTCCCTTAGTGTCAAGCACAATTGTTGAATGGTCAGAAGCAGTTAAAGGAAGGTGTTGCAATGAGGAGTTTGGAAACAAATCCAACCGTGTTTGGTTTGCTAGTCCTCAATCTAGGATCTCTCTAATATGACAGTACCTTGCCTATTATTGGTCCAAGTGTATTTGGGCCCATGATAACCTAGATCAATTATACCACTCCTATCCATATACACATTGAGACCATTGGATTTGGAGGAATTGGCATAAGGACGGCCACCAAATTTTTCATTCTGGCTAAGGATAGAATTGAAGGCCACCATATCAAGTCTCGGTCCCTCAAAGTTTGTTCCATTCACCATTAACCTGTTCTAAAAATATTCTTTCTTACACTGTTGTGTAGGGCAATAAACTAAATTAAGTAGACAAGGAGTATGCACATGATTCGAATACACAAGCATATTGATTATATTACAATGAACATTAAGCAATTCCACATCCAATCCATCCATCCATAGTACCAAAATGCGCCCCCCGCCCCCAAAAAAAAATTATCATTGGAAGGAGCATATACAGAGTTAGCGGCAGTAAAACCTATCTACGCACAATATTAGACATATTTGAGTAAAAAAAATCTTCTCCATCAAGAAAACTAAATTAGGTTCGTGGTTCTTGATTATGGCCCTTAAGCTTCGGATTGTACTGGGTCGAGCAAGACTCCTACAATTCCAAGATAGAACTTTCATTTCTTTCTTGGTGGCGGTTTTGGCCTTGCCACTACAACCTCATCATCAATTGTAAGGGGTTTGAAAAGCTGGGCATGAATTTCTTTACCCGCTATGTGCTCATTCTTTAAACCTGAGCCACTTAGACCTCTTGTCGATTGCATCATTCCTATTTGTTTTGGGTGGATGCACGGGTGGATCAAGGGACACACTGCCAACTGGTGAAATATGTCGATGGTCCTCTCCTACCATTGAATCTCCCTAACTCCCATATAAGTGAAACCATAGCTGAGTGGAGTCTTTTCTGGGTTAGTCAAAGCTTGAGGAAATGAGGTTAGGGATTGGATATTTTTGATGAAGGGAGGGTAATCAGGGGGGGGGGGAATGGAAGAGACGGGCTTCTTGGGGTCAATGAGAGAAGATATTCAGTTGAATGGAGAACTCATCATGGAGATGAGACCAACTCTACGATGAGTTCTCCCCACCTCCATGGTGAGTTTCACCACCTCCCTAGTGAGCAAAATGGTTCCTGAAATGGAGTCTTTATGAGTTATCCAATTAGCATGAAAACCCTCCCAACTCCTTGGTAACTGCAGACCCTAGCATTAACTCCTTTCTTCTTTCAACATTAACTCACCGCCCTCACCACTCGATACTTAATCTCCTATATTTTGATCACTTATGCTTTGACCCTAACTATCTTCTAGAGCTTTGCATTCTCAACCCTTTTAGGAAACCAAGAAACCCTCACTCCTTTCCAAGAATAACTTAGTTGAAGCCTCAACTAACACCACTCCCCATGAGCTGGAATGATCTAAATCTCAAGCCTAAGACAGATGTTGTGTGTCAGCTCTCAGCACATGTCTTCGTTAGAAGGATCATATCATCTCGTCCTCAGTAAGCATGCTTGGTTCTACATATAAATTACCTCTCAAGTGTAAGAGGGGCTTGTGGCATAAAAGAATCCAAAGTCGATCCACAAGAACATAATTTTTTTATATTGCAAACTAACAATTCCCAACTTTAAACAAATGTAACCGAGAAAAATGGAAGTATGAAAACTGGGTTTAACTTTGAAACTGAAAAATTGAAACTGAAACAAGTGGTTGAGGCTTAAACAATGAGAAAATGTCTTTTTATCATGTACTCAATTTAAAAAAGGAATGAAGTTGGAGAACAAGAGTTCTTAACAATTCAAATAAGATATTAAAGCATCTAGGTTTCGGATTTCTTTTCAATGCAAGTAGTAGTTGTGGTTTTCAAATCCTTATGCTCGAATTCTTCAAGTATCAAGTTAGTCAAATTGTGATACTTAGCTGATGTAGCAATGTAAGAATGACTAAAAAGGTTTAACTAAAAACTTTCTAACACCTTCAATCAACCCTTAGTTCAAATCATGATCTCAGATTCAAGGTATATATCATCTAAGCATCCAATGTGCATGTAATCAACAATAGATCAAAGAGTGATGCATAAACCCTACCGGAAGTTCAAAGACGGATTAATAAACGAAAGAAAATAGATTAACAGCACATAGCAATGGAAATGAAAAAAATCCTAACCGTTATTATATATAGAAGATCCCTCGACCTAGATGTTAAGGTTTACTCACCCATAGTAGGTGAAAACCTTAGCAATGAGTTTAGAAAGAAAATCGCACCAAAAAATTATCGAAAATTCCAAAGAAAAACTAAGTAATAAGAAACTCGAAAACTCCTCGACTGTTGCCAAAATTCCTCTTATCTTCCATTTCCCTTTCAACTTTACTGCACGATCTATTCTCCAACGGATTCCTCTCTAGATCCTCATTTAGTGCGCTATCTCCCCTACGGTACCTAAGAGAACCTTGGACCTCATCAGATGGGAATCAAATGTTCTATTGTAGTGTGTGTGTGTGTGTGTGTGTGTGTGTGTGTGTGCGTGTGTTTAAGGAGAGTGTTATGGACGTGTTGCAATGACCAAAATGCCCCTCAAGACAACACAAATTTTAGCCAAATCAATCAGTGTATAAAACAACATGAGTATGCTTTTAAAACGCAAATGATGGCCAGTTATCATTTAAAGTGATGCATTTAAATAACATTTTTCACATCGCATCACACCCCGCAACTAGCATTTTACTAGCCTCTAGCAAAAATTGCAAATGCACCAAACATACCTAAAGAAAAATTCAAAGATTCTGGGAGTTATAAGCAAACACAGATTATATACCAGCCTCTAGAAGCTAGAAGAAGTTTATACAATAATCTGTGAAGCAACCATGAGAAGACAACTACAAAGAAACTATCCACTTAGTGCTTAGTGAGTGAGTAAAAGGTCACCCATTCTAACTTCCATTCTCCATTCAAGAGACTCAATCACAACAACTGTTTTATTTATCTAATTTAAAACTATTGCAATAACGGTTTTCACGCTATTACACTTTAAAGGCACCTACTTTCTTATTTAGTAGGGACCCTGATAATAGGCAACCTTTTGCACTACACAAATTCTTATAAGTCTGAGAGTAATCTTACATACTCTTCTCCTTCTTCTTTTTTTCCCTTTTCTATTTTGGTACCTGGCTTTTCCCTTTTCTTCATTTGATTCACTATTTTCCTAAGCCACTAGGACATGGTTCATTAGATTCTTATACAGCTACAAGATGAAGTGCCCTACTATGGTGTGACAGAGTCAAAGTGGGGATTTAGTGTATTGTTACAGTAGTAGACATTTCTTTAAATATCTCCCTATTGGTTAAAATGACTCAGAATTGGATAAAACTCTTCTTAACACTAGCATCTCAATTATCCAAACTGAAACTATCTATTATCCAATCTTTTTCAACAAGGCAAGTTCAAGTCAAAGGCATTTTGTTTCTTAAAAAAAAAAAGATTACACATTATCCTCAGTTTTGCACAACACACCCCCCCCAACCCACCACCACCACCACCACCACCACCACCATAATTAGAATTAAATATTGTCCTCAATGTCCAGACGATAATAAGCAAGTCACAATGGAAGGTTAAGAGAGATGTTTCATACATGGGCAATGTCCAGACTTAAGGAATCGGAAGAAAATAACAGAAACTAAAAGTGGTTGTAGACACTTGCACTTTGAATATTCAAACATATTAACCTCAATTAATACCAAAACAACAAAAATAAAGCAACAGAGAAATGCATTTGTGAACAAAATTAAAAGGAAATAACAAAAACTGACACATCAGACATTGGAATATATACGCTCTTGTAACAACTGAGTTAATGTTTCAGTGGGCAAGTTGGTTAAAAAAATGCTTTAATATCTGATCATTCACTTTGAAAATACTTCCATTTTGCGGATTTAGGATTTCCACAATACCATATGGAAAAACTTTCTTCACTATATAAGGTCCACTCCACTCCATCGAGATTTAAACTTACTAGGAAATAAATGCAACTTGGAATTATACAGTAACACTTGCTGATTTATTTCAAAAGTTTTCCTAAGAATACTTTTATCATGCAATGTTTTCATGTGTTCCTTGGTTAACTTAGAATTCTCATATGCATCCCTTCTTAATTATCTAACTCAGAAATTTGGAATTTTCTCAATGACCCTACCCTGTCCATGTCAAAATTGAATTTTTTAACAACCCAATATGCTTTATGTTCTACTTTCACAAAAAGATGATAGCCTTTGCCATAAACCAGCCTATATGGGAACATTCCTAGGATGGTTTTGTAAGCTACCCTATAAGCCCATAGTGCCTCCCCTAATCTCAATGATCAATCTTTCGTAGAGGGATTGACAATTTTTCAAGGATATTTTTTATTTTCCTTTTGGCCAACTCAGCTTGTCTATTGGTTTGTGGATGGTAGGGAGTGGACACTTTGTGATTTATCTCATACTTTTTCAGTAGAGATTCCATTGAATTATTACAAAAATGTGTCCCATTTTCACTAATGATAACTTTTGGCATTCCAAACCTAGACACAATGTTTTCTTTTAAAAACTTAATGATCACTTGGTGATCATTCTTTTTGCATGGAATAACCTCTATCCACTTAAAGACATAGTTTATAGCAACTAGGATATACAAATGTCCAAATGAGGGAGGGAAGAGTCCCACGAAATCTATGCTCCAATAGTCAAAAATTTCCAACACCAACACAAGTTGTAGGGGCATCATATTCCTCTTTGTGACACTTCCTAATTTTTGACAGTTCTCACACTTCCTATAGAACTCTAAGGCATCCTTAAACATGTGTAGCTAATATAATCCTACTTGGAGGATTTTGACTACTATTTTTTTGGCAGAAAAATGTCCCTCATAGGATTCATTGTGATAGGCACTAAGGATAGAGAAAAAGTCATCATTAGACACACATTTTCTAATTATTTGGTCAGGCCAGTATTTAAACAAATATGGATCGTCATAGAAAAAATACCATGACTCTATTTTAAACCTCCTTAAATCTTGGGAATTCCATTGTGAAGCAGTTTTACCTGTAACCAAAAAATTTACAATGTCAGCAAACCAAGGAACATAATCTACTGACAAGATATTTTCGTGAGAGAAAAATTAGAAATGGGAGAAAAAGACTCAGGATCAGACTAAGTTAGCTTGGATAAGTGATCATCTACTACATCCTCAACCCATTTTTTGTCCTTGATTATGATGTTGAATTCTTGGAGTAGTATCCATCTAATCAGCTTGGTCCTGGAATCTTTCTTGGTCAACAAATGCTTTAAAGCTGCATGTGTGATGACCCAAGACTTTCATTTCGCATTATTTAATTAAATAATTATTTTGATCAAGTGGTTAATTAATTAATTAAATTAATTATATCGAGAGGTGAGGAAGAAGAGCATGGGCTTAAGATTAGAGCTTTGAAGGTTAGAATGAGTTATTGGACCTAGAAAGGAATAACAAGCCCACAAGTCCATGAGATTCACCCATGACCCACCAAGCCTACCCATGGGACACTTGTCACCCATAGGGAAACCTTAGTGAGTCAACTACGACTAGTAAGTGGGAATGGAAAATTACTGTTAGGTAGGAGTTGACTAGTGGGTGGATGGTAAGGATGAGTGTAAAATCTTGTGATAGGATTTTTCCATCATTGGGATATCTTTGGAAAATACTAAGATAATGTTTATTCTAATTTATCTAGTACATGACACGTCTAGTGGAGTGACACTTGTGGATTGGAGTAGAAAGTGAAAGAGAAGAGAAGAGAGGGCATTCGGTTAAGCTAGTAGCTGAAACCCCTTAGGGGATTTTCCTATGCAATTCTCTTTAATCTAAGCCAATGATCACCATAGGATCATGTAAGAGAGAAGTGACAAGGTGATTGACAAGTGAAGAGAGATGTCATGAGGAAGAGGAAATGACAAGGAAGAAGAAGAAGCTAGGAGGGATCCAGATGAGGTGCCGTGTGCATTCTTTGGGACTTCCTAGGAGTACTTGCAAATCTAGTGGAAGGAATATCTTAGACTTGTGTAAGAAGATGAATTACATGGTGTAAGGTGTGTAAGAGGTATGGTGGTCTAAGGAAATGATTGTGAATTGCTTGAAATGGAAGGAAACTAGGAATGGAATTGGGGAGAGTTTCGGATGACACATGGATCCAAGACATGGCCGGATCATGCAAGCTCTCTTTCCCAAAAGCATGGCCTTAGAATCTTGTGGATTGACATGAGAGGGGTTAGATGAGTGTGTGATAGGGTGAGATGACAAGAGAATGAGGCAAGAGGGAAAGGAGGTTTCGGTAGAGACTTTGGGGAGGCAAAGGAATCCGGTTTCTCATTCCCTCCCATTTCTCATCATTTGCTTTCTTTTCCCATGCAACCACCTTTGCCTAGTCTTATGTCTTTCAATTAAGGTATGGTGAAGTGTCCTTGACTCCTAGAGAAAAGAGCATGGCCGAATACCCTTGAGGAGACCCACCCCCCACTTGGCTATCTCACAAACACACACAAGCTCTCTTTCTCTCTACCTTTCGGCCAACTCCACTTCTCCCTCAACTCTCTTTTGTTTTACTTTCTTTTAACCTCTAAATATCATCTTATCCTTAGAAGAAAAGAGCTAGAACAAATATTTTGAGGAAGAATTGCTCTTGAAGAGGTAAGTGCATTCTTATCCTACCTTTAGCAATCTTAGTTTACCTTTGAATGAATTTGGTTGTTTTATTTGAATCTTTGTGTATGTATGTGGAAAATGAAACTCTTTAGAGGGAAAACTTGCCATGCTTAGTTTAGTAAGAATTCATGCTTAAGTTATGATATTTTTTTCTAAGTTGAGAGTTTGAAATGGTATGTGGTTTAGTTAGTTACTCAACTTGAGGTGGAATGAAGGAAATGCATGCATGATTGAATGTCTACTAGCATGATGTTGGATGATGCCTCTAGTGTTGTTTATTTAGTGGTGAAAAATCCATGTCTAGGTTTAAATACCTTGCTAGGAGTAAAGATTATTTCATATGGTAAATTTGAATATTTGATATGAAAGAAGAATATGGTATGATCAACATGATGAGAAGAGATGAAAATATATGTTTGCTAGATTTTGACTTGGAGATGAAAATGTTGGGTTTATGCATGTATATATTTCAGACTTAAGGTTTTCTTTAGGTGGAATTATTTATTTGATTATCGTGCTATGTTATGGTGATATGCTTAAATATTTGGAGACATTAGATGCATATAATAAAATGGTTGTACTAGCATGATTGGTGGTTTTCACCTAAATCATTGGGTGAGTTATCTTGGAAGAAAAAGTGAATAAAATAATAAATTAAAAGACATAGAGTTTTGGCCAAGCCTTGTTTTTAGGGTTAGAAAAATACATTTAAATTATTGGAGTTGAATTGGAGTGCTTAGAGAAGATTAGGAGACAAAAAGTTAGGAATTTATAAAGGGAGGGTCTCGGCCCAACCCTAGAGAGAAGGGGCCGAGCACCCCTAAGGGTATCAGAGACCCATTAAGTGTTTTTGGGTAGGAAAGGAGTAAAATTATGAGGTGCGAAAATTTTGAAAGAGCTTAACGTAGAGTAAGCATTATGCTTGTCACCCATTTTATATGTTCCGTGACATGAGTCTCACGTCTCATGCATACAGCATGAAAATCATGTTTTAAAAATATTTTTAAAAGAAAAGAAATTCATTAAAGTTTTATAAGAACCCCAAAAGTTGGGACGGGGTAGTGTCCTAGTGGAACTCTCTGTTCATTCAAGGGTGATTAAAGTTGAGTGAAAACCCTGGGTCGACAAAAAACCGTCGGCAGACCATGTATGGCTCCAAAAGGTGTCCGGAGCGTGGTCGAACCTAAAGCTAGTGGGTGCATACAGAACGATGTTGGCTTCAGCCTCACCGATACAGAAAAGTTTGTACTCGCTCGGTGAGTGATCAATCGCCGAGTGATGAAGAGCCCGAAAGGGCGCGAAACGTAGCTACTTAGGTTTGATACGATCGCTGGGTTCTACGGTAATTAGCAGGAACACACGGTGCGTAGGGGAACCGTGAGGTGTCCAACAGAGGTCATGACAAAAGATGGACTTTCGGGCCATATATGATATGATAAGTGGTGCTTAAGATAAGAAAAATGAAAAGTATTTGCGAAAAGAAGAATTTTGAAAGGAAACTCAAACGTTTTGTTTTTCTGAGATCATAAGCAAGCATATGAAGAGAAAACGAAATGAAAAGGGGAAATTGAAAAGACATGAGCATGAGCATGTGCATACCATAAAGTCATGAGTCTCATAATGCATAAAGTATGACTGATTGTTTACTATTCATTTATCCGTATGCTTAAATTACTTTTGTTATGATATAAATGTGCTTACTGAGATTTCTCTCGAAATCTCACCCCTGTTTATCTCTCCACTATCACCTTTTTGGGATGATAGAAGTAGTTGCAGGTAATGACGACTTTGAAGAGTATGATCGCAGGGATGGTGCCTCAGACCCCCATGGGCCCGACTGAGTCTGTCACCTTTGAGCTAGTGACTCTTGACTAACTAAGCCGTTGGGCAGCGAAGTCACTACCCCTAACTGCATACATTTTGGAAAATATACGCCCTACTAGGTGTTGTATAGTTCTCGGCATAGACGATTCCCTCCACATGGGTCGCCTTTATGAGTCATCCTCCAGGATGAGTTGTGAGGTGGGACCGACCTTAGATTTGGACCGCCTCCGTTATGGCCCAAACTTCAAGGAGATTAAGAAGGAACCGTTAAATTAGGAAGTGATGGCTGGAGATCCTCTATTGCAGCTTTTGTATTTATATGCATATATTTTGGTCTTCCGTTGTTTTGGAAGAATGAATACTTATAAAGGATCTTTATGTTTATATTAATGGTAATGAAATATTTTGGGATGTTATTGTATTAAGCCATGTGATACACACATAAAAAGGTTTGACCTTTTTTCCGCTGCGACAACTTAAAAAAAAAAATCTAGTACACGATAAGACGAGGGGTGAACTCCCCTGTGATGCTCATCTCCGACGTCACGGTTTGCGTACGATCCCAAGCGCAATCTGAGGCGCCAACAGCATGGTCAATTAACATAACAATAGGGAAACCCAACATAGCTCCTATGGCAAATTCACTAGCATTACACATGATTTCTTTGTGGACTAATTTATCCAAAACAAAAACAATGGCCAGAAGTTCTTTGTGGAATAATGTTTCTGGGCTCCATTTAATATTTTACTAGCATAATAAATAACATGTGGAGTTTATTTCTACGCTGACCTAACAGAGCTCCTATGGCAAATTCACTAGCATTACACATGATTTCAAAAGGGAGAGACCAATCAAGAGGTTGTAAAATAGGTGCTGTAGTGAGTAACTCTTTCAGATAATCAAAAGTAGTTTGGTGTTCCATTTTCCATTCAAAAACAGATTCATGCATAAGCAATTCACACAAAGGTTTAAAAATAAAACTAAATCCCTTTATAAACCTCCTATAATATCTTGCACGTCCCAAAAAAGATCTAATATATTTTACAATTTTGGATTGGACTCACCCATCTGTTGTCAGAGATAGGGTATATAATACCCACATCTAATAGTTTAAACACATCATTTTTCACTACCTCTTTCATAGTAGGATTGAGTTTCCTTTGTATTTTGCTAGATGGTTTAGCTTTCTCTTCCACATAAATCCTATGAATGCAAACTACAGGACCTATTCCTTTGATGTCAGCTAAAGTTCATCCTAAGGCCTTTTTGTGCTTAGTCAAGGCTGCTAACAATTTTTTCTCTTGTTCACTAGTTAAAAGGGAAGAGATTACCATTAGAAAAGTCTGTGTAGGACCTATAAATGCATGGTTAACCCTGCTGGTAAAGGCTTCAGTTATAGAGATGGTGCTTTCTCCTCTACAGTCTTGGGGCTTTCTGTCCTTGCAGGGAGCTGCTCACACTTATGCTTTCAGTGCTGCTCCCTTGGGATCCCTGCAATGCAAGCAATTTGACACTCATTAGGGTTATTTTTATCTTCATCTTCAAACTTATAAAAATAATCAATAAACTAAAAATTAAGTGGGCAATTTTCTATAATGATGCTGTCCAGCAAGTCCACTTCTTGCACTTCTTCAATCTCTTGGAGCTGCCTGCATAAATTGAAAATATTTAATTCAAAAGTCATGTTCCCAAAACTCAACTTCAACACTCCACTCCTACAATTTATTAAAGCATTTGAACTAGCAAAAAATGGTCTTCCCAACTTGACTAGTGCTTGATACATGGAATTGGTTGATAATTGCATATCAAGCACCACAAAATCCACAAGGTAGTAGAACTTATCTACCTAGACTAGAACATCCTCCACTACTCCCCTAGGCATTCTAATAGATCTATCTACTAGTTGCAGGGTAATTGAAGTATACTTCAATTCTCCTAGGCCAAGTTTTTCATAAATAGAGAAGGAGAGCAGATTTTTACTTGACCCCAAATCAAGCAATGCATGTCCAATTTTTGAATCACCAATTATGCATGCTGTAGTGGGTGATCCTGGATCCTTAAATTTGGGAAGGATATTGCTTTGTATTATAGCACTAATTTAATCAATTAAAAATGCCTTCCTTTTAACACTCAATTTTCTTTTGATGGTGGACAAATCTTTAAGAAATTTTGCAGAAGAGGGGATTTGCTGGATAGCATCTAATAATGGAATGTTATTCCTCACTTGCTTAAAAATTTCTAAAATTTCAGCATTATTCATATCCTTGTGAAGAGGAACTAACCTAGAAGGAAAATGTGCAAGCAGTGAGTGTTTTACCTCCTGCTTAATTGAAATTTCAAGGTTAGAATCTTTTCCACTGTTGCCAGGTTCAAAGATAGGGCTTACCATAACTTTCCCACTTCTGAGGGTGGTTACAACTTTCACTGGTTTCAAGGATGATTCCTCAGTCCCATTTGAAACCTGGTGAATTTGCATTTGAGGATTTGGTTGTGGCTGAGCAGGAAATTTTCCTTTTGCCTGAGTGCTTAGAGTGGTAGTCAACCTGGTAACTGCCCCTCTCAAGTCATTAATGGCTTGAGAGTTCTGTGTGTTGATGGTGTCCTACCCTTGCATAAATTGTTGGAGGTTTGCTGCTATTTGGTGGACTGTGTCCTCTAAATTTATCCTTTACCCATAAGAGAGTGTTGCACTTGAACTAGGCACCATTTGAGATGAAACTAGGTTAGGTAGTGCAGGTTAACTTGATAGGTCATTTCTCCAGCTAAAATTGGGATGGTTTCTCCAATTTGAGTTGGATGTATTCAAGAAAGGACTTGCAAAGGGTTTAGAAATCATATTGACTGAGTTAGTTTAATCCAACAGAATCTCTTTAAAAGCTGGAATGGTTGGCAATCATTAGTTGAGTGCTCTATATCTTCACATATATTATACTTTTTAGTTACCCTTTGAACAACCTGAACATCATTCAATTTCTTAACATCAATATTGTCCAATTTTTTTGAAATTAAAGACAACCTAGCATTCAAATCATCAATTTCCTTCAGGTTATATTCCTCTTCCCCCCGTTGAAACTTTAAGAGGTTCAGTTCTATAATAAATATCAAACACATCCTAGGACTGAGCATTTTAAGAAAGATAGTCGAAGTATTCAAAGGCCTCCTCTGGCTCTTTATTGAAGAATTTTCCATTACACATTGTTTTCACAAACTGCCTTATCTTGGGTTGTAAACCTTCATAAAAAAAAACTTATTATTCTCTAGTTTTCATACCCGTGATGAGGACAAGCATTTAATAGGTCTTTAAACCTCTCCTAGCATTGATAAAAGGTTTTAGTGTCTTTTTGGACAAACTTCATGATTTACCTCTTTAGTGCATTAGTCCTATGTATAGGAAAATTTTTCTTTAGGAACTCAATTTGCATTTCCTGCCAAGTTCCTATGGATCTAGGCCTAAGTGAGTTTAACCAGGTCTTGGCCTTATCCTTCAACGAGAAAGAACAAGTTTAAAACTAATTACCTTTTTAGTGCATGTTCTGTCCATAAAGGTAGAACAAAACTTCCTCAAATTCTTTAATTTGTAGGTAGGGATTTTCTGATTCCATCCCATGAAAATGTGGGAATCAATGAAATTATCTCAGGTTTGAAGTTGAAATTGTTAGCATGGAGGGGTTGTATTATGCATGAAGGTAACTAGTCCTAACAGGTTGCAAGTAGTCCCTAAAAGTCTTGTTATTATTCACCATCTCCCTTTCTTCATGTACTTCTTCAACTATGGTGATATAACTCTTGGATGATGACTCAAAAGTGTTGGACTCAGAGTCCAAATATTCAAACAGTTCTGTTCTGACTAACCTAGTAGTGTGATCCCTGTCCCAAACAGATATACAATTCCACAACCACACTCTCCAAACACCAACTTTGGTGCTATCAATAATTACACAATTAATAGAGATGCACACTAAGTCTTAAAACACTAGACAATAGCAAATGTGAGAAAAATAGAATATAAAAAAATAAAATAAAAATTTTGAATTAGAAGTCACCATAGTGTGAAGAGACTCACACTGAATCACTCATTACTCAGTTGTAAAATGCTAGTTTAGCAAAAACTACTGGTCCCTGACAACGGCGCCAAAAACTTCGTTCTACTTATAAATTACCTCTCAAGTGTAAGAGGGTCAGCTTGTAGCATAAGAGAGTCCAAGGTCGATCCACAGGAACCAAATTTATTTATCTTGCAGACTAACAATTCACAATTTTAAACAAATTTAACCGACAAAAATGGAAGTATGAAAACTGGGTTTAACTTTGAGATTGAAACAAGTGGTTGAGGCTTAAACAATGAGAAAATGTCTTTTTATCGTGTACTCAATTAAAAAATGGAATGAAGTTGGAAAACAAGAGTTCTTAACAGTTCTAATAAGATATGAAAGCATTTAGGTCTCGGATTTCTTTTCAATACAAGTAGCAGTTGTGGTTTTCAAATCCTTATGCTTAAATTCTTCAAGTATCAAGTTAGTCAAACTGTGATACGCGGCTGATGTAGCAATGTAAGAATGACTAAAAAGGTTTACCTAAAAGCTTTCTAACACCTTCAACCAACCCTTAGCTCAAATCATGATCTCAGGTGTAAGGTATACATCATCTAAGCATCCAATGTGCATGTAATCAATAATAGATCAAAGAGTGATGCATAAACCCTATCAGAATTTCAAAGATGGATTAATAAACAAAAGAAAACATATTAACAGCACATATCAAAGGAAATGAAAAAACTCTAGCCGCTATGACATATAGAAGATCCTTCAACCTGGATGATTAAGGTTTACTCACCCATAGTATGTGAAAACCTTAGCAATGAGTTTAGAAAGAAAATTGCACCAAAAAATTACTGAAAATCCCAAAGAAAAAGTAAGTAATAAGAAACCCTAAAACTGCTCGACTACTACCGAAGTTCCTCTTTATATCCTTCCAGAATCACCCTCCTCCTCCATTTCCTTTTCAGCTTTACGGCACGATCCATTCTCCAAAGGATTCCTCTCCAATGCCTCCTCTAGTGTGCCATCTCCCCTACAATACCTAAGAGAACCTTGGACCTCATTAGATGGGAATCGAATGTTCTAGTGTAGTGCATGTGTGTGTGTTTAGGGAAAGTGTTATGGACGTGTTGCAATGATCAAAATGCCTCTCAAGACAACACAAATTCGAGCCAAATCAATCAGTGTATAAAATGACATGAGTTTGCTTTTAAAACACAAATGATGGCCAGTTCTTATTTTAACTGATGCATTAAAATAACATTTTTTACATCGCATTAATGCTCTTCATGCAACCATCAAATTGGCATGAAGCTTCTCGGTTGGACTTAACATAGAGGACTTGGACGTCAACATGTTTTTGTGTTGGACCAAAGACCATGGAACATTAAAAGGTTCCAAATGGTCATATGCAACCGACCATTTGGCTTAAGTCTTCAAGAAGTTGGTACTTGGGCTTCCCTTGGATTTTTTTGTCTAGATACATGGGCTTCCCTTGGAATTTATGACCAATGTTAATGTAGAAAAGATACCTACAAAACCTGGAACTTTCATCCAAGTCGAGAAAGTTGTAAGTCCATAGATCTTGTTCCGTTGATACATGTGAATACAAGTTGAGATTAATGTAGAAAAGTTGTTGCCTGAAGGTTTCCCGTTGATCCAAAAACGTAGACCAGCCACATGGATTAGTTTTACGACTGTTGTGGTTGTCTAGGTCACCTCCAAAAGGTGTGTCCCTCTCTCCAAACCAGAACAAAAGTATCCAATTATGAGCCATGGATGCGTATCGAAAGTCAAACCAATAGAAGGTCTGTTTATCATGATTTTCAATCATCATTTTTTACCTAAAGTAGATGGATCTTTAACAATAGGAGGAACTCTCCTCACTAAATGAAACCAAGAATTTTTATCCTTTGGTGTCTAGCAAAGGGAAGGAAATTATACATTAATAAGATGACCAATGCAAGGTAGTTTCTCAGGCATTTCAGTTCCTCTCCAGTGGTCGCAACAGTAATTCACCAGCTATCCATGGAAGTTTGGCATACATGGGTCTTGACGAGCTGAAGCTAGGGACACGTGGCAATGTTTCGACTAAGGAGATAAAGCTAACAATATTAATAAAAGATAGTAATTCTACTTGTTTCCTACCATCATTCCTTGAGCCAATGAGGTCAAATACTGAAAATCTTGACCGTTGAGTATAGTCAACTAGATCTGACAAGCGATCTGTGTGCCTCCTTCATTTATAAGCAACCAAGATTCTTCAATGCACATCAATTCATGTAATAGTGAGGCCTCGACTGAGTACCACCTAAATTAGGATGTGGATCAAACCCTCTTCAGCAAATATTGGCCCAATTTGAAATAAGAGCCCAACTATCAGCCACTCAGTGTCACTCCTAGTGAGCTCACCAGAGAAGTCAGTTTTGGCAATCCAACCCGATGAAGTCCAACTAAAAAGCCCATTGGAGTTAGGCCCACTTTAGGAAATCTACACCCCTTATGCCCAACCTGAGGAAACTCGATAAAATTAATTAACCAAGAAAGAACTTACTAAACCAATTTATTACTTTTTTTTTTCTAAACAAGCAAATTTCATTAAAATAAAAACTGATACATGTTAGAGGGGGATGGGACTCCCCGAAAAATACCCCAAAACAACAACCATAGTGCAGAAGTGGTAAAAAAAGAAAAAAAAAAGGTTCTAAGACCAATTTCTTGGTCTCTACCCAAACCTACAAAGAAGGTACCGTCTTAAAAGACATTCTAAAGGTAATCCACCGACGAAGGTAGTGCAAGCAGATGCATTGCTATTGAATGTCTTGGAATATTTGTTGGAGAAGTCCGTAGTCTCTTTAACCAGATCACCGGTTAGGGAAAGCAATAATGCGGATAGACCAACATAAAAAAAGTGGATTTGCGGCAGAGAAACAGACGACCGGCACCACTCCAGTGACGCATGAGGGCCACACATCGGTGGGAAGGAGGTGGGGATGGGCTGATTTGAAGGATTGGAGGATGGAAAATTTGATGGTGCAGTGCATGTAGCTAGTAGGATTGTCGAAGTGCGGTAGTGTGTGAAGACCATTAGCAGGAACAAACTGCACATGGAGGCCACGTGTTGACTATTTGGGCGTTATTCCGCGTCATACCAGCAGATCGACAGTAAGGGAACGTCGTGGTGGGGCATGTGTCGTTGTTTCATGGCTGGAAAGTAACAGATCTAAGATAATCTGAATCGGTGAAAAAAAAACTACACAAAAAGTAGTAGAAAGGAAAAACGGAAAGCAAAAAGAGAAGGAGAGGAAGTTTGAGCCGAGACTCACACCTTCCTCTATGGCGAGAATGACTAGGATGAAGTTTTTTAGAGAGATGTGAGAGTTTTTTCTCACTCTAGAAAGAGACGCTACTTTCTGGCGATTATAGACATACACCTACTAAACCAATTTAATTAACAACATATTAAATATTAAATTTGAAACTAATTAGACACTAAATTATAAAGCAAGCTAATTAATCAAATATTAACTAACTAATGAGGAGAATAGAAAATTAAGTCTAAATTACCCCACCTACTAATCAATAAAAATTGCCAAACTAATTGCAAGACTCAAAAATTGCCAAACTAATTGCAAGACTCAAAAATTTCCAAACTAATTTTTGCCCAACTGTTCTTCTAAACGCTGGGGTTGTTGTGGATTAGGCGGCACCCTTGGTCTTACTGACTCGCATATCATTCGCGCCTATCATCCTGATGACCTTGACAATTGGTTCTTCCTGCTTTCTTAGTTCTAGGAGAGCCTGTAGCATATCCTTCGATTTGACAAAATCGTCCGCTCGGTTCATGAACGGGCTTTGAGAGCGGCCAAGGTGACTTTCTCATCTTGGTCGTTCGTGGTGAGCCTTTCCTTTTGCTTTATGATTAGCAGATAGGCAGTTGGTCTACAATGTCTTCTACTTGTCAAAAACTGTGTAAGAAATTGCTTTCCCAACTCTTTAAAATTGCCATTAAATTGAGTTAGGTAGGCCTTTAAGCTTTCTCACTCATCTTGCTTTATGGTTAGTAGATAGGTAGGTGGTCTACGACGCCTTCTACTTGCCATAAATTGTGTATGAAACTGCTTTCTCAGCTCTTTAAAATTTCCAGTGGATCCAGGAAGAAGAGTCTGAAACCATCCTGGTGCTATCCCTTCCAATGTCAATGAGAAAGCATGACAAACCACTTGTTTAGGAAAGCTGTGAAGGGTCATAAACACCTTGAGATTTTCAAGGTGATCGACAGAGTCTTTGGACCCATTGTATAAGTCAATTTATGGGACCTTGAATTTGGACGGAAGAGGAACCACATGAATATCTCATTGTAAGGAAGATCTGTACGAGTAAGCAGCTGTTCTACAGAAGAGGAACCTCCCATCCTTTTTCCCATGTCCTCGTACTTGTCAATGAGATTGCGCAGCTCGTCATGCAACTCTTATTGTCTATCTCTTCGATGTTTATGCCTTCTGCACTATATGCATCTCCTTTAACCAGCCCATTTTTTATAGGAAGGTGGCCATCCTTCTATTGTTTAAGTTATTCGTTATCTTTTTACAGTTGCTCGATAACTGCTATCGCCTGCTTCAGCCTTTTGTCCACTTCTACCAACCTCGTTTCTACATCCATCATGCTTGTTTCTGGATCACGATTTGCATGTTATCGCGTGATAGTTGCATGTGAAAATCACATTGAAGTCTGTTAATATCTCTTAGACGACGTCATTGTAAAGGATTGTTTTATACCACCACCCACATGGATGACCTGCAACTAATATAAGGTCGACATTTGTTGCTCTGGAGACACTCCAATACCAAAGTCAGCATAATAATATGAGAGAGACAATATAGAGTAGTCCAGTGAAGTATTTCCTATCTCTCGTAAGTTATTCATAGAAGGTGATGGGCGTGACGTACTGGTAAATGATATTAGTTACTATTTTCGTATGCGTATCCTTCTTGATCCCTTGATAATAGGAGATGATAGTTTCTGTTTTTCAGGAGTTATCACTCCTAGGATAACTCTTATTTAATAGGAGTTATATTGCCCATGATGATCATTCCTTGAGGAGTTATTTAACATGTGGTTGTGGTTGTGGTTGTGGGCCTTCAGGCCGTGGTCCTCCCAACCCCAAAGTAATGATACTTTAGGTCGATTTCTTAGTTGTGGGTTGGGTTGTTATAGGGCTCAAATATCCCTTCCAACACCTTCTATACTGTTTGAGAATTTTTATGTTTTTTAAAAATATAATTATGTAAAGACTTTTATATTTTCATTTCTAAACTATTTTTAAAAAAAATTGATTGCCATACACCATGCATCAACCATGCATCAGTTTTAGAAAATGAGGGGAGGGGGGTGTTTGTTGTTTAACATTCCAAATGAAAAAAAAAATAGATGGAGTTGGGATTTGGAATATCCTCTTAATTAGTGACGGAGCCATGTTGGGGCAGGGGGCCATGGCCCCCTCTCCTCACGAGTCCCACCCTTGTTCTAAAAAAATAATTTTAAAAAAAATATAATATATTTTAAAAAAGAAAAAATTGAAAAATATGTTTATTTTTTTATGATTTTGTAGAATAATATTAATTTTATTTTGTATTGGCCCCCTCTCTAAAAATTATTTTGGTCATCTTATACAAAATTAATCTAATTTAAAAATAAAATACATCTCATATAAAATAAAATAAAATAATAATATGATGACATGTTTTTATTATAGATAAAAGTAAAAAAAAAAATTGGATAGTTTCTAATGTATTTATAATATATTTTTATTATGAAGATATGTTCTTATCATATTATATATTTTTTTAATATATAAGTTGCATTAAATATATTTTATTTTTATTATAGATTTTATTATTAAATTTTTTTATACTGTATAAAAAATTATATATATATATATAATAAAAAATATTTTATATATTTATTTTAATTTTATTTAACCCTCCTAATATAAATTATTGACTCCACCACTGCTCTTAATGATCTAAAAGCATATGTTCAAACTATTATGATTATTGGTGATTTTTGGCCAAGAATTCTTGTCAAAGCTTTTTAATTATAACTAAAGAAGTATAAGCCAAATTCTTATCAAAACCATTTCGTTAAAACTCAGATACAAATCATTGGTGGGTTTCCAGCCAGAAAGTACATATTATTAGCAGTGTCTATGTATTACGACGAATATTAGTTGTGTTCCTCTCTGACTACTGGAGTCCTGTTGCCTTGCCTTGCCTTGGAGTTGTAGCTGTCAAACTAAAAGAGAGAAACTTAAAGTCATCGAATCTCGAATTCACCAATTATGTGCAGTGCAGTCCTATCCCATCTCGGGTCTATTGATCTGTACTCCCATTTTAGACTTTTAGTGTGATGATAAGTTCCATATTGCTTGCACCCCATTGGCTACTGAGAGCCCGAGTCATAAACTGAGCGTACAAACTTGCATGACACTCATCTCCATTATTTTGAAAATACCATTAATTTAACCCACCCATCTTTGATAACCTGTCCAAATACTACTATTTTTATTCCCACTCAGATAACTTTTTTATTATTTTTTAGTTTTTTAGTTTTTTTTTAATGATTAAGAAAATAATTATTAATAAAATTATAATTTTTTTAAATTTTTTATTAATAATTAAAACTGTTAAAAAATATTTTAAAAAAATAATAAAAAATACATACATTTAGAAAAATAAACTAAGAATAATGAGATTGTAAGGATATCAGTACCTTTTGTGAAAATATCTTTTAGTTTGACTAGTAGTGTTTAGTAGCATGGCATTTTTTTTTTTGAGAATTTTTAGAGATCAATCCATTCAATCTTCTCCCAAAAAAAAAACTCAATAATGATAATCAATAAAATGATGACACGTATAAAAAAAATACAACAAAGAAATAAAATGAAACTCATTTCACGTGTGCAACTCATTTGTTGTTCGACTTCAGTCCAAACAGAGCGTCTAGCGGCCACCGGGGATGTCACTGTCCCTACCACCGGAACCACCTCCATTTGGCTACTTCACCCCTGCGATGGTGACCCCACGCAGCCTCCCACATTCTCCACGCAACTTTAAAGTCAAAATGGACTGTCGGAGAAAGGCGATTCCAGTGGTAAGGATGGTGATATCCCCGGTGGCTAGCGGAGGCTTCATCTGGGCTGAGGCCGAACGATGGGCATACCTATATTGGGTTTAAGGTTGCGTGGAGAAAGTGAGAGGCTACGTGGGGTCGCCGTGGCAGGGGTGAGGTCGTCGGAGGGAGGCGGTTCCGATGGTAGGGACGGTGATATCTCCGGTGGCCGGTGGTAGTGTGGGCTGTTCTTCTGCTGTTGAACGGACTGTCCGTTCAACAGCGTCTCCCTTTGTCTTTGTGTACTGCATGGAGGGTCGACTCAATAAATTAGGAGGTCTTAGACAAAATTTTTGATTAAGGTATTTTTTTAAAATTAAAATAAACTATAATTAATTAATTTTAATTTTTATATTACATCTTTATTTAAAAATAATGTCTATCATTTGCTAAATAAAATTATTAATTAAGATTTATACTACATTTTCAACTAATAACTAACTTAATTTTTATTAAGAAAATTCAATTTAAAGAAGATTTTATCAAATCTATTTTTATAAGACGTACTCTTGCGTTTTAAGAATCGTTTGAAAATACAACTATTTTTATGTATTCTCAAATTTTTTCAAATTCAAACTTTTATTTTCATTCAAAATTTAATAAAATATCTTAACTCAAATTATTTCACTATTATTCACAGATATTTTGAGAAATACTTATAAAAGTAATAATTACATATATAATATCTATTTGATTTCTTTTTATTTTTTTATTGAGTTAATTAATATTTTTTATTAGATTTTTTTTTTAAGAAAAATTATTAATTTTGTTTTTTAAAAGCCTTCTCTCTAAGAAACTTTAAGCGATTGTCTAAATTGATTAAAGGTGGAGCCTGCGCTAGCTACATGTTCGCCAAGATAATTAACAAGTAGGGTAATGGAAAGCACAGTTTTAAATCTCGTACCGTATCGGCCGGTTCTCTGGTACATATTTTAGGAGCATACCGTTTCGGTCAAAATATCGGCCATACCGGATTGTACCGACCGTTTCAGACAATATTTCGGCCGATACCGACCTTGTACCGGTCAATATTTCGGCATTGACCGGTACCAGCCATATCTGATTTTCCGATTTCGGCCATTCAATTTTTTATTTTTTTGCTATTTTTTACTTCAATTTATACTAGACTAATTACATTTATATATTTTTATATATAATTATTCATGTATTGACTATTATTTTAAAATATAATTTATATATGTATTTATATATATATTTTTATATAAATTATCTCGAAACGATACACAAAACGATATCGATATCGAAATATTTCATTATAGTACCTTGATTGATATACTCATCGATATGATATTCAAAACTTTGATGGTAGGGCACCTTTAGACAGAAAATTGGGTAGATTTTGTCAAATAGGTATGTTGTGGATCTGGTGCTGAAGACTGTTAAATATTATTTTTTAGAATTTCAAAAGCCCGTTTACTTGCCAGCTGACAACACTAACTAAAATAAAACAATTTTCTCAAAAGCCCATTTTAATACTTCTGTTATGTTATTTAATCATTTTAGTATTTTTTTTCCAATATATGCATACTTGTTTATTTCTAACGACAATCATTCATGGTTTGCTATCATTGACCATGTCGACCAGTTTAGCTGTGTTTCATGGTTAATTCATCTCTTTTTGTGTTTGTTTAGATTTTAGATATATATATATATATATATATATATACACACTAAGTCGAGAGCAACGTGAAAAGTGCACGTTGCCTAGTTAAGTGAATTAATTTTTTTACAAAAATAATATATATATATTTTAAAAATAGCAAGTATCCATAAATAAAAATAACTCAAATCTAACATTACTATGAATAATGTGGAAACTAAAAGACATTGGATATCCTATCAAGAGTTTTCTCAACAAAATATATGAATAAATTTAAAAAGTCAGATATGTACTACATAAGCTTATCATGATATTCATCCTATAAAGCACTCTCCACCCAAATAAAAATTGATTTGCACCATCATCTCTTTAGTTTCCTTCCTTGAGAGCATGCGAAATTGGCATCCATGAATATTAAACCATGAGTTGTGATGCCAACCGATTTTATTAAACCATCACCATGAGTTGGTATAATATACTAAAGCACTAAGGCGAGAGCATACTACTTATCTTCATCACAATTGAGTTTATTAAACCATCACCATAATCAACATCATAGGCACCATCATTGCTGTAATAAGTCCACTAAACTGCACATTATAGATGCTGATTATGCAAAATGATCTAGAAATGATTATCGTGAGAAAATAAAACACAAATAAATTACATAATGAGTAATTTCCCCCACTTGTCGATAGGCTTCGAAATTAGATGTATGTTTAAGTGACTCCCAAAAAATGAAATTTCGGAGAAAACTTGATATGATTACAAAAATGACACACCGGGTCCATTCTCCTCACTGGACTCAAAATGTAACTTAAGTCCAAGACAATAAAATAGTAGTGCAAACTTGTCGATAGCCTCTCATGAAGTATCTTGAGGATCTGATTTTTGTCATATGCCTGAAAAGTTATGACCATAGGCTTGCCTAGCACAAAAAAGTAGTTGGTAGAGTTACCCATAAGTATATTCCAGAGATAAGGGCCAGCTAGCATCTATTATTACACATTTGAAGGCAATAAGGCCAGGTCTAAAAAGAAGGCATTAAAGGACATATTTAAGAGATAATTTGAGGAGAGTTTGGTTAAACAGAATAATCAAGCTATAAACTACTTCTTCCCATATTGCCAAGTAAAATAAGGGTGAGTTACACTGAGTATTGGATAAAAGACCTTTAAAGAATTAGAACGATCAAAAGAATTTAGTAAAGACAATTTGGCATTTCAGCAAAAGACACGAGTCCATGTTTAACAAATAGTCACTGTAGGAAGGGATATATAAGAATTACAATTCAAATAGTCACCACCAATGTATTCAGAAACATGATCTGAACAACTAAAGATGTCTGGAAAATTCTCATAATTTAATCTTGCTTCCCATCTTCAAAATCAAAGGCAATTCTGTCTTAGTTGGGGTGTTTTCTTTTTGAGTATTGTACGGGGTTATGCCCATTCATTGATCAATAAAATTTGTTTACTTTAAAAAAATAAAAAATCTAGGGCAATTCTGTTACCCAGATAAACAAATCGTGTTAAGAGTGTGAGAAGAGGGCAATCCATATTCCATTGCGTTATCTTCCTCGTCTTTCGTGGCAGTTATTCTCCTAACAGGTGGTGATTGGGTCTTGGAGCTGATACAATATCCTAAACACCACACATGGGTATATTCACAAATAATCACTAAATCACATTGAAACTAACAAAAAACTTACAATAACCAGGCAAGCGTAAAGAGTATGTACCTTCGCACAATTCCCTAAATAATCACAAAAGGCCATCGATCATTTGCCTAGCCAATCTGCCATGCCCAATCTACAATATTATCCAAAAGTCAATGAATTTGCATTATTCAAATGTTGGTAAATATGACTGCACCCAAATCCATAACACAACAAAAACCCAACTCAAATTTTAAGAGTAACCACATTATATAGAGGCAAAACATACCCAGAAGAGTAGAGGAAGAAAGGCAGTGTAAAAGGGCACATACACAACACAGGACAACCCAGATCACAGAGCATCCAGAAACCTATGCTCGTATTTCTGCAAAACCGATCCAAAAAATGAATTAAGTTGTAAAATAAACCATATGTGCAAATAACTCACCAAAGAATAATCATATGGGCTCCATAATTAGTAGCAGAAATTGACTAGAACCTGGATTTGCAAATTTTTTCATGACCCCAAAAGTGGTATCAATTTCTACATAGCAATACTAGCATCCTCTTTATCTATTCTCTCTCTCTCGTAGAAGTTTAATTTTGTTCGTAACATTGAGCCCGAGCTCTTGTTGATTCTGGAGCACATAAAAGAACAAACATGAGAATGTAAAAATGACCAGAGGCAAATCAAATCAATCCGACCACCCTATCGAAACCGCAATTTGTTTATTTTTTAACTAATTAAAAGCTTGTTAAAACATAACACAAAGGCGTGCTGATCTTGCCTGAAAAGCAATGTCCAATATCATAAATAATAACATTGAGCCCGAGCTCTTGTTAACATGCGACAAATATCGATCAAAGTAAAAAAAAAAAAAAAATTACCTTCTTGAAAATGTCTCAATCATTTTTCTCCAATATACATGTTGGTCAGTTCATGCCCTTTTAACCAATGTTTTGAATACTGTACCGGTGAGTATATTGGTCAAGACACTAAAATGAAATATTTCGATACCGGTACTGTTTCGTGTACCATTTCGGAATAGTCTATACATAAAAAAAAATTATATATATAAATATATATATATAAATTATATTTCAAAATGATAGTCAATATATGAATAAATTATAGATATATAAATATATGTAAATAATCTAGTCTAAATTAGAATAAAAAAATAGCAAGAAATTAAAAAAAAAAAATTGAAATCTTGAAATCCGGTACAAGCCAGTACACATGGCTGGTACGGCCGAAATACTGGTTGGTACGACCGAAATTTGGGCCGGTACGAAACAAACCCAATTTCTGTACCGGTCACTGCTCCCGTACGGTATATACCGATCTTACCAGCCGGTACGGTTCGAAATTCAAAACTATGCTTTTAACCCCCTCAAACTCACTGTCTCACACTCGCTCTTTACGATTCTCTCGCAATTAAAGTAAATCACTTGAGTGAATCACTTTTCTTGATCTTTTTTGGCAACCAAACAGAGCTCAAAAGTACTCCATCTCTGACCAATGCCAGATATTTTACTCTCTTCACTTTTATTTTCCTTCGCCTTCCTCGACCCTTTGCCTTCCTCGACCTTTCGCCTTCCATATTAATGATTTTATTTATTTGCGGAGTAAATAGTGGGTTTGAAATGAAAGAGAAAATCTGAGAAGAAGACTAAGCGAGGGGGGCATTCACAAATGAACCGAGTTCTTCTATATGTAGTCGGTTAGCCATAGTCGATGGGGAGTCGGTCTGACGTGGCAATCTGCCACGTTAGACATGATTTAAAAAAAAACGAAAAAAAAAGAAAAACTAAAATAAGGGGCGAAAACGCCGCGGTTGTCGAAGAGAGAGAATATTTGTTTTTGAAATCGACTCGAGGAGAGAGAAACACCAGATTGCTAAAATCCATCTTCAACCTCGGCGAAAATCCATCTCCAGCGGTAGGCCTATTCATCCGGGCCGGATACAATCCGGCCCGGTTTAAAATTTTATTTATTTATTAATACTTTTGAATTTTTTTTAAAAATGTTTAAAGAAATTTTGAATCCGGGTTCCGGATTAGAATTCGGAACCCGGATGAACACCCCTATCCAGCGGTCTAGGGTGCTTCGGCTTTCATCTCCAGCAATTTTCGAAGTCTAAAATCGAAGGGAGATAATGTATGTCTGTCTCAGTATTCATAAATTTTTGTCTCAGTATTCATAAATGTCCGGCTGTCTAGTGCTTCACCGTTAAAATGTTTCTCACTATTCATAAAGATCTAGGGTGTTTCATCTATTTATATTTTATATTCCCAGGCCGTGCGGAAGCTGAACGAAGCAAAGAAACTCGAACTGAGCTCCCACTACAGAGTTGATTTTGGGAAACGCTAGCTTTCAGTCGTTTCATTTGGGCACTGCATCTTTTATTCCATCAGCCTGAAAGGTGATCCCTACCTAATACCAAGAGATTCCAAAAAAAAAAAAAAAAGGTTCTCTTTACTAGTCTGGTTTACCTTGTCTTCGGTATTCAAAAAGTGGAAATCAGTTAGCTAATCGAAATGGGCTTGAAAGGAAGTGTATATGAAGAATAAAAGAAGAAATGGGTTTGGGATTTTCGTTATATGCATTTGAAGAATAAAAGAAGAAATACTTATCAAATTAAGTATATTATTAACTGGAACATCATTTTGTTTATTAATGTTATTGTTGGTATTATTCTGAAGCACTTGATTATGGATATCTAACGTGAAATAATGAGAGGCCTACCAAAAAGAATCTCAAATATGTTGATCTAAAATGAGCACTTGATGTTACTCTAAAATAATGATTACTAATGAGCACTTGATTATTCTGCTTTTATAGTTAATTTGGTTGCTCTAAATTGACATAAAGGTCTCAGTACAAGCACTATATATGTTGCTCTAAAATAATTATAATTAGTTGCCTCTTTTAATTAATTCTAATATCATGTGGTGGCATTGATGCTTGCACTGAGTGAGGGAAAAGGCTTAGATATAGGGTTGCAAACTATCCGAATCGAGACGAATTCGAGCAAGGGATCAAAAGCTCGTTTAGCATATCTCACTGCTCGAACTCGACTCGAGCTCGAAAATTTTTAGAAATTTCTACTCGAGCTCGACTCGTTAAACATATAATATGATCGTACTCGACTCGAACTCGAGTATCAAAAATACTCGAACTAATACGAGCTCGAGTAGCTCGAATCGAGCTCGATAACCAGATACACCATTTTATTTTTCTTGGTTGGTTGAAGCACAAGAGATTATTTCTCCTAATTAATTTGAACTAAAATTATGATAATATATATTAGATTTTAGTATGAATGAAACTCTAAAACTCATCTTAAATCCTTAAATGAAGCATTTAAATGGAAAAAAAAAATAGAATCATCTGGGAGAAGTTCAGAAATATCTCAACAAAAATAATATTGTGCCATAGGCATATTTAGCTGAAATTACAAATAATAAGTTGTAATTACAAGCTGTCAAGCTGAAATCAACTAAGAAACGAAAACCCGTGATTATAATTTATAAATAATTACAAAATAAGCTTCAATGGTAGAAAATAAAATAAATAATTACACATTACTTGAATAACAAAGGGTTTAAAGCTGAAATGGTAGAAAATTAACTAAATAATTACACATTAATCAAATAACATAACATTAGAAAGATTCTGTCAAAAGAATAAAATTCTGGTATTATTTGTGTGGCATTGCTTAGCCCCATGAATATCAGAGCTTTTATACCACTTGGATATCGTCCCTGTAAGCTAGAAAGCAATTCTGAATTATCTAATCTTCACAATTCTATTAATTCCAACTTCTAAGCTAGATAATAATAGTTACAAGAATTTCCAGCAAACTTACAAAAATAACAACTTAGTAGCTTCAAGGCCCATTACAAATATAGCTTAATTCAAACTTACAAACTAACAAATATAGCTTACAAATAAAATTACATCCCACTTTACTTTTCAACACCCATGTCAGGTCGTGACCCTCATCGAGCTTCATCATTGCCTACACCAAAAGAATACACACCACACACGGAATATACTAATACTAATATAAGTCAACTCTCAAAGTCTTAATACAAACTTTAGAGTACTAATATACACCAATAATCATTGTCCAAAAAGAAAACACTACAAAACATATTAATTTCTCCATTCAACACAATAACAATAAGACTTTTACAAAAAAACTAGAGTTGCAATTCAAGTAGATTCTGAAATTCAAGTAAAGAAATTATTTACATATCCAAACTTCCAAAAAATATAAATTTCTAGTAATCTTGTCTAGCTAGACAGCTCCAACCCCCACTTTGGTCCACAAAATAATTAGAACTTTTGTCCTAAACAACATGTTCTATTAGCATTCCTTTTAGTAGATCAATTAAAAAAAAAAAAAGATTAAAAACCAGCCAGATGCCAATCACCATCAACCTATGATACAAAACACACAATATAATCAGCAACATAATATAACAAAATAACAATTTAAGAATAAGTAACATTATACCAAAAGGCAAAAGTAAAAATACACAACCTGTCACTTGATTCCCATCAAGGTAGTAAAATCTCCTTATAAGTTGGTTCTTCTCTCTACAAAATGAAAGATAACAATTAGTAAAAATAAGTTCTCAATAAGTAAAGACAAGTTCTAGATGGCAATAATGAATCATTCAATAAAATCATACTTACATTCGATGATTTTTTCAAACCATGATTTTTTCTCAATAATGTTTGTCACCTCATTAAAAACTGCCAAAATTTGAACGACATTTTCCACTTTGATCCAATCCTCAATACTTGGAACATAATTAAAACCTTGATCTCTATCTCCATATCTCGGAAAGACTTCCCTAAACTCTAAGGCTGCGGCTAGCGTTAGGTAAGTGCTATTCCATCGGGTAGGAACATCCAAAAAAAGTTTTTTACTTGGTAATTGCAAATGTTTTGCAATATCACTAAACTGCTTGATACGAGCTTCTGATGCAACCAAATACTTCACCCCTTCTCGAACACAATCAACAATGTCACCAATCTCAGTAAGTCCATCTTTGATCAATAAGTTTGTTATATGTGCGCAACAACGCACATGAAAAAGCTGCCCCCTATAGATAACTTCTTTTTCAAACTGAAAACATCTTTGAGAACCCTTAAAGCTACATCATTATATCTAGCATTGTCCACTGTTATTGTAGACACTTTGTTCTCAATTCCCCAATCAGTAAAACACTTCTGAAGAGCATCAGCAACAATAACCCCAGTGTGTGGTGGTGGGACATTACAAAAATTTAAGACTCTCTTTTGTAAATGCCGATTAGGATCAACAAAATGACAGGTAACAACCATATATGAGATCTTTTAACCTGAAGTCCACATGTCGGTTGTTATGCTGACTTTATTCACACCTCTCAATATTGTCTTCAGTTTCTTTTTCTCAATCTCATAAGTGGATTGGCAGTCATTTCTTGCTGTAGTACGACTTATCTTTTGCCAATAAGGAGTATTAGCTCTCATAAATTTATTAAACACCACATGTTCCATCATGGTAAATGGATACTCGTGATAAAGTATCATGTGAGAAGCTAGTTCTCTTACCTTTTTCATATCATATGAGAAATTCTTCACTATGTTCACACATTCAGGACCTTTCATGTCAATAGTCAAAACCTTTTGCCTTTTAGAAGCAGCTACGCGTGGAAGACAACTAGTAAAGTGCCTATGGAACTGAGTTGTAGAACCTGATGAAGAAATAGATAAGAGATCTTTGCAAAAGTTACACTCAGCTTTCTTAACACCATTCCTTTCCACTATTTTAAAATCTTTCCAAATAGTAGAAGTTTTCTTCCTAGGCTTCCTTTGGTATGCATATTTGTGGGAATCCATAGGGGCACTTGGGTTTTCTTCTCCCCCAATAATACCATCAACCTCATGATTCCCATCATTACTATCACACTCTATACCATCAATTTCTTCTCCACCAATAATACCATCAATTTCAGTCTCCACCAATGGACTTGTAGATGAGCATTCAACAATTGGTACATGTTCAGACATGTCTAAAAAAAAAATAATTAGACAAGTAGTGGCAATGTTAGACACAAATACTATAGATTAACATTTTTCTAAGGAGCAATAAGTTTTAACGAATTTACATAAATAAGTTTTAGCTAATCATTAAATACACTTTTGCTTGTTTTTTTTTCAAAACAATTCTATATATTTTTTTCACATAAACGGGTAGAAAGTTCTATTGCAAAACAATTCTTTGAATTGCATCATGGATACTTGTTGGTGAATTATATTTCCTATTAACAATAAAGTAATTATCTTACCTTCCAAGACAATGAAATCTTTATGGGAGACGCAAGTGAGTCCGATCTGTTGTATGTTCCTTGCAACACTTACAAAATGACACATCACACATCAACTTTATTTGTTGGTGGGATAGATGGTGTGCTAAATACGGAATGTCAGCTGTCTAGTTTTAGTTATACATGTAAGTTTTTTTCTTTCTTGCCAAAACTTTAATTAGTCTGTCAAATTCTCCATTTGTTTATATACCCACAGAACTTTATCTTCTAGTTCTTATCTATTTTCTTAGTGCAGTTTATACCAACTAAATCAGACAAAAATCTTAGGTTAAAAGTCTAGTGCTTAGTGCTTACTACTAGTTACTGCCAAGATATGATTCGATGGCATTTCTTAGTTTCATTTTACTCCTTAGATGTTTTGGTTATTCTGTAAACGATCTTTCATAAACTGCATGCTTTGTACCATGCCAAGTAATTTACTGACAATTCCATTGGATGGCATCACTAAGAAAACCCTAAGCACCATTATATATTGTCCATTCGGTCGTTAACTATGTTTAAATTTTGAATCCTTGATTTTTTTTCCCTCTTCTTCATCTCTTTTCCTCTTGCTTTCAAAAATTCACTGTTTGTATAGTCATAATAATATGTTTAATCACCTTCTGTTCTGTTGAATTATCCAATTGTAATTGTTTCTAATACAATGGAATAGGTTCTATTGAATCTTCTGTTATCAAAATGTATTTATTTCTAATACAATGGAACAGAAGAATAGAATTAATTCCCAAGTTTCAGGAGTCTCTGAACTTGTGGCAATAAAGGCGAAGTCTTTTAAGATTTAAAATCTCCAATAAGCAAAAAAATATCTGGTAGATCTATTTCTTTCAAACCAAAAAAATGGGGTTGAAAATTTTCAAGTTGACCCTCTAGATACAGGAAAATGCAAAGAAATCATTGACATAATTTTTTTCATTTGATTGGAATTCTCATCTTGACAAAGATGAGAGGAAACCAAAGTGTATACCCAAGAGTTGAAACTGACAATGCAGAACTTGTGGTAGCATGCATTAACTATGCAAGATATTTGAAAAATCATGGTTAGTTATAACAAACTTTGAAAAAACTATTATATCCTAAATCTTGAGAATGCAAACCTCATGGCCATAGATCTTTTTTTTTTTCGGCCATAGACTTGTCTATACAAGAACATATGAAATCTTTCATGCACTTGAAGAAAATACTCAGAGTTCATAACAAAATTGTAAAGAAGCAACAAATTTTATATTGAGTGTAAATCTATGAGGGATGATCCTCTGATCACGACCCTGCATATCCCTTTGATCATTTCATTTCCACTGATCAAGGCCCTAAGAGGCCTATCAATGCATTTAGAGTGAAGATTAAATGATGTTTTGGGTGGACATTTTGCACAATATGTATGCATTTATTTAAATTTATAAAAAAAAAAAAAAGGATTTGTGCAGTTCTGGTCTTGATTTTCCACCTCTGGGGACCTCAACAAGTACATATTGAATTCTCTTTTTTAATGTTTCTTTTCCATGTTTTGGCATATTTTGGTACCCATTTTGGCACGCAACATTTTAGGCTTTGAAGACACCAGTCCACAAATCTTTTCTCTCTTCCATATTATACCAATTTAATAGGGTTGGGGCTCAACATTTGTGACTGTAAAGCTATATATTATAGAGATGGTAAAGTCAAATATAGCTTTATCACTATAAAAAATGTGCTTTATTTGCTTTGAAATCTATGGGTTCTAGTACTTGTACTTTCCCACTTTCTCTTTTTTCCAAATTTTTTTATGCATATATATACAGTCTGTAATGGAAATGTTGCTGAAATGTGCTCTGGTTTCAAAATCCCATGACCAAAACTGTATAGATATTGAAAAAAGCAAGCATACATGCTCAATCAGAAATGTTGCTGAAATGTGCTCTGAAATGTGCTCTGAAATGTTGCTGAAATGTGCTCTGGTTTCAAAGAGCACATCTGAAATGTGCTTTGGTTTTCATCCATCTAGATGTGGTGTTTGATATTTAGAAGATTTTTGGGATGAAATTATTCAAATTTTATCTGAAATGTCATACTCAATCAGACATGCTTATAGATATAAGGATTGCATGCATACATGCCTGTGTATGAAAGCAGTGTGCACACACCCTGCCCCCAACCCAATATGAAGCATGATATGAAGTTAAAGTGATATGTAGCTATACGTGTAGGCATGGAAATTGTATGTCTGACTATGGAGAATCAACCACCCAAATAATGATGCAATCTGGCTATGGGCATTTTTTGTTTTCTATTCCTATATCAATATATATGTTCCTATATAGCTTCATAGCAACAGGGCATACTTCCAGAGGTGGCATTTATTATTCCAGAAGCACAGCTTGCATTTACTTAATCAATACAATGCTAGAAACTTGTACCCGAGTCATTTGCACTAAATAACATCCACAAGCATTTCCATGAATATAGCCAAACTCGCCAACTTTAAGCATATCAAAAGAAACACTAGAACAGAAAATAAGCTAGGATTAAGAAAAGTTACAAGTTTCTCGCTTCTATATCTTGAATGCTTGATTCCCTCTCCTTTGTTAGCTTATAGATAGTTTCTGCAGCCTGAAAAAAAAAAAAGCCCAAGAATGTGATTACTCTTTCGAAATTCAGGGTTTTCAGAAATTACCTACTACAAACAGAGCACCAAAGCAATAGGGAGGTAATAGGGCTTACCTCTTCGGTGACCTCTATTACCAAAGAAACAGAGCACCAAAGAAATAGTGCATTCGCAAACTAGGGTTCGCCGGAGTTCGAAATAGAGCCTGGTAAGGTCGCCGTTCCTTCGAGAACCAAGGCTTTCGAAATAGAGCTTGAGCTGGAGGTAAGCTTGCCATTTGCGTGCCGATATTTGCTCCGACTCTCCCATTTCCACCCTTTCTTGATCAGTCGACAATGGAGTTCCAGCAGCTTGGACAGTGAAATCGAGAAGACTGAAATGCGATTATGCGTGTATCGGTGCGTTGTCGAACAGAGATGCGAAGCCTGGGCGTAACTTGAGTATCGAGCACGCTTCATCGCTTCGAAATTGATGAGCTGAGCAGCCTGCCGGCAATCCATCTTCTCAAGCCGAAAACGTCTCACAAATTACTAATGGGACTGTACAAGTAACTAAGAAAAATAAGATAAATTTAACAACTTAAAATAAAAAATAATAATAATAATAAAATATTTAAGATTATACTATTTTATCATTTTATAAAATAGTAAACTATAAATTATAGTATAATTGAGATTATTAATTTTTTTATTTTTTAAAGTATTTTTTTATTATTCTTAATCACTAAAAATATTAAAAAATATTATATATTTGTACTACTAGTCACTATTAATAATGAAATAAATAAAAAAATTAAAAGAGTCACGTTGGACAGAATTGCAATTATTTTGCAAACCAGTTTTAACAGATGATTCATGATTTACAAGTAAGAACATAATAAAATTGCTCAAAATACAGAATACGTCTCTGAAGTTTAACTGAATATTATCAAATCAAGTAATGTCAGAAATCAACCCATAAGTTGAACTATATAGCTAAAAATCGTCTGTATTCGAATTTTGTCAAAAATGGCAAAATTCCAAAAATTACGTCAAAATGAAATACGAATGTAACTTGTAAGTTGTAACCCTAACATGCTTTATCTATACACGTGTGATGTATTTGATGTTTTACTTTATATGAGCCACATACACATACAGAGATACTAACAATATAAACTTATTAAATTTCAATGTAACATTGATTCATTGCCACTTTCCAATACATATGGCATCAAGAATGCCTAGTATATTAAAGTCATTCCTTCTAGACAAAATACATTTATTAATTTAATATTCAATTATTCAATTACCTTTGATATAATATTAAATATGGCCAAAAATAAAAATAAAATTAGTTAAGTGTCACAATCAATTAGAGACTTAGAGTTGTTTATTTTTATAAATATTTTATATTTGACCCAATAATTTTTTTATGAATTTAATACATTATTATAAAATAATAAAACATGTTACTTATACATAAACTCGAAGTAACAATATATATTACTTACACAAAGTATCAAAAATAATATATATAACACTTAAAATATATAATAAAAAAATATATGTAAGTATATATGTAATATATATATATATATATATATAAATATTACAAGTATTGTGACGAGCTCAAAACGAGTCAAATCGAATTTATACGAATATTGTTCATGAACCTAAACCGAATCGAGTCGAGATTATACGAGTTTTGCTCGTTTAATATTCAAACCATTATTTGTGTTCACGAACAACTCATTTATTAAATAAATCGAGTCCGAGTCGAGTTTATACGAGTCGAGCTCGAGTTGTTCACGAGCAGCTCTGTTCATTTGCAGCCCTACTTAGATAGCTTATAAAATGGGTTGAGACCTTTGATCTGAAATTTGCAGTTGAGATTTGGGCCGGTAAACAAGTATATAAGCAACACTAGCATTTTTGAGCATTCGGGGAAATACTACTGAATGGAGCATGGAAACGCCCATTTGCCAGCCACCCAAAGGTCCCCACCAAGCTCTCTGATTTCTTTGTCTTTAGATATCATGGGTTAATTCCCAGTGGCGTAGATATACTTGTTCTTTCATTGAAACTTAAGTCACCGAATAAAGAACTACTTTAATTATCCTCAGCATATGTTAATAAAGGACTCAGACTTTGCTTTATTATCTAATATTTTTACATGTTATAGAGAGCTCCAGGTACCGGAGAGCTGGTTATTATAGGGGTGGATGCCGTTAAACCTCTCATTTTTCTTAGCATCCACATGAAACTTTGAAGAGGTGAAGCCATGGAACTTGCTAAGAATCTTAACTTTCCAAAATTTTTAAAATTACCATTAATATAGTGAATCTTTTAAAACTTTTACCCTAGATTAAAATGTTTATACTTTTGATGTGCCTAAACTTTTACTCTAATTTTGAAGGATGAGGAAGAATTGATAATTGATGAACCATCAACAAAGAGGAGAGGAGCACCCATACCCATCTCCGCTAACACCATCTAGCCTAAGCCTCCCAACCTCAGTATGTTATTTCACATTTGCGTAATTTATTGCAGGTCAATGTTTAGCATTCTAATTAATTCTTTGATTTCTATGTCAGATCATCCCTCAAACTAGTTTGCTAAATTGCTCGGACCCGACAGTACATGCACTGTCACCAATTTTTTTGCCATATTCATATGCCAACCAATATCCAAGCAACATTCAAGTGTCAACTTCTATTCTTGTCTTTTACTTATATATCATATATATTTCAAAAGAAAGTTCTAATGCCTCCATTATTTTTGCCTTCAACAGAATGTTGTATGCCCATTTCCTTATTGGATGGGACCTCTGCCTACTCCCATCGCTACAAGCTCCACAGCGAGCATAAGAAACATGGGTCAGGATGATGGACCTGATTGTGTGGAGGTCGAACCGCCATGTGCATCACCTAGACTTGATGAAGAATATACAAATGATAGCTTTTTTGAAAAAAAAAAATGTATATATTTTTTGAGATGATCAGAAGTTTTTGATGTTGTTAACTTATGTGGTACAAATTTAATTTTAGCTTTTTAAAAAAAAAAAATTGTATATATTTTTTGAGATGATCAGAAGTTTTTGATGTTGTTAACTTATGTGGTACAAATTTAATTTTAGTTTTTTTTTTTTTTTTTAAATGTGTATATATTTTTTGAGATGATCAGAAGTTTTTTATTTGAACCAACCCAGATTGCTTTTATGGAGAATAGTTTACCGAAAATACCATTTTACAACAGATTGCTCAATCTCTCTATTAAACCTTCTAGGTCTTACAACAGACGATATTTTTTTAATGAATGATAGCACAGACGATAGCACAAACAAGTGTATATGCCGATATAAAGCATCAAGAATTAAAATGAAAGTGGTGCCATTCTAGGCAATGAAAAGTCATTAATGATACAATTGCTCGTAATGCATTACTCGTGACAGGCACGAAAGTACATAATAAAAGATCCCACATCAGATGTAAACTGAGACTCGTTGTGCCATAATAGATCCCACATCCGGAAACTAAAAGTGTATATAAGGTAGTCCTACAACATAAATCTTGAAAGTTGAAACCACAAGTTGTGCCATTTGTTTGATATTTAATATTCACCATTGGTTTTCTTTTTTAAAAATAATTGAAACTTTGATGTTCTTCGTTCAGGTAGGGGTTAGGGTATTGGGCAGACACGATATGCTTTCAATTGGTCAATGTACACAACGAGGATGACTTATTTCATCCATAGAGCTGAACCAACATCACTACATCCACAATAACATCCACAAACTACTCTCTACACGCATCAAATATTCATAACTTCTGTACCAAAAATAATATAAAAAGTTTCCAGTTACACAGACTACATGCTAATATCAAAATATCCTATACATGCTAATATCAAATTTTCATTCATAATAAGTAAGTAACAAGTTACACAGACTACAAAAGCTCATGACAAAAGGAGTAGCATGCGCGAATGTCTTATACCAGCCTCTTGCTCAATAAGCATTATTTCTCTCTTTAGAATTGCCTCATCTCTGTGGGTTTACACCATCTCTCTCTTTAAATTTGCTTAATCTCTACTGGATTGCATTGTCTCTCTCTTTAGGATTGCCTCGTCTCTACTTGATTGCAATATCTTTTTCTTTAAGATTGCTTCGTCTTTACTTGATTGCAGTATCTCTCTCTTATCAAACTTGGTCGCTCTTTTATGGAGCTCAATCTCTATCTTTTCGATATCACCGAGTCTCCTCTCAACCTCTTTTTCTTTTCTCTCTACTTCATTTTCTCTTGCATCTAAATCCTGCTCAATGCGTTGATCACCATATCGATTGTGTTTCTTGTTAGGTTTATTTATATAATTCTAAGAACAGAACAAAGCACTTGTTATGTTCTGTGGCTATTGATATGTAATGTATATCAGAATTATTGATTGGGTATCGTCTCAAACCATTAAAACTTGGGTGTGGGACATAGCTTAATTTAATAAAACTCTTACAAAAAGTCATAATTAATATATATAATTTGAGCAAACTTTGAGTACTAGAGTACTCTAAATTAAGGCACTCATGAATCTAGGACATAAAGTTCCTACTTGTGAGTTGCTCTGAAACACTAGGTGGCTTCCTGTAGCAGGTGATAGGTTCTCAACCTCAAGAGTTTCCCTAGTTGCCTCAACTAAATTTCACCTGCAGACGCATTCAGTAATGTAGGCTAGTTTAAAGCATATAAAAAAAAAACCTCTAACTATAATAAGAGGTAATGAAGTTCCAACTTGTCGAATGGGAAAGATTAAATAAGGGAATACTTTAGATGGTTACACAGGAGAGATTCAACCATGGCTCATCCTTCATATACTTCCTCAATATTGAAACTGCATCAGATACTGCAATAACAAAAGTGGAATTAATGAAGAGATAACTATGGTTTCATGCCAAGATATAGCATGCACATCACAAGTTGATATATGCAAACCAAAATCTCTTTTTTTGAAAGGTAATCAATAGACTTTATTCATAGGAAAATGAGGCATAGCCCAAGTACAAAAAAAAAAAAAGAACGCAACAAGACCTGCATGGCTTAAAAATTCCGATCCCAAGAGCAATTTCAACACCAAACCAAGCCACTAACTTCAATGTGAAATTGACCTTATATTTGTATAGCCCTCAACCACCACCCACCTCATTGAGTTGTTTTTTTTTTCTTGTATGCACAAATAATCAAACAAGTAGTAATAAAAATCATTAAGTTTGCTCTTGTAACAAGCTCTTTGGTATGGAAAGAAAACTAAGTGATTTCGTGAGTTCAACCTAGGCCATACCTATGCAAATTTATTTAATTAATAGGTACTTAAAAAAATATGTGAACAATTTCAGAAGCATTAGTCACATAGGCATTTAAAAACCTAAAAGCATTTGGATTTAACTAGCAAATTCGCAAAATGATGAGGTTATAAATCATTTTAATTATAAACATACATGTATATCCTCTTGTCGTGCAGGGTAGTTTTTGTCCAGTGCCGAACGTGTCTTTTTTAGCTCACATACCTGCAATTAGACTCACAACATTATCTAATGGGAAGAAAACATTACAAGTATCATTATTTGACATGAATATGAGCTATTAAATGTGGCTTCTACTCAATAGTCAAATGGAGATTTCGGGTTCGGGGTGAATGGGTATTTCGAGGGTTCGAGACATTTCAGTGGATTCGGGTTAGGGTTAGGGTTAGGGTTCGGGATAAAGGGGTTTCAATGGGTTAGAGTTGGGGTTTGGGATGAAGGGATCTTAGTGGGTTAGGATTAGGGTTAGGGTTAGGGCTCGGGATGAAGGGATTTCAGTGGGTTAGGGTTCGAGTTCGGGATGAAGGGATTTTAGTGGATTCGAGTTAGGGTTTTGGTTCGGGATGAAGGGAGATTTCGAGAGAAGAAGAAGAATCTCAAGAAAAGAGGTTTCCACAAGATAGCCAAGATTGAAGATGGATTTCGAAACCGATATCAGAGAAGGGCGATATCGGAGAAGGCCCACGTTGGAGTTTTTGATGCAATTTGAAACTACCGGCGACGACCACACTAGAGATGGTCTATGAAGATGGATCGATTTTCCGAGGTTGAAGATGGGTTTGCGCCATCTCCTTGTTTCTCTCTCTTCGATCTGATTTCGAAATGCAACACTCGTGTTTCTCTCTCTTCGATCTGAAATTTCAGATTCTCTCTCTTTATTCGACATCCTGCGTTCTCTCTTTCATATTCCATATATATTTTTTAAATAATTATGTTTGACGTGGCAATTTGCCACGTCAGTCCAACTCTTTGTTCGGTACAAAAAAATGTGTTTCGTTTCGGGAAATTTTTTGGCCGTACCGACCGGTATTCATGTTTCGGCTGTACTGAATTTCGGCCTCACTTTTTTTTTCCCATTTTTCGCTATTTTTTTAACTTCATTTTAGACTAAATTAACTACATATATATATTTAAATATTTAATTTATTCATATATTAACTATTATTTTGAAATATAATTTATAAATGTATCTATATATTTAATTTATTTATGTATAAATTATTTTAAAACGGTACACAAAACGGTATTGATATCGAAATATTTTTATTCCAATAGCCTGACCAATACGCCCACCAGTATGATATTCAAAACATTGCTGCAAACCCAACACCATCCCTCCTCCCAAAGGCAAAAAGAGTCAAAAAAAAAAAAAAGCTACCAACCAATGGTAGAACCCTAGATCATATAATAGATTGGAAAAAATAAATGTAGCAAAATTTTGTCTTTTGTTTAAACATTCTAATATTCTCTTTTTTTGGAGGTTTCTGATTTTGGATACTCTCCAAATCCACACAGTGAGTAGTGGAATTAGATTCAACACGTGAATAGTTTGTACAAGTTTGATTCATTACATATCTAATATGCAGTATTATGCATTGTATTAGTTATTATTTATTTTATTTTTTGTAAATAAATATTTTGCATTGGTGATGTAAGCAACAATATATGTAGTATCCATGTATTGTGTATGTTGATGTATTATTTATTTAAAAAAAAAACTTTTAAAAATGTTTAAATTATTATTATTTTTTTAATCTGAATATTAACATTATATCATAACTTTTTTTTTTTTTTTAGAAAAAAACTTGCTATAATTCATTTTTAAGAATTTTAAATTTTTTTTAAAGAATATTAATAAATCTGAAAATCCAATTACAAATTTGATATCCGAGTTCATATTGAAAAAGGAAAAAAATTTCGAATATATGGTTACAATTTGTATATCTAGATTCATATCTGATTACCATTTAGATTATTTATAATTAATCTGGACGGATGACTGTCTAACTTTTAAAATTCAATCCAGTTCTATATTCCTAATTTTATTAAATCAAAATTATAAAAGTAAACCTGTGAAATGTATTAAAAAATTTTAAGATTCCAAATACACAAGTACATTTATCCACTCATCTATCACATGATCCATCCACTAAAAAAAAGGGTACTTGGAGTCGGTCGATCACTCGATTGACCCATAAGTGGCTTGACTATCTAGACTTGTTTTCTAGCCCGGCAAAAACAGGAGGCTCGGACCACTATTCGTACGGTGGAATTTGTTTTGTTATTTTGGGCTTGTTTGGAAAGTAAAAAACTTTTAAAATTATGATTCGAACAAAAATATTTTTTAATTATAAATTATTAACTTTTCTTCTGATGGTTATAATTTTTTTAAAATTTAAATAAAATATAAAAAATAAGATAAAATCTTCAAAATTTAAAATAAAAATAATATTTAAAACTTATATTGTAACAATATTTTAAAGTTATAGTTTATTTATTTATTTCTTTTCTTTTTCAAAATCCAATTAAGCATCTTAATTTAAATAATTTCAGTACTATTAATTAAAAATTTCACTATCATTTATAGAATTCTTATCCCATCTCATTTGTTTTTTGTTTTTGTTTTTATTGAGAGAAACCCGATTTCATTTAAATGCAAGCATTCTCTTAAATTCTTAATATCTAAATAGTAGATGAAGGAGGCTGAGTTTATAAACCACAAATTGCCATAGGTGAAGGTGCTTTTTTAAAGAGTAAAGATAGGTTTATTATTACTTTATTATCATTTTATCATCTATAATATATTTGTTTCTTTTTTGTATTTTTTTTAAAAATATTTTTTTAACATTTTTAATTATTAAGAAAAAATTTAAAAAATATATAATTTTACTAATAGTCATTTGCTTAATTATTATGTAAAAAAAAATTAAAAAATATAAAAAAATGATAAAAGGATAATAACAAAAACGTAAGACTCATTATTCTTTTTCGAATTTGTGTTGCTTTATTTTTTTGGGGACGGCTAGGTCCTATTGCCATGTTTGTCTCAAATCAACGGAAAACTGACGTTACAGCTTCGTTCGCATCAAGAACGTAAAACCTATTCACATCCAAGTTATTAATGTTACAGTGAATTAACCACTCCTGAAAGTCAAAACAAAGGGGGGAAAGCTGGAAAAAATGTCAATGACTTATCAGATTGAACTTTGCAAGCAGCCTATGCGAATGCGAATTGGATCCCACCATTCTTTACCGTTGTTTATATAACGTTGCCTGCGTAGAAGTCTAGCATTACGGAGCCAAACCAACCCGGCTGCGGTTTCATAGTCGAGAGCGAGGAAAATGGATCTTGGTGTTGGAGAGGTTGGAACTCTGGGGAATTCGAAGCCTCACCAACCCAGCGGTCAAATTTCCCATTTGGCTCTGGATATCGGAGGTGATTCTTCAGCTGCCGAATTTTATGTTCTTTTGTTTTGGGTCTCTGAATCTCTATTCAATTCCCATGAATCCGTTGTTCTTCCTTGTGATTGTTATTGTACTTGAAGTATATTTGACGCTTGGTCCACATGCCATAGTTTTAAATATGTATGTCTTTCAATTCCTTGAATCAGTTTTTTGTTACATGGTACGTTGATTCACCCTACTCTCGTTTGGCTCTGAATTTCGTCCCTGTTAGCGCGTTTGTAATCTGCTTCTTGCTTGTTACAGCGATTCATGGGTTCGTCTGTATTTTCGTCTTCAAAATGGATTATTTCCATCCGTCTAGTTCTTTCTGAAGTCTTTCTTTTGTGCGAGAAAACACTGACGATTAAGGAAATACAATTTCTCTTTGTATGGAAATAACATTTGGTGTTTTTGGGCAGGATCTCTCATTAAGTTGGTGTATTTTTCAACATATGATGATGTTGATGATGAGACGGGGAGGTCAGCTACGGAGAGTCTCAGTATTGATAATGGTAATAAGAAATATCCGGTTCTTAAAGGGAGGCTTCATTTTGCCAAGTTTGAAACGACCAAGATATATGATTGCTTAGAGTTTATACAAAAGAATCAGCTTCATCTTGGTGGTATGTGCGCACTTACCTATTATTGCACAGTGACCGAACTTATAGTACATTTGGAACCATGTTCAAAGTAGAGTGTTTGAATTAATAATGGAAACCATAAACAAGCATTCATAAACAAATCATGGGAATGTTCAAGGTTAGCTGGGCTGAGTATTGAGCTTGACCTGAGTTCGAGTGTGACTCAGCATGTTTGTTATAACCTTTCCAAGCTTGTTTTGTATATGTTTGCTTGAGCTCAAGCCTGTTCATGGACAGCCTAAGTTGATGAATTGTCCTCATGCATCATTTACTGCGTGTCAATATCTCACAATCCAAATTTACTGAGGCAGCATACTAATTACAATAGGCACTACAGCTAATTCTTTATTTTTTGTTACTGGCTTTACATTGTAAACTCTGGGCAAGAATTTTTTGGAAATTCCTTGAAGCTATCTAAACTGGTCATGGTCTAATCTACTTGACCCAAGTTCTGATCAAGATTGGCAGATGTTCCCAGCTTATCTTTGATTGGTTGAAGCTATTTTAGAAAGCTGAACCTGCTCTGTTCACCATAGAATCTACGTGCTTAACTGCCACAGGTTGCTTTCACATCAATTTTTATATTTATTCCTAAAAGGACGTAGTATTACTTGCATTTATCATTTGAGATTTACTTAAGGTGGAGCATATTATAATAGTCCGTGTTTTTCTTAGAAATAATCATGTTAAGTAGTCATTCATTTTATGCAAACCTATTTTCATAAGCATCCCGATCTTTTAATCTTACGATGTTTATCCTACTTCTGTTCATTCTGGTTAAATTTGAAAATGAATATAGGATGCCAGCATCTTGAGGCTTCTCCAATTGACAAAACTGTAATTAAGGTAAAATCATTCTTTTGAATACTATTGTTTTGAAGTAGTTAGCTCAAGTCAGTTTATCTTTTTCTTCTAATTAATCTAGATGGGATTGCATGTCTTTATGTTACGTAGATGAAAACAGCACAAGTAATTCTTATGCAAAAGAAAAAATGGATCAATTTGGATTGAATTTCATGAACCTTGGGTTTATGGTATACACTTCTGAAGTTTGCAAACTTATTGACTACTGCCTGTCTCTGTGAAGGCCACAGGTGGTGGGGCATACAAGTATGCAGATCTCTTCCAAGAGAGACTTGGCATTTGTCTTGACAAGGAGGACGAAATGGACTGTCTTGTTGCTGGAGCTAATTTTTTACTTAAGGTAATATTTTACTTAAGGTTCCCTTATACCACAAGAAATTTGGTACGTGCTACTTATTTTCTCTCTTTTAAAAGTGAAGTCCTCTCATCGAGTACTTAGTCTCTTGCCTTCTATTTACTTTGAACACTATTATTCTGACTCATCTGAAATACATACCCTTTCTAGCAAGTCCTCAAATAGATGCTTTGCCCACAATTGTTCTCATTAATAAAACTGGTTATTGTTTGGAGGAGGGGAAGAGGTGACGAAACATTTGTATTGTGATAAGTGTAAAACTGTTATCAATATGAAAACTCTCTTGATCATGTTTTAAACCAAGTAGTTCATCACATCTATTTTCTTGTTTGCCTTGCCAATGTCTTGGCTGATAGCTTCAACTGGCACTTTTTTTTTTGGGTAGGGAATCCATCAAGAAGCGTTTACATACATGGATGGACAGAAGGAGTTTGTACAAATTGACCATAATGATTTGTACCCCTATCTCCTTGTTAATATTGGGTCTGGTGTCAGCATGCTCAAGGTATTCTGGCCATGTAACTTGCTCCAGTAGCTGGATTAGTTTTATGTACTTAAATTATTTGATCGTAATGATTTGTAACCATATCCTTGTGAATTTCTGTTTTCTGTTTATATAGGTGGATGGAGATGGGAAGTTTGAGAGAGTGAGTGGAACAAGTGTTGGTGGTGGAACATTTTGGGGTTTGGGAAGGCTCTTAACAAACTGCAAGAGGTAATTGACATCTTTGCTTATTATATGATGATTTTCTTATTATATAATATAGCTTATAGGGTTATCAGATGCTAGCATCTTTGTCCATGCCAGTGTCACTATGCCTCTTGAGGGAGCAGTAGGGTCTCAGGTACCAGTTGCAGATGGGGTTGGTACTTCTGTCAAGAATTCGTTTTTAGTTGAAGACGGGGGTCCCTCCAGGGTCTTGAGTATTTTGGAAGAAACAGTTGAGCCTCTTTTAGAAGATGCAAACGGGATGATAGAAGGTAGTGCTTCCCCTACCTGTATGTCTCCTGTGGGAGTAGTAGGGTTTGACAAAGTGGTACAAGAAGGATCGTCGGGGGTGGAGCACATACAAGCAATGTTGATGGAAGGGAGGATCTTGTATTGGTGACAGAAACAACGGGCACCAACCATATAGCTGTCGAGCAACCATATGGCAGGAAGGAAATTATCGATTTGTCGTTGGTGCCTAGTGTGGGGAAGGTTTAGAGTCTGGAGTGTAGTTGGGTACTGTGGCTGTCGTTCCCCTGGTTTCTCTTCCTCCAATAAATGATATGGTAGGTTCACCATTAGATTGGGTTCTGAATAAAGTTAACGGGGTTCAGCAAATCTTGGGGCTTTCACATGGAGAATATGAAAACCAATTTAAAGCACTACTCACTGCGATTGAGAGGAGCCACGCACTTAAAACCAAATCATATTTTAATAAAAACAGGGAGTTAAAGCGTCTTTCATGTGCACTCAACTACGATATTAAGGGAAGTAGCTCAAGTCGACGGAAGACTAAAGAGAGGGAATTATGAAAACTTTCTCGTAGTGAGATTTTCAGGTAGAGGATTAGTTTAGGGGAAACAAGGGGCTGGGGTGGGAAGGTGTGTTACATTCCGATTCGGGCTTGGTGTATTTTGGGTAGGTTTCATGGGCTTTTTGGGTCATTAGGGGCTCTTTGGTATGGGCTAGGTGTTTTCTTGTATATGTCTAGTGTACTTGGTTGGCTCCTATTGATATATATAATATTTTTACTTATAAAAAAAAAATCATTGAAACGTTTTCCTGTCTCAGTTTTGATGAGTTGCTGGAATTAAGCCATAAGGGAAATAATAGAGTGATAGACATGCTCGTGGGGGACATCTATGGTGGAACGGACTATTCAAAGGTGAATTCTTGATAGGCAGGTCTCTAGTTTAGGTTGCAAGATCTTGCTAGTTTTTGTATTTGAATATTTGATTTGAAGTCTGATTTAATTTTCTGTGTTATGATTGTTAACAGTCTTTATCCCTTTTTATTCCCAATGCTAACAGATTGGACTTTCATCAACAACTATTGCTTCTAGCTTTGGCAAAGCAATTTCCGATAGTAAAGAAATTGCAGATTACAGACCAGAAGATATTGCCCGGTCCCTGTTAAGAATGATTTCAAATAACATTGGGCAGGTCAGTCATAGCAGGACAGATTTCTTGTTTGTCATAAATTGAATATTCATTGTGAAGTAGTGATATGTTTTTACCTTACTGGAAAACAAAGATTTATGAATTACCTTTATGTTGTGTTAAGAGTTTGGAGATCCTTTTGGACCAACACCAAACTTTTCTCTATAAATTATATTTGTTAAGCTGTCCCAATCCTCCTAGGTCAGCAGTTGGCCATCACTCCTGGCCAGCTAGTTATTTTTATCTGTTGCAGAAGCTTTGAGCCAACTATAATACCCACCAGCCACGATTTTTCTGTAGAAAAATATTTTCATCACATACTATCACATATTTCCAAATTCTGAGGGAATGCATTCCTTGATTGCATCCAACATCTGGCTCGTAGTGGGGAAAATAGCTAAACTCTTGAAGTCACGTATGCAGTAAAGAACAATCCAGTAAATTAGCTACTTAAAATTAATACTTGTCTATTAAGGTACAGCAGTTTATTTTATATATATTCTTCGCAAACATTGAAATTATCTCTTTTTTCCAATAGGGTACCATCCTCAGAGAATTTCGTCCCATGTTAAAACAGTTATTTCTTGCTTATTATTTTTATGAGTCATTTGATATATTTTCTTTATGCTTATCAATTTTGAAGATTTCTTCTACATACTGAACAATAGTATCTTACAGCGTACCTCTCTCTCTCTCTGGATTAGTAACAGCTTATTATGTAGCACGTGATGAAAGGTAGAGACCAGATTGTCTTTGTCAAAATTTCTGGGTGTATGAGCATGTAATGTGCCATATATGACCAGGCTTCAGTTCTTTCATCTCCTACTTTCATGTTCTTACGGTAATACCTAGTATTTTGCCAACTTTCAAACTTCTCTAAAGTGTCCCTTTTGCTTGGAAGGTTCAAACCTTGGATTCAGGTTATGATATTTGACCGTGTAGCAAACCATATGGGATGAAATCTTAAATTATGTTAACGGTATCCTACCTGTGCTCAACACATTAGGCATTTTACCTTTCATTTATTTACTACTAGATAGGTGCAGTATTTCAATTTATTTGTGCATGCATTCACAAATAGCAGTGAGTCTGAAATTTTTTAGAAGCAGGCCAGTGTCTTCTCAGTTTCAGTTTTTTGTTTTAAAATTGTAATGGGGTCTGCCCCTTCATAAGGGGATTGTACGAGAATTGGAAAACATAAGCAAGTTGATATCCCCCTTGCCATGCCTGGAGATGCAAAGAACTTAGCAACAGTTTTTTCCATTTGCTAGGCATCCCTTAAAATGCAATCTGTAATCCAGTATACATCTTTGTCCAAAAGAAATTGATAATTATTGTCTTTTTATGTTTGTTGTTGTATTAAATTCCTCCCTCAATTAATATACAGTCACTAAACATATAATATCTTTCATATTATTTCTGATATTACTTCATTTTTCCCTTTTACCATCAGATCTCTTACTTAAATGCACTCAGATTTGGGCTCAAGCGTATATTTTTTGGAGGATTTTTCATTCGGGGTCATGCTTATACCATGGACACAATAGCTGTTGCAGTTCATTTCTGGTAAGCATGACACTGTTTGTTTTATTGGTCATACCTCACATATAGATCATCCATGTTAAAAAAATCCTGAAATTCCTCCCATGAGGGCACCCAAAAAAATGGTACTTAGTGCTCAACTCTTGGACATAAACGATTCCATTCATTGTATCATAGCAATTTTAGGCACTATTATGTTCTTACATGAAGGAGGTAAAGAGATCCGTAAAATGTTGCCCAGAAAAAATAGTGTGGAAAAAATGTTTTTTCATCAAAACATGACACCCCGTACATGCAACAAAGTTTACATTCATTGCCCTCATAACTTTATTGTGTTAGTTTTTGGGTGGCGGACTCATCTTGTTCTTCCAAGTAGCTTACAGAGTTCCCTGTCTTGATTGTTTTCCTATTTCTATTAGTTCCATAATTTTAGAGGTTTTGAATATTTAAAAAAAAAATGCCATTTCTATTTTATCCTTTCAGGTCTAAAGGCGAGGCTAAAGCAATGTTCTTGCGGCATGAAGGATTTCTTGGAGCATCGGGTGCGTTCATGAGCTATGGAAAGCATGGCCTTGATGACTTGATGGTCCAGTTAATTCAGCAATTCCCATTCACTGCTTCCCCTGCAGGACATATCTGATCTTGCCCACTTAATTAGGGAGAGGAAATGATTGAGAATGAAAGTATAGAGTGTAGTGTCTTCACATATTAGGATTTGTAAAGGTTTCCTCTTATCTGGCCTAGAAACGGGATAATGCTTGTAAGGCAATGCTTTGTTGCCTGTATGCCATCTCAAGCAAGTCATAGAGTGAAACTTGTGCAATGTATACGAACAAGTATTGTACGAAAAAGTATACGTACAAGAAAATTGAAGGGGGGGGGGGGGGGGGGGGGGAGAGAGAGTAGCAGAGTAGCAGCCATAAATGAACAAGATTACTTTCCCTGATTGTTGATGTATCTCTGTCTAGGTTTTGTATGATTATATGACTCGTAACTTCTGCTGTTTAATAAAATCAAAATGGTTTACTCTCTGGATCTTAGAACTCCAGTCTCATTTGTCCCCATGTTCAATATGAAAATAACATGATAGACCATGTTAGATTGCTGGCACAGTGGGTTCCTTAACCAAAAAATTTCTCAAGATAGATGGATAACCTAGTGTACCATACAAATTGCATATTTTCTGCGCTAGAAACTCATGGGTGGTTGTGACCCTCGTTTGGTTACACAAAAGAGATGAGAAGAGATGAAAATTAAATATTAAATAAAATTTTGTTAAAATAGAATTTTTTAATATAGTTTTTGTTTTGAGATTTGAAAAAACTGAATTGTTTATTATATTTTATGTAAAAGTTTGAAAATTTATAATGATTAGATGAAATGATTTATGTAATCAAACTAGACAACTTTATTTAGTAATAGTTCTTGAGAATTTGGCCTAGGACTCTAGGGGATCCACATGCATCAATAAGTTGTTTGTTATGAAGGTTTGAAGCGACTCAAATATAACGAAAGACAAAAAGAACACTCAGGAAGTTAATAATTATAACCAAAATGGTTAAGAATTTTGGGAATATCCAGCGTATTTGGAAATGGCATTAAAATCTAATAGAGCTAGCAAAGTAGCAGTATATTATATTTCAAACTTCAAATTAAATTTTCTTGCTGCGACAGTTGCCAAACAATTCAGGAACTGTTAGAATCATACGGGGTGTTCGAATTATGTATCATTATCAAGTTCAGTTCCGATTCCATTTGTTCAGAGTTATGTTTTACTATGACATGAGCACTCTGTTTGTTAACTTCTCCAGAAAAAAAAAAAAAAAAACCACCCTGATGCAAACTAGCTAGCTGAAGCTGGAAGCATCTCCAGTTCTAACTGATAACGCAAATGAAACAACACAACGAACCTTCTGATAGTTTCAATGGATATGTGTTATTTATCAATCATTGCTAGACAACTCAGATATCAATTACAGCTACAATGTATATAGATAAGTTGATAAAGAGAAATTAAACATAAGTTGATCAATTGGCAGTCAGAAGCCTTCTCTGACCTTGCTTTGCATTTCTTCTGTGCAGTGCCCATCTTTCTTTGATATCACATATATTATTATGGGCCAGGCATTCATCAGACTTTTCCTTGGATGTTTCAAGCTCTTTACCAGAATTTTCGGAGCAAAAATCTCCCCTAATTCTGGCAGCGTCAGCAAGCAGATCGTTTATCAGCATCTCTGTTGTCTTGGAGGTTATTCCCCTGAGATACCAGGAGATGGGCGGTGGTGGAACAAGGGTCGGTTGTATCAGTTGCTCCAAGCTCACTTTTGAGCCAACCCTTCCTTTCCCTCCCGTACATGCAAAATAATCTTTCCATGTCTTTGGCTTAAGGGGGAAGCAGATTTTTTCATCAACAAACAAAGGATCTACTGTCCAGCATCCTTCGAATTTTTTCATAAACCCTGTCTTCACTTGCTTGAACTTCATCTGAAAGCCAAAAGGGGGTTTTTGCATCATGCAATATACATCGATGAACTTGCAAAATCAGCTATTTTTCCAAATGCTGATAAACAAGGTACTAGATATTAACATGATGGAACTTTGCTAATGTAATGTACAGATAAATTAGATGAATGTGACATCAGTTAAGTATAATGAGCGCGTTTTCCAGAAAACAACTCCCGTTAAGTATAAAGATGCACACAAGCTTGATTAGTTTCCTTCCAATACCTTTTGGTAGGGGACTTTTAGAATGTTTCCATCAAAACAAACTCCAGAAACAGTCTGTTTTCTTTGTACTAAAGAGAAATCCATTTTCTATAATGGATTCCTTTGATGGTGCCGTGAACATGAATTTCCAAGTACTAAATGCAACCACAATAAAACCTTCTGTAGTTCCACAGTGTCTAAGATGACCCATTTTATAAAACAAAAAGCCAAGTTGCACCCCATGCAGTGCAACTTCCTATCCCAACAGCCCCTTCCCCGAAGAAAACACGAGCAACAACAACAGTAATAACAGTGATTCCTTACCGAGTGATCTTCTCTGTTTTGATCTACTAAAACATGAACCGATATGGTTCCTGACCACCAAAGAAATCTCCATAAGGCCGCTTGCTCCACTTCTACCACCTGCCTCAGACCTTCATCGACCAAAATCTTTCTGGATATTACTTCCTAACAAAATTAGAATCTCTATGAGAAGGTAAGCTTTTAAACTAGGAAAATAATTGTACAATAAGTGTGAGAAATTGAGAGATAGAAAGTCCACTATATGTTGAAGACATTATCATAAGTAAAAAAATGTTCAACCACACCATATTACACTTCCCTGAGATAGGTGTCAATAGTAGAATATGAAAGAAATATTGCATCAAAGATACCACTTACCTTAATATTTTTGAAAACCCTCTTATTATCAGGGTCTATCACAATATTATATACTGCATCTGGAGGCAGCCCAACATTAACTTTTACATTGAGGTTGCAAAGAGAACCTTTTGGTACGCTGACCTGCCAAGAGTGATATTAGAATCTATATACTATAAGAATATGATTGAACTCAGTATGTGGACCCAGAGATGCTATCAACTCCACATACATATCCAAACCACAGAACATTGGTAAAATACTCCAGTTTCTGTTTCAACATTCTTTTCTATCCAGCCAGTGTTTTTATGAGGCAACTAATACCGATCTAAAAGCGAGTATCAGATTTTTGTCCTGCATGCTTCACGTCGAACTGGAATTATTTACGGGCATGACAATATGTGAAAGTGCAGTGACAAGATTAGTTGTGTTAGAATGTTAAGAAATTTTCAAATGCAGATCTCAAACTTGGGTAATGTCACAACTCTTTTTTTAGGTGTATTGTCACAATTCCTGAGAAAACTGAGTTGGTAAAGAACACTTTTTTCCTGCTTAAATTTTTCTCACCTTTATTTCTGGAGGTTGATCAACCCATGATGGATTTTCACTCCATGCTAGCATCTGCTTTTCCAGATCAACTTCCCAAGGAGTAGATGATCCTTTCTCCTTTCTTAAAGCACGGGTCCCCCCCAATCTGACCCCTTCCATATCCTTTGCTAACCTTTGGAAACGAGACTGTGACCAAAAAAGAGTGTCTTTTTATAGCTCGCTAACATTAATAGCCGGTAATCCAATTTAGGCTCAAATGAGATGACCAACCTTGAGACAATTCTGAAGCGTGTGAGGGAGCTGAACAAAAAACGCAGAAAATGCTGAATCAAATGCCTTCAAGGGTCCATTTCCCTTGTTCTGGTGGACCCCTACAGTTGTTTTCGAAACCTCTGTCTCACCCATTTAACTCTAGAGTCTGTTTGTTTGCAAAATGTTAGGTATCAATGTCTCATTTTTTGACAACCATAAACAATTAGAATTGAATACGTGTTTATCTTGATCAACTCATAACCATGAAACAAGGATATGTTCTACTTAATTACAGTTTAGACAGCAATCAAACACACAGAATTATAAGAAGCAGCCATCCATTCACCATTATTTTTACATCCCCAAAGGCCCGAGCATCAAAGACAAAATTGCAACAGGACTGCATAGGAGTCATATAACCCGCAGAAAGCATTACCCATCAAGGTTTGCAGCAAATTTAAGAAATTTAGTTCAACAACACAATATCCAGCATGAATCATTTAAGATTACAATAAAAGAAGAAAAATTCTAAAGAGAACTGCACACCCTCTTAAAAATGTGATAATCAGCAGCAGAGAATGACCCAGAAAAGGCAAGAGAAATCCAGAATATATGAATACTGACTAATCTTTAGCAGGGAATCAGATTGAACAGATTCACTTACGAAGCGGGTTTTTTATTACAAGAATATCCCGTTCAACGCAGCAGATTCCAGATTTGCAAAGGGATATGGAAACTATCACAATTACCACTATTTTCACAAAATAGTAATGTTTTTTGTTCCCTTCAGAATCGAATGCACGTGATGCACATGTTCCAAGCAAAGTGCGTGGAGACCCACCGGCACATCAGCACTGTCTGAAAAGAGGATCGCGTTCACTCGTTTCCGTTGAAACTTTCTTATGTAATCCAACGGTTGTAATCGTCGGCAGTCAGATGTTATTATTATTATTATTATTTTGAAGAAAACTGATTTCATTAAAAATCAATCACGGTAGTTCAGAAGTTATAATAAATAGGATACATATGGGACAATCTTTTATTTCAAATAAATCTTCTGAAAATAAAGCACCAGCTTATCTCAAGGTATGAGCTGTCCTATTTGTTCTCGATAGGTATGTTTCGCTTCCCATTTACAAAACTCATTCAACCAGCGCTTTGCATCGTCAATAAGGAGGCCTCCCAAACTCAGGTTTGAAGTTTGACTTCTGAGATGATTAATGACTGGTAGGGAGTCGCCTTCAAAAATAGCTTTACGCAGACCTAAATCTTTACAGAATAGGATTGCAATTAATAGTCTATGAGCTTCTACTTCAAAAACTATTTTACTAAGAGGCTTGGCTGCTCTCACAGTCCCCACCAAATGTCCCTGGACGTCCCTGATCAGTGATCACAACATCCACCCCATGTTTTTTCCTCTAGTTTTCCATGCAGCATCCCGATTCACTTTGAAACAGTCAACTGGTGGTTTAAGCCATTTTTGATTTCTTAATATTGGCTGCTGCTGTGCGTGCAATTCTGGTCTATTGGCTTCTGTATAGGACTATTGGGCTTGCTGAGCTCTTAGGAGTGATAAAAAAAGGTGTAAGAAGCATTTTCCATGCATTGACTCGTTTCTTCTGGACCATACTGCCTTTAGAATAACAGCGGTTTCCTGTAGTTCATCCCTCTCAAAGGTCTGAGTCAAATGTATCCAAATGTTTAGGAAAAGGTCACTATAAATTGTCATCTTTTGAACCTTGATAATCCCCTGGTTCCAAACATCTCTAGCAGCTGGGCATCCCCACAATACATGCCCTGAAGTTTCTGGTTCAAGCTGGCAGCACTTGCACTAGTCATCGTCGAGTACTTTCCTCCTCTTGAGATTAGTTAAAGTTGGTAGAGCTTCATTGTAGGCCCTCCAAATGAAGTTCTTCACCGCTGAGCAACTTTCAATTTCCATATACACCTTCACACTTCTTTGTTTCTTTGTATGTTGGAAGTTTCTCCCTCCTTTTCGATTTCCTGCTATTTGTGGACATGATATCCACTTTTGACGATATAAACTCCATTTATGGAGTGCTGCCAGATCATCTGATCCCTGCTGCCCCTTATGCTGATATGGAGTTTCTTAATTGCCTCCATTTCTTTTTCTGACACCATCTCTTTCAACAACTCTTCATTGCATGATTTCTAAGAATGGTTGATAACATCACTAACCTTTACGCACTAACAGTAGTCCTCCTTTTGTGATATAACAGACCAACTAGGCATGGATGGAATCCATCTGTCATTCCAAAAATTAATCATTTGGCCATTTCCGAGCCTCCATACCAAACCATATTTTAAGAGGGATAGACCACCTAGCATGCTCCTCCAGGCAAAGGAAAGGCATGAACCTAGCTTTGCATTGTGCAGATCTGATTGAGGAAAATATTTCTGTTTCAGTAGAAGGCCCACCAGGGATGATGGATCTTGTAAGATCCTCCAACATTGTTTTGCAAGTCGAGCTATATTGAAACTTCTAAAATCTCTAAAACCTAGGCCCCCCTCCTCCTCTTTTGTCGAACTCAGCTTGTCCCAGGGAATCCATTGAATTTTTGAGGCATCCTCATTATAACCCCCACCAGAGTTTTTTCAGAAGTTGGTTCAATTTGTTTGTTATAGAAGCAGGGAGTAGGAATAAATTCATGACATAAGTGAGGATGGCTTAGATGACAGATTTAAGTAAAATTTCCTTTCCGGCAGTTTAAAGAAATTTTGTTTTCCAATTTGTCACTTTAGACTAGACTCTATCTATAAGGGATTGGAAATCTGTGACTTTTGATCTCCCTAGGATTGTAGGGAGACTAAGGTACTTCTCAAATGAGCCTGTGGCCTTAATGCCGGCTGCATGGAGGATCTGATCTTGAGTTCTTTTTCCAGTGTTCTTAATGAAAAAATAGATGATTTGTCTTTGTTAATAACCTGATCGGATGCTTGCTCATAGGTGTCTAGGAGATTGAGGATTGAGTTAAGGTCCTTTTGGGATTCTTGGCAGAACATAAGACTGTCGTCTGCAAAAAACAGATGACTAATCTTTGAGGCTTGTCGCCCAATAGGCATACTAGGCAGCTCCCCTTTTTGGTCGGCACTATGCAGCATTGCAGACAAAGCCTCTGCACACAAAATAAAAATGTAGGGGGATAACGGATCCCCCTGTCGGATGCCTCTAGATAGCTGGAAAGATGGTTGAGGTTCACCATTCACCAATATTGAGTAGGTCACTGAATTGATACATTTTTGGATAAGGTGAACCCATGAGAGGGGGAAACCAAGTTTGGTCATTACCGCCTCCACAAAACACCACTCAACACTATCGTATGCCTTTTTCATGTCGAATTTGATAGCCATAAAGCCTTTCTTTCCCTTAATCCTAGAGGTCAAGGTGTGTAAGATTTCATAGGCCACCAATGAATTATCCAAGATAAGCCTTCTCGGTACAAATGCACTTTGATTAGCTAAAATGATGTATGGCAAGATGTTTTTCAGCCTATTAGCTATGGTTTTGGAAATAAATTTATACACTACATTATATAGGCTAATGGGCCGGTAGTCTACGACCTTTTTGGGCTTTTTGATCTTGGGGATAAGGGCAATATAAGTATCATTTACTTCAGCTAGGGACGCATTCTGGTTAAGCACTTTAAGAACAAAGTTACAGATATCTCCTCCCACTAGATCCCAATTTTTATGATAAAACTGAACTGCGAATCCATCAGGACCAGGGGATCTCAATGGATTCATTTGAAAAATTGCATCTCTGGCTTCATCAGAGGTGAAGGGTCTCAACAGTGTCTCATACATCTCCTGAGATATTTCTGATAGCAAAGATATCAGGCAATCATCAGCACAAAGAGGCAAATTAGAAGTAAAGATAGATGAGAAAGAACCTGTGATGCATTCTCCCATTTGTTTCTGGTCCTCGAACACTCGATCATGGTTGTCTGCAATAGAGTTAATCGTGTTGGTCTTTCGTCTTTGCTCAGCTTGCTTATGGAAGTAATGTGTGTTCTGGATACCCATGCTTTAGCCAGTGTTGTTTTGCCCTTTGCCTCCACTTCATATCTTTTTTAGCGATCAATAGCTCCACTTTCCTTTGTGATGACTGCAGCTTGTTTACATGCTGTCCCACTCCATTATCTTGTAACTCACTAATTGCTTCCAAGTCTCTATTGATCTCCTAAGACTCTCGCATTTTAATTTCTTGATGCCATTTAGACAAGTTCTTTTGACACGTTTCCAACTTGGTTCTAATCTGTCTTTCATATTTATCTCCCCATCCCGCTTTGTACCAGGCCTCCTCGATGATGTTCTTACATTCAGGTCTTAACTCCCAAGCAACCTCATACTTAAAAATTGTTCTATGCATTCCTTTCCTCTTTGTTTCTAGCTCAACAAGCAAAGGAGAGTGATCAGATTTCACAGCTGGAAGTGTTATGCAGAGAGTTGAATTGAACCTCTCCTTCCAAACCTGATTTGCTAGAGCTCGATCCAATTTCTCCTTAGTGAAATATTTCCCATGTCTGTTATTAGCCCACGAGAATTTTTGGCCACTGTATTTCAGGTCCTTGATGTCACAGTCCTCCAAGGCTTGCCTGGAAATTTCTATCTGTTTGTAGGAATAAGATCTCATTAAAATCACCCGCACACAGCCATGGGGTAGTGGGGGAAGGTTTGAGCATTTTTAACAGTTCCCAGCTGCCTTTCCTTTTACTGGATTCCGGATGGCCATAGAACCTATTAAAAACTCAGCCTGGACTATCAGCAGTGACTTGGACTTTTACGGAAATATGCTATTTGGTGAAATTTATTATTTTAGCTTGCCAAGCTTCCCTCTAAAGTAAGGCAATTCCACCACTTAGCCCTATACTATCTACTGCAAAGCAACCTTTGAAATGTATGGCTCTCCTAAGCTTTTCCATCCGATTTCTATCACACTTGGTTTCCACGAGGAACACCAAGAAATGGAACTTTTCCTTAGTGAGTTTTCTAAGGATATGAATTGATCGAGAGTTCCCAATCCCTCGACAATTCCATGTAATAAGACTCATTGGAGCGGGCAGGGCTGGAAACCAGCCACTACCTCAGGTAGTTGGGTAGCACAACCATTCACTAGGTTTCTTGGTTTTTTTGTGTTAACAAGGTTCTCTTTTGTTTTCGCTCTCTTTTTCAGAGTAGCTTGGCCTGATGTATTAGTAATGTCGGAAATGGGTGAATTTTCCTTGTCATTCCCTCTATCTTTCATCTTCCACCTACTGATCAACTTCCCACCACACTGCCCATCTGTGGAAGGGGCAATAACATTACCTGGGACTGGGACAGGTAGGTTGGTTAGTGTGATCTCTACTTGCCTCTTCCCATGACTCACAGTCAAATCGACTATATGATGTGTGGGATTCCTCGACACATGTGGCAATAAATTCCCACTGCAAAGACTCGAATCTAAATCCATCCAGGACTCATCCACTTTAGTGACCATACAATCTAGGGCAGGTTTCAAGTTCTTCTCATTAGCCTTATTTTGTGACTGCACTGCCACAGAAATTGAGTGGATGTCCTGAGAACTCTGCAATTCCTCTTCTACCCCATGAGTCTGTTGTAGGACAAACCCCCCCAAATGCTCCCTGGGTGGAGATCCATTTTATTACTGGCATACCCTTTCTCTTCACGGCTAGCACTGTGTGCCTTAGCAGATCCTGTATTACCCTCTTTATTTGTTGCTTGGTCCCTTTCTTTTTTGACATCCTCCCTTTTTTGGGACTTTGCGTCATCTTGTTCCTTGTAGTTTTCCTCTATTTTATCGGGAATTCCTCCATATTTATGCATATCAAATATGGAGGAATTTGTTGGTTGAGCCCTGAGCCAAGGGCCAAATTCCAACTTTGGTTTTACCTCATCATTAGGGTCAACTCTAGGTTTTGGATAGACTTTTCTTTTGTGAAAAAGTACTCCACATTGAAAACAAAAGTTTTGGAGACGCTCGTATTTAAAGGAGATCCAATACCTGTCATTTTCAAAGTCCAGCCATTTGCCTCTGAGCAACTGCTCCTGCAAGTTCACTGCTACTCGGATGCGCAAACATCTTCCCCATGCGGACCCATCCACTTCAGCTTCAACTTGGATAGTTCAGCCGATTGAATCCCCCAGCTTTCCCCTAATGTCCTCGTTCATAGCTGCCATCAGTAAATTATGGCATTGCACCCAGAAAGGTTCATACTTGAACTGGATCTCATTAATGGAGAGCTTATCAGATGTTATGGACCATAGGAATATGGTGCCAACTAGGAGGAACGAGGACTAGCCGTGAAAATGAAGTAACCTCCAAGTCGAAACTTTGAATCTCGGGCCAACTTGGATCAGCTTCGAATGGGATATAATTGTAATTACGAACTTAAATTTAAATCGAAAAATTGGAGAATCAGCCCAAATTAATATGAATTGAATTGAAAATTCCGATGTTAGATCGTTTCGATTTGGTACCAATTTCATAAATTAAAAAACCGGATAATATTGGTCTGGTTTTGGTTCCGTCCATTTTAAGACCGGACCAGACCGAATTAGACCGATTCTATTTATTTTTTTTATTTTTTATTAATTTTTTAATATTATTATATAATATGTTGTATACTATATATAATAATATAAATTATAATTAGATATGAGATAATATAGATTTTTTATAGAATAATTTTTTATTTTATATCAATTTTTTTAAGGTAAATTTTTTTATAACAAACTTTGCTAAAACAAAAATTTTTTTATAGAACAATTTTTATTTTATAATAGTTTTTTAATGCAATTTTTTTTATGTAACTGATTTTTTTTACTAAAATAGATTTTTGTAATGGATTACAATATTTTTACTAAAATAGAATTTTCAAATCAGTTTTTTTTTTAATTTTAAAAAATATATTGATTTTTATAAATTTATAATTTATTAAAATCGGATTGGCAAAATTGGTATTATCAATTTTGAAATATAATCAGGATGTAATCGATTTTAAGAAATACAAAATTAGTAATATTAGTTTAATTCTTAATTTTATTTAAAATCAGATCAAATCAGACTAATTATACCCTTAATTATAATAAAAAAAACTACTTTGCAACTGGCCCCGCTTGGATTCGGAGATGAGATGAGTTGAGATGAGTTTGGTTTATTTTTTAATATTATTATTATTTTGAAATTTGAAAAAGATGTGTTGGAATTTGAAAGAGGTGTATTGGGATTTGAAAAATGTGTATTGGGATTTGAAAAATGTGTATAGAAATTTGTGTTTTGTATAAAAAAATTTAAAAATATAATGATGAAATGGAAGTGAGTTGAGATGAGATCAACCTACTTCCGAATCCAAGCAGCCCCTGAATCTGTCCACTTTGATTCCTTATAATATACTTAAAACTAATCTCTAAATTTTTATGCTTGTGTACTAAAAAAAAAAAAAAAGTAATCTTGGAAACCGGTCCGGCTGCAATGGGTTAAAAAGAAGCTCGTGATTCACGTAATAACACGTGTCGATGAAATTGAGCGAGAATAACTATGTTTGCCGTTCCTGACGAAATTAAGAAAACAAATTTAAAGTAATATACGACAAACAAATATATATTTCACGTCCTTTTTTTCTTTCTTTTCTGCTTTTTGTACTGACTACTTTATGCGGCAGGTGAATTACCTATGCTCCAGGTAAAAAGGGTTGCATTGTCTCAACAACAATGGAGTATGCCACTCTTTACAAATTTAAATAAAAATAAAAAAATCCATGCAAGACAATTTGCGATTATGTCATTCATAAAAAATATTAAAATATTACTAAAGACAATATATTTTCAATATCCATTTTTTATCAGTATATATATATAGTACTATATATATAATATTGCTGTATTATATATACTAGTAATGTTTACTATAGTATATATATAGTACTGAATATAGTTCTAGTATATAATTCTAGTATTATATTATTATATATATTGCTATATTACTATGTTAATATATATTACTGAATGGTACTTTTTTATTTTTCATAAAGGGAAACTGTTTTATATAATAATATATAATATATAGTACTAATATAATTAATACTATTATACTATATACTATATACTATATAGTACTAGTTATTACTAATATATATAATAGTAATAACTGTTTTTTTTTTAAATATTCTCAGGTGATTCATACCGGAAATTGTGTCTAGTCGAATCAAAATTATTGAATTTGCTGCAAATATTGATGGTAATGCTTACAGCGAGTTATCATGTAGTCTTTGTTGAAAATAGATTTGATCCCTAAACCTCGCTTGCCAATGAAAATTCAATAGATAAAAGTTCAGTAATAACCTTGCTACGAGCCAACCATTGAAAATATACACATTTTTTTACGTGTTTTTATAATTGGGCAATGTGGACATTTTACCCTGCCTAGTGCCTTGGGGAAGGAATCCGAAAGTAAAAAGACTCCACGATGAAGTTATCAAGACTAATAATATTGGAACCAAGGTAGAGCTCCAAATCACACAAACTCGATGGACATGTTTGCTCTTATACGTTTATGATAATAGTAGTCTAGGCCTTACCACATAATCTCTTCATACACAACAGTTTGAGGACATAACAGGACTCTCACATTTCACTTCCACAACACAACACAACTATCATGCAACTATTTTACACAAGACGATACAATTACATAGCCTGCATCATTCATAGTGAATACAACATTAAGAAGTAAGCACCCCAATTATACTTGCTATTTAAGCCACAAACATATTCTGTAATATGGGATGTCTTCTCAAGCTTTACGGCACACTTCTCCATCGCAAATCACTCCATCCTTTGCTTTCTCCCCATCCTTTGTTCCTTCATCCTTCTTCAAAGCGCACTTGGGATGGAGATCAAAGTCACACTCCTTACAGTAAAAAGAAAACCCATTTCCCATCTGCCCACAGCCATCGCAAACATATGAGTTCCGACGACTTTTTGTAAGTTGGTGCTCTGAATGTAGTTCATGTTTTAGTTTCTCAGGCCACCCCTTTGCCACTTCCTCAAACTGCTTCAAATGCTCTTCAGTGAATGGATATGCGTCTGCACCATAAGCTGTTATGAGCTGCCGTGCTTCCTTGGTGACCAGCCTGCCACTTTGGCCAATTACAACAGCAGCAGGAATGCCCTGAATTTTGAATTTACGTGACAGGAACTTCTTCCTCTCATCACCAAATGGGAGGGCTAACCAGGGCATGCCTTCAAAGAATTTATCAAACGAGGACTGATCACGATCGCTAGAGATGAATATAATTTCAAAGGCTTTGTCCTTTGCCTTTATCTCGTGGTACACTTCTATCAGCTTAGGCATGAATGCACGACATGGCGGGCACCAGTGAGCTGAGAAATACAGCAGAATGTTCTTCCCAACTAGTTCAGAAACCGGAACCTAACAAAGGAATAAACAGAAAAATTAATTTGCAAGAATTATTCAATTGTACAATACTCCCCCGATTTAGATTTAACAACCATCTGAAAATCTTGCAAGTTTATAATTAACAAGAAGCGTACCTTGGAACCACTTTTGTCAATCACAAAGTCACTTTCCCCCAGAACCAAAATTGATTCCAGTGTCTGTGATTCAGATCTGGCCTTCTCAATCTCAGCAAGCTCAGCAACCTTTTCTGGTGTAAAAGGATAGGCTTCAATACCATGTTCCTCAATGAGCTCAGCCACATTTGGGTGTACAGTCTTCCCATCTGGACCAATTATAACCATTGTGGGAAGGGTTTCCAACTCAAAGTAACGTGGAAGCTTTTCGCAGGTCTTGTCCTTGAAGGGCACCGTCAACCATGGCATTGTTTTGAACCCCTCTTTGAAGTGTTCATCTTCATAGTCCAGAGGTATCAACACAATCTCAAAATCTTCACCTCTCTCCTTGAGTTTCTTATAAATCTCCACAAGTTTCGGGGTAAATTCAAGGCAAGCCCCATGAGCTTGTATCGAAAAGTACAGGCCAACTGTTTTGCCTTCAAGCTCAGTTACGGCGATCTGTCAAAGAATACCATTAACAACTAGTAATTATTGCCATTCATAATATATAGCTAGAACAGAGCAAAAATATCAATGTCCTTGGCCATAGGTGTACCTTATTTCCATCATTTGACTCCAAATAATCGCGGGAGCCAGAAATCAAAACAGAACTCAAGGATTGATTCTTCTTAGCCGCCTCCTCTTCATCTTTCAGAAACTGAATTTTTTCCGAAGTAAACGGATAACCATCCACTCCGTATTCCCTGACGATTCTGCACCCATCATCCGTCAAGACCTTCCCATTGGCATCAAGGATGACAAGGTGAGGGATGCCTTTCACTTTGAACAAGCTCTTAAGGCGTTTTCGGGTCTCCGAGTCAGTGAATGGAACAGCAAGCCAAGGCATTTTGGAGAAGTAGGCGTTGAATGATTCATCATTTCTATCAGAAGAAATGAAGACTACTTCAAAGTCACCTTTGGGCAACAACTCTTCGTAAACTTCCACTAACGTTGGGGTAAAACGGCAACACGGACCGCACCATGAGCCAGAGAAATACAACCCCACAGTCTTTCCAGACAAATTTCCGATCTTGAGCTATGAACGGGAGAGAGAAAAAAAATAAAAAACCAAAGGCCAATATGATTAAAAAGGAAAATCTTCCATATGAAGTAGGCGCGAAGATCGGAGAGAAATAATCTGATCAACTGGGGTTTTTTTCTATAATTTTAAACATTCTACAGTTCTACTTCTTTCTATGCCATGAAAGGATATCATAATCTGCGAGATAACAGTCATAAAATATAGTCTAATTATATACTTTGCTTGCCAAACAATCAAAATAATGAAATCAGGATGACATATTGATGAGAACCATACTTACGATGTCTGAGAGGTGATTATGTAATATTACCTGGTCCCCATTGTTGCGGACGAGAAAATCTCTTTCCTCGAAGGAGAGAAGCGAAATCAGATCATGAGAATCGCGGTCAACTTCAACGTTAGCCATGCCTTTCGTCTCTCAATCTGTGAGTATTTGCTGGTTTGAAACTTCGAACTTGGTTTGAGGACTATAGTCCCTATTATATGACAGGAAGAAGCATTATAGGCTCGTTTGGTTAGATGAGTCGTGAAATAAATTTAATTTATTTTTTTAAAATAATATTATTTTAAAATTAAAAAAAAGTTAAATTAAAATAAAAAAATATGTTTTAAAATTTTAAAAAAATATATAAAAATTTACGTCTTGTATAAAAAATTAAAAAAATATAATAATAACATAAAAATAAGTGAAAAAAAATTAAAAAAAATTTTGAATCAAAATATAAATAAAAGAGAAGACTTCGTGACTCAACACCACGTAAGACTTCGTGACTTATCCAAAAATATTAATAAAAAAAAAGACTTCGTGACTAAGGAACCTAGCAAGGAGACTTTAATCCGTTTGGATGCCACCAGCAAAGTTGATGTCACTGCTGAGAGTATTAGTAATAAATTTATTAAAATATTTTTAAAAAAATATAAATTTGCACGTTTTAAAAAAAATTTTAGTTTAATAGTAAAGAAAAAAAAGTAAAAATAGTGAATATTTATAATTTTTTTAAATTTGTGAATAATAATCTTCTAAAATACTATTAATTAAATATAACCAAATTTTTAAAAAAATGTATAAATTTATATATTTTAAAATTCTTTTTTTGAAAAAATCATTACTAGTGATTGACATCCAAACCGTTAGTATAAATGAAGTTTAAGCGGTTTATTTTTAAATTGAATTTTACTATTTATAACTCATTTCATATTTTTAATTTATCTGAACCATTTATTTCAAATTTTAATTTATCTCTACTATTAATTTTATTATTATTCATAACTCATCTCATCTTATTTCTAAATTTAAACAAATCTTAATACCAACGTACAGCTAAAGCTTTATTTTTTATTTTTCTATCGATAAGGTTGTTAGTTGGATCTTATCAAATTTATAAAATATATTTAAATTAATTTTAATATTTAAATATATTTTAAATTTATCTAAATAAATTTTATAAAATTCATTTAATAATCTTAACTAACAATTATTAAAAAAATACTCAACTCAACGTATTTCACATCAAGCGCAGCCTAAGACAGGAAGAAGAATTATAGGTGTCGAGAATCGTAATTCTTATTTGTCCACGGTGACTCAAGACCACGTAAGACTTCAAGGCTAAGGAACCTAGTAAGGAGACTTTTCCAATCTCACCTCATTCAAGAGGGAAAATGACTTAACGTAAAGATAATTTTAGGGAGATGCTGGGACCAGTCCGGCTGTCTCCAGCATCTAAAGAGTCCAACATTAGTTGGATTGTTTGATGATAAAAAATATATTAAAATAAAATCAAAAATTTAATTAAATAAAAAAATGAAGATTAAAAATATACTAAAAAAATAAAATGAACAAAACATAATAAAAAATACAATAAAAAATAAAAACATAATAAAAAATACAATAAAAAAATAAAATGAGGATGAATTTAAGGGGATTCGACCATGGAGCGAACGGAGCCGCTGCCGGTGGCGGTGGGCGACACCACACCGCTCACTCCATCGGGACCGGCGATACGGGTCCGAAACGGGTTTAAGGCTGCCGGGGGCACACCGGAGCTCGCCGTCGTAGGGGTGAGGTCGCCTGAGTCCGTTGGTCCCGATGGCGGGGGCGGTGTCGCCCACAGCCACCGGGGGCGGCGGGGCTGCTTTTGTTAGGGGGGCAGCCTGTCTACCCCCAGGATTCCTCATAATTTTATTAAGAAAAATGATAATGGCCGGTTGGGGGTTCCGTTTTGGGCCCGTTCATATATATATATATATTAGTTTTTTATTTAATAATCAAGAAAATATTATTTAAAAATATTTAAAAATATTATTTTTTTAAAATATTTAAGAGTATTTAAAAAATAATTTAAAAAAATAAAAAAACATAAGAAAAGAAAATACACTAAATAGATACAAAAAATAAACTTTCCATTAAACTCTCTAACATCTCTATTTTATTAATAAATTTATAAATGTATAAAAGAAGTATGCCTAGGACTGTTTAAGGAACCCGATTTTCCGACCCGAACCAACTCGAAACACCGACTTGTTAGGCGCCCAATCGATATCGGTTAACCGAACCATTTATTTTTCAAGTGACATTTGCCCCATACCATATAGCCTACTCGCCGACGAGTCAATGATTCTGTGTGTTTCGAAGTAGACAAGAAGGTGAAGCTGAGCTACAGGCGACGATGAGATGCAGGTGAATAGAGGCGGGTGCAGAAAAAAATGAAAAACAAAGTAGAAGCCCATCATGCTACCAATAACATTTCCTCTCACTGTTGATGATTTCCTCTCATCGTGGGTAACATTTGCTGTTGCTACCAGTAAAATCTCGACAGAAACTCATCTACCCAAAATCCAACTGAACTACTTACCTGGTAATCGGCCAAACGGGTGAATAGCCAAACAAAAGGATTTATAGACGGGTCGAGTCGGAAATGTTATTGTCGGTTTGGGTTGGATCGGGTGCACAATCCTACGTATGCCATAATTGTGATCGTTAACCTGTAAATCATTATATAGGTGGTACTGTGTGCCGGTGACACCTCCGGTACTTAATTCAGCAATAAGTGGGGAATAATAGTTTCAAAATGTTCAATTAGATGGTTTTTATAGTTACTAGTTGCTCCCATATATGTGTGAAGAACACTGGATGATTACCATAAACTGATTAATTTTGCACAATGCTTAGTTATTAGAAGGCTTATTCTTGATGTATCGGAATTATTTAACTAACACGTTATGCATATAAGGGTTTATTCTCCTAACAATCAACCAAGGACGTTTGAGACCCTAGACTATCCCGTTGGGGGTTTTAGACCTATGGACTACTTTGCTAGGGCCCTTAAGCCCATCATATGTGTTGAATCTAAGATTTCAACCTCTTAAAATTATATATCTACATATAAATTTTGATAATAACATATGAATTCAAGTATAAAGGAGTCTCAAGCTTAAATTATTTGTATAATAGAGTCTAGTACATCAATAAATCAAGTATGAGCAAAAAAGGAAACAAACCTATAAATTTAACTCTGAGAGTAGTTTTGTACATTTCTTAATAAAATCTAAACTTGAAATAAGGTATAAAATTAATCTTTCCTCATTAAATATCAAATTGTATTTTCTATATATTTAAAAACTAAAAGGTTAAAATTAGATTTTTTTTTTATGATGATTAATTGTCGCCTTTCATGTGTGCATGATATGATTAAAAATTTATTTTTTTTAAAAAATTTGAAAGATGATTAATTGTCATCTTTCACATGTATATGTTTTGTTTGAAAATTGATATATTCTCTTTTTGACATATACAAAAGGCAAATGATTTTGCTTGAAGATTTAAAAAGTAATTGATTCTCTTTTTGACATACGTAAAAGGTAGATGATTTTGATTTGAAAAATTGAAAAATATATAATGTTTATTTTATCATATGCAACAAGTAAAAAAATAGGTTTGAAAATTTTGAAAAATAAATGAGTTATCTTTGACAATTGGAAAAAAGAGAAACTTTTATTTGAAAGTTTTAAAAAGTGAGTGATACTCCTTTTTTACATGTAAATTTTTTTAGATTTGAAAATGAAGTCTCACACATCTATAAATAATTCAATTGAGATCCTTAAAATAACAAAAAGAGCATACACATTCAATTGCTAGTTTTGCAATATTCATTCATAATTTTCAATCTCTCTTCCATAAACATTAAGTTTTAATTCTTATTCATTTTGAGAGAGATATAGTTTGCGCTGTATTATTTTTATTTCACTAATTGATGTGTGTTTTTCTGACAATCTACCATTTATTAGCTCTTATATTAGTAAAATATTGTATAACCTTTGTACATGTAAAATGTGTTCTACAGAGGAAATAGTTAAATCACCACATTTAAGACTATAAGGGGTTTTATACGGATTGTTCAAAAGTGTATAGATTTTTATCTCCACTTGAAGAGAGTTGGACAGTGAATTTGAAGATTTTCAAGGGGTAGCTTGAGGCGAGGATATAGGTAGTGTGATTGAACATCGTTTAAATACTGAGTTTGCTTCTCTATTACCCTTATTATTTATTTTTCCCGCTATTTCATATTTTGTCTATATATTATATTATGTACTAGATTTATAATTGTTAATTTTTTAATACAACCCAATTCACTCCACGGGATAACAGAGGTAGATGAAAAGTTTATTCGCTTACATTTTGATTTCGTATTTTTCAGGATCGCCTTTTGTGGTTTTTTGCTTAGCTCCTATGCCTAGGGTTCACCCATTGCAGTGCCCACCAAATCTTGAAACTCGGGTAAAGTTGGATCAGCTTCGAATGAACTATTATTGGAATGGAAAGCATGCTTTATAATTGAATCTGTCCACTCTGATTCCATAGTATAAAAAGCATGCTCTATAACTCAAAGAAGGCTTCCTTTAATTCTCGGTGTTGTGAACTAAGATTGAATGTTTCATTATGATTATGAGTTGTATTCTTTTCTGAATCAACCCAAGTAGTCCACCCTGTAACCCTAATCGATAGAGTGAGAAACCCTAACCTTGCAATCCTGGTACCTGTTTCATGAAATTATAATATCTTGTTTTGCTCACTTTTCTGAAATATTTTTCTAGCGATTTCCTCCATTAATTTTCACTTGTGAAGTTTTAAGCAAATTTACAAAAAGATAATTGAATTTAAGGCTTTTAAAGAGTGTTGCAAACAATTCCAAAATGCCCATTCAGTCTATTTGACATTCCCTCCCACATTTAAGTAAATATCTAGTGTTTATACACCCTCCCAAACTATGTGTTTGTTTTTAGCGTAGGTTTTAATTCTCTTTTATAGTCTCATTTAATATTCATGGTCAAGATATATGAATTTTTGCTAGTTAGTCATTTACTTAAAGTTGTCCCTATGGAAATGATTTTGGTAACTCTCTTAATTTTGTGAAAACTGCTTTTATACTTGGAAGCACATTTTGGAACTAACTAAATTTTTGGCACCGTTGCCCGAGATAACTGGTGAGACAAATCTCTTTCTAGCAAAAAAAGAAGGAAATTAATATGTGAACCTCTTCATAGAATAGGTAACTGTTCTCATTTCAATATTCTCTAGGCTTCAGATATCTACTTTCTAGTTTGCTAACATCTATATCTGTTTCTAATTCGATAGAAGTATGCATGTTTGTTTGGAATAGGGATCAGGTGTCAAGATTAGTTAGTACTGAATCAATTTCATTTACTGAATCAACATCTATTTATTTTGAATCATCTTCTAAAAATTTGAGCAATATGGCTGAAAATCACCCACATGATGAAATGGTGAACTAGAATAGAACACTTAGGGAGTATTTGCAACTAGTAAGGTCCAGTCCTCCTTCATGTATTATTTAGCCTTTAAATGCAAAAAACTTCACTTTTAACCTGGGATGATTCCTTTGATACCTAATTTTCATGGAATGGAATCAGAAAATCCTTATTTGCATATTAAAGAGTTTACAGAGGTATGCTCTACTTTCATGGATAGAACTTGTACTGAGGAAGTAATAAGGCTTAAATTGTTCTCATTTTCACTTAAAGATAAAGCCAAGACATGGCTAAATTCTTTAAGGCCTTGATCCATTGGAACTTGGCAAGAAATGCAAACAGAATTTCTAATTTTTTCGCTGGGGATCGAACGGACATTAAAGCGTCGGGATGCCCCTAGATTTTCGCTTGGGGTCAGATGGACATATGAAGTGTCGGGACATGTAACACAAGGTTACCTGCTCCCGTTCGTGAAAGATAAAGATGCATCTATCAATATGCAATATTTGCAGCATATAACTTTTTTTCCTTTAACAATACTTTGCACCAAAATAAAAATATCTCAAATACTTAAAATATCCTTCATACAAAAGGACATAATAAATAACGAGATCATAACACTAGTCCAAAATGACTATAATCAAAGAATACTGAAGATACAACTCTATAGTATAAGTAGTAACTTAAGTTAACTATTATATTAACATCTACACCGCATCGTAGCTCAGTCGATCGTGTCTAGCTGGTTGAATTCTAGTTCTCCATTGGGTCCCACAACAAGATCTCCCATTCAGGAGATTAGTAATTGGGATTACCACAGATATATTTGATTATAAATCTCAATAAGTTAACAGAAAATCTCCACATAGGTTAATGATGCATGCATGGCAGTAAAGCATGAATGCATATTCAAATTCATAAATAATCATAGCATAACTTTACATAGCACAACATAATTGACATAACTTGAACTAAAACTTAAAGTGAACTTGACTTGACATGGCATAAACTTGAACTTAAAATGACGTGAATTTGAACATAACATGAACGTGAACTTGAACAAAATATGCACTTAAAACATAGTATGAATGTGAACTTGAAATATAACATGAACGTGAACTTGAACATAATATGAATGTGAATTTGAAATATTGCATAAACGTGAACTTGAACATAACATGGACCTGAACTTGAAACATAGTATGAATGTGAACTTGAACTTGAAACGTAACATAAATGTGAACTTAAACTTGAAATATAACATGAATGTGAACTTGAAATGCATTCTTATCTCATGGAGTTACCACGATGTTCATGTCTCATGGATTTACTATGATAACGTATCCTTATCTTGTAACGCCCCGATTTTTTTTTTTTTGCAAAGTATATGCACCTAAATTTATTAATTAAGTGCAATGCAAAACGCAACGGAAAGAGGCAAATATTCCATATATGCGAAGAGATCTAACTCTTGTATAAATAGATCACATGGCATATTAAAAATATATTCTTAATAAATTTTCATTCATCAAAACATATCGTATCTAGAACTTACATAACCTCGTTAGTTCTCTTCTAACAAATATCTCTTCCTGCCTTCTAATACTCTTGCTATTCTACTTGATCCCATACGTAAAATCATTCCTTTAGGAGATGAGTATTCTGTAGGACCCTCGGGACTCCTCAGAATCTCCTGAAATGTCTGAATCTTATGAAAATTTATTTACTCTTGCAACACCATTTATCATTCCATAAGGAATGATAGATAAAATATAAAAGAGTGAAATTTCCAAAAAATCCCAGTAAGTACACAATCAACGAAATATGGCATAGATGACATAAGAACTTATCATACATATCAATGTCAGAGACATATATCTTATAAAAATGCTTTATGAGAATCATGCATGACTTAGACTTATGTTCTTTATGGACCCATTCTATCATACTTAAACTCTTATTTCTTTTCTTTCGTAACATTGTGAGTCTTACTTGTTTCGTATCATCGATAGACGTCCCCATCGAATATTTCTTATTTCGTATCATCGACAAGTTTAGGTCCCTGTCGGCTTTTATATCCTCGACAGGCTTAGGTCCTTGCCGATTCTCATATCCTCGACAGGCTTAGGTCCTTGTTGGCTTTCAAATGCTCGATAGGCTTAGGTTCTTGCCGGTTTTCAGATACTCAACAGGCTTAGATCCCTGCCGGTTTTCAGATACTCGACAAATTTAGATCCTTGTCGATTTTCAAATACTCGATAGGTTTAGGTCCTTGTTGACACGTCAGTCATACGGGTGTATCGCTGGTACCCGTCATGACGTGACTGACTTATTAATCTTTGCACTTATTAAGTTTTCTTAACGTAACTTCATGACCCATATATGTGATATAATGCAACATATTCATAAACTTAAACTTATGACATGCATATATTATATCCATATGAGCCTTATAATATGTGAGGACATTTCACAATAACATATATCACACGCACATATATTTACGTTACATCAATTCATAAAATCAATGCCTACTAAGATAAACTCAGTTCTATAACATGTATCATACCCATTATACACTTTAAATAACATCAACCTCTATTCAAGTAAAAGTCTTGAATTTAAGCAAACATGGTATCTCGCTTGAGCAGGATATCGAGCAAGGGTTGAGCGAAATCTCGGGTTGTCTTTCGCTCAAGCGGGATATCGAGCGACAGTTTAGCGATGGGTTATAGTTTATCTTCACTCGATCCATGGGTCGAGCGAGGTCACGATTCTTAGGATTTTTCAACTTAAAACATGTCATTGTTTCATCTAAACCTATTTTTTTTTACTCATTAAAACATAAATCTATGTTCTTATAATTTATTAAGAGTTTAGAATATAAGAAGAACACCTTTTTGAAGTCCACACATACTCTGTTCTGCCATTCAATCCCAATTTCGCCCTCTACAGAGTTCTTATCTTTTAAAGCTTAGAACACCAAAGTTGTAGAGCTCTGTCTTAGATTTTCATAAACTCTTGAATAATTTAATTCCGACATCACACTAAGAAGTTATGACTAATTTACTATAATATGTTAAATCTGTCAACATAACCCCTCTTAAATTCGAAAGTTACTAGGGTTGATCTATTTTTTTTTTTCAAATCAATACCTCATATTTTCAAATAATATTCTTCATATAACATCATAGAATATATTCTTAAGGTCTCATAATTTTTCTAGCATTTTATCATAATAAAAATCACTCCAAAACTCAATAGGTTTTAATTTAACACATAAACTAAGATTAAACTCAAATAAATATCAAACATGATCTAATCACCAAACCACTCATTTTATGTTAATATTAAGTTAATATATGCACTTAAAAGTTTCTCAAAAACTTGTATTGATGATAGAACTAAACTCTTGTAAGAATTCCTTAAGATCACACAATTAGCTCACTTAGGTGATGTTTGGATGTTCAATGGTTTAGAGAGGCTTCTTCTTTGATTTTTCCTCCAAGTGAGCGTGTGTTCTATCTTTCAAATAGGGTTATAAGACTTACCAACACATATATATAGGAGGGTGGTCGGCCCTTTAGAGGAAAAGGAAAAGAAGGGATGGCTATAGGCAACCGGTTATGTCTTTGTTTGGGAGATGAGGTGTCATACCTCCTAAAATCTCATTATCTAGAAGATATCAAATTATTTCAAGTCAAGTGAGATCTATCCATTTATCAAATTTCAAAATTTAAAATCATCTCATTCTATCTTACTATTCAAACAATCACTTTTTTACAAATTTTGATCTCATCTTATCTTATTTAAAAAAATGTACTATTATTCAAAACATTTCATCTCATCTAATTTTATCTGGATTACATAAGCAAATAGAGCCTTAAGATTTCAAATAGTAAAATAGTTCTTATGATCACTTACCTTTGCAATGGATTGGTCTATATATTCTTTTTCTTTTATGGAAAACAAATTCCATTCATATAAAACAACCTTATAAACGAGAGTAAACCAAAGAATTAGCTACTTCATCAGGGAAAGCACCCCACCATAAAGTACGTTATGTTTGGCACGACAAACATTTCTCAACTAATTTTAGAATATTTCACTACTTACTATTCATTACTTCTTTATTATTATTTAATATTTTATTAATCTCCTTAAAACTTAAACCAAACTTGGGAAGTGTGTGTTGCTTCATTGCATCTTCTACTCACATGATTAACTTCACAAGTAATAAACGACTCATTAGCTCCTTAACTTCCTTGGGCACATTGCCAATGATGACCTTAGTCGAATCTAGCTGCTTAAACTCGTTAACCACAAGCAAATAGTCACTCTCAATCAAAAGATGAAGATACCCAAATGCACACTAAGTTAAAGCTCTTGAAGGATAGTCAACCCCCTATGCATGTTCTTTTTTAGAAACTGCCATAATTACATCCTCTTTAAATCCCTTAGACCACTCACATTCTGTCTTAAAACACTATATTGGTTATATTTTGGAGATTAATCCATTTTGACCCCCATATCCGCTCTCCCATTTTGCTACTATAGATGAGTTTTGCTACAGTCTTCTCTCATATATGGAAAACAATTGTTCATCCCTATTCCAACTGATTTGTTCCCCCCGCCCGCACAATTTCTCTTCCACTCGAGCCCTCTTTATTGTACTCTATCGCAGACTATTTCTTCTTTTCTTCTACTATATTTACTGCCGGTAAGATTAAAGCAACACCATTTTAGAGTTTATGCGATTTTCGTGCCTCTTTAAGATTACGTTAAACCCAATATTCCTTTAATTTTTACTTTATTTTAGCTATTTCTAAGGTTTAGGTTCTCGATTGGGTTGATTTAAAGCAATTTCATGACTCTCTCTCGAGGGTTACGCCGATTCTCCATTTGGGTTAATATGTTTTTTATTTTGGCTATTTTTGAGTTCTTGATGCTCGATTGGGTTGATTGTGACACTGTCTTCGGCTCATTTGAATAACTTTCGTGGCTCTCTCTATAGGGTTACGTCGATTACAATATTTTATAATTTTTTTTTTGTTTTGTTTGGCTATATCTGAGTTCTTGATATGTTTTGGGTTGATTGTGGGGGTGATTTGAAGTAATTTCGTGGCTCTCTCTCTCTAGGGTTACCCTGGTTGTTACATTTCACATTTCTTGGTGTTCCTAGTTTTCCTTCTCTTGATGCTCGATTGGGTTGATTTCAACAATATGATTTGGGTACTTTTTTCAACATTTTCGTTGCCTATCTTGATATGTTTCGATGCTATCTAAACCATGCATTTTATGATAGTGATTTGATTAATTTTTCAATAATTTCCTAGCCTATTTTGATATGTTTTGGTGCTATCTAAATCATGCATTTTGTGGCATTGATTTGGTTAATGTTTCAACATTTTCCTTGCCTATTTTAATTTGTTTTGTTGCCATCTAAACCATGAAGATTTTGGCATTGATTTGGTTATTTGTTTTTCAACAATTTCCTTACCTATATATTCTGTTTTGATGCTATCCGAAGCTTTGATAGTTTGTGGTACTGATTTGGATACTTTTTCTCAACCATTTTCTTACCTATATGTTCTGGTTTGATGTCATCCACCTATTGCATGCTGTGGCACTGATTTGAGTATTTGTTTTCAACAACTTCCTTGTCTATATGTTATGTTTGATGCTATCCGAACCTTTGACAGTTTGTGGCATTGATTTAGGTACTTTTTCTCAACCATTTCCTTGCCTATATGTTCTAGTTTGATGCCATTCACCTATTGTATGTTGTGGTACTGATTTGGGTACTTTTTTTCAACCATTTTCTTGCTTATATGTTCTATTTTGATGCCATCCAACCATGTTTTGTTTTAGAGCTCTCTTCTCAATTTTGCTTGTCTATTGGAGCTATTTGTGTGCTTACTACACCATACATTGTCTCCTTATTAGTTTCGGTACTTTTTGTCAACATTTGGTTTGCCTATTGTTTTAGTTTTCCAACTATTGCCATGCCTATTTGTTTTGTTTTTGTGCTTACTTAAACCATGCATCTCCTCTTGTCAATTTCGCTATTTTTATCACCATTTGGAGATGTTTTCGTGCTTACTACACCATGCTCAATTGACTTGGAGTTTTGGGTACTTTTTTCAATATTTGATTTGTCTATGCTGGTGCTAAATTGGTTCGAGATTGCTGCATTTTTTGTGTTTGTATTACTTATTTGTTTTTGGTGATGCACTTCATGTCAAGTCTCTCTAGTAGATGGATGTCTAGGTTGTAGGCTGTAATGAGTGGACTCAATTAACGAGTGTTCAGGCATGGGATGCCATTGATATGGCGGGGTAATTTGTGAAGCCTACATGGCCAGCAACTGGCAACCGATTTTCACGGATTTGCAGTCATTCATGCATGCCTCGTGTCAAGCAACTGATATTATGTTAACATTTTACCACTTTGAGCCCTACAAGTCGTAATCTACATACTTTAGCATGTCTACATACATTCTATGTGTGTTTTATTTATATTTTCTACAAACTTGAAACAAATGCCTAAGTCACGTAGTAGCACAATCAGTATGTCACGCTCAAGAAACAATCGTTGTAACGAATACCTAGTGTTTTTGTGGTATTAAAATTTGCCGATGAACAACACACACCGACAAGAATGATGGCTGCTAATTTTTTGGTTGCCAAAATTATGAGGTTAGTTTTTGCATCCGTTTAGTTGTTTCTCAAAATCTCTTTGTGTAGCATTTATGATTAATTGTAAATTCAATGAAGACTAGCTAGGCGTGCAAATTCTTTTGCTGGTATGACCTAGAAATACCTCCATATAGATAGAAGACAACTAACTGATTAAAGAATGATCTTCTAAAAATACAATTTTTGTTAGACATCCAAAGTAGTAAACATCGTTTAGAATTTGATGTGGAGAGGCGTAAACGAACGGCAGAGAAAACAGGTTTTTTATTTTGTATTTTAATGAGTTGGTTAATTGTAATACTTTTGTATTTTGACAAATTTTGAGGTCGTCCACCTGTTGGATTGTAATTATACAACTTAATTGCATTTGTTTTGTAAATTTAATTGTTTAGTTTTTTTTTTTTTGTACTTATATTCCTTTAGTTATAAAAGACTACATATTACAAGTTTTGTTTTTAGGTTGGTTTATTATCTAATTAAATTTATGTACTCAAAAATGTTGAAAAAATTTTTTTATGTATTTTTTTTAGCCAATTGAAGTTGGAAATAATTAAATCAAGAAAAAAAATAAAAGAGTAAGTGGTTAAGAATAGAAATAGAGGTGAGGGAAAAAATAATAAAAAAAGAATAGAATAATGTTATTTTAATATATGAGGAAAAATATAAGAGATAAGATATAGAAGGTTTTTTAAAGATTGTTAAAATTTAGAAAAAAAAACTTATAAATAGTAGAATTTTTAGTTAAAATTAAAAAAAAAAATTATAAGAGAGGGTATGTGAGTGCTCTTACTATGACTCCAACACCTAGAATTGAACCAGAACAAGTCAAAGCCCCATCAACATTAATTGATTAATGTTGATTAGTCTATATATTCTATTTTCAATTATTCTTCGTGTTGATTTTAAACTTATTTGATCATATCAGTCATTTTTGACAAAAAATCCATAGAAATATAGTTAAAAAAAAACATGTAATCACCAATATATATAGTATGTGAAACGACTTTGACCATAATCTATATACATACTATGTGAAAAACATGTCTATATATATTTTTCAATTTTAGATCTTCAACTTTTTAATTTAATAATTACAACTTTTTCAAACTTCTCTAAACAAAACATAAAAAATAATTCAAGTTCTTCAATTTTAAAATAAAAAATTATATCCTAATAATAATTTAACTTTATAATATTTTTATTTAACTTTTTCTCTCTATTTTTCTCAAAAATTCCATAAAATATTTTAACTCAATATATTTTATTATTATTCACAAACTATTTATTACTATTCACATACGTTTTATATAGTCTTATCTTACCTCAACATCTAAACAAGATTAGGTATAGAAATTATTCCCCTCGATAACTTAATCACATAAATTGTATTAGAATTGAAGCACTTTTTTATAGGAAAATAATAATATGACTCTCAAATATACCCACTTATATATTTTTTATTTTTTAATGGTTAATGTAGTGACTATTAGTGAATTTATATCTATTTTTATTTTTTTTCTTAATTGTTAGGACTGATTAGAAAATAATTACAGAAATAGAAATAAAAAAATATACTAGTTTGTATACTTAGGATGCATATTTATTGTGTATCCTAACATTATCCTTTTTTATAATATATTTCTTGTTTTTATAGGATAATAAGATCTTTAACTCAAATGAAGTCTCCTCTCTAATTTTTCTCTGGCGAAAATAGAGGTGGGTGCCGCAAGTTAGGAAACCGTGAGTGAGTGCAGCAATGGAAAAACTTCAAGAGATGTGGGAGCACCTCCAATTGAACAAGGAGGAAGAAGAGGCAATTGATATCGACGTTGAAGGCGTCATTGAAGTGCAGAAGAAGGGGGATCACAATCTCGTGAGTAAGTTTGGACTGATTGGCATATAGGCAATATCGTTTGATAAAGCAACTTTGTGGATTCAGTTTCACGATTTACCTTTAGTAGGTATGTCAAGGGACTTTGGCGTGAAACTGGGGAGTTCAATGGGGACAGTGGAAGAAGTTGAGGTCGATGCTGATGATGTGGGGTGAGGTATGTCGCTGCGCGTTAAAATAATTCTTGATCTGAAGAAACCTTTGGCTCTGGCTCGAGGGCGTACTGTTATGTTGGATGGGGAGAAGACCTGGGTCCCAATTCAATATGAAAAGCTTCCTTGATTTTGCATAAAGTGCGGTCGTATAGTTCATGAGGAGGGAAGGTGTCCTATTTCAGCTTCTAAGAAGTCAACAACGCTGCAATTTGGAAGTTGGTCACATGCCGATGTAGGGGCTAAGAGATTTCGTTCTCTGGTTCCATCAGATGGAAACTCAATGCATAGCCTTCTATCTCCAACCGAAGCCTACGAAGTTGGATTGGGAGCAAGAGAAGAATGGTATTTATAGTGTCAAATCAGCATATCGACTTTGCATGCACCTAATGGATGAAAGCAGAAATGGTGAAGTATCTTATAGGGCAATTCAAAGAAGCCTGTGGAAGAACTTATGGAAGATGAGGATTCCGAGTAGAGTTAAAAATTTTGCTTGGAGACTGTGTCAAGATAGGTTACCAATTCTAAAGAATTTAAAAGCTAGGAAGGTACTCACAGAGGCCCAGTGCCGATGGTGTCAAGAGGAGGAAGATGATACTAATTATGCCATTTTATATTGTCCTATGATTAGACAGTTCATGCTTTCTTAGTTTTCAAATATATCACTGTCTCATTTTATTTTATTTTATCTCAAATTTATTAATATATTTTTTCAAATTTTTATATAAAATAATATAAATAATTTAATTATTTTAAATCTCACATCAATTTTTTTAAATATTAAAATAAAACTAATATTAAATAAATATATTATAATAATATTTTATTATTTTTTTAATTTTTATCTAATCTTATTTTATCTTATTTATGAAAATAAATAAGATTGTTTTTACATTTTCCATCTCTCTGATTAAAATAAATGGAAAATGTTATATAAAAATAAATTTATATATTAACGTGATTTTATCTATTATATTATATTTTTTTATAATATTTTTTTTAATATGATGTACAATGTAAAAAATAAGACATATATTCATAAATTTATTTTAATAAAATGGTTTTTACCGATAAGTCAATGAGAGCATTGGAAAAATCGATTAGGACAAAAAAAAAAAAAGATCATAAAAGAACAGGAGAGCATTGGAAAAGTCTCCTAGCTGTTCCTTAGCCTCGAAGTCTCAGGTGGCCTTGAGTCACGCTTGACGAATGAGAAATAAGATTTGAGAGTCTACACCTATAAAATAATAAATTTGTAATGCGTCTTCCTGTCCAAAAACGAAGTTCGAAGTTTCAAACTTTCAGATTAGTAAAGCAAATACTCACAGATTGAGAGACGAAAGGCATGGCTAACGTTGAAGTTGACTGCGATTCCCATGATCTGATTTCGCTTCTCTCCTTCAAGGAGAGAGATTTTCTCGTCCGCAACAATGGGGACCAGGTAATATAATATGATCACATCTCAGACAACATAAGTATGGTTCTCATCAATATGTCATCCTGATTTCATTATTTTGATTGTTTGGCAAGCAACAAGTATATAATTAGAACATATTTTATGACTGTTATCTCGCAGATTAGAGCAATGGAGAATCTAATTCATTATACACTCACATAAACAGTAGATATAAACGGTATATATGTATTATTAATGTGAATGTATGTAATGAGGATTGGATACTCCAATATTTTTTTCGCAGATTATGATATCCTTTCTTAGCTTAGAAATAAGTAGAACTGTAGAATGTTTAAAATTATAGAAAAAACCCCAGTTGATCAGATTATTTTTCTCGACCTATCTTCGCGCCTACTTCATATGGAAGATTTTCCTTTTTAATCATATTGGTCTTTGTTTTTTTTTTCTCTCTCCTGTTCATAGCTTAAGATCAGTAATTTGTCTGGAAAGACTGTGGGGTTGTATTTCTCTGGCTCATGGTGCGGTCCATGTTGTCGTTTTACCCCAACGTTGGTGGAAGTTTACGAAGAGTTGTTGCCCAAAGGTGACTTTGAAGTAGTCTTCATATCTTCTGATAGAAATGATGAATCATTCGACGCCTACTTCTCCAAAATGCCTTGGCTTGCTGTTCCATTCACTGACTTGGAGACCCGAAAACGCCTTAAGAGCTTGTTCAAAGTGAGGGGCATCCCTCACCTTGTCATCCTTGATGCCAATGGGAAGGTCTTGACGGGTGATGGGTGCAGAATCGTCAGGGAATACGGAGTGGATGGTTATCCGTTTACTTCGGAAAAAATTCAGTTTCTGAAAGATGAAGAGGAGGCGGCTAAGAAGAATCAGTCCTTGAGTTCTGTTTTGATTTCTGGCTCCCGCGATTATTTGGAGTCAAATGATGGAAATAAGGTACACCTATGGCCAAGGACATTGATATTTTTGCTCTGTTCTAGCTATATATTATGAATGGCAATAATTACTAGTTGTTAATGGTATTCTTTGACAGATCGCTGTAACTGAGCTTGAAGGCAAAACAGTTGGCCTGTACTTTTCGATACAAGCTCATGGGGCTTGCCTTGAATTTACCCCGAAACTTATTGAGGTTTATAAGAAACTCAAGGAGAGAGGTGAAAATTTTGAGATTGTGTTGATACCTCTGGACTATGAAGATGAACACTTCAAAGAGGGGTTCAAAACAATGCCATGGTTGACGGTGCCCTCCAAGGACAAGACCTGCGAAAAGCTTCCTCGTTACTTTGAGTTGGAAACACTTCCCACAATGGTTATAATTGGGCCAGATGGGAAGACTGTACACCCAAATGTGGCTGCGCTCATTGAGGAACATGGTATTGAAGCCTATCCTTTTACACCAGATAAGGTTGCTGAGCTTGCTGAGATTGAGAAGGCCAGATCTGAATCACAGACACTGGAATCAATTTTGGTTCTGGGGGAAAGTGACTTTGTGATTGACAAAAGTGGTTCCAAGGTACGCTTCTTGTTAATTATGTACTTGCAAGATTTTCAGATGGTTGTTAAATCTAAATCGGGAGAGTATTGTACAATTGAAGAATTCTTGCAAATTAATTTTTCTGTTTATTCCTTTGTTAGGTTCCGGTTTCTGAACTAGTTGGGAAGAACATTCTGCTGTATTTCTCAGCTCACTGGTGCCCGCCATGTCATGCATTCATGCCTAAGCTGATAGAAGTGTACCACGAGATAAAGGCAAAGGACAAAGCCTTTGAAATTATATTCATCTCTAGCGATCGTGATCAGTCCTCGTTTGATAAATTCTTTGAAGGCATGCCCTGGTTAGCCCTCCCATTTGGTGATGAGAGGAAGAAGTTCCTGTCACGTAAATTCAAAATTCAGGGCATTCCTGCTGCTGTTGTAATTGGCCGAAGTGGCAGGCTGGTCACCAAGGAAGCACGGCAGCTCATAACAGCTTATGGTGCAGACGCATATCCATTCACTGAAGAGCATTTGAAGCAGTTTGAGGAAGTGGCAAAGGGGTGGCCTGAGAAACTAAAACATGAACTACATTCAGAGCACCAACTTACAAAAAGTCATCGGAACTCATATGTTTGCGATGGCTGTGGGCAGATGGGAAATGGGTTTTCTTTTTACTGTAAGGAGTGTGACTTTGATCTTCATCCCAAGTGCGCTTTGAAGAAGGATGAAGGAACAAAGGATGGGGAGAAAGCAAAGGATGGAGTGATTTGCGATGGAGAAGTGTGCCGTAAAGCTTGAGAAGACATCCCATATTACAGAATATGTTTGTGGCTTAAATAGCAAGTATAATTGGGGTGCTTACTTCTTAATGTTGTATTCACTATGAATGATGCAGGCTATGTAATTGTGTTGTCTTGTGTAAAATAGTTGCATGATAGTTGTGTTGTGTTGTGTTGTGGAAGTGAAATGTGAGTCCCGTTATGTCCTCAAACTGTTGTGTATGAAGAGATTATGTGGTAAGGCCTAGACTACTATTATCATAAACGTATAAGAGCAAACATGTCCATCGAGTTTGGGTGATTTGGAGCTCTACCTTAGTTCCAATATTATAAGTCTTGATAACTTCATTGTGGAGTCTTTTTACTTTCAGGATTCCTTCCCAAGGCACTAGACAGGGTAAAATGTCCACATTGCCCAATTACAAAAACACGTAAAGAATGTGTATATTTTCAATGGTTGGCTCGTAGCAAGGTTATTACTGAACTTTTATCTTTGGGAAATGATATTCCCACGGATAAAAGTCACACAAAAGTCACCGATTGACTTTTATTTATTTATTTATTGTGATTAAGGAAGTGTGTTTTTAATAATTTTGTGATTTTTCAATAAATAAATAAATAAATAATATATTTTTAAAAAATAACATTAGCTTTATTGGTGGAGACTATCAACAAGTATCTATGGGTGTGACTTCACCCTTTTATCTATTTTTATTGCAAGCGAGGTTTATCGACAGGTCTTGTCTTAATCTATGATCAGTTTTTTTTTTTTTGATGGAAAGACAGCAATTCATTACATTAATAAATGAAGTTACATCTATGACTGATAAACAAGAAAGATCTATATTACAAGTCAAACTAATCACTAATCTGTAGAGTTCCCATACACCTCAATGGTGGGCATTATCTTAACTTCTAGACTCTCAAGTGACAAAACTACCGAGAGAGCACACTCTTTGTATGTGATTTGTCTGAGAGAGCATATTCAGAAATTATAGGTTACCAACCCCCACCCTTCAAAGAGCGGGAGGGGATCACTACCTCTATTCTCCAAAAGAAAAATAATGAAAGCAAACCTCCATCCTCCAAAAGAGGAGAAGGAAACTAACAAAGAATAAAACTATTTATTTTTATTACTACCTAACAACCGCAAACAAACAACAAGATACGAAAATAAAGCAACATCAAAAAACAAAACCAAAGCCCAAATCTACATCACAGAGACTCGGCTAAAGCACACACAAAAGCACGGTGGAAAGTGGAGCGTGACAGACACGTACCACCTGGAGTTGTCCAGACAGTCAATCCCTTCACCTCCGAGGTCATGGAGCCTAGAGGCACCACGCGTGGTTGCTTTAGATCTCTCCTTTTAATAGTGTGTGGAGGAACAAGCGAGTCTAGCAACCCGCACGTGCAGGGCGCACACTTCTTCTTGTGGCTGAAGCTTTGGTAGGGTGGAGGATCGGCAGTTGGGGAACACCCCTGTGGGGCCTGTGGTGGTCCACTGGAAAATCCCCGAAGCCACTCCCCTAGGCTGGACATCAAAACAAAGCAAAAAAATGAAAAACAAAAACGAAGGAAAACCCCTGATGGCGGGAGGGGGAGAGGGAGGGTGGAAGAAGAAGAGGAGGAGAGGAAGGGGGGAGAGCTTCTCTCTCCTCTAAGAGTCAAGCGCTTAATTGAAATGGAGATGAATTTTGAATTGACTGTTTAATCTATGGTATCAATGTTTTTGTCAATGAATCATGTCATTAATTTTGCATACGGGTTCAAGTGACGTATTGCAATGGTGGAAGGAGAATGAAGAAATTCTAGTGGAGACTAGTAAACTGGAGGATGCAATCAGTAGAAGTGAAAATTGATTGATTATAAAGCTTTTTACTCCAAAGCATCACAATCGTGATGCTTTGAAGCAAACTATGAAGAAGGTGAGGCAATTCATGAAGGCTATAAGATTTCATGATTTGGGCGCTTTATTTTATAATTTGAAGACGTTCGTGCAAAGTGACAGTGATGCGAGAAAGGCCTTGGATGTTCGACAAACAACTGGTATTGCTAAAGGAATTTGATGCATGTTGCAAGTTCACCAAATCCAAGTAACAGAGTTCCCCTCTTTGCGTACGAATCTAAGAACTATCCCTTATGACTCATAATTTGTATATTGGTAATCTTATTGGGAGTTCATTGGGTAAGGTGATGGAAGTTGATTTGGATAAAGGGAATTTGGAATAAGGGGAGTATAAGCGAGTAAGGGTCTGTATCAATATTACAAAACCTCTTCAACATTGGAAAAGAATCAATGTGGGAACAGGAAAGCCTTGCTAGGTTCCTTTCTCTTATGAGCCTTGTGGAAAGTGGGATACTGAGCAAATAGTGTACGAGACAGGAATTTTCGTACAAGCAGTGGCAAAGAGCAGGTCTTTCCAGTGAATGGCGAGGAGGAAAATGCCAATTAAAAGTGAAAGGGAACACATTAAATTCTAGTCTTGTCGTATGATCCAATCTCGCCTCATGATCCATGGGCGGACGATTTTCTAGCGACGAGTAATGGGATCCCAGCTGAAGTGCTGAAGCGCCGAAATTTATGGATTTTGATTTCAAAACAGGTAGTGTTGATTTAGTGCTATTGAGAAGAATTTTTGGGGTGTTACACATATTGTGAAATATGGCTGCAGGAATCTACGAGTAACAACAAGAAAAGGAAAATCACCTCTGGTAAACAACCATACAGGTTGGTGAATAAGTGGGTGTAAAAGTTTTAAATGAAGTTCAAATATTTGAGCCTTCACCTATGGGCTTGGGCCGATCTGAAGTATTATCTAAAAAGTATAGCCTAGTTGCAAGCCTCATTAAGGATTAAGGTTGCAAGCCTAGTTGATAGCCTAGTTGCAAGCCTCATTAAGGATTGAGGTTGCAAGCCTAGTTGATAGCCTAGTTACAAGCCTCATTATGCAAAATGTAAGGGGCCATTTTTCTGTCTAACTTGGTTGGGTTTGGACTGGTTTGATGATAATTTCCATTTTCTGTCGCATGTTAAATTATTTTTTGGGTCTTTTATCCTTTAGGTACATGGAAGGAGCAAGCTTAAACAAGGAATAAAATTACCAAAAACATCAACTATCTTTTACATATACGTGATTTTCATTCTCAACAACCAAGCATAGTGCAAAGAAAACCAAACCAACTTCAAATATAAAATACAGATAAAATGAGATTAGAAATCAACTTAGATTTAAGGATTGAGGTGCCAAAAAACACTTAAACCCCAACAAAAATCATAAAAACACTTAGAAAACAACTTCTCCCTAGCAGATTGTTTTCATAGATTTTGTATCACCAACTCCTAAATCAATCATACCTATAGAAATCATAAAAATACGATCAATAATAAAGATCTAGGGTTGGGTTGGTAAGGATACCTCTCCAACCTTAATGGCTCAAATGAGAATCATGGGGGGAGACGGATCTTGCAGAGGGATTCGCGGGAGTGTTTCTCAAAACTAAGGTTTTTGTCGAAGTGTTTCTACGAGGGAAAAGGCTTCGACAAGGAAGAGGGAGATCTAGGGTTTTGAGGGGTGTCAAAGACGAGGGGGACAAGGATTCGCAGAGGGAGGGGGAGAAGAAGCTTCTAGCAAGGAAGGAGGGGAACAAACTTACTTTGGTTTAGGTCTCGAAGATGAGGGAGAAGTCGCAACAGGGAGGGGGGAGAAGACAAGGTCTCGAAGATGAGGAAAGGGGGAGAGTATTTTACTCTGCTTAGGTCTCAAAGATGAGGGAGAAGACGCAGGGGGAGTAAGTCGAGTTTCGAGCGGTTTGCGTGCAAAACGGTCACATGGCGATCAGATCGAGTTTGCCCTGTCGGCGCCCCAGCTTGCGCTTGGGTTCGTACGCAAATTGCGACGCCGGGGACGAACGTCTCAAGGAAGTCATCCCTCATCTTTACGTGTGAGAGCATTATTTAATATATATATATATATTTTTTCATATTATCTTGCAGCGGAAAAAGGTTAAGCCAAAAATATTCGACAAGACGTTTACGCTTGTCGCACATCACATGGTTAGCGAAATAAAACCCAAATTAAACATTATATACATATGCATCAAAAGTCAAGGTCACTAGTGTTAATAGTTTATACAAAAGCCATTCCCAAAACATCGGGAAGAATTCCTCAAAATGTACTGGCAATACAAAATAAATACATCAGCGATGCCCTCCTTTTCCGCCAAACATACTAATAGGCGGGTTCTTCCTTTATCTTCTTAAAGTCAGGACCGTAACGAAGACTGTCCAAATTTAAACCTGGGCCTACATCATGCATCATCCCAGAGGATGAGGTAAACAGACGTCCCATATGGAGTAGCCCGTCCACTCCTAACACCAGACAACACCCCGTAGGGCTTAAGTCATCAAAAAAGTAGGTCGCCATAGGAAGCGACTCTGCTGCCCACTGACCCAACAGGTCTAGGGTCACTGGCCCAGCAGAATCTGTCTTAGTCGGGCCCTTGAGGGTCCGACCCATCTGCTCGAGAGTCGTAATCCGGGGATCCATCATTTCCTGCAATAACTTCTATCGTTCCCAAGGGATCGATAGTAGAGATAATAAAAAAGGGGCGAGATTTAGGGAGAAATCTCAGCAAGTATACTAGCACTTTAACCAAAGCATTTCAAATATACAGATAAGTGAACCAAACATTCGTAGCTAATGCATATGCAAATGAATGACTGAACTTATGCACATGCTCATGTAAACTTTCATACATACTTGCTTCTTTCAGACTTCTTTTCATATCAGTGCTTTTCAAATCATTTCTTTAAAACATTTCACATCTTTTATTCTTTCTTAGGCGCCACTTATCATATACAGATCTTTTCTTATGGCTCGAAAGCCCATCTTGTCATGACTTATCGCGTAGCATATATGAGACACAACACGGTTCCCCTAAGCACCGCATGTTCCTTACTGGTTACCGCATCACCTTAAAGTGAGTGCGTCACGTAGCTTATAGTACGGCAGGTCCTTACACCTTACCCGTCTTTGGCACCCACCAGTGTTAGGTGCGATCGCGCTCCAGACACCTTCTGGAGCTATGCACGGTCCGCTGACTGTTCTTCGTCGACCCAGGGGCTTCCACTCGACTTTAAACACTCCTGAGTGGTCAGGGAGTTCCACTGGGGTACTACCCCGTCCCAGCCTTTGGGGTTCTTATAAAACTTTACTTCTTTTCTTTTCTTTCAAAAACTTAATCTTTCCTTTTCTTTTCTTAAAAACATATTGGACTTTAAAAAACATGCTTTTCATGATTTATGCATGTGACATGCAACACTTACTTATTTTCATGCAAAACCCGAGGCGAGCTGGAGTGCATTCATAGTTCATTTTCTTTTCTTTCTCATTGGGATAAACTTTACAATTTCCTACTTAGTCATCATGCTCTAACATCCAAATTTAGGCCCAGGATTGAAGTGGGGTACTAGGCCTATCTCCAACCCATCAAGGCCGAAACCTCCTAGGTAATTCCTAGGACTTTTCTTCATCACTTCACTCTAATTATCCTCCAAGAATTAAAGGTGTCTAATTAGAACATATACCATCTTTAGAAAGAGGTAACCGAAACCCTATTATCCACTAAGCAAACATTTGTACATCCAAACTTAATTCATTCAAACTTCCCTCCTTTACCTTTTAACTTGGGGAAATTTCCTTTTAATTCATTCAAAGTTTCCTTTTCAACAAGTGTCTTTCATAAACTTAAACTAGATAATTCCACAACCAAGCAATATAATTCCATCCTCTAGTCTTAACCTTAAACATCATAAGATTCCAATTAAACACTACTAGTCATCATATATAAGTGATTACTTCTTTCCATATGCATGTATACACCATTACAATTCCTATTAATCATATATTTTATTCCCATGTCCATTTTTCATTTCCTCAAGACAATATCCTCCTTAAATAAATCAATCATACTACTAATTTCCTTAAATAAATTTTATCTTAGCAACACCAAATTTTTTATAAGCTTAATACTAGGATCTATCATGCATCAACTTCATCATTTCATATGATACTCATGCTTTTTATTTCTTTTTGCTACTAATACTTGATCCATCATCTGTACTCATATTCTAATCTTATTTTATCATAGAGATTTACACATGGATATTCATATCAAAGACAAGTATTAACACAATCAATTTAATCTAATCATGACAATACAATCATTAATCCAACAGGCATGATCACCTAACTATATACAAGAAATGTTAAAGAAAAGGTGAAAGTATACTTACAATATTCCTATTAGATTTTTAATTAAAATCTGAAAATACACACATAGAATCTCTTATTAGACTAATTATAAGTATAAAGATTTAAAAGAAACCTTATTTCCTTTTAGCTAAAACAAATGTGCTACATATGCGTGTGTGTTCTTCCTAAGCTTGCATGAATCTAGGCACTAACCTTCTCCAAGGTATTATCCACTTCAATACTCTTGATCTTAGCTCCACTAATTTAGGATTCTTCAAATTGTGTGATGAAAGAAGAAGAAACAAAGGTGGAGGTAATTTGGATGGTTTTGGCCGAGAGGTAAGGAGAGAGTGAGATAGGAATATGTTTGCATGTATCCAAATGAAACAAGCTAAGGGAATGAGTATGGAGTCACACGGCCAAGCCCTTTCCTCTAAGGTCTTTGGTACACTTTTTACCATTCTTAGGTATGGCCAATGATGGATTGAAAGATTGACAACACTAGGTCATTCCAAGATCAAATCTTGGCCATGCCTTGGAAGATTTGATTTTCTTTCTCCCTCACTTGCTATGGCCGGCGCCTCCCTTGAGTGCTTAGTCCTCATTTTCTTGCTTTTCACTCAATCATCATCCCTCCATCATCTCATGTGTCCATCCAAGTGATCTCAAGGCCATGCTTTTTGGGAATTGAGCAATGCATGATCCGGCCAAGCCCTTGCTTCCACCAAAACCCCATTTGCTTCATCTTCTTGCTTTTGTCATTTCCATCACCTACATCCACACCATACCTTTCTTCACATCACCATACTTTCTTACACATTGTACCTTATTCACTTACACACTCCTCCCTTGTCTCATCAACTTTTTGGTGGCCATACTCCATGGAATCCTCCAAGTGGCTCACGGATTGCATCCCACCGAAACCCTTGCTCCTTCCTTCCATCATTCTCTTCATGCCACTTGTCACATTCCTATACACTATGACTTCTATTGGAAAGTCAAAGAATGGTGCCTTGTACTTCCAAGATTCCATGATAGGAAAATCCCTCCATAAGATTCCACATTCAATCCTACATAGCACATGGCTACCTACTAGTCAATCCTTACCAACTAAAAATTTCCTACAAGCCTTGGATGACTTTCTAGGGTTTCTCTTCAAGTGACATGTGTCTCTACTATGGGCTTGATGGGTCATGAGTTCACTCTATGGGCTTATGGGCTCACCACTACTCTTTTGGCCCATTCACTTAATCCATGTCTCCAAAGCTTCATTCCCAAGCCCATCTCTTTAGAGCTTGTTTTTACAAATTACCACTAATCTTGTATATTAGCATTTAATTAAATAATTAAATTAGGATGAAGATTTTAGGGCTATTACATGCCATGTCACAGTGTGTGGAGTAGGAGAGGTAACTGGCCTACGGATAGAGTTTTTTGAAGGAGATTGTTCTACATAGAATGAAGAGGCAAGATTCAGAGGTGGAAGTTGAAGATGATCATGGGAGGGAGAAGCTTCATGTTCAGTCAAATTATCAGACAGAGATATTGTGGAATGCCTAGTCTTTGAGACTTAGTCAAGAAGGAGGCTCTCGATATTTTATTCCGGCAAGAAACAAAATTAAAAGCTTGTCATATGAATCGTTGTAAGTTTAAAATTAGTTTTCAAGATTGCTTTGTTGTTGACTATGAGGGTTGGAGTGGTGGTCTTGCCATGTTATGGAAGAATGAAATTGACCTTACAATTTTAAGTTTTTCAAAATCTCATGTTGATGCATAGATCACGGTTGATGTTGTAAATAATTTAGAATGGTTCCTCACGGTTGTTTATGGACACCCTAATACTTTTCATAGATGGAAAACTTGTAATCTTATTAAGTCTTTATGTCGTAGAGAGGAGAAGCCTTGATTTTTGAGAACTTCAATGAAATGCTCACTTTATCTGAGAAATGTGGGGGTAGAAATAGAGTTGAGAAGCAAATATAAGATTTTCTGACTCTTATCTCTTTTTGCGAGCCCAAAGATCTTGGTTATTTTGGATCTCCATTTACATGGTGTTTTGGCTAATTCAAAGTGGTGTAATTTTTTTCCTAATATGAGTCTTACTCACGATGTGGTTGCCTACTCATATCACTTGCCTTCGTGAATTGATATGTCTGGAGGTTTGGTTTATAATTGTGGGAAGAAATTGTTCAAATTTGAAGCCGGGGGGGGGGGGGGGGATAAGGATTGTGCTAATATCATTGAGAAAGTGTGGAATAATGTGGCAATCTAGTTTTTTCTCCTATTGGATTTTCTTCATATTTGGAATAAACTTTTTTTATTTAGTTATTCTTTGAAAGTGTTAGGAGATATAACTCTTATTTAGTCTCATAGGTCTTCTCTTGTATAAGGTATATGTGAGTTAGGCCGAAATTGAAAATAATACCCAAGTGAAGTCATAGGAAAACATGAGAGGCGCCTAGTGCTAAGTGAGATTTTTAGGACACTTGGCACACTAAGCTATATGTTTCAACCCTTATCCCATTGTTTTAACCCTTATTAAGTGAATTTTACTTAATTGTACTTATTAAGTTTCCTTCTCGAATTTTCACCATATTCTTCCATATATTTCTTCAATTAAAATCCTAGTATATCAGTTATTGAAACATAGTGAAAAAGTAATAGAATCATCTAACCAAACCATTATATCACCGATAATTACTAAAAAGTAACGGAGTCATCCAACCAAATCATATTATCACCAACAAATACTAAAATAATGGAGTCATCCAACCAAATCATTTTATCACCAATAATTACTAGATTGACTGAGTCATATAACCAGATCATTTTATCACTAATAATCACTAAAATAATCGAGCCATCCAACCAGATCATTTTATGCCCAATAATTACTAATATAACAGTCATCCAACCAAAACATTATATCATCAACAATTACCATCCATACAATATTCAACCACAGTAAGATTAACTTGGGGTAATCTCAATCTCCATTAAATGGCCTCAGGCCCAACCAATTTACTTTTGAATTACTTATCATCACTAGATAACACTTCAAGTAAACAAAATAGAGATTAGCATACCATCAAACAGTCAATCAAACAATCAAACAAATATCTGTTACTTATAGTGCACAAACGAACGTCAATCGAACATTGCGGCAATCTATAATCCATAGCGGGTAAGTCATACACTATTGTCTCTGGGCACGGCAAGTGATGGGTTGGGCTTGAGTACTCCATTTGACACCAAAATTTAGGGGAACACTCCTTGGAAGATGGAGAATCTTATGGTGGTAGTAGTGAGGCAGTGCAACCACCGGAATGCGGCAGATCTGACTCGAAATGGTGGAAACCCATTCTCGAATTTTCTCTTGTACACGGGAGGTGGGGCCATGGATGGGAAAACTGTTTTAGAGGTGTGATAAACTGAGGTAGAGGAAGTTTTTAGCGGTGGAGGTGAGATTCACAGTGGCCGGACGGTGGCTCGGCAAAGGGAGTTTCCTTTTTCCTTTTTCCTTTTGAGACCCATTTCGGTTTCATAGGAGGAGAGAGAAGGTGAGGGCTCTGTTGGGGCTGAAATTTCTGGTGGTGAGTCGCCTATGTGTGGCAGATCAAATGACAGAGGTGGTGTCATGGTACGGTGGCTCATGGCGGAGATATGGGCGGAGCAAGGTGCGGACGTGGAGGAGAAAACCAGTTTCGGGTTTGGGGCTACCGGCGGGAGGTGGGGCTGCCGTGGTTGACACCTCCAGGTGGGTTGGACTCGCCGGAGGCTGGTGGTTTAGGCAGGGCTGGAGGTGAGGCTTGGCGGCCGGGGATGGCTCCGCCACAAGCTAGAAACCGAAATACCCTTTAAGGGCACTGTAGTACGCGGGAGAGAAGAGAGAGAAGAGAGTGAAGAAAGACATGGAAAGGGAGAAAAAGTGAGGGAGTGGGACCCTTTTTGAGTTATTTATAGACCCGATACTTCAGGATCTTGAAACGAATAACAGATAAATTTAAAACACTGATCTGAAAGCGTATAATATCAATTTGACTTTGAACTCTCAAAATAATTAAATTAAATATTATTTTGACTTACTTTATTTCTCAACATAATATTTCTCATCAATAATTGAAATGATGAAAATTATTTAATTATTTAAAAATAATAAAGTCATATATTTAAATCAGATATTTAAAACACGATTAAAATCTCGCAATATTTCAAATAACTAAAATCAAGGTAATAAAAGAATCCTGTATAATATAATATTTTTGGAGATATTCAAAAGCTACCAAACCAAAATAGAATAAACATAATAAAACTTATTGATTTAATAAATTTAAGATCAATAAATCAGATAATGTCAAATAAAATATAATCAATGCTCATTAATAAAAATACGACAAATCAAATCATATATTATAATAATTAAAACCAAAAACACTGAAAATATCATTTCAGATGGAAAGAACAGTAGCAACAATTAATTAATATATTTAAAGCACTATTATTCAAGAATCTCACAAAAGCTTATAACAACAATAGAATCAAAACCACTAAATCAAAATAATATTGATAACAATTCAAATGATAAAACCAATAATAATTATTAAACAACTAAGAGTATTAAAATCATAAATCTCACAAATAACTAACTCTAATCGTAAATAAAACGTACCCGAAATAATATTTGTAAGATAACAATTTAATTTATTAAAATAAATTAAAATATCCAATAATAAAATATGAGCAAATACAGATATGTAAAAATTCGGGGTCTCACATGCCGTGTGTTTCCATTTGCTTCCATTATTGTTGTTGGCTATCAACAAATAAAACCAAGAACACATAAATTAAAGTCTAAGTGGGAGACAAGATTAAATGTTATGGGACCTTCCATGATTTAAAACCATGTAAGTGGGAATCATGATTATTAAGGTGCAAATGTGAATACGCATGAAGCTATCCAAATTATTTGTTGACTTGTGCTTGCTTGAACTTTGTATTAATGAACAATATTTAATTGATGGATTTAAAACTTTACCCAACATGTGGGATTTAATCAGATATGTGGGGCCTAGCATAAGGTGTCATTTTGTGATTGCCAAACGTGAATGCATGTAGGATATTTGAAGTGTAAGACAAAATGAATTGCTATGGGACTTACTTAATAGATTTAACTCATATGTTTCTTTTTGTATTTATTTGAGACTTGAATATCTTAAATCATGCTCATATCCATCTCAAGATAAATAGCTATTAAATTGAATAAAATGGGTTATATCATTATTTTCTCTTTTTTTTTTAGCATTGAAATAGGGTATTTAGAGTGCATTTTTGTACACTCATCAATTCACATCAAGGAAAAGATAAACATTTATCTTATGTTAGTCTAGTTAAAAGAAAAATGAGTACTCTAAGCCCCTAGGAGGACACATGGCCAGCTAAGGTGTGTTTTTTCTCACTTTTCTTCCCATGAGTTTCGACCAACATAGCGCACATTTCTTCCATTTCCTTTCCACTTCTTCATCCTCCAAAGACATCTTCTTGGCCTACTTGTGTATGTGTCTCTCCAAGGGTTTTTGTGGGACAATTCTTCCTTGCAAGATTTTCTTTGCTATATTTCTTGAAAGGTTTGTAAGTGCTCTTTTAACCTAATCTTAACATTTTTTTTTGTATATATAGATTAAATTTGTTGTTGGTTGATTCACTTTAATTTTTAGCTTGCTTGATGGATGATTTTGTTATATTTTTTCTATACTTGGTTAAGGTGATACCTTAGGATTTGTTATAAGAAATATTTGAAGAAATAGAGTGGAAATTTGATGAAAGAATTTAAGGAGTTTAACCTAGTGATTTTCGACTAAGATCTTGAACAATTGCATGATATATTTGGATGACAAAAAGTTTACTTTAGGAGCTCACGGATTTCGGCTATAGTGAATCTTTTTAGAGAACTTTAGGTTTTTGAATCATAATTGATGATGTAGTTATAATCTAAGTCGTTGGATGATTTATGAAAGTATACCTTTGGATTTCCTTGATGTATAGTTTTAGATATGTATTTGGTTAAGAGAAAAGATTATATGATGACAAGTTGTGAAAGGAAATTATAGCTTGAAAGGAACATTAGCATTTCAGCTATTGACTTATTATAGCTTGAATATTAAGTTTTAAAATATTGTAATAAAATGCATGAGTTAGCTAAGAGAAAAGAGAAAGAAAAATTTGAGTATAACCCCACTATAGGTTTCGGCCTAGACTTCTTTAGGGCTAGGGTTGCTTTGTTTTGAATCTTTCTTTATTGGTATATGCATGACTTATTTGAGGAATGATTATGTTTGTATGTTATAAGATGTACAAGTCATGGTTTAAAGAGCCATGTTACATATGTCATCTGACTCATAAATCATATACCATGCATAAGAAAGTTCAAGTTTGAATTTATGTCCATTTATGTCATAAGTTTCATGTTTTGAATCATTATGTATTTTTTTAAAGAAATAAAATAAAGATTTTATAAGAACCACAAAGGCTAGGGCGGGGTATTTTCCTAGTGGAACTCCCTGTTCACTTAATAGTGCATAAAGTCGAGTAAAACCCTTGGGTCGACGAAGAATAGTCAACAGGCCACAAATGGTTCATATCAAAAAGGATTCTAGAGCGTGGTTGCACCTAAAGTTGATGGATATCAAAGACGATGAAGGCGTTTCGATCTGCCATTAAGAATATGATTATAACATAGTCACTTCGACTAAAGTAGTCGTTGCGTGATGTGGTAACTAGAGGAGAACACACAGTGCATAAAGGAGCTCTGAGGTATCAGACACGTTTCATGAAAAGTCATGACAAGAAAAATGACGGTAAAGGCGTTTCGATCTGCCGTCAAGAATGATATATTGTAAAGTCATGACAAAACGGTTAAGGCATTTCGATCTACCATCAAGAATGATATAAATAAGAATAATGATACATAATTTTATGAATAATAAGAAAAGACATGAAAAGTTTATGAAAAGTTTCAAATATATACGTGTCAACGGAAAACAAAAAATCATGAAAGTTTTTTATGAAAATGCATGGTGCATAAGTCATTTCACAAGTCTCAAAATCATGGTGCATGCATTTGTTTATCTATATATACTGACGATGCTCTTATTATATTATCTGAGTACTTACTGAGATTTCTCGAAATCTCACTCTTTTATTTGTTTTAACAATCATTAATTTGAAATGATAGAAGTGATTGCAGGAACTAATGGCACAGAACCAGACACAGACCTCCTAGGAGATTCTAAGGAGTATTGAGGGCCCTACAAAATACTCCATTTTTTATGAGACAGCCCATCCCTTGTGGTATCATTTGTTGGAGATTATAAAGCGAGACATTGTCTAGTCGTCAGTGGATCAACGACCAGTAGGGTATTGTTTGGTTTTGAGCATAGAGGGCTCATTATCCCGTAATAGCGTCTATGCGACGCTAGTAGGGATAACTCTCTAATAGGGCCATAATTTAGGTATGGGCCGATTTCGTTTCGGTGAAAACTATAAGGAAGTAAGAAAGAACCCTTGTAGAGAAAGCGGTAGTTGTATATTTTCTTTTGAATATCGAACAGTGATATATTTTGTTGAGAACTTGGTCTTGTAGACTTGGTACATTATGTTATTGTATATTATGAAGTTATAGGTTATTAATATAGATTGCCATGTGATGATTTGCAAAGTTCTAAAATTCTTTGCTTATCCTATGGAATTGATATTTTTTTCGCTGCGACATATACTACATACTATTAATAAGTTAAGTGCATGCATAATATTTTTTAACATGTATGAAGGGGTATGTAACCTAGTGTTATATGTTCTGACGCTTCGGTTTACATTAAATCCTAAACGTAGATTGGAGGGGTCGACAAATAATGTTGGTGGCCTAAATTCTTTATATGAAATAAGGGTAGCGTCTCGATAAGATGAAATGAGATGTGTTGAGATGGTCAATTCAAATGAGGCCTAAATGTATTGAATATTTGACTTTATGGAATCAGTCTAATGGTAATGTGTAGAAGGAACTCCATAATGCAAAACGGAGATTAAAAGAACTTCTAGATTTTGATCCTACTTTCTTAGAAGTTTCAAAGCAGTAGTTAGCATGAGTTGAGGTAAAGAAATGGTTAGAGAGGGATGAAATCATGTAGAAACTTGGGGTGTAAGAGGTTAGGTCCAGACCGAAACAATCGACTGCAATGGTTCAGACCGGACCAAACTCTTGACCAGTCGGTCTTGATCCCTTATATTGGTGATAAAGAAAATTTTGTCTAGGGTCGAGGTTGATAAGTTTTGGGCCGGGCCAGACTGAATGGATCAAACTCATATATTTTTAAAATATTTGTAATAATCTAATATATTATTTTATATAGTAATTATTTAAGTAAATGATGTAGTTTTTTTTTAATTTATTATCATTGACCATATAAAATATTTTTTTAATGAGTTAGTCACATAATTCACATTTAAAAATTACTTAATTTTAATTTAGTATTTTAAATAATTTTTTTTAAAATATTATTTTAGAAAAAGAAAAAGATAATTGCGGTGAATCGACCGAACCGGCAATCAAACCAAATTGATAGCTATCGATCTGGTCCAATCCCTACAGATGTTAAGTTTGAATCGATTCAGGAAAAATGATGGACCGATAATTTCGTTCCATCACCCTTCCAGACTGGACCAATTTACACTCCAGTGAAAACAAAGATCTTGTGTTCTCTGCCTAAAAATGGGTGATAAGAATTCTATTTTTTTTTTTCACTCAAATGCTGCTATTAGAAGAAAGAAGAACAAGAGTCGAAGATTGCAGATGACTTGGGAAGTTGAAAAAATGGGACTCAGATGGATGCTCTCATAACTGATTATTCTCAGTCTCTCTTTACTGCTGTAGATTATGTGGAAGTGGATGATATTCTACCTCAAATTGAAGCCAAATTGACTAATAAGATGAATGAGGTTCTTTTGGAACGTTATACAATATAGGAAGTGGAGCAAGCACTCTAACATATACACCCTTCCAAGGCACCTAGTTTAGATGGCATGTCTCCTATTTTTATTTTTATTTTTATTTTTCAAAAATACTGGAGAATTATAGGTAATTCAATTATAAAGTCAATGTTGCTTACTTTAAATTCTAGTGAGTTTCCTAGGGATTCAAACCATACTTTTATTACATTGAGTCCTAAGAAACATTCTCCTTTAAATGTTGTTAATTTTCAACCTATTAGTCATTGTAATATTATTTATAAGATCATATAAAAAGTTATTGTAAATATACTTAAGAAGGTTCTGCATGTGGTTATTTCTGAGTCGCAGAGTACTTTGTCCTTGGAAGACAAATCACTACAATGTTTTTATTACTTATGAGCTCATACACTTTCTTAGAAATAAGATAAGGGGTAAAAAGAGGTCTTATGTTTTTTAAGCTAAATATAAACAAGGCAAATGATAGAGTAGAGGGAGACTTTTTTGGAGAAGATTATGTTTACCCTTGTAGTTGGTTCCGAAATGTGCTTCTAAGTATAACAGTAGTTTTCACAGAATTAAGAGAGTTACCAAGGTCATTTCCACAGAGACAACTTTAACTAAGTGACTAACTAGCAAAAACTTCATATATCTCAACCACAGCAATTAAATGAGACTAAAAGGGAGAATTAAAACCTACACTAAAAATAACACAGAGTTTGGGAGGGTGTATAAACACTGGATATTTACTTAAATGTGGAATGGAATGTCAAATAGATTGAAGGGGTGTTTTGGAATTGTTCGCAACACTCTTTGAAAGCCTTAAATTCAATTCTCTTTTTGTAAATTCGCTTAAAACTTCACAAGTAAAAATTAATGGAGAATACTGTTAGAAAAGTCTTTAAGGAAAGTGAGCAAAACAATATTTTATGATTTCAAAAAACAGGTAATGAGATTGCAAGGTTAGGATTTCTTACTTCTCGATTAGGGTCACAAGGTGGATTGCTTGGATCGATTTAGCCAAGAATACAACTCATAATCGTTATTAAACATTCCATCTCAGTTCACAACACCAAGAATTAAAGGAAGCCTTCTCTGAATTAACATCCATCTTCTCTTCCAGACCCTAAGGTTAGAAAATCCTTGATTATTTCAAGGTTCTGTTGTGCTCTGAATCTACAACAGCTCAAGAATAAGAGATTTAACCAAGCATCGATAGTATTCAAACAAATCTAACTTAGAAATGAACATTAAGACTCACAGCAACCATTAATTGAATAAGAAGATGAGCAAACACTAAAACCCTACAATCCTAGCACAGATAACTAGCCTAGAATCATCTTGGAAGAGATGATTCCAAACTCTTGTAAAACCCTCAAATCAAAGTGTTCTCCCTGAGAGAATAAAACAAACAGAATAGTGTCCCATTTCCCTTCGCGTTCCATTTTCTTTATCTCCTTCCATTTCTCCTTCTCTCTCTTCTAACCGTCGCCCTCCTTGGTATCATGTTTCTACCCCTTTCTCCCCTCAAGTTCTCTGCTCTCCCCTAAGTTCTCGAGCCTTCTACCAGCTATTGGGACTTAGGAAAATTTTAACTTAAGGCTTCGGGCCTAACAGGTCCTTCATAGCTACGCAAGAATCGGGCTTCGATGTGAGACTTTAGTTCTTCATTATTTACTAGATAGTTATGGTATTGGGTTGGACTCCTGCAAAAGCAGGATTATAATATGAGCCCATCTGATTGCTCGTTTAGAGAATAGAAAATCGCTTTATTTGTTAACACTCATTAATCATATTGTCACTTAATACTCTTCTTTTAACACATGGAGTTCATTAAACTCACTATCTAAGAGTATTAAATATAACATAATTGTGTATTCATCACACTCCCCAACGTACCTTTTTGCTAGTCTCTTAGCAAATGAGATGAATTACAACAGTTTTGGCTTTTGTCCATTTAATAGCAATGCACCAACTAGACAAGATGTATAGATGCAAACGATTGGTTCACTAAGAATATTGTTTCAAAAAGAAAAGTTTATGCACCAATCCTATTTCTCAACCAATTTGAATGCATCTCCAAAGAAAATGAATATTGTTGTCTTACCAAATGTTTGTAACAGTGAGTATGATTTGCCAACCTAACCACCAAAAGTCATTAATTTGTCTCATCCATAGCAGCTGCTCATGTGAGATTTTTACATACTTTCCTAATTCAAAACCATTTTAATAGTGGTTTTCACACTATTCGCTTTAAAAGATCCCTTTTTCTTTTGCAGAAAATCCAAAAAGTATGCAGCTTTTTCTAAATTACTTCATTTTTTTTTTGGGTAAAGATCCCCAACTTGTCCCTTTTTTTGAGTAGAATTTACTCTTTTTAGTTTCTTTCTAAGCCATTAGGATATGGTTCAGTAGGGATTTATACAGCTGCTTAGTTTGATTAAGTTAATGACAACAGAGAATTTATTCCAAGTTTTCATTAGGGATTTATGGTTCTTTTGGTTTCAAAACATATGCCAAGGTGAATAAACCCTTCTTTCGACCCAACTTCCTAAGTGAACAACTACCAAACCCCCATTTTATCAAGTCTAATAAGGGCATTCACATAAAGAATGAGAAGCCAAAGTTGCAATTCAGAATCAATCATTAACAGTCCCTCTGGTGGTTCATGCATGCATCACTGTTAATCAATTAGTCCCTTACCCCCAACTTAAACTTGACATTGACCTCAATAGCAGGACGAGAAATGAAATGAGTTTAATGCCGTAAGGATAATGCAATTAGAAAAGCAATTGAGAGAGCAGTAGAAGCATATGAAAAGAAAAAACAAATGAGAGAATTAGTACGTGGGAGCAGATGCAACAATAAGGAAAAACTCAAGAACTGGAAATTATAGAGAAAGAAAATGGTTACTAGAAAAACAAACAAAGAGAATAGAAAAAAAAAAAGAAAAGCATGGAGAAACCAAAATGCAACAGGGTTAGATAAGTGAGAAATTGTTTCTTTAGGTGAAAATTTTGAAAGAAATGGTTTAAGTCTTTGCACATTCACCTTGAAAGAGTTGCCACTCTAAGGGTTAAGAATCTCTAATGCTCCATGGGGAAATACAATTTGCACTATGAAAGGACCACTCCATCTAGATCTAAGTTATCCAGGAAACAAATGAAGTTTAGAACTATACAACAACACTTTCTAATCTAGGTGGAAGGATTTTCTTTGAATGTGGCTATCATGAAAGTGTTTAATCTTTTCTTTAGATAATTTAAAATTGTCATATGCATCCCTTCTTAGTTCTTCCAACTCTGCTAGTTGTGACTTCCTAGAAGATCCAGCTTGGCTGTTGTCAAAACTGAACTGTTTCATCTCATGCATTATCTCATTAGCTCCCTTAAAGTAAAATAGGATCAAAATTTTCTTAGAAAATAATTCTTAAAGTAAAATAAAAATGAAATAAAAATTAAGGGGGCAGCTATATGCATAGCTACCCCCATCATATATATTTATATTGCGGTTATTTTTTTATTATTTTTATAGAAAGGTTGCGGTTATTTAATTATTAAAAATTATGCATTTTTTATTAAAAATTTTTAAATTTTTTGTCATGTGGCTGGGAGCGTAATCGGTCCGGTTTGGTCCGGTTTTGGCCAAAATATAAAATCGAACCGATACCACCGATTTTGCAAAATGTAAAATCGATTACGCAACGATTATCCTCCAAAACCGGTAGGACCGATTTTACCAGTTTTGGTCCGGTTTTCCAATTCTAATAAATTATAAGTTTTTAAAAATAAATTTATATATATATATAATTTTTAAAAAATCTAGTTTAAAATTTATTTTTTTATTATAAAAATATGTTAGCCTAAAAGCTGTTATATACAAAAACTGCTATATAAAATAAAATAAAAAAATTTGTAATATAAAAACTGCTATAAAATAAAAAATATTATTTAAAAAAACTGTTCTGTAAAAAAAAACTGTTATATAAAAAATTGTTTTAATATATAAAAAACTGCTTTAATATTCATATTTAAAATTAAACTTTTATTTTATAAATATTATAGTATTATTTATATATGATTATGTTATTATGTATTATATATAAAAATATATATATAATGTAAAAACATATTATATATAATATTAAAAAAATAATTTAGATTATATAATTATTGGGACCGGTCCGATTCGGTCCGGTCCGGTCCGGTTTGGTTTTAAAATGAAAGGAACCAGAACCAGACCGAATTTTACCCGTTTTGTGTTTTTAAAAACCAGTTTCAGATCGAACTAATTCAAATCCGGTCTAACCGGTCCGGTTTGGACCGGCTCGGGCCGGTGTACCGATTTTTCAATTTTTTTTACCCCCTATCTGTGGCCAACGGTGGAACTATATGGAGCACGGAGCCCCAAAAAAATAATTTGAAAGAAAATAATATATATTAATTTTTTATAATTTAATAAGATAATATTAATTTCATCTTGTATTAGTCCCTTTCCAAAAAGTTATCTTCGTTTCCTCTACAAATTTATTTTTATTTTATAAATTAATTACTTATAAGTCTAATTTTAAAAAATATAATCCAATTTAAAAATAAAATAAATAAAATATATTACATAAAATAAAATAATCTAATAACACGATAATATATTGTTACTATCAATAAAATACATCTCACAAAGAAACCAAAGGCATGTTATCTTATTAATAGTTTGATTCATCTTGTTTTGACTCTTCTAATATCTACAACGACTAATGATTGAGCATTTTTAGCTATAAAAATTATTAAAACAAGACTTTACAATAATATTGAAGATGAGTTTCTAATAAATAATTTAGTTGTCGATATTAAAGGAGAAATGACTAAGAATTTTGATTTAGATTCATTATTTGATGATTTTGTTTATTTAAAATGACACAAGTTACAATTTTAAATATTCTGTATTTTTAGTTTGTTTAATATATTTTTTTTAAATTATTTCAATGATATATTATTCTTGATATATCATACTTTTTTAATATATAAATTATATTAAACATATTTTATTTTTATTTTAAATTTTACTATTTAATTGTTCTATACCACAAAAAATATATATAAAAATAAAAAATAAAATATATTGTTATACTTTCAGCTTTACTTAACCCTTTTAAAACAATGTCTTAATTCCGCCACTACATGCGAAAATATAACATTCATAAATAGACAACATGTCAGATTTTCTAGTAGAAGTGACTCTACAACCACATATGAAGATCTCAACTAAAATCTCACTAGTGTAAATTTTTATTTTTTATATATATTTTTAACACTTTTAAATATTTCTTAAAAAAAATATCATTAAAAAATTACATCCTTAATTACTAAATAAAAAATTACAAACCCACAATCAGAATCCCCATGCATGATACACAAAATAGTACAAATATTAAAATATTTCATTCTAATTTTTGAATCTTTTGATCGAAACAGTCACCAAAATTGTGGGTTACCTACTTTCTTTTTTAGAGCAACAACTCGAGGCACAAAACTACAGCATCCACAATTTAATTCTGCGTCAAATGATATTTTATTATGATAGATCTATGCGATATAATAGCACACCCAAATTCATATTATATTACATACACTACAGATGACATACTTCAGAGCCATACCGGACCGAGGAGGTTACCACGAAACCTTTATTTGCATCGCGAGTAAACAACTCAGGAAGAAGAAAAAGCCATAATCAAATATCAACATCTCAAAGTTTCAGAAACAGAACTCTCAAGCTTTTTTGCAGACGTCCCCATCACAGACCCACCCTTCATGCGGATTTTCTTCTCCCTTAGAATCATCCTTGGGCCCTTTGACTTCTTCCAAAGCACACTTGTGATGGAGACAAAAGTCGCAATCCTCACATAGATATGACCAGAAATTCCCCTCCTCATTGCACCCATCACATATATAAGCTCCACCACGAGTGAGCACGAGCTCGTGCTCATGGAGTGCGTGCTTTACCTTCTCAGGCCACTCCTTTGCCATCTCGTCAATTTTGGCCTCGATCTCCTTCATTCGCTCATCAGTGAAAGGATAAGCATCCGCACCATGCATCATAATGAGATCTCTAGCATCTTTTGTGACAGTTCGGCCACTAGGTCCAATGGCTACAACCATGGGGATACCATAGACTTTAAACGTGCGACTCAATGATGCTTTCCTTGGGTCCCCAAAGGGAAGTGCCAGCCATGGCATTCCTGAAAAGAAATCACTAAAGGAGGCCTCGTCCTTGTCACTAGAGATGAAAATCACTTCAAAAGCATCATCATTTGCCTTGATCTTGTGGTATGCCTCGGTAAGTTTCGGTAAAAAGGCACGGCAAGGTGGGCACCAATGTGCTGAGAAGTAAAGGAGGATGTTCTTCCCAGCTAAATCCGACACTAGAATCTGACAAGGAAACAAGTAATCATTGTCAACTATTGCAAATGCCAGAACATGGGAGAGAGTGCAATTTTTTTTTGGGGGGGGGGGGGGGAAGATTCGATGAATGGCACAAAGGGATTAAGAAACTTTGAATAGCACCTAAGATATCACTCCTCCAGCCAAGAACTAAATTCAACAACGCTAAAAGTGTAACAACTAACAGTACAAAGACCAAACAAATAATGTGAAATTATGAGTATTCAATTATAAGTTTTGCGGCATTGAATAAAAGCAAAGACTTTACCTTGACTCCATCTTTTCCCAATGACAAAATCTCGTTCCCCTAAAACCAAAATTGACTCCAGGGTTTGAGCTTCCTCTTTTGCCTTCTCTATTTCAGCAAGCTCTGCAAGCTTTTCTGGGGTGAATGGGTATGCCAGAACTCCATGTTCTTCAATGGTTTCAGCAACATTAGAATGTAGAGTCCTTCCATCTGGCCCTATAATAACCAAAGTGGGGAGGGTTGAAAGTTCAAAGTATCGAGCCAGCTTCCCACAGTTCTTATCCTTTATGGGCAGGGAAAACCATGGCATGCATTCGAAACCCTGATTAAATGCTTCCTCATCATCATCAAGTGGTATCATCACAACCTCGAAGCTCTCTCCCTTTGCCTTCAGTTTTTCATAAACCTCAACAAGTTTTGGCGTAAACTCGCTGCACGGCTTGTATGAGAACAATGAGAAATACAGAGCAACTGTCTTCCCCTCAAATTCAGAGACAGGCACCTTGTGCAAGAAGAAGAAATACAGATTAGGGGAGAGGAGTAAAATGTGTCAAGGAAATAAACTTATTTACTTGTTAAATAACAAGCAATGCCATTGAGAGTTACCTTCCTGCCATCAGATGAGATTACAAAGTCTCGTGAGCGGGATACCAAGATAGATCTCAAAGATTGATTCCTCCTGTCGGCTTCCTCTTGATCTTTCAATTCTTTGATCTTTTCTTGTGTAAAAGGGTACCCTTCAACTCCATATTCTTGAATGATCTGAACTCCATCGTCACTCACAACTTTCCCATCTTCATCAATGAGTACAAGGTGGGGTATCCCCTGAACTTTGAACAATCCATCCAAGTGATCACGTTTGCCCGAATCAGAAAATGGGATTGCAAGCCATGGCATCTTGGAGAAGTAATCTTTGAAGGACTCCTCATCTTCATCAGCAGAAACAAAAATGACCTCAAAATTACCTTTCGGAGAGAGTTCATTGTACACCTCGACAAAACTTGGGGTGAATCGCCGACATGGGCCACACCATGACGCGGAAAAATAAAGCCCAAGCCTCTTCCCCTCCAAGCTCTCAATTTTAACCTGTAATTCACAATTCAAAGTGATTCTCCCTTCTCCCTTAACGCATCCCCATAACATTCATAACAAGATAACTGTTGAATTCCGGTCAGTGGAGGAACTGTTCATCCAACCAGATGGCCAATTTCATATGTACCAGAACAATGTTGTAAACAACTCAATAATTCTTATTGGGATTCATCAAACCACATTTACGATGCTTACTCTATCATTGATCTTGATGAAATAATAGATGCCACATGATATTATTATCTACAAATAAATAGGCACTTCTTCACCGGAATACTATTACATACAATCATTTTTGTGCACTCCTTACGCACTCTAATCATATGATTAGCCTTTATATTTTAAAAAACTGATACAACTAACCATATTGGTGGAGTGGACAAAAGAGTGCACAAAAATGACTGCAGATAGAATTCTCTTCTTCACCTTACTTCCCCTTCTACTTGGTACATAATGTTGGGAAAATTGGTCCATCTGGTTACTGATAAACAGACGACTGTTAACGGAAAATTTCACAGGTGCCAATATGCAATCCCTATTAGTTAAATTTGCTTTTCCTGTGTACTTATCAAACTTCTAGCCGGTCTTTTCAAATATGATCATGAGGAAGTTATGTGGACTGAAGATCTACAGGAACAACATGTATCAAATAAATAAGTCCCTGATTTTAATTTTCTCCAAAACTTTCACATGTTAACCAAATCTCATTGTTAATGGAAAATTAATCTTCCCTTGAATACATCATCAGTTTTATTGAGCACTGTAGCATAATCCAAGATACTTGCAACTCAAAAAAATCCTAACTAGGAGTGGCAATATGTTACACAATCCATTAACCCAACACAAACACAACATTGATAATAGCGGATTAGAGTTTAGTCTTAACGGGTTTGGGTCAAAACGGGTTGACCCATTAAGAAACGATTGACTAACGGGTTGATAGCGGGTCAACCTGTTTTGACCCGTTATAACATGTTAAAAAAAGTTAAAATTACAATTGTACCCTTATAACTAAAAGTAAAATTGTCAAAATTTTAATTTCAATATTTTTATTGTTTAGATTATAATTTTGGATTTGTAGTTAGTATTCTAATTATTATAGATATTGTGCTTTTAACATTTATATATAATTATGCTAAATTTAATCAAGTTAAACGGACTAATTTCGGGCATATTCAACCCATTTACATAAACAGATTGAAACGGGTTATATTGTGTCGTGTTAAACTATTTCGTAATTTTCACTAATAGATTCAAACGGATTGACACGACACGATATATTATGTTAATGAATCATATTAGGGTTTGATATTTTTTACACAATAAGCTTAACTGGTCGAGTTAGAGTTGACCTATATAGTATAATCTACATATATTGACACGACATAAATATGATCCATTAACACGATTTGACACCTCTAGTCCCAACCCCTCCCCCCACAAAGGAAAATCCAAACAAAAAACAAATAGAAAGCGTCACAAAATACTGGCCTATAGATCCCAAGGTCTGGATAACAGAAATCAATGAGTTGAATTCCTGCTCCTCAACATGATTTTTTTTTTCGTTTAATATTCAAAGCTAAGCATCTTAAAATACAGGGGGTCAACAGAATCTCAACGACTTCAGGACAGAAATCCATGAGTTTGCCGTGATCAAAGCTTCTGCCCCTCAACTCGAGTTTTCTTTCTAAGATAAAAAGATTGGCTAAATGTCATTGAAGAGTGATTAGAATTAGAAATTATCTAAGTTTCTCAAATACTGTCCAAACAGAGGAAGAAACCACTGCCTACTAATATTATAAACAGCATGCACCGAGGCGTATGAAGAAAAAAACAACTTGTAATCAAGCGGATTAACTAATTATTAGCTCAATATACTTAAAACAGAAACCTAATAAAAATAACCGTCAAAATTACAAAATCGGAGCCTCTATATCTTGTTTTTCAGCTGATTTCCCGAGAAACACGAAAACCTGCAAGAAAATCCTATTAAATCAAATACCTGATCCCCGTTGTTGCGGACAAGAAAGTCCCTATCTTCTCCCGAGAGGAGCGAGCGAAAGTCGTGAGCACCGCCTTTGGTTGTCTCGGTAACGCTTGCTTCACCGTCCGCCATTTCTTTCCTCTTCTCAGTTCTCGTGAAAGCAATGAGAATAAAAGCAGCTCAGAGTGATAGAATACGTGGCTGGTCGGAATTCGATGGGAAAGAGGGTGGCTAATATATAGAGTTCTTGCCTTCTGGGCGAAGTATCCGACCATTCGCAAACAAAACCATCGTTCGACTTCGGCCCACCATTCCTAATTAACGACGGCTTCGGGTAATATGTTTGAAAAATATTAATTTATAACTATTTTGATTTTTCTAATTATTTATAATTATTTTGCATAATTTTATATTTGAAAAAAATAGGTAATTATTGAAATAATGTTCAAATTCTATTCATCATTTCGTATACTATACACCACATTTTTTTATTTTTCTTTTTTCATTATCAAATGTAATGTATATAGATAATAAGTATAATAATTCAATTAGTTCAAGAAAACAAATCAAAAAAAAATTCAATAAATTAAAAAAAAAAAACTGTTATATACGGTGTGTGTAGATGATAAGTAGAAAAATTCATATTAGATATAAGTCACAAATAGACAAATCTTATATAATTTTTTTTTTTTGTAGAAAAGTAAGTTCCACCAATAAATAATAGTTTTTGACATTTTTTTTTTGTGGTGAGTTCACTTTTTAAGTATAAGATTTATCTATTTAAAGTTTGTATAAATTATTTCTCATAATCAGAAGGCAGAATTAAGATTTGATGTTTAGAGAGATGATTGATAAAATATGTAGTATATGTAAATATAAGTAATATGTATTTTTTATATGTGACTATATAAAAAATAATAATCATACTTTTTTTTCTTCATTTTTTTTCCTTTGAATTAAAAAGAACAAAAAGAAAAAGAAAAAAAATAATTATATGTCATAAAATTATATACAAAAAATATATATCTACAAATCATTTTATAACATAATTTTTTCTAGGATTCAGTAACTTGCTAGCTAGAAATCATTTAAAAAAATGAAATATAACTTAAGATTTTCCTTTTAAATTAAGCTTGATGACGATATTTTATGGAATAAAATTTATCTATTATTATCTCTTAAGTAAAATTTTTGACAATTTTTTTTTCAATATAAACTAATAATGATCTATAAGGTTTATTAGTAAGTTGAAGATTTAGTTATCAATGAAATAAAAAATTAGAGTAAAATTAGGTGAGTATTGAGGGGGCAATATTTTTTTTTATAATTTGAAGGGAGTATTTTTAATTATATATATAAAAAATTATATATAATTATATAATAAATTAACTTTTTGAGCCCCCTGCCTTAACAAGGTCCGCCCCAGCTCATAATATTAATCTAAAATTTTAAAATTTTCAAACTGAGAGCAATCAAGGTATAGACTTTTTTCTAAAGAAAATTGTTTTAATTATAAAGAAAATTTTATAGAATTAAATTTATGAATTGATATAACTTGCTATAATATGTGTAATTATAAATATGTTTTTATTAGAAAATAAATCTATCATGTTATATAAAAGTATATTAAATTATAAATTATTTTTATAAAATTTTAAGAATAGTAATATTTTTCTTTCTATATAATATTTAAATAAGATTAAAAAAATGATAGATACAAGATGAATTTATACAATTAAAGATGACCATGACCTTACCTCAAGAAAAAAAACGTGAAGTCTTATTTCGAAACTTTTTCAGGGGTTGAAAATAAAGAAGCTCTCGCAAAGAGAAACTCCACCCCCTCGTGAAAATCCTCGCCGTCTGCCACTCTAGGGAGAGGGCGAAGCTACAGTTCTGTACTCTCCTCTGTACCCCCTTCTTTCTTTTCTTCTTTCTTATTTTTCCCGACCACCATGTGTTGTTCTTTTTTTAAGGTGGTTTTTGGGTGGTGTGTTTTTTACTCGGCGTGTTGCAGGTGGAGGTAGATCCGACAATTTAAGGCCACCATGCGCTCTGTAATAGCCCTTTTTTTTCCTTAGGCTAAAATATTTATTTGAAAAATCTATAATTATATTTTAAGGAGCTTTTGGAGTATAATCTCCCATAGGAATAAAACTTGAGAATTGGATAATAATTTTGAACCAAGAAATGGATTTAATTATGCATTTTAGGATAAATTATGGTTAAATTTTTTAGAATTTTAATAAGATATCAACAAGAGAAATTACATTTGGGATTAAGAACAGGCAAATTTCTAAAATTTGAGGAGAAAATTCAAAGGGAAGTGACAGAACAAAACATCAAATACTTAGTGTGCCAAAACGAGTTCTCGGACTGGTTTGTCGAATTTTGGTGCAAGGAACATAAATTTTTCATATAAGGTTCAAATGAGGTGATTCTAATTTTTATAGAATATTAAAAGGCAAATTTAAAACTTTTATGTTTTAGGTTTTTGAAGATTCTGACTGGATTAATGACTTATTTGGACTGCAAGTGGACTGATCTGGGTTGAATGAAAACTGGAACACAAAAGCAAAGTATGCCACCACCTCACTCTAGGTGCTTAAATTTGATTGGTTTCTTCCATTTATCTGATCTGAATACATGTGGGGAGGCACGTGGCAAATGGAGATAAGTCATCTAGAAGTCTTAGTTAGCAAGAAAACAAAAGGAAACAAATGGTGAACTCGGATTGGGTGTTCTCGGATAAGTTTTGACGTGTTTCGATAAATTAAGCATATCTCTCTCTTCTGATATCGGAATAAAGTGATTAAAAATCCTATAGAATCATAAGAGAATGATATAAAACTTTCATGTTTTGAGGTTTTAAAAAATATAATTGGATCAAGAGCTTATTTGGGATGAAAGAAGTGAAGAGATCAGATTATGCGTGACTAGGCAGACAGCCAGCCCATGCTAACTTTACCCCCATGTGGTTATTTCTCAACCATTGATCACATGAGTCAGCCAAGTGACTTAATCCTAACTATTAAATGAATATTAGACCAGCTAAGTCTAGATTAAGGGTGATGATAACACCTAGGTTATGAGGGACACCTCACACATTCTGATATTGGAGGAAAAACCGATGGCCTTAAGTGTTTCACCCCTAAAGCAATGCATTGAGACGTCTCATATGTCTATATATATGTGTGTGAGCTTATTCTCTTTCCCTTTGAGGGATATCACACGGCCATAGTGAGAAAAATCCAAGAAAATACACAAAAACTCACTCACATCACTTAAGTGCCAAAATGGAGCTAATTGAGGGCATTAGAGGAGAAGTGGGGCAAAACCTATCCTAAGCATCAATTTGTAAGTACATATATTAACTTAATCTTGGCATAAAATAAGTGGTTTGGTGATTAGATTATGTTTGATATTTATTTGAGTTTTAATCTTTGTTTATGTGTAAGTTAAAACATATTAGATTTTGAAGTAGTTTTTGCTATGGAAAAATGCTAGGAAAATTATGAGACTTTTGAAATATATTCTATGATGTTATATGAAGAGAATTATCTAAAAACATGAGGTCTTAATTGAAAAAAGTTGAAGAAACAACTCTAGTGAATTTCGGCCTTAATAAGATTATTATCGGCATATTTGATACCTTTTTGTAACTCAGACATAACTTGTTCATTTGATATCGGATTTGAATTATTCAAGAGGTTATGCAAAAATAAGAGAAATATATACAACTTTTATGTTATGAGTTATAAGAGATAAGAACTCATTTAAGGACAAAACCGGAATTGAAGTGGCAGATCTGAGTTTATCATAGTAGGCATTGATTTTATTGGTGAATTTCTTCTAAAATTCTTAGTGACTCGATTTCTAATTATTTGAATGATATTTTAATAATTATGGTAAGTTTATAAACTTTAGTTTATTTGAAAAATTTCAAGAATCATCATACAAGAAATTATTAGAGAATTAACCAAGAAAATAATATAGTTTAAGCTTGAGTTTATTTATGAAAGCTAAGGAAAATTTGACAAATTGTATATGTGGATTTTAGCTTGATTTGAATAAGAATAAAATGAGGTCTGATTACCCATAGGGTTCGGTTAGTCTTGATATGTGAATATTTTAATAATTTATTTAATAGTTAAGTATTATTCGTTATGTTTTGACGTTATGAATTGATGTGATGTAAATGTATGTACACATGATGTATACTATTATGAAATATTCTCATATGTTATAAGGTTTATAAGGACATGAAATATGCATTTCATAAGTTTAAGATTATATTACGTTGCATATCGTCACATATAAGTGTTGCCCTAAGTCATGACGTCTGTTATAAGAAAAATACGTTAAGAAAACTTTACAAGTGAAAAGATTAAGAAGTTAGTTATGTCATGACGGGGACGGCGATACGTAACGCCCGTATGATTGACGTGCCGACAAGGACGGTGATACGTAATGCCGGTCATAAAATAAGAATTATGTCACGACGGGGATGACGACGCGTAATACCTGGACGACTAACATGGTTTAATAAGATAAGTGTCATGTCATGACGGAGATGACAATACGTAACGCCCGAAAGATTGACACGAGACTCGTCACGATGGGAACGGCGATACGTAACGCCCGGATGACTGACGAGTTATATGTATGGATAAGCTGACGCATCATGCTAAGAAATCCGGCGGGGATGGCGATACATAACGCCCGTCGAGGTTAAGATAAGAAGGGCTCCTATAAGTAAAACTTATAAGAATAAGAATTATAAGGAAATAATAAGAAGTCCATGCATGGTATAAGATTGTCCAGAAAGAAAGACATCAGTATATGTCTATATAAGAAATAAGTATAAATCATGCATAAGTCAAATAAAGCATGCTATAAATGCATATTCTGTATGTTTGGATTGTATGTGATTATTTTACGATATCTATGCTTTTATTAAGTTAAGTGTGTACTTACTGAGATTTCCAAGGAAATCTCATTCTTGTATGTTTTTTTCTTTTCGAAATTTAAATTTCGTTGCAGGGTGTGATGACGGCCATAGGTTAGGTTTCAGTTGCTCAAGAGACCTGGAGAAACCCTCAAGGGATCCCTAGAGTACTTTCTCCATAGAAATTTTAACTCAGTTAATAGTAGTAGAGACCGACATCGGCATGACAGCGAGTTTTTCGAAGTGAAGAAAGAGCCTAGGCGGCCTTAAGGTGATATTTTGATAAGTTTGTATATAATTTAAGGACTGAGAAAACTAACTAGGTTATGCATGTAAGGATACAATGTTATTTTATGAATGGACGATATGAATATTAAGGTTTTGTGTCACCATGTGATCTCTAGAATTTAATTTTATTCAAAAAAATTTCGATGTGATTTGCATTGCATGTGCTAGTAAGTCTAAGTGCATGCATTTATTTACGATAAGTATGGGAGTGAGTAGCCAAGCGTTACTTACCCTGACACTTTAATTTGCGTTGATTTATGAATGAAAATTTGGGAATGTAACACGCTCCGCCTTCGTTCTCCCCACTGGCCGATCTTGCAGTCGATCGGAGATGTTGTTGAATGGAGCGGTGCGTACTCCGTACATGTGGAGTTGCTTTGGGACACGTCTCACTTTCTAGGGTGATTTCTTCTGCCTTGAGTGGTTGTATGTGGATCTAATGCCTTCCAACTTATAAGATCTGCTGATTTTCACTCCTAGAGTGGCACGTGTGGTTCACGCGCCACCACCACTAGATTACTTTTGTATTGTTTCTGTGTTTTGTAGGTCAGTTGTTAAGTTGGTTCTGTAGATATTATTTGTATAGAAAAAAATTTATATTTGAGAAATAATCTTTCGAGTTTTAGTCTGTAGAATTGTATTTTTCTTCTTTTTTGGAAGAGAAATCTTAGTAAGTATCTCATATAGAGGTAGTAATTAGTCTCTTGGGTTTCATATGAGAGAATTGAAAGTTTGTACGTTCAAATGATATTAATTAATTTATAAATTTGAGTTTTCTCAACTTTATAAATTACATTATAAACTTATATTTTTGATTGAATGATAATAGACTTGTATTTTTTTTTTTTTTTTAAATGTGTGATATCGACATTAAATTCATCGTGCTTACGCAAGCTAATAGAGTTTTTTTTCCTTTTGTGGTCCTATGCAACTTGTCCGATTTTTCAAATTTGTCATTTATATCTGCACCGCATTAGGAAAAATGATAAATACATGCTTCAAATTTTACTCTTTTTTTCTTCTGACTTATTAATTAAAAAAATTTATTTAATAATATTAAAAAAATTTATTTTATAAAAATGTTTGAAAATATTAAAAAGGGTAATGCTACGTACAGTCGTGGAGTTACAAACGGCGTGCAGTCGTTTTAGAAAAAAATTTAACTTTTTCACGTGGGTCCCATATATATTCACTTTTTTTCAAAGCGACTGCACGCCGCTTGCAACTCCACGACTGCATCTATCATTTCTCCTAGCGGTAGCTCTAGTAGCCCACCGACCAGACCAAATAATTCTATACAGAGTTCTCGAATACTGGAGTCGTTGGAGTCGGATGACGTGGCATCACGCCACATCATCTAATGATTTAAAAAAAAATGAAAAACGAAAACAGACATCACAAACATGGGCTAGTGGAGAGAGAAAATCAGAATCGATTTTGAAGGGAGAAAAATGCGGGACAATCGCATTTCAATTTCACCGTCCCTAAACTTTTGAAGAGAGAGAAACTCTCTGCCATTGTCGATTTGTGCCTCCCGTTTAAGCTACCCCGGAGTGAAATCAGGTCCCCATTTCGCACCAGAGCTGGATGCGGGACATTTCGCACCAGTGGTTTCGTGAGAGAGGAAGAAATCTCTGTAAACCTTCTCGAGTTCTTCGGATAGGTGAAATCCCGTTCTTTCTTCTTCGTGTGTTTCCTCTTCTTCTTCGTGCTATATCTACCCACTTGAAAACCACATTATTTTGGTTCGTCAATTAAATCCCAACCTTATTCCGGGGATCGAATCACTCATTGCTTTCTTCCCCACGATGAAATTAAAGTGTGCGAGAGATAGAGAACTGCAGAGATTTGACTAAGATATTGTTTTTTTTAGAGATATAGAGATGAAGATCACGGCGCTCTTGGTGATGAAGTGCAACACGGAAGCGTCTGATCTAGTCATACTTGCGAACTCCATGGATGTCAGCCACTTCAGCTACTTCCAGAGGTCCAACGTCAAGGAGTTCATCCTTTCCGTCGCTCTCACTATTGCCAAGCGGAGCCTTCCCTCCCAGCGCCAATTCGTCCAGCGTGAAGGTTTCACAATCTCTCCTCCGTATCTTCCTTATTTGATTTTCTCTTTTTGCTTTTTTTTTCACATGAATTAATTCGGTCTAGAGTTTAATAATTTTTATAGCGTGAAGGTCCTGATTTTTTTCTTTTCGTCTTTTTAGCAGCGAATTTTGGTTGGATGGTGTGAAAACTGATTAGGTCTGGGTGATTTTTAAGGAATTTATTTTGGTTGCCAAGTGGTTTGTTTGTTTTTTAGAAATCTAAATTTATTTCATTTGTGATTTATAAGTTTGAATTAGGTAATTTACGTGTAAATAAAAGATGGAGGTTTTTTGAATTCTATCAGCATTGGTCGGAGTGTACGAAAATTGATTACATATTTTTATGAATTTCTACCAGTTGTGTCTGAATGGTGGAGATGGAATGGATTTTTTTTTTTTGAAACTCCCATGGTTATTTAGGTCGTACTTGAATGGTGGAATTGTATGTGTTTTTGGCTTTATGGAATTTTATTAGTTTCACATTTATTGGTATATGATTAATGGCTTAGATTGATTGAGTGCTTTGTTTACGAAAGTGGACGGATTTGGATTTGTGTTCCCAAACTCCTTTTTTTTATATTAATCATTGGTTTTTCTCTACTCAACCAGGTATACTCAATATAATCATTATTCATCTCTATATGCATTTCTTTTTCGGGAGCTAGAATTCTGGCATTAGTATGTTAGATAATTAATCAACCTACCAAAGAAAAAAAAGTGCCCACCAGTTTTTTGCTGTCTTCCATGTAATCATATCATTGTGCTTTAAGGTTTATAAGGTTGAATGGCAGGGATTTAAAGGTGATCAGGGAAATAAAAAGATCTACTTTGGATAATTATTTTTGTTGCTACCATTGATTTTATTATTCCCACACTTCATAGCTATAGCTGTGCTGAAGTGCCTGTTTTTGGCGTGGAGGTGGGTGTGTAGGTGGGTGTCTATTGGGAAGGGGGAGCCTGTGTGCTTGATATTATAGTTCCCGAGGTTCCTGTAAATTCAGGTTCTAGGTTTGTTGAGATAGACGCCTTATATCAGCTTGCAATCAGGTATAGCAGATGATTGCATTGTTTTCCAGGTGATAGATGAGTACCAAACAATCTTTGGTGACTCATGGACGACTGCACGAGTAGATAATACCCAAGGCCCTATCTGAGTGAAGCTTTGACAAAATTCCAGGTTCTTATAAATTCAATCTTCATCATTTTCTAAGATTGTATCATAGCCTTATAAGTGTCAAATAGATTGATGGCGTTTTATTTATCAAATAGTACTATCAACTGGGTTCTTTCTTTTTCTTCTGTTTTTTTTAATGTCCGAACCTTCAAAAATTAAAAATTTATATTTTTGTTTCTTAATAGTATTTTATTTAGTGATAACTGAATAAGTTTTTCTTTCTTTTCTTCTTGTTTAACTTTTCAGGACCCTGCAAAGGCTGATAAGTTGTTGAGAATTCAAAGGGAGTTGGATGAAACTAAAATTATACTTGTAGATTGGAATTTGCTGTATTTTTCACCTTCATTAGATTTGGACCCATTTGCCTTTTTGAGACCAGAACACTGTAGCAATAATATTGAAAATTGAACTTGAAGCTTTTTTTTTTAAGGTTGAAGAAGTGACATGAAATCAATTCAATTTTGGTCATCCTACTTACTATCGTGAGCTGGTTTAACAGTCTACATTGAAACTCATATATAAGGCTGTGCACCCGGGTTCCGGATCCGGAAACTCGGGTATCTTGATCCGGATCCGGATTTGAAATCCGGGCCGGAATCCATAATATTCCGGATCCGGATCCGGATTCCGGATTCGAACCCGGTTTTTTTTTTTTTTTTTTTTTCCTGCTCAGATCCGGAAACTGAACCCGGTCATGAGGGTGCCTCTCAAGTCAGTTACTACAATTTAGTCATTTTGAAACTGAACCCGATCGAGTGATGCTCCAAGTTGGGAAACTGAAACCCTGGCTCGACAGAATCTGGTCCACTGCTGACGGGAAACTGGTCAGGGAACTCGGTACCAGTGAGGCCAAATCCCGAACTCGGAGACCCGGACAAGGTGTGGTGAGTATTTGTCCATGGATTGAGGGAAAGAGGATTGACGGCCACGAGCTGTTGTTGTTGTTGGTGGTGGTGGTGAGCATGGTGCCGTTGTTCCTCTCGCTGTTGTTTCTGGTTGATGACTTGCTGAGCGATTGCCATGAGGTTGCCGCTATCCGTACACATGTATGCCATTCTACGGCCAAATCTCGCCGGAAAGAAACTGAACTCGCATTACCCCAAGAAAGATCAGCAAGAGCGCGAGTGTTCTGCGAGTATTCACAGTCAAAAGAAGAGAGAGAGAGAGAGAGAGACTGAGAGAGTGAATAGTAGACTGAGACACAGACAGAGTCACTCGAGGGAGAGACGGAGAGGAGAAACGGGTGAGACAAACGGTGCCGTTTAGTTTTGAAAGCCGGGTTGATAAAAGCGGGTTCCGGATTTAATATGGATATCCGGCCCAATTAATCCGGTTTCTTAAAAAAGGATTCCGGCCCGCTTTTATATAATCCGAAAACCGGATTTAAGATCCGGGTATCCGGTTATTAATCCGGGCCGGATAAAATCCGGCCCATTTGAACAGGCTTACTCATATATCTTCTTGTAAAGAACCATGGACCTAAGCTTGTTGCTAATCTAAGAACCTGCTTCTTGGAGATGGTGGAAACAGATGTTTTACAAGCAAGCAAAAAAGACAAATCAGTGTTGTAGCATACTGTGAACTTCTTCATCAAGCGGCTCTCCTGTAATTGCGATCACATTTTCAAAGGTTGAAGCTGATGGACGATAAATTGTGATTGTACTGTCTATATCGTTTATCAATTGTTTGCTTTGCAAAATTCTGTGGCATTTCCCCATATATTCTAGACCAAATAAAGGAAACCATATATCAACAAGAGATCCTTCTATTATAGTATTTATGTGCTTGACAAGCTTAATTCAGATGGTGTGTGATTTTCCCAGTGATATTAGTATAAATATATATATTCCTTTTGAAGCCATTCCATCATATATATTATATTTGGCATGAAATTGGAATTATTTCTTAACTTTTAAGGACTCTAAACTTTGGCATGCAGCTTGATCATTAAATACCCTAAAGACCTTGAGAAGTCTTTCTATTAACAAGACGAATGTTTATTCCTCTTGAATTCTCTTCTAAAAAGTAATTCAACCACTGAAAACTTTTCACAGCAAAAACAAACTGAAAATGTCTTAGATGAGAGGTTTATAGCTGATATTTCATAGATCTTAGACTTCATTCTCCATAGCCCAACTTCCCCAAACTTATACAATACAAAAAACCTCAAAACAAGCAAATTAGAATGATATATCCAAATATGGAATTTGGATGGTGCTATGCTATCAGGGTCTTTTGATCTTTTATTTATTGAAAGTTAAACAGAGTAAGCTCTAAACACATATTGCTCTATTTTCCCAAAATAGATTTAATCCACCAGATGCCTTTGGTGTCATTAGGGCCTTCTCCCTCTGGTGAAGGTTCACGCTATGGTGTTTTGTGGAGCTTGCTCACATCATAACCCTCATCTCTTGCCCTTTGAACTAGCTGATTGTATATCTTCTCATCCATATGGGTTTGCCTGCATAATATCTAAGAAAACACCACCCAAAAGAAATCAATTACTACAGAAAGAAAAAGAAAAAAAAAATTGTCTTATGCATTATGCAATACACAAACCACAGAGACAAATTAGATAAAAATATGAAGAAACCTTATAAATTCAGAAAGGAGACAAAATACAAGAAACCAACTTTTTGCAGGGAAATACATATACAGAATCTGGTGGGCACTTATTTTTTTGGTAGGTTGATCAATTATCTAACATACTAATGCCATAATTCTAGCTCTCGAAAAAGAAATGCATATAAAGATGAATAATGATTATATTGAGTATACCTGGTTGAGTAGAGAAAAATCAATGATTTAATAAAAAAAGAAAAGGAAAAAAATGAGCTCTGGAACACAAATCCAAATCCAAATCCAAATCCGTCCACTTTCATAAACAAAGCACTCAATCAATCTAAGCCATTAATCATATACCAATAAATGTGAAACTAATAAAATTTCATAAAGCCAAAAACACATACAATTCCGCCATTCGAGTACGACCTAAATAACCATGGGAGTTTCAAAAAAAAAAAAATCCATTCCATCTCCACCATTCAAACACAGCTGGTAGAAATTCATAAAAATATGTAATAAATTTTCGTACACTCCGACCAATGTCGATAGAATTCAAGAAACCTCCATCTTTTATTTACACGTAAATTACCTAATTCAAGCTTATGAATCACAGATGAAGTAAATTTAGATTTCCAAAAAAACAAACCACTCGGTAACCAAAATAAATTCCTTAAAAATCACCAAAACCTAATCAGTTTCCACACTATCCAACCAACATTCGCTGCTAAAAAGATGAAAAGAAAAAAAAATCAGGACCTTCACGCTATAAAAATTATTAAACTCTAGATCGAATTAATTCATGTAAAAAAAAAGGCAAAAAGAGAAAATCAAATAAGGAAGATATGGAGGAGAGATTGTGAAACCTTCGCGTTGGACGGATTGGCGTTGGGAGGGAAGGGTCCGCTTGGCAACAGTGCGAGCGACAGAAAGGATGAACTCCTTGACGTTGGACCTCTAGAAGTAGCTGAAGTGGCTGACATCCGTGGCGTTCGCAAGTATGATCGAATTATACGCTTCCGAGTTGCACTTTAGCACCAAGAGCGTCGTGATCTTCATCTCTATATCTCTCAAAAACACAATATCTTAGTCAAATCTCTGCAGATCTCTATCTCTCGCACACTTTGATTTCATCGTGGGGAAGAAAAGCGAGGAGTGATTCGGTCCCCGGAATAAGGTTGGGATTTGATTGACAAATCAGAATAATATGGGTTTCAAGTGGGTAGATAAACCAGCACGAAGAAGAAGAGGAAACACACGAAGAAGAAAGAATGGGGTTTCACCTACCCGAAGAACTCATGAAGCTTTACAAAGATTTCTTCCTATCTCACGAAGCCACTGGTGCGAAATGTCCCGCGTCCAGCTTTGGTGTGAAATGAGAACCTGATTTCACTATGGCGGTAGCTCAAACGGGAGGCACAAGTCGGCAATGGCAGAGAGTTTTTCTCTCTTCAAAAGGTTAGGGACGGCAAAATTGAAATGCGACTTTGATTGTTCCACATTTTTCTCCCTTCAAAATCGATTCTGATTTTCTCTCTTCACTAGTCCGCGTTTGTGAGGTTTGTTTTCGTTTTTAATTTCTTTTTTTTTTTAAATCAATAGATGACGTGGTGTGATAATTATCCAATTCCAGCAACTCCAGTATTTGAGGACTCTGTCTAAAATTATAAGCAGCTAACCCAAACCCAAAAGGATAGAGACAAAATGGTTGACTGTTGTCCACGATTCCACTGGTAACGAATCGCAATTAACAAAACAGGAAGTATAAGAGTCATTATTGTTAATAATGCCGAGCTTTGCTAGGTACAATCGAGGTGTGCAAGCGGGAAGTAAACGGCTGCCATGTGACAGCTAATCTATGTTAAAATAAGAAATAGACGAAAAAAGGTCTTCCTTTTTGTCTCATATTTCCTCTTTGCCTCTGGCCTTCATCTTCACATGGGAGTCACTCTCAGAATTCGTCCTCGTCTGGGTTGCAATAAATTATTGTTTTGAATGTCAAATTCACATGGCTGAAAATTATATATATAAATAAAAAAGAGCATTGTCCTGAGCATTTTCTCCCAAACTCAGTCTCCGACACTTGAAAACACAGAGAGTGTACAGTTATAGTTGGAGACCTCCCAAACCCATAAGCTTTCTTTTATATTTTTGTAGATTTACATCATAATTTCTTTTATATTTTTCTCGATTTTGAATGTTCTAATGAGTTAAAAAATGAATCAGTCATCTTCAGTTTTAAATTTCAAATGTTTGTGCAATTCACACAACACGTAAGTGACTGAAAGCATAGGGCTGAAGTCGCAACGTTCTTCGTGTTCGTTGGAAGAAATAAAAAATTATATATAACCCGTTTGATTGGCAAGAAAACAACCGTCGAACAATCAAAACCAGAAAAACTTCTGGAATCTTCAACTCTCTTCTTTTTTCGTTTTTTGAAATATTCAAGGCCGGCAACCAAACTATTGGAAGAAACAACAAACCGTCGAAATGGGAACAAATACAAAAAGGCTTATCAACGGAATATTACATCAAAAACAGAGAGGAAAAGCAACTAAATGGTCTGAAAAATGAAAATGCAGTGGGTGAGAAAAAGAAAAGGTCTGTTTTGAGAAAAAGAATGGGGAGAGAAAGAGAAGGAAGAAGAGGAGAAAATGAGACCCAACTATCTATCTCAGGCGTTTGCCTACCAACTGTCCAAATCGACTGCAAATAGATTTTCTCTATTGTTAAATATTACAAGCGAATCTCTCATTCTCAAAAAGCCACGGGTAGTGACGAGACTTCGAGGCTAAGGAACCTAGCTAGGAGCCTAGGAGACTTTTCCAATGTTATCTCATTCAAAAGGAAAGATAATTTTATTAAAATAAATTTAGAAATGGATTTATTTTTTACATTGTTTTTCATCTTAAAAAATATATTTTATTATTAAATAAATTTAGTAGATTATATAAAATCATGTTAATATATAAATTTATTTTATATAACCTCTTCAGTTTATTTTAACCAAAAGAGAAAATGAAAAAGCTTGAGCACCAAGTGTGCCAAACTTTATTTTTGAAACCCAAAAAAAAAAAAAAAAATATCGCAAAAATAGCTCATCTATATATTAGAGCATTCCCATTAACTTAGATAAATGTATCTTTAAATTTTAGTTAATATCTCACTTCTTTATATTGGCTCAAACAATTTAAGTTCAAGATCCACATTAGATTAGTTATTTATTTTCTATATAATAATAAAATATTATTAAATTAATAAATACTATTTTCAAAGATCATTTAATGCTATTTTTAAAAATTATATTTCTTATATTTTGGAGTGAGAAATAGTTTTTTAATATTTGGTTATACAACTATAATTTTTCATTTATAGCTAATTACTGTACAAGATAATCAAATAATTTTAAAGATAACCAAATTAATGTGAGCTTTTTTTTTTTTTTTTTTTTTATCTCAAATCTTTCAAATTTTAATTAATCTCTTTAACTAAGCTAATAAGAGTGCTGTTACAGGCAAAACGTTCTTCAAGAAAAAATGGGTTGAGTGAAAAATTTAATATCATATAAAAATAAGAATATATTAAGAAAAAAGGACAATATTAGGTTACACAATACATGACGTGCATCCCAAAATATCCACCAGTACAAATGAGTTTTTTATTTCTATTTTTTAACTATTTTTTAAACACCTTTAACTATTAAGAAAAAATTAAAAAAATATAGAAATTCACTAATAATCATTGTCTTCACTATTAAGAATGAGTAGGCATATTTGGTGGATATATTTGAAAGACATACTATTATTTTCCTATAAAAAAAACTTCAATTCTAATATAATTTTTGTGATTAACCTATTGAGTGGAATAATCTCTATACTCTAAGGTTCTTTAAATGTTGAGATAAGATAAGATTATATTAAAAATTTGTGAATAATAATGAAATAGATTGTAAATAATAATAAAATGGTGTAAGTTAAAATGTTTTATGACTTTTTGAAGAAGTAGAGAGGAAAAAATTACATAAAAATATTGTAAAATTAAAAATATTATTAGCATAGTACTTTTATTTTCAAATTTAAAAAAATTGAATGAGTGACCACCCTTGTGCTACACTAACTCATGGCTTTTTTTTCTATTTTCTTTCTATTTTTCTATTTTTCTTTTTTAAGAATATTGAAATGACTTTTCACTGTTGCAACATAATGTTCTACTTCTACTTCTTCACATAGTATGTGAAACGACTTTGACCATATATTACTGTGGATTTATTGTCATAATGATTGATATGATCAAATAAGTTTAAAGTCAAGACTAAAAAGCTTGAAATTATGGGGATATAAACAAAGGACAAATAGGATCTAGTTTATTTATGGGGATAGAAACACAATTTTTTGATGCCTCTGCATCCCAGAGAAGAAGGAAGAACATGATTAAGTTAGTGGTTGATGGTGAAGCTAAAATGAAAGTGGGGCAGAAGGATGTTTCAGAAACCTTCAAGCAATATTTTGAGAATATTTTCCTATCCACCTGGCCTTCAAATGAGATGCTATCAAATTATTTAAACACGATAGAAGGGAAAGTTATCCTAGAAATGAATGAGAAGCTATTGAGGGAGTTTACAAAAGAAGAAGTAAAGGTAGCCATCTTTCAGGTCCTAGGGCTTGTCGAATATGGCACCTATTTCTACTGAGATTTCTGGATATTGTAGGTGAAGACGTGTGCAATGCAGTCTTGGTCTTTCTGAGAAGGGAGAACAAACCACTCTCTGAAGTGTACCTATATGGTTCTGATACCAAAAATAAAAGACCTTGTGTTAGTCACTTATTATAGGCCAAGTAGCCTATTCAATGTAATGTATAAAGTCATTGCTAAGACCCTAGCAAATAGGTTAAAATTGGTCCTTGATATTATCTCCAACACTCAGAGTGCCGACAATATCTTAGTAGCCTATGAGACTCTTCACTCAATGAAAATGAGAAGGCATGGGAAAAAGGGAAGTATTGCCATAAAACTAAATATATCTAAGGCATATGATAAGGTATAATAGAGATACTTGGAGGGGGTGATGAAGAGGTCGGTGTTTGATGATAGATGGACTGCCCTAATAATAAAGTGTGTTACTACTATCTCATATGAACTGTTGATAAATGGACAACCAGGAGGATGGTTAGGCCATCCAGGGGGCTAAGACAGGGATACCCTTGTATGCTTATCTATTTTTGTTGTGCACAAAAGGATTGAGAAACTTATTCAACTCTTTTGAATAGAAGCAAGCCATGAGGGGGGTGCCTGTGGTGAGGGGGAACCAAACTTACATGCCTTTTATTTACTGATGATTGTATTCTATTTGGCAAGACTAAAATGGATGAATAGGAGAAAATCAAGGGCTTGCTTGAATTGTATGAACATGCCTCAAGTCAGTGTCTCAACAAGCAAAAAGTTGTTGTTTTCTTTAGCTCTAACACGAAGGCCCTAGAGAAGTAGTTAATCTAGAAGCAATTGGCAGCAAGGGTCAATGGCTGCTATGAGAAGTACCTTGGACTATGATCAGAAAATCTAAATATAATACCTTTCAAGGTATTAAGGATAAGGTGTGGCAGCGGATCAACAATGGGAAGAATTAGTTTCTCTCCCCCTCGAGTAAGGAAATACTCCTCAAAATAGTGATTTAAGCCATACCAAACTACCATATGAACATTTTTAAGTTGCTTGTGAATTTGTGTAGAGAAATCTCTAGTATGATAATGAGATTTTAGTGGGGTTTAAAGCAAAAAGATAGGAAGATCCAAAGGTTTAGTTGGGGTAAAATAGGGAAATTAAAGGCAGTTGGAGGGCTCGGGTTTAGAAACTTGGAAAGTTTTAACAAAACTTTACTTGCAAAGCAGTGCTAGAGATTTCTAACAAATCCCACTTCTTTAACAGCAAAGATCTTAAATGAAAATTAATTTAGAAATGGTGATTTGTTGAAAGCAAAGCTAGGCTTAGGGCTTACCTCGATATGGAGAAGTGTATGGAGAGCTATTGACTTACTCAAAGAGGGTGTTATATGGAGGGTAGGCAATGACAGAGACATCAAGATATGGGGTGCTAGGTGGATCCCCAAAGCCATCTACATTTTGTTTACAATCACTGTGAAGAATTTTGAGAGAAATTCTAAAGTTGAGGAGCTCGTAGATGTTGAAATGGGTTGTCGAAGAGTTGAGGTGCTTAAAGACACATTGAGAGAAGAGTAAGTTGAATTAGTTTGCAACATACCAATCAGTTTGTCCGGTCAAAGGCATAAGCTAATTTAGGGGCAAACAAAAAAATGGACATTTTAATGTTAAAAGTTCATACCATTTGGTGATGGAAAGAAGCAGGAAGGGGAAGGGAGAAACGTCAAGTTGTCTGGTTAAGGATTCTTGTTGGAATGCAGTGTAGAATTCAAACTCCCAAGCTCTAGTAAATGATAGCATACCCACAAGAGTGAACCCAAGAAAGAATAGAGCCATTGAGAATCCTTTACACCCTATATGTGAAAGAGAGGAGGAATCAATATGTCATACCTTATGGAACTACTTTGCTACATCATATGAGTGGGCTGAGCCTATGAGTCCTGTCCATAAATCACCTAGCTCAGAGAGAGATTTTGCAAAGGTGTGGGAGAAGATGTCTTAGAACTTACAACAGATTGGATTAGAAGTGTTGACATCAATTATGAGAGAGTTATGGAACGTAAGTAACAAGTTTATCTTTGAAAGAAGCTTCTCTAATCCCAAAGTGGGGGTGAAGCAAGTAAGATATAGCCTTGAGGAGTATCAATTGGCTTAGGGTAGTTCAATGGGGACAAAAACTGAGGGAGGCACAAAAAATAGGGTGGTAAGGTGGCCACCAGTAGGCAGTCGAGTTAAGGCAAATTGGGATGCTACTTTTGACTCAAAAACAAGTAGAATAGGAGTGGAATTTATATTGAGGTATGCTAAAGGAGATGTCCTGGTGTCTTTGTGCATGAGTGGAGAGGGTGTACCACATCCCGTGATGGTAGAAATCTTGGCTCTTTGGAGAGCTATGCAGCTATGTGCTTATCTGAATGTCCCTTCAGTTATTTTGGATGGAGATGTTTTAGAAATTATTAAGAGATTTAATAAGGCTGCGGACCCTTGGAGCTGGTATAGTCAATTGGTTGAGTATGTAAAGGAGGCTATGCACGGCAGGAAAGGTTGGTCGATTCAATTTGTAAACAGAATGGGAATAATCTAGCTTCTTTTTGGCTAAATTAGTTCTGTTTAGTGAGGAAGAACAAATGTAGATGGAAGAATGTCCAGAATAAGTGCATAGCACAACCTTACACAATATAGTTTGTGGAGATAAACTTTGAAATTGAATGAAATTATGATACCTTAAAAAAAAGCTTGAAATTAAAATAGATAAACTAATCTATTGCAAACGTAAGTCATACAAACTATTTTACTATTTGAAACTTTAAAACTTTTCTTAGAAAATAAGTTCTTGAAGTAAAATAAAAATGAAATAAAAATTAAGGGGGCAGCTATATGCACGGCCACCCGCTTCATATATATTTTTTAACTTTTAAGATTTCGATTATTTAATTATTAAAAATTGCATTTTTTTTACACAGAATTTTGTAATATGTGGCAATGTGATGTGCATACGTAGTATTACATATCAGAATTTCATGATGTTTTCTTATAAGGGAAACTGTACATCCACATGAAAATTCTGATTGGGAACTCACCGGTGCGAATTTTGTTTTTTTTTTCTTATATTTTTTTCATGTATTTTTTAACATTTTTAAATATATTTTTTTAAAAAAAAACTTAAGATCATTAAAAAGCACATTCTAATTACTAATTAAAAAATAAAAAATCCACAATTGAGATCTCCAATTGGGATTTCCACGAATAGATTTAACATTTTTCTTTTTAATAAAAATCGCAAAGGAGTTCTATTGAAAGAAAGTTTAGCCTGTTTATGTAAATCAAGAGAAAACAATTGAAAGGTAGAGATAATTTCAATTAGTTAGGACGGTAAATGAATCAGTCTGTTCAAAATATCACTCGGTAATTATTCGGTTAAACTCGAATTGAACTCGACTCATAAAAAAAAAAACTCATTCATGAAAATAAATACCCGTTCAATTGATAAATGATACATATCCGACAAAACTAAACTCGTTTCGTACAAGACTCGTTAAGATCTGTTTGTTTATGCTCGAGTCAACTTGTTAGCTCGATTTGATTAAAACTCATTCACATATTGATAAATATATACATAAACCTATGTATGTGTACACACACACACACACACACACACACACACACACACATATATATATATATATATATATATATGTATTAACTAATAATATAAGCATGCAATTTTATAATTAAATATATAGTATGTGACCTAACTACTTCTGTTTATATATTGAATATATTTCATAGATATATTTTATGATTTGTATAATAATTATTTGATAAGATTTAATAATTTTATATATTAAATGAATATATGTTATTATATTATGTATATGTATAATAATATATGTAGGCATATAATAGTTTGATATACTAAAAAGATATATGTTATCATACTATGTGTATGTATAATAATATATGTAGGTGTATAATATATTATTATTATAGATAAATATTAATTAATTAGATATTAATTATTTATAAATTTTAAAATCTTCTAATTTAATAGATGTTCTACTTGTTAATTTTACAAATCCAATATTAGGTTTTTTTTTTATTTATCTAATTTATTAATTATTAATTACCATTCAAAAATAATAAAAAAATAATTTGAGCTCGAGCTCGACTTAACTCGAGATCGCTTATGGGACAAGCTTGAGCTTGAATTGGGAGTTCAACTTAATGAGTCTTTGAACAAAAAATAAAACAAAGTCTCCAGCTTGGATTCGAGTTTGAGGTTAAGTATTTTGAGTTGAGCCAAACTCAATAAGTCAAAGACTAATTCGGTTCAACTCGATTACAGCCTTATAACCGATTGTGCATTTACCGCATAATCCATTTCTTGCTAACCAAAACTCTTCAATTTAAATTATAAAATTAATAAGGGTCATGCTTAAAAAAGGATACAACATTTTAGTCTCAGTCCAAACATCTTAAGTTAGGTTTGACATGTGACTTTATCCAAAGTTTAAAAAAAAATGGTTTCGTATCAGCCACGGGTGGTATTTTTCACGTTAGAACAATATTGGCACTAGGGTGTTGTACTCATAATTTTAAATATCGTATCATATCGGCCAGTATAGTCAAAATATATCATATTGGCCAATTGTCTAATATAGAAATAGGTATGTTTCATTCTAACCCAAGTATCGGATTTTAGCATTTTACTTTTTAATTTTTTCATTTCTTGCTAGTTTTTTTATCCTAATTTAGATTAGACTATTTACATACATATATATATATATATATATATTTTTATATATTGAGTATTATTTGAAAATATAAATTATATATTTTTTTTATGTATAGACTATTCTAAAATAGTACACGTAACGATATCGATATCAAAATATTTCGTTTCAATACTTTGACCGATACTTCTTATTGGATTAAATTTCAGTTGTACCAAATTGTAATTTCTATCAGTTTTGGCCAATATTGTGTGTTTCAGTTGGTACAAAATTTTTGAATTAGGCCCCATTTAGAATGAGAGATGAGTTAAGATGAGTTTTGAAAATTTAATAAAATATTATTAGAATATTATTATTGTTTTGAGATTTGAAAAAGTTGAATTGTTTATTATATTTTGTACAAAAATTTAAAAAGTGTAATGATAATTTTAAAATAAGTTAAAATGAACTTAATTCATTTTTCAATCCAAATTGGACCTTGGTGTAGTATATAAAACTAGATGAAAGTTCTTTAAGAGCACTAGTATTGGAAATATTAAATAATCCATCAAACATAAATTTGATGTATTTGTGCTAAAAAAATCCTCCATTGAACTCATCAAATTTCATGATGTCCAACTTTGAGCTATAGTAAAAAGTTTCAATCCTTCGTATATGAATGATCACTATTCACATGCTAAACACTTATTTTAATATATTTTATTCTCCCACTTTATTTCTCTCATTTTCTTTCTTATTTTCTTATTTGATTGAAAAATAATTATTTAAGTAATTATTTTGTTGAAAATTTTGGTTGAAAAAAATTAATTTAAAAAACAATTTTTCAAAATTTAGTTGAAAAATAATTATTTAAGTATCAGATTATATTATTAATATACATATGATTAGTGTAATTACAAAATATGAAAAAAAATATTTAAATATATTTTTATTAAAAAAATATTATTATATTATTATTTTGATAAATCTAATGATAATAATGCTCTAATTATACTATCTTTCAAATTTTAAAAAATTATTTAATATATCTAATAATAGTGCTCTAATTATTGTAAAAAGGTGTGGATTTTTTTTTTTTATAAAAACGTTAGTAAGGTCAAATAGAAATCTCTCTCCGTACCCCTACCATCTACAGTCCTAAACTGTCTTATTTTTCTTAAGAGAAATGATACACTTATAATAATTTTTATCTCTCTGTACCATCTACAGTTCTAAACTGTCTCATTTACTTAAAGAAAAATGATACACTTATAATAATATTATATAAATTTTACAATTTTTTTATATTTATTTTTTTTTAATTTTTAATTTTACTTAGTGATTAAAAATGTGAATATTAATATATATCTTTTTATTTTTATTTTTTTCTTAATGATTAAGAACATTAAAAAAAAATACTTAAAATAAAATAATAAAAAAAAATATTAGCACTAGGATATATAATTTTTCTTTTTTCTTTCATGAAAAGATTTCTTTTTTAATATTAAAGTATGAACTTTGAATATTAGATTTGGCTTTTATTGCCTCGAAAAAATCTAATTACTCTAAAATCACTTATATATAAATTAAAAGGTCTTGACCCCCAACTTTTTCCAAATTAAAATCACTCGAGTACTTCAAAAAGATCATCTTTGAGTGAATTCAAAAGGAACAAAAAAGAAAGTAATAATATAACTAGACTCACTTTGAATTTGAAGATGAATTGAATAAATTTATTATTATATTTTTTTAAAATTTTTGTATAAAATATAAATTTTAATAAATTTTTTTAAATCTTAATTCAACTTTTCAAATTCTAAAATAATAATAATAATATTTAATTTAATTTTTAAAACTCATATTTTAAAATAATAATAATAATATTTTATTCAATTTTTAAAACTCATTACAACTTGTCTCATTTTTAACTCTTAATCCAAACGAGGCCAGTGAAGTCTGGCTATCACCCTCTTCCAGAATTCAAGTCAATTGTTGTTATTTTATAATTTATTTTTTTGTTATTTTATATGATAGTTTATATATATCATTTATCTATTTATAAATTATTTTAAAATAATACACGAATCCATATCAATATTAAAAATTTTCATTCCACCGTCTTAAGTTCTTAACCGAAGGTCCGAAATGATAAGCAAAATGGTATTCAAAATTTTGCTGTTACCTAGTTCCTTTTCGAGAGCAACAACTACCTTAATTTTGCGTCAAATGATATTTTATTATGATAGATCTATACGATATAATAGCACACCCAAATTCATATTATATTACATACACTACAGATGAGAGAGATACTTCAAAGCCATACTGGACCGAGGAGGTTTACCATGAAACCATTATTTGCATCACGAGTAAACAACGCAGGAAGAAGAACAAGCCATCATAATCGAAGATCAACATCTCAAAAGCTTCAGAAACGAAACTCTCAAGCTTTTTTGCAGACATCCCCATCACAGACCCACTCTTCTTTGGGATTTTCTTCTCCCTTAGAATCACCATTGGGCCCTTCGACTTCTTCTTCCAAAGCACACCCCTCTGCCATCTCGTCAATTTTGGCCTCGATCTCTTTCATTCGCTCATCAGTGAAAGGATAAGCATCAGCACCATGCATCATAATGAGATCTCTAGCATCTTTTGACACAGTTCGGCCAGTAGGCCCAATGGCTACAACCATAGGGATACCATAGACTTTAAACGTGCGACTCAATGATGCTTTCCTTGGGTCCCCAAAGGGAAGTGCCAGCCATGGCATTCCTGAAAAGAATTCACTAAAGGAGGCCTCATCCTTGTCACTAGAGATGAAAATCACTTCAAAAGCATCATCATTTGCCTTGATCTTGTGGTATGCCTCAGTAAGTTTCGGGAGAAAGGCACGGCAAGGCGGGCACCAATGTGCTGAGAAGTAAAGGAGGATGTTCTTCCCAACTAAATCCGACACTGGAATCTGACAAGGAAACAAGTAATCACTGTCAACTATCGCAAATGCCAGAACATGGGAGAGTGTGGAAATAAGGAAAGGGGGGGTTCCATGAATGGCGCATTGGGATTAAGAAACTCTGAATAGCACGTAAGATATCACCCCTCAGGCCTAGAACTAAATAAAACCACACTATCAGTGTAACAAGCAACATTACAAAGACCAAACTCAACAAGAAATGTGAAAGTACAAGTATTCAATTATAAGTTTTGCAGCATTGAATAGAAATCAAAGACATTACCTTAACTCCATCTTTCCCAATGACAAAATCTCGTTCCCCTAGAACCAAAATTGACTCCAGGGTTTGAGCTTCCTCTTTTGCCTTCTCTATTTCAGCAAGCTCTGCAAACTTTTCTGGGGTAAATGGGTATGCCAGAACCCCATGTTCTTCAATGGTTTCAGCAACATTAGACTGTAGAGTCCTTCCATCTGGCCCTATAATAACCAAAGTGGGGAGGGTTGAAAGTTCAAAGTATCGAGCCAACTTCCCACAGTTCTTGTCCTTCGTGGGCAGTGAAAACCAGGGCATGCTTTCAAAACCCTGATTAAATGATTCCTCCTCATCATCAAGTGGTATCATCACAACCTCGAAGCTCTCTCCCTTTGCCTTCAATTTTTCATAAACCTCAACAAGTTTTGGCGTAAAATCACTGCACGGCTTGTATGAGAACAATGAGAAATACAGAGCAACTGTCTTCCCCTCAAATTCAGAGACAGGCACCTTGTGCAAGAAGAAGAAATACAGATTAGGGGAGAGGAGTAAAATGTGTCGAGGAAATAAACTTATTTACTTGTTAAATAACAAGCAATGCCATTGAGAGTTACCTTCCTGCCATCAGATGAGATTACAAAGTCTCGTGAGCGGGATACCAAGATAGATCTCAAAGATTGATTCCTCCTGTCGGCTTCCTCTTGATCTTTCAATTCTTTGATCTTTTCTTGTGTAAAAGGGTACCCTTCAACTCCATATTCTTGAATGATCTGGACTCCATCGTCACTCACAAGTTTCCCATCTTCATCAATGAGTACAAGGTGGGGTATCCCCTGAACTTTGAACAATCCATCCAAGTGATCACGTTTGCCCGAATCAGAAAATGGGATTGCAAGCCATGGCATCTTGGAGAAGTAATCTTTGAAGGACTCCTCATCTTCATCAGCAGAAACAAAAATGACCTCAAAATTACCTTTTGGAGAGAGTTCATTGTACACCTCGACAAAACTTGGGGTGAATCGCCGACATGGGCCACACCATGATGCGGAAAAATAAAGCCCAAGCCTCTTCCCCTTCAAGCTGTCAATTTTAACCTGTAATTCACAATTCAATGTGATTCTCCCTTAACGCATGCCCATAACATTCATAATAGAAACCGTTGACTTCAAGTCAATGGTGGAACCGTTCATCCAACCAGAAGGCCAATTTCAATTTCATATGGGGGGAACAATGTTGTTAACAACTCAATAATTCTTATCGGTGTTCATCAACCCATCATTTACAAGGCTTACTCAATAATGCTTCCCCTTTTATTTGTTACAGAATGTTGGGAAAATTGGTCCGTCTGGTTACTGATAAACTGACAACTGTTAACAGAAAATTTCACAGGTGCCGATATGCAATCCCTATTAGTTAAATTTGCTTTCCCTGTATACTTATCAAACTTCTAGCCGGTCTTTTCAGATATGATCAGGAGATCTTCAGGAACATGTATCAAATAAATAAGTGCCTGAATTTTAATATTCAAAGCTAAGGTTCATAAAATACAGTGGGTTAATAGAATGTCAACGTCTTCGGGACAGAAATCCATGAGTTGGCCGTGATCGAAGTTTCTACCCCTCAACTCGAGTTTTCTTTCTATTATATAGATATTGGCTAATGTCATCGAAGAGTGATTAGAATTAGAAATTATCCAAGTTTCCCAAGTACTGTCCAAACAGAAAACGAAACCACTGCCTACTAATATATTAAACAGTACGCACCGAGGCGTGTGAAGCTTTAGAAAAAAAAAAAAAACATCTAACCACGCGGATTAACTAATTATCAGCTCAATATACTTAAAACAGAAACCAAATATAAATAACAGTCAAAATTTTTAAATTAGCCTGTATGAATTTGAATTTAAAAATAAGATGAGTTTTTAATATTATTATTGTTTTAAAATTAAAAAAAATATTAAAATTTAAGAAAAATGTATAAAAATTTATATTTTATATAAAAAATTATAAAAATAAAATAAAAATAAATTTTAAATACAAAGGACACCTATATCTTCGTTTTTCAGCTGATTTCCCGAGAAACAGGAAAACCTACAAGAAAAGCCTATTAAATCAAAGAAAAATGCTAAGGATCCAACTTTGGTATCCACTTGCCCCGATTTTGGGATTTTTCCTTTTTTGATTTTTTTTTTCATGATTTTTATATAAATGATTTTAAATAATATTATAGTTTTTTTTTAATATTTTTAAAAAATATTTAAAATATTTAAAAAATCATGAAAATAAAATACCTGATCACCGTTGTTACGGACAAGAAAGTCCCTATCTTCTCCCGAGAGGAGCGAGCGAAAGTCGTGGGTAGCGCTTGCTTCACCGTCCGCCATATCTTCCTCTTCTCAGTTCGCGTGAAAGCAATGAGAATAAAAGCTGCTCAGAGTGATATAAGTGGCTGGTCGGAATTCGACGGGAAAGAGGGTGACTATATATAGAGGTTCTTGCCTTCTGGGAGAAGTATCTGGCCATTGACGAACTTTTTATTATTATTTATTTATTTATGCTTCCAGAAGTCTCTTCTCCCAAACGCAAAATCTTCGTTCGACCTCAGCTCTCCTGATAGGATGTAATTGATCCAATTCAATTCGATTTTTAGTCAAATTTAAAATCGAATTAGATTCAATTTTTTATTTTTTAAAAACGATTACATATATATTATCTTTTAAAATTAGTAATATTGTTTTTATCGATTTTAATCTAGTTTGATCCGATTTTTTAATTTTAAATTAGTTTATATTAGTGTATTAGATTATTAATATATATATTAGTATTATTTATAATAATTAAAATAATTATATATTAGTATTTGTTATTATAAGTTGAATTTTTATAATTATATCATTAATAATTATAACTAATAGTATTAATATTAGTTGAAAAAAATTATATTAGTATTACTATATTATTATTTTATATATAATTATTTTTTATAATAATTTATATATAAACTTAAAGTATATTACTATATTCTACTATTAGTATTAAGTCATAAAATATAAATTATAACTAATTTATATTATATACTAATATATAATATATTATATATAATTAAAAAAATATTTTATATTATGTATCATATTGAAAAAAATTATTTAAAATATATATTATATTAAACCAGTCTGGTTCGATTCTATTCGATTTTAAAAGATTTAGAATTGAAACTGAACTGGTATCTACTAGATTTAACATTACAAAAATCGATTACGAATCAGTACCTATCTAAAACCAGACCGATTCCACCAATTTGGACTGATCTGGTCCAATTTATCGATTTATCGATTTTTTTTTTACACCCCACCTCCTAATTAGCGATAGCTATGGATAATAGGTTTGAAAAATATTAATTTATAACTATTTTGCAAAGAATTCCTTTTAAAAGAAATAAAAAATTATTCAATCTAGTCATCTTCTATTAAAAATATTCTTAGGAAATTATGCTATATATATTCGTTGGATTTTTCCAAATGTTTTCTTCTTAAAATGATACTGAAAACTCTCTTAGAGCTTAAAATGGTTATACAGTTTTGAGAAATTGTATTTGCGATTTTAAAATATACAATTCTCGTACATTATATTTTAAAAAATAAATAAATTTAAAATCTGAAAAAATATTTTATTAATATTAATTACAAGTCTCAAATAAATAAATTTTATATAAGTTCTTTATAAAAAACTAGGTCTCATCAATAAAAATAATTGTTTTTACACTTTTTAAAGTAAGATCTATCATTTTACAAATGGTTATATAAAATTTATCTATTTAAAATTTATACAAATTCTTTCTCATAATATTAACTTAAATTTTAAGATTTTCAAACTGAGGGCAAACAAGGTATGGACATTTTTTTCTAAGTATCGGACATTTTAGCATGCTTCATTAAAAAAAAAAAAAAAAAACTTATAAATTTCCTGACATTTTATAAATAAACAGTGGAAATTTTTTTGAGCAAATTTCTCTAATTCATAATGATAAAAAAATTTTATTTGAGCAACACTATATACCATTTAAAAAATTAAATTCTTTTACTATTCAAACAATAAATAAATAGTAAAAATTTTATTTTAGAATAAAATTAGTTAAAATATCTTTATTCACAAATAAAAAAATTCTTAAAATTTTTTTAATTTATTAATAAAATAGAAACATTTTAATGAAGATTGTAAGCAGAATTTTGTTTTTTGTTTTATATATAATATTCTAATAAGATTAAAAAAATGATAGAAACAAGATGATTTTATACAATTAAAAAGATGTGATGTCGTCATGGTAAATTCATCGTGCTTACGCAAGCCGATAGATTTTTCTTCTTTCTGTGGTTCCACGCGACTTGGTTTTATTTACATTTGTCATTTGGAGACTTCTACGTAATTTTTCATCTTCTATAAACTATTATTTTTTTTTAAAATTTTTTAATTTTTTAATATTTTTATATTGAATTTTTTCTTTTTAAATTAATTTAATTTTTTTATTCATTATTTCTATATTAAATATTTAATTAAAAATAAAATAAAATAAAATAAAATATATAAAAATTATATAAATAATAAAAAATTGAATAAATTTTTTTCTTTGTCATTTATATCTGCACCGACCAGACCAGCCAGCTAAATCCCAAAGGATAGAGACAATTACAAAGAGAGATTCTTTTTCAGTAGTGCTATACGAAACTGCAGAATACGTAACCTGCGACACCGGCAATTCCACGTAAGCTTAATTTCTTTTTTTATTTTTAAAAAGAAAGATACCAAAATACCAAGAGGAAAAAGGGCTCTGTTAGGTACAAGTAATTCGGTGCGACCATTGTGCAACAATACTGACGTGACACTTTAATAAAAAAATACAGAAAATAGAAATAGAAAGAAGAAACGAGTCATCTTCATTTTTCAACCAGATGAAATGTTGAAAAAACAGATGATCATCTTCTTCGCAGGTCGACTACATGGTAAGCCTTTTCGCTCTCCACGTTTACTCTCTCTAACTGCATGTTTAAAGTTACTGATAGAAATATTAATTTTAATTTAAGATTTATAATTTATAATTTAATATAATAAGTTTTATTATTAAAAAAATTATTTACTTTTTGAGATCGATATGTTTAAAATATTTTTATAATTAATTATAGTAATTTTTTAAAAATATATAATTATTTGCTACAATTTCTTGGTAAAAATTTCAAATTGGTATTTTTTTTTTTAAGTTGACTTTTAATTTTTTTAACCGACTACAATACTTTTTGTAAAATTATCAAACATGTAATTTATTATTAAAAATATTATTAAGTATTTAAAAATACTTTTTAAATCTTGAAGTATAATTTCAAACAGACTCTCAGAATCGATTTTGCCCTCATAGTACTCTCTCTCTTTCTCTCTCTCAGAGCATTCTGGAACAGACTTTGCAACCTAGGGATGACTGAGAAAACAAAACTTAGAACTTTGGGGGTTGCCATGAGAAAATGATTTTAGAGGAAGTAAAGAGAAAAATAGAGGAAAAAAAAAAGGGAACTGGTAAATCAACTATCAGAAGTCGATCTTCAAAAGAACAAAATTGCTTGAGAAAAATCAGGTTTTAAAGTGGAAGGCTGCAAACCGACTTTTTATAGAAGAAATTGAGATTTTATTCTCCATGTAAGGCAACAATAGCAAATTTGATTTAATCTCTAAATACTTAATGGCTTCAATTTCGTAAGGCACATAAAATTGGAATGCAGAATGCTCAATATTTTGATACACTTTAGCCTTCAAAATATGGAAACTGTGAAGAGAGAGAGAGAGATCATGCCTCAAAGTGAATAATTTGAAATCCCATAATCTGAATTGCATTCGCATCGATGCTTAATTTTTACTAGGGGTGAACTTTCGACCCGACCTGACCCGATTGACACACTTCCGACCCGACCCAATAACAACGCCCAACGTTAGCCCATTTGGCCGATTAGCCGAACTCGATACCCTTATCGGATAATCGGATAATCGGTATACCGATTTTTTTATTATTTTTATTTTTTTACAGTAAGAAAAATAATTTGGGTAAATACACATAAGCACTATAATCCATCCATGAGAAAAAAAAAAACAATGTCCAGAAGAAAATACGCTACTAAAGGTCTTGAAAATTCTGGCGCAATAGCTTCTATTCATTTTTGTTTTTGAGTCTATTGTGTTCCTCTTTTTTTTTTTCTTTTCTTGTTACATTTGACTATAATTACATTTAGTGGTGGAGGATCAACTACAGTTGCCCCAGTGCATGATATTTATATTGGCCCATCTGAGAAAGATGGTGGCGATCTTCCATATATCCTGATGTAGTTCAACTTCGGAGATATTGCTAACTTTTAACTGCTACTGCTGCTTGTTAAATGAAGAAAATCTTGTATCTTTGATAACAAAGCATTCTCCCTTGCCGGAGTTTGACAGCAAATTTCATTGATGATGAAGTATGTAGATCATATCATATGAAAAATGTGTAGAGAAAAAATAGGCAAATATCAAAACAGAGCAAATGATATTTTTATAATTTTTCTTAATAAGTATGTACAGTTAAAATTAATATAAATACATTATGTAACCCTTCTGTTCATTATAGTGAGATTTTCCATCGCTAACATGATTCCTGAAGCTTCATATATTTACAAGAAATGTTGTAAATTAGAATTAGATGCTCTTCACAACCAGCTATACAACTCTGCATAACTCAATGAAACATGAAGCTAAAAAGATATTGTTGCATTTGAGCTATACAACTCTGATTCTATTTCCATTGCATAAACAATTACAAGATCACTTGAGCAATTACCCGAATCCATTCATTCACAAAATATAACATTCACAAAATTACAATGGTTGGAGATATACAGGGACAAAATACAGCCCTCCAACCATAAAATCCCCCCTCCCCTTCTCCCAAAACAAAAACAAAACAAGATTAATCTAAATGTTACATTCTTTTAGTGGCATAGTAAGCATAAACGCAAGTCACTGAGTGCTTGTGCAATGCTTTTCTGGTAGAAGCTCAATGCTTTTCTTCTAGGCAGTCTCCAAACCTAATCTACAAACATCATTGTTGTTAAAACCCCACATTCAGCCACACAATCTGTTGGAAAAAGTTTGTTGTTTGCTAATGGAATGTTTGCTAAAAATAAGTTGACATTATTGTGGTTGTCGCTCCTTCAGTTACTGTGGTTTGTGTGCTAACACCAATCTATAAGTTTAGATTATTTCAATAAAACCATTTTTTGTGGAGGTTCATATCCATCTAGTTGTGTACGAAAAATATAACACAAAAATATAAATTTCTTATATATTAAAAAAGAAATTGGGAGGCTATAATGAAAAGAACAAAGAACAACTCTATTATTCAGTCTTCCCACCCACAAAATGCAAGAATGGAATCGAGAAATAAATAAGATAAAAAGTAAAGCATTCCTGTTCCAAATATTTCTACACAATAATTATTTCTTGAGGAGTTAGCTTGCTGCATTGGAAAAGTGGCTGGGCTGCCATGCATTACCACTGCATGCTTGATAATCTCCTCAAACAAAGGGGTATTATAAGTAATACAAATAAATCATCAGAATGAAAGATTTGAGAAGATACTTTTAACTTGTCGGAAATTTTATGCACCAAAATTATATGCTATCAACTGCAAAGATACAGAAAAATGAAAAATAGCACTTACCGATATAATTCCATGCTTCTTTTTAGTTAATCAATCTCATTCAAAATATTTTACAAAGTTATCTCTATATGAAATAAAAAAATTATGTTAAATATATAATTAATTGAAAGATCTAAAATAAAATATTATTCAAATATGAATCTTACCAGTTTCTAACTTGTAGCTTTCAGCATCTTCCATTATATCTTGAGTCATAATTTAACAGAGGGAGCCTTCAACCAGTTTTGTGTGCAGATAAGAGCTTCAACCATTGTTGGGGTCAATGAACTACGAAATAAATCTAAGACACGACCTCCAGCACTAAATGCAGATTTAGAAGCAATAGTAGATACGGGAATAGCTAACACATCTCGAGCTATTTTAGCAAGTATTAGAAATCTAGCTAAGTTCATCTTTCACCATAGTAGAATATTAAAGTCGGGTGTCATCTGTTCAACACTCTTCGTAAAATACTTATCCAATTCTGTTTTGGACTCTTTCACACCTATTGATGATTTATGTTGAAAAAACATATCTAATATATTCTCATCATCATCATCACAAAAGTGTTACTTTGGATCTCACATCTGCCTATACTTGATTGGCCCATACTTGAATCTACACTGAATATTGAATATTTCTTATACATCTGCTCCAACATCCTCTTTAACCCATTAACAAGTTCAGATCCTCGCTCATGACTAATAACATTTGTAAAATAAAATTCCAAAACTTCCAATTTGTTGCGCGGATCAAGCATAGCTGCAATTTAATTAAATCCCCCCAATACTTGTCATATTTCAACATCATCTTCTCCGACATGGATTTCAGCATATTGCCCTCACTTCTTGAAAATTTTTCCAAATGGTTATAGATTGCAAATATTTCTCTTATAAATAAATTTGAAGTTGCATAAACTGAGCCTGAAACTCGCAAAGTAATGTCATAAAAAATCTTCAAAAATCGTACAAAAATTTTGATGGTTTCCCAATCTTGTGAAGTTAGTACTTTACAATCAACCTCACGTAAATACGGGACAAAATCACTATTTTCATCTTGCAACACCTCAAACACTGCATAATGTTTTATAGCCGCACTTAACATTAGATATGTTGAGTTTCACCTAGTCGAAACGTCAAAACAAAGAAGTCCACCACCAAGAATATTTTGTTTATCTACACATGACTTGAACTTGTCAAGTCTTGCAGGAGAAGACTTGACATATTTAACTGCATGGTGAATCTTCACAACTGATATATCAACTTCTGTCAAACCATCTTTGACGATGAGATTCAAAATATGTGCACAACATCTTATATGCATAAGCTCCTTATCTAATACCATGCAATCCCTAAATTTGGTAATTCTTCTCAAATAATCAATGGCCGTATTGTTAGCGGATGCATTATCAACTGTAATTGTAAAAATCTTCTTTATGTTCCATTCAAGTATGAATGACTCAATCTTTTTTCCTACCGTGATCCCTTTGTGATTAGGAGCTTTCTTAAAATGGATTATTCTCTTATGCAATGTCCAATCTTCGTCAACAAAATGGGCTGTTATGCACATATAGTTAAGATTTTAAACTGATGTCCACATATCAGTTGTAATGTAAATCTTATAATCAGATTCTATAAACATGGTCTTCAACTTCTCTTTTTCTAACATATAATAAATTTTCATACAATCTCGCATAACAGTAATGTAAGACGGGATTGAAAATCTAGGCTCAACTACGACCATAAAATCTTGGAAGCCTTCTTTTTCTACAAAATTAAACGGTGGCTCATCCTTAATTATCATTTTCACTAGTGCCAACTGTATTTTTTGTTCATTGTACTTAGCAAGTCCAACACTAGGACTGCTAGTTGCACCATTCACCCCTGTCCTTCTATCCCCAATAGTAGCATGCAAGGTTTTGCATTTTTCAACATGGTACTTTAAGGATGAAGTACTTTGTTTTTTAGGATGACATAATAAAACCTTACCACAATAATCGCATGTGGTTGTGGGTTTATTGGGATCCTCATCATTCCTCGTAAAGTATCGCCATACATCTGATCTGCACCATTTTCTTGGGATAGGAGGGCAAACTTGAGGATTAGTTGCTTAAAAAAAGCTATTCGAAACTGTAGGTAGAGTGCTATCCAAATGAATGGATACTGATTCAGACCTAGATGTATGCATAGAAGCACTAGGTTCCATAGGATTCAACTGCAAAACTAGAATAACTATGTTCACAAACATAAGAAAATATACATGCCTAGAGGTTGAATAACTTCCAAAGTTCAAGACAAAATTTAAATTTCTATAATCTGCTCTTAATGCTTTCTTATGATGATCCTATCAATCAATATTGAATAAACATATAAAATTGACATGATTGAAGGTATTCTTTATTATAAATCCCATCCATCAACAGCTTTTAAACTACTACCTAGTGGTCCCAGAAAAAATGGCAATAACTTCATGCCTATCACAAATTGGAAAATGAAAAAATCAGCATAGCTCATACATATCGAGCTGAGCATATAAACAAAATAGGAAAAAAATGAGCAACTTGCAAAACACAGACAGAAATCTACTCGCAGAAAGCAATAATTATTGTCCCAGAAAAATGGAAATTAAAAATTGCATGAACCCAGCACTTATCAATAGGGGAGCTCTAACTGAAATTCTAAAGCAGATACTTTGATAATGAAATTCTAATTTTCATTCAACACTGAGATCACATGAGACAAAACCACTTTACAGTCAACAATATCAAATCCTAGGGGCGGAAGCATTGATAAAGAGATCATTTAAGGCACTGACTTGGCCATGTTTGAAACAAAACTATATTTTTTGTAACCTCATGATACGCCACCACGGACAACTGGAACCATGACTTATTTCTTTTCTTTTCTGTTCTTTTGAATGCATCATAGATAAGTTATCTAAAATCCCATTTAAATTATTAAATACCCCCAGCCATAATGTGGTTGCTGCATCAACCCACTTCAATAGTGAAATAAAATGGGAAAAATGATAAGCATGGAAAGAAACAACTCATGGAAAATCACATCCTACAACTTCGTTGGAAAATCATCCTACATGTCTACAATTGCAGGATGAATCAAACTAGAAAAATTGAAAGGTATATACTAAGCTCCCTAACTAAAAATTCAAATATTGCTAGTTATCAATGGAGGATAAATCATTCGGGCAACATAGAACTAAAAATCAAAAAATTAAAATTGTTGAGCCTATTGCACTTATTATGTTGATTCGTTGAATGCCCAATCATGAACTTCCCTTCAAAAGGGAGAAAAATACGCAATTGAATACAGACGTAGAGAAACTCACAGCAACTATACCCCCATAAGCTGGTTTTCAAACAAGACAATGAAATTAAAGCTAACTGCAGACAACTACACCAAAATACACTCAATTAAGTCAACTGAGCAATCAAGCGAGAGAGAAAGACGAGAACATAGCTTACCTCTAAGAATCTAGCTTCCCGTTCGAGAGTTCGAAAAGAGCTTAGCAATCGGGGAGAAGAACTGAGCGAGAGAGAGAAGCGATTGACGAAGAACTGAAAAATCGAACGAACGAGAGAATCGATTGAGAGAGGGGGCTGCACAAATGAGAGAAACTGAGCGAATCGATTGAGAGAGAGGGCGCACAAATGAGAGATTTAGGTCTGCTTGACTTCGACTTGTCGGCCCGATTCAAAAACAGTGGAACGGGTACAGGTATCAGAATAAAACATTTTCGATATTAGCTTATCGGAATGAAACAACGGGTCGGTATCGGATCGGGCTATCAGTCGGTTCGAGTTTCCGGATTTTTTGTTCACCTCTACTTTTTACGCAGAGTGCTTGCATTTAAAATATTCGTTCTTTTTTTGGTCCTACACCACTTGTTGGTTTTTCTACATTTGTCATTTTGGGAAATTGACCTTGGCTTGATTTTGGGCATCTATTAGCCTTTATTAATGGGCATGGATACCCATACAATAAATTTGCATAATATATTTCATAATAATATTATAAGATAAGGACATTTTTGTAAAGTAATATTACTTTTATAAACTGTTTTATAAAATTGTCTTCCATACTCATTGTTATAAAATTTGTTGTAAAAAATGTTATATAAATGTCATTTTCCTTTACTAATATTCTGCCACATAAACCATTTTACAGAAATTATAATAAATTGGTTACCCTAGGTAAAAATACATATTCTCTCATTCAAAAATCGTACTTCGAATATCATATCCCTGTTGCCCACAGCCACACAACATTATCATCAGTTTCATCACAATCCGTCACCCGTCGCGAGTTACCTGTCGCCCACCAGTTAGAATATCTCGATTCAATAATGATACTCTTATAACTAAATTATAATTAATTTTTAATTTTACTTAATAATTAAGAATGTTAAAAAAATGCTTAAAAAAAAAAAAACTATATAACACAGCTCGATTTCGCACGCCATTTTCCACAATTTCACACTGCCAGTCCCAAGGCCAAAGCATAAAAAAAGTTCTATTTCAGATCCAATTCAGATCATGATTACGTTTAAAGAATAATGTTATAATTTTAAAATATTAATTTTACAAAGAGACAAATTAAAAAAATAATTAAAAAATTAAAAAAAATATTAAATAATTAATGAGAGAACAAAGATTAATTTTAAATACAAATTAAAATTAAATAACATGATTAATAAAAAAAGTACTCAAATTTAATAAACAGTAAAACATCAAGAATCCTTTACACAAATTCAATACGTTATTTATTCTTAATTCATTGAATAACACAAATGGGAACTCAATTCTAAAATTTAATAGGAAGATATAGAACTATAAACTAAGATTAAACTATATGTAACATTTAGAAAAATTATTCACCACTTTTAAATTACGTAAATTATTACTATTGAGAAAACTAAACGACGACAATATATTCAAGGAGTAATATTGTAGCAAAAAATTAAATCAATATAGATAATTAATTGATCCAAATATAATTAAAAATCTAACCATTTAATAGAAAAAGTGTAACTGAATTTATAAACGAAACAAATTATCTGATTATTTGAAAGAGAAAACATTAACAAGAAATTAAAAATGATAAAATAAAAGAGTTTTAATAATTAAACGTCAAATATATAAATTAAAAATAAATTAAAAATATTATCTAACGTACAAATTCATCTCTAATTTTACTTGAAAAATTAATTATCCATAAAACTCTTAGGAAAAATCAAAGAAAACGTCGATAGCATCAACAACTAATTTCGTCTCTGTGCGACCTTCCCTACAGCACTAGAAGTATATGAGATTCTGACTTATATATATATATATATATATATATATATATATATACACACACACACACTAGTAGTGATGTTACGTGTGAGGCACATTACCCTGTATTACTATAAAATAAATTAAAAAATATAAACATCTAGTATAAAAAAAAGTTAAGAATAAATGAAAATAACATAATTCATTCAAGTTGTAAACTACTAATTTAAAAAATAACAAATTTAGACAAATCATAGGTCTAGAAATATCTGATCACAAATAAGGAGAAAAAAACAAATTAATGAGAGTTGTAACAAACAAGTACATTTTCTTGACAATGGTTCTCTAGGAGGGGTTCAACGTGGGATGCACGTTTGCCATGTTGGAGCAAATAACAGTACAAATTGATTGAAAAACATGTTCATTATATTAAACGCAAAGGTAATGGTATTAAGGCTGTAAAAGCTTAGAACATTGCAGATAATTTCGTGCATAATTATTTCGAGTCTATCAATATAAAGCTTTGATGAAATACTTTGTGCTCACCATATAGTAAGCGTACATGAGATAACTTTCTACATGTGAAATAGGATTGAATCTCATTATCTATTAGTTCACAAAAATTTACAGTATAAGCCCTCAATATAAAAAAAAAAAAATGGGGCTAAATAGAATCAATAACTTATTTTCATAATGCCATTAAAGAAAATGTTGTATGCTGAAAATAAATAAAAAAAGTCAGCCCCTTGCCTCCACTTATTCTTGCAATTGAGAAACAAGAAAGACAACTGTCATGCACAAACATGAGAAGCAATTGAGAATGACTATTTTTTATTGTGCCGTATTCCTTATATGTCAAAACAAGCTCTCTGTACAGATATTAAGGTGTGTGACTAATTTTCAGCTTCTAATTTCCAACAAGGCCGTTTTTATATGCTAATGACAGATTTGTTCAAATGACACTAACATTTAAAGACTTATGATAAAATATGATATGAAATTAGAATTTTACCCAACTACTTGGACTGCATAATAAGTCTCCTTTTCATATAATTTCTAAATGAGATTGTATCAAGTTTGTATGAAAAAATATTAGCACAATTTCAAATGAGATGCAAAATTAATTTTTAGCATCCAACAACTACCACTTAATAACTGCAATAATAAACTTGCAATAGATTCAATAGAAGAAATGATAGCAAAAGAAAACACAAGATGTGGACTTTTGTACAAGAATATAGAACCTTGTATCTGAGATGAAAAATAGGTCAATTAATTTTCATCTGGGGTGGTGGAAACCTTCTCTTTCTTTAGAATTAGCTGGAGGTCACATAGAACCCCATTAACATATGCCAAAACAACATAATATCCATATTAGACACACTATGACAAGGATTTGTTTTACAATTCCATGAGATAAAATTATAAATCTGAAACTTGGAGCTAGTCTAAGATTGGAAATTCACTTTTCTTTCCCCAAGACTCAACAATTTCTATTCTACTCAATAGAAGGATGCAATCCAACCATAGAAACCAAACGATGACACTTGCACAAACCAAATTATCAGTACCCCCAGACAAAAGCAGACAAACATCAAGAGAGCAAATCAAGTATCGAATGAATTCATCGATGGAGATTTGGAAAAGAAAAATACCATGTAAAAGCTTCTTTGATTATAATGACATAACTTAAAGAGGATATATTGTAGCTGACTTTAAGTATAAAAATGTAACTTCACCCTTTTAAGTATAAGGAAGATGTATTGTTAGGCAGGTTTCCGTTACCTCCAAAAGAATATAATAGTTCACAACCACTAAAACAATACCAATTAGCTATTCAATAACATAAAATAATCCTTCTTTTGCTTACCAAATGACAATAATGTCGACTATGCAATGCTTGTAAGAGGCTATAATCAGGAGGCTCAAAACAGTGTCAAGTAGCCAGCAAATTGCTTAAAGTACCTACAAGGATAAGCCCACAATAGGGAAAAAAGAAGAAGCTTAAGGCTAAATAGAACCAAAAACTTGTTTTCTTAATGCCATACATTTGAAATACTTACATAAAAGTCTTGTATGATGAAAAAATCAAATCACCACAACCATATATCTCCCTTAGGGAATTGTAGATCAATTCAAATCATATGAGCAAATCGGAGATGATTATATAATTATGAAAGCGTTGAGAGGGGAAAAATAGCAGACGACTATAAATAACGTGAATCTAGGAGCCTATCATAAAAAGCTTTTTGACTAACCAAAACTTTTTTCTATTTCAACATAAATAATAAAACATTTGATTTCTAAAAATGAATTCCCTTTGAAAAAAAAAAAAACAGAGTTCAATATTTTAGCATTCAGGGAATTTATATTTCTTTCTCTTAGCATTTCCAGAACTAAAAGACCAAATTCAAAGGCATAAGAAGAAGGGAAATGAAAGAGAACCACAAATGGGAGCTATTTTTGGAAGGAAAATAATAACTAGAAACATACAATCCTTAGCATTATCTAATACACTATTCTTTGGGTATACGCAGCAGAAGGCGGAACTAATCTGACCCCAAAACCATAGAACACTAAAGAGCAAAATCCAAAACTTTTCATCTAATCTCGTTAATATATCTAGAAACCAATGCACGTCGCAATATACATAAAAACGTGCAAAGAAATCAGGGTGTTCGGGTCTCCGAGAAATATAACAAAACTTTCACGGCGTATTTCGCTGCCAAGAGAAAGTTAGAGAATTTTTTAATTTGAAATCCACATCTCTCAACATCTAAAATGCTAGCAAAAGGACAACATAACATTCATAGTATTGAACCTGTGTTCCCTTCTAAACCCCTTTGCTTTCTCTGAAAGCACACATAGAGACCAACGGAGACCACTAATTTCAAGTGCTACACCCAAATTGAACCTGAAAATAATAGAATAAAAAAGGAAAAAAATTACAAAAACTAAAGAAAAAAGCTTCGTTCGTACCTTAACCAATGGGTAACTGAGGAAGAAAGTCCAACCAAATGCAACAAAAATAAAAACTAAGTAAATAAACTTTGAGTTGGTATTTTGAACAAAAATAAATGAGGGGCTATCTGCTATTGGTTCATTTGATCATGAAAACTCATTTTTTTGGTTTAGTTGTAGACTTTCTTACAAAAATCACAGAGAGAGAGAGAGAGAGAAAGAACAAAGAGAAATAAATATATTTTGCTTAGACAGGGATGTAATCGAATGAAGGGAGCACAAATAAACACAAAACATGGCCACACAGACAAAAGTAGGACTGAGGACTCTGGCCTCTACCTCCCATCAATGGGCCAAAACATCCCCTCACCCTGATGAAGTCACACCATGAAACTATAAAACAAACCAAATGCATGAAAGCCAATGAGCAAGAAGCAAATTCAGCCTTTTCAGTTAATTGTAGTTTATTTATCTATGTGAAGCTGCAATGGGACTATGAGAAATTTTCATGTTTGTTGTATTGGATGACTCCTACCCAAAGGTGGTCTTTCATTGAATGCACCTTGTGTATATGTTTTATTATTTTTCATTCATGGATTTATGGGTGGCTTTCTTTTATAGAAAAATACATGTATCTTCCCAAGCTATTGATTTTCTTCAATTCCCACCCCAAACTATCAAAACATCAAAAAAAAAATGCAAAACTTATTTAGCTTGCTTTAGGTGACTTTTCTTCATTGGTTAACCAAAAGACATACAACATGATGTTCGATCTTTATTTTCATCTTTTATTTTTCCGCACTCTCTAAGAAACTAACGGTCAATCTTTGGACCAAAAAAGTCCTAAAATATGACTAAGACGTGCTAAACTATGGTTAAATACCCACTTCAACAAATGCACCTCAAGCAATCCCTTGAGTTGGTAAAAAAACAAAAACCATTGCATGTAAGGTATTGTGTCTATACTGTAAAATCATGAAAAATGAGCAAAATCAAAGCTACAACATTTTTTAGACATGGATAAATTATATGCATAAAACACCTTTAAGTATTCAAACTTCAGCCTCTAGTGTTTGTTCCATAATATTGTAATTTCTGTCAGTAGCGAGGTCACAATATAAGGGTCCATGTTTGAAGCTGGATGCTGATCTTCCAAGTACCCTAACATGCATAATAGTAGATAACATCAAAAGGTTTAATCAAAGCAAAGAATCCAAAGCAAGGAGAAAGCAAATGATGACAACAAAATGGGGCAAGAGCATTGGGAGTTTGAAACAATCTTGTGACTGAGCAAAGATAAATACATAAAATGAATGCCTTTTCAGAACACCGAGATCAACAATGGATCAGGACTTGCAATATATTGATAGCATCTTTTATTTTAGTTTCAGAAATAGTCTCAGTCTCATATGCTTTTTTCTACATTTGTTTTATAACTCAGGTTAAACAGGACATCCATAATCATAGTTTTAGAATTGCTTAAATTAGAACAATAAACCCTAGTCTTTTTTGGATTTAAAATACGATACTATAGAAGTTGAATATGAAATTATTTTTTTCTTATTGTGTAATTGGAGCCTTGAAGAGAAATGGTGAAGCTGAAGTGTTACTTTTGCCTTGCTTCTCAGTTTTATGTCCAAAGTAGATGGAGCAGAGTTGCATGATGGACTTGTGCTATATGCTTATAAAAAATGAGTAAATAATAATATTGGCCCAACAAAAAGAAAATTGAAAAGAAAAGAAATCCATGATTCTCCATCCTAATCTAACGACTTATAATTATAATTATATATATACATATATGTATCTGTCCCACCATCCAAACTATTATCTTCTGGCTTAATACTGCCAATGGCATTCCCATATTTAAGGTCATCATTCTGGTCATCAGAGGCCAATGATACTTCCTGCCGAGTGTTCAAGGGCTCCATCAGTTGGCTTCCCCTTAAAACACCTTTAATTTTCTTGAACTTTCCTGTCATCAAAACAAAACATAGCAAACTTTCCCTTTATCCTCAAAGCGATAAATCCAATCAGCAACAGATAATGAACTAAATAAGCAAAAGCACTGCACAAAGACATAAGGTAAAGATAAAAGTCCCTTGCAGACTTGATCAGAGGGCAATCTGAACTGAGGAAGCCAATCGAAGTATAGATCTAATTTACAATGCACAGCACCAAATTCATCCAAAATTCAAAATCACGAAAAACAACCTCAAGAACGACCCAAACTACAGTTGAGGAGAAACAAAAACACAATTACATACACAACATGGTTTTCAGGATCTCATTGCATCAACATTCATCTTCTTCTAATGCATCCCAGTTTTCTTCTGTCCACATCAATTACATTCAACCTCATATCTATAAGTTTTATCAACAATACAAAATCTTTTCTTTTTTAGTGGAATCAGAACTTTTTGCTAATGATACCACCTGCCCAATGCGTGGATTGTTGTGTATATTGAATTTTATAGATTTATAATTGATCAATATATAAATACATTAAAAAATGGACTAAAAATTGTATATCTATATAAAATGAATCTACTTTACTAATAAATTCTATATCTTTCATGTAGCAAGATGAAAATTTCTATAAAGAATATGCACTTATGGTTCCCAAAGTTACAAAGATAATTTGGTTTAATAACTTCTCATTCTTCATCAAATTACCTAATAATACAAATAATATATGAAATGAAAATTAAAAAAGAACCATTAACATAGAGGCAGCTAAAAATAACCAACTGTGCATCAAAGGATGTCATGAAAGAAGTAAAACATACATTCAGTGATAAAAAGCCAAGAAGTTGATAGAGCACTAAGCGTTCAATAAATGGAACCAAAACTTCAAAATCAACACCGAATAGTATACTAATATGTGACCAATCAAACAAAACGACTAAAGGTTAGATAACAACCAAACAACATTGCAACCAATATAGCAAAAGTTAGAGAATTATCATTGAAAGAATAAAAGTAAAAAATATAATTTCTACAACTTATTGTTACTTCAAATCAGCACCGAAATACCCAAAAGTTATTTTCAAAAAGGCAGAACTTGAAAAAAGCAAATTGTGAACACACAACGCATACCACCTTTCTCTGCCTTAATTCGCATAAAACAACACGAATAGACCCTCCCTACATTTCAAGCAGACATAGATGGAAATGGTGTTGTTAATTATACGAAATTTCAAGTAATTTCTATTCGATGGAAGTTTGTCCTTGCTCTCATTTATATATAGCCTCAAGACATTCTTCCAATATAATTGATCATTTGGTAGCAAGATGTAATGTCTTAGGCTTTAGCCTGGAAAGCACTCAAGGTTGTTTAAACTTTACAGCACCTTGCCTGAATATTTATGATCATCAAAACAAAAAAGCCCACAAAATAACACAAACCTGTCAATCGCGCCAAAAGGAAAACATAATAATTTTCACAAATTCTTACAGACATGCATAGACGCTTGGTTCATTCTCAAGAACAACTCCATCGACACGAACATGCTGTTGTCTAGAACTTGAAATTCAACAATGTTTTGGCAACACATGAACAAAAAATTCGAGCCATGATTATGAGAGGAAAAAAAAAAACAATTTGTGGATTTGCAGCAATAAGTAGTACAAACAATCACCAAAGCCCCACAATGCAGCATTCCACAATTTTATTTTTCCCTGCACATAAAATAAATTGAAAAAGCAAAGGATGATTTTCAACTAAGATAGATGCCACCATGATAATCATATGGGAAGAAAATATAAATCCTGTTTTGCAGGAACAAAATTGTAATCTCAAATAATACGACTTCTTTATAGAGTTGGAAGAATTGATCTCAGATAAATTCAACCTGAGTATAGTCCTACAAAGGAGGATTAAAATTTAAATAAATAAACAAATAGCAAATCCAAGGGTAACGGGGGAAAACAAATAAACAGCTATACTTAGCAGTTCCTCAACTTTGTCTCTTTTTCCAATGTTCAGCTAATAAATAAACAACTGCTTAAACAGTGAAGAAAAAACAAAGTCACCCCTATAGTAACGGATGAATCCACATATTATTAACAATAAAAAACACCGAACCAACATTTGGCGATATTCATAAAAAACTATGAATAATATCTGCAAGAAAATAGGCTTTTCGCGACGCCATATATATATATATATATATATATATATATATTATGCAGCTCACTCAATAAAGACGTGCAACCCTCATTATCCATTCCTAGTCCAAGTTATCTCCAATGAGTTTCCACCATGTGACTCTCTTAAAATGAGAAGAAGTGTCGTGCATATGTTGAAGGCCCAAAGAGAATGCAACGTGCAAGGATTGTGATAACGTTGGCCCATGTGAATCTCTTAAATTGTGTAATTGAAACCAATATTTTAAATACTGTATTGGTGAACGTACTAGTTAAAATATTGAAATGAAATATTTTGATATCGATATTGTTTTGTATATTATTTTGGAATAATCTATACATAAAAAAATTATATATATAAATTCATATATAAATTATATTTCAAAATAATAGTTAATATATGAATAAATTATATATAAATATATAAATATATATATATATATATATATAATTAGTTTAGTTTGAATTGAAGTAAAAAAATATCAAAAAATGAAAAAAAAGGTAAAATGTCGAAATCCGATACAATCAAAATATTGATTGGTACATCCGAATATGGGTCGGTACGACTAGTATTTGAACTGGTATAAAATAAACATAATTTTTATACCGTCCAACTAGCTAGTACGGCATGTACCAACCGGTACGATACATTATATTGTTTACATTATTTAAAACAATAGTTGAAACCTAGTGAACCAACATCCTCGTTTAGCCCAATATTTTGGAATTCTCCAGCCAGCCCATGTAATTAAATGTGAAGTCTTGGTTGCACTCAAATGTTGTGCCTCTTCTATAGTGAAAATATTATAAAAAAAATGTGTTTAAACATATTTCGATGTAATTAGAAACTAAATTCAATAATATAAACTATATTATATTATTTAGCATTTTAATTTAATATTATAATATTTAGAATGTACTTTCACACACGTATCATATCACCATTTGTTTTGAACAAAAAATTAAAGCATCAAAAAAGTATAAATTCAATTCATGAGGACACTCAAGAATCGACCTGCATGTACTTTAGTGTTTCTCCAAAGTCAATTTTAGTAGAGGGAAGTTTCGGCAAGAAAGCTGAAGAAATTTGGGTCGCGAAGTGGGGGAGGATTCCGAGGCTGTCCCTATGTTTCAGCCAAAAAGAGATTTGTCCGAGTTTTTGGAGCATGGATTGGATCCTGAGCTCAGCTTCGAGATTACCATTTGGAGAACGGTAAGTGGTTTAAAGATTATAGAGGAGAGGAGAGGAGGAGGGGGGAAAGGGGAAAGGGAAAACCAGGGGAGAGGGGGGTTCGATGGAGATGCAGGCAACTGGGGAAGAGAGAAAGGGGTGAGGGGATGAATTCTAGATCCCCTATATGCGGCTGCATGAAATCTAACTATATGATATCTATGTGTCATTCACACATTGGAAGGCTGTTATTTGAGAAATATTAGATTGACTGATTAGATGATTTACTTATCTTTTCATTTATATTTGCACCAACCAGACCAACTGGCTAAACCCAAAAAAATAGAGACAAAGGGGTAATGGTAATGATACCCTACAACTAACTACAACCTATCTATTACTACTGAAGTCCACCTAGCATTTATTTTTTGAATAATAATAGGATTATTATTCTCTTGTTATTTATTCATTGGATTTAAAAAAAAAATTATTTTAATTAAAATTAAAGAAGTAACTATTAATAAAATTGTATATTTTTTAATTTTTTTCTTAATGATTGAAGATTTTAAAAAGATATTTAAAAAAATAATAAAAAAAAATTTTCAATACACTATAAATAATAAATAAGTAGTAAGAAGGTAGTAATCTTATTATGAAACCCGACCTGACCTGTTATTTCAATATATTCCAACTTATTTTTCGCCTTGCTTTCAGTTAATCGAGTAATAAGTATTACCCGATTAACCATAATGAACCTATTTCAAATCATTTTCTCATAAACCCACCCCCCATTTGGATCTCTTTCTTCTTCTTCTTCTTATTCTTCTCTCTCTCTTTCTCTACACAATCTCCACCTTCACTGACATTGTCTCGATCTCCTTGTCGACAGAACGACAATCTGAAAGTCTTCGACTTTGGACTCCAAATCACTTTCTCAGAAACCCACCACCCCCAATTCGGATCTCTTTCTTCTTCTTCTTCTCTCTCTCTCTCTCTACATGATCTCCACCTCCATCGTGATTCAAAACTACCATCGGCATTGTCTTGATGTTCTTGTCACGAAACAACAATTTGAAAGTCTCCGAGTTTGGACTTAGCGCCATGTGGTTTGCTTTGGACCTGTCGGGTTTGTTTGAGAGCTCAAGCAACCTAGTGGCAGATGTTTCAATTGAAGTCCCTGCTCCTACTGGTTGGAAGTTGACGAAGGTACTTCTCCTATTTCTATGAGAAAATTTGATGGGGGTTTGGCTTCTTTTTCAACACCCTTATGCTTTGTGTATAAAATTCTAGGGTCTTTATTTCTTGAGTTCTCCTTTCCAATGCACTTCAACTAACATTTATATGGAAAAATTTGATGTGGGTTTGGGTTATTTTGAGTCTTTGCTTGTTGTTGAGATACTACGCTAACGAGTTAGGGTTGTGGATGTTCCAGTAATCGAATAATCAGAATTTTAGGTATCGGCTAATCGGTGATGAGTCACTATCGGGTCAGGTCGAAGCTATGTTTAATAGGTCGGATCGGGTGAACATGTCTAAAATTCTTATCTCTACCTTTAATTTTCTCTTTCTTTTATTTTCCTATTAGACCAAGGCTCTTGCATGTTGGAACTCAAACGGAATCTACACCCAAATATTTTCGTACTGCACCCCTTCTCTTCCCTCATTCCATTGCATTGTGCAGTTGTGCTTCCCACCATAAAAGCTAAACCAAGCATAGTGCAATGAAAATAAGAACCTTGTGTAATGATCTATTCATCTCTAGCTCTACATATTTCCAAAGCAAGACTTACTTTAGCACCCGCATCAACTTCGTTATAAGGATGATTTTCACATGTATAGCAGTCCAGCCAACTCATAAGGAACACATGACAATGCCTCCATTGCTTTTCTTTCCTTTCGATTGTTTCCTCAAATAACTCTCATTAGCACTAACTACAACTTCAGGTTGCTCTGCACACACAACTTCAAAATATACTTATTGGTCATTTGTTCAAGACTACCAAGAATTGAGATTTGGATCAATGTTTTGAATACCGTACTGGTCAAGGTACTGGAACGAAACATTTTGGTACTAGTACCGTTTCGGATACCGTTTCAGAATAGTCTATACATAAAAAAATTATATATATAAATACATATATAAATTATATTTTAAAATAATAGTCAATATATGGATAAATTATATATATAAATATATATGTAAATAATCTAGTCTAAATTAGGAGAAAAAATTGCAAAAAATTAAAAAAAAAATCTCGAAATCCGGTACAGGCCGGTACACATGGCTGGTACGGCCGAAATACCTGCCGATACAGGCCGGTATGGCCGAAATCTGGGCCGGTACGAAATAGTTCGATTTCTGTACCGGCCACTATTCTGATACAGTACGAAATTTAAAACTATGATTTTGATACTTTAAATCGTTAGTAATCATAAACGAATTGCAAGCATAGAAAGTTGATAAGTTATATTCAACTATGAGCAGCAGGAATTTTCCAAGAGAAAATATTTATAAAACCATAGATTAGGTAATCGTTGTGTAACCGTTTTGAAAAAATGAATGAAATATGAAATTTCCAGGAAAAATTTAATTTTTTAATAGTGGATCCCAATATTTTTTAAAACGGTTACGCGGCATTTACGCATCTCATAATTGTACATAAAATTACTCATTTTTCAAAAACAAGCAAGATAGGAAAAAAAACCCCAAAAACCAATTTCACTGGCACAAACAGATGGGAATCATAAACGAGGTATATATGAGAAACATGCTAATTTCATTACCATAAAAAAGAAACCCTCAGACTCAAAACTCAAAAGAAACTTCACAATCATTTAACAATGGAATACATTGAAAACCAATTTCAATTAGGCACTAAAGTGTTGCATAAGACCCATCAGTCATCACTATAGAAAGGAAGAAGTTGAGAACAAATTTCAATTAGGCACTAAAATTATCGACACAGAGCAAGTTGGAAAGCAAAACTTTTGAATAAGACCCATTATATATCAAGAAAAAAATTTTGCACTAGACCCATTAGAGATATATAAAAAACAAAAAATCCATTGTGTGGTAGCCTCTCAAGAGGGTTAATGAGGGAGAGAGGCGGAGGAATTGGTAAGGGGAATACGCCGTCACCGAACCCACGCAGGCCAGGAGGCACAACGAGAATGGGTGTAACTTTGCCTGATTTGCGTATGGTTTGGTGCGACATGAAGGAGAGGGGGCTTCTGAAAATTGCTGGGATTTGTGACGCCGTCAAACTGTGGCAACATTGGGAAGCACAATGCCATGGAAGAGGAGGAGGGGAGCGTTACGAAAATATTTAGGTGTACATTACCTTTAATTTCAACATGCAAAGGCGTTGGCCTGATAGGAAGTTAAAAGAAAGAGGAAAATAAATGCCACATGGTCTTCAATAGTAGAGAGGTTGTAGTTGGTTGTAACTTGTAAGGATATCATTACCAGACAAAAATGGTTGGTTGTTGTCCATTAGTAATGAATCGCGATAAAAAAAAAAAAAAAAAACAAATCAAGAGTGCCACTTGCTCTGCTCGAAAAGTTAAGGCTGTAAGTAATTTTTATAGTTAAAATCAACTGGATCGAAATTTTTAGTTTAGATTGAATTGGATCGAAAATTTCGGTATGGATTGAATTTTAGACCGGTCAGTCTCAGTTTTAAAATATGTAGACAGAAGACATTTAGTCTAGTTCCGGATTTACAAAATTTTGGACCATAAAGGAACTTCGGAACAAATTCTTATATATATATTTAAAAAAATATTTTTAATAATTTGATATATTATTTTTATATAATACTTATATAAGTTAATGATGTAATTTTCATATAATTTATTATTATTGATCATATGAAATATAAAATAATGTATACTATCAATTAATAATAAATCATAAACCGCCTAATAATTTATGTCATAATGGGTATATAGTTAATACATCATACATTCATACATACTCTATTATTTACACTTAATTAAACTAATTAGATAATTTTTTTAAATACTTAAGTTGCAAGCAAGCATTACTATTCTATGTACAATAAAATTATTTTATATTCATTAGCCATATATAAAACATATGAAATTATTAAAAATTATGCATACTAAAGAATTAGTAATTAATAACTATCAATATCATAAATATAATTATAATACAATATTCTTTTAATGAATTAGTTACATAATCTACACTAATAATTCACTTAACTTTAATTTAAAATTTTTATTTTATTTTTATTCATTTATTTAAGAAAAAAAGATTAAAAAATAATAAGATAATTAGATAGGACCGAACAAACCGGCTGGATCAAACAGAACCAATAACTATCAGTCTCGACATCTTCACTAATCATACCCACCATAAGGACGAAAGTTGTGGGGTCAGGACATACAACACAAGGTTGCACATTCGTAGCGTTTATGACAAACAACATGCAATGTATTTAAGTAATAGCTGTATGCAATAATTTTGCAAAGGTAAAATAAAAGGTCAAGCAATCTAAGTAATGTCATAGGCAATTGTATAACACATGGTACTAAAACATAAAATTTTTCTAAAATATTGTCATATCATCTATAAGAAACATAGTCATAGTCATCAAAATATAGCAAAAAGTTTTAATCTCCTAAAAACATGGGACTTTTTTCCAAAATAAGCTAAGTCCAAAAATATCAAAACATTTCCTCTACTAGGAAATGTGGTCCCAACTTCTTGTTTTCTTTTCTTCATCTCCTCAAGGCTTAGTCCTTCCCTGGTCCAAAATCTTTCTTAACTCTTCAAAAGGTTTCATGATTTTAATTATGAAATTATTGGCATATACAGTCATCCCTAGTGGGCTCTACAGAGCTCTCATTGCTCCCTAGCACCTCCTTCTTTTTCGGGGGTGCATTTTCTTGCAGGGTGGCATCAATGTTGTCTTCTAATCTTGTAATAAATTTAACCATTTCAGAAGGGGAATGGTAGTGAAAACAACCACAATGTGATTTCGAGAAATCTCAACAAATAAATACACAACATACAGTAGTTAACACATGCATACAAGAGGTATATTATGCGATGCGTGCATGAACATGTACTTAACACATGACTGAAAACTAAACTTTGATATATGTATTGACCATTTTCCAAGACTTGTAACAGAGACTTGACATTTTCAAAAAATCATCTTTATTTCTCGTTTTACTTGCTTTTTCAGAAAATATCATAAGATTTGCATCGAGTGATTCATAACTTATTACGAGATTTTCATCAAGTGATCCATAACATATAACCCCTTTTACTTATTCAAAGAGTGAAAATAATACGATTTCCCTTTGCACCGCGTGCTCTTGCTAGTTATGGTACCATCACCGGTCTATGCATCGTGATGAATACATCTTGAACATAAATATAACTTATTAACTTGACAATACTTCATCGGGTTACATGTCGTATGCACTCACTAGCGTTAGACGCTACCTTGCTCCGACATTCATTTGAAAGAATTGATTTGAGGCACGTCGATGATTCTTTTTCGACCCAGGATTACCACTCCAATCTTAAGCACTCTAAAGAAGACATAGGAGTTCACTAAGACATTTTCTTGCCCTAGCACTTGGGGTCGGGATAAAACTTTTAGAATCGTTTCATTTCAAAACAATTTTTTGAAATACTTCTATTTTGAAAACACTTCTCCTAAATGCATATGACATGAGACTTAAGATATACGTTTTTATACTTGACATATGACATGAGATAGTGTGCATGAAATAACCAAACATAACATGTTCAATTCATGGTACGATATCATGGCACACATGAGATGTCAAAATACAAACATAGAACTATGAGAACTTGCTTAGACCAAAACATATAGGCACAAAAAAACATGAAGATTCATCACTTAAGCATTCTCCAATCTTTAAACATATTGCTTAGAAGTGAAAGCATAGTGAAACAAAGCATAAAATCATAGTATTTAATCAAGTTTTGAAACTACCACGACATCATACAGTCGAATACATAAGCTTCACCAATTACCTCATTGTTTTTATCCAAAACCGAAACATGCAAAGGAAATTCTGGTCATTTTCATCTTGAACCAAATCATATTATTTATTCCAAAATCATATATGCATATTCAGGCAAACAGTCAAGAAATAACCATCAAAACATTATAAACAAACAAAAGTATCTACATAAGCATTTAAAAGTACTAACCAAGAGTAAATTAAGTATATGCTTACGAAAATCCAAGAAATAAAGTCAAAAGCAAATTGTAATTTAAAATACAACCCTAATTCGTGTTCTTGAAACCCGATTAGAATGAGTATCTTAAAACCCTTATTCGTGTTCTTGAGGGTGCGAGAGTTTTCTAGGGTTACTAATTTTTGACCTCAAAGGTTTTTAGTCAAGAAACCCTTTGTTTCACTTATATTCTCATGCCAAACTCAATATAGGATAAGAATACATGATGTGGGACGAAAACATGGAGGATGAACACCTCCCACCAATCGGCTTCATGGGTTTCTAAGACAGCCTAATTTGATTTTTGAGATATTGTGAAGGAAACGTGTGTATTTCATCATTGAGATTTGGATCTTATCTTTGAATTAGAATGATGAAGGGTGAGTGTAAGAACTAAGAAAAAAATGAGCTTTACATTGGTCTCTCTTCAAGATGCCGAAATATTCTTCTTGAATAAACTTTCCTTATTTGGTTGGATAGAAAATGTAAGAAAATGAGGAAATCTTTAAGTGAAAGTATGAGAAGTATTTGGAGAGGATGAGGGCACATGCAATTTCAAAAACAAGCAAGAGGAAAAGCCCATAGACGTGTATTTCTCTCGTTTATACTTTGATTCTTTATCCTCCATCTTGTTTGCCTTCAAAATCATAGCATGAGTGACAAGTGGTATATGTTTCTTCTTCCCTCTTTTCTATTGCTGAAGTAGCTTCTAGGAATTCTATCACTGGAGTGCATTGGAAATGGGCAAGCATGGGTAGCATTAAGGTTTCCCACTTCTTTCCTTTTATGCCATTCCCTCTTCTTAAATATATGATTATTCTTTAAGGGCACTTCCATAAAATGACTTATGTTTTTTTTTTCAACAAGCAACTCTTGGCATGAGTGACAAGTGGCATAGGCTTGTGCCTTGCTTATTTCTGCCCACTCTCTTATCTTCTTCTCTCGTCTTGTTGCTTCATCTTCCCAAGATGTCTCTTCATGTACCATTGGTTCCATTTTAGAACAAAATGACAAATGGCAAGTGATTGATGTGCTTGGACTAGTGGTGGCCAAAATTACAAGGGTATTTAGTCCATTGTGCAAATGTCTCTTCATCAAATCTTCTAGAAACTCATTGCATGTTTGACACAAGAAAAAAATCTAAAAATATCTTAAGTTTAGGCTAAGAATTCTCCCTTGTGTTCCTTCAGCTCTCCCATGCAAACCACCTAAAAATCCACTTTTATCTTCCCTATGAGTGGGTCTAGGTGTGTGAGAAAGGCTTGGTCAAAAATCTCTTGGTCTTCCCTATATGATCTTATCATTTCATTCTTCTAGAAGGTGTTTAGCATGCATGACAAGTGGCAAATCCCCTAGGGTAGGCATGCAAGCCATTCCTTGGCTTCTCTACACTTCTCTCTTCCCCTTAGCCCACTGACCTGACTCGATATAGTGTTTCACATGTATGACACATGACACTAGTGATAAAGGTTTGGGTCATGGGCTTTGGGCCATTGGGCTTAGGTTTTCTTATAGAGGCCGAATTACAGAAGGCATCAAAGGCTGCTCTCTCTTAGGTTCAAGTTTCACAACTAAACTTCTAAGGCCTCCTCTTCACTTAGAACACTAAGGCCCTTAAAATATTATGGCCACTAAAATAAACTATGAAGCATGATTAACTAAATTTAGGTTATCACATACTCCCCCCTGAGAATATTTCGTCCTTGAAATTAGGCTGAAAGGAAATGAAAGTTTTCAATAACAAAAAGAGGGGTTCAATACCTCTCCTACTTGCGGCTTGGGAATGCTTAGATGATGATTTGAAATAGTAATGGGGTTGTTCATGAAGAGGAAAGTTTTGAAAGAATGGTCTTACTTCAAAAAATGAAATTAGATTTTCCTCACTTTGATGGTACTGATCCATCAACATGGGTCTAAAGCAACCCAATTCTTTGACTTCCATCAAACACATTTGAAAGAAAGGTTAGTGGTAATGTGTTATCACATGGAAGGGAAGCTTTAATCTGGTATCAGGATGCATTAGATGGGGCAATCTTTAAATGTTGGGATACTTTCATAAAGGCAGTACACGTTCATTTTGGTTCCACTGCTATGATGGTCCTATGAAGGCTTTAACTTGCCTCAAGTAGACTAGTTCAGTGACCAGTTATAAGGATAAGTTTGACCTTTTATCTAGTAGACTTAAGGGTCTTTCTGAAAGGTACAAATTGAGTATGTTTTTTAGAGAATTGAGGGATAAGATTAGGCTACCAGTTAGAATGCATAATCCCATTAACCTTAATGTTGCATTTGCCAAGATCCAAGAAAAATATGTTTTGGTTTCAAGAGAATCTACTAGAGTCATGGGCACTAGCTTTGATAAGGGGCAATCTGAGACACCTAGTGATTGAGGTCAGAAGTTTTGGGACCTATGAGGAGGGTGTTTTCTACACAAATGGATGAGAAAAAGGAAAAAAAGGATCGTATTTCTATTGTGAGGAAAAATGGAACCCAGCACATGTTCGTAAAATGCCTAGAGTGTATTTGATGCATGGGGAAGGGTAAGAGAATTATGTGCTACTAGAATCTAGTGATGAAGAATTAAAATTATAGGAAAAGACTGACTGCAATGAGGAGATGGAAATCTCTATACATGCATTGTCTGGGTGCATAAACAACAATTCTATGAAGTTGTTGGAAAATAGTTGTGATGCTTTTGTTGAGATTTTGGTGGACTCTGGATCAAGTCATAATTTTCTTGATCCTCTTGTTGTTAAAGTAGCTAACCGGAAAGTTGATATAAGTACTAAGCTGTAGATTCAAGTTGCTCATGGAGCTTCTCTTTTTAGTCAAGGGAAACGTGAGGAGGTCCTCAAAATTCAAAGCTTTAAGTTTCTCATTCCATTTCATGTCCTCAATTTAGGAGGATGTGATGTGGTTCTTGGAATTCAGTGGTTGAAAACTTTGGGACCCATTATTTGGGATTTCAATGACCTTTTTTGTTGGTCAATCTATAGTGAAGCTAAGTGGCATATTTAATGCAGAATTGAAGATGTGTCAAGAGACAAGCTATTTCGAGTCTTCTTAGTTAACCAATAAGGTTGGTTATTGCAATTGATGGCCGAAGAATCTGATCAAATAGTGAGCAATTTGTGGAAGAAGTTACTGTAGTTGTTATGAATTTGCATATATTTTTGCTGAGCCAGTTGGGTTATCTCCTAAGAGAAGTTTTGATTATTAAATCCTCTTGAAGGATAAATCCACACCTATTTTAGCTCGACCTCATAGGCACCCCATTATCAGAAAATTGAAACAGTAAATATTGTTAAAGATTTGTTCATATTTGGAGTTGTGAGGCCTAGTCAAAGCTCTTTTTCTTCACCTGTCATTTTTGTAAAAAATCTTGATGGTTCATGGAGGATGTGCATTGATTATTGTTAATCAAGTATCCATAAATGACAAATTTTCCATACGTATCATTGATGAGCTACTTGATAAATTATTTGGTGCAATTTATTTTTTAAAGCCAAACCTTAGACCTAGTTACCACCAGATTAGAGTTAAGGAATGTGATATTGAAAAACAACTATTAAAACTCACGAGGGCTGTAATGATTTCTAAGTAATGTCTTTTAAGCTTACTAATGCACCTGAACTTTTCAAGGTTCGACGAATGACATTTTCAAATCTTTTCTTAGAAAGTTTGTCTTGGTGTTTTTTGATGACATCCTCGTTTACAGTTTATCCTTGGTTGATCATTTAAAGTACTTGACGATGTTATTGAGTGTTTTCAGATAGAATACTTTGTTTGCAAAGAGGTCAAAATTTAAGTTTGGCTTGCAAGAGATTGATTACTTAGGCTACTTGATTTCAACAAAGGTGTCAGAGAACCCTTCTATGTTGGCTGCAATGTTTGATTGACCCATACATGGTTCTTTAAAAGCATTGAAAGGTTTCCTTGGTCTCACTGGGTATAATAGGAAGTTCATAAAGAAATATGGAACCATAGCAGCGGCCTTGATAGACTTGCTTAAGAAAAATGCTTTTAACCGGTCAGATTTTGCAACTCAGGCATTTTAGAAATTGAAGGAAGCAGTGACTCAGCCTTCCGTTTCGAGGCTACCAGATTTTTAAAAGTCTTTACTATAGATTGTGATGCCTTAGGTGTTGGGTTTGGAGTTGTACTTATACAAGAAGGACAACCTATTGCTTTTTATAGCAAAGGGTTAAAGGGTAGGGCATTACTCTTACCTACATAAAAGAGCTTATAGCTTTTGTTTCTGCAGTGAGTAAATGGAAGTCATATATGTTAGGAAAATCTTTTTAGGTTAAAACAGATCAATAGGCCTTGTAATATCTCTTTGAGCAAAGAATTGGCATTGAGTTCTAGAAAAAATAGTTATCCAAGTTACTTGAATATAACATTATTATCGAATACAAGAAAGGTAAAGAGAATGTTGTTGCTTATGGTTTATCCAGAAAGAATGAAGAAGAGTTTGTTATATTGGTTCTAATAACCTTTGCTACTCTTTTATGGAGTTAGGAATTGAAGGATAGTTATAAACTATATCCTGAGTTAAATGAAATTGTACAAAAACTCAGTAAGGGTTAGATAGGGCCTAACAAGTACAGTTTACAACAAGGATAATTGCTCAGAAAATGAAGACAAGTTCTAGTTCCTAATTCTCCTTTCAAAATGAAGATCCTTGACTACATTTACAACAGTCCTTAGTCTAGGCATGTGGGTTACAAGAAGACATTATAGAATGCTGGAAGAGAGTTTTATTGGCATGGAATGAGAAGTGATATTTGAACTTTGGTCAGAGAATGTGTAATCTGCCAAATTTGCAAGCATGAGACACTAAAGCCAACAGGAATTTTGATGCCCTTGCCAATCCCAAGATTGGATATAACCATGGATTTTGTTGAAGGCCTCCCTAATTCTAAGGGTCTTTTTTTCGTTCTTTCTGTAATTGATAGATTAACTAATTTTGCTCATTTTTTTCCTTGTCTCATCCATTGACAACAACTAAAGTGGCTCAGATTTTTTTTTATTAGGTGTGTTCAAACTTCATGGCATGTCTAAGTCTATTATTTTTTACAAGGACCCATTATTCACTAGCTCTTTTTTAAGGGAGATGTTTAAGTTGCAAGGGGTCTCACTTCATGAACCTCAGCCTATCAACTACAATCTAATGGGCAAATCGAGAACTTAAACAAGAATGTGGATTGGTATTTGAGATACTATGCTAGTGACAAACCAAAAGAATGGAGTGGTTGGTTAACTATGGCAGAATGGTGCTACAACACCACCTGCCACTCTTCAATTGGGATCTCCCATTTTGAAGCACTCTATGGATATGCGGAATATGCCCCTCCCAAGTTGCTAACTTATTATTTACCTAGTATCACTTCTATTGTAGTTGTGGATCAACAATTAAGGACCATAAAGCTCAACACAAGACGAAAGTGTTTGCTGATTTGAAGAGAAGTGAGAGTGAGTTCTAGGTAGGGGATTGGGTCTTTCTAATACTTCAACCCTATAGATAGAAAACAATGGCTTTGAGACACAATTTAAAGCTTTCTCTGAGATTCTATGGTTCATTTCAAGTGTTTGGAACGAATTGGATTTGTGGTTTACAGGTTGGATTTGTCAAGTTCATCAAAAACTCATCCAATTTTCCATGTCTCTTTCCTTAATTAAAAATAAACTGGGCCAAGGGGATTCTCCCTACAAGTTTTACCTTCTATTGATATTCAAGGTTGAGTGCAACTTGAACCTGAAGCAATTCTAGAAAGGAGAATGAAAAAGGTAGGCAACCAAATAACAATTGAGGTCATGGTTAAACGGGTTGGCGCCCCCAATGAGGATAGCTCATGGAAAATTATGTGAAACTTGTATCCACACCTTGTGAACAAGGTTCTTTGAGAAGGAGGAAATTGTTAAGACCTTGTGGATAAGGTCCTTGAAGGGGTGGAGAATGTAAGGTTCAAAAGAATTGAAGGGAAAAGTTTCTGTGTTGAGGAGTTGCAATAGTGAAATCGACAAAGTAAAGAAGACTAAAGGCCTTGAATCATGAAGTAATATGCAGCAAAATGGTGCGTTGGATAGTATAATGAAATGGTGCGCTGCAATGGAAGTTACAGAATTAACAGTCTGAGCCTAAATGAAACGATGCGTTTAGTCTGGACTTAAAAGTTGGGCTTCTATCTCTTTACGACATCGTTTTGTATTTCTTCTTCACTCTATAAATAGTGTTGTACTTGTAGATTGCGTTTGATTGAACTTTTGGCTTAAGGCTTAAGATAATTCTTGTTTTTGTAAGGAGGTTTAGGGTTCTTCAAAATCCTAGTTCAAGAATCAATAAAAGTGAATTATTGGTTTCCATTTCCATCTGTGAGTGAGTTGTGTTTACTGGGTTATTTTCCCGAGTTCATGACAATTAGTTTGAGCTTTGGTTTCATACCTTATATACATTCTTCCACCTTTTCATTTTGTTTGTGTCAGTATTTACATCATCACAATTAGCATCCATGTTTATCACTTGGTCAATGTTCAAGTTCTCTACATGATCAAATATTCAATATAAATATACAATGCCAAAGATTTCAAATAGAGCAAGAAATTAAAAATTCTCAAGTGATTACAAACAATCTTTCTCAATACTAATAATATAAAAAAAAAAGAAAAAAAAATGCAACAATCTGCTAAAAGTGAATTAGTCTTTGATAAAAATAAAATGCATAAAAAACTATAAAATACACTACTAAGACATCTTGTAAAAGTCAGGACAAATGAAAAACCCCACACACAAGAACCCCCTTTCAGATTTGTTATTAGAACAATCGCCAAACACCAACAAGAACAACAATAGCATTGTCTAAATCAATTCAAATGAACCCTATAATCAAAAATCCTCTTCTAGACTTCCTCAACTTAACCAATTAATCTAAATAAATGCCTAGACCATGAGAGAAAAAAGATTTCTTACCATCGTATATATGTTGATGAGTGGAGAGATTGAAATCCAACAGTTTATGTTCGTGTGAAAAGTATCTGCAAGTGCACATAATTGTAACAAGTAGTAAATACTTTTTTTTTAAGTATCTGCAAGTGCACATAATTGTAACAAGTAGTAAATACTTTTTTAAAAAAAAAAAGAATTTTGAATCTACAGAGATTAATTATGCTATTGAATATTGAAATTCACTAAATTAATTATTACTTGAAAAACTAAAAAACAAATGTAAAGATTTTACTTTCTAAATTAAAATGAAATACTTAATAAAAATAAATTTAAAAAGTTAAAGAGCATAAAATCTAAAATTGTAAATACAATAAGAATAGATCTAGAGTGTTTGATTTCATCTAGAAAATTTCACACAATTTATTCTTCTTAGATATTAAATTCTATTAATTTCATGTGGATGAAAGAATCCCTTAACTATTCAATATTTTCTCTAAAATATTATTAAAACTATTTCCAGCTAATAACTCTATATCTTTATTTGAATTTAATTAATTAGAGACTCATTAAGTTTTTTGAATTTTTCTTAAAACATCACACTAGTTGAGGGAAAGTAGAAAACACTAGTTGTGATAAAATATTTCTACTTTCCCTCAACTAATGATATTCAATCTTAGAATTAAAATCACAAATCACCTCTCAATCTCATTGGAATTCAATAAATCAAACAATAATTGACCAAAAAATTATAAGTAATAAGAACAAGAAATAAACAATCAATCAAGAAAATATTAAAAAATAAATAATTTGGAATATAAATTGTGTTTAATGCTAGATTATATCAAAACTCTTAAAAATAAAAATTAAAATTAACGTTCTTTGTTGGAGTTGGTTGATGAAGAATGCGACTCTCGCCTTTGTTCTCTAAATTCGCCTTCTGCTTAAAAAAATAAAGGATAAAAACTCAATTAAGAACTGGATCTCAAACTTTATACTAAAAAAGCTTCCATTTCGTTCCAATAAATCCATCACGTGGGGGATTTAATGATACATTTTTGGTATTTTTTCTTTAAGCATTTAAGAAATTATATTCTTAAGCTTGCTTTTTTAACACACTGGTCACACCTCCACGCTGGTAGGGGAAGAAATAACCAAAAGGACCAAAAACTCCCAAACATGTTGCTTGCCTTCCCGGTTCCACAAACTCAGTTCTACTCGAGCGTTGGGCACTATGCTACTCTTAGCGATATCGACTAGAAATGATTTGTTCGATATTGGCTGCTTTTGGCCTTCCTTAGACTCTCAAAGTACCGTGTCACTCTACTCTGATAGGAAGCATTTGGTTTGCTAGGGTCATCCTCAAGCGTGGCCTCAAGCTTCGCCAAAATCACCAAAATCGCTTTTATAAGTTTCCATGAGTGTAATGTATTGATTATATTTTCTATAGAATTTCACCTTTGGTTATTTTGCATAGGGAAGAGCAATTCTTAAAGGGCTATACCCGCTTACCAAATTCACGTTTTGCCTCATAGACTAATCACAAGTAGACTCATCATACTACTCGCAGATTCGCATTTGTTAAGCTTTCATTTTTCATTCATTTTTGTAAGTAATTCTCTATAAGAGATATCTTTTGTGCTTTCCTATATGCTTCCAGAGATAAATTTGTAACTTGGGTTTAGCAAATGCATGAGATACCACGATTATTTACCATTTCAGATGTGCAAACACTGAAAAAAATTAAAGATTTGATAATGCATATTATATACCACGGTTTGATGAAGGCTAAGCTAGGTCGGTTGGAAGGCCAGATCCTTTCCTGTTACCATTGAGAAGAGCATATCTCAGTGAGAAGGCCAGCTCCTTTTCCGTCACAGTCGAGAAAAGCAACAAAGCAAAGACTATCTTAGAGAAATAGAGATGCAGAGGAAGAAGATGAATCCCAATGATGGTTTTGCTGGCTTTCAAATAAGCTGTTTGTTCCAAGGTAATTTCTTTCTTTCTTTCACCTAGTTTGTTGAGTTGCACAACAGAATGCTTTTATAAGCCCCGTCATCAGTGTGGCCAATGTGTTAAAATATGGGCTGATCACTAGCAGGACTCAAAGCATTTCTCTTTATAGATTGATATATTACAAGAAAAAGTGTTATTTCGGGCTCTTTCTATTTTCGACGAGCAAAAAAACGTTGGTAATAGTCAATTTTTCATGTTCGGCTAGAAAGCTTCTATCGAAACCAAAAACGCGCCGGTAAAAACATTTGTTAATGGCTTAAAGAGTGGGAAAATCCCCAAATCGTGAAGCTCGCATTTCATTTTTCCCTCCTTCGCCAATACCCTCCGCATCTCTTCTCCATCGTCCGTTTGCCATTTCTCATCGTTGATGCCGTCAGTTCAGCTGCTGTGCCGTCTCGCCTCCTCTCGACGCCGGTAAGTCTCTCTGAATCTCTTACTCGATCTCCGTTCATCTCTCAATTTTTCTTACTTGTTAAGGGCTTGGTTGGTTTGATACTGAAATGGAAAAAGATGCCCCATTAACACTTCTAGAAAGTTTGTAGGGTTTGGCCGGTGGGAAAGTTGGAGAAAGCTTGTAGGCATACGAAACTTTATTTCAGTTTTTATTCTAGTAGAAACAGAGGAAGTGACATTTGATGGCCATGTGAAAAACAAAGAAAATTGTAAAACCATGCGAAACTGACGGAAGTCTGTTAAGGATTTGTTGTTCATGTGGTGTTATACTGGTACCTAGTATTGTAAAATGAATCTCTGGCTTGGCAACGAAACTGACGGAAAGAGGCCACTTTTTTTTAATCTAACCTGCATATGGCAATAATTTTCTGACGAATTATTTTAACATTCTATTGAGGAAAGTTCTGAGAAAAATAACCTCAATAACGCCTATATATATTGTAGGTGACAATATCGAAGATTCAAGCATTTAGGATACGTTTAGGTAATACCTATTCTTTCTAAGAAAAAAGCTGGAACACTATATGCAAACACTTTGCTAAATATATTAGATGGGCAAGAATGTGACTCAATATATATGCACAAGCTTTCCCCATAAATCACCAAAATGTATCACAAGGAAAGGGCCCCTACAAGAAAAAAAGACTCATAAAAATACCACTTCAAACGAAATAAATGTTAAGGGAATTCCTGAAATGCAAGAACCGAAAAGAAAATCAAGAAGGAACAGAGAGAATAATGTTGAGATTTATTTCAAGGAAACACTCAACCTCCAATTGATTCAACATAATACATTTCAGATGGCCTTTAAATCCCTTCTCACCATCTTTTATACACCTCTAATGTTGTAGATTTATTTGTTACTCATAAACCAAATCAACTTATTTGAAATTCTATAAACCATATCATCAATGAATACATTACACTGGTAGGTAGCTTTTCCTTTGGTGAGGAGAGGCCCTGTTTTGATTTAATTCGTGATCATGTATATATAATCTATTTTGGGAATATTATAGTCTGTATAACAAACAACAATATTATTAAATTTGGCTTCATGAGGCAAATGCATGTTATCATTAATTTGGCTTCAGCCTTTGTGTATTCATTAGTTTTTCCATGATTGTTTTAAAAGAAGGCTGGAAGAACTATTGGGGAAAGCACGTGAACGCCTTAAGGTTTGTTACACGTGTAAGGATTTGATACATGGATGCTTTTTAAGGTATATTTTAGTTTTAATTTTTGATTTGGCATCTCACTTGTTCATATACCTTGATATGTGTTTTAGTTGTTTCATGGTCTGTCTACGGATTATGTTATACGGACATGAAGGGGCTGTTGACTCATCAATTTCAATGCATCATCAAATTTCTTACTATTTTTTTATTTTGGAGGTCAGTTATATTATAGTGAATATTATTCCACTTTTAGTCAACTTTCTATTCAACAATATTTCTATTTGGATAATTTTCATAATGGTTGCTTTTTGTTAATTCAGAAGGTTGATGATGGTTGAATAAGTAAATTATTGATAGAAGTCTTGTTTTGTATGACTTCAATGCATACTTGATGTACCCACAATTGGTTCTGAGGTGAATTGAGTTCTTTATATTGTTATTTGGTTGGAGGATGACGTTTACCTTCATAGCTAGGTTGGAAATGATGAAGCATTAAATTGTCACTATGATATGGAGAGCTGAACTACAATTTTCAGTGGCAAAGCTATTGGATGCTGGATCTGTAAGTAGAAATTTATTTATTAGAACTAATCTGTGTGACTATTAAATCCTATGCCTTACTTGGAAGAACTGGGATGCTCTGCTTGTTCTTGAAGAAGTTATCAGGATCTACTGCAGTCTTAACCTTCACTAACCTGTTTAAGTTGTCATTGCAGGCCATCAGAGGTTTCTTCTCATCCTTCTAAGCTTCGTAGGAATGCCTTTGCTTCAGCTAACATCAGCAACCTTGCTTCACAAAGCACTCCTGCAAATCCAAGTTTTTTACCCCAAATAATAAATTATTGAAGATTCCTGATTGATACGTCGGTCTACAAGGAAATTCAGGGAATAGTGTATTGTGTTAATGAAATAAGTACAGTATTTGACGACTGATTCAGTGTAAGTGATGCTGTGTAATGGATATTTTATTCCTAGAATGTGCAATGTTTGACAAGAAGGATTTCAAGCCCTTGTTGTGCACATTTTTATTGGCGTTTTTTTAACAACTTTATGTGCCAATTCACTATGCTTATACTGACTCTGAAGTTTGGTGCATTTTCTAATGCGATGAGTGTCCAGGAACCTTTTAGTGGTGATTTAAAACATGTCATATCAGTGTATTTATGTTAGGGGCATAGATGCTTTCAATGCGTTACATGCTCTTGAGGTTTCATCTAACTTATGAAAGCTTTACTCACTGTATGATATATTATGGATAAGAATAAGATGCTACTTAATACGAATTTTAAGTGCCACTGCTCGTTACCATCTATTTTCTCTGTCAATCATTCCCATGCTTCTTATTAATTATGATATTTATGGAAGACAAAATCTTGTAGATATTTTTTATTCCTTATAACAGGTTTCTATGCTTTTAGCTGCTTTTGTTTTCTTTTCTTTCTGTGTTCTTTAATTTTCTAGCTCCTCTCTCAAATGCACAAGCAGTTGGTCCTTCAATGAGAAGCTTCTTATACAGTACTCTCTCTACAGGGTACCATCCTTTTGTTGTGAATTTCAGTTACTGTCTTCCACCGTGTCATGTTCACTCCAGTTGTTGTGAAATTCAGTTACTGTCTTCACTGTCTTCCAACGTGTCATGAAGATATTGGCAGGTGGAAACATATGATGAATTGTTTTGCAGGTTTTGGTTTTTGTGTCAAAAACCATGCCCATTGTGCTGTATCTTAGGGATGTTGATAAATTCTTGCTTTAATCACAAAAGATATATAACTTTTTCCAGAAAATGTTGAAGAAACTGTCTGGATCAGTGCTGAATATATATTGAGATCTGGCCTCCAGAGGATGAATCCCATCTTGTCAGCTAGAAGTCTCAACTGGAGGAAGATATGAAGATAATTCATAGCTGGAAGTCAAATAAGTACAGTATTTAACGGCTGATTCATAGCTGGGTGGTAAATTTTCATGTAACATGAAAAAGCTTCTTGTTTAAGGGTCAATCTCCATACTCTAGTCATGTGTGTTTGTGTTCCTGTCTATATTTCCTTTATACTTGTGTGGTTTTGTTTTTTTGTCCTCTATATTCATTTATGCATGTTTTGGTTTGCTTTAACTTCCATTGGTAAATCATTTAGAAAGAAATTTCAGTTATTGTATTAAAGAATGTACATTTTAGTTGACTTTGAGAACTAAAAAAAATGTACATGTTTGCGGCAATTGAAATCAATAAAGAAGGCATCTAGTTTTGAGAAGAGTTGAAGAAGACATTTTTTAGATCATGAAGAAGAGAAATTCCAAGAGATGTTCACAACGTGCTTAGGAAATCCTAGTTACCCTACATTCAACACTCATAAAATCGTATTGATATATTGTGGAATGTTAATTTAAAGTAAATTGTTGTGAATTTTAATTTGAGTTCTTTTTATTAATGTATGATATTTGGGATATTTAAATCTTTTATATATATACATTTCAATGATGAATTCAAAATATTGTAATGCTTATTAGAAAATATAATTGATTATGTATCATGAATTAAGTTGATATAGAAAGCAGGCATAATTGTATAATTATTATAGCATTTATAAAAAAACAAAAAACAAACAATTTCCGGCAAACACAAAAGAAGAATTTCATTTTGTAAATTTGTGCTGGGTAATACTTATTTTCGACGCTTTAAATTAATTTAGTCGTCGCAAAAAGTATTTCTTTTCGTCAATTTGAAATTGTCTCGGAAATTAGTTTTTCAGATTCAACTATTGCGGCGCCCTACCGGCGACATCAGATTCAAAAGCCAGATTTCCTTGTAGTGATATGACGATAACAAAAATGGGTCATTATTCCTGGATTATGTCATTATCCCTAGATAATTGGAAGAGATAACTCCTATCGTCCTATATTCTAGGAAGAGAAACTTTAGACAAGTATACCCTATTTTTCTCCATATGATATCTAACGTCTCGATTTTTTTTTTAATCTCGATTAAAACGTAAATCGAAGTGTTCGGACAAGTAACATAAAGTTACTTATACTACATAAACGTAACGAGTAGCATGTATGCATCTAAACTTATTAATTAAATGCAATACAAAACACAGCGGAAAAATGTAAATTTCCAATATATGCAAGAAATCTAACTCCTACATAAATAGATCACATGAAATAGTAAAATTATAACTTTTATAACTTCATATTTACAAAAATATCTTGTATCCAAGACTTATAAAACTCAATTAGTTTTCTTAAACCCAGTATCATATCCTACCATCGTCCGATAATCTTGCTATTTCACTTGATCACGTACATGAGAGAGAATTTCATTTGGAGTTAGAGATGATTATTCTGTAGGACCCTCAAGGTACCTCAGAATCTTCTGTGCTGTTCGAATCTCATTGCAATTTATCTAATCTTGCACAACATTAGTTTCTCCAAAGTTTGAAGTGGTGATTGAACCAAACTCTTACAAATTTCTCTTCAAACTTACTCAATAAATCACTTTGATAGTATTTGGAGATTCAAGGGTTTTGAGAAGGTTTTTCTTTGTTTTCTCTCAAACTAGTTGTGTGTTATTGCTCAAGGAAATTAAGAGAAGCCACTATATATATATATATATATATATATATACATATAGATGGGAGAGGGGCGAAATCTTAGGCATAAGAGGATAGAAAGTCTTCAAGGTAACCGATTCCCCCTTTAGAGCTTAGGCTTAATTGGTGATATTCTCATCTAAGGGTCGGTTTTTGAGCTGCTTAAATATCTTCTTGATCGAAGGCTCAAGTAAACCCAGCTCACTTGGGGTAAAGACAAAATAATATAATAGTATCTTCCAATGGGGTGTATCCGGCCACTCATAACATGAAAGTTTTAAATCATCCTCTTAAGATTATATAGGATTTTGAATCACCTTATTCTGAGATCAAATGAGAGAGATATGCTTAATTCACCGAAACATATTAAAACCACTTGAGAACACCCAATTCGAGTTCTCCATTTATTTTCCTTTGCTTTCTTGTCCACCAAGGCTTCTAGATTAATTCTTATAAATTTGTCACATGTTCTCACACATGTCAAGACCTCAGAAAGTTTGGTAGCCAATCACAATTTTCGTCACATGGCCAAACATAAGACAACTTATCTAAGTCGATCGGTTACTAATTGACTCCTACTCCTGTCTGTCCACTTCACACCAGATTTAGTCCTTGATTCATTCATTATCTTCAAACAACCAAAACATAAAATTTTTATATATACCTCTTATGGTTCTATAAGAACTGGAATCACTTTATTCGGAACTCATATAACCAAATTATGATTATTCTACTGAAAGTTGATAGATCAGTCCGAGAACACTAATCCGGATACACCAAGTGTTTGATAAATAATCACTATTCTTTCACACGAAACTTCCTTAGATAAAATCTCCTTATTTTCCATATGTCTATACACTTGTCAAGATTTTAGGATAATTGAGAAAATATATCAAAGGCTTAATCTTAATCAATGTCACTAGTCAACTCCAATTCAATGCCTATATGTCCGATTTCGTTCTGTCACTTCAATCCTAATTTAGCATTTGATTAAGTATATATCTCTTAAAACTCAAAATATAAGAATTGTATATATTCCTCTTATATTTTCAAATCATCTTGAATAATCTCAATCCGACATAAAATGAGTAAGTTATGTCCATATTACTAAAGGATGTTGAAACTGTCTAAGATTGCTTAATCCGAAAATATCGTAGGGTATATTCCTTTGTAAATTATATTTATATTACTCATACCACTTGATTTCCTTTGTAAGTTATGTCCATATTATGTCCATGAATAAGTTATGTCCATATTACTTATTTCACTTGATTTTCTTTATAAGTTTCTTTCAATTTCTATACAATAATTTCTTGAATATTCAAAAACCATATCTTCTCATCTTATTTAGTGTCTCCCATAATTTTTCCTCCAATACCAATAAAAGACTCATAAAAACTATATATATATTCAAAATTTCAAAAGTTTCTAAAATAATCTTAAAGAAACGTAATCATACCAAGAATGAAAATTAAAAGAACACATAAAATTCCGGATTATTACATGATAGACTCAAATGAGAATGTGCCACATAGGCTATACATTCCAACTGTCGTGTATTGCGATTCAGAGTATAATTCATATTCCTTTCTCTCCCTCTTGACTCCCTCTTTCTCTAAAATTGTCCATCTCCGCCCCCTTTTTCTCATTTCTACTTCGTCCAATTAATTCTTGTGTGTCGAACCCCCCTCTCTCTATGAAACATCTCTCTGTATGTTGGAGTACCGCCAGTTTTGTCCAGGACTATCTCGTTGTGCATGATCCTCGAGATGAGAAGGAATCAAGAGGATGAAAGATAGAGGGATGACCAAAGTCATGGTGATCTGGCTCAAGATTTTCCGCCATGAGAAGATGATCTTGTACGCTTCTCTATAGACTCCAAAGATACTAAGAAATTGCATGTTTTCTTGCTCCATATCTATGACATTCCTATCTTGGATGAAGTTGTCGTTGTTGCTGAGAGATGAGAAATTGCCATAGTCCATTTCTAAATGTATCAATAGATTTTCTTGGCACTGCCTCGATAGCACTAGTTCAGTTTGGTTAAATTATAACTCTTGCTCATAGCCTCATAGATTTTGATCTGATGCTCAATGTTAGTGCTTACGAATCGCATGGAGCAACTCTATCAAATCTGGCAAGAATGACGACATTGCTCCAGCGTTGTTGTTATTATTATTATTATTATTATTTCTAGAATGGGTTTATGTGGAATGAGAGATGATTTTTGAAATTAGAGTAATCTGTCAAATGCGAAGGTGTGAGTAGGTCTAAATTATATTTATGTGAAATGTTGACTTGGCAGTATTTTATTGGAGTCCACTAAACTCTATTTATATGATTGGCCTGTCCAAAGATTCTCTTCTAGGAATTATCTTACTAGTTGTTTGGAATGGGGTCAGGACCGTGGATTAATTTCCAGTGTTATGGACTGGGTCATTGTGGGGGCTTGAATATCCTCCCCAGTTAGGAAATTCAAAACACCCGACAACGAAAAGTTCTCTTATCCATGACAAGAAAAAACAGCGAATGAAGATAAAATTATCATATTACTATCAACTCTTGAATAAACTATTACTTAGAATAAAATAACACAAAAATTGGTGCATAGTATATAAATGACTTTACCATGATGGACGAGGAGATAAGAATTAGAGGTACCGCTTTTAATTTTTATAACTTCTCACAGCCAAATAGGTCTTTGTCATTATTATAAGACTAGATGATTCGATCAGCCAGGGAAGGAAGCCTCCTGAAGAAATTCAAGGCCGGGGACGGCATCCGATTGCGGAAAAGTGGATGGCGGAAATAATAGAAACCAAACGCCATTGCCACCATCTTGGACGGCACCATATACAGTATCATCGCCACCACAAAACACAGACCCACAAATATCCCGCTCGCACGCGGGTCCCTCCATGTCACCAAAGCTTGCGCCCGTTCCCCTTGCGTCGCAATGTCTCCTAGCGCCCTTTGCACGCGTGCCCCAATTATGCGTAGCTTGTCGTACCTAGCACGCACGACCTCGTTCGGCCTGTTACACGGCACAATGTCGAACTCCTCGTCGAGCTCGTCACGATCAACGGTATCAACCAACGACATCTGCGTGTCAAAATGTGGGAGTGAATCTCGCGCACGAAACCTGTAGTTCCAACCACCAATCACGAACACGTAGAATGCAAACGTTGGGACAATTAGGTCGGGGAACCAAACCAGCATGACCAACAAGGCGTGCACAAGTATTGTAGAAGTCGGATTCTTCCACAAACGCGTGTCGTTTATCCACCTCGCGATGTCGATCAAACCGGCAATCACGTTGGCGATCCTAAACCAATTTACACGTAGCTTTCGCATGCTGAAGGCGTGTGTGTCGGCGTCAAGCATGTAACACACGACCTCCCGCCTAAGTGGTGGTTCGGATCGGGACAAATGCGCTGCGACGATCTTCACGGTCGTGTTCCTCAACATATCTTGCTGGTCCATGCCAAGCGGCTTGATATTGTGCATCAATGGCAGCAAAGGCTGCGAGTAGACATGGACAAGGTCCAACGTGGGAACCACACGTGCAAATCTGATGGCAATCTCCACCTCACCCATCTGCTTCATCCCTGTATTGTACAAAACCAGCAACGGGTACTTGCTTCTGTACACTTTACTAATTTGCAATGTAGAGAGGCGTATTCGAACCTTGCCAATGCAGAAGTCGGGACGCGTGCTTTCCTTGGATCCTTCCTCCATTCCATGTACTGCCGAACTGTCGAAAACTCCAATTGTCAACACAGTGCATGGGTCATACACCTGCCACGTGTACTGCTCATTCCATCTAGGATCCAAGCTGTCAAAAACGGTACGAGTACGTACCCATTTGGAACCGTATTTGGCGACGCAGTATGCATCTGTGGAGCCTTTACCGGTGACAGTCTTCATCGGTGTCAGGTTCTTGCAACTGATGATGCCGAGCTCGACCTTACCAATCGATGGTTTCCATAGTTGCCTAGCAGTGGGACGGTAATCGCTGCAAACATGGGTGGCCTCGTCCATCACATGATAGCCACCGTCAAAGCACAAGCGGAGCTGGACCCTGCCTTTGTACATCCTCTTCTCCTTGTCTGGCTCCTCGAAACTGAACCAAGTTGAGGAAATTGGTCGGTCGTCTACCCGCCTTTCGATGGAAGTGAGTGGTATTCTAACCACACCTACTATTACCGTTGCTTTGGGTTGTCGGTTTTCCAGAGTGAGAACCAGGTGGTCATTAGATGGCTCTGCAGCGACGAACATTAAGTCTTCGTTCCACGACAGGCTACCGTTGCGTGAAACAGAGAGCTTGGTTTTCGAAACTTGGAATCCGAGTTGGGCTCTGATTTGAAAGGAGGATTCTTTTGACGACATTAGGGGAAGAACATCCTGGGCATCGAGGACGGTGGCTCGAAGGTACCAAAGCTTTGGAGATTGGTATACTTTGGCTTGGGAGTGAACATTATAAGCCATGTCCATCTTACATGCATCCGGAAATGCCTCGTCAGCTTGTGTGCCAACCCACGTGGCAAGCATGAGGTCTCCACTGTGGGGCCCTTTTCCTTCCAATCGGTACCACTGTGTGGCCAGCGGGCTATCGGGTGGGTCCCGAAGTGGAATCTCTGTCACATCGAACCCAACCCAACCTAAAAAAGTACCGTGTCCGTGCTTGTCGGAGTTTGGAGCTGGGTCCCAAACGGTGACTTCTAAGAGGGACGAAGAATCTGGAGCGTCGTGGCCGAAAGCAAATGTTTGGTTCCACACGAACAAGTGATCAGTTTTGCGCGCGGGTTTGGATCTGACATGGTTGCTTGAAGCCAAAATTTTCACAACCGGATTGCCATTGGTGGGGAGCGACCTCGCTTTCACCACTCGAACAAACAGATAATGCATCTTCTCCACGAGTTCGAATGACGGCGGTTCGATTATCATGCTTTCCGTTGGATCCAAAGCAGTAAATTTTTCCCGCCCCATCGTCATTTTTATAGGTTTTGGACAGCTGATTTTAAAGTAACTGGCTTCATGAGCGCTTTCCGACGATTTTGGTATTCCAATCTGAGGATTGGGTTGCTTACTCTCTATAACTGGCGGCTGGTCCGTTTGATCTTCGTTCTTTTCTGATGGCTGTGGAGGCTCAGACTCGGACATTTCCGTCTGCTTCTCCACTTGATCAGGAGTGATATTTTCAGTTGGTGGCGCAGCTTCTGGGGTGAGATCAGATGCCTCTTTAGCGTCAGCAGGTGGCTCTTCATTGGGCTTTTGAGCATCAGCCGGAGCCGTCGGCTCGGGTGGAGGAGCAGCAGATTTCTCATTCCCATTAGCTCCGGACGGAGGCTTTGGTTCATTTTCCGGAGGAGTCGGTGAATCAACCGGTGGTGGTGACCGCAGCTCAGGCTTCACTTCCTCCACCGGCGGCTGAGGAGGCGGCGTCGGTGGTGGGACGACCTCCTCGACGAAATATATCTTCAGCCCAATATCACCTCGAACCCAGCATAAGAAGTTCTTCTTCTCCAAAGGGAAATACATCAACGCCTCCTCGCCTTTCCTAACGAACTGCGTAGAGTTCAACCTAATCCGACCCAGAAAGTTGTTCTTCTTCGTCTGTCCATGGTTCCTGTCGTGGTAAATGTCGACCTCAAGCATGTCACCGAAAACTTCCGAGGGCTTACCCACGTTGAACTCCAGCAACTCGTTCCATGTCGGGTTGAGATCGCGAATTTGAGTTCGCGTACGCTTTCGCTGCCCGTAGAAGTCGATCTGGACGTACGGGCTGGCCGTGCCATTGCCGTCTATCGGCAATAGATTGCGTGCCTCAACGACTTCAACCATCAATTTGCGAACCGTGGCCATATTAAGTGGAAGTGGTTTTATTTTTGGCAACTCTCTCACTCACGGGTATTCGAGAATTGATTGCATCCGTTGGACATTTGGAAGGGAGAGAAAAAACAGAAGGTTTCCTATGTATCCAGAGAGCCATATATATATATATATATAAATAAAGTGGTTATTTAATTAAAAATATTATTTTAATAAAAAAAAATTTATTTATTTTATTAAAATTAACACTTTCTTTCATTTTTATTAAAATAAATACTATAATTAATGAGAAATATTATTTTAAATATAATTTATTAATTTCATTAATCACTGAAATAATGTTCTTGATATTAAATTTAATTATACCACTTCAATTTTCTATAACAATAAATTTTTCATTTAAAACTTTTTCTTATGTAAAATAAATATAGAATAATAATAATAATAATATAGAATAACATAATAATAATATAGAATATATAACAATATATATAAATAAACTATTCATAATAATATAACAATACAATCCTCACTTAGAGATGTTAATTTATACATTAGAGAGTTTAATTTTATTCATGAAAATTTATTCCTATTATATAATTAATAATTTTATTCTTTAAAAATTATTTTATAATTTCAAAATGAATGTATTATTTATTTATTTTTTGAGATGATAAATATACAAAATATACAATTAACTATAATTATATTAAATTGGTAATAATAGACAATAAATATAATTAATATATTATATATGTTTGATATTTAATTGAAATATATATGATTTAATAAATTTTTGTATTTAAGATTAAAATTTCATGTTATAAATTATAATATAACATTCTTTTATATAAATTATAAACTACATAATTTTATTTTTAAAAAAAATTATATTATTTCTTAAAAATAATCACATAACTAAAAAAATTATGAATGATTCAAGTTTATGTAGATCTAGAAAAACTCAAAGACTAAAAACATAGGTATTTTAATGTCTTCTCTTTTGAGGCTGTGCAAAATGACGCAAATATTATATTATCGTCTTAGAATTATAAAAATATAACATTTTGAACGAATCTTTTATTAAAGTTTCAATCAAAATTATTTTAAACAAATTTGATAAAATTATAAGTTATATTTATTTATGAGAATATCTTATTATTTTTATTAATATTTTTTTTATAATATATGAAAACGTGTAATTATTTATCATCCATTTAATTATGAATAATATTCTAATTTTTGTTAGAAATTAAACTAGATAAACATGTTTTATACGTTACTTTTATCTAGTATATATATATATAGTAATGTTATATATAAATTTTATATAAATCTTTTATTATAATGTAGATTCTATATCTTTTCACATTTTTTATGATAAAGTCTATTTTATTATAAAAAATTTACATGAAATTTGTACATTTAAAATTTATATATATCACTTTTTTTTATATAATCAGATGACAGCAAATCCTAGTGAAATTCACAGTGTTATGGGAAGATCATAAAGAGGGAAAAGGTTTGCACTGCACAGCAGAAGGAGACATCAAAAGAAAAAGAATAATAATAATAACTAATAGTAATGGTGCTTAACTTGATATGCAAGCAGCTTTAAATCTTTACTGTGATTTGCTGCCTTCATTGCTTGCTAAGATAAGACTTTCTTACGCCAAAAGATTCCCTCGACTCTGCTTATCACTTTTTCCTTTGGCCGTCCATTGCAGATTTTAAACACGCAGCGTACCTTTTGATAACTTAAAGAGTGCCATCAATTAAGATAGATGGGCATATGCATGCTTTTTTCAAAGATGACTCTCTTTTGTGTCACCGGCCGTGTTCTTTTTCTTCACCCAACCCCGAGATTGTCTTTATAATTATAGGCCAATTTGACGCAGATCTTGTCGCATATCCTCTCCACCACTTTTTCGTACTTCAAGATATTTTTTTTCCTTAAAAAAAATATAATCTTATTATTACTTAAAAATAAAGACTTATATCAAGTCCTTTGAAACAATGGACTGAACAGAAAACAAAAAAATCTTTCAAATTATAAAGTCTTCATATAAATTAAGGTCTCGTTTAGATTCAGAAGTAAGTTAAGCTGCTCAACTCACTTTCATTTTATCATTATATTTTTATAATTTTTTATACAAAACATAAATTTTTATATACATTTTTCAAATTTCAATATACATTTTTCAAATCCCAATATACCTTTTTCAAATTGTTAGAATATTTGACAGCAATGCAACACCTTAATTCACGGCTGCATACAGCAATGCAACACCTTAATTCACGACAGCCATGCAGCCTTGATTAACTCCTGCAACAAGTCTACTCTGCAACAAGTTTGGCAAGTTTGGCAAGACAGTTTACTTCCCATCTTTCTCTTATTTCCTTTCCTTGTATAGATTGATCTTTAGACTTTGATTGATTGCAACGTTCCCTGTAATTGTGTGAACATGTCTTATAAATACAGAGCATTGCAATGTAATAATATATAGAGGAAAATACAATAAGATCTGTCATCTCTTTAAACTTTGCATGGTATCAGAGCCCTCGTGGGTTCGCACCTTCTCGATCCTTTTTCATTACCTATCAACATGTCCAACTCTGGCAACTCTTCTTCCTCCAACCTATCATTGCCGAGTATCACCCATTTCATCTCAATCAAATTAGATGGTCACAACTATCTCAACTGGGTATCACAGTTCCTACCTGTGTTACGCAGTCATGATCTCATGGGAATTGTAGATGGCACTGAGCCATGCCCACCAAAATTTCTGTCTGATGATACAGGAAAGGTGACAACTGAAATAAATCCTGATTACATTGTGTGGCAAAAGAAGGATCAATACCTTCTTAGTTGGTTCAATACCACTCTGTCAGACACTGTGCTATCCTCTGTATATGGACTAGACACATCAAAACAAGTATGGAACTCATTGGCATCTAGATTTGCATCCCAATCTAGATCCAGAGTTGCCTACTTAAAGAGACAAATTCAGTCTCTAAATCAGGGATCACAAACCTGTACTCAGTACTTGGGACAGGCCAAAACCCTGGCAGATCAACTCACTGCCGCAGGCAAGTCAGTAGATGCTGATGATTTAATTTCATATATCTTGGGTGGCCTCAACTCAAACTACACTGGATTCATTACTTCTTTTCACTTTGCCACTCGAGATTCTGTTATGTCCTTTGAAGATTTTCAGGCTGAGTTGCTAAATCATGAAATTCTTCTTGGCAATCAACAACAACAGCCATCCACTGATTCTGATAATTTTGCTCTCTACTCACAAAAACCCAGAAATCCAAACTACAAGGGAAAGAACTACAATCCAAATTATAAACCAAGGAAACCTGAGAACAACAGACCCAAGAATGAAAGCATTCAAAAAGCACCTCACATTGACAACAATCAGAGAGGACAACCTTGTCAAATCTGTGGGAAGATTGGACATCAAGCACTCGATTGCTACTACAGAATGAACTATTCTTACCAAGGAAGACATCCTCCTTCTCAACTGGCAGCAATGGCAGCAAGGATGAACTCTGAACAAGAAGAACAACCCTGGTTTATTGACAGTGGAGCAAATAACCATGTAACAGGCGATTTGGAAAACCTCACATTACAAGATCAATTCAAGGGAAATGATGAAGTGGCTGTAGGGAATGGAACAGGTTTATCTATTCTAAACACTGGTTCTTCTACCCTTTTTCATTCTGAAAAGCCATTCCAATTCAAGAATATTTTACATTGCCCTGATGCAGCAGCCAACTTGCTCTCTATTCATAAATTTTGTGTTGATAATAATTGTTGGTTTAAGCTAACTGACTCTCATTTCTTTGTGAAGCACAACCTCACAGGGGAGATTCTTATGCAAGGAACCAGTAGAGATGGTCTCTATCCTATCAACTTCTCCAAATCCATCAATAAAGTCCAGAAATTCACCTGCTTTCTTGGAGTCTCGACTACTGAATCCATTTGGCATCAAAGGCTTGGACATCCAGCCTACCCTGTTTTCAATAAAGTCAGAAAAATTGGTTGTATTCCTGTCATTTCTTCTGTCAAACAATCTGTTATGTGTGAAGCTTGTCAATTAGCAAAAGCCAAAGTTCTTCCTTTCTCTACTTCTTTCAATGTAACCAAAGAACCACTTGAAATAATACACTCAGATCTGTGGACTTCTCCTATTCTATCCACAACTGGCTTCAAATACTATGTTGTATTCATTGACAATTACTCAAGGTTTACATGGATATATCCTCTTAAAGCCAAATCTGAAACATTTGATACTTTTGTAAAATTCAAATATCAAGCTGAAAATTTTCTGTCTAGAAAAATTAAATCCTTCCAATCTGATGGAGGAGGTGAATTCCTCTCCACTCAGTTCAAACAATTCCTCACTGCTCATGGTATCCATCATCGAATCTCCTGTCCATACACTGCACAACAAAATGGACTTGCTGAAAGAAAACACAAACACATTGTTGAGATGGGATTAGCACTTCTTGCTCAGTCCAAATTGCCCAACACCTACTGGACAGATGCCTTCAACACCTCTGTATATCTCATAAACAGATTGTCGACCCCAGTTTTGAATGACAACTGCCCATACACAAAACTACTAAACAAAGTTCCAGATTACTCTCTTCTTAAGGTCTTTGGTTGCTGTTGCTACCCCCTTCTCAAACCTTACAACAAACATAAACTCATGTATAGATCCAAAAAATGTGTCTTCATAGGATATTGTTCGAACTACAAAGGGTATAGATGCCTTGACCCCATGACTGGTAAAATTGTGACCAGCAGGAATGTCATATTTGATGAACACTCCTTCCCAACAACAGAATGGAAATCATCTCCACTGACGATCCCTGCACAAGAAATTCCTCAACAGGTCAGTACTTTGCATTGTAATGAAGTTATGTTACCTGATCACCACAATGTTCAAACACAAAATTTTGAGGTTCCTGTTAATGATGCACAAACTGATACACCTGTTGCTCCTGCTGACAATGATGTGTTCTCTGTTGCATCTCATATTGAGTCACCAGAACCACCCACAGATTTTAATACCTCAAACTCACAGCAAATTGAGGAACAGACTCAACCTACTGTCTGTTCTGTATCAAATACAAATTTGACAGGAAATACAGAAGTTGTCACCTCCCTTCAAAATGAGACCACAAGCATTCCAATTCATCCTATGGTTACTAGATCCAAAGATGGGTCCAGAAGAACTAAAACCTTTTCTGATTACAAGGTTTATTCGACTGTCAAACATCCTCTCATGGCTCTAAGTACTGTCACCCTCAAACACAATCTACCACCCACACCACATCTCTACTCTCAAGCCATTAAATCACCCAATTGGACTCAAGCCATGAAAGAAGAGCATGATGCTCTCCTAAGCAACCACACCTGGTCACTCTGTCCTAGGCGTCACAATAAAAATGTTATTCATAACAAATGGGTTTTCAGGATAAAACAGAAGGCAGATGGAAGTCTGGACAGATTTAAGGCTAGACTTGTAGCCAAGGGGTTTGAGCAAAAGGATGGAATCGACTATACTGAGACCTTTAGTCCAGTGGTCAAAATCTCAACAATCCGAACCATTCTTGCAGTGGCCCTTCATAATAACTGGTCCTTAAGGCAACTTGATGTATCCAACGCATTCCTTCATGGCACCCTTGAGGAAGAAGTATTCATGGAGCAGCCTACTGGTTTCATAGATCAGAAATTTCCAGATTATGTTTGTAGATTAAACAAATCCATCTATGGGCTTAAACAAGCTCCTAGAGCCTGGTTTAACAAGCTTGCCACCACATTAATTGCTCTTGGTTTTCAAGAATCAACAGTGGAGTACTCCTTATTTGTTTATCACTGCACTAACGTCCACATTTTTCTACTAGTGTATGTAGATGATATCATCTTAACAGGCAATGATACTGCTGCAATGGGAAGTGTCATCAAGTGTCTTCAGCAACATTTTGCAATGAAAGACCTCGGCACCCTCAGTTTCTTCCTTGGGATGCATGCTCAACAAGTAAATAATGGTTTACTACTAACTCAGTCCAAATACACACAAGACATTCTCTCTAAGTTCAAAATGACAGAAGCTAAACAAGCTAAGACACCCATCCAGGCAGGCTCACAATTATCCAAGCAGCATGGTGATCCTCTAGAGAATGTCACTGAGTACAGACAATTGGTAGGTGCTTTACAGTATCTAACCTTAACAAGACCCGACATAAGCTTTACAGTTAATCAGCTCTGTCAGTTCATGCATAATCCTACCACAACCCATTGGGCAGCAGCTAAAAGGGTCTTAAGGTATCTTAAAGGGACACTCAATCATGGCCTCTTGCTTACTAAAGGTCAGTTCACCCTCAATGCTTACAGTGACTCAGACTGGGCTGGTAACCCAGATGACAGGAGATCAACAACGGGATATGCCATCTATCTGGGCCCTTGTTTAATCAGCTGGAGTGCTAAGAAACAAAGTGTGGTTTCAAAATCAAGTACTGAGGCAGAGTATCGATCACTTGCCCTCACCACAGCCGAAGTCTACTGGATTAGGATGCTACTAAAAGAATTACACGTGCCTCTCACTGAAGCTCCTACTCTCTGGTGCGATAATTTAGGAGCAATTTCCTTGGCCTCAAATCCAGTCTATCATGCCAGAACCAAACATATTGAAGTGGACTATCACTTCATTCGTGAAAAGGTGATCAATAGAGACATCACAATCTGTTACCTTTCCACAAGTGATCAAGTTGCTGACCTATTTACTAAAGGACTCACTTCTGCAAGGTTCTTACTACTTAGAGATAAACTGAAGGTCAGTACCTCACCCATCAGTTTGCAGGGGGATGTTAGAATATTTGACAGCAATGCAACACCTTAATTCACGGCTGCATACAGAAATGCAACACCTTAATTCACGACAGCCATGCAGCCTTGATTAACTCCTGCAACAAGTCTACTCTGCAACAAGTTTGGCAAGTTTGGCAAGACAGTTTACTTCCCATCTTTCTCTTATTTCCTTTCCTTGTATAGATTGATCTTTAGACTTTGATTGACTGCAACGTTCCCTGTAATTGTGTGAACATGTCTTATAAATACAGAGCATTGCAATGTAATAATATATAGAGGAAAATACAACAAGATCTGTCATCTCTTTAAACTTTGCACAAATTCCAAAATATTAATAATATAAAAAAATAAACTAAACTCATCTCAACTCATATCATCTCCGAATCTAAACGCAGCCTATAACTTATCTTGAAAGGACAAGGGCATGTAGGAGTCCCTTTTTTTTTTCTCGAAAGAAAAAGTTAAGTTAGGGTTTGTGTTGATTTCTCCCTTTACAGATCTCACTGGTGGTTGAGATCTGGCTAAAATTTTCGATATGGATGAAAAACTCACAAGAAGATGGAAATGACTCCAACTTTTAGTCGCAGAGGACTCCGTCATCTAGATCCTCATAGAAGGAAATAAGGAGGGAGCAACAATTGGAAAGATATGCATTGTAGGGAAGGTACTGTCCGAGAAAGACTTCAATTATGAAGCTTTTAGGTCAACGATGGCACATGTATGGCGTTTATCTGGGTGGGTGCGTTTTAAAGACCTTAGTGAGCAATGTTTCTTAATAGAGTTCCAAAAGACAGAGGACAAGAATAGGGTTTTATGTGGACGTCCTTGGTTTTTCGATTAGAGCCTAATCACTCTACAAGAGATCGATGACAAGTCTCTATCAATGGCCTCCAGTTCCGGTATGAACCTTTTTGAATTTAATGCCACAATCTCTCAATGGCGACGATGGATGAAGACATTAGGGAAAAATAGGGGAAACACTAGATCATTTTATTCGAGTGCACATGGAATCAGATGGTTTGGCATGGGGAACGTGTCTTAGAATCAGAGTGGCTGTGGACTTGCATAGACCTCTTTTAAAGGAAAAATGGCTGGACTTTAATAAGGAAAGGTACTGGATCTCTATCCAATATAAAAGACTCCAAAGTTTTTGTTTTCAATGTGGGGTTCTCTTCCACAAAGGAAAAGTATGCCAAAATCCACGAGTGCATCAACAACAAGAAGAGAAACCAACTCTGGAATTCGGTCCTTGGCCAAGGGCTCAGCCAATGAACACATCTATATTTGATAACCACAAATATGGAAGAGAGGATGAAAAGAGGGATCAAAGTAGTCAAAATCAGTTGAGGGAGGATGGGAAAAAAGGTGAAAAGGAGGACAACAGAAATGGAGAACGGAATAATCAGGGGTTTGGCTGTAAAAGGAATCATGTCAGCTTTAAAAGACAACAAACCGAGGGGTACAGAATTCTAGAAATTCAAAGAACACCCCCTTATCAAAAGAGGAATCATTACATCTCTACAATCCCCCTCAGGAGAAAATAAGAAGGTTACGATAGTAAACAAACAACCTCTAGAAGTGATACAGGTGGAGAATTTGGTAAAAACAATACTTTAGAGCAACTACCAATCTCCACTAAGAGAAATGCACATGACTTTTGGATGGAGTTGGACTTAGTCAACACAATAGGAAGTAAAGCTATTAAGCAGCTGGAGGATACTATGGTTCAAAGGCTTTTTGAACCAAAGATCCAATCAAAAATTCCTACTGTGGAGACCAAACCAGTCTGATTTCAAGAAAAGCTGACTGAAACTGGAGAAAGTCATACAATTATTGAGGTTTCTAGGGGCAGGCACACTGGCAGATGGAAAAGGAAAGCTAAGGGACTATTTAAAAATAATTCACCTTTATTTGACATCTCAAATTGCCCCTCTCCACAAGGGGTAAAGAGGGGAGACAATAATGGTGGAACCAGTGAATCTCCTAAGGTAAAGAAGGTTAAGAAGGAATATGTGGGACCTAAGAATTTCTACACTGGGGCAAGGGTTGGTAATCAGCCTTGCACATACCAACGAGTATCCTTGCTTAGAATTGTCGAGGGCTTGGGAACCCTCGAGCAATCCAAACCCTTAGGAAGTTAACTAAGGAGAAGTCCTTCAAACTCACTCTCTCTTTTCGATTTTCTCGCAATTAAAGTGAATCGCTTTGGGTGAATCACTTCTCGCAATTAAACTCACTCTCGCTTTGGGTTTGAAGGAGAAGTCCTTTAAACCCTTAGAAAGATCTTTCTCGACAACCAAACAAAGCCTAAAAGCACTCTAGCTCCCACCAACTCCAGATATTTCACTCTCTCCATTTTTATTCTCCTTTACCTTCCTCGACCTTTCGCCTTCCTTGTTAATTATTTTCTTGATTTGCAGACTAAATAGAGGGTTTGAAGTGAAAGAGAAAATCGAAGAGGAAGATTAAGCAAGAGAGTGCGTTCATAGACGAAAAGTCAAAACTACTGCCTTTTCGGATTCCAGAAACGTTTACAGACGGAAAAATTTATTTTTTAACAAAAAGCCATTAAACCAACACTTTTCTATTAAATAGCCACATTATATATATAAAGAAATAAATATGAAACCAACCACTTGTAATACAAGCAACCACAAGTTTATTCACAATTACTGTCAATTTAAAACGCATCACTTGATCGCCAATTTTCTAGCTCACCATTTTGTCTACTTTTTTTTCTATAATTCTCATTCTCGACAGCACTTCCTTTGATCGTTTACATCACTTATGGTTTTTGTTGAATCCAAGGTTTCAAGTCTCGTATCTACGTATAAATTTTGATGATAACAAATAATATTTAAAACTCAAAAATCAAGTTGTCTACGCATGAAGGAAGCTAAACACCTCAAGAAATCAAGCATGAGCAAGAAAGAGATTAAGTCTATAAATGATGCTGATAGAGTAATTTTGTACATCTCTTAAAATTTGAAATTAGATTAAGGCTCAAAATTAATATTTTCTCATAAAACATCAAATTGCATTTTTTACATTTGCAAAACTTTATTAAAATATTAATTTCGAAAATTATTATTTTTTTCACATATGCATAAAGATTTGAATTTGTAAGATGATTGATTGTCATCTTTAACATGTGTATGTGTTGTTTGAAAATCTTGAAGGGTGGTTGTATATTTTTTTGACAAATGCAAAAGGTAGATGATTTTGTTTGAAAGTCTTGAAGGGTGGTTGTGTACTTTTTTGACAAATGTAAAAGGTAGATGATTTTGTTTGAAAATCTTAAAAGGTGGTTGTGTGTTTTTTTGACATATGCAAAAAGAAGATGATTTGATTTGAAAAATAAATCATGCTCATTTTGTCATGTATGAAAAGCAAAAGATTAGGTTTGATTTTTTTGAAAAATTGATAGAGTTGTATTTGACAAATGCAAAAAGGAAATGCTTTTATTTGAATTTTTTGAAAAGTGAATAGTGTTCTTATTTGACATATGAATCTTTTCAAATTTGAAATTGAAGACTCATTTGCCTATAAATATCTCACTTGAGTTTTGTAAAAATCACAACAAGAGCTTACACATCTATTGCTAAGTTTTGCATCATTCTTTCAAAACTCTCATTCTCTCTTTTCTAAAATTTTAAGCCTTGATTCTTGTTCTTTTTGAGAGAGATATAGGTTGCGCTGTATTGTTTCTATCTCATTCATTGAGGAGTGTACTTTGATAGTCTACCCACTATCAACTCTTGTATTTGTAAGAGGGTGTGTATAACCCTTGTGTGTGTAGAAGGTGTTCTACACGGGGAATAGTTAAATCACCAAGTGTGAGATGATTGGAAGTGTAGAGGGTGTTCTACATGGATTCTTTAGAGCGATTCTGCTCAAAGGTGTTATAGGTTTCTATCTCCACCTAAAGGAGATTGAATAGTGGATTTGGGATCCTCAAGGGGTAGCTTGAGGTGAGGACGTAGGCAGTGGGGCTGAACCTCGTAAAAATACTGAGTTTGCTTCTTCTTACCACACTCTTTACATTTTTTGCTGTTTTATATTCTGTTTATATTTTATATTGTGTATTTGATTTATAAGTGTTAATTTTTATAATATAACCTAATTCACCCCCCCTCTTGTGTTAGTCATCCGGGTAACAATTGGTATCAGAGCAAAGATTCTATTATAAGATTAACTATCTGTTGAGTTAAGATCATATGGCTAACATTGCAGCTACTTTCGCTGAAAGTCAATCCAGTAGTCGACCTCCGCTATTTTGTGGAGATAATTATACTTTCTGGAAAGTTAAAATGAGAATATTTTTTCAGTCTCAAGGTCGAGAAATCTGGAAATGTATTGTAAATGGGCCTTATATTCCAACAAAAATTATTGATGGAGTAAAGGTCAAAAAAGAAGAGCAAGAGTTTGATCGCGAAGATGATAGACTTTATACTGTGAATGTAATAGCTATGAATTTTTTATATAATGCTCTCAATAGTAATGAATTGAATAGAATAATGACTTGTAGGATAGCAAAGAAAATTTGGGACAACTTGGAAGTAACCTATGAAGGAATTTCGCAAGTCAAAGAATCAAAAATTTATGTTCTTACGCATGAATATGAATTGTTTAAAATGAATGATGATGAATTTATCTCTTTTATGTATACTCGTTTTACTAATATTATAAATAGTTTGACATCTCTTGGTAAATTTTAATCCAGCTTAGAGATAGTAAGGAAAATTCTCAACTCCTTACCAAAACGTTGGGAATCAAAAGTAACGGCGATTTTTGAAACTAGAGATCTTAAAAAACTCGAAGTAAATGAACTCATCGGGTCACTTATTACCCATGAGTACACATTGAAAAGAGGAGAAGAAGAATAAAAGTAAAAGAAGAGCTTGGCACTCAAAGCCGTTCCTCATGAAAGTGAAAGCGATGAAGATGAAGAAAGCGATGACGAAAAGATTGCAATGATCACAAGAAGATTTAAGAGATTCTTGAAAAATAAAGCTCCTCCAAGAAAACCCTTCAAAAAATCTTCCAACAAAGATACAAGTAAAAATGATTTATTAATTTGTTATAAATGTAAAAAGCCATGACATATCAAGGTAGATTGTCCCTTGCTAAAGAAAGATCGATACAAAGGCAAGAAAGCAATGAAAACTACATAGGATGATAATTCAAGTAGCTCAGACAGCGACGCAAGTATTGAAGAATCTGCAAATCTTTGTCTTATGGTTAAAGATGATCTTGAGGTAACAAATCTTGAAAATCCTTCTTATGAAGAATTGCAAAATGCTTTGGAAGAGATATATGAGGAATTTGAAAAATTGGGTATTAAGTATACCGCTTTGAAAAAGAAAAATTCTTCTTTAATAAATAAAATTGATGTTTTAAGAAAAGAAAATATAGTTTCAAAAGATGAAAATAATGAACTGAAAAAGAAAGTAGCTGATTTAGAAAAAATTGTTGAAAATTTCACAAATGGAAAAAGAAATTTCGAAAAACTTCTTGGTAATCAAAGATATGTTTTTGATAAGGTAGGCTTGGGATACATGCCAAAAGAAAAACTCAAATCTTATAAAAATTTCTTTGATAAACCCATTAAATCAAAATCAGATTTTCAAAATTCTTTTCCTAAAAATAGATTTGTCAAAGAAAGACATTATTACAATCACTCAAGTTCTTCAAGCACGTTACATGTTATTTATAATTTTTGCAATAGAAATGGTTATAACTATCATGCTTGTCCTATTAGAAGAAAACATACAATGACTATTAGGACCATATGGGTATCAAATAATCTTATTTCTTCTAATACTAATAAATAAAGGACCCAAAGAACATGGGTACCAAGAAAAATTATTTTAATTGTTTTTGTAGGTATGCATGAAGTCTTCCGTAAGTAAAACAAGATGGTTTTTAGATAGCGGATGCTCAAGACACATGACAGGAGATAAAACTAAGTTCATTGATCTCACTCCTAAAGAAGAAGGACACGTGACATTTGGAGACAATTCAAAAGGGAAGATCGTGGGAATAGGTAAAGTTGGTAATAAGTCTTCTCTCATAATGGAAAATATTCTACTTGTTAAAGGTCTAAAATATAATCTTTTAAATATAAGTCAATTATGTGATAAATGATTTACAGTTACCTTAAAAAATGATAAGTGCATTATTTTGAATAATCATGATTGTAATATTTGTTTTATTGCTCTTAGAAACAATAATGTTTATACAATTGAATTTGAAGAAATTGCCTCATAAGATACTATTTGTTTATCAGCTCAACATGAAAATAGTTGGTTATGGTATAGAAGGTTAAGTCATGCAAACATGGAACTTATTTCCAAACTTTCAAAAAATGATCTTGTGAGAGGTTTGCCAAAAGCAAACTTTTTTAAAAACAAAATCTGTGATGCATGCCAGTTTGGTAAACAAACAAAAACTTCTTTCAAAATCAAGAAACATATTTCCACTACTAGACCTTTGCAATTAATACACATGGATATTTTTGGACCAAACAGAGTTGCAAGTCTGGGAGGGAAATGTTATGCATTTGTTATTGTTGATGATTTCTTTAGATATACTTGGGTCATCTTTCTCGCTCATAAAGATGAGGTACATAATGCATTTACCAAGCTATGCAAGAGAATTCAAAATGAAGAGGGCTACACTATTTCAAACATTCGAAGTGACAGGGGGAAAGAGTTTGTCAATAAAGATATTGAGTCTTTTAGTGATGAAAATGGTTTTCTGTATAATTTCTCTGCTCCTCGAACTCCTCAACAAAATGGGGTAGTAGAGAGGAAGAATAGATCTCTTCAAGAAATGGCAAGAACAATGCTTAATGAAAATAGTTTACCTAGTTATTTTTGGGTCGAAGCGGTAAGTACTGCATGTTATGTTATAAATAGAGTTATGTTAAGGTCTAAATTAGATAAAACCCTTTATGAGCTTTGGAATGAGAAAAAGCCCAACATTGGTTACTTTCATGTATTTGGATGCAAATATTTTATACTCAATGACAGAGATAATTTAGGAAAGTTTGATGCAAAATCTGATGAACGTATCTTTCTTGGGTATTCAACAAATAGTAAAACTTCTGAGTATTTAATAAAAAGACTTTGACTGTACAAGAATCTATGCATGTAGTATTTGATGAATCTAACCCTCTACTTTCCAATAAATCTATTGATGAAGAATCAGAAGGTACAAATAACATAAATGGTCTCAATCTCAATAAAGAGAATACAATGAAAGAAGTCCAACATGGAGATATTTGGAAAGATCATCAAGATTTAGTATAAGATGCAACCAAACAGTGAAAACATGTGAAAGATCATCTAGTGGAACAAATTCTAGGAGAACCTTCGCTAGGTGTAAGTACTTGATCATCTCTTAGAAATATTTGTAATCACACTGCTTTTTTATCTCAAATTGAACCAAAAAATATTGATGAAGCACTTATTGATGAATCATGGATTCTAGCTATGCAAGAAGAGCTAAATCAATTTGAAAGAAATAATGTATTGACACTTGTTCCTAGACCAAAAAATCAAGCTATTATTGGAACAAAATGGGTTTTTAGAAATAAGAAAGACGAGTCTGGAATCATCACTAGAAACAAGGCTCGACTTGTAGCCCAAGATTTCAATCAAGAGGAAGGAATCGATTATGATGAAACGTATGTACCTGTTGCAAGATTAGAAGTTATTCGAATGTTACTTGCATATGCATGTTATAAAAATTTTAAACTTTTTTAAATGGATGTTAAAAGTGCTTTCTTAAATGATTTTGTAAATGAAGAGGTATATGTTGAGCAACCTCCAGGTTTTGAAAATCATATTTCTCCTAATCATGTTTTTAAGCTTACAAAAACATTATATGGACTCAAACAAACTCCTAGAGCTTGGTATGAAATGCTCAGTGGTTTCTTGATTGAAAAAGGTTTTTCAAGAAGAAAGATCGATACAACTATTTTCATCAAATATGAATAGGATAATATTTTTCTAGTTCAAATTTATGTTGATGATATAATATTTGGTACTACTAATGAAAATATGTGCCAAAATTTTGCTAAGAGCATGCAAGAAGAATTTGAAATGAGCATGATGAGAGAACTTAATTTCTTTCTTGGATTGCAAATCAAGTAAGTAAAAAGTGGAACATTTATTAATCAGTCAAAATATATCAAAGAGTTACTCAAAAAGTTTGAGATGGAAGGTGCGAAGGTAATTGGAACACCAATGAGTCCAACCACCAAACTTGATAAAGATGAAAGCGGTAAACCAATTGACTCAAAAGTATATCGAGGTATGAATGGTAGTTTATTATATTTGACAGCTAGTAAACCTGATATTATGTTCAGTTTATTTGCACGTTTTCAATTATCTCTAAAGCAATCTTATTTGATTGCAGTCAAGCGTATTTTTAGATATCTTGCCGGTACCATTGATCTAGGGTTATGGTATCCTAAGCACACTTCTTTCGATCTTATTAGTTATTCAGATGCGGATTATGCTGATTGCAAAATTGATCGAAAAAGTACTAGTGGAACATGTCATTTTTTAGGTCATGCACTTGTTTCATAGTTTAGTAAAAAGCAAAATTCTGTTGCATTATCTACTGTTGAGGCAGGATATGTTGCTGCAGGCAGTTGTTGTGCTCAAGTTCTTTATATGAAGCAACAACTTGAGGATTTTAAATTTATGTACAATCATATTCTTATCAAATGTGATAATACTAGTGCTATAAATCTTTCAAAGAATCCAATACAATATTCTAGGACCAAATATATTGAAATTAGATATCATTTTCTTAGAGATCATGTGCAGAAGTGCGATATTGTATTAGAATTTACTAGCACACATGATCAATTGGCAGACATTTTTACAAAACCCCTACCAGAAGATAGACTATGCATGATTAGAAGAGAAATATGAATGATGCATGCCATGAAGATCTGCTAGATACTTTTATTTCATTATCTCAAATGACCTACAGAAAGTTGAGACGTTTAGCCTTATCATTCAAATGCATTTGCTCCTCATAAATCATCATGCCATCCTTATCTAAAGGATTAGGCAATCGAAATGAAGAGGCAAGTAAGGATTTTAAATCCTTATTCTGTTGCTTTAATTCTACTATTTTTTTGTTTGACTCATAAACAAGTCGTTGAAGTACAGAGACAGTCTCGCTAAGCTTCTCAATTTTGCGAGTTTTGGATTGCAACCGAGCAGAAAACGAGACGATGGATGATGAGTATCGAGTTCCGAGACCCACAAGCTCGTAAATAGCATCATAATCTGATTTATTAGTCAAATCAGTCTCTTGTTGCTTCATGGCACCCACGATAAATGCAAAAATAGATTGAAACTGAGGTGAAGAATATCTCAAATCTTGATCAAGAGAAGTATTGAAGGGAAATCGACGAGCCATTGAAAATTTGTAGAATGAGAATGCAAGCAAATTGCAAAGATGAGAAGAAGATTTGATGCGAAATAGATAGAGCTAAGGATTGCTCTTATAGAATCGGAAATAAGAACAAGACAAGCTTACAAATCCTGATAATATCTCATTTTTCAGCAACATCAAGCGGATCAAATCTCTGCACCGAATTGCCAGAGCTAGGCCTCTAGCCTTTGCAGGTTTTATTGAGCACGGCTGGTTTCAATTATTCAACTCTCTACAGCTTCTACTAACGCACCGTTTTATTTGGTTATTGCTTATTACGGAAAAAAATCTTACTGAAGCTAATTACAGTTCCTTTTTAATGATGCCAAAAGGGGAAGAAGTCTTATACTAGTATTATACTACCTTGTTATATATGCTAGAATCATGTTTATATTTTTCTTGAAATACCAACACATATTTTCAGGGGGAGCTTAAGTATTACTGCAGGTCGCAGATTTCTCCTAAGTATTTGTCATCATAAAAAATGGGGAGATTGTTGAACCCAATATTTCAAGTCTCGCATCTACGTATAAATTTTGATGATAACAAATAATATTTAAAACTCAAAGATCAAGTTGTCTACGCATAAAGGGAGCTAAACACATAAAGAAATCAAGCATGAGCAAGAAAGAGATAAAGTCTACAAATGATGCTCATAGAGTAATTTTGTACATCTCTTAAAATTTGAAATTGGATTAAAACTCAAAATTAATATTTTCTCATAAAACATTAAATTGCATTTTTTACATTTGCAAAACTTTATTAAAATATTAATTTCAAAAATTATTACTTTTTTCACATATGCATACAGATTTGAATTTGTAAGATGATTGATTGTCATCTTTAACATGTGCATGTGTTGTTTGAAAATCTTGAAGGGTGGTTGTGTATTTTTTTGACAAATACAAAAGGTAGATGATTTTGTTTGAAAGTCTTGAAGGGTGGTTGTGTGTTTTTTTGATAAATGTAAAATGTAGATGATTTTGTTTGAAAATCTTAAAGGGTGGTTGTGTGTTTTTTTGACATATGCAAAAAGAAGATGATTTTGTTTGAAAAATAAATCATGCTCATTTTGTCATGTATGAAAAGTAAAAGATTAGATTTGATTTCTTTGAAAAATGAATGGAGTTGTCTTTGTCAAATGTAAAAAAGAAATGCTTTTATTTGAATTTTTTGAAAAGTGAATAGTATTCTTATTTGACATGCGAATCTTTTTAAATTTGAAATTGAAGACGCATTTGCCTATAAATAGCTCACTTGAGTTTTGCAAAAATCACAACAAGAGCTTACACATCTATTGTTAAGTTTTGCATCATTTTTTCAAAGCTCCCATTCTCTCTTTTCTAAAGTTTTGAGCCTTAATTCTTATTCTTTTTTAGAGAGATATAGGTTGCGCTGTATTGTTTTTATCTCACTCATTGAGGAGTGTACTTTGATAGTTTACCCACTATCAACTCTTGTATTTGTAAGAGGGTGCGTATAACCCTTGTGTGTGTAGAAGGTGTTCTACACGGGGAATAGTTAAATTACCAAGTGTGAGGTGATTGGAAGTGTAGAGGGTGTTCTGTATGGATTCTTTGGAGCGGTACTGCTCAAATGTGTAATAGGTTTCTATCTCTACCTAAATGAGATTGAATAGTGGATTTGGGATCCTCAAGGGGTAGCTTGAGGCGAGGACGTAGGCAGTGGAGCTGAATCTCGTAAAAATACTGAGTTTGCTTCTTCTTACCCTACTCTTTACATTTCTTGCTGGTTTATATTCTGTTTATATTTTATATTATGTATTTGATTTATAAGTATTAATTTTTATAATATAACCCAATTCACCCCCTCTTGTGTTAGTCATTTGGACAATAATCTTCTTCTACACTCCACTTCCCTTTCTAAGAGCACTTTTATTAGATTATACATTTGCAAACTCAATAAATTCCTTAAATGAATTAGGTAAACGCAAAAAAAATGACCTTGAGCTATAAAGAAATGGAAGTTGGTTGTCGAATTTGATAGTCATTGTAGTTAGACCAAAAGTAATAAAAAATCATTTCTCTATCTTGATTCCTCTCTCCCCAACTATTTCTCTCATTATAGCTGCAAACAACTTGCATAATGTTTTATTCATACATTTCGGCCTCTGGGTATATAGTTCCGATTTACAAATTTTGTTTATCAAAAGCAATAAAAGAAAATCTACTACTTTACAGTACTATAAATAATCTTTAATTACCTCCAAATAAAGTTAATTAGTTATTGCTTCTGGCATTAATAGAAAAAAAACATAAGTTTTGACTGATAGATAATATTATATTATTATTAAAAAAATACAAATTCTGATTTAAAAAAAAAATTATTAAATTAATAATATTTTATTATTATGTTAACTAATAAATAGATAATCTAATGTGAGAATAAATTTTAAGTGGAATAACTAAATACAAAATTATAAGATATTATATAAATTTTATATTTCCAAATACATAATCCATAAGAATACTTTCACCCTTTTCCCACGCCTTTACACATAATTCAACACAATTGCGGGGATGGTCTTGGGGCAGCCTTTCTCCATTTGGATGCCAAATCTAGTTAAGTTGATCTCACTTTTAGGCCGAGTTTGACATCCAAACGACTAGATGAAATGGAGTTCAAGTTGATTCACCAATGTAAACGCATTTTTTGCCAAATCTCATTTAAGGGTGAATGCATTAAATGACTCGCCTCGCATACTCCCTCTCCCTTCTTCTCCATAGTAATAGATAGTCAAAATTTTATTTTTTATTTTTCTATTAGTAAGGCGGTCAGTTGAGTTTCACCAAATTTATAATTTTTATAAAATATATTTTAATTTATTTTAATATAAAACATATTTTAAACTCATTTAAATAAGTTATACAAAATTTACACAATTATTTTAATTAATTATTACTAAAAAAAAATTTAACTCCATTCAACACATTTCAAAATTCAAAAGTAAATCTTTCGTAATTCAATTATCTTTGCCCACTGTCCCCCGCGGGCCCGCGTTCCCTTTACACGCTTTTTCTATCCTTCCAAAAATTAAAAAATTAAAAATATAAAAGTATAAATCATGAAGAAGAAGAAGAAGAAGAAAAAGAAGAAGAAGAAGACAAGGTGAAAAAGATAAACTACTCTTTTTACGTGTGTTAATTGCGCGTTGCTTTATTCGAGAAGAGGCATTTCGTAATAATAATTATAGTGAGAAGAAATAAGAAAAGTGAGCGTTTTGTATTTCGAAAACGAGAGAAACACAGTCAAACTTATATTTTTTTTATATAATTATATTTAAATCGAGAATATATTTAAAATATTATTTTGCATAAATATCTTCATGAAGAATAACATCATTTTATATAAGTATTTTTATTTTAAAATATAACTGTATAAAGATTAATAAAAAATAACTATTGGAAATACGAATAAAGGATATGAAGTATTCTCAATCTATTATGGAGTAAATGTCATTAAAATTGAATACTTAACCTAAATAATTTAACGTCATAGCACATTTTGATTCTGATAGGTTGAGAATACAACACCATATTTTAATAATTTTTAAAACTTAATTCTGAAGTCATTCTGACTGCATATTACAATCTAAATTCAATTGTCAAAAGCTCTCTTAGATATATTGATCAGAACAACTGTCTCGCTCTAGCCTAAACGTATATGATATATTTTAACAGGCAAACATGTTCAGAAACACCACAAAACCTCCACTCGTAGACAGTCATGTACTAACCATCCTTGTAGTTTGATTGCATGCAAGGAAGATGTCAGAATGTTCGCCTATAGAATGAGTCAAATTATCTATAGATCAAACTCATATATCATATATGCTTAAAAATATCACTGCAACAAAAAAGGGGATTAAAAATGTAGCAAAATACGTAGGGCATCTTTGCGGCTACAGTAGGAGTCTTAAAAATGTTTAAATAATCTTATAAGTTCTTTAATTGAAGATTTACGCCTTGTTCTATTTTATAAATATTCTTATTTCATTTCATCTCATTTCATCTCATCATTATTATTTTTCCAAATTTTTATACAAAATAAAAAAATAATTTGACATTTTCAAATGTCAAAACAACATTTTTAAATTTTTAAATAAAATTAATATTAAAAAAATATTATAATAATATTTTATTCAATTTTTAATATTTGTCTCATCTTATCTATGAAAATAAACTAGACCCCAGGTTATTTGATTATTACATATTAAAGCAATTTTACTCTCAAATAAGCTAAAAAGAACTTTTGACATTAAACGTGCCTTTTCAAATAATGCTGAACGTAATTTATATTTTAAAAAAAATTCTCAATGTACAAAAATATCCATACAACTTTAAACATAATATTTAAAAAAAATTTAAAGAATCATTATTTCTCCCTCAAAAAATACATATTTAATTTGCTCCCAACAAATATAATATGTTTAAAAGTACTTTAAACGTACGTATGATTACCAAATAATTAATAATTTTTTAAAAGTAAAACTCATTACATTTAAGTTATAAAATATATTTTTAGGAAAATGCTAGGTTTACCGAGCTAACATCTGCACCTATAGCTGCAAATTTATTTTTTTATTTTTAATTAGTTTTTTCAAATGTTAAGAAATGTATTGAATTGATTTTTTTTCTTTTTAAATATTAAACAATATTCTTAGCATGACTATTACAATTTTATGATATATTTAAGCTTAAATATGTCCTTTTATGTAATTTTATATTTATGTAAGTCGGTAGTCCATTGTATAGTCAAGCAAGTTGGTGCAAATGTGTTATAAATACATTTAAGCAGCTTATATTTTAATAACACATGAGGTATATTTCTAGACACGTGTGAAATTTAATATGGTATCAAGAGATTAAAACCTTCTAGAATCTCCTGCAAATTAGGTTTTCCCTTTCTCTCGAGCATCTTCGAGTCTTCTTCGCAAATTAGGGATTTTACAATTCATCTTCCCATTCTCTCTAAATTCTTCACGATTTTCTCTTGTGATTCACTTGTTGTTTGATTCATTTCCTCAAGTTTCTCCGAACATTCTGCTCGTTTTTCTCCCACAGATTTGAGTAATCCGTCGTCTTCAAGAAGTCAATCATCTTCGAACAGTTCATCGATGGCTGAGTCTTTAAGCCCTTACTTCCTTCATCCAAGTGATAGTTTAAGCGTTACTCTTGTCACTTTTTCTTTTTTTGCAAAGAGTTAGTGACCATATGTCCAAGAGTGACCTCTCCCCAAATTTGTTAAGGACCCTCACTTATGGCAGATGACTATCATGGTAAAACAAAAAGTACAAGGGATTATAAAAGAAACAAAGAAAAATATCTCTTGTGTTGAAACCAAAGAACCAATAACCAATGAAAAAAGTACAATGAATTCTGAATGTAATAAGGCAATTCCCAACGATCCGTACATAAAAGGCCTCGAATTTTACCAGGTCCAAAATCAGCACCCATGATAATCCGATCAAAATTCTTCGCACCCTCGTTGGCTAGAAAATCCACCATCATGTTAGCTTTTCGATAAATATGACCAATAGAGTATCTTAGCAACCTTATCAAAGTGTGTATTTCTTCCCAAAAATCCCACATATACCAAAAATTACAAGCTCCATTTTGGATCCATTGTACTACTACTTTGGAATCTGATTCTATCAAAATATTAGTGAGTCCCAGATGTTTAGCTAAGCGTAACCCATCAAATAAAGCACATCCTTCTACCAAAGTGTTTGTAGCAACCCCATAATACCTTGTAAAACCAACAATAGAGTTACCCCCTGCATCCTGAATTATTCCTCCCCTTCCTGCTTCGCCAGGATTTCCCATGGAGCAACCATCCACATTGAGCTTAAAAACTCATTTATTTGGTTTTTTCCAAGCCACCATTTTAGGAATTTTGTTAATCAACGAAACCACTGGGCAACTTAACTCTTTCAGAATTTTCTCATTATTAACATGACTCTTTCTAAATCTTTGTTGTTGGAAAACGATTTCAACAAGAGAACCTTTAACCATCCGAATAACATCATAACAATCTGACTTCAAATCCTCCATTCTATCTACACACAGATTTTTTCGTAAGGCCCAAGTGATCACTATATGGGCCAGCTGAATTGAAATTGTGTTGCTGTGTGTTAATTGAAAAGTCAGCCCATGAAACATATTGTCGTGCCCCACTTTGTGACTTATGAATTGATTTAATTGTGGGCCCAATTAATCATGCATGCGTTTCCATGCTTTGCCGTGTATATGTTGAAGTGAAGGCCCATTAATCTTGAAGTGTTTTTTCTCTCATTCAACTAATAAGAAAGAAATAATAAAATGATCCTTTCTGGTGAACAATTTTTTGCACACAATCTGTCGAAACCAGGTCTTGTAATCTGCCAATATCCCACCCATTCGATGTCCATACATCAGCCACTCTAAGTCGTGGGTTCCCTCTCACCTTTTTTGTCTCAAAGATAGCGTTATCTCCTAACCAATTATCATACCAGAAATTAACATCACCTTGTCGAATTAGACTCATGGAATGTTTAATAACAGTTGGTAAGACTGTCATAATACCCTTCCAAAATCTTGAACCTCTAACATTGGTCATGGCATATGCAGGGTGATATTCCTCCAAATACTTTGCTTTGAAAAGTTTTGCCCATAATTAACTACCATCCAATAACTTCCATGCAAATTTCATGAATAAGGACGTTTGAACATCTGCAAGGCTTCAAATTCCCAAACCAACTTCCTCAACTGGAAAACATATGTGCCGCCATGCCATCTATTTCCTTATTTTCCATTCTTCATTAGAATTCCAAAGGAAATTAGAGAAAATGGACAAAATGGTTTTAAAAACCCACTTAGGCAAATTCATGACTGATAGAAATTGAATCGGCATACTCGATACAACATTTTGATAAGAGTAATCTTACCTCCAAAAAATAAAACTTTACTTTTCCAACTTGCAATTTTTTTTTGAATTTTAAGAATCAGGGGTTCAAAAAATCTAATTGTAACTCTCCCCACATGTAACGGCACCCCTAAATATTTGCACGGCCATTTACCTTTAGCAAAACCAGTTAGTTGCAACAACTCATGTTTTCTACCCGTAGCAATTTTTTATGAGAAAAAAATGGAAGACTTAGGAGCACTAACCATTTGTCCCGAAATGACTTCATAGGATTGTAGAATACTCATAAGCTTTTGAACCGATCCCTTCCCTCCATTAGCAAAAATAAGAATGTCGTCCGCATAAAGCAAATGAGTAATTAACAACCCACAATGGTTAAAAGGTTTCACTTTCTCTTTTTGGAACTCCTCATTAATCATACGAGATAGTAATTCTTGGGGTAAAATGAATAAATAAGGTGATAAAGGATCACCTTGACAAAGACCCCCTCGACGACTTGAAAAATCCCCTTATCGAACCATTTAACATCGGAGCACATTGGAGATGACATACAATTAAAAATGGGGCCCCTCCATTTTTCAAAGATTCCAAACGAGTCAAAACAACCAATAAGAATTTCCAATTGACTCTATCGTATGCTTTTGACATGTCAATTTTAATCACGATATTACCACCATGAGTCTTCTTATTAATACTATGTAGCAACTCTTGTGCAAGAGCAATATTGTCAAAAATACTCCATCCTTTCAGAAGAGCTGAATGTTCAACTGAAATTAGTTTTCCCATAATCGGCATCAGCCTTACCACCATGATTTTTGCCAATATCTTATACACTACCGAGCACAAGCTAATCAGATGAAATTTAGAGAAATTATCTGGTTCAACCACTTTTGGAAGCAAAAAAATATTAGTGGCTACAAAAAAAAATCATAAGTGGCTTCCCCTCTAAAAATTCAATTGCCATCAACAATAAATCTTCCTTCACAATTTCCCATGCATGTTGAAAAAAAACTTGTTGATAACTATCACACGAGGTCCCGATCAATGCACATGGCATTGTCCGCGAAGAACAAGCTAAGATTTGTGGATGGATCTATTCTCAAACCTTCAGGATCTTCTAATACAGTACTTGTTTCTTGGAATCGGTGCAATAATATGGCAATATCATGGATTCTTAACTATGTTTCTTCCTAAATTTCTTCAAGTATTCTGTACATCAATACCGTACAGGAGATTTGGAATGATCTCAAGGAACATTTTTCTCAAAAAAATAGACCACAAAATTTTCAATTACAAAAAGTCAATCTCGACTTTATATCAAGGTTAGTTGAGTGTTAGTGCTATTTCACTAAATTAAAAGGACTTTGGGACAAGTTGATTAATTACAAGCCTATTCTGGTTTGTATTTGTGGAGCTGTTAAAACTCTTACCTCATATGTTCAACAAGAATATTCTCCAATTTCTTGCTGGATTAAATATGTCCTATGCTTCGGCTAGGGCTAAAATCTTACTGATGGAGCTTCTGTCTTATCTTAACAAGGTTTTTAGTCTTGTACTACAAGAAGAACAACAACGTGAGATATTTGTTCTTCCTATTGCTCCACTTGACAATCATGCTTTTATTGTTGATGCTAAACGACCTATGAAGCTTGTGTTTAAGAAGGAACGTCCTATATGCAAGCATTGTGGTGTTGTAGGACATGTGATTGAGAAATGCTTTAAGCTCCATGGATTTTCATTGGATACAAGTTCAAACCGAAGCAGTAGGCCATGGCAAATGAAGTTGTCTTTGACAACACTTCTTCGTTTGCATATCCTTTCTCTTTAACTGAGTCTCAATATCAATAGTTACTGGTTATGCTTCATCCATCCGACTATGCTTTTTCACAACACACTATAAATCATGTTTCTTCTATATCGCATGTTGGTATAAATTCATTAATTTCTCATTTCCCATCTATTTTTTTCACTACACGTTGTGTACCTACTGATATTGATTCATCTGTATGGATTCTTCATTTCGGAGCCACAGATCATATAGTTCCATCTATATAATTTTTTTTCTCTTATGTTCCAGTACTTAACACTTTAGTTAAGCTTCCTAATGGCTAAAGTGTTTCTGTTACACACATTAGCACTGTCCACATCTCTAAAAACTTAATTCTTAGAGTTGTTCTTTGCATTCTCGTTTTCTCTTTTAAATTGATTTATGTTAGCAAGTTAACCTCAAGTCAAACTGGTTGTTTGTCTTTTTTTTTTTTTTTTTTACTATGTATTTATATAATACCTGAATCACTGGAACTGATTGGAGTGGGTAGGCACAGGGGAGACCTCTATTTTCTGCAAAGATTAGGCTCTTCAATTAGTAATTCTCATCACTCTAGATTTGTACCTACCTTTACCTTACCTAAACAGTCTTTTACTTCTTCAAAAAATACATTGTTTGATCTTTGGCATCATAGATTAGGTCATCCTTCTGTTTCTAGGATGAAATTGCTATAAATTATTGTTCCAAGTCTTGATAGTGTAGATTTTGATTTTCCATGTCTTGTATGTCCTTCAGCAAAAATAAAAAAGTACCATTTCCTAATAATTCTCATATTTCAGAATTTTCTTTTGATTTGATCCATTGTGATGTGTGGGATCCATTTTCTACTTCTACAATTGAAGGTCACAAATTTATTTTAACAATAGTTGATGATTGTACACGAGTCACACGGATTTATCTTTTAAAATGCAAATTTGAATTTTCTCTTCTTATTCCTCAGTTTTTTAAGCTTGTTAAAACTCAGTTTAACACAAAAGCTAAGAAAATTTGTACTGATCATAGTATTGAATTTCTTTTAACTTCTTTTTTTCAGTCCAAAGGTGTTATCCATCAATGCAGTCATGTTGAAACTCCTCAACAAAATTTTATTGTTGAGCGTAAACATAAACATCTCCTAAATGTGTCTCGGGCCTTAATGTTTCAATCTGGTTTGCCACTTATTTTTTAGGGTGATGCACTTCTCACAGCCACATATATGATAAATAGATTGCCTACACCTGTCTTAGGCAACAAATCACCTTGTGAGTTGTTTTTCATTTACTTCCTACTTATGAGCGTTTTAGAACATTTAGTTGCTTTTGTTTTGCTTCCTCTCTTCTTCGGTCACGTTCTGTGATCCTAGAGCATGACAGTGCATTCTTCATGGTTATCCTTTAAAGGGTTACAAATTGTTGGATCTAAATACAAAAACCACATTTGTCTCAAGAAATGTGATTTTCCATGAACACATTTTTCCATATAAACACTCCACTCCTTTACCCTTTACCTCCTCCATTCCTACAACTTCTATGCATTTTTATAATATTCCATTACCTATTTTAAGTTCAATCTTAACTTTTGATTATTTTAATGTGACTTCAACTGTTCTTGAGGACTCTTCCATTTCGAATATAACAGCCCACATAAACAATACCTTCTCCACCATCATAGTAGTGTCCAGCCCCCACTATCCCAATTTCAGATTCCCAGTTTCCTCCTATTCCAGTTCGTAAGTCCTCTAGAGTTAGAGGAACACCTAGTTATTACCAGTATTACTATTGTTACTCCCTTGCTACACATTCTACATCAACTTCTTCAGATCGTACTCCTATACCAGGAGGTACTTCATATGATCTCAATTCATTTCTTTCCTATCATAGATTATCTCCTAAACATAAATCCTTTGTTTTAGCCATAACTGTTGATATAGAGCCTGAGTTTTATCATCAGGCAATCAAGCACTCTCATTGGAGAGATACTATGGTTGTCGAGATAGTAGCCTTAGAAAATAATAACACATGGACTGTTGTTTTTTTACCCACTGGCAAGAAGCCCATTGGATGTAAATGGATATATAAGATCAAGTATAATGCTGATAGTTCAATTGAGCATTACAAAGAACGTTTGGTTGCTAAGGGGTACGCCCAATTAGAGACTTTGGACTATTCTGAGACAGTTTCTCCCGTAGCAAAAATGGCTACTGTTCATATTCTTCTTGCCATTGCTGCTATCCAAAACTGATTCCTGGTCCAACTTGATGTGAATAATACTTTTTTGTATGGTGATTTACTTGAGGAAGTCTACATGGCTCTTCCTCCCAGGTTTCACACTTAGGGAAAGTCTAAAGTGTGCAAGTTAAACCAGTCCATGTATGGATTGAGACAAACACCTTGTTAATGGTTTTCCAAGTTTTCTAATACTCTTATTGAACTTGGCTTTAACTAATCTAAGGCCAAGTACTCACTGTTTACTCTTTCCAAAGGGAAAACTTTTATTGCACTACTTGTCTATGTCGACGACATTTTAATTGCTAGTAATGATCTCCAGCTGTTGATGAACTGAAGACATTATTGGACAACAAGTTCAAGTTGAAAGATCTCGATCAATTTAAATATTTTGTTATTTTGGAAGTAGCAAGATCCGCACAAGGTGTTTTTTTATGTCAAAGAAAGTATTCCTTGAAAATTCTACAAGATGTTGAGTTTCTTGGAGTGAAACCATCATCTTTTCAAATGGAGAAAAATCTAAAACTTAGTAGGGATGGTGGTGAATTTTTGAAAGTCCCACTATGTTTAGAAGATTAATAGGGAGATTATTGTATTTAACAATAACACGGTCATATTTGACTCTTGTTGTACATCGACTCAGTCAATATATGGACAAGTCTCGCGAGCCTCATTTGCAAGTATCTTATCGTATATTGTAATATGTTAAATCTACTCCTAGCCATGGTTTATTTTTTTCAGCCACTTTTACTCTTCACATAAAGGCTTTCACAGATTCTGATTAGATTTCTTGTCCGGATACTTAAAGGTCTACTACTGGATATCGTGTTTTTCTTGGAGATTCTCTAGTTTTCAAGAAATCAAAGAAACAATAAATAGTTTCCAGGTCATCCGTAAAAGCCGAATATCGTTCTATGGCTACCACCACTTGTGAAATAGTTTGGCTTCTAACCTTACTTTCAGATTTTCGAGTTCCTCGTATTAATAGTGCTTATTTTTTTTGTGATAGTACAACTGCTTTTCATATTTCTGCTAATCCTGTTTTTCACGAATGCACAAAACATATTGAGCTTGACTGCCACTTTATAAAGGACAAGCTTCAAGCTAGAATTAATCAGACCTTTCATGTTACTTCCCAACATCAACTTGCTGATGTCCTTATTAAAGTCGTGAGATTTTAGCAATTTTCTATATTAATAATCAAGATAGGAGTTCATTCTATTTACTCTCCATCTTGAGGGAGAGTATTACACTTCAATGATGTATTTAAGCCTTTATATGTCCTTTTATGTAATTTTACATTTATGTAAGTTGGTAGCCCATTGTATAGTTAAGCAAGTCGGTGCAAATGTATTATAAATACATGTAATCAGCTTATATTTTAATAACACATGAGGTCATTTCTTAGGTACATTTCTTTGACATAAAGAAATATCTTGTGGGGATCTTGCTACTTCCAAACCAAGGAAATACTTAAGTTGTCTGAGATCTTTCAACTTGAAGTTGTTGTCTAGTAATGTCTTCAATTCATCAACAGCATGAAGATCATTACTAGCAGTTAAAATGTTGCCGACATAGACAAGTAGTGCAATAAAAGTTTTCTCTTTAGAAAGAGTAAACAGTGAGTAATCGGCCTTAGATTGGTTAAAACCAAGTTCAATAAGAATATTAGAAAACATGGAAAACCCCATGTTTAATATTAAAAAAGTAGGGAAAATAAAAATAAAAGAATCAGTCATGTTATCGATAGAGCATCAGTTTCCATAACATGACCCATATTTTACACTATAATTCCAAATATGCACATAAAGAAGTATCACAAAAACCTATTTTGATGAAAAGCACTACAACATACTCGCAAAAAATATCTCGTCAAAATAAGTCTTTTATCTAGCACTCGTGAAGTTTGTTACAATTACTTCTTATGCCAGTATATGTGGACAAAAATCATCAAAAATAAGATGTTCTAATTATTCATTATTGTCGGGAATATTTGTTTTGCATCGATAAGATATTACTGCAAATAATCTTTTGCGAGAACATTTCTTGTTGATTATTATTTGCAGCACTTTCTATTGTCGCAAATATTTATTTTTGATCAAAATAAATATTTGCACCAAGAAAAACTTTGTTTATTTCAATCAAAATAGCTAGCCACAAGCAATATTTTTAAAGAATTAGTATTAAAATAGGATAATACATAGAAAGATACACATCAACATTATATTTCAACCCAAATAAGCAATTTACACAAGCAAGAAATTGATGGATGGATGAATTTGAAGAATGGACATAACTATATTCAACTATCCAAAAAATATCACAACCCCCCATACCAAACAAAGTTTAATCATAGAAGTTTATTAAAAAAAATTCAAATATTTTAAAAATAAATGCTATTTGAGTCTATCAATTATCATTTTTAAAAGTTGAAATATCTATCTATACGGATTAACCATTATTTATAGTAAATTATATCATATACACTTGGGTGATCTAAGAGAGGTTATCGCCATTCTAAAACAATACAAAATGAAGTTGAATCTAGCGAATTGTGCTTTTAGAGTGGGATTCGAAAAGTTTTTAGGATTCATGGTATCCAAGCTCGCAATTGAGGTCAACCCCAAAAAGGTAGGAGCCATTCTCAGTATGGCCCCACTTCAAACCACCAACGAGATCCAAAGGCTACCAGTTGAATGACGGCTCTCAGTAGGTTCATGTCTAGGTCAATCAACAACTACCTACCGTTCTTCAAGGTCTTGCAGAAAGTGCATAAATGGGATAGCAAGTGCGGTCAGGCGATCGAAACCCTCAAAAGGAATCTCACGAGCCCCCCACTCTTGAGCCAACCTCGATGCAGAGAGACACTGATTCTCTTCTTGGCGGTCTCCTTCTAAAGATTCTCTTCGACATTGATGAGTGAAGAAGAGGAAGTTTAGAGGCTACTATACTACACCAGCGGTGTGGATTAGAGGGCAGAAGCTAGGTACCCCCACATAGAACAACTGGCCTTCGCCCTAGTGGTGATTACATGCAAGCTACGCCCATAGTTTTAGTCCCACCCAGGGAAGATCCTCACGGAGACCCTTGAAAGAAGATCCTACAATGACCAGATGCATCAGATTGGCTCATGAACTTGGCCATAGATTTAAGCAAATTCAATATTGAGTACGCACCATGGAACACCATGAAGGAGCAAGTACTACTGGATTTCATGGCAGAAAACTGGCTTCCTGGTGGAGAATTAATATGTACCTTCTATAAAATCCTGGCAAGTCTTTGTCGATTGCTCATCTTGCCGGGCTTGAGTGGGAGTGGGGGTGCATGATACATTTTGATTGAAGGGATCCTATACAAAAGGGGCCATTCAACCTCTTTGTATTCGGAGAGCGGGACCAGTCATCCAGCCGGTCCAAGTTACCTATCCCGACCTCCATTGAGATGAAGGAGTGAACCAACTACATAAATGCGGGTAGTTCACATTTACTCAAAGGCAAAGAGTTGCCTTTGTTGCAAGCGTCAATAGTTGGGAGCGGGTCTAGGAATAGACTACCTCCATGTGGGTCAAAGGGATAGGCAAGCCAGAGGTCATCCTATCCTCCCATAGAAGAGAGCAAGACCAACCCTTCAGGTGGCCCGAATACTTACTTTGACCTCCATAGCAACGAAGTGTGGGCCTAACACCAGCTTGACCCAAACTTCGTCTTTCCTGCAATGTCAACAAGTGAGAGCGAATCCAGTCTCAAACTATCCAAACAACTTACCTCTGAGCAAATGAAGGGGAAAGGCGAGCCAGAAGTCATCCCGCCTTCCTACAAAGGAGAGTGAGATCAGACCATCCAACGGAGCAAAAAGCTTATCTTGACCCCCATCTATGCGAAGGACTAGACCAGCCACATTATTGTCCAAGTTACGTCTCAGGGCACCTAAGGGGCGATTTGGCTTGGGTTATCCCAGCCCCTCCTTGACGTAGACTGAGTAGTCCTTAGCTACTTGAAAGCAAGGAGTTACCTTTGTCCTTTGTGTCAATAGGCAAGAGCATGTTCAAAAACAAATTGCATGAGTTATTTAACTTCCCGTAAACTAAAGGGGTAGTCCAGCTAAGGCCGCTGTGTCCTTCCGAAAAAGAGTGTGAGACTAGCCTTTTGGGCAATATGAATACTTACTCCAACCTCCGTAATGATAAAGTGTAGGCCCAACACTGAGCTAATTCAAACTTACTGTTTCCTGTGACGTCAACTGGGAGGAATGGGTAATGTTTCCAGCTGCCCAAACAACCTACCTCTCCGTGGAATAATGGATCGGTGTGCCAAATGCCTTTTCATTTGACCCTGGAAGGAGAGCAGAAGCAGCCTCGAGGTGGCGCGAAAGCTTACCCCAACCCCTATCACAGCAAAGGAGTAGACCAATACATCACTGTCCAAATTACCTATCAAGATAATGGAAGGGGCGGATTGGCATGAGGCAATCCTTCCCCTCCCCGGTGAAGAGCGGGCTAAGTCAACTGACTGTTCGAAGACAGCACTAACAAATGGAGAATCTTCAACAAAGCATCAGCAAAGTGACCAACCAAGACCGTGAAGGAAGAACAAAGGAAAAGAAAAGGGTGAGCAAAAACAAGACAGATTGCAACGCAAAGGACGACAAGATAAGGAAGGGAAAGGCCGACAAGATACAAATTAAAGCCCCTGAGAAGGAATGGTTTGACAAGCTAAAGAAGGAACGAACCAACAAGCTAAGGAAGGAAAAGGGCTATGAGCTAAGGAAGAAAAGGCCGAGCAAGTCACAATACAAGGTAAATAAAGAAAACATATAAACCTTTCAAAAACAAACAACGACGGGCTAAGGAAAGAAAGGGTCAAGAAACACAAGAAAAATAAAGGAAATATATTTTATTACAATATAAAGCTCTCACATACAAAAAGCTACACATTACAATGTAAAACTCTCAAATAAGAAATGTTACACATTAGAACATAAATCTCTTAAATACAAAATGCTACAAATTGCAACATAAAGCTATCAAATACCATAAACTACAAGTTACAACATGAAGCTCCTAGAAATGAAGGCAGGCAAGTCACAATGTAAAGCCTCCAAATACAAGGGATAACCAGTCGAAAATGCAAGACAACCGACTAATAGGAAAGAAGCTTGATCAGATTAAGTCTCACATAAAGTTGGAGGCCAAAACCACCATCATTTGTTCTTGCCTACTGGGACACCAGGGGACACATCTAAAACATGGCAGACAAAGATCTCTATCACTACGACATGTTGATAACGCCCAAGGCTAACTCAAAGAAAATTAGTGGGGATGTGGTAGGGTAGATAATTGGGCTGTCTACCAGATGGGTCAAATATCAACACATTTAAGAGCCACCTCTACCTTAAGAATTGCATATCGGATGAAAGATTCTGATCGAAGTTGAAAAAATTCTGATTTCTAGCAATCAAAATTGAAGAGGGGGAGGCGGGACCCGGAAAAGTGAATGCATATTTGTGCAAGCTTGCTGACAAAGATCCAAATTGTTAAGGAAGCGAATGTGTACCCATATGGACACGCTGCCCAGAAAAAGGAAGTGAAGAAATAGAATTCATTTATGCACAACAAGGATGGCTAGACAGAAACCGCTTGCTAACAAGTCTAGTAAATAGAATGCACATAAAATCAGAAGGCATTTCTGAACAAGATAGTCAAGGCATGCCATCGCCACTGAGATCCAAGCCTCCCAGCCAACGAGCCTTTAGGAATAGCAAAGTGAGTAAAAGAGTGGAAGAATCAACACAAAGAAAAAGGAGATATAGAAAGAAAAGAGAGTGGATGGATGCATCGTTAAATAGGGAATGGGTCTTATATAAGCAGACACGACGATTGAAGTCTAGGGCAACTGGTGCACACGCGCCCCCCATGGTTCCAAACTTGGTATCTAATGGGGCAACATGGGAGGAAATAAGTGACATGTAGGATTAATGGTAAAGGGATTGAAACAATTCCTTGTAATGTAGAGCAAAACCTAAAAACCTTGCCATGATTATAGAAGAGAAATGGTTGGGAAACAGTGCATAGAAAATGAAGAGGCTCCAATGATGTGATTTAGGCATAGGGGTGCGCCAAATGGAAGTAGTTCAGAGCATGATAATGATCTCATAATGGAAGGAAGGACTAAAAGACTTGGCAGAATGAAACCCCACCTAGAAACCAACAAAGCGAGAGGTAAGGAAAAGAAGGCAAAGAGGCTCGATGGGTTGAGAACCCTACCTAAAGACCGACAAAGCAAGAAGTAAAGGGGGCAAAAATGCTTAGAGGGGTAAAACCTCACCTAAAGATTGACAAAGCGGGAAGTAAGGAAAGGAGGGAAAAGAGGCTCGGCAGGGTGAAATTCCACCCAAAGACCAACCAGTGGAATAGAAAGGAAGGAGGATTAAAAGGCTTTGCCAAAGGACCAACAAATGGAGTGAAATGAAAGCAAAGTAAGAAAATTCCATCGTGAATGAAATTGATGGGATAAAAAAGAAGAAGGGAAACTCCCTATAAAATCAGCGAGCAAAGGGAAAATAGCATAACCCACCTAGGGCATTCCCAACAGAGACCCAAAGAGGTCATCAAACCAGCTTATAGCAAAAAAAGAACAATGAACAAAAAAATAAAAGCAAGGGCTGATGCAATTGATTATCATCAACACTAAAAGATATTGCCACATGTGGAGCAATGTCATCAATGTTTAAATTATGTACAAGGCACCAAAAGGTAGCACAAACATCCGAAACCAAAATTACAACAAGAGCGAAAAAGGAAGGGAAAGGAATTAAGGGCTAAAAGCCGATAATATTGGCTTCAGGAGCACCATGGTCAATGCAATCTGAGCTTTGGCGAGTTGGATTGTTTTAAGTGGAGTTGCCTCCAAGCGCACTTGGGATCAGGCTGCTCCCGATAGCATCATTCCGCCTCAAAGTGATTGAATTCGGGGGAAGGTCTCTTATATTTAAGGCCTTTAAATAATAATGAGGATTCAGAAGGAGATGTATTTTCTTCCTCTCCAAACTCTCGTCAAAACCAAAATTTCAGGTTTCGTCACATAGTCCTTGAATGGTGGCCTTAATATCCTCCATTGCCCACTAATGCTCGCCCTACTGCCTTTAAGTTGCTCAAACATTTTACTCTTTCCTACACTGTAACTCAAATTTTGTGGCTCATAACCTCTTGAGCTCAAACTGACAGCCGTCAAATGACTCTTGCAGGGAGTTGTTCACCTCGAAGTTGGACTAGGCCTCTAGGCGAAGATATCCCATGAATGCCCTGTCCTCTTCAAGTTGGACTTGAGCCAGTTCCTACGTTCGCATAACCTACTTACTCTCTGACAAAGTTGTTGCCTACTAGTTTGCTCACTAACAAGCTTCTCCACAGCCCTTCACCTTCTTAGAAGTTACCCTTTCACATAGCCAAGAGCTCATTGAGTGAGCAATAATAAGAAATGCCCTATTATCACTTTCGACCTCCTCTAGCCATCCACAATGAAGGCTACAAACCTCTCCAAATCCTATGAAAGGAACGCGGGTTAATATGTGGGAAAGGCAACCTTGAAGGAAACCATAGAGAATTGCGAAGGAAGACAATTACCTTAATTATCCATCTTTTGAGCCGACTGTCAACTTGGCGAATATGATCGTCACGACCTACAACAACCATAGATCGAAAGTTGGCCAGAATGATGTCAACAACTTCCAAATCAACTTCCAGAGCCTCCTTTTCCCCTAGCCATACTCGTGTCTATAATGACACCAGTCTAGACTTCAATGGACCTAGTAGAGGGCCACACAAGGGAGTCCTGCTCAAGGTTTCCAAGGCTAGTGTAGGAACTTGTTGCAAGAAGAACCCATGGCTGGGATCCCGATAGCAGCCTCCCCAGTAGTGGAGGGTTGATCATCCCAAGATCCACTAGCGAAGTAACAGGAACTTTAGGTGCAGGAACTTGCCAACGAAGGGAACCAATGATCAGGACAGTGACAACATTTCCCCTAGTGGCATGGCACCAGTTAACCTAACATTTGCTGGCGGGATAATGAGAGTGGGCTCCATAACCGTGGCAAGAGTAGGTAGCACCCACCAGAAAAGTCAGCAAGATCCATTGCCTTTATTCAAAGAGATGGCTCTAGTCGGATCTCCAAACTTCTACAAAATGATGCCTAGGGGAATAGGGAAGTTGTTGGAATTAGTCTGGGGAGGGGAAAAATGTCGTTGTTTCTTCTCTTTACCCTCCACTGGTTGGCTAAGAGAGCGTCTACGAACCTTGGGGACAACTTCCCTCAGAGTAATACCAGTGTAGGAGAATAGATTTGCCGGAGGGACCAAGTATTTGCGAAGACTGTCTTCGCTCAGTAGGACATTCTTGAAGACCTCGTCCGGATGTCTCTTCACCCAATCACAAACTATATCTACCTTCAGCGCCTCTTTAGAAGTGAGAATCGGGTAGGAAACCCTATCATCGCTTGTCGACTCCTAGATAACTCAAACTGAGAATGGGTAGCAAACTATTTTTGTAGCGATGAAACTCCCATCCTGTGCATGACAAAAAGAAAAAGTGATGTTCCCACCTCTTCACCGTATTATACTGACTCTCCAACTGGTCCAACGTGCTAATCACCTTGAAGCTACAAGTGTTGTCGTTCCTTTGCAATACGTGATACGTATGAAGGAACTCTTTCACATGTTAGGTCAGGAAAGTTAGCACCAGCTTCCTCCTTTGTACGGTGTCAAATAACTCAATACGACAGAGCTAGCCAAAGATAGTCTAATAGGTCCCGTACTGGGTGGTAGAAGGGAAAACGAAGACCATTTGAGAAGATGGAGTGTTACCCCCTACTTTGGAGGCAAAACCATCCAAATCAATAGCCCTTCAACGGGAGAAGGCACCACCAATTGCACAGAGTAAGGAATTTGAGCTTGCTTAGAGGTTACCTTCGATGTCCAAAATAAAGCATTGGGAGGATCAAGATTAGAGCCACCCCACTTGCTGCCAAAATGAGGATTCGCGAATGGCGTAGCGCGCTTGTATGCACAGGCGGAAACCTTGGGAGTCATTCACGACAGCAAGGGAAGGAGGAAGAAATAGAGAGCGATACAAAGAAAAGATTCAAGGGAGAAAAAAGACGTTGAATAGGATGCGTAAAGACTATGAATGGGGCTTTTTATATTGACAAACGCAACAGTTGAACTCCTAAGGCAACTGGAACTCACGCGCCCCATCAGAACCCCACATTCCCATGATTCCACCAACACATACCCGATGACGTGGTAGGAGATGGAATAACCTTTAGGTGATGTTGATGTCTGGGAAATTGAAGAGACACTCTTCGAAGTGGAGTTGATTTGAAAGATATTGCATTAATCATGGAAGCACAACCATTGCCTTGTTGAAGTGCATAAATGACAAGGAGACCTTTTTGGCACAACTAACATATGACAATGTGTCACTAGGAGAACTGCAAGACCATAGTAGTTTTTGAGAACCAAGGAAGCCCTAGTGAGCAAAAGGGGATCAACTAGTTGAAAGGTAAAGAATCCCCATCGAACTAGGCCGATAGCAATTGGTGGGATATCTGTAAGTAGATTTTCTCCCCTCACTCATGGCCCATTCAACTTCCTTTGAAAAGTAGTGGGTTTTGCCTACGGCCCTGCGTAGCCCATAATGCAACTCATCTACGAGGGGAGTTAGTAATAATGGCTAACAAGACAAGGGCACCTGACACTGCTTGACTCTAGAATACCCTCGAGGACACATGCAAGGTGTCATAAGAAGGAGAAAATACCATCAATCCACTGACAAGAAAGCAATAATGGATTACCATCAAAGCTTATAAAGGAAAGCAAAACAGGAGGCTACACCTCGTTAATGGCACACCACTTAGATTTTACGTAGCATTAAGTAACCCATCACAGAGACCACTCCACATTTAAAAGATCCAACATAGGAATAGTGGAAAGGATGAGGGTCTCATAGGAATAGACACGATCTTCCCCTCACAGGCTCTAGGTATAAATAGCAAACTCCCAGATATGAGAAATCTATCTAGACTCTCATATTCACAAGATTCTAAAGATATTTACTAACTTGAGCAATGTAGACTCCTCTTCCATCAAGGGTGCCCTCACCCTACCTTCTTCTACATCATTTTTCCAGGCCCAACTCAGAAGATTGGTATTACTGGAATCTGGTTCATAGGTAGAAACACAATGTTCACACTTGTTTTACTATTTTGAGACAAACCGATAGGAATCAAAATGAAAGAAATAAAAGAATAACAAATCTAAAAGATATATTTATGCTTACTGTATTAATTCGCTAAAGAATTTCAAGAACATGAAATAAAAGATACCAACAACCAGATATGAACCCAAAAAAAGAGGAAAATGGTCCTTTATAAAATAAGAAAAATACATAATTTTATTGTATCAATTCATTAAGGAATTTCAAGAACATGATATAAAGAAAACCAACAACAAGATACGAACCTAGAAAAAAAGAAAGAGAAAACTGGTTCTTTATGAAATAATAATAAATATTTCATTTCTTTTTCATTCATAAACCTCAATAATAATAAAATTATAATTTTAAAATAAAATTTAAATGGATCAAAACAAATTGATTTTAGATTAATCGGGTCAACTCGTTTATAAATCATGTCTTAACAGGTCAACCAATTTTAACCCGAATTCATTAACACCAAATTCCAACCAGTTAATTTAGTATTGTATTTGTGTTGGTTTCATGTATCGTGTCATGTATTGCTACCTAGCAGAGGCTACCTAGGTATCATTAAATCAATGGCTCTTTTTGCCTTTTTCAATTTGATGCACTGTTTTCCATCCACACATGTGATCTAAATCATTCTGCCTGACTTCACCTTGATATAAGTTCGTCTTCCAATTTTTATATTTTTATTTAAAATAATAAATCTATTTATAGTTTTTTTAAATCAATACCAAACATAGTGTTTGTATTCATATTAACAGAAAGTTTGTCATATAAGTTAGCAGAGGCTAAAAAAATATTGGTATTTTTTAAAATTTTGATCACTATAATAAGTCTATTAATAAGTGGTGTGTTACATATCAAATTGTAAATAGCATAAACTATTGATAAAATAATGACTATATTATATGTTGTCTCACCACACAAGATCCCTTCTGATCAGACCAAGATTTCTTGAAGTAATTTACAGATGTGCAAAGCCGAAAAATGTGCTAAGTTGAAGTAATTTATAAACTTGAATATGTGCAAAGTTAGGGGTCTCCTTGCATGTACTGAGGAGTTTTCTCTGCTATAGGCAAGGTGTATCTCCTAGGTCCCCTAAGGAGTTTCTTGAAAGTGAGGTATGGAGATTCTTGTGGGAGTGTGAGCCATAGAGGATGTTAGAGGAGATCCTGGCCAAGTGGGGTAGGTTGTGCTTAACATAGGAAGAAAAACAAGAAGTACATGTTGTTATTATAGAAGAGACGAATGTGGTCTAACATGGTCATCTATGTCTTATTGGTCTTATTGTTGTTGTAAAGAAGATCGACAAAGAGGCTTTTAAAGTAACCATGCAGACTGTATGGAAACCTAAGGGATGGGTTTGGTTCCCAGAAGTTAGTGAGAATGTGTTTATCATTGATTTTAGCAAGAACAAGTTCTTGTGAAGGTGAAGAAGGGAAGCCTTGAACTTTTGATCCTAATTTACTATGTCTTAATGATGTGAACCCGTGGGATTGAAAATCCCTTGAACCCACGAATAAATCGAAATCGACCCAAGAAAGCTAAGAATCAAGTCAAGATGATCTAGACCAGTTGAAAACTTGTTTCAAGAACCTAGATTGCGGAGACAACGCCACAAAGGGTTTGTCTTTCATAAGTTCTTCGTTCATTCAAGAATAAGTAGAGAAAATAAGAATTCTCTCTGAAAAAATGCTATGTTCATAATTAATAAAATGAAAAAGTATGTGTTTTTATAGCCTCCCTAATGAAACTTTAGGGCCTAATAAAGCCTACACCACTTAAAGACATGGACTAAACACTTTTCAGCCCAAAACTCATAAACCACACTCTTATAAGTAATAAAAATAAGTCAAATTAATGAATTAAATAGGCTCAAATGCCTACAATCATAGAAATATAAAAATAGGCCTACTGTGATAACCCAGATTTTTAAGCATCCGTTTAATTTTCATACGTGACATGATTATGTTTCTTTAAAATCATTTCAATGAACTTTTGGATATATGTATATAGTTTTTTTTATGTTGGAAGGTTAGGAGTAGGGTTGGATACAAATGTGATTTGTTTTAAGGTGAAAAAGCGCCTAACCCAAGATCTCGCTCGACTCTCGCTTGATGTATGGCTCAAGCGAGATACAGGGAGAGATTTGACATCTTTTGATAAAACGGTCATAACTTTCTCTTTGGATTATTTTCTCAATTATCCTAAGATCCTGAAAAGTGTGTAGAAATATGTCAAATGAGAAGATTTTATTTAGTAAATTTTGTGTGAAATAAGAATGATCATCTATTATATACTTGGTGTACCCGGATTTGTGTTCTCGGACTTATCTATCGAGTTTTAGTAGAAAAATTATAACTTGTTCATATGAGCTCCAAATGAAGTGATTCTAGTTCCTATAGAACCTTAAAAAGTATATATATAACTTTTATATTTTGGGTTTTTGAAGATAAATAACGGATCAAGTACGAAATCTGGTGTGAAGTGGACGGCCCTGGGTTGAGTCCAATTGATAACCGACTTAGATGAATTGTCCTATATTCGGCCATGTGAAGAAAATGGTGATTGGCTATCAATTTTCTTGAGGTCTTGACATGTGTAGGAGTATGTGTCATGAGGAGATAAATTGATCTAGAAGCCTTGGTGAGTAAGAAAATAAAGGAAAACAAATGGATAACTCGGATTGGGTGTTCTCGGGCGGTTTTGACATATTTTAGTGTCTTAATTATATCTCTCTCATTTGATCTCAGAATAAGTTGATTCATAATCCTATATAATTTTAAGAGGATGATCTAAACTTTCATGTTATGAGTTTTTGAAGAATCGAACCATATCAAAGATTTATTTGGGATTAAAGTAGACAGATACACCCCATTTGAAGAAGCTATCATACAATTTTGTCTTTTCCTTTCATGTGCTTGAATAATTCTAACCATTGATCAAGATATGCACATAAGTGGTAAAAATATGACCCTTTTATGTAGATAGGACCAACTAAGCCTAAGCTCTAGGGGCGATGATGAGCCTAAAGAGCTTGGAAGCTCATACACGGCTCTAAAGGGAGAACCGGTTACCTGTGGGCATACTTTTCATCTTCTTGTACCTAAGGTGTCACTCCTAGGTATATATATGTGTGTGTGTGTGTGTGTGTGTGTGTGTGTACTCTTCTTCCATCTTCCTTTAGAGAAAACTTTCAGTTACAGTAGAAAGAGAGCAAGCAAAATTCACCTAAACACACTTATACCACTAGAACATCAAAGAGAAGGCAATCTAGAGGATTTGGAGGAAGGATTATCTAAAGCTTAGTTCTATCATCAATTCAAAGTTTTGAGAAACTTGTAAGTGCATATATTAACTTAATCTTGGCATATAATAAGTGGTTTGGTGATTAGATCATGTTTGATATTTATTTGAGCTTAATTTTAGTTTGTGTTAAATTGAAGCCTATTAAGTTTTGGAGTGGTTTTTGCTATGATAAAATGCTAGAAAAATTATGAGACCTTATGAATATATTCTATGATGTTATGTAAAGAATATTATGTGAAAAAATGAGGTCTTGATTTGAAAAAAAATGATAGATTAACCCTTGTAACTTTCGAATTTAAGAGGGGTTATGTTGATAGATTTAACATCCTGTGGTAAATTAGTCATAATTTGTTAGTGTGATATCAGAATTGAATGATTTAAAAGTATATGGAAAGCTAAGACAGATCTCTACAACTTTTGTGTTTTAAGCTTTAAAAGATAATAACTCTATAGAGGGCAAAAGTGGGATTGAATGGTAACACAGAGTATGTGAGGACTTCAAAAATGTGTTTTTTTTATATTCTAAACTCTTAATAAATGATAAGAATATAGATTTATATTTTAATAAGTAAAAATAAGGTTTATGTGAAAAGATTGTCTGTTTTAGATTGAAAAACCTATAAGTTGTGATCTCGCTCGACCCATGGATCGAGCGAAGAACAACCAGAGCTCTTCGCTAGAAGGTCACTCGATATTTGGCTCGAGTGAAGTGCAACCCGAGACTTCGATCGACTCTCGCTTGATATCTTGCTCAAGCGAGAGATAACCCGAGACCTTTCTTGATGCTCGCTCGATACCTTGCTCGAGCGAGATACCCTATTTTCGTAAATTCAGAGTTTTTTCTTGGATAAAGGTGGATGATTCAAGTACGAAGAATTATCTGTGAAAAATAAGTATAGTCTATATGATATCTATTGTATTGGATGTACATACAACATAAAGTTTAAAGTACATACATGTCCTAGTATGTGATGGGTTTTAAGAAAGAATGACATGGCATGTATTTGTGAAATGCTCATAAAAATAAGAAATGAACAATTAAGACTAAGATTTATGGATAAGTTAGTCACGTCATGACGGGGATGGTGAAACGTAATGCCCGTATGATTGACGTGCCGACAGGGACGGCGATACGTAACGCCTGTCGTAAAAGTAAGAGTTATGCCATGATGGGGATAGCGATATATAACGCTCATTGAGGATAAGTAAGAGTTATGTTATGATGGGGATGACGACACATAACGCCCGTGATAATGACATGACTAGCGGGGGCGGCGATACGTAACGCCCGCAATGTTAAGTATGTTATGTGTCAAAACGGGGACGGCGATACGTAATGCCCGGATGACTGATGAGTTATATGGGATGGGGCCGGAGATACGTAACGCCCATCGAAGATAAGTGATAAGTAAGGCCTGACATGAACGGTGATACGTAACGGGCATCGAAAGTAAGAATTAAGTAAGACTCACAACATTAAGAAATAAGATGAAGGTATAAATTTTATATATATGATGGTGGGTCCAAGTAAGATATAAGTTGGTATGGGAAGAATGGTCATTGACATGCATAAGTCCTATAAAGCATTCTCATAAGTTATATGTTTGTGATTATTATTATGTATAACGATTGCTGATGTTATCTATGACTTATTTTGTTAACTGTGTATTTATTGACATTTCTTATAAATCTCACTCTTTTAAGTTTTATCTATCATTCCTTATGGAATGATATATGTTGTGCAGGATTAAACAAATTGCATTGAGACCCAGACAGCACAGGAGATTCTGAGGTACCCTGAAGGTCCTACATAATATTTCTCTCCAGTTGAGATAATCTCATGTAAGTGATCAAGTGGAATAGTAGGATTACTAGAGGATGGTGGGATACGATTTTATGTTTTGAGAAAACTAACTGGGTTATGTAAATCATGGATACAATATGTTTTTATAAATACGTAGTTATGAAGGTTAAAGTTTTATTATACCATGTGATCTATTTATGTAAGAGTTAAATCTTTTTGCATATATTGGAATTTTACCTCTTCCAACTACGATCTGCATTGCATTTAATTAATAAGCTTAGATGCATGCATGCTACTTCTTATATTTATGTAGGATAAGTAGCATTGTATTACTTGTCCAGATGCTTCGATTTATGTTTTAATCAAGGCGAAAAATTGGGGTGTTACACCTACACACCTATGCTTATTGAAATAATTTTTTACTCAATCACTAGGCTATGTCGTCCCCGTCTATAGCTTGTATCACAGGGATTAAAGCTGGTTCTTCTGCTTTCAATCTCATCTTGAATATTAGGGTCTTTTACAAACTTAGCACAAGTGGATTTGACCAATTCTTGCATTGCTTGCTTGATCTTCTTAGCTCTTGACCTTGTGATTGGCCTATCTGGAATTTGCAAGGATCTTTAAAACTTGTCCTACCATGGTACCCATCACTTAAAGCTTTTGATGGCCTATCTGCACCAAATGATGTGATATTCTAGGAGGAGTTCATGTGGGTTCAACTCTACAGCATTCCTCCAAGGGTAATGATTATGGAAGTGATTGATTAAGTGTCACAATTGCATAATTAAGTGTTCAAGTGCATTGATTGGTTATGGAAAAATGGATTAAGATCCTAATTATGCATGTGAATTGTAGTAATTGAGCTTAAGTAAACTTACATTTGTTTTTTTTTAATCTTGGTCTATTATAGAAGTTAAGCTCATAAGAGATCAACCCAAAACTGAGGCCCAGTAGAAGACCGACTATGAATAAGTCAAATGCAACCAAGCCTGGCCATGACTTACAATTGAAGCCCATGTTCGGAAGCCCATGAGGAAAGAAGAAATTAAGAGGTACCAATTGATTTGAATTGCAGTAATTATAACTATAGCCCATGATTTTAACATGAAGAGCAACCCGTATTTTGCAACTAAAGTGAAGCCGTGACTTACCAATTAAAATCGAGATTGCACCAAAAAGCCTAGGACCCGACTTAATTGAATGTCGATAGAGAAATAACCTGAAAAGAGAGGCACCTATTCTGGAGAATTTGGGGACCATGAGCAAATGAAGGGTAACGATTCGCACGATAGAGACGATGCGATCGATGGCAAGGAGAGAGAAGAGAGGAGAAGATTTCGAGTATAAAAGGAGGAGAGATTTTTGGGTGAATGGCTAGTTATTTTTTTCTCATTTTTTTCTTTGTTTCTCTACATTACTTTCATATGGCAATTTCGCATTTTAGGGTTCATGTTCATTTGGTTATTTTGCTAATTTAGAGATGATAAGCTAGATTTTAAGCTTAGAGATTCAATGAGTAATTCATGAATGTTTTGGGTTGGATTTCTTCAATATTATGGAACTTTATGATTAAATTGTTGTATTGTATTTCATTTTGCATATCGAAAGGGTTGGAGTTCTATGTTCTTGAACTTGTTCAGTTGTAGACGTAAAGGCACAATTGGTGCTTGAACTAATAGTAAGACTTTGATGAATTTCTCTAATTGTTTGCATTTGTTGTACAATCTATCAACCTGTTTGATTATACAGAAAATTGTACTTATTGTTTTATTATCTGATCATAATCTCTTGAAATGAGAAAATGGTTGAGAGAAGATGAAATTAGAAGTGAATCCAGCTTCAAATCAAAATTGGGTGAAAATTGTATCTCAAGTGTTTGTTTTATGGTTTCTTACAAGTTTAATTCAATTTTACACATTTTCTATATATATTTTGGTTCTTGATAATTTTAGAAATATGCATTCACCTTTATTTTCAGTTTTATTCGTGCTTAAATTTCCAAAACAGCCAATACCTTTACTCTTAATCCAGTTCACATCCCCTTGGTAAATAATCACTATTTTAGTGTCAATATAGTTAGTGGTCGATGCCTACAATTTATTTCTTGTTTTGTTTTATCAGTGCTCAATCATTTAGTTTAATACTTTCTTTTTTTTTCGGATTTTCTTGTCACCATAAATGATAATATATTTTCTTGTGCTTATCAAACATATATTAATGTTTGCATAATTCCCATTGTCCTTGTGAATTCAATCTTGGGATTTACCCTTGTATTATTTTGACAGTTTCTGCGCCTGGAAGTCGAAACCATTAGCTGATCAAGTTTTTGGCAAAAAAAGAGACTACGAGAGAAGAACTCTTGGCATTCCTCCAACATAACTGAAGTAAAAAATCTATGCTATAGACTAGAGATTATTATCAAAATGGGTATTGAAACCAAAACATATTAGATTAAAGCTTTTGTAAAAACTCATGGCATATTCAACACTCAAGTAGGAGAAATGTGTAGAAGATTGCAGCTCAATAAGTGTAGCAAGTGTGTGGCAAGATTACCAAGGTTGCTAACATTTCATTATATCTTTACCAATATTAGCAGCTTATCAAGAAGAATCACAAGTGATCGTACTCTAATTCAAAATCATTGCAATTTATGCTTCTTTTCTCTTTTCTCTTCTTTTTTTTTTTTTCGATTTTCCTAGAGGGAATCAGACCTATGAATGTGCACCTACCTACACTTTCACAAATCAGCCCTTACGACCCTATTTGTTTTTAGAGACGAGATAAGATAAAAGTGAAAAAAAGAATAAAATATTATTGTAAGATATTTTTTAATATTAGTTTTGTATGGGGATTTGAAAAAGTGGTATAAGAATTTGAAAATGTTAAATTTTTATTATATTTTGTATGAGGATTTGAAAAAATATAATGATAAGTTTGAGATGTGTTTTGAGTTTTTGGTCTCATCCGCCAAAATAAACAAGGTCGGTTGTTGCACCTTTTGGTTTTCTAGATGGAAGCAGATATATGAATGTGCACTTACCTACACTTCCACAAGTCGGCCCTTACCACTAAACTATTTAAAGGATGTTTTTTTTTTCATTGCTTTCTCTTTCTTCTTTAAGACATGGTTCATTAGGGTTCTTGTTCATTGCAACATTAAGCTCGACTTAGTGAAATAGAAAGGCAACCAAGGTATTCAGTTTGTGTATAGTCAAATATAGCAAAAAATATGAACTTCTATGTTGAACTAAAATACGAACCATTTGGGTTTATCGCAACCCATAATTCCAACACTTCTTTCCCAAGCATAGAAGTTTGACAACAGTAATTATAAAATTTAGTAAAGAGTTTCATAAAAGTGAACATCAAACTCAATCAAACTATAGGAGGGGCATACAACAAATACCCAGCATGTGAAAGAAAAATAAAATTCTCCACCCCCTAACTTGAAATGAGCATTGTCCTTAATGAAAAAAAAAATGTCAAAAGCAAAACAGAGTGTGATAATGAGAGGAAGGAAGAGTTACCTGGTCAGAGGAGAAACAGATAACAAGAAGAGAACAATGAAAGATAAAACTGGGAGAGCATACCTGCATATACTGCTAAAGGTAAAACAAAAAAATCAAAAACAAAAATAATGAAATAAAATGATAGAAAAGGAAAACATCAAGGCTTGGCTGGAGGGTCAAGATCCGGCAAATGAATAGTGGTATCCTCTGGTGAAAAATTGTTAAGAAAAGGTTTGAGTTGGTGCTTGTTAACCTTAAAAATATTCTCATTGTGTGGATTGAGAATTTCCATAGTCCGATGTGGAAACACTGCCTGAACAATATAAGGACCACTCCATTTGAATCGAAATTTACTGACAAACACATGGAACCTAGAGTTATAGAGGAGAACCTTTTGATAGGGGAGAAAACTTTCTCAAAAAGTTTTTATCATGGAAAGACTTAGTTTTCTCCTTGTAAAGTTTGGCATTATCGTAGCCATCGCGTCTCAACTCTTCTAATTCATTTAACTCCAATTTCCTTAAAACACCAAAATTGTTAGTAATAAAATTAAAGTGTTGAACAGCCCAATAAGCCTTGTGTTCTAGCTTAATAGGGAGATGGCATGCTTTACCATAAACCAAACGATAGGAAGACATGCTTAGGATAGTTTTAAAAGCTGTCCTATAAGCCCATAAAGTGTCTGAAAGCCTCAAAGACTAATCTTTTCTATTTGGCTTGACTTTTTTTAAGATTGTCTTTGATTTCGTGGTTGGCCAAGTTAGCTTGGCCATTGGTTTGAGATGATAAGGAGTTGAAATTTTGTGATAGACCCCGTATTTTTTCATTAATGCTGCAAATGGTTTATTGTAAAAGTGGGAACCTTCATCACTAATCAAAACCGTTGGTATCCCAAATTGAGTGAAAATGTTGTCTTTAAAAAATTTCAACACCACCTGATGGTCATTGGTCCTACATGGTATTGCCTCAACCCATTTAGGAACATAGTCCATAGCAACAAGAATGTAAAGATAACCAAAAGAAGACAAAAAAGGACCCATAAAATCAACCCCCAACAATAAAAAATTTCTAATGCTAAAATAGGTTGTATGGGCATCATGTTTCTACGAGTAATTCCACCTAACTTTTGGCATGGTGTACATGATTTACAAAATTTGTAAGCACCCTTGAACACGTGGGGTCAATAATAACCACATTGCAAGATTTTAGCCATTGTTTTCTTGGCTGAAAAGTAGCCTCCACCTGCACTAGCATGACAAAAATTAATATGTGTGGAATGTCACAATTAGACACACACCTCTTCAAAATTTGATTAGCACAATATTTGAATAAATAGGGGTCATCATAAAAGAAAGATCTGGCCTCCAATTTAAACCTTTTGATGTCTTGAGTGTTCCAATGTGGTGGGGTGTGTCATGTTACTAAGAAATTGACAAAGACCAAGGCCAATAATCAATAGTTAAAAGTTGTTCATCAAGAAAAGAATCTGAAATGGGAGTACAAAGTTCAGAATTTTCAACGAGTCAAGATAAATGATTGGCAATCACATTTTCCACTACCTTTTTATACTTGATGATGATATTAAATTCCCGTAACAACAAAATCCATCTAATTAGTCGAGATTTGGTATCTTTTTTTCGTGAGCAAATATTTAAGGGCTGTATGGTCAGTGAATATAACAATTGAAGAGCTTAAAATGTAAGCTCTAAATTTATCCGAAGCAAAAACGACCGCTAGATACTCCTTCTCAGTGGTGGAGTAATTTTTTTTGAGTTGTATCAAGTGTTTTACTTGCATAGTAAACTACAAACGAAGTTTATCTTTTCGCTAACCAAGGATAGCACCAATAGCAAAATCACTGGTGTCACACATGATTTCATGCAATGACCTATCAAGTGGTTGAATTATATATACAGTGACCAACACATATTTGAGTTGCTCAAAAGCAACTTGACATGCATCAATCCAATTAAAAACGCAATCCTTAGCTAACAACTCACACAAAGGTCTCGTGATGGAGCTAAATTTTTTAATAAAATGCCTATAGAACTCGGCATGTCTTAAGATTGATCTAATATCCTTGACTGTTTTTGGAATAGGTACATAGATATTAGATCAATTTTGCACTTCAACTTCAGTCCCTCAAGTTGAAATTATGTGATCAAGAATAATACCTTGCCGCACCATAAAATGTTATTTTTCCCAATTTAAAAGTAGATTTTTCTCTTCACATCGAGCTAAGACAACATTAAAGTTAGTAAGACATGCATCAAATGAATCACTATAGTCTGAAAAATCATTCATAAAAACTTCCAAGACATGCTCAACCATGTCACTAAAACTACTTTACATGCATCGTTGAAATGTGGCGGGTGTATTACAAAGTTCAAAGAGCATTTTCCCTAACGCAAAAGTTCCAAATAGGCAAGTAAAAGTAGTTTCTTGATCTTTAGGGGCTATTTTAATTTGGTAATATCCTGAAAAATCATCAAGAAAACAATAAAGACTATGGCCCGCAACTCTTTCCAAAGTTTGGTCTAAAAATGGTAATGAAAAATGGTCCTTTCTTTGGACAGCATTTAGTTTCCTAAACTCAATGCACATGTGCTATCCTACGTGGTCTTAGTTGGGATTAACTCATCTTTTTCATTTTTCACAACTATAATCCCAGATTTCTTATGAACTACTTGAATAGGACTTACCAATTGACTATCCGAAATGGAATAGATGATACCTACATCAAAGAGTTTCAAGACTTCATTCTTAACCACCTCCTTCATCGTAGGATTCAACCTCCTTTGCATCTCTCAAGTTGGTGATTAATTTTCCTCCAGGAAAACTTGATGTGAGCAAATGGTGAGACTGATTTCTTTGATATCGGTAGCCGACCATCCAAGTGCTCCTTTATGTTACTTGAGGACCCTTAGGAGCTACTCCTCTTGCTCAACTAACAAAGAAGATGAGATAATACATGGAAAAGTGTGTGTTGGCCACAGAAAAACATATTTCAACAATTCAGGTAGTGGTTTCAAAACCGGAGATGGAGGAACTCCATTCGAAGGTTGCTAGTTTATGGATTGAAGTGGCAGGTCTTCAAACTTGATTCACCACAATGAGTCTATTTTGCTACCTGCACTAGAATTTACTGCATTAGTATCCAACAACTCAATATTTTCTGAGGTTTTAAGTAAAACATGCTCCATTTGATTTCCTTGGTCTAATAGAAAAAATTCTTCAACAAGTAAAGATTCCAAACAATTCACGTCCTAGAGTTCTTTCAAATCTTGGGGCTGCCTACAAGGGTTGAACACATTTAACTCTAACATCATATTTCCAAAAGTCAATTTAAGGATGTCATTTCGAGAATTTATCAAAGCGTTGGAAGTGGCCAAAAATGGCCTCCCTAAAATGATGGGTGCCTGAAAAACGGAATGAGAAGTTAATTGACCATCTATTATCACAAAATCAACGGAATAATAAAATTTATCTACTTGCACCAACACATCTTCCACTACTCCCTTAGGTTTTTTAATTAAATGGTTGGTCAATTGCAAGATGATAGAAGTTGATTTCAACTCTCCGAAACCAAGTTGTTCATAAGTGTTGTAAGGAAGTAAATTCACACTAGAACCTAAGTCTAGTAATGCTTGACCTATTTTCGAGCTTCCTATAAGACAAGCTATTGTTGGAGAACCAGAATGTTTATTCTTAGGAGGCGTACTGGATTGAATAATGGCGCTGACTTGTTTCGTGAGAAATGCCTTCTTTTGCACATTAACTTTTTTCTTAACCGTACACAAATCCTTAAAAACTTTGGCATATGTTAGAATTTTCTCAATGGCATCAAGAAGAGAAATGTTAATGCGAACTTGTTTAGAAATATCTAAAATCTCAACATGATGTTTATTTTTATGTAAAGGAACCAATCTTTGAGGAAAAGGTGCCAGAGGAGTTACCATTGTTTCAAAAAAATCAACATTAGAATTTTTACCCTGTGCATTAGAAATGAAACTTTCACCTTTCTTGTCAGCTTCATTACTTGAAGCATTAACCTCCTTACCACTACGAAGAGTTATTACGGTCTTGCAAGTCTTGACATTTGCTTCAATAGATGATGAAGGCTCTATGGTAGCAATTTGGACTTGAGGATTAGGTTTGGGTTAAGATGAAATTTGCCTTTCTCTTGTGCACTCAAGGTTGTGTTCAACTTAGTCAAATTATTCCTCATGTCATTGATGGCTTGAGAAGTTTGGTTATTTATGATGGTTTGACTTTGCATGAACTGTCAAAAAGTAGAGGTCATTTGTTGAAATAGGTCATCCATGGGATTTTTAGGGGATGAAATTAGTGCATTTTATTGGGTATGAACTGAATATTGAGGTGCACTAGCTCCCAGATGTGCTGAACTTGTGGGATGATCATTTCTCCAGGTAAAGTTAGGACGACTTCTCCAATCTGCATTATAAGTGTTAGAATATGGTGCAGAAAAAGGATTAGAAATCATGTTAACAGGATGAGAAACATCAAACAAGACATCATTAAAAGCTAGAATAGTAGGGAATTTGGATGTTACATGGCTATCATCCTCACAAATATTACATTTTTCTTTTTTTGGAATGTCCTAAATTTCATGTACTTTCTTTAACTCAATTTCCACCAATTGTTTTGACAATAAGACAAATTTGGCTTGCAAATCATCCTCCTCATTTAAAACATATTTACCTCCCCCACTTACGGTCCTCAATGGTTTAGCTCTATCATAGACACAAGAAGTGCCCCATAATTTAGCGTTTTTAGCCAAGTAATCAAAATATGCAAATGCTTCTTTCGGTTCCTTATTAAAGAATTATCCATCACTCATAGTTTCAACAAATTGTCGCATTTTAGGTATCAAAGCTTCATAATAAAAACTAATGATGCGCCCAGCCTCGTAACCATGGTGTGGTGAAGCATTTAGGAGATCTTTGAATCTTTCCCAACTTTGATAAAAAGTCTTATTTTCCTTTTGAGAAAAATTAATTATTTGTCTTTTTAAATCATTGGTTCGATGCATTGGGAAAAACTTTTTAAGAAATTCAGCTTGCATTTCTTGCGAATGGTTGATGTTGATGATGATAGAATTGGGTGGGTTCCCTATTTGAGGGTTAGGGTTGCTGTTAATATAACCATACCATTGATGCGTGGTATTCAATTGAATCTGCATGGACACAGAAATTGGATTAAGTTTCAATATGAAAGATTTCCCAACTTTTGTTTTAAATGTGGCGTGATTAGACATAGGAAGCAAGGCTATTCTAGAGAGTTAGGCAATCAATCCTTACATGGTGATAAGGAGAATTAGTATGGAGCATGGCTACGTGCAACCAATAGGAAGACTGCTACCAAAAGCCATTCCAAAAATTAGGATAGTGGGACCAAACCATATTCTTGTTCCTCAGGACAACAGGTTGAGGATGAAGCTATTTACGGAAATGATTCTAAATATGGTCAATATGCTAAGATGTCAGGAGTGGCAACAAATGCTAGGAAGCATGTAATGATGAACAAGATTTCCAGGATTCTTTCCTTCCTGCTAAAGAGGCCACATCAAAAAGTCAAAAGCTGTTAATGAAATCTTATTCTCAATTAAAGGCTTCGATGCAGGAATCTGATTGCACAATTTTAGGAGAGAATAGTGAGATGAATAGACTTAATATGGGACCTGAAATTGGCGAGGATCTGGGATGGGAGAAGTTGTTACAATTGATGACTAATCAAGTTATGCAAACGCACCCTACTGCAGTAGCACAGCAAAAGGAGGCAACTAGTAGGAAAAAAGAAACTGAGTGGAAGAGAAAAGCAAGGAATAAGTAGCTCATTGTCTCACCTAGCAAGAGCTTGCTTGCTAGTCAAAAGATGATGGATCCACTAAGTATTATGGATTTTTAAGAAGAAGGTGCTAATTCAAAGAAGCTTAAATCCAGGTACCTAATGGTCTGGCTCAAAATGATTTTTTGGCATAGGCTGGTACAAAGCTTTGCCAATCCAAATGAGTTTCATAAGTTTGAACTATCAAGGGCTCAGAAATCATCAAACAGCTAGATTCAATCTTTTGATTAAGGAAAAGTGTCCCAAATTGGTTTTCCTCATAGAAATCAAATGTAGAAAGGAAAAGGTAGAAGAGGTTAAAGTCCAACTGAAGTTTGACAACTGTATGACATTGGACAACAAAAGGAGTAGTGAAGGACTGGCTATGTCGTGGAAAAGTGAGTTTGATAAGCAAATTTGAATTTACATTAGGTGGTATATTAGTACTTTTGTAAAAGACATGGAAGATGGAAATTCCTAGATGATCACTGGAATATATGGTCACCTTGAACCCTCTAAAAGGGATGGGAGTTGGAAACTGTTGAAATTACTAAGAGATACCACCTTAATTCCTTGGATTTGTATAGGTATTTTAATGAAATTCTCTGCCGTAATGAGAAAGTGAGTGCTACCGCTAGGCCTTTCAAACAGATGGAAGCTTTTCAAAAGACTTTAGCTTGTAGCCTACATGCTCTTTTAACAAAATGTCATAATTTTACTTGGTCCAATAATCAACATGGGAGAGGTTTCACAAAGGAAATGTTGTATAGTGCTTTGGCAAATTCAAATTGGAAAGTTTTATTTTCCAATGCTCAATGTAAGGTACTACTAGCCATAAATCATATCACTCCCCCTTCTTTTATCCATCACAAATGGTAGTCATAAAGCAGATAGCAAAAAACACTTGTTTAGGTAAGAAGCTTCTTTGTCCATGAGGCATGAGTGCCTAGCATTATAAAAGAAACTTGGTCTAACATTAGGGAGGATATGTGCTCATGAGACATTATAAAAAAACAAGTTGAAAAAGTGCAGAGAGGTTCTCCAAAAGTGGAATACTATTAACAATAGAAGCATCCTTAGCCATATTAAGAGGAAGTAAAAGAAGATTGCTAATATGCAAGAAGATAGAACCGGAGAGCATCTCTCTAATGTTAAACTGATCAAAGATGAAGTGGAACAACACCTAGTAGAGGAAGGCTAAAGATAGAAAAAATGGGCCAATTAACATTCGTGGCAACATGGTGACAAAAACAAGTTATATCACATGTTTTCCAACCAAAGAAGGAATACAAATAGTATCACCGAGATTGTGGACCAATCTGGCAATTTGGTGACAAATAATGACCAAATCTCAGATATTTTTCTGACTTTTTATTTTGACATTTTCACTTACTCTAGTCCAACTGCCATGAGTGTCTGTGTGGCATTAATGCTTGAGTTACTAAAAAAATGAACTTCAAGATGCTAACCACTTCTACTTATTGGGAAATCAAGGATGCCATTTTTCAAATGTCTCTACTTTGATCACTAGATCACCTAGCCTTGATGGTTTCCCTACCAGTTCTATCATTCAAATTGGGATGCCATATGACCTAATATCTACTAGTTGTCTCTCCAGGTTTTGATTAAGGTGCCACTTTGAGGAATGATAATGAGATCTTTATCATCCTAATTCCTAACAAGATCATTGTAGGCTCTATGGTACTAAAGCTTTATCACCCTAATTCCTAACAAGGTTGCCATGTGACCTGAAGTTTAATAGGCTTGGACTTGTACCATCAAATATTATATCTCCTAACCAAAGTGCTTTTATTCACAACAGGTTGATCTCAGACAATTTTCTAGTTGCTTATGAAACTTTACATTCCTTATACTCACGAGTAAAAGGACTAGCAGGCTTTATAGTACTAAATCTTGACATGAACAAGACCTATGATCAAGTAAAATGGAGATTCATGGAAACTTTTATGTGCATAAAGGGTTTTGATGAGAGATTCATAGCACTTATCATTGGATGCCTTAAGTCAATGTCATACTCTATCCTGGTCAATGGTGAAGCTCGATGTGATGACTCGAGATTTTCATTTCGTATTATTTGATTGAATAATTATTTTGATTAAGCGATTAATTAATTAATTTAATAATATTGAGAGGAGAGGGGTAAAAGGGCACGGGCTCAAGATTGGAGTTTGGAAAGTTTAGAATGAGTTATTGGGCCTAGGGAGGAGTAGTAAGCCCACAAGCCCACACATAAGACATTTGTCACCCATAGAGAAACCCTAGTGAGTCACCTAAGACTAGTGGGTGAAAATGGAAAAGCACTAGTAGGTAGGAGTTGACTAGTGGGTGGAAGGTAGGGTTGAGTGTGAGATCTTGTGATAGGATTTTCCCATCATTGGGATATCTTTGGAATATACTAAGATAATGTCTATTTTAGTCTATCTAGTACATGCCATGTTTAGAGGAACGACACTTGTGGATTGGAATAGGAAGTGGAAGAGAAGAGAAGAGAGGGCATTCGGTTAGCTTGTAGTCGAAACCCCTTAGGGGTTTTTCTTATGCAATTATCTCTAATCTAAGCCAATGATCACATGTAGGATCATGTAAAGAAATGACAAGTGATTGACAAGTGAAGAGAGGTGTCATGAGGAAGAGGAAAGGAAAAAGGAAGAAGAAAAGCTAGGAGGGATCCAGATGAGGTGCCGTGTGCATCCTTTGAGACTTCCTAGGAGTACTTGCAAATCTAATGGAAGGAATATCTTAGACTTGTGTGAGAAGATGAAGTACAAGGTGTAAGGTATGTAAAAGGTATGGTGGTGTAAAGAAATGATTAGAGATTGCTTGTAATGGAAGGAAACTAGGAATGGAGGGGGCGAGAGTTTCGGATGACACATGGATTCAAGGCATGACTGGACCATGCATGCTCCCTTTCCCAAAAGCATGGCCTTAGAATCTTGTGGATTGACATAAGAGGGGTTAAATGAGTGTGTGATAGGGTTGAAATGACAAGAGAATGAGGAAGGAAGGGAGGGATGTTTCGGTGGAGACCTTGGGGAGGCAAGGAACCCGGATTCTCACTTCCTCCCATTTTTCATCATTTGCTTTCTTTTCCCATGCAACCACTCCTGTCTAGTCATATGTCTTTCAAACCAAGGTATGGTGAAGTATCATTGAGCCCTAGGAAAAAGAGCATGGCCGAATACCCTTGAGGAGACTCACACCTCACTTGGCTCTCTCACAATCACACAAGCTCTCTTTCTCTCTACCTTTCAGCCAACCCCACTTCTCCCTCAACTCTCTTTTGTTTTACTTTCTTCTAACCTCTAAACATCACCTTATCCTTAGAAGAAAAGAACTAGAACAAATATTTTGAGGAAGAGTTGCTCTTGAAGAAGTAAGTGCATTCTTATCCTACCTTTAGCAATCTTAGTATACTTTTGAATGAATTTGGGTGTTTGCTTGAATTTTTGTGTATGTATATTGAAAATGAAACCCTTTAGAGAGAAAGTTTGCCATGTTTAGTTTAGTAGAAATTCATACTTAAGTTATAATATTTTCTAAGTTGAGAATTTAAAATGGTATGTGGTTTAGTTAGTTACTCAACATGAGGTGGAATGAAGGAAATGCATGCATGATTGAAGGTCTACTAGCATGATGTTGGATGATGCCTCTAGTGTTGTTTATTTAGTGGTAAAAATCCATGTCTAAGTTTAAATACCTTGCTAAGAGTAAAGATTATTTCATGTGGTAAATTCGAATATTTGATATGAAGGAAGAATATGGTGTGATCAACATGATGAGTAAAGATGAAAATATGTTTGCTAGATTTTGACTTGGAGATGAAAATGTTGGGTTTATGCATGCATATATTTCAGACTTAAGGTTTTCTTTCGGGTGGAATTATTGATTTGATTATTGTGCTATGTTATGATGATATGCTTAAATATTTGGAGACATTAGGTGCATATGAATAAAATGGTTGCACTAGCATGATTGGTAGTTTTCGCCTAAATCATTGGGTGAGTCATCTTGGAAAAAGAAAAAAAAAAGAGAGTGAATAAAATAATAAATTAAAGGACATAGAGTTTCGGCCAGGCTATGTTTGAGTAGTTAAAGTTGAATTGGAGTACTTGGAGAAGAATTGGAGACGAAAAGCTAGGAATTTACAAAGGGAGGGTCTTGGCCCAACCCTAATGGGAAGGGGCTGAGCACCCCTAAGTGTATAAGAGGCCCATTAAGTGTTTTTGGGTAGGAAATGAGTGGAATTATGAAGTGCGGAAATTGTGAAAGAGCCTGACGTAGAATAAGCGTTATGTTCGTCACACATTTGATATGTTCAGTGACACGAGTCTCACGTCTTATGCAAACAGCACGAAAATCATGTTTTAAACATGTTTTTAAAAGAAAAGAAATTAATTAAAGTTTTATAAGAATCCTAAAAGCTGGGACGGGGTAGTATCCCAGTAGAACTCTCTGTTCACTCAGGAGTGATTAAAGTCGAGTGAAAATCCCTGAGTTGACAAAGAACCGTCGGCAGACCATGTATGGCTCCAAAAGGTGTCCGGAGCGTGGTCGCACCTAAAGCTAGTGGGTGCATACAAGACAGTGTTAGATTCGACCTCATCGATATGAAAAGTTTGTAGTCGCTTGGTGAGTGATCAATCGTCGAGTGATGAAGAGCGCGAAAGGGCGCGAAACGTAGCTACTTAGGTTTGATACGGTCGCCGGGTGCTATGGTAACTAGCAGGAACACACGGTGCGTAGGGGAACTGTGAGGTGTCCAACAGAGGTCATAACAAAAGACGGACTTTCGGGCCATATATGATATGATAAGTGGTGCCTAAGATAAGAAAAATGAAAAGTATTTGTGAAAAGATGAATTTTGAAAGAAAACTCCATTGTTTTGTTTTCTGAGATTACGAACAAGCACATGAAAAGAATACGAAAAGAAAAAGATAAATTTCAAGACATGGTATGAGCATGAGCATGTGCACACCATAAAGTCATGAGTCTCATAATGCGTAAAGTATGATTGATTGTTTGCTATTCATTTATCCGTATGCTTAAATTGCTTTTATTATGATATAAATGTGTTTACTAAGATTTCTCCTGAAATCTCACCCCTATTTATCTCTCCACTATCTCCTTTTTGGGATGATAGAAGTAGTTGCAGTTAATGACGACTTTGAAGAATATGACCCCAAGGACCATGCCTCGGACCCCCATGGGCCCGACTGAGTCCGTCACCTCCGAACTAGTGACTCTTGACTGCCTAAGCCGTTGGGCAGTGGAGTCACTACCCCTAGCTGTGTACGTTTTGGGAAATATATGCCCTACCGAGTGTTGTATAGTTCTCGGCATAGACGATTTCCTCCACATGTGTCGCCTTTATAAGTCATCATCCGGGTTGAGTTGTGAGGTGGGACCGACCTTGGATTTGGACCGCCTCCGTTACGGCCCAAACTTCAAGGAGATTAAGAAGGAACCGTTGATTTAGGAAGTGATAGCTGGGGATCCTATATGCAGCTTTTGTATTTATTTGCATATATTTTGGTCTTCCGTTGTTTTAGAAGAATGAACACTTATGAAGGATCCTTATGTTTATATTATTGGTAATGTAATATTTTGGGATGTTATTGTATTAAGCCATGTGATAAACGCATAGAAAGGTTTGACCTTTTTCCACTGCGACAACCTTTTAAAAAAAATCAAGTACACGATAAGACGAGGAGTGAACTTCCCTGTAACGCTCATCCCCGACGTCACGGTTTGCATAAGATCCCAAGCGCAAGCTGGGGCGCCAACACTCAAGGATCCTTAATCCAACTTGAGGCCTTAGATAGGGAGATCTTTGTCCCCTTACTTGTTCATCATATGTGTTGAGGCCCTCACTTTCTTGTTGAAGCAAGCTGAAGAGAAATGAAGCATAACTAGTGTTCCTTTTGGTAAAGGCCCTATCAAGTACAACAATTTATTTTTTGCGAATGATAGCCTCTTGTTCTATAGGGCTAATTCACTGGAGTGGGGTTGAGTTCTACACATACTTGAGATTTATGAAAGAGTTTTAGGTCAAATGCTAAATAAGAAAAAGACATCAATGTTCTTTAAGTTGCTAATGTTAAATCTAGAGGCTCTTTTGAGAGACATATAGGAAGTTAGGCAGATCAAAAGTGTCAGTTTTCCATTCTCTAATTGATAGGACATGGGCAAAAGTAAGGCTGAACAAACTATTGAAAATATTATGGTGGGGCTTTAATGAGGAGCAATCAAAGATATAATGGGTGAAATGGGACAAGTTGGGCCAATCAAAGGAAAATGGTGCTTTGAGATTTAGATTATGTTTCAATGTGGCAATGCTTGCAAAGCAAAGTGGGCATATTCTTTAGAATCCCAACTCTCTTCTTGCTAATGTTTTTACACAAAAGTATTTTCCTAAATGTGATTTCCTTACAAGAAAAATAGGTCCTAGACCCTTTTTTGCTTGGAAAAGCATGCTTGCTGGTCATCATTTGTTGAAGTAAGGGCTCATTTGGAGAGTGGGTAATGGAAAGACAGTGCAAATACAAAAAGATAACTGGCTCGGTTTAACTATCTAGTGAATTCAAGGTGGTTGTTGATCTTATAGAGGCAAGCAGTAGGGAAGGAAGAATCCTTCAGAATCCTCTTTTCAGAGAAGTGGGACTCATTAAATCTATTCCAATAAGCTTTGGGGGATAGGGAAAAGAAGCTAGTATGGTCTCACACTACTAATGGAGTTTTTTATGTAAAAAGTGCATACCATCTTCACAAGGACATGGAGATCAAGTAGAGAGGAGAATCCTCAAAAGGAAACCAATAGAGTGGTGTATGGGAATCTATATGGAAGATGAAAATTTCAAACAAAGTGAAGATGTTTATTTGAAGGCTTGTACTGATGCCCTACTCAGTCTTGAGAATCTATGGAAAAGAAAAGTGACCATTGAGGCTTTGGTTCCTATTTGCACACTATTTTTAGAATTAGTGGAGCATGTACTTTGGTCTTGTGAAGATGCTCGAGATGTGTGGTGCCAACATATAGGAGAATTCAGAAAGTGAAAAGCTCTAATGTTTCCTTCCTTGAGGTATGGTGTGACACCCCCAACTCCTACGTACAAAAACACTGGAATCGAGGTGTCGGGATGATGAGAATACAAGTCATGCACCCTAACGATAAGTACTAAGTATGTGTACATATAACATGTGTAAAATAAAAAATGCAGTGGATAAGTTAAATCAATCACTAGTACTAGAATTTTTTTAAAATATTACAAAACAATTTAAAACAAATTCTCCAACAAGAGATTTGATATAGTCATCTCATAGTCAAAACATAAACATACATAATTATCAATAGCGGAAAAACAGTTCTCAAGATAGACAAACAGCACCAAATCACTTCATCGGCAGAGCCGCCTCCTCAGGCTCAGCCTCTTCGTCATCTGCATCAACATCTACGGTACCAAAATGGTACTGCAGGTAAGTAATAATCCAAACAAACCACAAGCTAAAAATACATTCATGCAATAACAAAATGTATGAACACGATACCATATGCATAAAACTCAAAAATCATATTTTTCCAAAAGAAATAGTTTTTCACATACACCAAAACCCCATTTTGGCCCAAAATAAATCCATTGAAAATATCTACCATTTTTCCAGAAAATGGTTCACATATATCCATTTATCAAAACTCGTCATTTTCTTAGAAAATGACCCACAAATCCAATTAACACTGGAGGCGAGAATTGCATGCGGGATTCTACCACTGTCCCTTCTTACCACCATCCCTATCACGTGTACCGTAGGCGGGAATCACAAGTGAGACTTTGCTACCATCCCTGCTTACCATCATCCCTACAGTACCTCTCTTTCAAAACCGTTCAATCCATTTATTTCAAATATACTCAAAATTATTTCTTATATGAAAACTCAGTTTTCAAATATACACATGATCACGGCACTATGACATGACTTATACATGACTTATGCTTAACTTACACTTAACTAGCGCACCCCTTTCAAAATTTACATATTTCTATAAAGAACTTTCATGAAAACGGAGCATAACTTTTCGTAACATGTAAGGTCTTTTTCATGAAATTCTTATTTTTCCATATCTTATTCTTATTCCTAGTATGATTGATAGCAGTTACGAATCGTCTTCACTATCACACTTATTCCTTAACCACTATGGCCGAATTTCATCAACCCTTAAGGATAATATTTCTATCATCCCAAGACATGTATGATCATGTCTAGCCCTAACCGAAATTATTAAGGCATACTAGTATTGTCTATTCTTTAGATAAGCACCAAACTCCATCAACTCTATCTTAAGTTAAAATCAAGGATACAATCTCAATAAATCATAGAGAAATATAGTTTATTCATTCAACAAATGTGCTAAAAAATCAAATGGAATAACACATGACATATCTATACAAAGAACACCAAGTTTAGTTAAAAGAGTACTTACAATACCAGCATCGTTAGCATATACAGATACACAAGGGCATATACCATGACCATTAGACATAAGACATGATTTATGCATGACGTTTATGCATAACTTATGCCTGACTTGTGCATGACTTATGCATTATACTTCTTGATAAAAGACTTTCTTGTTTTTCATAAAAAGAGACTTTCATGTTTTTTTTATTCTCGTTGACACATATTCAAAACTTATCATGAATTTGAAACTTTTCAGAAAACTTTTCATATATTTTCTTATTATTCATAACTTTACGTAACATTCTTGTTGTTCATATTTTTCTTTAGGTTAGCATTTCTTGTCATACTTATCATATTGGATACATCACGGCTCCTCTATGCACCGTATATTCCCTACTGGTTACTACATCATACTGAAGTGAATATGTCATAATCATAATCATAATCATTACGACAGTTCATTACACTTTTACCGTCCTTGGCACCCACTAGCATTAGGTACGATCACGCTTCGCGAACCTTTAAAAAGGAACCATTCGTTGTCCGTTGATTGTTCTTCATCGACCCAGGTGTTACCACTCCATTCTTAAGTACTTTAGAGTGGCTAGAAGAGTTCCACTGAGACAATACCCCTTTCTAGCCTTTGGAAATCTTATAAAATATTTCTTATCTTATTTTCTTTTGAAAAACATGATGACCCAAAAGATATAGAATTTATCACTTCAATGAGAATGCATGTGACATGTGATTTTCATGCAAAACATGTAATTCATGAAACGAATGAGACAAGCATTTCCAAAACTTATCTTGATCATATTACACCATGCAAACTTAGTCATATCTGAGAATATCAAGTTTATTCAACCAAAAAAAAAAAGAGACAACCAAAACATCTATATTCTACCAGAATATAATCGAAACACATGTGAGGGTTCTAAACCCTAATTTATATATTTCTTAACCTAATTATTTTCAAGAAAACTATATTTATTCAATAACCAAAAGAATAACTTAAAAAATTAAACATAACCTAAAAAGGTTAAGGCTGAAACACTCCATGGTTCTCAAAGCTTAAATTTTCTTTCATCATTCTATACATAGCTAAACTTATATATTTTCATAAAAGTTATTCAATATTTTAATATCACAAAATAATCAACACATCAATAATTTAGATGACAAAACCTGAAATACTCCCAAAAATAAACACCAAGGCCGAAATCCTTTAACTTCCTTTTTCCACTTTCTTTTGTCATCTAAACCTTATATGATTTTATCTATTCTTACAACCATAGCCATCTAAGATAATTTTCCTTTTTTGTTTTCTAATAAGTTTCCTTTCAATGTCTTGCAAGATAACATAGTCCAAAATTTACTTACATCAAACCAACAATTTCTAGTATTTTGTGTTCAAGAGAACAACTATTGCTATAAAACTCACATACAAATAACTCAATGCCAAGATTAAGTTATTTTGTACACTTACACAATGCATACGACCATGCATAAAATTTAAAAATATCCAACAATCAACAAGTCCAAACATCAAATAATCACACAACAAAGATTCTAAACATCAACTTCAGTGGGTTTACATTCTTGTAAAAAGCAGGTTCTCAAAATTAAACCCAAATATTACAAAGTTGAATGGCCATGTCAAAACATGGTCATTCAACTCTGTCCCTAAGATGGGTCTAGCTACATATACATCTCAAATCATATAATATCCATACTTGCTATTTTAATAGTTTTTGTCAGCAGTCCTTTATCAAACTTCTAGTGCTCGAGTACTACATTTAAGTCACCTCTACCCTTGATCGTTAGGAAATACTAGGGGCCTGCCACAACATCCACAATGGCATGAAAAATTAGCCTATGTACAAAATGCATTCATGTTTACCCATCTAATATTTTTAATTAGGTAAAAAAATCACTTCATGATTTGTACCCAGAAAAATCACAAAACAGAGTGCATAATGAGTTGGTATATTGTGTCGATTGCGCTTTAAAACATGTGTAATTTTTATACTTTTACTGTTATTTAGGTTACACACTTGCATGTTTACTTACTTTTAGCTATATATATATATATATATATATATATAACTGGTTATTCATATACTTAGAACAAAATTGTCCAACCCAAAACCCCTGCCAAATTCCCAAAAATTTCTCATTACACAGTGACCTAAAATTACAACTTCTTTGTTTAAAACCATTGCCCAATTCCTAGAAATTTCATGAATGTGACATAAATTAGTTTATGAATATAAATTCAATAGGTGAAAGACATATTATCATAATACTAGTTTATGTCCCAATAACATTACTAGTTTCACATAAACATGTTGCATAAAGGAAATCCTAAATAAGACAGCCAATGTGAGTTGTACCAACTATGTAATTGAAAATTTCTCCTTTATAATAAGCTTAATGCTAACTTCCAAATTCAGCTGGGCTCATTTTGGCTTAGCGTGCAGTGAGGTAATACAAGATATTTTTGTGCCACTCAAGCAGCATGAATGCAAATAATCCATATTGTGTGCAATTGAATCTAAAACCATGAATGTAATCTCCAACTAGCATTAATAGTAATATATTAATCAGATAGAGGACATTAATGCTAATTACCTCGAACACTTGACCCTTCCAAGCAAGGATAGAATGCTACTCATCATTTACAAAAGTTTTCAGACAAAAAAAATAACACTTTCAAAAGACTAAAAATGCTTAGTGCAGCAAACGGAGAGGGCAAAATACCATAAATAAGTACTACTGACAGCGTAATTCAACTAAGGGACAGCATCTTAAGTCTCCATCTGAGACTTTAATCTACTTTCTACTTCTAACATTCCAAAATTTACCCTTTCCTTATGCTCCCTCATATGCTCTCTCATATGCTCTCCAATTCTGTGGAGAACACCTTCAATCTCTATTACCTTATTTCGGTAGTGCTCTGCATTTTGCCTATTTACCTCATTCTTTGCGGCAAGCTGTTCATACTCCTCATTGGATACCCCTGCCAACAATCTAGGTTTGGGCATAACAGAGTGGCCCATCCCTCTGGAGTATTCTGACCTATGTCCCAATACTTCTCTGAATATGAATATATTTGCTGCTGCCTCATTTGTCCAGGCCTCGGGCTCTTTGGCATTCCACAATGCCACCATCTGATCCTGTATCCAAAACCAGCACTGGCCATTAGTAATTTTCATCCAACAGTGAACATAACTTAGCGAGAAAAACAAAATAAAACATTGGTTCTAAAGTGTTTCAGCCTACCAATATAAAGCAGAGAAGAAAGGATCAAACTATTTGCTATGGATAAACAATGAGCTACTCCCATAATTTGCTTTCATGGTTGGTGTGATAAATGTTCCCTTCTTAGTCGACCAATGTACATTTTTGTAAAAGTCTATATGATTCATGTCCTTCTATTATCATATATGTCCTTATATTATCATATATGTCAATCACATGAGCATAAAGTCTCTAAATTAGTCGACGTTAATATTTAACCCATATATAATAATGAAAGTGTAATCGAATTTTGTCACCTTTCTTTCCATAAGTACCACAAACGAGGTCTTTCCGCTTGTGTGGTTGACCATTTGTTTACTCTTATTTTCTTTGTTTTGAATTGAAATTTTCTGCAATAACATAAGATAATTAACCTTCAATCAATTTTTTTAACATTGGCCACTTAGTAAGAGGTTATTTTGTTCAGCAGTTAGTGTGAAAATAGGATGTTAACACTAGTTATGGATGCAAACCACATTTTCTGTTTGTGCCTCAAATCCAGCTTAACCCAACACATGCTTAACCTCAAATCTAGCACACATGGTAATATATATTATAAAAAATTTAAACATGTGTATAGACTACAATTTCAACTTGAGGTTCGTATAAGAAAAACATAATAGTGTTTACCTTGAACTCATCACTCGCCCACTTTGTGCATAATATCTCCCAAACAGGCTTCTCCACCAACGCACCTTGATTACTAGCTAGTGCTGCCGCATGTGATGCACAACTCAAGTATTTTTTGTGTAGTTTATAATGAAAAGCATTGTACACCAAGGATAACTGTCTAGTGACAGTCTGGTGATAGTTTTTCTTGGTCCAATCCAAGACAAAGTCAACCTATCAAAAGTGTATTGTGTTAAAGCACTCCATGATACTCTTTCTCAAAACCAGTTGTAGTTGTTAAAATTCACGAATGCCATATAGATAATTCTCACAAAGGTCAAGCAATCTGTTGGTTTCTATATCGGTTTGACACATAACTATAAAAATGACTTGCATCTAATTTTTCATTTTCCTATGTTTCTTGTATGAAAGTATATTTAGTGAATCAAACGTGCATCATATTAAATATAACCTTTGTAAGATTATAAAACCAACTGCTGTATTAAAGCTGACAAACTCAGTGCAGACAACTTTATTTAACGTGATCAAATGAATTCAATGCTCAACTATTTCTGATTTGCATAGATCTAATGCAGTAAAACCTAATTTATCAGCATCAGTAAAATGCCCACCTTATTATTGACATGATATGCAACTCTTGCTAAGGGAGTACGAATTGTCTTGACCTTTGTCTTTACATTCTTGACCAGTTTTAATTAGTTGTGTTTGTTGGACTTTCATTCAGATGATATCAAGGTTGTACATAATAGTATATACACAGTTTATTATATGATATGATCCATCCATATATTAGAGAACTACTAAGGGTTTGCACTTCATCAATTAATAGTCGGAAGTTTGCTGGAAACATTTATTAGTTTGGTTAGCATCTATTAAATTCACTCCATGCACAAAGACTTAGTTGCTATCTTGCTAAGAATAATTTGGGGATCTACCATGCATGCGAGTACAATACCCAATATGTCACCGCAAGTAGTGCTTGTGTAAAATACCATATAATATACATAAAGGAAGAAGTTACAATTTCTGGGGCAACCAATTCGCATGCTGCTTGTAATATATGGTCATCACAAAATTAATTAAATTCCTACTTGTGTTTGACAAGCAAAATACATTGTTACCTTTCAAACCACTTATACATGAAGTATATTTTTTATTTAAACAAAGTCATTTCAAGGAGACATACTTTAACACCGGAAATTAACATCTTTTTATCCGTCATTTCCACGGCGCTCTAACTAACATGCCGCATATCTGCGTAGTGCTTCAAGATCCTTGTCACTCTAGTTGTGTAGACTGATCTATTGTTGCTTGGTAGCCCTATCTTCCCTTCTTTTATCTCAAGGGGTATCTTCCCATATTTCGCAGCCTCTCAAACTTTGTCCCCCTACTACTCTCGTACCACGTTGGAGGGTATTTACCATTACCTTGTCACCTTAAAAAAACAATCAACCCACAATGTATAATAACTTATCATAAGCTATTTTATTATTACGAAGTAAAAGGGGGCGAAAAACTTATAAGTACTTTCAACTGTTATATTCACCTCTGCAGGAATATAGGGAGGAAGAAGTGATGAAGGGATGTCATTTGGTCCTTGTGTGGATTAGAGTCCACACAAGGTTCATCTCTCAAGCTCCAAGTTGCTGGTCCAAGAAAATGTGACTGTCCAAGCGTTGCAGGCAAGACCCACCTACCTGTTCCTGTAGGTATAGCTCGGCCACGATCTCTTTTCACTACATGCATCATCTCTATTATATGCAAATAAAATACGAAGGGTAATGTGTTGTATCCAATGATAAAATATACATCTTACCACTCTAACTAAGGAGTGGTTGATGCCAGCTTGAAGTTCCAAAAATTGGAAGAAAGTGGTAGTAGTTGGAAATTACTGATGAACCTATATATCTTTTTTTTTTATAGATGCAATTTATACATGCAACCACTCTATGTGCATTGAAACCCATTGTGGGTCTGTGTGCTTATTAAGTTGTGAACGGTCAAAAAATATTTTCTTTGTACATGCATATGTTCTTTGAAGTATTAAAGAATAAAAATCAATAAATAAATGACCAGCTGCCAAAGTTAATATTGTGTAAAACCATATCAATATACACAGCTTTCCTCCAAATTAGTGCATGCATCATCGTTGCATGCTTAACAAATCAGCACAGTTCAGGGGGGTCTTTGAACAGTAAATGACCCCTTTAGTAGTTTAAACATTGAGTATATACATTCCATCCACAACTTGGTTTGTTTGCCGCTAACGTCTCACATTAAATTACTATAGAATAATGTTTGATAACCTATCCTAAATGGTTTATTAATACAAAGGATGGGTGTGAGAAAGTTATAATCACGTACCCTCACTTGTTGTATAAAAAACTGCAGGAATATCGGGAGGCATAAGTGATGAAGGGATGTCATATGGACCTTAGGTGGAGTCATCAGAGTCCTCACCATCCCATTCTTTCAAGCTCCTAGCTGCTGCTTTGAACTGTTTATGCCCACCAACTGCAGGCAAGATTCACCATCTCGTTTCAGTAGGTAGAACTCGACCTTTAGCCCCTATATTAGAGTGCATCATCTCTATTATATGCACATAAATTTAGACTTGTTTGAAATAACTATGCAGTCTAAAATATACATGCTTATCACTACAAGTATTTTTAGAATAGTTGATGCCAATTTCAATCCACAAACAATTGTTCTCGATACTTGGTCGATGGAAATGTCATTTTCTTGTAATTGCATTATATACATGAAGTCACCATATGGGCATTGAAAACCCATTGGAAGTCTTTGTGCTTATCTAGTTGTGAAATAAAAAAATAATCCCTAAACGTTCCTGAATATAAACTTTAAAATACTTATGAATAAAGAACTAAACACCAAAACATTAAGCGCAATGGAAATATTTTAATTGCAATCATATAAATAAATGCAGCTTTCCTACTAATCTTAACCCTAGGTTAATTGTGTTATTAAATCACTGAGTACTTTACATATCAGAAAGAAAAAACAAAAAAACTAGTAGGTACTAGGTGGTATTTCAACAATAAAATGTTCCTTTTGTAGTTTAGAACTGAGTATATACAAATGAATACTCACATTAATGTTATTTCTTTACCTCTAACATCTCACGTTAATGTTATTGCTTGACAATCCTGTATAATAATTACCTATCCTAAGCAGTTTATTAATACGAAGGTTGGGTGTGAAAAATTTATAAGCACTTACCCTCGACTGTTTTGTTAAGAATTGCAGTTGTTCGGGGAGGCAGAGGTGACGAAGGGATTTCATCTGGACCTTGTGTGCAGTCATCAGAGTCTCCACCAACTTCATCTCTCAAGCTCCAATCTGCTTTCCTGTTTTTGTGTGGCAGTCTAGAGGTTGGAGGCAACACGCGCCTCCCTGTTCCAGTAGGTATAGCTCGGTCTCTCCCTCTATTAGAGTGTATCATCTCTATTGTATGCACATAAATTACCCTTTAACAACCTTAGAATATTACTAAGTTGGCTAAAATATACAAGCTTACAACTACAAGTTTTGCTTTGAGATAATTGTTGCATTGCAGGTTTGCAATGCTTTGCACTTATCTAGATGTGAATCAAAATCATTAGCTAATCATTAATATAAACTTTGAAGTATTTATGACTAACAAACTATACAAGTTAAACCCATGGCTATGTGGAAATATGGTGTTTAAAACCAGCGTAACTATATTAGCTTTACTGCTATTCTTAAGCATAAGGATACATGCTTAACTTTATATCAGCAAGTATTAGAAGTATACTCATTCTTAAGCTTCAACTTATGCTGGCAGCTACTAGAACTTAACAATGTGATTATGTACTTAGACTCGGAAGGAGTATATACATTCCTGACTTTACATTAGTTGAACCTCACAAGTTGAAACTTTGTTGTTAGACTAGGACAAGAACTGTTGATGTTAAAGCTTGAGGGTCGCCCCCTGGTATTTCTAATCATTTGAGCATGTGTATACATTGGCTAAGTACATACAAACAAATGAGTTCACATTTCTATATAATTTGTGCCATCAAATTTGGAAAATACCTAAAACAGGTTTATAAATACTTTGCTAAGTATGACAAACAAAAGCTTTAACATTTCCCATATTTTACCCACCAGTTTGGAAAATACCTAAAATAGCTACTATATATATCTTAGCTAGTATGGCAAACAAAAGTTTTAGCATTTCTATATATTATCCACCAGATTTGGAAGATGCCTATTTGCACCAAACGCTTTACTCATTCTATATACTTTGCAACTTTAATGGAGATGGAAATGTTAAAGCTATAAAGCTTAATCCCTCGAATATGTATCATGACGCAATTGAAACGCTTAGCTAATCATGAATCTAAAGTTATCTAGAAACCAAAAGTTCCAATCTTTTTTTTTTCTTTTACTTCATTTTAACAAACATATCAATGAAACATCTCAATTGCATCTTGTTCGTAGAAATTAACTTATGAATAAAAAAACATGAATTTTGACTCATCACTGAAAATGTGTTGAGCTACAGAATCAAAGTATATACTCAAGGCCTTTCAAGTAGACAACAACTTTTCAGATTGGTTTACTTGATTGGAAAATTTGGGGGGAAGAAGACCTTCGTTGAGCTTTGCAGAGTGTTGAGCAATTCAAAAGTGATATACAAGTTACCAAAATGAGACTTCAAATGATACAATTTTCAGTTTGGTTTCCATTTTCACAGCAATCTTTTATTTTTCCCACCTAACTGTGTGAAATCTCATGCAGGTACAAGCATCACATCGCCAGTAGCAATATTGTGACGATCACTACCTAGCTCTGCAGTTAAAGTGTCATAAGTCCTACCCTGTTTCAGCTAGCCATGCTTCCTACCTCTAGAAATGACATGTTTGGCTCACCTTTTTTTCTCATGGAAGCTGTTTATTTGCATGGTTTAGTTGTAAACGTCCAGAAGTGCTGCCTACATATATATTTTAACAGATAATATTTCTAGGAACAATAACTTATGACTAACGTATCAGACTAGCCACAAACGTGGTAATATAGCCATTTGATTTGGTACTGGATATGTAGGCACATGCAGCTAACACTTGCCCCAATCTCTATTTAATATAGTCATGTATTGTTTTTTTATAATAATCAGCTTCCAAGTTATTTAGGTGTTTAACTATTTAAAAAACTTGTGTAGATTGTAGAAACTAAGAAAATACATTTAACAAATGTTGCTAATCTCAGATTTCTCCTAGCTATGCATTAATTGTGGGGAGATATGTAAACCCGAATGAGACTTCTGGAGATAAAAGTTAAAAAATAAACATAAATCTTATATATAATATATTTTTTTTATGTTACTTAAAACTGGGTTTGAAAAAGTATTGTTGTTTTTCAAAAATAACTGCCAATGGGTATATTTTAAGGACATTTACTCAAACACTTCTCATTTTTTAAATCTCATCTGGACATATATGTGTGGACATGGCAAAAGTGCAAAACAATTAAATTAAGGCCATGTTTGATTTGGGAGACAAAATCAAAAATCTTAAACTCTTCTTAAACTTATCATTACACTTTTTCAAATCTCCATACAAAATATAATAAAAATTTAAATTTTTTAAATTCTAAAATCACTTTTTCAAATTCCAAAATAAAACTAATATTAAAAAAAATATTAGCTATAATATTGTATTATTATTTTAATTTTAATCTCATCTCATCTCATATCATCCTATCTCTAAAAACAAACCAAAAATTGTGATGGGGGGTGCGCATGGAAAAATACCATGCAGTTCATTTCAAGTTTAGCAACACGTACAAATTACAATCTAACAGCTGCATTTGGATTTTGAGCATTTTTATGTGTTCGTTATTTTACAAAAAACTGATGTAACGGTGTTTTAGCAAGTGCTCGTTAAAAATCTTGTATAACTAAAAACTTGTTAAAACTCTATATTATCCCGCAGTTCATTTGTCCCATCCTGGAATATAGTTCATTTGAAATGGCCAGGTAGAAACACAGAATTTGTCTTGATATGTAAGCGAGACAACTCTATGTATGTAATTCAATCTACTCGTTTAATGTTCACAAACCTTCGCTGATGTTGTTTTTAAACATATAATACAATATATATATATATATATATGTTTTATAACATACGTAATATGGGGTTTAGACTAACAATCTAAATACTTGAAGTAAATAATTCGTAAGATTATTATTAATATTAGTTCCAATAGTATAATTAGTATTAGTATTAGTATTAGCATGTTTATTAGTAACCCATAGTAATAAGGGGGAGTTCAGTCCAATCATGTCGGTCTTGGAGGGTATTGATGGACTAGACTGAACTCTAAATGGGACTGGACCAGACCGGTCTCTTTCGGTTTGGTCCAGTCCATTTGATCCGAATGATACCAGCCCCAATTGTTTTAAATTAAACATACGAATAATTAATGAAAGTTTCAACACAATTTATGAAGAAAATAAAATAAAATAAATTGGAGTTCTATTCCTAGGTTTGTTAACTGAAATTTCTATTGTGTGAGTAGGTAGAAATAAAAAGAGAAGAGGATATTTAGGTCGAGACATGTTATATTTAAATGATCTAATACTGAAACATTTTATAGAATAAAAAAATGATAATCATACTGAAACATTAGATGCGTTGAACTTTTAATATTGTTGAAATCTTCACTCACCTTAACACTTAGATTCTTTTATATTGTTGAACTCTTCACTCACCTTAACACTTAGATTCTTTTGTTCTCTATTCGAAATAAAAGTAGACCTATCTTAAAAAGTAGACTTATTTAGTCAATACATATTATTTAGTCTAGAAGACTAAAAGTGTACCTATCTTATTAAGTTTTAAAAAATGTACATACATTTTTACTTCAACATATATATTCTATTAGAGGGGAAAACATGTTTATAAAATGGAAACTCAAATACGACAATGTTAAAATCGGATTATGACATTAACTAAATCAAACCATTTAAAAACAAATAATATTACGTACACTTGGAATTGAAAAAGAGATTGAAAACCAAAAAACAATATATAACCAGAAAATATACAATAATATATTATCAACCAGATAATAAAATATGCTTACAAACATGAAAATAAAAAATGCAGCTGTGAAAGAAATCACCAAATAATCACTCACAACCTTTTAAGTGCACTGTTCTCCCATCACCCATAACACGACTGCAGAACAAAACAAACTAAATCAGATAAATAAGATTTTGGATGATCAATAACAATAAAATTTAAGAAACAGAGAATGAAATGGGGGATGAGACGTGCGTTTATATTAAATTTTGGATTCAGTAGCAAGATTTTATATATGAGAATTTTTTTATTAATAATTTTTTTTATAAACAGAGAACAAAATAAAATGAAAAAATAGTTACCATTTGGAAGACTTTAAAAATTTAGACTGTTGGGGATGACCGGATGAAGAATGAGGATGGCCTTCCCACAATTATTCCCAATAAATATGATGATGTCCTGCACGTCCTTCTTAGTTCTTAATCTTTTCAACTTTTTGACTTTTTCAATTGAGTTTTAGTTGGGAATATGTTAATCGGATGAGGCGTGGCTATGTAAGTATTATATATTGTCCCTTTTTTTTTTTTTTATAAATTTCCTTTAACAGCAACCAATGAGACAAATAAAAGGTTCAGTGGATTTTCAAGATTTCCAATGTTATCATATTTATTTTTCATTCTTTCTTCATAAAACTAGTGTTAGTATTAACATATTGATGATCATCGAATTATGTTCTCATATCTATTTACTTAGTCGTCTTTTCGATATATATGTATATGTATATAGATGAACTGTGAGGGCTTAATTTTATTGTGTGTAAAAAAGTACAAAGATGACTTTTCATAACCCAATGAACCCATAAACTGGTGGACACATGTACTGATTTTTTTTTTCTAGATTTTGAATTATTTATTGATAGATTTTTTTAAATTTAGGATTTAAATACCCGTTATTCTCTTACTGGATCCAGACATAATGGTCTTAATGTATATTCTTTTAATTGCAGTGAATACAGACTTCAATGAAATATGTTAACGAAACGAATCCAGACTTATTCGTTATCTATTCTCTTAATGGGTCCAGATTTAAATTGAACCAATACAGTCGGTGAATGGATTTTATTTTATTTTTTTAAAGGAGTGAGTGAATGGTGTTAATTGCATGAATACAGATGGTGATCAACCGACACATGTACAGTATATAGACGGACTAAAATGGACAGCGTTAATTTTAATGAAAAAATAACAAAATCTCTTAAACCAATAATTTTTCGTTACATAGACACGTTTGTATATAAAAATATAATATATATAATTTTAAAAAAATTTATTATGTTGATACTCGGTCCAGTCTGGTTCGATCCAAGCCTAAAAATGTCTGGATGGAGACCGGGATCGGGACCAGGACCAGACTGAACCTATTTTGGTCTTAATTTTTTGGACTAGGACCGGATCAAAGCATACTTGGACCCGTCCTGGTCTGGTCGGTCTTTCTGGCCTGGAACGATCAATGTTCTTCACTACATAGTAATATGAAAACCATGCTGCTTATGTTTTCAAATAAAAATTATTTCAATAATCTTTTATATTATATTCTATTCAACATCATAATAAACTACAACTATTAACATTCGAAAAAAAAAACACTGTACTTGGGTTTGATTGTTGTCCCTAGCTTCAAGAAAAGATGTTTTAAAATAATTGTATGACGATGGTTTAGAATTAGAATTTACAAAGTATACTTTTATACCATAACATGTAATATGTAATTTGATCAAATAATAGGAAAATATTGGACCATATATGTTTAGAACACCTGAAAGCTTAAACCTTTAAATTCCACTCACACCAAACGGTGTGTTTAGACTTCAAACAAGTTTGCACACGACACTTCCTCCCCATCTCCTTAAGTCCACAATCCAAACCATTTAAACATACTTCCTTCCAAGACCCGTTCTGGACTATTCGACTTCTCTCCTCGAAACCCTAAATCGAATGCCAACCTCCATAGATCCTCACCATCAAAGCACCCATATAAAACATCCAGCCCTACCCGTACACACGTTTTACCCCTTCTGGAGCTCTCCCAAGTTTTGATTTCTTCATCTTCTCAAACAAGTCCACATCAAAGTAAGAACCCCTTTTTGTTTAGCCGATTTTTCGATTTTAGCTATGAGTTAATCAAGTGAGGATTTCTTCTAGCATGATTGGGTTTGATTTTCTATCATTATTATAATTTAATAATTTTGTGGTCCCTTTCATCAATTATGGCTTGGGCCATTGTCTTTAGGTGTTTCCATTTAGGTCTTCGTCCATAGTGATATTGTCACTGTCATGTGCATTGTATAATTCTTGGTGTTCTCCCAACTGATTAAGAAGGAAATTTTAATTTCACAAATTTGGTGTGACCTCGATATTTGTTTTGATCATTATTTCTAATTACGTAAAAGCATCTCGCTCAACTGTTTTTTACCATTTATATCTCATAGTGTGTTTGTTGCTGGTTTCTCCTATTTAATTCATAGTTCCAAATCTGACGTCTACTATCTCAACCAAATTATGTAGCTAGGAATTCACTTTTCCTCTTCGAAACAACCCTAACCAGGCAATCTAGGGTTTCGTTCAAGTTACTGGAAATATTACTTGCCCAAATAGACTAGTAGTATTTGTCTCAAACTTCAGATACTCTAATACTAACCGGTAGCCTACAAGTCCTGTGGCGACTGGGAGTACGAGCGCACCGCAACCGACACACTTCTTCAAGATAGTATTCCCTTCTACCCTAGCGACAAAAAAAATGGTATGTAATGCATAATATTCATTAAGTATTTATTATTAAAATAGTATAGTATACTTCTATTCTATTTAATGATTTCTGTATCCTTTCAATTGCATCTTTTTGCATTGTGATTATGAAATCATAACGCCGTTTGATCTTTGCAGAGTATCCATAACAAATTTGTGAGGCTGTTTGAGTCTCAACTTGAAGCCATAGTTACACTAAATCCTCCTAACGGTGGTAGATGGCAAGTGGAATTGGAGAGAGCCAGGATGAAGATATGGTCAAATGAAGGCTGACATGAATTTGCATAACATCATGCCATAGGGATTGGTTATTTTGTAGTTTTTAGATATGAAGGGCATTCCACCTTTCGTGAGATTGAATTTGACATATTTGGTACTGAGATCCAGTATTCACCAACCAATATTAGTGATGAAGTGGCAAGCCTCGTTCGTGTGTCAGACTTTGAAGAAAGATCATGCCACAATAGTATATTAGTAGTTTCCAATTCATCTGCAGAGGATAGGCTCAGGATTATGAATGGATAAGTGAGAGCCTTCCAAGCAGCAAACACGCCGAATCCTACAAATCCATCGTTCATGCGTTCCTTGATGTCCCATAACGTACAAAAAAGTTATATGGTGAGCCTAAACTTATAGTCAATTCAAGTTCTTGTTCAAGTTAAGTTACTTTCCAAAAATATGTTGATGAGTTAAAGGTATGTTTTGTTGTGCAGTATGTGCCCGCTGATTTTGCTGGAAAGCACTTATCAAAGAGCCTCAGTGTACAACTTTAGACTTCTGACAATACAAGACAATGAGAAGCCATTTGCTGTTACAATAACAAGGGTTGTTCGGCAAGAAAAATTTCTCATGGATGGAGTGCATTTGTATGGGCAAACAATTTGAAAAAAGAAGATGCCTTTGTGTTTGAGCTGATCGAGAGGACGCCTGTCGTGCTCAAAGTCCATATATTTCGCGTAGCTGATTATGCTTGACAATGTCTTTTGCTTACTACTATCCTTTAAATTGCTGGTTGTATATATTTCTACCTCTACATTTTTAATTAGGACATATTGCACGAAATCCTTATAGGCTTTTTCCACACCAACTTCATATCTTTTTTATATTTTGTGCAGTTCTATGTTTTAGATAGCTTGGATGATATATAGTCTAGTAGATATAAAATTTTGTGTTTCAGTTGTGAAGGAATGATATTACTTAATAGTTACCAGTAAGGACAATTCAAGTAATTTTTGAGTGAATACTCACCACCATCCGAATAATATATATATTTTTAATGGCAAATTAAGTTTTTCCATTCCAAACATTTATTGACAATATTACTAAGTTAGCATTACTTGAGTAAAAATGCAAGGGATTCAAATGTATATTAATGTTTTTTTAGTGAAAGCGTGTGCAGGTGAATAATGATGAAGATAAATTTATTAAAAGTTTAGGTAGCTGACATTCCTGACCAACCTTTTGGTAACTTATAATATTGGTACCTACTTATCTTTAATTTGGATTATGTGTTTGCTGGTTAAATGACAGGTGTTTGGTAATGGATACATGTTTAGTATAAATAGTAAGCTGGCCAATCGTGGTATATAGTATAAATACTATATAGTATTCTTTTCATCTAGACAGGTTCGACTTTGGTACTTGTTTCTAAAGTAAGACTAAATTATTTTTTCCCTACTAAGTAACACTTTAAATGCTTGCATTTCACATTGCAGCAAATGAGATGGAACAATTCAGCATCCGCTTATATATCGTAGCAGCACAAAAAGTTCTTCAATTATCACAACGAGAATTAAAAAACTTGCATCTAATTGTTTGTAGTAGTAGCAATATTTATAAATAAGAAACCCGTGATAAAAAGAAAGGTTTGAAGTTCTAACTTGTTATAAGAAGATAAGGAAGGAAAGTTGATGAGTTGGATCATCCAACTCCAAATGCACAAATTTAAAGTAATTTGAGAAAATAAAGAATAAAAGGAAATATCTCAACATAAATATTTAGAAATGCATAGATTTTAGTCTAGAAATTTTTCAAACTTCAACATTCCTAAAGTATTAAGCAAACCCGTTTATAACTTCTGTTAAGGGGTGCAACCTCTACGATTTCAATTGCAGTGGAAGTTGAAAAATATTCTTTGACACAGATTTATAACTTTTATCACTATTAAATATTATTTTATTTTGATTTTTATACTCCAAATGAGATGTTCTGTCCTTGTAGGGGTTGCATGCATGCTTGTGGATACATATGTAACATGGTGGATACATATATTGCTGCTTTTATATATTTTTTAAATCATCAGTAAAGCATGAATGGCATTTAAGAGTAATGGTTTCCACACAACACGTTTTACAACATACATATTTCATAATACGTATTTCATAACAAAAATATCTCTCATCTTTTTGATATTATAGAACATGAATATTATGAGAAGTATCGTCTGTTTAGAATTTTCCGACATACTAGGGGACACTAATAACTTAGATATTTTGAGAGTTAGTTAGCATTCATTGGATGTATGAGTAGGTTATAACTAGAAAGCTAGTCACTTCTATGGCTCATGTTAATATTTGAGATACATTAACATGGTTGAATTTGTAAAAGTTCACTTAGGATATCCTAAGTGAACTTTGACATTGAAGGCTGCAACAAACAATCTGCAAACTGTCCATCAATGTAAATTTTTATATGATTGTTTCCTATACAATAAAAGTTGTAATTTGTAATTTACAAATTTGTACTTTTTAATTTATATATCCTAAAGGATATATGTACCCGGTAATCAAGAGTGTTCCTAAATAATAATTTGAAAATGCCCACAAAGGAATTGTAGAATAAATGATAATTTGATAATGCCCACAATTAATCTTAGCTAGTTTGTAGTCAAATTGTAGATCAAATGGTTGAAATTCATTCTATACCAACAAAATTAGAAAATGTAAAGTGCTTATAAAATTTGTAGGGAAATAGAGGATTCAAAATAGTCATGAAAATGAAACTTACCGCAAGGGCTACCCCTAGTAATTTAAGAAAATGTGGGAGCTACTTCATGCAGAGGGGGAGGTTAGGGTAGAATCAGTTGCTGAGAGAGAGGGAGGGAAGGAGATTAGGGAAATCATGGGACACATATATACCTAGAAATTGAAGTCGGCAGTGGGCAGATTCTCCCTTCCAATCAGAAAATCAGCAAGCTCCATTACCTGTGAGCCCCTTGGTGACACTATCAATGACAATGACAGCTCAGGTCAAAACATTTATCAACAATAGACGGGCGCATAAAATGCTTCTATCATGGGCAAAACTATCATGGCGGATATGAGGTTGACAACTCAAGAAATGGCTACAATTATTTGATATATATATAGTTCATTTCCAGACAAATAAATGTTGCGGCGCCCAAATCATCCTCAACAAAATAAATGCAAGATTATTTCCTGCGTTTGAAGTGATTTTAACATATTACAGCGGCCCCTTTTTATATATCTGCAAAACCTTTTTCCATCATGGAATTCCTAACATTTTGCTGCCAAACATTTTGCTGCGATTAAAATTCGTGACAAAAAGTGTTTTATTGACCGCGGCCCGGGATGTGCTAACTAATCGTGGAAATGTAATGTGATGGATATAAATTTATTGCAGGTTGCTATCACAGCAAATGAAAACCACAGTAAAAAATAGATAATGTTGTAGTGAATAACCAATCTACAACCTCTTAAAAATATAATATTGTTTAATTTAAATACAATAAATCGAAGTAAAAGTGAAATAATTTTTTTTAAAACAACTATTATTTTATTAAATAGTTATATAGAAGTTTAGATATTGGATTGTTACTCTTATCATTTTAGGTGAAAATTAACAGCTTGTATGTGAATTTGCAGTGACATGTCTACTAGTCCAAACCAACTACTCAACCCAAATATCATCTAGCCATGGTCCCAACTGCCAAGTACTACATATTAACTTCAAACACAGAGCCATAAATATATGTCAATAACATTACAACATAAAATATTCTCAATTAAAACTAAGATTATAGGCCCTAACCCCATCAACACCAAAAATCCCAAAATGCTTCTCGTACTCCTCCCCACCCTTCTTATTCTCATCGAATAGATCAAACACGTAAACTTCCACCCCAGTCCCTGGCCTCCTTGGGGTCCCGACCTTATTCACAGCCCGCTTCACCACGTTCCCATTATAGGTCAATGCATTTTCTGGACTCGCCCCTTCTCCGCCCCGCGTCGGCAACCCTGTCTCTGTCACCACCACGGGAATGCCTGGAAACCCGGCCTTCTCCATTTCATACACAAAAGCATCCACGCTTGAGTCGAAAAGATTGGTATACTCCATTGCACTATCCCTAACAGCATTGTCTGACCTAAACAAAGCATAATCTAAAGAAACACGGTTTGCCTTGTTTACGTAGCTAAAATAGGGGTACACGTTAACCATAAACGGAGAACAACTTTCATTTAGGTATCGTAGAAGAGGTATAATGGCGGATTCAATGTACGGATCAAAGGTTGCAGAGGATGTAGGGTATGAATTGACGACAACAGACGCTGCTTGTGGCGACGATAGCTTGATGGAATCAGCGAGGCCTAGGGTTTGGAGAGCTTGGTAGAGGTTTAGAATGGCGGGAACCACGTAGGGGATGTAGAATTGGTCTTTGAGGAAGAATACCTCGTTGCCGACCGCGATGTAGCGGACTTGATCGGCTGGGACGTGGGCAAAGATATTGGATGTGAGCCAGTCAGGGGAAGCATTGGTGGGGTTGGAGGCAAGGGAGGGGAGGATTTCGTTGGGCACGCCGATGACTAGGTTGATTGGGGTGCCAGAGAATGACATGAGAGTTGTGGGATCGGCGTCAAAGAGGCGGACATATCTGATGTTGTTGGATTTAAGGAGATCGATCACTGAGGAGGGCGACGGCAGGTTGTTGGCTACGCGGCCATAACATATTCCAATGGGTGCAGCAGCTGAAAAAAGAGAGAGAAAAGAAGCATCATTAATGTACGTAGTACTACTTTATACATGTAAGTTTCATATCCGAAAGCAATAAGGAAAAAGTTATTTTGTTTTAAATATATTTATCAATGCACGGATCCCGTATATGCAATAAAATGGCGCTGTGAATAGAAAGAAACCTGCTGAAGGTGAGCGAAGGTGGAAGAGGAGATGGACTGACATGAGGGAGGGAAAGATGTAGGGCTGAATTCTTGTTGACATTATCGTATGATGAATTAATTATTAATGGAGCCAGGGAACTGAAAGAAAGAGGATGTCTCTGACTGCCTAAGGTTTTCAGCCAGACTGAAGGGATGATGGAGCAGATAGATATAGCTAGGTTGGTTACAAAGTTGTAGTCTGAATGTGGATGGAAGTGGTTTGTTTGTGTGGCATTTGTATATATTAAAATATTTGGTGATTGGTTGCGTTGGTTTAGGAGTTATTTACTAGCTAGAAGGTGGGTTTCTTCTTTATATAATATATAATTTTTGTTCTGTTCTGTTGCCATGACTTTGAACAAACTTTTTGATAAACCCAGCCCGGCTGCCGGAGAGTCACGCTTCTCACACATTGGCTGTGAGGTGACCATATATATAGATTATCTTCATGGCGGTCCGGCTGTAAAAACTCAAATATTAGCCCTCCAATAACAACCCTCCATGTAAGTCTTTTAATTTACATTTTCTACACCTGCCCATACTTAATTAACATTCTCGAAATTCCCAAATCTTCTCCCCGTCTTTCATCTTCCACCAAAGCATCTGACCAAACCCAAAGCTTCTTGGTTGTTTCTAGGTCTAGTTTTAAAAATCCGTTATTCCGACCCTTTTGATTTTTTGACTCGACTCGACCCGACCCGACCCAAAATACTTAATTTGATGGGAAAATAATCGGTATCCGTTAACCAATCGAATTGATTGTCTTTCATTTTAGTCCCTTATTCTCTTTTCCAGAAAATCTTTTTGTCTTCATTGGAGAACAATTCTTATTCAAGAACTTCACCAGACACCTAAAATAAAACCAGAAAAACCACAAAGAAAATTATCGGGCAAGAAGTGTCCCTTGCCGAGCAATCCAAATCAAAAGAACCAAAATCAAAACTCGAACTTGATTTAATTTGTCAAATGTGAACAACGTAAACAAGGTTACAAGAGCATGAACCTAATGTCCATGAAGGTGTGCAAGGATATATTGACAAAGATGAGAAAGCACAACAATGGGCGGGTATTTAACGAGCCGGTAGATGTGGCAGGCATGGAGAGTAATTCCTCTCCAAGTACGAGTTGCACGATCTTAGGGTTCTATTAACCTGGGTTGTAAATAGTTGTAATGGATATCGGTTTGTGTATTGTTTGTAATGGATAAATAGATCCAGGAAAACTATTTGATGAAATGTTTAGAAGAAAAATGCACAAGAGCTAAACTTCATGTCTTCTCCCCATGTCTTCCTCAATGTGAACCTTATCCATCATTGTGCTCAATCTCCTTCTCCACGGCGCCATAACGAATCTCCTCTCCAATGGATGTGGTGGGTTCTTATTTTGATTCTGATCAGGTTTAAGGCTTCAAGGCCAGGAAAGAAAATCTATTGGTATCAAGTAATTGGCCAAATGGGTATCGGGCAATCAGAATAGTTTTATTATCGGGTCAGAAACTGGGCTATCGAGTTGGGTCAATTCTGGTGAATAGCTGTAGTTGTTTCTTCTCACATCGGGTTAACATTCACTACAAGAAATAACACTTATTGGGACATTTTTTCAACTTGCCACAATTAAAAATGCCGGAATAGGACGCTTATAGCGTTTAAAAAATTTAGACAATGCGATAACACCCCCTTCCCTAATCCCTAATATTTCTTCTCTCTCAGTGCGATACCCCCCCCCCCACCCCGCCCTCTGGGTGGGCGATTTTCCCCCAATCTCTCTCTATCTCTCTATGATTGTGCCCCATTCAGCCGCATCCCCTTCGTTCCCTGATCCCCTTCTTTCCTTCGGCATCCCATTGGTTTTTCCGGCACCTCATCTCGCCAGCCACCCTTCCTTCACCCCTAGCCCCCACGATCTCTCTTTCTTTTCCTTCGTAGCCCACTCCCTTCTCTCTCGGCTCCTCCCCACGAGACACAAACTGCCATTCGTTGCCTCGCGTAGCAGGTTCGTGTCTCTCTCTTTCTCTCTTTCACCAATTATCTCTCTTGTGCTCTCTCCCTCCGTTCGTCCCTCTTTCTCTCTATCTGTTCGTCTCTCTCTCTTTGTGGTACTTATCCTTTTAAGCTTTTTTTCCTAAATACTGTATTATTAGTCTAATTTATACAATAACTATATTGATTTTAGCATATTTGGAACTTTTTTTTTTGTTAGGGTTTTGAAAACAGAGGATTAGGGTTTTTCAGTAGCAATTATTTTGTGATTCTCGTGATTTGCATCTAACAATGTGAACTGGTGAGTATGAAGAAACAAAGAGATGTCTGAAACTTTTCGATTTGTATCAAACAATTGAAGGTTTTTTTTTTTATCAAATCTGTTGTTGGCCAATAGTGTGTAGTGACTTCCAAACTCGAGTTCTCGTTTATTTTCCTTTGATGCTTGTTTAGTTGGGTGTGTAACCGACTAAAGGAAAGGTAGATACAGTCAAAAATCATGCAATCATAGCTTGAGGAGGTGAAATGGAATTTTCTACGCTGTTTTAATTTTAAGTATGTAGCTTTGGAAAAATAAATTTACTTATGGCTATTCATTGCCTTTTCTTGACTACTCATGATTGGAAAATGAATCAACTTCATACTATAAAATTATAAGCTGGCCAATTAGATTATATATATCCATTGTTTTAGTTCTAATTACTTGCACATTTTTTTGTTTATAACTTGTTTGGTAATCTTCTTATGCAACATGTATATTGGTTATCTTTAATGGATATGGTATATTTATGTTTCAGGATATTGGGCTCCACAACTTTCTGATCAGCGCGTTTTTGAGGCAAAATGCCATTGAACTGTTGTTTCTAGGTGGTATTCGAAAACTCACCCTTGCATGCTCTGGTCATTATTAATGAGTTTTTGAACATTTTATTTTAACAACCTGAGGTGGCGAGGTAGGCATTGCCTTCATATATGTAATGTGAGATCTTTTGTGGTAGACTAGCCAATCACACTCTACTTATACTAGGAAGCTTTTATATTTATTATTTCTCTATTAATTTAGATGTAATTCATTAATGTCTAACTTAATTTATTGCATCATCCATTCATACAAATAACCAAGCTAATATTTCTTTGATCATATTTAGGAGATGCCCATTCACTAGTAATGGAAAAGGTTTTGTACAAGGGAAAGTCAGAGTAAGAAGAGGTCCTGGTTTTTGAGGTTTTGCATTCTTACCTCGGATTTTTATAATTTCTATCTATGTATTGGGTGTACAAAGTTCCTAGATGTAGGGTATTTGATACTATTAGATGACGATGCTAATCTTAACTTCCTTTTATATTAAACGAAAATAAATTATTAGAATAAAAAACTACAACATGTTTATTGTGATAATTAAAGTTTATACTTTTGAAATTAGAACAGAAAATAGTGGTGATAAGAAGAGTGGAATGGAAGGAGAGGGTGGACTTGTGTTGTTCGGAGTTCAACTGACTTTTACATGTTATATATGGATTTGGTAAGGTTGAGGATTCTATAGCCGTCAAATAATTAATAGCTTGTGAATGGATTAAATGTTATTCATCTCAAATCAAGTTGAGAAATAATTTGTGAATATAATTAATTCTAAACTTTAATGTAGCATGGAAATTAATAGACATATTGCTTTAGACCATAATTTATAAATTATGTGCTCTTATTTGTCCAAGTACTGTTATGTATTCTAAGGCTTTTTTTTACCATTTTAGCTGTAAAATGCATTTTAGAAGCTAGCTAGCAATTAAGAAATCAAGAACTCCTACCTTTGTTGCTTGATATCACTACTTGGCAACCCAAGATCAACACTAAATATACTATACATTCCTGCTTATATTACAGATTTCAGTCATAAGATTGAGTGACGCCTTTGCTTCTGAAAAGCAATTCGACTCTCGAAGTTTGCCTTACCTCCTATGGGCTTAATGCCATTAATTTGGAACAAGGAATTGAGCTTGCTTAGTTTTTTGGTTGCTGATTTGAATAAACTAATGGCAGGATAAGACTTTACAAGATCTTGCTTCATATACACATGATCGTTGTATTCTTTATAAGTCAATTATTCCATTGATTTTTTTTTTTTCCTTATTTATTCATTTAGTGCATTTTTTTATATTTGGTACTGGTGCTTATTTTTTCCCTTTCTTTTAAAACTATTTAGAAATTCTTATTTGTATTCCAATATATATATATATATGCAATATATTGTTTACATTGTTTACGTATTTTAAGAATAACGTTGTGAACCTGTGATGTCAGTGCCTCCGCTTGCGCTTGGGATCATACGCAAACCGAGACGTCGGGGATGAGCATTGTAGGGAAGTTCACTCCTCGTCTTATCGTGTATGTTTTTTTTTTGTCTTTTTTTTTGTAAAGAATAAAGATTTTCACAGTGAAAAAAGGTCAAACATTTCAAAGCGTACATCACATAGCTTAACAAAATAATATCCCAAAATATTGCATCACTATTTATATAAACATAAAGATCATCCATAACTGTTTCTTCTTCCAAAACAACGGAAGCCCAAAATATAATAAGTAAATACAAAAGTTGCATAGAAGATTTTCCTTGCCCTCTCTTTCTATTCCAATGGCTCTTTCTTTATCTCCTTGAAATTTGGACCATAACGAATACGGTCTAAATCTAATGTCGGTCTTACCTCACAACTCATCCCGAAAGATGACTCATAAAGGCGTCCCACATGAAGGGAATGTCTATGCCAAGGACTAAACAATACCCTATCGGGCGTAGGTCCGCCAAAACATACGTTGCTAAAGGTAGTGACTCCACCGCCCATCGGCCTAGTAAGCCGAGAGTCACCGGATCAGAAGTAGCGAGCTCAGTCGGGCCCTTGGGGATCCGAGACGTCGTCCCTGGAATCATACTCGATGGGGTCGTCATCACCTGCAACTACTTCTACCATCCTGAAAGGGGACGATAGTGAAGAGATAAAGATGGGGTGAGATTTCAAGAGAAATTTCAGCAAATACATTTATATCTCAATAAAAGCATTTCAAGCATACAGCTAAATGAATAACAACCAATCATCTATACATTATGCAATATGGGACTCATGACTTTACTTTATGCACATGCTCATGCTCATGCCATTTCTTTTTCAATTTGTTTTCTTTATTCTTTCATGTGTCGCTTGTAATCTCATAAAACAAGATGTTTGAGCTTCTTTTCAAAAACTCCTTTTTTCAAGAAAATGCTTTTCGTCTTTTCTTATCTTAGGCGCCACTTATCATATTATATATGGCTCAAAAGCCCATCTTTTTGTCATGACATCTTGTTGGACACCCCATGGTTCCCCTATACACTGTGTGTTCCTGCTAGTTACCGTAGTACCCGGCGAGCGTATCAAACCTAACTAGCTATGTTTCGCGCCCTTTCGCGCTCTTCATCACTCGGCGATTGCTACTCACCGAGTGACTACAAACTTCTCTGTAGCTATAAGGCAAAAGCCAATACCATCCTGTATGCACCCACTAGCTTTAGGTGCGATTACGCTCCGGACACCTTTTGGAACTATACATGGTCTGCCGACGGTTCTTTGTCGACCCAGGGGCTTTCACTCTACTTTAGACACTCCTGAGTAAACAGGAAGTTCCACTGGGGCACTATCCCATCCCAGTTTTTGGGGTTCTTATAAAAACTTTAACTATTTTCTTTTTAAAACATGTTTGAGTTAAAACATGGTTTTTCGTGCTTCATGCATGAGACATGAGACTCATATCACTGAACATGTGAAAAGTGAAACGAACATACGTGTATTTTATGTCAAGCTCTTTCACAATTTAAACACCACATAATTTCACTTCTTTCCTATCCAAAACACTTATTGGCTCTCACACACACCTAGGAGTGCTCGGCCCCTTCCTACTAGGGTTGGGCCGAGACCCTCCCTTAGTGTTTCCTAGCCCTTTCTTTTGCTATTCATCTCTAAACACCCCATTTTAACTTCAATAAAATAATTATATATTTTTAACACCAAAAACATGTATTGGCTGAAACCCTAAGTCCTCTAGATTATCATTTTAATCACTTATCTATTCCTCAAGATAGCTCACTTAATTACTTAGGTTAAAACCACATATCATGCCAATATCTTGCTCTAGCTTTTGTACTTCTAATTTCTCCCAATGTTCAAATTTCAATCATAACATAGAACAATAGCTAAAAGATAACTCAACCCAAACCTTGAATCCGAAATACGTATATGCACAAACCCCATCTCCAAGTCAAATTTTAATCAAGGATGTATAACATCATCACTCATCATATTGATCATGCCACCCTCTCTCTTAGCATCAATTATTTAAAAACTACCACATGATAAAATTTTAATCTAGCAAGATACTTAGACTTAAACATGGATTTTGCCACCAAATAACATTATCAAAAACATCCTCCAACATCTTACTAGTTACCTAAAGTCATGCATGCATTTTCTTCATTCCACCTCATATGGAATAAATTGACTAAAACCACACATCAATTTACATTTTTCAACTTAAAGAAATTATAAACTTAAGCATGGATTTTTACCTAACTAAGCATGGCATCTTTTTCCACTAAAGGGTTTCATTTTAGCATACACAAGCAAATATTCACACAATACAACCAATTTCATTCAAAAGTATACTAAAATTGCTAAGGGTAAGATAAGAATATACTTACAATATTCCTAGCTAGCTTAGGTGAAATTTGAAAATATATTAAACATTTCATTAGATTAATCTAAGAACATAACATTATTAAAGAAAACTCTACACAAATCCTCTTTAAGGATATTGATCCTAGCTCCTCTATTCTTAGGATAATTTGATATTTTAGAGGATAGAAGGAAGTGAAGCAAAAGAAAATAGAGAGAAAGAGAGAGCTGGCCGAGAGGTAGAGAGAGTTTGTGAGAATGTGAAACAAACAATTGAGGGAATGAGTATACACAAGGCCATTCGGCCATGCCCCTTTTCCTAGGACTTTAGGACACTCCACCATGCCTATGGTTGAAAGACACATGATTGGACAATGGTGGTTACTTGGGAAAAGAAAACAAATGATGGAAGTGTGTGGAAATGAGCAACCGGTTGTGTTTTCCTAAGGGTTGCTGAATTCCTCATGGGTGATAGACTAGAATGGTAAGGTCCCATTCCATCCCAAAGATATTCCTAGAATCTAGCATCACATCATGGCCATTCCTTTGGAAGATCTTCTCACTTTGGTGTGAAATCTCTAGAGAACAACAAAGCCTAAGGCATTCGGCTACATGCTTTCCTATTTGTCTCAACCGAAACTCTCATTCCTTTTGTCTCCCTCTCTTGTCATTTCAACTCTCTTACACACTCACCTATCAACTCCCATGTCACTCTACGAGATCCTAAGGCCATACTTTTGGGAAAATGAGCATGCATGGTTCGGCCAATCCACTCCCTTGGTTTCAACTGAAACCTCATCTTCTTCTCCCATAGTTTCCTCCTTCTTCAGGCAACCATCAATCATCTCCTCACATCACCATACCTTCTTACACATCTTGCACCTTGTACTTTATCCTCTTACACATGTCCCTCATGGCTTATCACCTAACTTTTGGTCAAACACTTAGAGAACCCCAAGCAAGGCTCGCGGCAATGCCCTACCCGGATCCCCTCTTGGTTTTCTCTTCCTTTTCCTTTCCTCGTTCTCATGATATTACTCCTTACTTGTTAATCATCTTGTCAACTCATTCTTACATGATCTTCTTTTTTATCATTGGCTTGGATTGTGAAAGATTGCTTAGAAAATGCCCCAAGCGTTTCGGCTATAAGCCTCCACCGAATCCCTCATTCTCTTCTCTTCCACTTCCTATGTCATCTACAAGTGTCATCTATCTAGATATGACATATACTAGAAAGACTAAAATAGACAATATCTTTATTTTTTCCAAGATATCCCAATGATGGAAAAATCCCATCATGAGATTTCACAATCTATCCTATCAACAACCCACTAGTCAACTCTCAACTACTAGCAATTTTTCACTTCCACCTACTAGTCTAGGTTGACTTACTAAGATTTCTCTAGAGGTGACAAGTGTCTTATGTGTGGGCTTGATGGGTTATGGGTCAAACTCATGGGCTTGTGGGCTTATTATTCCTTTCTTGGCCCAATAACTTACTTTAAGTTTTCAAAACTTAAATCTTAAGTTCAAGCCTTCACCTTCACTACTCAACATTATCACTATTTAAATTAAATAAATTCTTTAATAAAAAAGATAGAAAATGAAAATCTCAGGTTGTCACATGTGATATTTTTTTCTACTATTTTTTTGTATTTTATAAAAGATTATTTCTCGCGATTCAGTCATTCAAGAAATGCCAACTATTTCGGACAGAACATAAAATCCCAACAAAAGACAACATGTTGGCCAGTTATTTCCCATGAAGCTGCCGCGAGTTAGAACTGCAGGAATTACCTATTTTCGATAGAAAATAGGGCTATTTGGGACATAATTTCTTCTGAAAAAAAGTGAATTTTGTTATAGTAATTAGGCAAAATTAATGATGGAATGTTGTGCTTTTCTTGAAAAAAATCATACGAGAAACAAGTAAATGGTTATGCTCTTGATCCCCGGCCCTTTCTGAGAAACTCCTCGATTTCTTTTTGTATAAATGATGAATACTATGCAGAGAATCTTTTGCAACCTAACAATGAATCTTAGATGGGGGACATGCAAGAAAGCAAATATAATTGTTGTTACAACAATGATTGCCCTCATAATTTTCATCGCTGTCACTCGCGCCTGTCTTAAGCTTTCTAAAGCTTTTTTCCTCATTTGTGGGATAGGTACTGCAGTGGTTTTTGCAGTTTCTCCACTGAAGGAATTTCAATTTTGTTTCGGAAGGGGTTTCGCAAGTTTCTAGGAGAAAGGGGTTCCGCAAGTTTGCAAGTTTAGATATAACAGTTGGACTGCTTTTTGATGAAAAATATATTAAAATAAAATAAAAAATATAATAAAAAATATGATAAAATAAAAAAAAATACAATAAAAAATATAATAAGAAAATAAAATGAAGAAAATATAATAAAAAACATAATAAAAATATAAAAATATAAAAATATAATAAAAACACAATAAAAAAATAAAATAGAGATGAATTTTAAGGGTATTCGACTTTGACTGTAGCCCGCCGTCTCCGGGGGCGGTGGGCAACACCGCCCACCCCATTAGGATCCGCGGGCTCTGGTTACCGGATCTATTTCGGGTTTAAGCTTTTGTGGGGCACACCGGAGGTCGCCGAAGCTTGTCGTTGAAGATGTAAGCTCATTGGAGTCCGCTGGTTTCGATGGAGTGAGAAATGTCGTCTACCACCATAAAAAATGACAGACTAGTTTTTGCATGAGAATCAGTTCGACCAATCCTCAAGAAAACTCAAAATAAAAAAACGTGGAATGTCCAATCGGTTTGGTCGCCTGGTTGTATTGGTGCTAAGTACAAGATGCTATCAGAGCACAATGATTAAATTATGTCATTGCTATTGAATCATTGAAAGGCAGAAAAAAGAAGCTCGGTGCACTCTAGCAGAATCCTACTTTGGAAATGAAAACCCAATAAAGCCAACAATTGCAAAAGTGCATATCCTAGGAAGTGGTGTCCCACTTGTGCACATCACGTCTTCTAACAAGATTGTTACTTCTTACAACTTATTTATTATCCCTTATACGTCGCACAAATTTCTAATTTTAAATCCATAATCTTTCTTAAAAAATGCTAGAGTTGAGATTCTCGATTGAAAACTTTGATTGTAATTATAACATTTTTTTAATTTTTATTATGTAATAATAAGAAATATATATATATATATTATAATGATGTTGTAATTTTTACAATTTTTTAAAATGTTTAGAATTAGTAAATAAATAAATAAATAAAGGAAAAATATATATATAATTTTGCATTAGTTAGGATCCTCGTCCGAATTCTGCGTATGTAGGAGTAGAAGTACTCATCTTTCTTTCTTTAGAGAATATTTATGAGTAGGGGTGTAAATAGTCATGTCCAGTCTAGAAAAATTATGGATCGATTCCATTCGATTTAAGAATTCTCTCACCCTAGACCGGACCGAACAGGAGTTCGATCCATATCGGTCTGATCCAATTCGGTCCAGGGGCGGTCCGGTTCCATCCAGGAGTGCCCCATATGATTTAATGGGCTAAATTTAATCTAAAATTCTACAATGATCAAATATTTTTTTGGCCCAAATTTAACTACTATAAATTATAATATGTTAATATTATAAGAGTATATATTATATATTAATATGTTAGTATATATTATATATTAAGTATGTTAGTAAATTATAACTAATAACACTATTACATTAGTATATTATATATTTATATGCTAGTAAATGGTGATAAATTAGTAATAATATATTAAATAATAATAATACATTTATTACTTATAAGTTATTACTAATATTCTATATAGATATATTATAATTTATATTTTTATACTACAACTAGTCAACCAATAAATTATAATATGTTAATATTATAAGAGTATATATTATATATTAATATGTTAACATATATATTAATATATTAATATATTAATTTATATTAATATTAATATTATAATTTATATACTATTTTTATATATACATATATAAATATATATCTATGTGGGGTTCGGTCTGGTCCGGGGGGAGAAATCTTTTGGACCGGGACCGGACCGGAATTAATCGGTCCATATAAAATTTGGACCGGACCGAGACAGCCGGTCCGGTTCAGTTTGGTCTTTTTACAGCCCTATCTATGAGACTAATAAAATATTTTTTACTTGAAAAATAATTTTTCTAGTCTTAAAATACGTAAATGCCGTATAAAAATTTAAAAAAAATATAGATTTAAAATGAAAAAATTAATTTTTTAATAGTGCACTGCACTATTTTTCAAATCAATTGTACTACATTTCTACATTTCACGATTGTATATAGCATTATTGTTTTTACTCATTGCAAAAAATAAATTTAAACCAAATTAGTAAAGATTAGGAACGGTAAAAAAGAAAGCAATTATGAAAAAAATATATAAAAATGATAGACTCATGTAAACGTCTTGTTTCACACCATCAACCACTTAGATAATTTGTAATAAATGAGAGAGCAACACTAGACAGCTGGGGGAATTCCGATGCTTAAGTCAAAATGATTTATTCTCAATATAAGTATGTAGATAGTGATGCATAACTTATTATCTTCATGTGTTATTTATAAAGGCGTTGAGGACTTAGATAACTATTAAACCCTTAGATTTCTCTTGACTAATCCCATTATAAGCATACGAGATAACCATCTTGATTTATCGTCGTTATCCTATCATACGGTTCAGTTCATGGGGCCTTGGGTATTGAGTCTTCTAGTTTCAGGATCGTAGGCTAAGTTTGTCCTCTAGTTATGGGCTTTGGGTTAGGGGGACCAAAATATATCATTTCTAGTTATCTCGCTAATTTTTTTGTGCCAGCACATAAAAAATTAATTACTTTCACATCCTTTCAATCCATGTGAGTACTCTACCCCGCTAGTTTTGGGCAAATAGGCGGCCACTCAGATTTACATTTTCCATACCCCGTCGAGGGTCCATGTTAACTAAGGTGTGGGTCTAAGCTTTTGTCGTATCACACAAATATGGCCCACGTCACTTATAAGTATTTGAGCACTTTCATTCTCCTCTATTCAAAAGAATAGTAATTGACATCGCAGTCACCAATTTGGTTTCCCAAAAATCTCCTCATCATTACATTTTCCCCTATTTCATCTTCTTGACTCATTTCCTTCCATTCTTGCCAAAGTTCTACTTTCATCATCCTCTCTCATTTTTCCCATTCTTCTCCTCTTTCAAACACCCTGCAAACACTACCTTATCCTTCACTTTCTCCTAACATCCAACCAATGGCCAACCGCAACTCCTCATGAACTCCTAGTTGACCCTCTGCCCAGACTTTAGCGAGGGTCTCCTCCCAATCTGGCGCTAAGTCCTCTGATACTTGAGTTTCCACATTCTTCAAATGTTTTACTTGGCATTCCAACTTTATCGAGTGGGAGCTAATGTGGCATCTCCAACCTCCGCTCGTTATTTGACGATAGTTAAGTGTCAAGATATGCAACACAAAATCATATATCCTAAATGTTCATGACATGTAATATGTATGTATCTAGAAACTAGTAGTATGCAATATCTTTGCAATGAAAAATATAAATAGGTCAATTAAAACTAAGTAACACCGTAGGCAATTGCTTAGCACATGATACTATAAATTTAAACATTTACCCAAACATTGCCACATAATGCATTAAAGTAGCATGTTCATAATCATCAAAATTTGATAAGAGTATTAATATCCCAAAACATGGACTATACTAAAAAACAATTATGTCTTCAAAAGCAATTCAAAAGTCATTTCTTTTTCTAAGGAAATGTGGTTCCATCTATCTTTTCTTTTCTTCTTAAACGGGCTTTTCTTTTACCCACTTTTCTAAACTTTTATCCTAGTCTCTATTATGCACCCGATGAAACTCCTTAATAGACTGGAAAATTTTCGTGATCTCCCGGTCTATATTCTCTAAGCTCTCCAAAATAGAGGGTTTGGGCCTACTCATAAAAGTCTTAAGCACAATCCTCTCTAGAGGAGATGCGTTTCTCTTCCTTTTGGCCATTCGGGTCGTTATCTAAACCTATCAGAACTTCTACTATTCCGAGAAGGGAATGATAGTGAAAATTATCACAGTGATATTTCGAAAAATCTCAGTAAATAATCACGCAATATATTAAAGTTAACACAAACATATCAAAGGCATATCGTGCAATACATGCATACACATGAACTTGACACTTGACGGAGACTGAACTTAACTTATGCACTGATAATTTCAGAAAAATTGTAACAGGGACTTGTCAATTTCAAAAAAAACATTATTTTTTCACATTTCTTATTCATCTTTAACATAACTTTTTCTTTAAGAGAATATCACAAAATTTGCATCAAGTAATCCATAACATAGAATATCACGAGACTTTTGCCAGGTGATCCATAACATCTGAACTCTTATTCTTGTTCAAATGGTGGACACAACATAGTTCGTCTATGCACCGCATGCTCTTACTAGTTAGTGCACAATTACCGGTACATACACCATGATGAATACATCTTAAATAGAAACTTATCATTAAAACTCGACAGTACTTCATTGGGTTACATGCCATGTGTACCCACTAGCGTTAAGCGCGTTAAGCTTGTCCTTGCTCCGACATCCTTTAAAAAGAATTCATTTGAGACTCGTAACGATTCTTTGTTAATCCAGGAGTTACCACTCCAATCTTAAGCACTCCAAAGTGCATAAAGGAGTTTCACTAGGACAATCCCTCGCCCTAGCACTTAGGGTCGTGACAAAACATTTTGAAATCTTTTCTTTGAAAACATTTTTAAAATATTTTCCTTTCAAAATCACTTTATCCAAATGCAAATAACATGAGACTTAAGAATTATACAACCTTATACTTGACATATGACATATGAGATGTCATGCATAAAATAACCAAATATTTCATGTCTAATCCATAGCATGATAACATAAATCATATGAGATGTCAAAACAAGTACATGAATCCATGAGAACAAGCCTTGGCTGAAACTTATATGTGCATAAACATGAATTTTCATCGCTTAAACATGCTCCAATCTTCACTTACATTTCATAAGGATCAAACCAAGATACAACAAAGCATGAACTCATAGCATATGAAGCCAAATACATGTTTTAAACAAATGAGTCATTATACTTTCATCATAGCCAAATCATATATGGGTTCCATTTCCATTTTCATATTATCCAAACAAAGTATTCCTTCCATATATTTGAATTCAAGATCATAGACAGACATATACAATCAACAATCAAATAGTATCATTCAAAACAAAGAAAACAACCAAATGATATATACAAATATATAAATGTATTAACCAAGAGTAAGTTGAGTGTATGCTTACAAAAATCTAAGAAACAATAGAAAAGCAAACTGTAATTTAAACATAACTTTTTAGGACTCGAATCTAAAAACCTATCATAAGATCTTGAGTGTGTAAGGGTTTCTTGTGGTTAAGCTTTCAACCTCTGGAGTTTTTCACAAAGAAATCCATTCGTTTCACTTTTAAACTTGCATCAAACTTAAAATAAATCACATAAAGAAAATGAGGACCAAAAATAACTAGTATAACCCTCCACCAAAATCTCAACCTTATGGGTTTTCAAGAAACCCTCATTCACTACATCGAGAAAAAGTGTAAAAGTTTGTCTTTTGTCATTTCTAGAACTCCCATGAGATTTGGATCTCGTGTTTGAGTGAAATGACAAGTGTGAACGTGAAAATCAAACAAAAATTCGAGCCTCACCTTAATCTCCAACTCTTGAGGGTCGTAACTTCAATCTTCACATTTTTAGTTAGTAAGAAAATGTGAGAAAACACGAGAGTCTTCAAAAAAACAAGTGAGAAGTGCGTGAGGGTGGGAGGACTCATGCAATTTTGAAAATGGGAAAGAGAGGACCCTTGAGCGTGTTCCTCATGCCTTTCATACAAAGTCCATTTACCTCCTCCACTTTCCCTCAACTTCCATGCATGTGTGACACTTGGCACAAATCCTTTCACCTCCTTCCTTCTCTATGGCCGAATGTCTCCTGGAATCCTCATCATTTGATTGTCTTGGGAAGGAACAAATGGGGGTGGTGTGTGTTAGGGTTCCCATGGCCAAATCTTATATGAAATTCCCTATTTTCCCTTTCTTCTTCCAAACAAGCAAGTTCCTTTCAAAGGCGTAAGATTAATTAAACTTATTTCATTCTTAAGACTCAATGCATGAGTGACATGTGGTGTTTCCCAAGCCATTACCACCCATCCCATGTCTTTTCTTCTTCCATTTTGTCTTTCACTTTCCCAAAAAATCTTTTCAAATCTCATTGGTCAAAGAAAGAAATAATTGACACACGACAAGTGATAAGTATGTGTATAAGTGTATTGGCAGAAAATTAGGGGGCATATCTGGCCAAATTCTTGCTTCTCTTTTCCAACATTAGGCATTCTTGACATATGACATGATTTAGTAGATTCTTGAGTGCAAATATGAAAAATCTCGAAACTAAAGAGTGTCCCTTGAGTTGCTCCATGCAAATCTCCATGAGAATTAGAAATTAATCCACCAAACAAGCCTTAGGCATGAATCAAGGGTCTCTTCATGCATGACAAGTGTCCATCTTACCATGCTAGGCATATAGCACACTCTTAGCCTTCTTCATGTTTTTCTCTCTCCCTCAATCCAATATCTAGACCAGATTCATTGTGTCTTACATGTATAACACATGGAACTTGGGATTATGGCTTAGCTATGGGCATAGGTCAAAAGCAAGGGACAAAATCCGCTTACACTCCAAGGCTAATTCTAACACTTAGACCCCATAGCACAAATCATTCTAGGGCCTCTTCTTAAAAGACTAAGATCTCTAAACAAGCTAAGAGTCAAAGCTAAGTCTGAGTCATCACACCTGATGAAGGTGAAGTCTACCTATCACTTTCTGGATTCTGTGGAGCTTTCCATTCTAGAGGGACGACTTGCGATTCCTCTTCATTCGTGCAATCTATGATGTCTTGGACTTCTTGAGGTTGGCTCCTACCCAACTTCAATCACATGTACGGCATCTTCTAATATGCTTATGTATGGTCTTCCATATGGTCTTAGAGCCCCTGTGGAGACGTGCCCAGATCTGATTACTAAAATGGTTTTGTCTTTTTACAAAGTAAAGGGCTACCAGGTAATATCTATAGTTTTTGAGTTCACTTGCAATGCTTGACGGCCTTTGAGCCCTACCGCTCTAATGCCAAACAATGGAAAAGAAAACTTTTCTTTATTTGTGGTGGAGGTTAGGAATTTCCTGCCTCGAAAATGCATGTTCATGATTACCCTGTTCATGTGAATTGGGATAAAGTCCACGAAGATAAAAGTCTCTTGTTAGATTTAATGGATAAAGAATGCTCCCGCATTATTATAGCCCTTAATTGGGCTAAGGAGAATGATAGCAACCTATGGACCGAGCAACTCCTAACGCTTCCAATTTTCATAGGTTCCTTGTGATGCCTAGTTACGCCCAATGAGGGGCCATAAACTTAAAGCTGCCATGTCTCTGGTGAAAAGGCATACCCCTCAGTTTGCTATGCCTTCCCCAAAGCGCCCTTTCTATAAGGGAGACACCGAGGGTGAGATTACTGAATCCACCATGGGGGTGGAGGTCGAAATAGATACGGTCATGGCTTTTGGTTTAGACCTTGTTGTTGGGAGTGAGACACCCAAAGTCTCTCTTATGAGGGTATCTCCGCCTGTGTCACTAGGTCTTGATGACTTCAACGGGCTCATGGGACAAGCTATCATTGACCTTGCAATGGCCCTTGACTTTGACTTTCTCTCTAATGGGCTCAATTAGTAGGCATTCCTGCCTTTCGAGTTCCTTTCCCTTCTCTCCTTGACTTCAACTCCTAATGTCGGTGAGTTTTCTTCATATCTGTACAACGCCTTTTTTATGGGCATGTCTGGGATGGTCGCTCCTAAATTTGTTGCTCCTCTATATGGAGGCACCTAGACCAATGTTGAAGGCAGAAACATTGAAAATCGGGGGGACGGGGGCAGATTTCACATTAAGTTTCCTTCTTGTGACCACTTCGAGTGTGAAACCTTTCCAAAAGATCAAGAGAGGATGTGTATTTCCTTTCCTTCCCCTCTTATTTTGGCAGTAATGGAGACTCCTTGACTCCCTAGAAAGGGGTGGATCATCCTTGGAAGAGGTGAGAGGAAGAAGGAGCTAGCCTAGATGAAGTTAGCAATGGGAGTCCTGGTGACCATGGGGCCAAGGTGAAGCCCAAGATGTGTTTGTATATGTGTTTGGAGTTGCATCCACTCTTCTTGCGCCTTTGGTACATTTCTCAATAGAGAAAACTCCCTTATTTGGATAGAGTCAGTGGGGTTAAGGAGACTGCACCTCAGTGTCCCCTATTCCTGTTGGGACAGTGGTGGAGTCGCAGCACTTGAAGAGTTTCCTATCCCCGATTTTTACCTGCTTTCTATTTTACATTCTTACTTGATTGTGGGTTGTTCTTACTCATAACAACCATCTTACTCAGCACTTATGTAGTGCACGGTTTCGATGACTTGGCTGCTTGGGTTGTAGATGACCATGCCTGTTTGGAAAATGAGGTGCGGTAGAGGTGAATTTTGGATTCTTTGCCAAGAAGGAGATAGTTTGGCTTCTGGCTGAGGAAACTGAGGTTGAGTGCTACTTGGAACAAGCTGATAGGCAAATTTATGCCTTAGAAGCCAACCTCAAGTCTCTCTATGATGAGTCGTATGAGATCTTAGCGAACTGCTTCCCGCCCAATCCCTCAAAGAGCGTGATAGTTTCACCCTACAGTTGGTAGAATCAAAGTGGGCATCTGGTGGCCAAGTATAGGGATCATGGTGTCTTTTGACCTCCATGCCCATATGTTCGATTGTGTGTCTTTGGACTCAACACTCGTGGCTATATATACGGGTCATGGGGTCTTCTAACCTACACACCCAAGCATTGCACTGCAAGTTTTTGAACTTTACACTAGTGGTTAAGTATAGGGGTTGTGGGGTCTTCTGGCCTCCATCCCCATGCATTGCACTGCGAGTCTTTAGACTAGACACTAGTGGCTAAGTATAGGTGCCTTGGAGTCTTCTAGCCTCCATGACCATACGTTACATCCTGAGTATTTGAACTCAACATTGATGGCTAAGTATTAGGGTCATGGGATCTTCTTACCTCAACACCCATGTATTGCATCGCGAGCCTTTAAACTTGACACTAGTGGCTAATTCTATGGGTCATGGGGTCTTCTGGCCTACAAGCCCAAGCGTTGCACCAAGAGTATTTGGACTTGACACTGGTGGCTAACTAGCAAATGCGTGAGCCAAACATCCCTCTGCCTTTATTAACTTGTCTCTTACTATATTGGTAAAAATATATTTAAGGGCAAAACCTCTTTAGGTGCTCAGCATTCCAAGGTAGTTGTAACTTCTTTTCCTCACTATCCTTAAGGCGGTATGAACATGGACGGTTGCTAGCGATGACTACATAAGGTCTTTCCCATTGCGGGCTGAGTTTTTCCTCGTCTTGGATCGTCACTCCTGTTTCTTTAAGCACTAAATCGCCCTCTTTGAAGGACCTGGGCTTAACCCGTTTGTTGAAGTAGCGTTCGGCTTTACTTTTGTGAAGTTTTTTTGGATATCTGTTTCTTCCCCTTTCTCTTCTAGTAGGTCGAGGTGTTCCTCGAGGGCCTCATTATTTTTAGCTTGGCTGAAGTGGCTAGTTCGGTATGTGAGCAAGCCGACTTCTACAGGAGCGACTTCCTCGCTCACAAAGGCTAAGGTGAATGGCATCTCGTCCTTTGGGCTCTTCACGGTTGTCCTACAGGCCCACAAGACTCTTAGGAGCTCTTCCGTCTATTCTCTCTTCTTATCACTGAGCTTATTTAGGATCTCGAGCAAGGACTTGTTTGTTGACTTTGCTTATCCATTGGCTTGTGGGTGTCCTGGTGACAAGTTTGTAAGATATGGTTGTTGGCTTGGTGACCTGTGCATGAAATAGCTCTTAAAAAGCTTATTGAAACAAGATTTATGATGCTTGATTGGATTAGATCAATTGAAATTTGGCCAAATCTTATTCATGAGAGAATTGTTATAGTTACAAAAAATTCAATAAATGTATACTCAAAAAGTGACAAGGTTTTATATGATATATTATCTCTATTTTATAATAAAAATAATTTCACAATCTAATATAACATATCAAATCATGTTTGTTGATGAGTATACTTTAATAGATTATTTGTCACTAAAATTTCTCCATACACGAAATTATAATTAATTAACATATGTATACATGATGAGTTGCACCAAAGATTATCCTAACCGGCCCAATGATTATATATGGAAGCACTGAATAAATGATTGCTGCTCTTTCTTGCATGGGGCCTTCATTAGAGTGTGCTGTCCAAAGAGGCCAAAATCTTAACTTTCTCTCCACAAAAAGCAAAGGCACTGCCCAATCTTTCGCAGCAAAGAATATGAGGAATATATTCTTTAATTAGTTGTCTCTCTTTACTAAAGTGAGTTCCTACTTTACTGAAGAAGAAGCCTCGAATTTGAACCTTACTCATGTACATAAGCCCTTCACATAGGCAATGAATAATTGTCTGTTCCTTGACGTCTAACTCAACAACTCCCTTTGTCTACACTCAAAGAACAAGAGCAGCTGTAGACCTATACTAAAACCAAACCACCACCCTATTTCTTCTCTCAACGAAGCCTGGAGAAGAGTGAAAATGTCTTTGCAGCCCCAGCAGCAGCAGCAGCCAGTTCTGGTTTATCCGGCCAACACCGTTGCAAAGCAGCCACCTTCACAACATTCAAATGGATCATTCGGGACTGTTTTCATCGTTCTGGCCGTAATCATCGCTGTATCGGCGATTGCTTGCTGTCTCAGCCGGCTCTGCAACCGGCGCTATCAAAACCAAAGACCTAAGCAAAACCACGGCCAGTCCCGTCCCAGAGAAAATGGGGACATTGAGTTCGGTCCTGATATGAGAGCCCCAACTGCTAAAACGGCTGGAAATGGAGGAAGCAGAGGGCACATGAAGCAGTTCGAAAATGGTCATGACCACGCGAGAGGCGAAATGAAGGCTGGCGATCATTGAGGAGAGAGTCGAGCACCAGTCTACCGTAATGGTACAGGAGGAGCTTCCATGTAGTAGCAATCTACCTGGATGAAATATCCATCAAATCCTTTGTTTTTCTTTTCTTTTTCCATTTTTACTTTGTTAATTTCTGTTTCCAGCTCATGTAATTACCTATGGTGTTGTGACGTGCAGTAATACGCTTTTATTAATTTCAAAACTGGGAAACAACAATATAATTTTCAGTGAGCCGTTAATAAGACTTGTAATTATTAATTAGTTTGCTTTTGGATTTGTAAGTAACAACCGCTAGTTTTAGCTTAAAATTAAACATATTTATTGGAACTAGACTCTCTTTCGCCTCAAAAAAACCTAATTAAAGCCATTTTAAGGTTTTATTTTGTGATGAAAAATATTTAATTTAATGATATATAGGAGGTTATGCAAGTCCATTGAGTTTAATGTTGATTAAGTGGATCTAATTTTGCCGCAATAAGGGTTTGTTGCCGCGCCAACTTTTGCCGCAATAACCATAAAAAATTGCCGCAAAACCCCAATATTGACAAAATCAAACGGCCACACGTTTGCGGATAATAAACTCCAAATGAAGTATGATATTCGGCAAAAAAAGCAATTTGTCACAAATGTCTAGTTATTATGGCAATTCCAGCCGTTAATAATAAGAAAAAAATTTGTCAGAAATGTTTCAATCAAAACATTCAACATTGTTAGATATACTTAATTACAACGTTGATAGGTTGCCACAAAATAAGTTTTGCATCAAGAAATTTTGTCAATAATTCTTTTCTTCTACAAAAATTAATCGTCACAATAAAGTATATTGACAAAATACATCGCTACCAAATAACATTTCCTGCAAACCAAATAATATTTCCTGCAAAGAGACATCATAAAAAGAGAGTTAGTTTCGTTAAATATACTTTTATTAACGAGTTACAACTCTTACTAAAAGCCAATTACCACAAAAAAGGCATTATCAAAATAAAGATTTGTGACAAGAATTTTTTCCACTAATTCCTTTTCTCTACAAATAGTTTTGCCAAAAATAACCTATTTTGGTAAAAAAAAAAAAATATTTGCAGCCACAACATGTTGCCGCAAATAGAAGAAAAAATTCCAAAAAAAATTTATAGAGTTGATAATTTTACATCCCTAGCACAAGCTATAATTAAACAAATACATTTTGCAAGCTAACCAAGCAAATAGCTTCTAGGTAATTTTAAAAAATGAAATGAGAAATCTAAGCATTTGGCAGCAAAAATGATAACTCTAAAGGATAATAGTTGAAGGATGTGAATGCCACAACCTTATGATTAATAAAACTTGCCATGATGGGTCCTGTTTTATATATTTTGTAGACACAAACATTCCATCTTTCAAAGGAAAAGAATGACATAATGCATGCTTGCACAACATGCATGAAAATGAATATGCAAGGCAAAGCAAATACATGCACCCAAAAGCACTAAGGAGCTATTTGTGCATTGAACTACAGTTCAACAGTAAAAATTTAAACCACAAAATTAGGTTACATTAATCAAATATAAAGACAAAGGACATCAATAATTGATCAATTTCTTAGCTTGCAAAATCAAGAGCTACATTATAGAATCCATACCTCATTTTTGTAGCTTTCCAATCCACTTTTGCTGATGCAGCGATCAATGCCATTGCCTAACACATCATCCAAAAAAACCACGAGGAAAAGTAAACACACAATCACAATGAACACATAATGTTTTCAATTTTTTGAAATGCTAATTAGTGCATCTCAAATTCATTTATCTTTCCTAAGGTTATCTGAAAGTTATATTAAACATGTTTCGATTAAAAGCAACTAGCAAATGTGCATGCTAGTTATTTTATCAAGTTTGAATTCCTAAAGTTGATAAAACTTCAACTTTATATATCATAAAAAATGTTCAAATTTAAAGTACACATATTAATTGTCCAACCACACCATCAATTACAGGAAAAAAATATAATAGCTAACCAATTCTAAAACAGTCCCAACTTTAGCATCATATTAATATATAAACAGCCCCAAACCACAACACACAAGTACAAAACAGCTCCAAAAACAAGCATAATCACAGTTTATTTATTCAAAACATTCCAACAAAAATAGCGCTAATATTAACTAAAATTAAAACAACCCCAGTATAATCACAGTTTTATTCCTTCACAACATCCCAACAAAAACAACCCCAATATTAACTCAAACTCATCAAGTAAGGTAGTTTGCCTTACCACATGGTAAATTTTTTATTTTTATCATCCCTATGGAAGCTACTTCAATTAGTATTAATTACAAGAACTATTAATTCATACCATGAGAAAATCACCCTTTGCCACCTTTTTTTGCCACCTTGGAGCAAGAAACTCATTTAAAGGCAGGCTTATCCCTCCATATGTCAGAGGAGAAACCCAGAAGCCCCACTTCAACCAGATAGGCATAAAAGCTTCAACCAGCAGAACAGTTATATATCCTAGAATGATATTGAAGAAAAGTGTTATTAAAACCTTAGTTCAAAGATAATGAAGCCACCATATAACATAATAAATATGATTATAATAACCTAGCAAAAAAACTAATAACCCTGTTGCAACAATGGTTGTTCTTTTGCAAATGGTGAAAATAATAGATCCCGTTATCCCATTTTCCTTTTTTTTTTTTTTATCAGCTTTACAATGTGTTAATTTTTTTTACATAATTGAAAATCATTCTTCATTTTCAAAAATAAGGTACCCACACTTCATCAAATAAGCAATTTACTCATGCATCATGAATAAACATATGGGATACAGATGTGTAAATAAGAGAAAGAATATATTAGTTTAACACATGCTATAGTTGTCCCCATAACCATGCGTACTCTTACTGTCCTATATTAGGATCACATACTCTTATTGTCCCCATCCTTTCTTAGCAAGCTATCATCCAAAATCTTATTCACAGTGTTGAAAAGTGATTAGTAGCCTTCCGTGAAAAGAATTGCAATAATTGCAATAAAACATGAGAACATAATCTAACTTAATTAAAAATCGCAACAGACCATATAGGTTTGAAAAAAATGAGCTTACATCCAAATTATTTGACTTGATTAAATCTACAATTTTGGTATCAGAAGAATCACGAAAACATCTTGGTTTTTTTTTTTTTTAATAGGTAATGAAAACATCTTGGTTTGATTGCAACATCTCATTAAACTTATATCCAAGATGATGTATTAAAGCATCTGATGGCTCTACAACAAAAAGAAATAATAATATAAATGCAAGATGAAATGAGCAAAATTAAAATCAAAACATAAAAAAAAAAAAAACAAGATAAATTTGACAATTAGAACAAGATGTTTCACATTGAGGCCCCTGGTCACAGCTCTTATCTCTCTTCAATGTTGCCTAAGATGCCCAAGATAATGAACTGCAAGGCCAACGGAACCTCAAACAGAATGAGACCAAGTGAACCAGCCTTAGTCCCCACCCCACCCCTCTCTCCCTATGCCTATCAATCCATAGTTTCATAAATTTAAGTGACTGAATCTCAGGCATAAAGTCACTAATTAAGTAATGCAGGCCACCATGCCAAACATATTTCCTCCAAACAGCCTCTGGTGATGCATCACATATTGCAAGGAGGATCTAAATGCATCTGTTGTTTGAATTTACACACAAATATGCCATGAGTGGGGTGTCATATGCACATACATATTTTGTTCCCTTTCTATTCAGATATTGATGAGCATACCTGAAGGATCATGCAACTTACATTGAAATTTGGCATCAACTGAACCTCCATGCCACTCTCCCCCATTTTCAAGTGGATGTTCTCCCGATGACGACACATGCTCTTCAAAGTGATGAATTTCCTTTGAAAAGCCTACCTCTAGCAGATCTCATCTTTTTCTCAATTGAGTTTTCTGTACCAACATTAGAGTTCAATGCACTCTAAGAGTATTAAGGCACTGCAAAACTGGTACCATAGATCCCTGCAAAATAATCTCATACAATTAACAAAAAAATGAATGTTTAGAAATTATAAGAGATCGGAAAGCATCATGATTTGAATTTCTGCAAACTAACTACAAGTGCAAGTCTGTTTGAGTTAGGAAAATTTAGAAAACCTAGAATTGAACTGAGCCTTATTTTCACAGAGCAGGGCAAGTTGATTTTTTCTTTGAGGTTGATGGATACTGACCTAGAATATTCCCAAGTAGGCTTCTAAAAGAAGATTTTTTGAAAACATTACAAACACAAAAACTTTTATATTAGGTAATTAATTGCCTGGACTACTTTTATATCAATTATATATTCAACGTGTCAATAAACAGGCTTCCATAGATAATTTTTATATGCTTATGCATGCAATCCCTTAGGTTAAATCTTAAACAATTTTCTACAAGTTTTACCTCAGGTTTAGTAATTTAGCCCCAAACCATAGATTAGTGATATAAAAGTACTTTTTTATTTAAGGCCGTGACTAATGCTAATGTCCAATAGTCATGTCTTTCAACAAACAACATTTTACGAATAATTAATAAACTAGCCTACACTTTTAGAAATAGCAATTGTGAATCTTGATGATGTGACGCTAGTATTCCATTATATCCTTATTGTCCCAGAAGGGAAAAAAAGTTTGTAGAAGTGTAGATCAGCTAGGCAAATTTGAACTTTCTTAATTATGATATTAAATTATTAATTTGTTTAAATTTTCTATATTTCCTAGTGTAATTCCAAACATGCAAGTAATAATTACTAACTCAATCTTACTTTTAACCCTGCATACACTAGGCCGATTCGACAGAATAATCCCCAATTAAACCAAATAATCATTACAAGAAAAACTTGTTTTAAATGCAAAGCAAACCAGCTAAACAGAATACCGTGTGTGTGTGCGTGTATATATATATATATATATAGCTTTGCATTTTTCATGTAGAAAAGCAAATGGGAATTTTGGGTTCTAATTGTTTTTGCAAAGCACAATTCATGACTTTTCTTAACCCACGTATCAGCCTAGCCGATTGACAAACTTGTTCCCTAATGAAAATCAAGCTTAATTATAAATATATAATTACCCAATAAAAGGGGAAATTAAAGAAAAGAAATCAGAAGAACTAATTTTAATAATATTATTTCTGATATATATATTCCAACCGATTTTTGTCTTCATATGCAGACATGATGTCGAACCTCACTACTACTTCTTCTATACTGGGCGAAAGTAAGTGCAATTAGTAATTAGTAATTTCCAGAATATATATTCTAAACATCCAGAATATATAAATATATTCTAAGTAATTAGTAATTTCCACATGATCTCCCAAAGACAAATAAAAATAACATGAACAATACAGTGAACATTCTCCCAAAATCTCAGCTATAAATATTAGTTTGTTAGAAGACTTGCAAGCTATGAATTAAGTATTAGTTTCTACAAATTTTCTCAAATATTTGATATAAAACAAGGTAAGAAGCCTATCTTGGGATAAAATAGTAAGCGAAGCCCACTTTTTGACAAAAACATGGACAAATTCTGGAAACACAACTGTTATAGATAAAGGTTCACATTTGGCGTACATTTGCTGCAACTTTTTATCTGCTCGAAAAAAAAAATGGTGGGAAAAGGGCCAAAATTTTGTAGTGTATAAAGCTAGCGGAACTAAATTGTTTTTTAATTGTGTCTAATCAATAAAATATAATTAATTAACCCTAATCTTATTTATACATCAAATCCACCTTTATTTAACCTCGTGTCATATTGGTGGTGTAGGTTTAATTGTCATGCTAATTAAAACCGTTTGTTAAATTGAAAATAGCATGGTTATTGAGAGTAGACTTGGTTTGTAATTGGAACATTAATAATTACAGCATCTCTTGTTTAGCAAGTACGTTGTACCTAAAGGTCGTAGACTTGTAAAATTCAATAATGCTACATACAGTCATAGAGTAATTATGCGACGCTTCCATATTTCACGATTGTAACTATCATTTGCCTTTAAAATTACCTGCGTAGGACCTTTTCTCTTATGTTTCATCTACTCCGCTTTGCTAATGCAAAAAAATTTTAGATTATATCTCCCACATAATATATTGCTTAATGTGTATATATATATATAATATTGTTTATTAGCATTGAGTGGGAGGCCACTCCCAAGGTCGGGCTGAACCACACAGACCCAATCTACGAGGCACCAATGGGTCTAAAGGTAACCTAAGAAATAAGTATGAAAGGATAGGATGGGCTGGGCTGAGAATGACAAGGTCGGCCCAAGAAGTCCAGAGAGAAGCATCAAAGTCAGACAAATGGAACGTGGATTCGTGAGTCATAAGGCCTAATACTACTATTGGCTGATAATCCCCATACTTATTGTTAATGACAATCTTGGTCCCTGGACACCAATAGCTAGACAGACTTGGAACGTGGGCATTCTAAACTGAGACCAGTCCGTATTTAATGAAGGTCAAGGATGAGCATGCAACAACGTACACCCTAGGCTGTCAGTAGTTGCCACGATTAGACATGGACGACGTGTTGCATGGCTAAACATGGGAACAAGGCACGACTTGAGTACGGAGCAACATCGCCACGATTGGTTTGCCAAGGACCACTCTAGCCAGGTCTATATATATATATATATATATATCCCCTCGCTAGTGCAGAAAACTCTCTATCACTTTCATTTAAGCTCCTATAAATCATATACTGAAAATACTAGTGGGTCTAAGCCAAATGGGTCATGGGATTAACTTATCATTCGTCTCCCCGACACCACCCGAGTGGGCCGCAGATATCATGAAGTTCCTTAATGAAGGAAAAGTCCCAGATGACCAAGAGGAGGCGCGAAAGGTCAGGAACTAAGCTGTGCGGTTCATGCCATTGGGAGGAATTCTATACATAAAAGGGTTTCTTCAAACCACTCCTAAGGTGCATCTCGGCAAAAGAAAGCAATATGCAGTATTGACCAAAATAATCTACAAGAACCATTTGGGCAGAAAGGCATTGGCTGCTAGAGTAACACGGGCAGAGTACTATCACCCTTCCTTTTGAGACACAGAAAGCTTCGCAAAGAAATGAGCAAAATTCCAAGAATATGCATCCATGTCTCGCAGCCTGTCAGAGAAACTAACGTCGATCATGTCTACATTGCCTTTTGCACAATGGAGGTTAGACTTAATCGGGCTGTTTCTAGTGGCAAAATGAGGGGTAAAGTTCATTGCTATGACAATCGACTAGTTCAAGAAATGGGTTGATGCGAAGGTGTTGTCGACCATCACAGCCCAAGAAGATTCCTATGAAAGTTGGTGGTCTGCTCGTTCGGCATCTGCAAAGCTTTATATCGAGTAATGGCCGAGGGTTCAACTGCTTGCACTACCGGTACTAGTGCGTTGAATTAGGAATAAAGGTGAAGTATTCCTCTTCAGGACATTCACAAGCCAATGGACAAGTCGAGTCGACCAACAAAACTTTGTCGGGAATCTCAAAGAAAAGGTTGAGAGATCATAAAAAACGATGTGATATGGAATTGTCAAGACCCCCATGGGCGAGACATATTTCACCCTTACCTACGGAAGCAAGGCGATGATCCAGTGGAAATAGGAATGCCCACTTACCAATTGTCAAAACCCCTGATGATGACCCATGGACGAGACATGTTTCACCCTTACCTAAGAATTGTCAAGACCCCCACTTTAATGACCCATATCTTTTTAAATATTGCTCGGACCAATTGATTCGGAGGTGCATCCCCGATGATGAGTTTTCTTCAGCTTTGAGATTTTGTCATATGAATGCATGTGGTGGTCATTTTTCAGCAAAGAAAACAATGGCAAAAATTTTGCAAAACGTCTTTTATTGGCCTTCCATGTTTAAATATGCTTATAATTTTTGCAAAGCGTGTGAGTCTTGTCAAAAATTGGGATCCATTAACAAAATAAACATAATGCCTCTTTCCCCCATTCCTACTTTGGAAATTTTTTATTGTTGGGGAATAGACTTTATGGGACTTATCTCGATTTTCTTTGGGAACACATATATTTTCTTGGCTATCTATTATGTTTCAAAGTGGGTTGAGGCCACCGCTTGCAAAACTAATCACCACCACGTTGTGCTAAAATCTTTGCAATCTTTGTTTGCTCAGTTTGGCATGCCCAAGTTCATCAATAGTGATGGGGGTTCTCATTTTTGTAATAAACTATTTTCTACACTCATAAAGAAATATGGTATCACACATTGAGTTTCCACCCCCTATCATCCTCAAACAAATGGGCAAACATAATTGGCAAATAGAAATATAAAATTCATTTTGGAGAAAACTGTCAATCCTAATCGGAAAGATTAGTCGGTTAAGCTTCTTGATGCTTTGTGGGCTTATAGGACAGCTTTTAAAACTAATCTAGGAATGTCTCTTTACCGATTAGTTTATGGCAAAACTTGTCATTTACCTGTTGATATCTAGCATCGTGCTTTGTGGGCCATAAAACATGTTAACTTGTCACTTGATGAAGCCTCAGGGTTGAGAAAGTTGCAGATCAATGAGTTGGATGAAGCTCGCCGCAATGCTTATGACAATGCCCAAATGGCGAAGAAGTACATGAAGATTTTGCATGACAAACACATCCATCCCAAGCATTTCACGCTTGGCTAGGAAGTACTTCTTTACAATTCTTGTTTACATATTTTTCCTGGTAAACTGAAATCCCGTTGGAGTGGTTCATATATTGTTACCAAAATTCATTCTCATGGGGCAGTGAAAATCCAAAATTCTAAGAGTAATGCATCAGTCACTGTTAATGGTCAGCGCCTTAAGCCTTTCATTTCTGCTTATGATCCAGGTGATGAAGTTCTTTTTGTTCACAACCCTTGTGATTCTTGAGTGCCATCTATTTTGTTGTTTCTTTTTGTTTTATTGTCTCCTCTTGTTTTATTGCGTTATTTTATTTTCTTTGTTTAATTTTATGCATTGCTTTATTTTTCCTTACATTGTTTTTCCTTTTTTCTGTTGCATTAAGGACACTGCATTGTTTAGTTTTTTTTTTTTTTTGGAGGGGGGGGGGGAGTGGAGTTGTCATGTGATTAGGCTGAATGGATAAAATTTGATTTGTTTTAGCTTGATAGTGAATTCTATTGAACTTATTAATGCATCATAGAAAATTTTTTCCTCATGAGCACTCAGCTTTGACACTGATGAATCATGACTAGTGATGGATACTCTTTGATCCCTAAGTTTGGAAATATGCTGATATTGACTCCAGAATTGATTTTTATGGGATGAAAGGCAAAGCATTTTATGAGATAACTAATCTTTCACTTTATACCTCACAGCTATTTTAACTCACTTACCAGTTGATCTGAATAGAGAGAAGTACACTGTAGGACTACTAAGTTGTGCCCAAAAAAAAATCACCACGGGTCTGCATTAGTGGTAAGGGCAAACTTGGGAATGTGTGGGTTAGGCGCACGACCCTGGGTTTGATTCCTCATTATGTGAAACCGTCAAAAAAATATATATATATGCAATGAAAAGGGCAACTCAGTTAACCTTCTTGAGTAAAGGGCTAGAAACAGTTGCCCAAACTTTGAGAGTTGGAAGTCAATAAATAATTAAATAAACGACTTTTAAACAGAGTTGGCATGAAACTATTAGACCCTTCAATTTTGAAGTAGTCAGAATCAGTAACGGTCAGTCTTCAAGTGGAAAATCTCTAGAATATACAGTGGTACACACACAAAATATATATATTTTTTTAGAAAGGTGTGGTTAAAGGTTATGCAGCTCTAAGAGTGCTTTTCCTCAATCCAATGTGGAAGAGATATGAGTAGTCAATTGAAGTTGCTTAAATTAATTTAAATTTTTGAGAAGTAACATGACTATGATTGAGAATTTAAGTGGTTGATGGTGTGCTTATGAGTGAAGGATTGTCTTATTGCAATTGCAAAATGCTAGTTGGGGGGTATGATTGAACCGTAATATTGTCATTATTTTGTACTTGAATTCAATGCCAATCATACTTTTCTCATTAGTAATTGAGTAAATTAGGCTTGGATAAATAAACTCCAATTTAATTGATAAAATCTTAGTTTTACAATTTCTGATTTCTAATTTAGTACATGAAATTGAGGAGTTACATTTAATCTCAAGTTTTGGTATACTTTTTCAGGACTCAAAGTGCAATTTAGCAAATGATTTGCTAATAAAGAAACAAAGGATTTTGTAGCCCATATGATGATTTGTTTAGTGGCATGTTGGAATAGAAATGAGGCAGGGCAAGAATCCAAAACCATATGCACCGAATTGAATAAATTCCTACCCCTGCATGAATGGAACTCACTTGCACCTCACCTCATGCTTGAATTCAAGACGTGGCAATGCCCTTCAAGCCAATTCCACCGAATAGCAAACCAGCAGGCAAGCAAATTAATTCATGCCAAACTTGAACCGATCAACTCAAAGTCATAAAAAGCTATCACGCAATTCATTTCCTCACTCAAGCTCCAAGTCCCCTGCTCCGAATGGAAGGAAATCATTTTTTTTGCATCCCCTGTCTCCAATTCACAACAAGCCTCATTGCACCGTTTCAGCTGGGCCCCCCACCAATTAATTCCAGCCCCTGAAAGCAATTCAAGACATGCAAATGTCCTTAAGTATAAACCATGCAGACTTTGAGGAAATGACTTAGGGACTTCTCTAATATTACTTGACAACTCTTATACTTGGGAGTTATTTCTAAAACAATTTTTAGAGCGAGTCAATAAGCCAAGTCCCTTAACTCGCTGTGAAGCAGTAGTTAGGGCAGAACATCCGGAGCTCTACCCACATAACCAATCAGGCACAAATCCTTTGACTTGACGAACTCCATAAATCATAAGCTAAGTCCCTTGACTCATCACGAAGAAGTGCTCAGGCCAGAGCATTCTGAGCCTTGCCCACATGGCCACTCGAATACAAGTCCTTTTACTTGATGGACTTCGTGACCTATACGTCGAGTCTCTTGACTCACTGTGAAAAAGTGGTTAGGCCAAAGCATCCCGCACTCTACACACATAACCAGTTGGGCACAGGTCCTTTGACTTGTCGGATTTCGTGACCTATAAACCGAGTCCCTGACTTGCCATGAAGAAGTGGTCAGACTAGAGCATCCTGAGCTCTACCCAAATGACCAGTGAAGGCACAAGTCCCTTAACTTGCCGAACTTCGCATAAGTCGAGTCCCTTGACTCACCACAAAGAAGTTGTTGGGCTTGAGCATCCCAAGCTCTATCGACTTGGCCACTCGAACATAAGTCCCTTCACTTGCCGAACTTTGTGACCCATAAGCCAAGTCCCTTCACTTGCAATGAAGAAGTGGTCAAGATGGAGCATCCTGGGCTCTACCAACAAGACCAATTAGGTATAAGTCTCTTGAGTTGGAAAACTTCGTGAACCACAAGATGAGTCCCTTGACTTGCCATGAAGAAGTTGTTGGGCCATAGCTTTTAGAGCTTTACCCAAATGGCCACTTAGACACAAATCCCTTGACTTGCCAAACTTTGTGAACCATAAGCAGAATCCCTTAACTCCCTGCAAAATAGTCCAGCCAGGGCATCCCAAGCTCTACCCATATAGCCACTCGGACACAAGTCCCTTGACTTGTCGATCTTCGTGACCCATAAGCTGAATCACTTGACTCACTACAAAGAAATGGTCGAGCCAAAGCATCTCAAGTTCTGCCCACATGACTAGTCCGGCAGAAGTCCCTTAACTTGGCAACTTTTGTGATCCATAAGTTAAGTCCCTTGACTCGCAATGAAGAAGTGGTTAGACCAGATCATGCTGAGCTCTGTCCATGTGGCCAGTCAGACAAAGGAAAAGAAAATGCATTGAACCAAGGGAAAGTACACATTCAGAATGGCACAAAGTTGATGTAATATATATGTGTCATTATTACATCAAGAGGCCCTACCGGGACCAAAACAGAAGAAGAAGTAGAGTCTAGATAAGTGCAGCTATATAATTTGAGGATGGGAATTCGGGAAGCCGAGCAGTATTACGTCCTTCTGGAGGGTCTTAACAAACACAAAGGCTCAAGGGAAGCCAAGTTAAAAGTTTCGAGATTAGTCACGGGGTGCTCTCACATATAGTCTCTTAGCTGTTCGGGAGCCTCTTTGTAGCTGTATCCTCAGGCCTTGTCCCAGATAACTCTAGCAACCTTGAACCAATTCGGTCAGTTCCAAGTGCCTAGACAGCAGTTGCGAGCGCCACCAATGTCCGATGTGTGCTCCTTGAGCAAATTATCTTTTTGCTCTTGAAGATCTTGGAGACCCCTCCGTACCAACTCCAATTCCTCTTCTCGCCTTCGCAAGTCCTATTGAACCTCGGCATGCTCATGCTTAAGACGCTTGCACTCTAACACGGCTCAGGAAAGCTACTCCTTGGTCCTACCTAGCTTGCCCTCCACAAGGGACTTCTCATCTTGGAGGTCTTTACCCCTCTCTTGGAAGAGCCGGTTGCGCTCATTCAGTGTGTCCAAGTCTTTAACTAGGGCACCGTGTTCAAGGGTCACCTCCTTGACCTCCCGGTTCGCCTTGTGAACCTCCATGCGGGCAAGGAGTGCCAGGGAGCAAAGCACCCTGTCTTCCTCCTCAAGCTCCCTCACATTCTTCCACGATCATACGAGCCAATTGATTTATAGCTTGCATCACAAGCAACGATTAAGAGGAGAGAAGTTTAAAGGATTGAGCAAAAGTCAAACAAAAGATACATGGGTGAATAGGGGACTTAACCTCTAAGCTTTTCGATTAGATCACTTCGGCATGAAATCCCTCAAAGCTAGAACATGCGTTCAAGGCCTCTCCATCCCAACAGAAGTGGACGGTCCAATGCCTCCTAATTGCCACAAAGGCCTAAATGAGTCCGGGGTAGATTTGGAGGAAGGGCTTTCCTCGCGACCCACTAGTGCTTTGCCGACGGCATTGGCTCTCATAGATTCAGGTGTTGACCTCACCAACACCATTTTCTAGAACATGATAGGCCCCAGGTCGACACGCCTATAGGGGACACTACAACACCACTTAATCTAAGCCAAGTATGAGCTAACTTTTGGCTCTAGGAGTTGCTGAAGGAAGGCGTTGAGATAGATACGCGATCATTGCTCGACTCGACGACAAAGGAAGAACTTAGCTGAACCTCCTCTTGGTCAGTCTGCCTAGAGCTAGTAGGAGAAGAGGAAGCCTCCATCATAGCAGTCTGAGGAATGGGATGAGTGGGCTTCTCCAATGAGAGTGTTGCTTTGAAGGAGGGGAACGACTCAACCTCCAATATAGGCTCGGAGGCTGTGGGTTTGATGAAGGCATTGAAGAAGGCTGTCCAAAGGACATTGTCACCTTCCTCCTCAACAACAGCATAACCCAAGGTCGATGGGGCCATGAGCAGCATGAATGAGGGCCCAACAGGGCGTTGTGCCTCCTGCGTAAGGGTCTAACGAGATGAGGACGCTCGGATTTCAATGTGGTCGAACCGTCCGCCACCCGTGGGGACAGTATGGGACCAAGAGCCGCTAGCCCCAATCCCAGATTCCATACCAATGTTGTCGCTTCCAGTCGATGCCGCTTCTTCTTACCACCTACCACGAGAAAGCTAGAATGATGTCTTTGACTCCAAGGCAAAGAGGAATACTTCAAGAAATACCAACTCAACATATATAAACAGTCAAAAGAGGATAACAACCTTATGATGTTGGCTTTGGTCAACAGCACCTTTATCTCGGTGTCAAGAGGGTGGGTCGCCACCCAAGCCAAGAAGGACAAGCTTTTGCTAGTAAGCACATACAACCAAGCTGGCGATGCGCTTCTTGAATGAGCGCACCTAGAAGCTACATGAGGTCTTGTCAAGATGCAGCATGCAGAGTTCCAATAGCTCCTAAATGGGGTACTCCTCTTAACCGGAGCAGAGTACCATGCGAAAGATCACGTAGCTAGCGACTAGAAGTCACCAGGCGTTTGAATGGAGTTGTGTTGAGGCCAATGCCAAAAATTCGAGAATGTCCTGGATGGGGCAGCATATTGGAAGATGAAGACCATTCATAAGCATAAAGGGGTAGAGCGCAAACCGAGGTGCCATCCTATTAGAGTCCACCGCGACTATACGTCACCTAGGCCTCGAAAACCATCGAGTTTGGAATGTTTGTACACCTTCCTCAAAGCGCAAAGGTCATCAGTAGAGACCGACGACTCCCAGCTCTGCCCAATGAAGTATAAATAGCGAGCATTGAAATATTCTTTGGGAGCTAATTGAACCTATAAGGAAGAAGGAACGACGCAAGAGAGTGAAGGAGGGAGGAACTAGGAAGATAGGCCTGAAGGAAAATGTAGAAATATGAGAAGCAAAAATGGTGGAAAATGATAGGAAATGGATTTTTACATAGAGAAGGATGTGAGTGACGATTAACGTTTTGTAGACAACTAAGCGACTTCAAGCTAAAGACCCAAGGGATGTGCCAAGTCTCAAGAAATGAAAGGCATGGCATCGTGGAAGCTAACCGATGCGAACCCACGAAAGCATGAAAAGCAAGTGACGATTGCGTGGGAAGCATGGTTCAATATGTAGACTAGTGCGTGGCAAACCTCCCCTACCTTGAACCGTCAGATAACGAAGGGTGGGAAGAGCTCGAGGCGCCATGAAGTCGTTGATGATGCAGTCCAACATTCATAGGGTGTCGGACATGCACCAAGGGGAACTGACCCGAGGAAAGCAAAAGGAGATGTTTTGAATTCTCACTACGTGTATATGGTGCGAACTCGTTGGGTATTGTAAGGGATGTTGTTCATTGGGGTGTGTCGAACCACACGGGCCTAGCGCACGAGGCACCAATGAGTCTAAGGGTAGCCCAACAGTAGGAAATCAGTATGAAATGATAGAATGGGCCAGGCCGAGAAGGGCAATGTAGGCTCAGGAAGCCTAGAGAGAAGCAGCAAAGTAGGATGCGTGGAATGTGGATCCTTGAGCCAGAAGGCCTAGCACCACTATTAACCGAAAATTCTCATACACAATGTTAGGGACAGATCTAGAAGGTGGGCATGCCAAGTCGAGACCATGCTGCATTTAGTGAAGGAAGGGAACAGGCATGCCACGATGTGCACCTTGGGTTGCCAGCGGTTGCCTCAAGTTGAGTTTTTTATATTTAAGATTAAATAAAATAGATTGAGTTGAGTTTTTTATATTTAAGGTTAAATTTAGAACTTGGAAATTCCTTCATCCTTTTTTAAGTAGACTATCTATCATCCTGCTTCTACTCTTTTGGGAACAATGACAATCTTTATTACAATTTTTATCACCTTTCAATAAACCCAGTATATTTGACATGACTACATAGGTCAAACACTTAATCAATAGTCACTTCAAATATTACACATCATGGTGTAACTAAGGTCCGATTGTTTTTAAAAAATATCTCACCTCATCTTATCAAATCTAATTATTACTTTTTTAAAATTTTAATATAAAATAATATAAACAATTTAACTTTTTCAAATCTTCATACAAAAATCATATTAAAAAAATATATTATAATAATATTTTATTTAATTTTTATTTTAATTTCAACACATCTCATCTCATTTTAATCTCATTTTTAAAAACAAATCAGACCTAAGAATTAAAAAAAATGACACTTTTTTACGCAGCAAAGCATAATTTTGTACAAATGTCTTAAGAATGGTTAAAGAAATTAAGTTCGAAACTTCTTTATTTGTTTTATTTTTTATAAAATTAATAATGTGAAATCAAAGAATATTGAAACGGCTTCTTTTCCCCTTTCTCTCAAGATTCGCCCCTCGTAGTAACCTGTAACATCAACTCTTTGATATATTTTTTGTTAGAAGAATCTCTAATCCTTTGTTACTAACATGTATATCTTCATTGTGGGTAATGTATTTGGATTCAAGGCCCCCTCCTTACTTTGAATAGTACTGACAAATGACGATTGAGAAAGGGATTCGGCCTCAGGCCTCATTTGGCCCTCATGAATCCTGTACATAAAATTCACATCGGGAGATATTCTACGGTTCTTCAACAGCAGCATTAGATTGTGAAATAGAGGAGTGAAGCTGGAAAAGAATCTTGAGCTGGATGGCTTATCAACAAAGGAACCGGGAGGGGTCCCCCCCGCCCACCCCCAATAAAAAAAAAAGGAAACCCAAGCGAATTGATCGTACATTAATTTCTCCTTTCAATTCCATGGAAATCTGACATATCAATTTCCTATTGAAGGATGTAAAACCCAAGTTTCAAGGCAAGATGGGAATAAAGTTTAACTTATTTAACTCGAGTCCATACTGCCTTGTTTATTTTTAAATGAGGTAAGATAAAAATTAAAAATAGATATAATATTATTATAATATTATATCTATTTTTAAATTAATTTTATTTTAAAATTAAAAATAAAATATTTTAGAATTAAAAAAAAATATTATTATATTTTATATAAAAAATTTAAAAAAATATAATTATAAATTTAAGATATATTTTAAATTTTAAATTTCATTCTTATAAGCAAACTGGGTCTAAAAGTAACCAATGTTCCTTTAATATTGGAACACACTTGTCATTATTCTCCATAATAAAACCTTTATAGCGGGGGAGTATTCACACGAAAACATAATTGTCTGGCCCTGGCTCCTATCAAGGCATGATTGTTGACGTTAGAAATTACCTTCCAGTTTACAAGCTTCCCCATCTCTGCTGATGATTTTAAGGGACTAGAGAATGTACCAAGATTCACCCAAAAAGAAAAAGAAACTCTACACATTAGTTAAGTGGGATTAATCAAAGGCCATCCTTGCAAACATGGCCTTTTCTGGTGTGCACTGTGGGTCAAATAATGTGCAGAAGAAATCACCATTTTGGACAAGTAAAAATCTAGCATTTAGTTAAAACCTGCTTCCTTGGGCATTGCTAGATTTGTGTTCGCCACTGCGTGCATTAATGGCTCGAGTTTCTGATTCACCACTTGAATCATCCCAGGGCTTCCATGAACTTTGAGATTCAGACATTTCTCTAGACTTGTATTCTCCACTATACGTCTCATATTCAGAACTGTTGCCATCTCCAAGTGCCATCCTCCTGAATCTCGTAATTTCTTGATTGTATTGGCCAGAATCATATATGGTGCTCTGACCATATTTGACCCCATTGGAGAGATCAGAGTTTTCACCTTCACTGTCCAATGCTCTTACCACCTGAAATCGACACCCAGAGTTCTTCAAATCAGAGAGAACTACCTCAAAGTTTGAGATGGAAGTAACTTTGGTTAGAGAAGAGTTACATGCTAGTTAGGAAGTTCACTTGTTACAAACAAAGGAGTATAATCTTGACATAGAATTTCTTTATTTCCCACAGTTCGCTTAACATAGCTTGTTTCAATTTCCATGGTAAATAAGAGGGGATGCAATTTTACTAGCTGCATCAGATAGGAATTGAAAAGTGCCATCTATTAGCATCACCTGCACCATGCGGGGGCGTTTTGGAGCAGAATGGCGAACACATGCAGCAGCTGCCTCAATCATTCTGAACATTTCACTCTCCACGTAATCTTTATCAAGCCGTGGATCTACTAGTTCACCAAAATCACCAGTTTCTAGGGCATGAATAAGGAGTGGTCGAGCCTGAGAAGACATTGTTCAAAGGGAATAAGGGGTCAATAGAAAACAACTAGTAGTGGCATTGCAACAAATTTTAGAAGAAAAATGATTCAGCGTAATAGGCCCTCGACCATAGATACTTAGGACCAGTTTGGATTGCGAGATGGTCTCATCTTAACTCATTGCATCTCATCTCAACATCCAAATACCACAAACACAAACATTTTTCAATTTCAAATCTTTAACTTTTTCATCTAGTCATCACCCATTACAACTTCCCAAACTGTCAAACAAAACACAAAAACAATTCGAAATAAGCTGTTTTGGTATTTCATCTCATTACCTATTTCAACAAGCTCTAAAGAGATTTAACCATTAAGTAATGGCAATCCAAACTTAAACTACATGTATATACCAGAGTCTCCAACGTTTGAAAGAAAACTGAAATGAACCTGGACAACAGTGTAAGTTAAAAGAGCCCATCAACTCAATAAATGACATGGTGATCTTTCAAAGTAAATCCTCAAGAGAATTTCCAGTGACTCTGATTCATACCCATTCAACCAAACTCTCATCCCCCAAAGGCTGCGTTGGGTCGACAGGTTTACGCCCAGTGACAAGCTCTAAAAGCACCACTCCAAATGAGAATACATCTGACCTATCTGTCAATTTTCCACTTGATGCGTACTCAGGTGCCAAGTACCTGAAAACCAAATTGAGCATTGATATGCAAAGCTTAAAACTTGTTTTATAAATGTCACTACTAAGAAGTAGAAATCCAGAAACAATTTTGATGGGAAAAACCTATCAGGTTATGGATCTGGCATTTGGGTTTTGCCTCAGTGATTCAAAACTGTACCGTTATATCAAAATCGAAACATTTTCTTACCTTAATCAAGTTATTACATTTAAATATTATCAAAATGGTCAACCTGGTTGATTTTGCAGGTCTTAGACTTTGTAGGAAAGCACTAACTGAAGATAAATATTGTTTTTAATTTTTTTTATCTCCATTCACACCTGCTGATGTGCCACATTTTAAGTAATCTTGTATGTCAACCACTTGAATGAACAGCCACTAAAAATCTGCAATATCAGTAACTGTGACAGGAGATGACCATATTTAGCTCGTAACTGCAAGGTACTAAATCCCCACAATTCTGACTGACCTTATCAAATGAGGGTCAGGAGGAGGTCTTTCCTATTTATAGAACTGAAACTATAATTTCCTTAGGTAAAGAAAAAAAAAGTATACACATTCATAAAAACCGTTCATATCCAATAGAATTCTGGAGCTTGAGACATTCAAACCTACCCAAATGTCCCCATGACTCGAGTTGATACATGGGTATTTGTGTCATTTGCTAATTTGGCAAGTCCAAAGTCAGCAACCTGCACCAACCAATTCTCAAACTATCAATTTAAGTTACAGTAAGACAAACATCTTCACTAGCATCAGAAATGAGATTAATCCAATGAAATAAAGTAGGCAAAGAAATAGAATTCACATGCCTGTGCATCAAAAGCATCATCCAAAAGAATATTTGCCGATTTAATGTCTCTGTGGATAATTTTTGGATGGCCTAGAAGCAGATCACAGAAAGAATAAAACGTCAAGTTATATAGTTCTTTAACGGTAAATTATACATTTGAAAGATGATATTAGATCAACAGAAATTCATAAAATTTTAGAATGGCCTATAACAATAAAGATTGAAGTTCTTAGTGGCCTGAGTTTTCATAGTGGAGGTTGGTAAGAGTATCATATTTTGGTTCTATCAGAATATGCTGAATTATGGTGCAATCTAAGTATTGCTAGAAACATGAAAATTTTGAAATAGAGATTTTTTTTTTCCCATTCCAAAGCACAAGTGCAAGAATCAAGAAAATGCCACAAGTGATTCATACAATCTTCATGTAAGTATGCCAAGCCCTTAGCAGCCCCAAGAGCGATTTTCTGTCTTTTGACCCAATCCAACACCGGCATTCCTTGACCTGACAGCATATACCAATATCATACTATGAATCAAAACACCTGATAACCCTGTATTTGACAAGGTAAGCAAACAAGGAATTCCCCTTACCATGCAAATGATGCTCCAGAGTTTTATTTGGAACAAATTCATATAGGAGCAGCCTATGATGTTCAGCGATGCAATAGCCCACCAAGGAGACCAAATATCGATGATGAACACGGCTAATAATCTCAACTTCAGCCCTGAATTCCCGCTCCCCTTGTCCACTACCTGCCTTGAGCTGCTTAACAGCCACCACTCTCCCATCAGGCAGCCAACCTTTGTAAACACATCCAAACCCACCTTCTCCCAGAATATTTTCGCGAGAAAATCCATTTGTTATTTCCGTCAACTCTTCATAGCTGAAAAAGGACTTAGCATTCCCTATGCCGCTTACCTCTGGTGCCACACCATTGTACACATTCCCCCCTCTTTGACTGCCGTAGCTACTTGCCATAGTAGATTGATAATAAGCATCCACTCCAGTATTTTGCTGGTTGTAGTAATATCCATCTATAACAAGGGGAAAGGAAAGTAGAATTACTAAATCACAAAGGCATAGTAAGCAATTGCAAACCACAAAACGCCCAGAACTTCTTCTTCTTCTTTTTTCTTTTTACCTGATTGCACAGAAACCTTATTGGGGGGCATGTAATGGGAGGCATAGATCTGTGCCTGTCTTCTCTTCCGTCTAGAGCTCACCAAAAGGAAAGCAACTAAGGCAATGACGAATACTCCCACCACCGCTACCCCAACAAAAGTCACAGAACTCACATTTGATACTGACGGTGGGCTGGAGCTGCTATTAGAGTTTGAACTAGCAGTATTTGTGTTGGAAGAAGGAGAGGAAAGGCTCTGTCCACCAGAGGTTGGTGGAGGAGGCGGAGACGAATCAGCATTTGTTATAGGCGAAACGTCGGTTGATGGAGATGGGCTGGATTTTTGGGGTGGTGAAGTGGGGAGCTCGGGCGAAGCAATGGCAATCGGAGAAGAAACAAGAGGGGACGGAGGAGGTGGAGCTTGTATAGCAGATGGAGTATTCTCAGTAACAGGAGGAGGGGGAGAAGAATCTAGGGATGATTGTAGCGGCGATGGAGGCGTCGATTGTTTACTAGGGCTTGGAGGAGGAGACGACGGAGGCTGGGGTGGGGGTGGAGCTTTGGAATTTGATGGTGGAGGTGGAGCTTTTGAATCTTTTGAATCTCCGGAATCCAATGGAGGTGAGGGGGTATTAGAACTCGAGCCCGGCGAAGAACTAGGAGGCGGTGATCCCGAATCCAAAGGCGGTGAAGGCGCCGTTGCTTTTAAATCGGATTGGGAAGGCAGCGGCGAAGGTGGAGGGGATTTCGAAATGGGTGGGGGCGGAGAAGCTGAGGAGGACGCAGACTCCTCCGGTGGAGGTGAGGAGTTGGACGATGGGACAAGATTTTGTCGCTCACCCAACCCCGGTGGAGGCGAAGACTCCGAAAACGGTGATGGAGGAGACTCATTGGTTTCTGACATTCTCCCTTTTGCTTAACAATCCTCCTCCTCCTCCTCCTCCTCCTCCTCCTCCTCCGCCGGCTGCAGCTGCTGCTGCTATTTTCTTTGCGTTTGTCTCTTATGATTAATTTATTTGCTCTTTTTCAAACAATTGTAGGGGGAATATTAAGATCTGATACGAGAGAGGGAAAAAAACAAAGCTGAAGAAATTCCGAACCTGGGTTGCCCGTAAATGGACCTAAAAAATTAGCAGGATTTGCATGGGAACGGACGCCATTTTCAGAGTGCTTGCGTGAAATTTGGAGGGGACAGCCCTTCAAAAACAACAAGAAACTCTCTTCCAGGTATCTCTTTCCTGCTTCATATATTTAGGAGAATGATTGCGCGATTCAGTTCCGGTTGGTTAAATCCAACGGTCGCTTAAATTCCCCTTGAATTTCGGGTTACCGCGCAACGACAACTGGGTTGATTGTCTTCGTTCGTTGCCCCGGTTTGGATTTATGCTAACCCGGACCAATGCTCCCCTTTTTCTGAAATGGATACCGATCTCATTAATAAATATTAAAGGTCTATTTGGATTTAGAGTTGAGATGAATTTTAAAAGTTGAATAAAATATTCTTATTTTTATTTTAATATTTGAAAAATTTAAATAGGACTTGAAAATTTTGAATTGAGATTTATATTTTGTATGGAAATTTAAAAAAGTATAATGATGAGTTTGAGATGAATTGAGACGAGTTCAACTCGTCTCCAAATACAAACAGGTAGGGGTGATCCCCGCCCTACCGGGGGTGGGATACCCCTACTGTCGCCCCTGCACCTGCCTGGGCGAAGGGGATGATTTTTTATACCGCACCCCGCCCCCGCCTACACGAGGGCAGGGTACCCCGTCCCGCAGCGGGGTAATGGAGATGGAAGTCCATCCGCCCACCCCCTGTAATACCTCGTATTTATGTGTATTTTTATTGGAGGATTATTTAAATTATTATAATTAATAGTTATGTTATTTTAAATTAAATGTGTTTTTCATTGTTTTGTTTTTGTTTTATTTTAAGTTATGGAATTTAAATTGATGTGCTTTCTTTATATTAATTAATGTTTCGTATTTAAATTGCTCCTTAATTTAAATTAGTTTATTGTTGGGTTTTAAATATTTTATTTTATTGATATTGAACTGTAGCATTTTCAATTGGTTTTTATTTATTTCGTTATGCTCTTTTTTCTAGTTGGACTTCATTTCTTTTCCCTTTATTTCTTTTTTTCCTTTTCCTTTTTTCTTTTCTCTTATTTTTCTCTTTTTCTTTATTTTTCTTTTCTTTTCTTCCCTTGCTTTCCCCCCCCCCCCAGCCCATGCGACAAGCCCCCCTCTCTGTTTTTCATTCGGCCTTAAGTCCAGCCAATCTCCACCGTCGGCCGCCACCCTTCACTGCCCACACCGCCGGCCTTCTCACCCACCGGAGAGTCCATCGGTACCTGAGATTTCATCTCCGGTCACCCTATCATCCCTGCACAGTCACAAACCCGAAATAGGTCTTATGGTTTTTCTTGCGTTTTCCGGTGTCACCACCGGCCGCCTTGGCCCACCACCACCACCACTAAACTCCCCATCCTCCAGAGTACAAAACCCACTGCCGATAGCCACCCCAGCTCATCTCTTCCTCCTCCATCCGAAATAGGTCTCTAAATGGATCTATCTTCGCCGCGCCACCGTCCGGTCACCGTGGGTCTCACCTCCACCACCAAAAAGTCCCCCTTGTTTAGCTGACCACCCCCCCTAACTCAGTTTTCTCATTCGTGGTCTCACCTTCCGTGTATGAGCATAAATCCGAAAATGGGTTTCCACCCATTTTAAGCTAGATCCGCCACCTTCCAGTGGTTGAACCGCCTCACCACCACCTTCAAGATATTCCCCACCTCTCAATGAGTATTTTCTTAAATTTTGGTGTCAAGCCGAGCATCCTAATCAACCGTAAGAAATGACCGTTATGAGCACTGTAGATCGGCACTTGTTCAATGGTCTATGATTTTACCACTGTAAGTACTTTTCAAATAAATTTTAATATTAAAATATATTTTGCATTAACAACTCTGTATTTAGTTGATGTTGAGATTTATTGGTTGTTGGATTATTCTTGTGTATTGTCATAAATATTGCATCGTGTAATTGCACGCATGTTTATGTATTGAAAATGGAAATTGGATTTTCATGTGTTAATAGTTTTCGAGTGCGTATGTATCACAACCCCAAGTCAAGATGGGGCATTATCCCGGTGAAGCTCATCTGGTTACTTGGGAGCGGAATATACTGAGTGATGTCTCATGGGTTGTCGCTGGGCAACGACGTGATCGGACGGGATGGTAACGCTCTCATGTCGACTCTGTGGCTCCTCTGCTAGCAGAGACTAGGGGATGCCTGGTCATAGTACGTGCTGAGCGTGATTAGCTAGGTATCACCCATTCTGAAATCACATGCGTAGTCATTACCTACGGTGTGATGATGAAAGTCAGGGTGTACAGATGGTCACTAGGGGAGACCATGGTGTACACGGTTGATAAAATGGATATTGAGGCAATTTTCTGAGAAAATGGCGGGTTTTAATTATTGGATTTGTGGACCATTTTCTGAGAAAATGATGGGTTTTGATAATTGATTTGAGAACAATTTTCTAGGAAATTGGTAGTGGTTTTATTGGATTTACGTGTATCATTTTCTAGAAAAATGATGAAAGTTTTTATTGGAGTTTTATCATGGGCCAAAATAGGACTTTGGAATGCGTGGCTTATTTATTTATTTTGAGAAAGATTGATTTTGAGTTTTATGCATATGGTTCTATGTTCATGCATTTTGTTGAGGCATGAATATATTTTATATCTTGTGGTTTGTTTAGATTGTACTTACCTGTGATGTCATTTTTGGCATCGTAGATTTTGGATGCAGATGACGAGTAGGTTGAACCTGAGGAGGCGGATTGATTTGCTGTAATTTATTATCTTGGGAAATGTTATTCTCGTTTTTAATAATTATGTATTTTAATGTTTTAACTTTGGGATGACTGTATTAAATCTCCTATTGAAGAATTTGAATAAAACTGATTTGTATTATTTTAAAATTCCGGTACTTAGTTATCGACTTAAATTATCCGTTGCGACTTTTATTTTATACTTATCACATGTACACACTTTTAGCACTCGACGTTAGAGTGCGTAACCCGTATTTTCATCATCTCGGCGCCTTAATTCCCATGTTTCCATAAGTGTGAGTTAGGGGCGTCACAGTCCCCACCATCGCCTATTGTGGGCCTTGGCCCATTTCATACTATTGGGCAAAGTTATAAATATTGTTCCGTTCCAGCCGGAATTGCTAGAAAATCTCGTTCTGAAATGGTGGAGGCTTGTATTCCATTCCGGCCTAAATTTCGGCCATTCCGGCGTACCGGCCTGGATTCCGATCATTCCAGCTAGGGGTGTCAAAACGTGTTAACGGGTCGTGTTCGTGTCGTGTCAAGGCGTGTACATAATGCTTAAAGGGTCAACATGAACACGACCCGTTAAGGATTTCGTATCAAGAACTTCAACCCTAACACGACCCGTTAAGACCCGTTAAGACCCGTTAAGACCTTTGACACTATATGACACGACATGACACGACACGATACAACACGATCTAACCCGTTTCAACCCGCAAACCCGTTAGTGACCCGTTTAAGTTTAACCTAATTGATTTTATACAAATATTAAAACTTAAATATTAGTTATAAAACATAAAAAATTAATTACAAATTATAATATTAAAATTATAATTCAATAAATAGTACACTATAAAATATGATAAACGCACAAATATGATCCACACATTGTAAAATATTAAAATTATAATCCAAACATATTAAATAAAAGGGTTAAGTCGTTAATGACTTTTTAATAAGTACTTAAATGGAATAATTAAATGTCTAAGAGTATAAAACTAATTTTAAATTATGAGTTTTTGAAGTTTAGCTCAAGGGTATAAAAGTATATTCAAATTTCTTAACGTGTCTTAACGGATCTTAACGGGTCATAACGGGTTTGACCCGTTATGACCCGTTATCAAATCGTGTCTTAACGGGTTGGCACGATTTGACCCGAAACCCGTTATGACTAAACACTAACCCGCTTTTATCGTGTCGTGTTCGTTTCGTATTAACGTGTCGTATCATATATTGCTATCCCTAATTCCAGCCCATTCCAGATAAGCATCTTTTTCTTGCTTTTTTTTTAAATTTTTTTTTAAATTTTTTATTTATTTATATTTCTGGACAGCAGTATTATTTTAATATTTTTTTCTTCATTTATTTATTGTTTTTTTGAAATTTCTATCATTTATTTGATTGTTTATTATTATTAATTCCAGACATCTATGCCAACCAAATTAGTTTTACTTTTTAATAATTATTTTTAATAAATCTAAATTCTTAAATTTATCAAGTATGTATGTTTTTAATTAGATTTATATTGGTTTATTTTAAAATATAGTTATTATATATATAATTTACTCATATAATATATATCCCGAAATGGTATCCGAAACGGTACCGGTATCAGAATTTTTCGTTCCAGTGCCTCCTCAACTGGAATGGTCACTGGAACGGGATTCATAACTTTACTATTGGGCCCTCCTCAACCCAAATCAAATTTTTAGGGCTTTTTTTGCCTAAAAAACTATCAAACCTGATAAACTTAGACATTAAAAATATTATTTTATTAAATACTAAGTAATAAATTATAATCTTTGCTATTGGGCCCGTCGCTAGTCACTAAGCTATTACAATTTATAAATTTACCATAATATAAATTAATCCTACAAATTACAAAATTACAAATTGTGCTATTATTTATTAACATTACAATTTACAAAATCATAAGATTCATAATTTTATAACGTTGGACATTGGTAATTGGACTTTGTCACTTTGAAAAATTGTAATACCAAGTGCAAACTTGGGTGGGGTCGTTGGGCCTTGGCAAATGCAATACTTTGAAGAATTTAAGATTTAACCTACAATAATAAGTTTAAAAAAATTAGAGCTACAAATATAAAGCTATAAGTTATAAACATGAAAAAATTAATTTATTAAAAATACCAAGTTACTAACCAAGATTAAATTGGGGCATTAGGTTGGATTCTGGAAGATGGACATTGAAGCATTGAAGTCTTGACATATAAAATGATATTGTCATACACAATGAAAAATGAGAATATAAAAACTAAAAAAATTTCAAAACTATAATTACAAAATAACTAGAATTTTAAATGCTAACATTACAAATATTATAAAATTATAAATGCAAACAACAATTAAGAGAGAAATTGTATAAAGTGCAAACCATGATTATGGACTAGTAGGTCATATTGCAGTAGAGGTAGCTGTTGAAGCTGTTCTAGGTGTCGGCATCACAGTCGCTACAAGACACAAGTTACAACAATTAAATGTAAAATTAACACCAATTAATTTTAATTAAATAAATACAAAATAATATAAAATGATTTCAAGTTACAATTTACCAGATCCAGACTGATCAGTACTCTTGTCCTCAGCCTCGACCAGATCATAATAAAGAACCTAAGGAATATGAATTTTAGCACCCATAATCCAATTCAGTGTGCAAATCAGTGACTCAACAGGGTAGGATCTAATGAGCTCTAGAAGGGATCCAATACGTGCCCTCTAGTATTGAAGGCCAACTCTAAGGCTAGTGTACTGATCGAGATGGCCAATATACTGCAGGCAACTTTTGAAAGTACAAAGTATTTGGGGACATTCATCTTCCACCAATTTAGTATATCAAAATCTCGTACAAAAGGATGAAGATCCAAAGTCAAATATCTGTCTACTTCTAATTGGGCATCTGTGGTGGAACCTGTAAAGTCCAAGGGGGCCGTCTCCATCTTGTCACTCCACTCTATTTTACGTTTTTTTCTACGCCTGGCATCTACAGCTGGTGAAGGGGTACATGTGGCTGTGGGTGCTGTAATACCACCACCTCTTATGATGGTGAACTTATCAACTAATCTAAGAAGTGTTGCCTAAGCCCGAGATGCAACAACCGACGCACAATCCTTGCCAATAGCATCAGTCAACCCAAATACTATGTCTTTCACATTAAACTGTGGGTCAATGACACATGCAACATATAATAAGATATTGGCTTTATTAAACTCTTCCCCCCAATACTTGTCGAATTTCTTCATCATCGTCTTAGACATCTCCCACAATACAGCGTTACTACCCGCAGCATTATCATCCAATTCTTCTTTCACCTTTGCAGTTTGTTGACAAAATTAATGTGCTATGGGATACAAAAAACCAGATAAAATATTGGTAACATCGTAAAAAACCATTAAAAATTCTACAAAAATATATACAACCTCTCAATTATCAAACATAGAGTGTCCCAATTTTTTATCAAAATACTTGACATATTGTATGTCTTCATTGTCCAATGTATCGAATGCCAACTTATACCCATGGGCTGCCTCCAACATCAAAAAGGTTGAGTTCCACCTTGTAGACAAATCAGGGAAAAGACATTTTTTTACACGTTTTGCCTACAGTAGTTGCAACAACTTTGAACCTAGTCAATCTAGCAGGAGGAGATCTGACCCATTTCACAGTAGTCCTGACTCGAGCAACTGAGTCGCCAAGTTTATCCAAGCCATCACCCACAATCCAATTAAGAATATGTGTTGCACATTGCACATGCAAATAATCCCCACTCAATATCGTTCTACTTGCATTATTCATGAGAGTCCTAAAATGTCTCATTGCAATATCGTTAGCCCCGGCATTATCAATCATGCAAGTCAGAACCTGTGTCAATCTCCACTTTTTTATAATAGCCTCTAGGGTTTTCCCTATCGTTTCACCTTTATGATCAATTACTTGACAAAATTTAAGGATCTTCTTATACAAGATCCAACCCCCATCAACCTAATGCACATTCATACAGATAAAATTTTGATTATTACCAGAAGTTCAACAATCAGTGGTGAGCCAAAAACTCTTCCCTACTAATAAACCCCTCAACTTCTTTTTTTCTGAGTGGTCAAGTTTTCTAATATCTTGCCACCGTGTGGCGATAACGAATATTGAATCTTGGTTCCAATACCTAGAATAGGCTTGGAACCCTTTCCCATCTACCACTTGGAAAGACATCTCATCCATAACAATCATGCGAGCTAAGTGTGTCCTAACCTGTTCAAGATCGTATTTTGTGTACCCCTTTGATACCAACGCACCACTACTCTCCTCACCCATTTTTTCAACACAATTTCAAATCTTGATTAGCTCTTCTCTACCAAAGATTTCAAAATTTGGGATTTCTTGCATTGCTCCTCCAAGTGCGATTTTATTTGAGAAGTGCCATATCTCTTTTAGTGGCATCCATAAACTTTGCCACAATAGTTGCACTTAATTTTTGGATTATTCAGGTCACCACCCTCTATTTCGGTGATATAAGCTCAAATTATGGATGAGACTTTCTTGGTGGGCTGCTTAGGGGCGGGGTAAGTAGTAGTAGTAGGGGTAGAGGCCTCGACTGGAGGATTTTCGACCGGAGTAGGTCCAGTGGGAGTATGGTTAGGGGTAGTGGTAGTGGTTGGGGTAAGGTTAGGGTTAGGGTCGGAGGTACCCAATGCCCTCTCCAGGAAGCTCGTACTAGAATTCTTTGCACTTTCCATTTACAACAAATCTGAAATTCTTGCAAATTAAATGCAAACAAATGGTCAAACAAAAACTCAAAGAATTGGTTTTGCAATAATGTCAATTCAAAAAGTCAAAAATGCCTCAACAAAGAACACTTATTAAAGATGATAATAGGTTATTAGCCATTAGGTATCACTAAACCAAATAATAATCATGACGAACAGGGGTGTAATAGTCAACAAAATTATAAATTCAAAACGTTGTTAAGGAAACTTGGCAAATTGTTTTTCTTAATAAATAAATAAAAAGAATTTCAAGAATTAATTCTAAAATGAAAATACAAGGAATTGGATGCTTAAAGGATATATATGGGATGATCAAGCATTAATACATGAATGGAAATAAATCCCTACTTAAGAAAGAAGTCGCCATAATCCTTTTGGTTTAATTCTCGAATTGGCTAGTTAACTACGAAATGGTCATTAATTCGTATAAAAAAATGGTCATTAATTAATACCTAATTAAACATGTCCTTGATTGTATAATATAATCCTTTGGGTTTATGTTTCAAAATATTAATTATTATATATATAACTGCAAAGAATATGGCTGGCTCCATATAGAAGTTTTGTTAATATAATCCTTTTAGAATTCTTATATTTTACTAGTACTAACGGACTCTGGAGACCACAAATAGGATTAACTTGGCAAGTGAATTTGTTATTAATTAGTTAATCCAATAATCCATCACAGTTCAAATTCACACACATGCACTATCAACTCCGCAGCACACAATTCACAATTCACAAACGGCAAACTCATCCTCCATCAACCATCTCCATTCTCCATTTCCATATATTTTCAAGAATAAAAATGGAAAAAATGGGAGATTAGGTGAAAGGAAATTACCTTTGGGCCTTTGGCGAGACTGTCAAAATATCGGAAAGGAGACTTAGCTATGCGACGGTGACTAAGTTATGCCCACGGTAGCCTGCGGTTACGACAACAATGAAAGGCGGTGGCGGTGCGATTTCAAAGGGCTAGGGTTCGATTCAGAGACAGAGAGTGAGAGAGAGACTAGAGAGTAATTACCTTTGGGCTTTGGGGACAAAGAGTGAGAGAGAGACGAGATAGACAAAAAGTCAACGAGAGAGACGAGAGAGAGACAGTGGCGGGTGGCCTGAGGGTTGCGGCTGCCGCTAGGGTTTCGAAATCACTGAGAGTGATAGATGATGAGAGAGAGATGAGTAACATGAGTTTGATTCCAGGGGGTTTTAATTCTTGCCAATTTGAAACGGCGTCGTTTTATATAGTAACTTAATTTAAAAAAAAAAAAAAAAAAAACCCAGATGACAAAACAACAACGTTTTGAGTCATCTAGGTTTTGTTTTATATATAATATATATTATGTATTTAATATATTTGAAAAGCGGGGCGGGGGCAGGGTAAATGCGGAATAGAGGGTACCCTATACTGCCCTCACACCCAAACTGCTGGCGGGCTAACCCCACCCCCCGCCTGCCGTGCGGTTTAACCCGACCCCGTCGTGCGGGGCGGGATGGAATGCGGGCGGGGCAGCGGGTGCGGATACCCCCTACCCACCCCTACAAATAGGGCCTAAGAAAGTTTAGAGTTTACAATGGTTTGATTACACATAAGGCATTCTTCAACATCAAAAATATCCTTTGAAATTGATAGAGTAACATTAGCAAGTATGTGGGCTAATTAATTGGCCTCGCGAAAGACATGAGAAGCTTCCCAAGTATAGTGACCTGCTAACAACTCTCTAGCATCCTCAATTAGAAGGGCACCGAGACTAAGGTTTGGTGATTGTTTCTTCAGTTGATCCACCACCATTTTTTAATCCCCTTCAAGAACTATTTGTTTCAAGCCTAGCTCTTTGCAATAGATAGCCGCCAAAGTGAGTCCAAGGGCTTCAGTTTCAAAAATACCATTAAAGAAAGGTGGGTTGGCTCTGAGTGCTCCCATTACACGTCCATAGTGACTCTAATTCTGATCCTGCCTTGCTTTCGATTAACAACAATGTCCCAGTTTGCTTTATGAAAATTCATTCCCAGTGCATGCCACGGTAGTTCTCTTGCGGCAGTATGGGTGGAATGACTCATTAGGATGAAAGCATCTTTGTATGCCTGCAGATTTGCCTTTGCTTTTCAAGATACAAGATCAGGTGGAGTGAACTCTTTGCCATACACTATTTGATTTCTTCTAGTCCAGAGAGCTCTAGCGATCATGGCGGCTTCTTCTAATTCAGTGGGGTTGAGTTTATCCACAAAACTTGCCCAAATATTAATAAAGAGATCACTAGCCAGAGACATTTTTTGAATTTTAGTACAACCATTATTCCAAACATCCCTAGTAGCACTACATTACCATAAAATGTGGCCTATGGTTTCAGAAAACAGGGAACATATAAGGCATTTATCAACATCCACAACTCTCCTTTTTTTTTAAATTAGCCATGGTAGGTAGGGCCTTATTATATGCCCACCATATGAACGCCTTGACTACTGGGATTTTTTTTATTTGCCAAGTACTTTCCATCTCTGAGGATCACTCCTTCTCAAGGATGGTTCTCCCTCAAATTCGCTTTCCAAGTCCCTATGGTGGTGATAGCCACTTTTCACGGTATATTGACTGTTTGAAGTGTATTTCTAAGTCAGTTTATCACCCATTTTACCAAGGCTAACTAGGATCATGTTGATGGCAGCAATCTCGATTTCTAAAAATAGTTCCTAGAGTAGCCTTTGATCCCACTATCTAGATTGCTGGTCGATGAGGTGCTCCACAGATTCACACCACATTCCCTCCTCTTTAGTAGAAAAAATACCATGGTGTGAAAGATTGGGAACCCATTTTTCAGACCATATATTAATGCTTTTTCCGTCTCCAGTCCACCACAATAAGCTAGATTTGAGGAGTGAAAGCCCATTGTGTATACTACGCTAGTAAAGGATGGATTCGGACCAAGTTTGGAGTCTAGAATTCCGTTGGTTTGGAAATATTTTTGTTTTAGAGGCTTGGCAGCAAGGGAAGAGGGTTCTTGGAGGAGTTGCCACCCTTGTTTTGCCAGGATGGCTAGGTTAAAGCTGCAAAAATCTCTAAACCCGAGTCCACCAAGATCTTTATTTGAGCTTATTTGGTCCCAAGGCACCTATTAAAATTTTGAGTGGTCTTCATTGTAACCCCAAAAAAATCTCTGAATGAGAGTATTGAGCTTGCTGGTGATGGAAAGGGGAAGGAGGAAAATACTCATCGACTAAGTGGGAATAGCTTGAAAGACTGCCTTGAGGAGGATTTCTTTTCTGGCCACTGATAGTTGCTTTGAGTTCCAGCTTACCACTCTAGCCCATGTCTTATCAATTAAAGAGTGAATGCCGCCACTTTGACTCGATCTATCATTGCCGATAATCCAAGGCATTTTTCCATAGTACTGGTGGCTTTGATACCAACAATGTGTAGTAATTGTTGTTGAACATCAGCTTTAACATTTATACTGAAAAACATCGAGGACTTGTCTCTGTTTAACATTTGTCCAGAGGACTGTTCAAATATGTCAAGGATCTCCAGAACCTTAGTCACCTCAGCATTGTTTGCTTGACAAAAAAGGAGACTATCATCAGCGAAGAGTAAGTGGTTGACTCGTGTAAGTCCTCTCCCGATAGGAATGCTGGTGATATCTCCCCTATCATTGGCACTATTCAGCAAAGAGGTAAGGATCTTGGCACATAGAATCAACATGTAAGGGGAGAGAAGGTTCCCTTATATGATTCCTCGAGTTGGCCGAAATTATTGTTGGGGCTCCCCATTTATGAGGATGGAGTAAGAGACGGGCATCAAGCAATTCTGTACTAAGTCAGTCCACTTAGATAGGAATCCAAATGTTGGTAATGTCGAGTTGACAAATGCCCACTAAACTCTGTCTTACGCTTTGCTCATATCCAGTTTAAGTGCCAAAAACCCTCTCTTGCCCTTCATTCTTATGGACATTGAGCGAAGAACTTCATAGGCCACCAACGTGTTGCAGATATTAGCCTACCCAACACAAAAGCACTTTGGTTGGCTGGAATGAGTTGAGGGAGAATGACTTTTAGTCTGTTTGCAATTGTTTTGGAGACCACTTTGTAGAGAAAGTTACACAAGCTGATGGGTCTAAAGTCGACCACTCGAGTGGGGTTTTTGACTTTAGGAATCAGCTTTATAAAGGTGTCATTGACCACTTGGAGTGATCCCCCTCTGTTCAACACCTTCAAAGCAAAACTAGTGACATCTCTTCCCACTGTTTCCCATTTCTTCTAGTAGAATTGGGCTTGGAAACCGTCAGGACCAAGTGACCCCATCGGGTTCATCTGAAAGACCGCAATCTTGACTTCCTCTTCTAAGAACGGTTTGAGAAGAATCTCCCTCATCTTCCTAATTATTTTAGGTGCAACATGGTCTAACACATCATGAATTCAAGTAAGAAAAGATGTGGACAAAATAGATGAGAAAAAACCTAAGAAAACCGCACCAATGGGGGACTATCCGTGCACAATATTGCCATCAGAGTCGGTTACTTCTGAAATTGAGTTGCTTTTTTTCCTTTGGGTAGCTTGTTTATGGAATAACTGAATATTATTGTCACCCTTCCTGAGCCAATGTTCCTTTGCCCGTTGCCGCCATTTCAGATCTTCTTTAGCTAGGTTGGTCTCCACAACCTTTTGAAGTTGTTTCATGGCTGCCAGGTGTGTTCCATCTCCCCTGTCTTGTAGGGACCTAATCTTAGATAGACATTTCTTCCCCCTGCACAATCTTGCCTCTTAATGACTTGCCTCCAAGTAATAAAACCCCTTTGGTAGAGTTCCAGTTTTTTCCTCAGACTTCCCCCTAAACCCTTACTCGACAACCAGCTATTCCATGAGCTTTTTATAATTTTCCCATTTCTCTCTCTACATTCCCATGAGGCTTCATACCTGAAAATGAATTGCTTCCTGACAGGTGTATGGGTTACGGGTCGAGTGACAATATAGAGTGGGGCATGGTCATATTTAAGTACAACAAGGACTTCACATGAGCCATTCCTAAAGATGTCCATCCATTCACCATTTGCCATGGCTCGGTCAATCCTCTGTTTGGTAAAAGTTTTGCCACTCTTGTTGTTTGTCTATGTGTAACTTGCCCCTTTATAGTGGAGATCTTTGATTCTGCATTATTCAGGGCTATTCTGAAATTTTCAAGCTGTTTGTAGGGGCATTTAGCTCAACCATATTTCTTGCTTTGATGCAAGATCTCGTTAAAATCCCCAGTGCATAACCATGGGGTTGGCTTGCTCGATTTCAACAACTTGAGAAGATCCCAGCTGCCATTCCTCTTTGTGCTTTCAGGGACATCGTAGAACCCCATAAATAGCCACTGTTTGTTGTCCTTCCCCACCCTGATCAAAGCACTGACATGCCATTTAGTATACTTGGTGATATCCACTTGCCAAGATTCTTTTCAAAGTAGCACAACCCCACCACTTGAGCCGATACTACTTACAAGGGAAACAACCATCAAACTTAAGTATACTTCTAATTACTTTCATGCGATCTTAATTGCACTTAGCTTCCACTAAAAAAATTAAATGGGGCTACTTTTCCTTAGTGAGTTTACTAAGACTCGAATTACACGGGGGGACCCAAGCCCCCAACAATTCCACAGAAGGATGGTCATGGGTGGTGGCAGGGCTGGAAACCAGCCACTGTCATTTTCTCCTTAGCCGACATTTGAACATCGTCTCCTTTAATTTTCTTGGGGTTGAAATAATTCCATTTTCAACCGATCCCCCCCCCCCTCTTTTTTGGCTCCAGTCCTATTGGGGGTATTGGTAATTTCCTGCATGATACAGCTCGTATTACCTTTATTTCTAGCCTTTTTTTCATCTACCAGTCGGGGGTCAACACCTACACTAGTGGGGGTGGATTTGTAATTTCCTTACTTATCAGCTGAATGGAAGGTCGTAGGAGCAGCCACTTGTTCCTCTTGCTCTATTCTAGCTATGTGACTCGCTGGTCCTATGTCATTGGATAAATCTACGTCCATCAATACTTTTGATCCTACCGAAGCCAAACAATTGTTGAACATGGGGGAAATATTCTCCTTTTGCTCTATCTTATAGGTGCTGAAAACAGTAGGATCCGTTGTAGGCCCCCCTTGCTTTTTGGTCTCACCTTTGTTTCTTTCAAGTTTTTCATCAAACATATATGTCGTATTTCCGTAGAGGGACTCTGATTGACCCTTCCCCTTTCTGGATTCCTCCCTTTTTACACTATATTCTTGTTTCCTTTCATCATGCGTAAACCCATATTTCCTACTGTAAAAAATGGACAAATTCGAAGGTGGGGCTCTAAGCCCTGGGCCAAAGGGAAGTGAGGTTTTGTCTTCGTTCGTCTAGTCATACCTTGGCCTAGAGCAGGTTTTCCTTTGTGGAATAGAACTCCACAATGAAAGCAGAAACTCTATAATCTTTCATATTTCAGTGATATCCATTATATTTAATTCTTGAAATCCAAGTATTGGCCCCTTAGGAACGGCTTGTGAAGGTCAATGGCTATCCTAATCCGGAGGCAGCACCCCCATGCTGACCTATTAGCCTCTACGTCAACTCTGATTACCGAAACTAGAGAAGCTCCTAACTTCTCACGTATGTCTTCGTTCATGGCTGCTAATGGAAAGTTATAGCACTGAACCCAAAAGGGTCAGTAACTGAACTGGAGAAAGTTAATAGAGGTAAGCTCATCCACTTCCTGCAGAGTTAACATGTTCCGATCGAAGAACCAGGGCCAGCCCCCTAGAACTTTCTCCTTGTTTGCTACCAACTGGAACTCTAGAAGGAAGCATTGTTCGTTCAAATCCTTGAAATGAACCCAACCCGTGAGCCTCCACACTTGAGCTATAGTCGAACGAAACACTTCGTTATTGACCCTTTTCTCATAGAGGATCTTTCTAATAATGCATACCTTGCCTTTCAATTGGTTTCCTTGAGACCCTCGAACTCTATCTTGACAACCGTTGTTTCTTCGTTCAAAAGGTGGAGCCTCTCCCATCTCGTCACAAGCTCTTCAGCCAAGGTAGAAGGTGAACCCTAAAACCAGTCCTCAACTCACTGTGAGATGGCACTGAGTGTTGAGAGACCCAAAAACCCTACTTACTCGAGAGAAAGAGGGACCCAACCACCATTGCCCTCCTTTAGACCTTATGCAATCTCTCTTTTTTAAAGGAGTGACCAATTCTAAAATTTATATAAAAATTATCTTTTAATAATAAATCGCATCTTTTTAAAAGTGTGTATTTGTACACTCTAAAATTGTAACTAAAATTATTCTTAAAGAAACGAATAAAGCTATCAAAAATTCTTGCAAGATGAACACTTTCACAAAATGGAGTCACAGAACGTCAAAATGTGAATCATTGTCAATGTCTATCACGACTCTTGATATATACAAATCTAGGATAAATTCATTTGAAAAGAAATGAGATACAACAGAAAGAATGTGAAAAGTTATTTTTAGTATTGTCTAGAAAAATGAATTTCACAAGTGTAAAGGATGTTTAAGATCCGGGTAGGCCCTTTGAAACAACAGGGTTTCAAAATATGTTTTTTTTTCTTTTAATAGTCTATCTTTATCAGTAAGATCACATCAGACTTATTTGCCTTATATCTATTATATGGTATTGCTTATTAGAATTACTTAAAATTGTGTTGCTAGAAAAGAAAAAGAAGAATAAGAAGGAAAATTGACATGACTTAAAAAGAAAAAAAGTAACATTTATAGAATCGAAAATAAATATGTATTATAGATTGTTGGAGGGGCTTGAGAGATATCCCCGTAAAAATTAACAAACTAATATCACTTGATGCATTACGTTATATCTTATTTACGGTAAAAATAGATTTATAATTTTTTTAATCAAATAGGCACAGTTCATTACTTAATAGAAGTATAAGCAAGTACAAAAGGATGAATATTCATAGGTACATTCATCCATAAATACCATATCATCATATAATAGAAGAGCTCATTTTGCCAGCCTATTAGCCACCTGGTTAGCAAATCGCTTAACATGAATAAAAGACCACTCCTAAAAGGCTCAAAGCATCATTTTGATGCCTAAAATGATATGACCCCAACTGCTAAAATCTTCATCAGCTCTCATAGTGGCACCTACAATTTTCTTTTCATCTCCTTCAAATATCACCTATATAAATCTCAATTCCAAACAAAAACACACAACTACAAAAGCCCCTAAGCTTCAACATTTTTAGGAGATAAAAAATCATATTTAGGAAGCTTTTCTTTTTTTTGAGAAACAGGCTTATCATTAAACTAGGAAATTGAAGTTTACAAGTGTGACCTATAAAAACTGAGAAAACTCAGTTTGCAAGCCAACTAATTTCAGTTGGGGCGCAACTTCTAAACCTCTTAGACATATAGTCTAAAAGGATAAACATTGCCTCCCAATGAGGTGTTTACTAAGTTCTCACACACAAAAAGAAGAGAAACTAAAACTCTACGGACTATGAGTCTGAAGAGACTATTTCTCAATATAAAAAAAAATTTCTATACAATCTGAACACAAAAATAAACAACTAAACAAATAACAAACACGGAAAAACAACCCAAAACAAATAAGCTATGGTGGCGCGTGAATAACATGTGTCACACTAAGAGGGTTCAACCTCAAGCCGGAGGAGGTCGATGGCCTTGGATCTGTGAAGAGACGCACATGGAAAAGCAAATCCCTCTAGATTGTGAGGTGCGTTGAATGATGGTGATGGGGACCTTGGTCAAGCCTCCAACCACCCAAAGGGATCCTCCTCACCTTGTTGCTTCTGGAATGACCGAGTAAGCTCATTTTGCTTGATAGTTGTTCTCATGCACCAACAATGGGTAATGGGATGATGTGAGGCTAAGGTAATTAAAAAAAATGGATTGAGTTCATCTTGGCTATGGTAAGATTAGAGTGGTGCACGGCAATGGGGTTGGATGGGTTAGGTGCCTCTTTAGGTTTAGGATTTGGAAGACAAGTGTTTAGGCTAGGGAATGGGGTTGGTTGAAATTGCTAGGATTTGGTGGGGTGATTTTCGGCTAGGGTTACTTGGAAGACAACTTCCTTAATTACTTGGAAGATTGAATAATTGATGGGATGATTTGATTTAGTGGTAGCCGAATATGGGATTGATTGGTAGGAAGATTGAGTTTGATTGGATGTGATTGGGATGATAGAATATTTGATTGAGTCAACTAGTGAATTGATTGACTAACCAAATAAGGGATAGAAGATTTGATTAGGTGAGGTGGCCAATAGGTTTTCGGCAAAGGTAGTGGGAGCCTTGGCCGAGGATAACTAGATTAGGTTTGGTGGATAATTGATTGGATTTGGTTGGGATAGGAATGTGGTTAATTAGATTTAATTGAGTCAATTAAGGGTTAATTGATCAATTAAGCCAATTATAGGAAGATTTTGTGGCTTATTATGGCAAGAAGGTGGGTGACAATGGACAAGGTTTAGTTGGCCGATTGGTGTAATTTTGGTAATTGGCTTGAGTGGGGTGGCTGACTATGGAAAATGAAGATTCTTTGGGCTGGTTGACTAGGGTGTTTGGGTTGAGGAAACTTCAAGAATCTTCAAGAAAACTCAAGAAAATTGATGAACAGCAAGAACTCTTGTTGAACTCGACACACACACAATGCCTCCACAAGATTTTCGGCTAACACACTCCAACAAGCAACCAACAACACTTCCAACAATGCAACACAACAATCACTCACTCCACAAGTTGATGATTTTGACATTTCCAGGTGGTGAGAATTTCAAAAATTACAATAACACTCACACTCACTATTCCACACTTTACAACTTCAAAGAAACACAAGAACACCAAAATAAAAAATACCTCAAGAAACTTTTTAAATAAAAGGATAGATGTGGATTACTCCTTTTCATGAATTGCAAGGAGTAATCCTCTTCAAGGGGATTCATAAATTGTACCTCAAAAAACCCAAGTGTAAAGCACCGAAATCAATCCAAACCACACTAGTGGCCGGCCTAACTCTCTCTCAAGAGCACTCAAAAGTTCAAATGTCCAAAAAATGCAAGAGTAAAGCCTAAGGGTCCTATTTATAGAGTTTTACAATTTGGAAACCCCCAATAGGTCTCTAGCAAAATAAAATAATTACTAAAATAACCAAAGACAATTAAATAAATAATTAAAGTTAATAAAAATAAGTGGTAGGCACCCAAAGGAATGTGGTGGCCATGGCATGCTAGGCCCATGGTGGGCTAAGGTGTGGTATGTTCCATGGCTGAGCTAGTCTACATGTTGTCCTGCATGGCGTCTGGTTGCGTGGCATGGCGTGGTGCCATGTGCTGGTCTGATGGTGTGCTTGACATGATATTGTGCGGGGCCAACAGATAGTGGGCATGGCAGGGTGCTATGCATAGGCCTAATGGTGAGCACAAGGCTATGTTGTGCTGTTGTGGTGTGGCTCAGTCAAGTGGCTTGGGTGGTGGTCCTACATGGCCCGAACTGATGGCCAAGGCGATGGTCATGCATGGCCCAAACTGGCGGTCTAGGCACTGTGTGCTGCAAGACGTGAGCTGGAGCCGTGCGCTTGATAGAATGCATGGGATGTATGCCACTCGGCTAGCCGACAAGGTGCGGGCTAGTGTCGTGCGCTAGATGGCATGTTTGTAAAGATATGCCACTACCTTCACTTGGGTCCATCTGTGTGTCAAGACTTGGGCCAAGGCACGCAAGCAAACCTACTGGTGTGGTGTCATATATGTGGCTTAGGACCACCTGCCTAGGGTTCTTGACAAATGGACCCCGTGCATTTGGAGCACACACCACTTCGCTCGACAAAAGCTCCTATCGACTGCTCGATCGATGAATGGAGAGAACGGCAGCAGGGTGCGTGGTGGGATTAAGGCCATCGGAGCTACTCCAACCTACAACAAGCTAACTCAAATTATTAACAACCGAAAATCACCATTTTACAGCAATGGTGGTCGGAAAAAGAAGAGGAAAGAAAAGGAAGGGGGAGCGGAGGGAAAATGGAGACTGAGCTCTGCCTCCCGACGCTCTAAGATCAACAATGGGGCAAGGGTTTTTTCGCAAGGGGAGAACTTTTTCACTAAGAGAGAGAGAGCTAAGTTCAATCCTTAATACAATTTAAGAAGGTGCATGACTAAATTTAGGAAGTTGTCTGGAAGCTCTAACCTGACCCTTATAATCTTATGCCCCCATCTAGTAATATAATTTATAAATTTTATTTTATGAACTAAACATTTATATTTTTTAGAAGTCAATGACAAAGTGGTTTGTGTTAAGAGAACCAATAGGTCTAGATAATTGGCTAAAAACGCGTCCATTAACCAAGTGAAGAGATTCTGAGCCCATTTGATTGTTAAATTCAATTGAGATCAATTTAGTTCAGTTTAATTTTAAATTAAGTCTAACATCCAAACATTCAAATATCCAACTTTCAAATTATTAAACTCATCTCAACTCAAAAATTCTTTACACGTTAAACCTATAAACTTTTCAATTCAACATGACTTCTTTATGCGCAAGACCCACAATCTCTTTTAACTTAATTCCCATAAATATATTCAAACTCATCTTATCATTCAAACACATTTTAAACTCATTTTAGGTATACCTCACAAAATTCACATCACTATCTCAACTTATTACTATTCATAAAAAATTCAATTTAACTTTTCTCAACATTTTAAATACAACCAACCTACGCCTCCATCGACTGAGACTCACTCTATTAACCAAACAAAAGTATTTCATCTCATTTTATATCACCACTATAATTTTCTTAAACTTTTATATAAAATATAATAAATAATTTAATTTTTTCAAATCTCAAAATAATAACAATTTTAAAAAATAGAATTTTATTCATATTTCCTCTCAACTCACTATTCAAATGATATATTAATTTTTTTTTTTAAATACTACGAGGCAAGCCGAGTTCAAGATGGAAAAAAAAAAGTCGATCTAAAATAATATCATCACCCACCTGCATTTATGGACATGCAGAATATCTATAGAATAATGCTACACAGCACACCCATGTATTATCTTCATCGCATTATATAATGGGAAATGATAGAGTTATAATTCTATTACTATTTATTTATTACTCATTTTGTATTTGATTTTTTTAATTTTTAATTTTATTTAATGATGAAAGAAGTGATTATCAGTAAATATATATATATATATATATAATAATTAAAGATGTTAAAAAATATTTTAACAAATGATAAAAAATAAAAAATTTAAATATAAAGGAGAGTAGTAAATAGATAGTAAAGGGTAGTAAGTCTATCACTACTCTTATATAAAATGGAGCACTTTCATTTCCTTTGAATCATTTTTTTTTTTTTTGTAAAATAAAATTTCAAAAGTTATAATTACAACAAATAGAGATGATTTTCCCTATTTTTATACACCAGTGCGGTACTCAATCTTCTCCCTTGTTCTGATCGGAAGACTCTAGCTAGTTATATATAGGATATTTGTATCTCAATCCATAGTACGGCACTCTCTCAGCGTGTCATCACCCTCGTGTCCTTGCAGCTGCCACTAGTCGGCCACCACTATTCATCAAACATCAGCTCTCTCTCTCTCTCTCTCTCTCTCCACATGATCAGATGAGATCAAGACACTGATAACTTGTTGCATGAATGCATCCAAAGGGAAACACACATGTTGGACCTATATTTAAGGTTGAGGAAAAGATGAATGAGTGCAAAATACTTGCAGCCAAAAACTCGTAAGATGGACTAATTTGGCTGATTGTTGACTAGATGTCTCATAAGGTGATTAATTTTTCTTGGGAGGAGGTGTTGATAAAGATAAACAACAGTGCAGAATGCATCTTCCCGGATTTTTCTTTTGGCTATCCCACTTTGTAACATTTCATTCCCATAAGTTAAAAAGTTTCACGTAATTTTTTTAAAATTTTCAATCCAGTATGAAATCTTATTTTTATAACAAAATAGAATAGCATTTATTTCATAAAGCTGAAAATTCTAATAAAATGTTTTTCCAAACATTATCTAAAAGATTAATTCTAATTTAAAAATTGATTTAATATTTAAATAATAAAACAATTAATGTTTGAATTTAATTACTCCATCTAATCATGGCATGTCTGCTTACATTGATCATCTTCCTCACCTAGGTTGTTTAAAAACAAGAATAAACTAAAATGAGTCAATGACTCAATAAGAAATTCATCACATCGTAAAATAATACTCATAAGAAATTTTCATATAATTTTCATATTGGGTATGAAAATATGATTAATCATGCTGATGCTGATGTTATGCATGACTGACTTATCTGTATTAACTGATTAACTGATTTAAACTAACTAATTGATTTAACTGACAGATTTAAGTTAACAGACTGATCTAAATTAACTGATTGATCTGACTGATTAACTGATCTGATTGGCCAACACACTTAACCCTGTGTGCAAGGTTATGCACCGGCCCGACATCCTACTGCAAGAAGGAGAGCCGCCAATAGTATTTTAACGTACTATGGGGGACCATGCTTAATTTCGTGGCTTATACATCCACATTGATCTGAATTGCATTAATACCATGCATCTGAATTACCATCTGAATAACTAATTAATTGATTACTAGTCTAATCTAATGTTATACTGAACTTAACATAACTTATATGACTTATGTAATATGAAATGCATAATTTACATACTGATATAAATAATTATAATTCGCTGAATGTGAACATGATGTTGAATGACATGATCATATGTTGTGTTGTACTGAATGACACGCTTGTATGACATGAAGGGTATATAAAAATGGGCTATCAAATAACTAGTTCTACTAATAGTATAAGCTAACTGTGAAGATCATAATTTGTGATCAAATTCACTTACCTCAATATGTTGCTTCCTAAGTTTTCCTTAATAGCTCGACGTTACCTATACGAAATATGGATTTTCACTAACGTTCTAAAAAACCATGTCGTACTATTATACTAAATTAAATGCATATCGTGAAGAACAATAAATACATATCATGTTTCATACAAAAGACTAATTACTAATGTCGCAAAAACTAATAAATTACTAATAACACATTTTACTTTAAAAATATAATTTAGTAAAATAATCAAAACTATATTCAACAAGTCGGAATTTTGTACTTAATTAAAATCATATTGTATAAAATAATTAAATGAATATTCTGTTTAAGAATCAATAAATACTTATATTTTAAATTATTTAAATACTAACAACATATTAAAACTTAGAAAATACTTGAAATATATTCAATTCTATCAAAATAAGTCTTGAAAATCTAAATGCTTAAAATATGTTTACTTTCTTATAACTAACATAGTTATTCAAAAAATCTAAAAACTTCTAACACCATTTAAAATATTCTTAACATGTTTCTTTATTTAAAAAATAAAATCTTAATAGCATAAATATATCAAAATCTATAGTAATAACATTTAAGATTTATTCCATACTATGGACTTAAAAAGTGTTTAATTTAAAACATTAAACACTTACTATTTATTACTGAAAATTGTAAAAGTATTAATAAATAATGAAGTTTAAAATACTTAATTGTTTACTACTAAGAATCTAATTATAAAATAATTTTAATATTTTAATAAAATAAATTTATCCTGTAAATATGTTCGTAACATAGGTTTCTCAACCAAACATAACTATTTGAGTAAAAATAGGCCAATCGGGAAACTAAGTCCAGCCAAATATAAAACTAAGAAAAACTGAAGTCTAGCATAATTTGACACGGCTTAATAATAAGGGCAGTAAAATAATAATAGTGAGAAATATAATCTATAAAATAACAAATATTTGATACTTAAAACAACAAAGCGCAGAAGTCAAAGTAAAAGGTGAAACTTGAAACCCATGCGACACCAAAACGTCTACTCTAGCTTGTATACTACAGGGTAAAACTGAAATCTCAACACAAAAGCCATAAAAGCAATTGGTTTTAGAAAAATGCCAAAGATGTAACAACCAACAACAAAAATGAAGAGATAACAGATCGAGAATGGAGGTTCACCGAGGGAGAGATGCGATGGAGCTAGGCTGAGGGTGGCAGCGAGTGCGACGGCAGAGAGCTGAGAGAGAGAGAGAGAGAAACGTGATAGGGAGGATCAAAGAGTGGGAGAGAACGTAAAGGACGGATATGTAACATTGGGCACAGTGTTGGCTTACCATGATGGCAATGATGAGACGTGCAGCGGTTTAGAAGCTTCGTAGGGTGGTTTCCGTCAAGAAATGGTGGTTGTTCATGGTGTCTCTTGCAGCATCTCGTTGCATGGGGTTGCTCTATTTTGTTGTATGAAAACAAAGGCTACGTTGATATAATATCACATGGGCTAACTTCGAAGCTGAGCAGGCTAAAAGGGAGGAGATAGTGGCTGAAACGAGGGAGTATGCATGTTGCGACAAAATGCCTGGAAGTTGATGGCCGTTGCTTGAACGCACGAAGTGGTTTTCAGTTGGGTGCAACGTCGTTGAGCAAGGGTGGCTGTGTTCCTCTCGGTCTAGGGCAGCGGTGCCGCAATCTGTGTGGTTCTAAGGTGGTGGGGCCTCGGTGAGGGCAGTTATGTGCAATGGCTTACGGTGGGAACAAGAACTCCTCTATTTTGTTAGAACCAGTATACGTATAGGGAATGAAAAAAAATAATAGTGAGGCGATTTTTAATCTATCTCTTAAATAAATATTATCTTCTACTCGTATAGAGTTCTGCAAAAGCAAATTAAAAGCAATTCTGTATTCAGGATACAACACTGTTTATATAGTGTGCAGACTGCAAATTCTGAACACTAACCTTTTGAACAAAAAGATACAATAGCAGCAGACATAACGTTTCAGTTTAAAAGAATATAATAGTTATTATTTGAAGAGTTACAAAAATAACTGTAATTGATAGTTAATCACAACTGTCAAAATGGTGATTAAACACATCTTTTCACTTAGCAAAAAAATTTAGTCACTTGCAACGATGCGTACGTGCAAAGTGCTAAGTGCGTCTAAAGTGTCAATGCGTCTATGCGTCGCGTGCGTGCGAAGCACTGGGTGACACATCCAGAGTGTCTACCTTTAATTTATTTTATGTAAAGTGAAATACATTCACTTATAAATCATTAAATATTTCACTGTCTAACCACTGTGGGATTAAGAAAAAATACATTAGAGAAAATTTTTTAAAAATAGATAATTTTAAATTTTGGATAGAGTATTTGAAATAATATTTGAAAATTAAATTTAAATTATAATTTGAAATATTCTAACTTTCCCCCACTTATTTCATATAATGTATATATTTTTTAAATGTTGCTATAACAATTATATGTTGACACATAAATATAAGTACTTTTTGGATTTGAACTTCCATGAAGCATATGATTATCAAAGTTTTATCAATATTATAGTAGACATAATATCTTTGAACTATCATATCGTGTGATAAAACTGAAAAAATCAATGCATGTCAACACATATTTCTATCGTTCTTTATAGCCATGCATTAAAGGTCATACGCGTTATCCCGACTTTATGAGTGCTATAGGCGGTTTACCAAACCTCGATAAAAGCAGTCTGACTTTACACTCACATAGATAGAGTTCTTCTATGACCTTCTGCATAAAAACACCTTTTATACGAACTCACTAAGATTCATGCTCAACTTTTCCTTTTCACTATAGGATTAGCACTAAGTAATATATATATATATATATATATATATATATTTATATATATTAAACAATGGTCTAATTCAGTACTATTACCTCACTAATAAGACTTTGTTTTTCCCATTGAACCTAGAATTTAGAATTCCAAATCTAGGTTGGGTTGCCATCTTTAAGTGATTTATTCCATAGGTTTTAGACCCATCTCAAGCGATATTTTACGAATCAGATCCTTATTTAGGCCTTTTGTTAGAGGATCTTCCAAGTTCGTACTTGACTTTATATAGTCCACTATGATTATGTCTTCTTCCAACAATTGTCTCACAGTATTATGTCGAAGACTTATATGTCTTGATTTTCTATTGTATGACTTACTATACACTCTTGACAATGTAGCTTAACTATCACAATGTAAGGAAATATGAGGCATTGGACTTGGCCACATAGGCAAGTCTATTACGAGGTTTCTTTCTCAACCATTCAGCCTCTTTTCCAGCAGCTCCTAAAGGCAGTAATTCAGACTCCATTGTTGAGTGAGTTATGCAAGTTTGTTTCTTGGATCCCTATGAGATGACCGCGCCACCAAGGGTGAACACCCACCCACTTGTGGATTTAGATCTATCATCCACACAATTCTAATTAGCGTCACTAAAACCCTCAATTACAGATGGATAGCCTCCATAATATAGAATATAGGACTTAGTTCCTTTCAAGTAACCCAAAATAATGGAAATTGTTTTCCAATGTTCCACGCCTGGACAACTTGTGTATCTACTCAATTTACCCACGAAAAAAGTTATGTCTAGACGTGTGCAATGCATTGCATATATCAGACTTCCAATAACACTAGAATATTCTAGTTGTGATACATATCGATATTTATTTGGTCTAAGCTCAAAGCAAAGTTATATGGAACCAGAGATATTTTCTCGTGTAAATGATTAAATTTACTCAAAATTTTATCAATGTAATGACTTTGTGCTATAACATAAGTATTATCATTCATATATCTTTTAATACCAAGTATGGTATTAGCAACACCCAAATCTTTCATATCATAATGAGATGACAAGAATAATTTTGTATTTTTAATGCATGAACTATTATCACTGAAAATCATCATATCATCTACATATAAGCATATTATCACAAAATGATTATCACATACTTTAGAATAAATGCATATGTCTGCTTCATCCAAACAAAAAACTATTAGACAGAACTACAATATCAAATCTTTCATGCCATTGTTTAGGAGTTTGTTTTAAACCATACAAAAATTTAACTAATTTACAAACCTTGTTTTCATGACCCGGAACAATGAATCCATCTGGTTGCTCCATATATACTTCTTCATCCAAATAACCATTTAAGAATGTTGTTTTCACATCCATTTGATGGATTTCAAGATTAAATATAGAGGCCAAATATATCAATGCTCTAATTGATGAAATCCTAGCTACAAGTGCATATGTATCAAATTAATCTATGCCCTTAGATTATCTACACCCTTTAGCTACTAATATAGCCTTATACTTATCAATGGATCCATCAATTTTTAATTTTCTCTTGAAAATCTACTTACAACCTATAGGTTTAAAACCGGAAGGTAAATCTACAAGAATCCATGTCTTATTAGACATTATAAATTCTATTTCATCATCAATAGCCTATTTCCAGAAAGTAGCATCCCTAGATTTCAAAACTTCTTGTAGAGTAGTAGGGCTATTTTCCAAGTTGTAACACAAACCAAACTCATGTAAAATTGTTTTAGAATTTCTTTCTACAAGATATGTTACAAAATCAGGACCAAAACTTTTTCCTTTTCTTATTCTTTTGGATTTTCTAATTTTCAAATTATTTTCATTTTCAGTAAAAATCTGTTCAAGAATACCGTTTTTATAGGAAGTGCTACCTTCAAGAGATTTTTTAAAATAGTTATTTTCAAAAAATTCAGCATCTCTTGATTCAATAATTATATTAGATTCTTGATCCAAAAAACGATAAGCTTTACTATGTGAAGCATATCCAACAAAAACACATTTTGAAGTTCTTGGTCCTAATTTAGATCTTTTGAGATTAGGTAATCTTACGTATGCTAGACACCCCTTCACTTTAAGATAATTTAAGTTAGGTTTACGTTTAAACTATAACTCATATGATGACATATTATTTTTTTTAGAAGGCACTCTGTTTAAAATATAAATTGCAGAAAATATAGCTTCTCCCCAAAGATTGTCAGATAGGCCTAATTGTTCAAATATGGCATTTACTATATTCATAAGTGTTCTATTTTTTCTTTCTGCCATATCATTCTGTTGTGGTGTATAATGTGTTGTGCATTGGTGTATAATGCCACTATTTTCACAAAAACGATCAAAATCATTATTAAAATATTTACCTCCTCTATCGCTTCTTAAAATCTCAATGTTGCAATTAAGAAAATTTTCTACCTCCGCCTTAAAGGTTTTGAATTTATCTAAGGGTTCATCTTTAGTTCTAAGTAAATAAATGTAAGTATATTTTGAAAAATTATCTATGTAAGTAATAAAATATCTTTTTTCCACCCCTTGTTAATTTACCATGTAAATTACATATATCTATATGTATTAACTCAAGCAAAGTTGAAGACGATCTGTTAATATTTTGAAAAGGCTTTCTTGTTATTTAGTCTTAACACAAGTCTCACATTTACTTCTTTTATGATGTAAATTTGAAGGCAATAAACCTAATTTAGTCATACGAAGTAGAGAATTATAATTTACATGACCTAATCTAGCATGCCAATGAAAAAGAATCAACAAAATAAGCAAAAATATTATCCTTTATTAAATTAAGTCTGAACATCCCATCAACAGCATATCATTTGTCCACAAACATGCCATTCTTTGTCAATACAAATTTATCAGACTCAAATACAAGTTTATCACACTCAAATACAAATTTATCCCAGTAAACTACAAATTTATCAGACTCAAATACAAATTTATCCCAATAAACTTCAACTCGACGATGCATTTTCCAACCACTTTTGTGGTGGAAGAATTTCCTATATACGGTTCGATCTCGTCACCAATCTTCTCATATTTCTTGAAGAGATTTTTGTCTCCACAAATATGACAAGTTGCACCGGTATTGACCCACCAACCAGAAGTATTGAATACCGTGTTAAATTTCAGACACTATTGCAACGAGATTTTTTTTTAATATTGTTTGTTTGCTCTTGCTTTTTTCGAGGTCTACATCTTTGATGTAGTGTCCTTTCTTTTTGCAGAAATGACAAGTTTCTTTGTTTTTGAAATTACTCTTACTCTATTTGTTAAAAACACGAGTATCAATTCTAGAATTCTTTCCTTTCTCATTGTCTATTTCAACAACATGAATTGATTTATTCATTTCAGCACTTTCTTCAATTTTATCTCGCAATCTCGACTTATCTTCAATTCGGAGTTGTCTTGAAGACCCTCAAGAGTGAACTCATCTCCTTTTCTTTTCGAAGACTTACGGTAATCCTTCCAAGTTGGTAATAATTTGGCAATAATAGTACCCACTTGAAGTTTCTCATCAATAGGAATACCATCAGAAATAATTTGTTGAATGATAAGTTGTAAATGATGCACTTGATCAAGTATAGGATTGTTACCTACCATTTTAAAATCAAAATAATTACTAACGAGATAGCTTTTGTTACTGGAATCTTCAGTTTTGTATTTATTCTCTAGGGCATCCCATATGTCATTTGCATCTTTCTTTGATGCGTACATATCGTACAAAGGATCGGTGAGAGTATTGAGAATATTTACACGGCATGTGTAGTTGTCATCGTCCCATTTTTTCTTCGCTACAATTTCATCTTCTTGCAAAGTTTGAGTCGTAGGAAGAACTGGACAAGGGGTATTCAACACATACTGCACCTTCAAAGTAGTAAGTAAGAATTTAACTTTCTCCTTCCAACGTCTGTAGTTATTTCAATCAAATCGATCCAACTTCGAAATATCTTGTGGCACAATGCTTAAAGAAGTGATCGCAGGGTTTGTAGAAGAAGATGTCATAATATTTGTCTAAGAATTGTTAGAACCAATATACGTATAGAGATTGAAAGAAAAAAATAATAATGAGGTGATTGTTAATCTGTCTCTTAAATAAATATTGTCTCCCACTCGTATAGAGTTCTACAAAAGGGAATCAAAAGCAATTCTATCTTCAGGATACAACACTGTTTATATAGTGTGCAGATTGCAAATCCTGAAAACTAACATTTCGAACGAAAAGATGCAATAGCAGCAGACATAACGTTTTGGTTTAAAAGAATATGACAATTATTGTCTAAAGAGTTACAAAAATAATTGTAATTGATAGTTAATCACAATTGTCAAAATGATAATCAGACACATCTTTTCGCTTAGCAAAAGAATTTCATCACTTGCGGCGATGTGTACGTGCGAAGTGCTAAGTGCGTCTAAAGCATCATTGCGTCAATACGTCGCGCGCGTGCGTGCGTGCGCACAATCAGTGCTTCGCACTGGGTGACACATCTAGAGTGTCTACCCTTTTATTTATTTTATGTAAAGTGAAATACATTCACTTATAAACCATTAAATATTTCACTGTCTAACTAATGTGGGATTAAGAAAAAATACATTAGAGAAAAATTTCAAAAAATAGATAATTTTAAATTTGGATAAAGTATTTGAAATAATATTTGAAAATTAAATTTGAATTATAATTTGAAATAATCTAACATATTTTTGGTGAGGAAGAATAGTGGATTTGGACGCTGCTATTTCGGGTTCACATGGTTGTGGGGAGATTTTGTGAAGGTGTTGGGCAATGCGGCTTGAAGTTTATCTCATGCAGAGGAAATATATATAGTAGGTATATATATATATATATATATATATATATATAGGTGGAGGAAACCTAATAAGAGCAACTGTGTGACAATGAACAAGATCCCTTTAGGTGTATTAATATTCTATTTTGAATTTAAAAGGATTAAAATTGAAGAGTAGTATAGTCACCCACCATAGGGATGATGGGCAAGAATGGTGGCACATAGAACTTGACTTTGAGCTTTGCTTCATCATTATTGGGGATAGCCTTGTATGCAGTGTGCTCTATGCAGCCTATTTTGCGATGATTCCATGTCTCATTGAGCACATGCAGTCCCATCTTCTCTCAAGGTGTATGTAGCCCTTTTATTCACACCATTCTTAAGCTGGAAACTTGATGGGAATGAGGCTATTAGGTCTATCTCAATCACAACTTCCATCTCTTTGTTTGTCAATACTTACATCAATATAGCCAGAGAGGGGTGGGAAGGTTCTGGAGGGTTTTGCTTTATCGGATTTGAGGGCTTTTGCAGATTCAAGTTGTTGCTTTAGATGAGATCAAATATCGAGGGCATTGCTGCGAAGTAGTAATGTGGTGGGAAGTGAGATGTAGAGAACTACGAGTAGGGCTGCACAAAATAGCCGCCCAACATTACTTCCGCCTTTTCGACCCAAAAAATGCCTGAATCGAGTTGAAATTACCCGAACCGTTTAGGCCCAAATTGGCAATAGAATTACTCAAACCATTGATCAGTTAACTGATACTTGATTCTCGCTTGCTCGAAGTCATTTGCGTCCCTCTTCTCTCTTGCTCCAAAAGCTACGAACCAACCTGGAAACCCTCCTCATCTTCATGTAACAACCTCCAAGCTGCAACGTGGCAATGCAAGAGTTAAAGCAAAGGGAGCCGAGTTATAGGTGGTGACCATGGCTAAGTTGACCAAAAAGGTGAGGATCAAGTTGAACAAAGTCTTGTAAGGTAAACCCAGAGTATTAGCTAAGAGCACCCACCAAAAAAGAAGGTATCTATGGCAGAATCCCCTTTCTTAATTCTTAACAAAGTCCCCTCCACCTCCCTATTTCCCCATTTTTTTTTTCTTTTAAAAAAAGTTATAACGGAGTCTTCCAAATATGCATATCCTCTATTCTTTCTTGGATTCCATTTCATTATACTCCTCCAATATTGTGAGCCAAATCCAAATATTTATCTCTTATTTCTAAAGAAAAGTTGTCCACAAGTAGCATTATCGTCTGAACCACAATCAATAAGTAAATTGACGCTAGATTGAAATCAAGCTGCAAGGATATCGAATTTGTGGGTGGCTCTGATCTGAATAAGATATTGAGGAGAACATAAACATATTTTTTGGGAAATATGAGATGGGAAGGCTGTTAGGCAAAGGGACTTTTGCCAAGGCTACAACACAAGACTGGGTCGGGTCGGGTCGGAATACCCAATTGCTCGAAATTGGGTAATCGGGTATTAGGCCAACCAACTTATCATAAAAGGTCTGTTTTCAGGTCGGGTCAAGTTGTAGAACAAGCCTAACTACGAGCCTTTCATTTGTTGCACATAAATTGGGCTTACGTTTCAAACATGTGTTTATGTTAGAAAAATGAAGAAAAACATGGTCATGTGTGAGGTGTAAGGCCTCTATACAGAAGAACTCATCCTAAAATACTCATCTATAAATATAATGTGAATTAGTATCAAAAGGCTTAATTAGATGAGTTTTGATGGGATGGTGAGAAAATGAGCTTGTTTGCTCTTGCCAAATGGATAGGAATCAGATAAAAAATTGTCATGGGCCATGATGTAAGATTAGCAAATGATAATCCTTTATTACTGAGATGTAATTACAATGAAATAATGTCATAGTAAAAAATGCCACACATAACTATGATCTCTAACCTAGAAAATTAAAACAGTAAAAGATACAATCCATTTCCAAGCTATTAATATACTTCTTGGTATAGGTTGGGAAGGAAAAAATAGCCATTCTTGGGTGGACGATGATGGCTAAAGTGTCGATATGGTACCCTTGTATTCATCCATAAGGGTAAACATTACTTGGTTCAGTATAAAGCATGCATCTATGGAGAATTTGGAGAGCAAACTTACTATGCTCAATGGTTTGTACAATCTTTGATTGCCTCATGTCTCTTAGTACAATAGGCATGGTACAATGGAGGCTTAGAGCCCTCTTGACTAGAGTAACAAGTGGATGTCTCTGGAGTCCCCAAGATGAAGGTAGAAGAAGTCTAGCTAACAACCATGATGGTGTATGTAGTGAGATTCCATTTTATCGAGGCCTCTGGAGAGTGGTTGATGAGATGCCAACTTCATGTTTTTGTCACCTTTTTCCTTCACATATCTGACTTGACTTACAATGCTTTCCTCTCCCTCAGCTTTTGTCTTATCTTTCTCTTCCTTCTGCCTTTGTTGATTGGGTTTGGACTAGTCTATTTTGTATCTTAACATATGTTCATAGTTCTTAAGACTGACATGTCTAAAAAGAAAGCTTTGTGAATTTTCTAGTTAGTCAAAATAAATATGCTAGTGTAAATTATAGGAAGATAAATACCGAAAACTTGTCCCTGGTTTTTTCTTATAGTGTGAGTCAATAAGAGTCTTCAATCTTCATGGGTGGACCTCGAAGCGACATGTAAATCTTGGCAAGGGTCGTAGGTGATAGACCTCTAGGATGCATTTTTGTGCAAACATATATAGGACAACTAAGCATACTGATGGTCGCATATGACCGTTTAGCGAACATCGTGGAATGGCATATTTCTAGTTCGAGGTGATTTTGTGCCAATATTGTTGTAATGCGTTAGTTTTAAAGTTTTTTTGAGTGATCAAGGAGCACGTCAAGTCCCTAGGTCCACCTTAGGCAGTTTTCAAGTTCGTCGACTTGTTCTCAAAGGTAACTCACTCGAGACGATTATGTAACTTAGAGACTCATTCTCGAAGGTAACCCACTAGTGGCATTTTTGGCAAGAGTTTCAACCTGATCATATATGCATTGCTAAGATATCTTGATGTGGTGGGAGGAGTTGTTTGCCACAAACTTGAGGTACGAATGTTAGCATTGGTTGCATGTGTGTTGCTAACACTTAGCTTGGTAGAGGTGCATGAGATTATCTCAACAACCTCTTGTCTTAGGCAAATGCCAATCACATGAGTGTGGATTACTTTTCTTTGCCTAAATGGGTGTGAGCATTAACACTGATTGCATGCACATTGTTAATATTCATCTTGGTAGGGGTGCGAGAAATCAGTCTGACTACTCTTTAGGTTAGGTTAATCTCCATCATGTGAGACGGGCAACCTTTTTGTTGCTTAGATGGGTGAGAGTGTCTACTTTGATTGCATGTGTGCTTTTAATAATTGACTTGGAAGCAGGTGGGAGGCATGCTCGATTGCACTGCTTCTACGGGAGACGTACTCTACAACAATGTGTGGAGGGAGCAAGGCTCCATGACATTGTTGCGCCCTCCACAACATTGTTGGGATCGGATGTAGTGCTCGATCACTCTGCTCTATGGGAGGCATGCTGAACTGCACTTCTATGGATGTAATGAGTCTCCACCACACTACTGATGTGGGATGCAGTGCTTGATTGCTCAGCTCCTATATGACATGTATTCAACCACACTTTTTGGCCAGATTTGTACTTAATCTTGCACTATTGTAGGAGAGGAATTCTCATTGTTGCAGCAGGAGGACTTGCTTAATTGTACTGCTGTAGTGGAAGGCACTCTCGACCCATGCTATTGTAGCGGGAGGCGCACACAACTAACTGCGCTAAGAAGTTCCTATAAAAAATCAAACCGATTAGTGTAGATAATCTAAATCACAAGTTTGAAACTTGCAAACCTGAGCATTAGTGTTGGTCTGAAGACTTGAAGTGTTCCAGTGAGGTTTAAGGGAAGCCCTACCTTAGTGATGATAAAGAATAGGCACGCACAAGCAAGTGCTTTAGGAAAAATTAGTACTGGTGATGATAAGGGCTAAGACGCTTGAGGGGAGCTCGAGGGCTGGTTTTCCAGATCAAGTCAACGATTTCCAAGCTTTTTTTTGTTGGTGATTGATTGCCCATGTGCATTTCTTTTTCTAAGCTTTTAATATGGTGGAGGTTGACCTACATCATGCATCATTTTTGTCCTGTTTACCTTCTATAGGGCTCTTATTTAGGGTGTGGATCATCTTAACTAACATTGGATCATGGTTGGCAAGCAAAGTGTGTTCTACGGCCATGTAGCCACTGCTTGAAACTCTTAATTAACTAATATGGATCACTACTGAGTGACTTTTACATAGTGGAGTTTATTTATCCCAGAACATTTTTGTTGTGATGGAGATTTTCTATTTTCGAGTAGGTCTTGTTTTGCCTGCACGAGGGCTCATGGTTAAGCTCAAAATGCTTTCGCGTTGTTGCTTAAGATCGACGAGCAAAGCACACCACTTACCCATTTGCCTATCTCTGTGTTCCTATATTTTCATTCTTTGGGATTTTCTTGGAGATCTAAGGGTTTTGTAGGTGAAACCCATGAAAACTAATTTTTTGTTAGTATACATAAACTTAAACAGTAAGGTATAAGTAAACCCCAACTATTTGGCTACAGTTTTCAAAGATTGTCCTCTTCCAAGCAATTTTTGGTTAGCAAGGATTGTTCACCATTGAGTCATCTTTGTTGTCAGTTTGTAGCGTTTGCATGCTTAGTCATAGCCTCATTGCTTATTCACGATTCTTTTCTCTTAGGGAGAACATAACTTCTCTCCTCAGGCTATTGTTGCTTAGAATAGGCTAGTGCCCACCCCGTCTTTCCATTAACAGCAATAGGAGCACCTTGCACATTAATAGAGCCACTCCTCAGCCAATGTGGCATGTGTTAGACAACCTCGATTATGCTTCATGAAGCTTACTCTTTACGTTTTTATTGCCAGTGGCTTGTCGATAAGCTCATGGTGGTGTTGGATGCCTAGGTACGAGCTATTTCCATATTATGCGGTGGACATGTGCGATGTTGCTTATGTGGGGAGTCGCGATTTGAGGCGATGGTAAGCTAATGCTTCATTGTTCCTCGCCTAGGCATTAGTGGCCATCTTCAATAGGGAGAGAGCTGAAGTTTGCTTTTCATGGTGGCGAGCTCCTTAGATTTGCTTACGCGAGGAAAAGCTCATGGGAGCTAAGTATTGGAACTTGAGCTATTTGTTTCCATCTACGAGCAACACCATGCAAGGTAGTGGTGAGCATATTACTCACACCCTCTAGCGAAGTGTTTTGTGAATTGTGGTATTAAAGGCACCTATTACATGCAAGCTACCTGCCACATTACCGTAGTTCTTCATGGACTTGAGTGGTGTCCAATGAGCACCATAGTTCCTCATGGTGGCAAGATTTGTAGTCGCCATGTTTGGCATTGCAGGCCAGCCCCAAACTAATGCTCTTGCTCTATGCGATATTGAGCTATAGTTCCAACCATGTAAGCCAAAGTGGATGAGTAATGAGACTCACTCCATGGTTTGCAACCTCTTTGCTCGCCATGAGGGAGGGAGGCAAGCTGTTGTGGGCAAAATGTTTGCCCTCTGTCTTCCATCCATGGTGACCTTGTTGCCGGCCATGGTGACTCCCTCTCGGGTTTGCTCGCCAAGGGGGTGGCAAACTGTCGTGGGCAAGTTTTGTGCTTGCCCATTGTCTCCTTTTCATTGCTAGCCACGATGAATAGCAAGCTACGATGATGATGGATGCTCAGATGTGGGCTACCTCCATGCAGTGCAGTGTGCATGTATGGATTTTTAGTGACCTACTCGTGTTCCTTAGACTTCAACAAGTGACAGGAACATTCTACAACGGTGCATCAATCAAAGACCAACACATGCATGGTGCTAGAGTTTACATAAAAAGGTCAAGCCTATTCATGTGGTGACAAGGCTCTTGGCAAGTAGAAAATCATACAAGTCAGCAAGGATGCTAGCGTTTAGCTCCACCACTATGCCTTCTTGCTAATGGGATGGTCCTCGACCTTATGTGGGTGAGATATAGTCTTATTCATAATGGCCATGTGCATCATTTGGCTTCAAGCTTGCCCACAATGGGCGAGCTTGCTTTATTCAAGATATACCTTTAATGGGCAATCACTCTAAACTTGTCACGGTAAAGGAGTATTTCTTGTGTGATGTCAAAAGTAACCCTGTATGGTGGTGGGCAAGGTCTTAGTGGCCTTTTTTAGTTTGGTGATGCAGATTAGTGAGAGTTGATCTGTCAAGTTGCTCTTTTTTGATTGCTTACGTCTAAAGAATAACAAAAAAAGTCTTCCTTGTGATGGTGCAACCCTAATTCTTTGTTGGTGGTCAAATCAAGCCATTAAACCTCCTTTAGGTTGGGCTTCATGGCAAAATGGGGTTGCTACGATGAAAAGTTGCTTTCATGGTACATGTTGGAAACCAAAAGGCTTTACATGTATGTATGGTGCAATGCCGCAAGAGTTTCACCTCTAATTGTTGGCAGCTGTGTAGATTGGTGCTGGGGAACTGTTCTGGAGTCTAACTTGCTATGCCAGCAAAGTCTTGGCCATCAGCTTGTTCTAGTTGTCGATGTTCATGGCTATCGGTGTCCTCCTATGTCTTGTAGTAAGAGGTTGTTTGTTTGCCCACGCCCATCTCTATGCAGATTCATGTTTGCAGCCCTCAAGGCAGGGTCAAGCATCTTTGTTGCCTAGTACTTCTATGGTGGCAATGTAGATTCACCCACCACTCATAGCACAATGGCTAGCTTCATGCTCTTCCTCTAGGAATGGTGGCAAGCCCTGACCTCGCCTGGCAGGGAGTTTAGGTGTCATCTTGTGAGGCTCACCAATGAGGAGCTAGGACTCTCACCCCTATACACATCCTCATGCTTGTGTTTTGCATGCTCATTGTCATTAACCGATGGGAAAGGCACTTTCAGCACTCTCTACTTGGTTTTGTCTGTGTGTTTCGATGTGGCTGACAAGCACTTGCCTGCCTTGGACTATTGGCGAGGTCTAATACTTCCAGCCTTTATATAGGCAAGTGATGGCAGAAAGGGTTCTGTCGTTGTTCTCTTCCTATTCCAGTGCAACAGATGGGGGCTTGCTCTTAGTGAGAAGACGGCGAGGCATTTGTGCCAACCTCTATAAGACTCCAGCCCACTGTGTGTGCTGCATTGGTAAGGTTCATCCAGCCAACCTCTACGGCTCTGGCCAGCTGTGGACCAGCAGGAAATGCTCTCCCAACCTTGTTTGTGTAGGTATAGCCATGAGACTGATGCCTAGTCGGTCATCTTTCGTGGAACATAGTGGCAACAAACACTGTCCAAACACAAGATGATGGGAGAAATGAAGAGTTACAATTGTTATACCAGGCTAGGCCGGTAGGGTTGTGGGCATCAGTAGATTCAAGCTTGGTGTAAGGCCATCATAGTCCTTACACCACCACAAGTGAACTAAATTCTCACCGACCTATATGTTAGGTCGAGGCACCATGCACCGCAACTTGCACAATGCATGCCATGCAACCCAACTCTCTTTTTCTCACTTTTTTTAGTACCTAATAAAACAAATACCATACAAAAGGAAGAAAGACAGAGAGAAACTTATCTACAATTTTGGCCAAGGTCTTATGAGCCAAATGATTGTTCCCACAGTCAACACCAAACTATATATGGATTTTTTGCTACAGACCATAAAGAAACAAAGAGCCAACCTTGGATAGACCAGCCCACGATGGTGGTTGGAGCGTCGATATGGTGCACTTGCATTCATCCAAGGAAATAAACAATAAATGAAATACAAATGAGAGAGCGACACACAAATTTACTTGGTTTAGCAAAAAACCTACATCCACAATTGTATGGAAAATTCATTATGCCTGGTCAGGGGTGGAATTAGGATTTGGTGTTTGGGGGGTAGGGGGATCGACAAAGAGTGTAGTATGTATGAGTATAAGTAATGTGTGTTTTTTGCACGTGACGATATATAAAAATAATAACCATACGTCATAAAACTGTATACAAAAAATACATGTTTAGCAATTAGCCAAATCCAACATCAACACAAAAAATTACATAAAAAACTTCAAAAAAATAAAACATCTGAAAAGATAGACGTCCATCTCCTTTTTTACGATTCCACCTATGGCAACAAAACGTAATCTTTATCTTTAAGTTTCCAAGCCCAACACACAAGGCATACTCGTGTGCAATGAGGATTGCATGAATGATTTGTATGGATAATGTTAAGGTCATGCATGTTATAAGAGTTGCAAAAACTTCTATTATTTAAAGTAATATTTAGTGCACGATCAAATCTTTTTTCCATATCAAACTTACAAAACCAGGAACACCATCCCACATGCGATTGTCTAGACATTCATTAGCAATAAGTACCAAATTAAGACTTTGTCTCTCCTAAACAAAGGCATTATAAGGCTTAAGAGATAATTTGCTCCATCACCTTTCTCATATGTTAATAAGAACCTTCAATATTATCTTCTTTTCATAAGTAGAACCTTCGATATTGTCTTTTTCTTATAAGTAGAACCTTCATATTATCTTGTAAACTTCACTCACAGGACTATTAGGACGAAAATCCTTTAACTCTGAAGTTTCAAGTTTATAGGGAATGAGAGCAATGAAAATAGCATTATTTCCTTTTTATCGAGACCTCTAAGAGTAGATGGTGAGATGCCAGCTTCATTTGTCTTTCACATTTTTTCTTTACATGTTTGACTTAACTTTCATTGCTTTCCCCTCTCTAAGCTCTTATCTTGTATTCTACTTCTTTATGCCTTTGATAATAGTCACCAAATGGGCTAGGCCTAGTCTATTTTGTACCTTGACACAAACATTGTCTTCTAGGTGTGTTGCATTGTCTAAGGGTAGTGATATTATGCCCTCTCAATCTGTCCACTCGGTGTGTCTCCTAGTACAAATTGTATTTATTTATTTATTTGCTTTTTATTAAACATTTTTTAATGTGTTTAAATATATATAAAAAAAAATATCAATACACTAAAAGTCACTTTCTTAATTGGCAAGCAAAAAAATTAAAAAAAAAATTAAATACATAAGCGGTCAAAATGAGAAGGCAAAATGAAAGGGCATACTAGCATTAATTCTTGTTCTTAATGCTTGCAATTTTTTGACCAATTATTATTTGATCTATTAAATCTTAATGGTTTGTGATTTAACTCTGGGATTAAACATCATTAGTTGAGCGAAAGTAGAGATACTTTACTGTAACTAGTGTAATATTCTAAGAAAAATCTAAAGAACTTAATAAATCTCTAATTAATTAAATTCATATAGAGATATGAAGTTATTAGTTTGAGATATTTTTAATATTATCAAGAGAAAATATTGAATAGTTGAGGGATTTTTATTATCAACATGAGATTATTGGAATTTAATAACAAGAAAGAATAAATTATATATAATTTGTTAGGTGAAATCAAACGCTTTAGATCTATTCTTATTATATTTATAATATTAGATTTTATACTCTTTTATTCTTAAATTTATTTTTGTTAAGTGTTTCAATTTAATTTAGACAGTAGAATCTTTATATTTTTTCGATTTTTCAAATAGTAATTAATTTAGTACGTTTTAGTACTTAATAGCATAATTAATCTCTGTGAGTTCATCATATCAAAAAAAAATCTTTGTGGGTTCGACATCCATTTTCTTTAAAGACACTTTCCTACTGTTACAATTCTGTGCACTTGTAGATATTTTCATGAGAATAAATTCTGAGAGGAATAACGAAACTCAGGATTTCTACAATTATAGAGTTATCTTTTTCTTTCTCTAATTTTTAGTTGCTGAATTGTTATTAAGAATGTTGAATTCAAATATATGTTTGAGAAATAATTGGATTGTTTTATTAGTTATGGTTTCTTAACTTTCTTATTCAAAGGTAAGAAGGTAGTCGTTGAATTTTTGTTATGATTTGAATATGGTTGTATTGAATATCATTTCTTTATTGTAATTTGATGATTTCAGTTTTCATTTTTGCAATTACTGACCATGAATTGCATGCTTAAGATGTTCAATGAAGTAACGAAATTTGAAGTTCAATATTAGTTCATGAATTGATCAAATCTTGGGAGTGTAGTTTAGAAGTAAATACACACCAAGAATTCCACAAAGCATAAAAAAAATTATATTAATTTATGTGATCATGCCAGTAGACATAAGATTAATATAGGTATAGGTGTTATATCTTCAAAGAGATATCACATAATAAAAAGGGCATTCGGTCATTGTAAATAGCAAAATATAAATGCAAGCAACGAAGTTTAAACTCATTGAAATAATTTATACATTGATGAAATCCAAGCCCTAGAAACCTTTCATATTTGATTTTTCAGATTAAGAATTTGCAATCAGTCATAGCAACTTGAGATCGTCTAAATAATTTAGGAAATTTTAAGTTATATTTGAATATCCTCTTTGTAAAAATGATACTCTTTTTATCATGTTCTATTTACCACAACCCATGCACTTGTGGTAGAGTTTAAACTTTAAAGACCATCAGTTGGTTCTCCAAAGTTCTATCACACAACAAAAGCTGGGAAATAAATGGAAATGGGGACGATTTAGTGAGAACTTTCATCCCTGCACAACACATAGGGAGGTCTTCTATCTAGAAGTACTCCAGAAGTGGACTGCTAATTATTGTATAAAAATCAAAATCGTCATTTTCTTAGTATTGTTTGTGTGAATTCCCTTGAGAGAGAGAGAGAGAGAGAGAGATTTGTGTGGCCGGATAAGGAAATAAGGTGAATGATACGTACGCCCCTTCATTGAATATGCCCATCGGACCAGAAAGATCACTACGTACGTTCCAGGAAATTCGTTTGTCGTAACAATCTAAAATACCCGCTAATACCCAAATGACCTGGATGACTTATACACGTTCCGTGATAGTTAATTTGGCCTCTGTTTAGATTGTAAGGTTTTTCATCGCATTTCATCCTAACAGTCAAATATTATAAGAAATATGATATATAGACTTACAATTACAATCATTTTATCATCTTTCTGTTAGAAATTAGTATATGTATAGAGATTGAAAAAAAAGAACAATGAGGCGATTGTTAATCTATCTCTTAAAAAAATATTGTTTCCTACTCGTATAAAGTTCTGCAAAAAAGAATCATAAGTAAAAATATCTTCAGGATACAACATTATTTATATAATGTACAGATTGCAAATTCTCAACACTAACCCCTTGAACGAAAAGATGCAATAGCAGTAGTCACAATGTTTAAGTTAAAAAAATATGACAGTTATTGTCTGAAGAGTTACAAAAATAACTGTAATTGACAGTTAATCACGACTATCAAAATAGTGATCAGACACTTCATTTCGTTTAGCAAAAGAATTCCGTCACTTGCGACGATGCGTACATACTAAGTGCTAAGTGCTAAGTGCGTCTAAAGCGTCAATGCGTCTATGCATCGCCCGCATGCGTGCGATCACTGCTTCACAGTGGGTGACGCTTCTAGAGTGTCTACCCTTATATTTATTTTATGTATAGTGAAATACATTCACTTATAAACCATTAAATATTTCACTGTCTAACCAATGTGGGATTAAAAAAAAAATACATTAGAGAAAATTTTAAAAAATAGATAATTTAAAATTTGAAATAATATTTGAAAATTAAATTTGAAATATAATTTGAAATAATTTAACACTTTCACTACAAAAAAAATTACTTATTCGTGACTAGTTATTTCCTATCAAAATAATTATCTTACTAAAATAAGTCTATTTTCACAATAAATAATCATCTTTGTTGTAAATAATTTATCAATACTCTTTTCTCTTGTAGTATTTTTACAACTCTTTTTTTTTTAACTTTATAATTAAGGAAATGACTAATAGTAAAGTTGTAGATTTTTCAAGTTTTTTCTTAATGATTAAGAATGTTGAAAAATACTTAAGAGAAAGATAAAAAATAAAAATAAAAATTTTAAATACACTAAGAATAATAAAGAGGTTGTAAGGGTGGTTATAAACCTATGATCACTGGATCATATTATAAAGACAAACACTTTTAGTTTTTAATTTATAATTTTTCTATCTAATAATTATCTGATCATTATAATTTTTTTAAATTTTTAAATAAGAAAAAATATATATTCAAATTTTTTAAATTTTAGAACAAAAATAATATTTTAATATTTAATATTTTTATTGAATTCTTTCACTCATTTTTTAAAATTATATAAAACATATTAACTCAAATTATTTCACTATTATTTATAAATTATTTTATTATTATTATCAATACTTAATAATTAGTCATAACCTGATCCTTTTCCAGTTTTCCCTACTTTACTGTTCAAACCGTGACCACAATTTTCTAATGATGTTTATTTCTTTCACACATCACATCCTATATATAATTCCAACTAAATCTTTAAATAGTTACCGAAAATTGATGATAAAAACATGCATGAACCATCGAAAATTCTTACAACATGCAGTAATGATCATCATGATCAGAGTGATTGTTGATTGGAATATATATGCATATGCATGTTGATTGTTGACAGGGTCAAGTCGTAACAATATAGTTATATATGATCAATGGGTCTGACTCTTTGTTATGGACTTTTATATTTTATTTTTCAAGAGGGTCGATTGGCCGTAAAGTATATATATAATATATATATATATATATATATATATATTAATTAATGACCAAGGTCCAAGACTTGTAATCTATCATTTTAAAATCAAAATAATTACTAACAAGATAATTTTAGTTACCGGAATCCTCAATTTTGTATTTATTTTCCAGAGCATCCCATATGTCCTTTGCATCTTTCTTCAGCACGTACATATCGAACAAAGGATCAGTGAGAGTGTTGAAAATATTCCCACGGCATGTGTAGTTGTCATCTTCCCATTTTTTCTTCGCTGTAATTTTATCTTCTCATGGAGTCTGAGTCGTAGGAAGAATTGGACAAGGGGTATCCAACACATACCGCACTTTCAAAGTACGTAGTAAGTAAGAACTCAACTTTCTCCTTCCAACATCTGTAGTTGTTTCCATCAAATCGATCCAATTTTGAAAGATCTTGTGGTACAATGCTTAAAGAAGTGATCGTAAGGTTTGCAGAAGAAAATGCCATAATATTTGTCTAAAAATTGTTAGAAATTAGTATACGTATAGAGATTGAAAAAAAAGAACAGTGAGGCGATTATTAATCTGTCTCTTAGACAAACATTGTCTCCCACTCATATAGAGTTCTGCAAAAGGGAATCATAAGCAAAAATGTCTTCAAGATACAACACTATTTATATATTGTGCAGATTTCAAATTCTGAACACTAACCCTTTGAACGAAAAGATGCAATAGCAGCAGACATAACGTTTCAGCTAAAAAAAATATGACAGTTATTGTCTGAAGAGTTACAAAAATAACTGTAATTGACAGTTAATCACAATTGTCAAAATAGTGATCAGACACATCATTTCGTTTAGCAAAAGAATTCTGTCACTTGCGACGATGCGTACGTGCTAAGTGCGTCTAATGCGTCCATGCGTCGCGTGCGTGCGATCAGTACTTCGCACTGGATGACGCTTCTAGAGCGTCTACCCTTTTATTTATTTTATGTATAGTAAAATACATTCACTTATAAATCATTAAATATTTCACTGTCTAACCAATGTGGGATTAAAAAAAATACATTAGAAAAAATTTCAAAAAATAGATAATTTAAAATTTGAAATAATATTTGAAAATCAAATTTGAAATATAATTTGAAATAATCTAACATTCCCCCACTTATTTCAAATAATGTATATATTTTTTAAATGCTGCTATTACAATTATATGTTGACACATAAATGTAAGTACCTTTTGGATTTGAACTTCCACGTAGCATATGATTCTCAAAATTTTATCAATATAATAGTAGACATAATATCTTTGAACTATCATATCGTATGATAAAACTGAAAAAGCAATGTATGTCAACACGTATTTCCATCGTTCTTAATAGCCGCGCATTAAAGGCCATATGCATTATCCCGACTTCATGAGTGCTATAGGCGGTTTATTAAACCCCGAAAAAAGCAGCCTGACTTTACACTCACATAGGTAGAGTTCTTCTAGGTGCTCCTGCATAAAAACACCTTTTATATGAACTCACTAAGAGTCATGCTCAACCTTTCTTTTTTCACTACAAGACTAGCACTAATCATAATATATATATATATATATATATATATTATAAATGATGGTCTAATTCAGTAGTATTATCATTACTAATAAGATTTTATTTTTCCCATTGAACCTAGAATTTAGAATTCTAAATCTAGGTTGGGTTGCCATCTTTTAGTGATCTATTCCATAGGTTTTAGACCCATTTTAAGCAATGTTTTACGTATCAGATCCTTATTTAGGCCTTTTGTTAGAGGATCTGCCAAGTTCGTACTTGACTTTATATAATCTACTGTGATTATGTCTTCTTCCAACAATTGTCCCACAGTATTATGTCGAAGACTTTTATGTCTTGATTTTCTATTGTATGACTCACTATACACTCTTGACAATGTAGCTTGACCATCACAATATAAGGAAATAGGAGACATTGGACTTGGCCACATAGGCAAGTCTATTAGGAGGTTTCTCAAGCATTCAGCCTCTTTTCCAGCAGCTCCTAAAGCCACTATTTCAGACTCCATTATTGAGTGAGTTATACAAGTTTATTTCTTGAATCCCCATGAGATGGCCGCTCCACCAAGGGTGAACACCCACCCACTTGTGGATTCAGATCTATCATCCACACAATTCCAATTAGCGTCACTAAAATCCTCAATTACAGATGGATAACCTCCATAATATAGAGCATTGGACTTAGTTCCTTTCAAGTAACCCAAAATAATGGAAATTGCTATCTAATGTTTCACGCCTGAACAACTTGTGTATCTACTCAATTTACTCACGGCAAAAGCTATATCTGGACGTGTGCAATGCATTGCATATATCAAACTTCCAATAACACTAGAATATTCTAGTTGTGATACACATCGATATTTGTTTGGCCCAAGCTTTAAAGCAAGGTTGTATGGAACCCGAGATATTTTCTCATGTAAATCATTAAATTTACACAAAATTTTATCAATGTCATGACTTTGTGATATAGCATAAGTATTATCATTCCTTTATATTTTAATACCAAGTATGGTATTCGCAATACTCAAATCTTTCATATCAAAATGAGATTACAGGAATAATTTTGTATCTTTAATACATGAACTATTATCACTGAATATCATCATATCATCTACATATAAGCATATTATCACAAAATGATTATCACATACTTTAGAATAAATGCATTTGTCTGCTTCATTCAAACAAAAACCATTAAATAGAACTACATTATCAAATCTTTCATGCCATTATTTAGAAACTTGTTTTAAACCATACAAAGATTTGACTAATTTACAAACCTTATTTTCATTACCCGGAACAGTGAAACCCTCTGGTTGCTCCATATATACTTCTTCATCCAAATAACCATTTAAGAATGCTGTTTTCACATCCATTTGATGGATTTCAAGATTAAATATAGAGGCCAAAGATATCAAAGTTCTAATTGATGAAATCCTAGCTATAGGTGCATATATATATCAAAGTAATCTATGCCCTTAGATTGTCTAAACTCTTTGCCTTTTAATCTAGCCTTATACTTATCAATGGATCCATCAATTTTTAATTTTCTCTTGAAAATCCACTTACACCCTATAGGTTTAGAACCGAAAGGCAAATCTACAAGAATCCATGTCTTATTAGACATTATATATTCCATTTCATCATCAATAGCCTCCTTCCAAAAAGTAGCATCCCTAGATTTCAAAACTTCTTGTAAAGTAGAATGGTCATTTTCCAAATTGTAACATAAACCAAACTCCTGTAAGATTGTTTTAGAATTTCCTTCTATAAGATATGTTACAAAATCAGGACTAAAACTTTTTTCTTTTCTTATTCTTTCGAATTTTTTGATTTCCAAATTCTTTTCATTTTCAGATCAAGTCTTTTCAATATTACTATTTTTAGAAGAAGTGTTACTTTCAAAAGATTTTTTAAAAAAATTATTTTAAAAAAATTCTGCATCTCTTGACTCAATAATTACATCAGATTCTTCATCCAAAAAATGATAAGCTTTACTATGTGAAGCATATCCAACAAAAACACATTTTGAAGTTCTTGGTCCTAATTTAAATCTTTTGAGATCAGGTAATCTTACATATACTAGACACCCACATACTTTAAGATAATTTAAGTTAGGTTTACGTTTAAACCATAACTCATATGGTGACATATTATTCTTTTTAGAATGCACTCTATTTAAAATATGAATTGCAGAAAATATAGTTTCTCCTCAAAGATAGTCAAATAGGCCTGATTGTTCAAGCATGCCATTGACCATATCCATAAGTGTTCTATTTTTCCTTTTTGCTATACCATGCTGTTGTGGTGTATAAGGTGTTGTGCATTGGTGTATAATACCACTATCTTCACAAAAATGATCAAAATCATTATTACAATATTCACCTCCTCTATCACTTCTCAAAATCTTAATGTTACAATTAAGAAAATTTTCTACCTTTGCCTTAAATATTTTGAATTTATCTAAGGCTTTATATTTAGTTCTAAGTAGATAAATGTAAGCATATTTTAAAAAATCATCTATGTAAGTAATAAAATATCTTTTTCTGCCCATTGTTAATTTACCATGTAAATCACATATATCTGTATGTATCAACTCAAGCAAAGTTGAAGATGATTTATTAATATTTTGAAAGGGTTTTCTTGTTAATTTAGTCTTAACACAAGTCTCACATTTATTTCTATCACCATGTAAATTTGAAAGCAATAAACCTAATTTTGTCATACGAAATAGAGAATTATAATTTACATGACCTAATCTAGCATGCCATAATGAAAAAGAATCAACAAAATAAATAGAAATATTATCCTTTATTAAATTAAGTCTGAACATCCCATCAACAACATATCATTTTCCCACAAACATGTCATTCTTTATCAATACAAATTTATTAGACTCAAATACAAGCTTATAGCCATGTTTGGACAAAAGACCGCCAGAAACCAGATTCTTACGAATTTATGGTGCATGAAATACATCAAGTAAAGTGACTATTTTGCCAAAAGTAAATTTTAACTCGACGGTGCATTTTCCAACCATTTTCGTGGTAGAAGAATTTCTCATATATAGTTCGATCTCGTCACCAATCTTCTCATATTTCTTGAAGAGATTTTTTTCTCCACAAATATGACGAGTTGCACCAGTATCAACCCACCAACCAGAAGTATTGAATACCATGTTGACTTCAGACACTACAGCAATGAGATTCTCTTCAATATTGTTTGCTTGCTCTTAGTTCTTTCGAAGTCTACATTCTTTGATGTAATGTCCTTTTTTTTTACAGAAATGACAAGGTCTTTTCTTTTTTAAATTACCCTTACTCTGTTTGTTAAAAACACGAGTATCAATTTTAGGCTTCTTTCCTTTCTTGTTGTCAGTTTCAACAACATGAATTGATTTATTCATTACAGCACTTTCTTTAATTTTATCCCACAATCTCGACTCCTCTTCAATTCGAAGTTGTCTTTGAAGAACTTAAAGAGTGAAATTATCTCCATTTCTCTTCAAAAACTTACGGTAATCCTTCCAAGTTGGCAGTAATTTGGCAATAATAGTACCCACTTAAAGTTTCTCATCAATAGGAATATCATCAGAAATAATTTGTTGAACAATAAGTTGTAAATCATGCACTTGATCAAGTATTGGCTTGTTATCTACCATTTTAAAATCAAAATAATTACTAACGAGATAGCTTTTGTTATCAGAATTTTCGGTTTTGTATTTATTCTCCAGAGCATCCCATATGTCCTTTGCATCTTTTTTTGGCGCGTACATATCGAACAAAGGATCAGTGAGAGTGTTGAGAATATTCCCACGGCATGTGTAGTTGTCATCTTCCCATTTTTTCTTCGCTGCAATTTCATCTTCTCGTGGAGTTTGAGTCATAGGAAGAATTAGACAAGAGATATCCAACACATACCGCACTTTCAAAGTAATAAGTAAGAACTCAACTTTTTCCTTCTAACGTCTGTAGTTGTTTCCATCAAATCGATCCAACTTTGAAAGATCTTGTGGTACAATGATTAGAAAAGTGATCGCAGGGTTTGCAGAAGAAGATGCCATAATATTTGTCTAAGAATTGTTAGAAATTAGTATATATATAGAGATTGAAAGAAAAGAGTAGTGAGGCGATTGTTAATCTATCTCTTAGACAAATATTGCCTCCCACTCGTATATAGTTCTATAAAAAAGAATCATAAGCAAAAATATCTTCAGGATACAACACTGTTTATATAGTGTGCAGATTGCAAATTCTGAACACTAACCCTTTGAACGAAAAGATGCAATAACAGCAGACATAACGTTTCATTTAAAAAAAATATGACAGTTATTGTCTGAAGAGTTAAAAAAATAATTGTAATTGACAGTTAATCACAACTGTCAAAATAGTGATCAGACACATCATTTCGTTTAGCAAAAGAATTCCGTTCCTTGCAACGATGCGTACGTGTTAAGTGTGTCTGAAGCGTCAGTGCGCGCGTGCATGTGATTAGTGCTTCGCACTGGGTGACGCTTCTAGAGTGTCTACCCTTTTATTTATTTTATGTATAGTGAAATACATTCACTTATAAACCATTAAATATTTCACTGTCTAACCAATGTGGGATTAACAAAAAATACATTAGAGAAAATTTTAAAAAATAGATAATTTAAAATTTGAAATAATATTTGAAAATTAAATTTGAAATATAATTTGAAATAATCTAACACTTTCACTACAAAAAAAGTTACTTCTTCATGACTAGTTATTTCCTATCAAAATAATTATCTTACTAAAATAAGTCTATTTTCACAATAAATAATCATCTTTGTTGTAAATAATTTATCAATACTCTTTTCTCTTGTAGTATTTTTACAACTCTTTTTTTTTTAACTTTATAATTAAGGAAATGACTAATAGTAAAGTTGTAGATTTTTCAAGTTTTTTCTTAATGATTAAGAATGTTGAAAAATACTTAAGAGAAAGATAAAAAATAAAAATAAAAATTTTAAATACACTAAGAATAATAAAGAGGTTGTAAGGGTGGTTATAAACCTATGATCACTGGATCATATTATAAAGACAAACACTTTTAGTTTTTAATTTATAATTTTTCTATCTAATAATTATCTGATCATTATAATTTTTTTAAATTTTTAAATAAGAAAAAATATATATTCAAATTTTTTAAATTTTAGAACAAAAATAATATTTTAATATTTAATATTTTTATTGAATTCTTTCACTCATTTTTTAAAATTATATAAAACATATTAACTCAAATTATTTCACTATTATTCATAAATTATTTTATTATTATTATCAATACTTAATAATTAGTCATAACCTGATCCTTTTCCAGTTTTCCCTACTTTACTGTTCAAACCGTGACCACAATTTTCTAATGATGTTTATTTCTTTCACACATCACATCCTATATATAATTCCAACTAAATCTTTAAATAGTTACCGAAAATTGATGATAAAAACATGCATGAACCATCGAAAATTCTTACAACATGCAGTAATGATCATCATGATCAGAGTGATTGTTGATTGGAATATATATGCATATGCATGTTGATTGTTGACAGGGTCAAGTCGTAACAATATAGTTATATATGATCAATGGGTCTGACTCTTTGTTATGGACTTTTATATTTTATTTTTCAAGAGGGTCGATCGGCCGAAAAGTATATATATGTACGTATATATAGTAATTAATGACCAAGGTGCAAGGCTCTCATGATTTATGCATCTATATTTTGCGACGTTGGATAATGCCCCAACTGCATGAATTCTTAGTTATTATATTTGAATATTAGACGACGTTGCACGTACAAGTTTTTTACATTTCCATGGATTTCGGAATCTTCTGCTGCATTGCGTCGTCGATAATGATTTTCAACGGTCAAATTATACCGCTATCGACCTGCCGAATTTGATCGTAGATATTTAGGGTTTTCTTCGTTGGCCGCGCCGCCTTGAATATTATGCGTTCTGCTATTTATTGAATGTACCATAAAATTCTGCTTGCTTCTCACACCAAAAACAAAACATATTTTGGATTTGTCGATTGTGTTTTATTTTTTATTGTTTTTTTTTAAAAAAAGTTGACTCCCAAGCTAGCAGCCTACTCCAGTACATCAACGATATGTTTTGTATGCTAATGAAAATACTAATTATAACAAATAGATTTGTTGCGACAGTGTGAAAATACAATCAGACAAGTAATTTCCCCTCTCTAAGCTCTTATCTTCTTCTTCTTTATGCCTTTGATAATAGTCACCAAATGGGCTAGGCCTAGTCTACTTTGTACCCTGACACAAACATTGTCTTCTAGGTGTGTTGCATTGTCTAAGGGTAGTGGTATTATGCCCTCTCAATCCGTCCACTTGGTGTGTCTCCTAGTACAAATTGTATTTTTTTTTTTTTTTGCTTTATATTAAACATTTTTTTAATGTGTTTAAATATTTAAAAAAATATATCAATACACTAAAAGTCACTTTCTTAATCGACAAGCAAACAAATTAAAAAAATTAATAAAGACATAAACGGTCAAAATGAGAAAGCAAAATGAAAGGGCATACTAACATTAATTCTTGTTCTTAATGCTTGCAATTTTCTGACCAATTATTATTTGATCTATTAAATCTTAATGGTTTGTGATTTTAACTCTGGGATTAAACATCATTAGTTGAGTGAAGGTAGAGATACTTTACTGCAACTAGTGTGATATTCTAAAAAAAATCTAAAGAACTTAATAAGTCTCTAGTTAATTAAATTCACATAGAGATATGAAGTTATTAGTTGGAGATATTTTTAATACTATCAAAAGAAAATATTGAATAGTTGAGGGATTTTTATTATCAACATGAGATTATTGGAATTTAATAACTAGAAAGAATAAATTGTGTATAATTTGTTAGGTGAAATCAAACGCTTTAGATCTATTATTATTATATTTATAATATTAGATTTTATACTCTTTTATTCTTAAATTTATTTTTGTTAAGTGTTTCAATTTAATTTAGATAGTAGAATATTTCTATTTTTTCGATTTTTCAAATAGTAATTAATTTAGTAAATTTTAGTACTTAATAGCATAATTAATCTATGTGGATTCATCATATCAAAAAAAAATCTTTGTGGGTTCGACATCCATTTTCTTTAAAGACACTTTACTACTATTACGATTCTGTGCACTTGCAGATATTTTCACGAGAATAAATTCTGAGAGGAATAACGAAACTCACGATTTCTACAATTATAGAGTTATCTTTTTCTTTCTCTAATTTTTAGTTGCTGAATTGTTATTAAGAATGTTGAATTCAAATATATGTTTGAGAAATAATTGGATTGTTTTATTAGTTATGGTTTCTTCATTTTCTTATTCTAAGGTAAGAAGCTAGTCATTGAATTTTTTATATGATTTGAATATGGTTGTATTGAATATCGTTTGTTTATTGTAATTTGATGATTTCAGTTTTCATTCTTGCAATTACTGACCATGAATTGCATGCTTAAGATGTTCAATGAAGTAACGAAATTTGAAGTTCAATATTAGTTCATGAATTGATCAAATCTTGGGAGTGTAGTTTAGAAGTAAATACACACCAAGAATTCCACAAAGCATAAAAAAAATTATATTAATTTATGTGATCATGCCAGTAGACATAAGATTAATATAGGTATAGGTGTTATATCTTCAAAGAGATATCACATAATAAAAAGGGCATTCGGTCATTGTAAATAGCAAAATATAAATGCAAGCAACGAAGTTTAAACTCATTGAAATAATTTAATTGATGAAATCCAAGCCCTAGAAACCTTTCATATTTGATTTTTCAGATTAAGAATTTGCAATCAGTCATAGCAACTTGAGATCATATAAATAATTTAGGAAATTTTAAGTAATATTTGAATAGCCTCTTTGTAAAAATGATACTCTTTTTATCATGTTCTATTTATCACAATCCATGCACTTGTGGTAGAGTTTAAACTTTAAAGACCATCAGTTGGTTCTCCAAAGTTCTATCACACAACAAAAGCTGGGAAATAAATGGAAATGGGGACGATTTAGTGAGAACTTTCATCCCTGCACAACACATAGGGAGGTCTTCTATCTAGAAGTACTCCTGAAGTGGACTGCTAATTATTGTATAAAAATCAAAATCGTCATTTTCTTAGTATTGTTTGTGTGAATTCCCTTGAGAGAGAGAGAGAGAGATTTGTGTGGCCGGATAAGGAAATAAGGTGAATGATACGTACGCCCCTTCATTGAATATGCCCATCGGACCAGAAAGATCACTACGTACGTTCCAGGAAATTCGTTTGTCGTAACAATCTAAAATACTCGCTAATACCCAAATGACCTGGATGACTTATACACGTTCCGTGATAGTTAATTTGGCCTCTGTTTAGATTGTAAGGTTTTTCATCGCATTTCATCCTAACAGTCAAATATTATAAGAAATGTGATGTATAGACTTACAATTACAATCATTTTATCATCTTTCACTACAAAAAAAATTACTTAACCGTGGCTAATTATTTCCTATCAAAATAATTATTTCTTTTTAAAATGAGTCTATTTTCACAATAAATAATCATCTTTGTTGCAAATAATTTATTACGAATACTCTTTTTTCTTGTAGTATTTTTACAACTCTTTTTTTTAACTTAATAATTAAGGAAATGACTAATAGTGAAGTTGTAGATTTTTTAAGTTTTTTCTTAATCGTTAAGAATGTTGAAAAATACTTAATAGAAAGATAAAAAATAAAAATAAAAAATTTTAAATACACTAAGAATAATAAAGAGGTTGTAAGGGTGGTTATAAACCTATGATCACTAGACCATATTATAAAGACAAACGCTTTTAGTTTTTAATATATAATTTTTCTATCTAATAATTATCTAATCATTATAATTTTTTTAAACTTTTAAATAAGAAAAAAATATATATTCAAATTTTTTAAATTTTAGAACAAAAATAATATTTTAATATTTAATATTTTTATTGAATTCTTTCACTAATTTTTTAAGACTATATAAAACATATTAACCCAAACTATTTCACTATTATTTATAAATTATTTTATTATTATTATCAATACTTAATAATTAGTCATAACCTGATCCTTTTCCAGTAACCGTGACCACAATTTTCTAATGATGTTTATTTCTTTCACACATCACATCCTATATATAATTCCAACTAAATCTTTAAATAGTTACCGAAAATTGATGATAAAAACATGCATGAACCATCGGAAATTCTTACAACATGCAGTAATGATCATCATGATCAGAGTGATTGTTGATTGGAATATATATGCATATGCATGTTGATTGTTGACAGGGTCAAGTCGTAACAATATAGTTATATATGATCAATGGGTCTGATTCTTTGTTATGGACTTTTATATTTTATTTTTCAAGAGGGTCGATTCGCCGAAAACTATATATATATATATATATATATATATATGTACGTATATATAGTAATTAATGACCAAGGTCCAAGGCTCTCATGATTTATGCATCTATATTTTGCGGCGTTGGATAATGCCCCAACTGCATGAATTCTTAGTTATTATATTTGAATATTAGACGACGTTGCACGTACAAGTTTTTTACATTTCCATGGATTTCGGAATCTTCTGCTGCATTGCGTCGTCGATAATGATTTTCAACGGTCAAATTATACCGCTATCGACCTACCGAATTTGATCGTAGATATTTAGGGTTTTCTTCGTTGGCCGCGCCGCCTTGAATATTATGCGTTCTGCTATTTATTGAATGTACCATAAAATTCTGCTTGCTTCTCACACCAAAAACAAAACATATTTTGGATTTGTCGATTGTGTTTTATTTTTTATTGTTTTTTTTTAAAAAAAAGTTGACTCCCAAGCTAGCAGCCTACTCCAGTACATCAACGATATGTTTTGTATGCTAATGAAAATACTAATTATAACAAATAGATTTGTTGCGACAGTGTGAAAATACAATCAGACAAGTAATATCCCAAAGGATTGGCGCAAATTTATTTTTAAATATTGACACAATTGTTTCGATTAAAATAGTCAGAGAGGCTGATCAAATATTAATGTTTACAGTCCTGATCACGAAGTGTGTAGTCACTGTTTTTCCATTTGATTAAAGTAATTAAATTAAATATCTACATGAAAAAATTACTTTTTTAATGGTGGCTTCCATTTTTATAAAAACCCTCATGATAATTTATTGTATTAGTAGAAGTACCATATATGTTGGAAGAAAAGAATCTCAACCATTTGTTTTACATAGAAAAATATACCAACAATTTAATAAGACATATTAATTGTTAAAAAAATATTATTTGTACATATATTTTCTTTTATCATGTTTTTATCTTTTTTTTAATATATTTTATTAATATTTTCACTGATGTAATATTAGTATCACGTCATCAATTCTGTAAAAGGTATGCAAGTCTTGTACCTGTAACATTCTTCTAATTGTTAAGCCCATAAACGATGGTTATGCATTTAAAATTAATACTGAAGTGGGTAGAACAAACATACAAAGATCGGATCATAAGGATGAGCCTTAGCTTAGAAGAACATTCTAGAATGATCAAATTAGTTATGATTCAGTCGCAATTATTAAATAGGGATTCAATATTCATGAGGAGGGATTCGAAGACCAGGTCAAGTTGAAGATAAACATATAGATCAATATTGCATGGAGCTTGTGCCTATCCATATCTTAGAAAAATTATATTTTTAAGTTGGTATATGTAGGATAGACTTTTTCAATCTATTTACACGAAAAGTTTATTCTATTATTAAATTGGTGTGTAATTCTTTTTTTTTAATTGGAAATTTCAAAATTTTAAACCTAAATCAAATTATTTCATGTAAACATTTTATTAAATATAAATTTTCTTTGCATATAATAATTTAATTTATAAATAAAATAAATATATAGTCATTTTACAAATTAAATCGTCTCAAATTTAAGACATAAAACACATATTCTCTACGTCAATAATGACTACTAAATCACGAGGTAAGCCAATTGTTATTAATGCTTAGTGTATTATACTTCATTGTAGTAGTCGACCTTTATCAGTACGCTAGCTAGCTAGCTAGCTAGCTAGTAGCTACTACAGTCCAAATGATATATATATATATATAAATCTTAAATACATAAATTACGTGCATGTCTTTTATAAAAATAACTTTTATTAAAAAACAAACTTTTATATTTTTTATCTATTTTTTTACAAGATAATCTCATTAATTAAACTTGTGAATGTAGAGGCATATCCTTCATAATATTCATATATATTGTGTATAACAGAAAAGCATATCTCAAGCTCTTGTGTTCACACACCTACCAACCAATTATTCTAGTTCTGGAAAGTTGAAACAACGGCTGGGAGAAGCCGCCACGCTTATAACAATTGTAGATGTCGTGTTAATTTCGTATGAAATTGTTAAGACGTTTCATTTAAATATTTTATGTATTTTAATATTTTTTATTTATTTTTCTTTTTTTAATAATTAAGGAAGTAACTATTATTAGTATATTGATATTTCTTATATTTTTTAAAAATATTTTAAAATGATAAAAAATAAATATGAAAAAATAAAAAGATTAATTTGTATTAGATAACATCCCTGATGAAATATTGAGAGAAATATGAGAGATATGAAGTAATCTTGTAAATGTATTCACAATATTAAATATACAAAGAGGTCCTATTTATAATAGAATAGGAGCAAACCCTAATAAGGGTATATTTACAATATTAACCTTTACAATCAATAATATATACACTAACATCCCTTCTCAAATTCTTGATAGCGAAGTCAACTGGAGTTTGGAAACAAGATCACCACGTCGACTAGGTGGATGTTATTTCATAAAAAGATCAGCAAGATTATCTTTAGAAGAAATTGAATGTAACTGGAAGGCACCATACTGAAGATGGTGGCGGATGAAATGACAATCAATTTCAATATGTTTACTACGCTCATTAAACACATCATTATGCGCAATCTGGATAGCACTACGATTATCAGAGAGGAAAACTTATGGGCTGAGGAACATCCATATCTTTCATGGGCTGAGGAACATCCATATCTTTCAGAAGCCAACGTAACCACAAAAACTTAGATGTCGTATCAGCAAGAGCACGATACTCATCCTTAGTGCTAGAACGAGAAATAATAGACTATTTCATACTACACCATGAAATCAAAAGAAGTACAAAATAAGAAACAATAACCAATGGTGGAGCGGCAATCAGTAGGATCTCCAGCTCAATCTGCATCAGAATATGCCTGTAATTTCAAAAATGGGTGGGATGAGAAGTGCAGACCATGAAATAGAGTACCCTTAATGTAGCATAGAATCCGAAGAACTGTAGCAAAATGAGTAGATCGAGGCGCACTCATAAACTGACTGACCAGATGAACAGCATATGAAATGTCAGGCCTAGTGACAGTAAGGTAAATAAAACTGCCAACTAACTGTTGATAAAGTGTTGCATCTCCAAGCCGAGAATCATTAGTGACTAAAAGTTTGGTATTGTACTCAAGCGAACTAGTGATTATCTTGCTATCTGTCAACCCAGTTTTGGAAAGTAAGTCTGAGACATATTTGGCTTGAGTGAGATAATAACCATCTTGGTTCGAAGTAACTTCAAGGCCGAGAAAGTAGTTAAAGTGCCCCAAATCCTTCATCTCAAAATTCTGATTAAGAAAATTCTGAAGATCTCGAATATCAACAATATCATCACCAGTAATAATCATATCATAGACATAAAGAAGAAGAAAGATTGTACCTGCCCCAGTAGTGCGAACAAAAAGTGCAGAATCATATAGGCTAGAAAGAAAGCCTTGTTGAGAAACCACTAACCGAAATTTTTCAAACCAAACTGGATGAGCCTGTTTAGCTCATAAAGTGCACGACGAAGGCAACAAACTTTATGTGGAGAATGCTCATAGCCAGGGGGCGCTGCATATAAACTTCCTTAGTAAGATCACCATTGAGGAATGCATTTTTAACATCCATTTGAAAAAGTTCCTAATGCCAGACAGTAGCAACTGCAAGTAAAGATCTAACAGGAGTAAGTCTAGCCACAGGCACAAAAGTCTCCTCATAATCGATCTCATACTCTTGAGTGAATCCCCTTGCAACTAGTCAAGCTTTGTGGTGTTCAACTAATCCATCTGATCGAGTCTTGATTTTATATATCCACTTGCATCCCACTGCAGTTTTTCCAGAAGGCAAGTCCACCTATCCCAAGTATGTGTTTTGACAGGAGCATCCAGTTCATTAGACATAGCTTCGTGCCAAAAAGGGTCAGTACGAGCCTCACGATAATTGTGAAGTTCGTGGAGGGTGGTAAGGACAGAGAAATAGTGATAATCACGAAGATGAGTAGGAAAAACACTTACCCGTTTGGAACGACGAGGTTCAGGGAGTGGAGAGGACTCAGGAACGAGTGATGTTGCAGGTGGTCCATCAAACACATCAACTAGATCGGGTGTAGTAGTAGAAGGACTGTCAGATGAGCTCGAAATCTCTACAGATGAGTCAGAACATAGGGCAATAGAGGGATCAGTGAATATGAGAGAGTGGGTTGAGGAGGAAGGAGAAAATGTGAAAAGACTAGTAAATGGTTTGTGTTACCAAAACTCTACATGACGAGAGACTCAAAGACGTTTGGAGATAGGATCATAACACTGATAGACTTTTTGAGTCAAACCATAGCCAATAAAATAGCAAAGCCGAGAACGGGGCTCAAGTTTGGTTCGTTCATGAGGAGGAAGTGTAACAAAACATGCACAACCAAAAACTCGAAGTAGGGAATAATTGGGAACCATGCCATGGAGAAGCTCATAAGGAGATTGTTGTGAAGTACAGGTGACGGGATCCGATTGATAGTGTATACAGCGGTAAGAGCAGCTTCACCCCAAAACTTTTCAGGTAAAGAAGCAGAAAGTAAAAGAGCTCTTACAGTATCTAGGATATGACGATATTCTCTCTGCACAACCATTTTGTTGAGAGGTATAGGGACATGAGCGATGTGACAATGTGCCTTGTTGATGCAGGAATTCAATGAGTTTTATCATTATACTCCATGGCATTATCTGAATGAAAGACTTTAATAGTATGAGAAAATTGAGTTTGTACCATTTTATAAAAATTTTGATAAATGTGAATAAGTTCAGATCGATGCTGTAACAAATATAACCATGTATAATGAGAATAATCATCAACAAAAATAACAAAATAACGACATCCTCCCTCAATAGGAGTGGGTGCAGCATCCCAAATATCAGAGTGAACCAAATCAAAAGGTGCAGCGGATAAATATTCACTTTTATTAAAAGATAAATTAGTTCGTTTGCCAAGTTGACAGGAAATGCAATCAAAAGACTCAGCTCCTATAGATATTAAGTGACCTTGGGAAGCCAAAAGATGAACACGAGAAAGAGAGGCATGACTCAACTGAGAATGTCATAATCGAGAATACCCTTATTAGGGTTTGCTCCTATTCTATTATAAATTGGACCTCTTTGTATATTTAATATTTTGAATACAAGTACAAGATTACTTCACTTCTCATATTTCTCTCAATATTTCATCATGGTAAAAAAGATATCACCAGAAACATAGCGCCATAATTTACATCTTCGAATAAATACTACAATATTTTGAGCTCACAAATTATAATTGGATCCATCTAAAATATTATCAATAGGACGAACAATGGTATCAAGGTTGGGAGAGGGTTGAGATATATTTTTTTTGGGTCAACGGTCAAAGTCAATGGTCAAGGTCAATGATAAAAAGTCAATAGTCAAAAAAAGTCAACTGATCGTTTATAATGGGTTGGAAGCAAACCGAGTGGAGCACAAATCGTGTCAAACGAAAATCTGAACCAGGTCGACGTACTGATGTGGGTCGAGTACCGATTTAGAGGACCGAATGTGGAGCATGGAGCACGTGACACGTGACGCACGTGGACTGACGCGCCGCTGATTGTGGTGGCGAGTGTGGCGCGTGGGGTGCAGTACAGCAAATGGTGAAGGCGCGTGAGGGCGTGTGGATAAGCAAAAGGGAAAAGTTTTAACGCAGAAACACCGATAAAATTCTCAGGAATCTGTTTATGAACAGATTTGAGAAGAAAAATGCAAAAAACATACTTAAAATCACGAAATTCCACTGGCATTGTAGAGGAAGCCAAGGTTGGTGTGCAACAAAAGAACACTAAGAATAAGACTTGCACAGACAGGAATATCAGAATTTTAGCTCTAATATTATGATGAAATATTGAGAGAAATATGAGAGAGGTGAAGTAATCTTGTAATTGTATTCGCAATATTAAATATATAAAAAAGTCCTATTTATAATAGAATAGAAGCAAATCCTAATAAGGATATTTTTACAATATTAATCCTTACAATAAATAAAATATACACTAACAATCCCAACAGTCAATGTTAGCCGGCAGCCTAGCACTAATCAATTTTATAAAGGATCGATTTGTTCTTGCAAATATAGTGGAAATGAGACTTGAAATGGTGAGAGACACTTCCTATTGAATTTTCAGTCCGTAATCTACAAGAGAGTTCACATGAAATGCTTGTGAGGAGGTATATATATCTGGTTATGATGTTGGTCCGTACTCAGGTCGTGTCCTCTCTCCACCTTTTGCCAGTCATCTATGTTTCATTTGGATTCATAAATAAGTTAAACTCATCTCAACTCATTTTTATTTTATTATTTTTATAATTTTTTATATAAAATATAAATTTTTATATACCTTTTTTAAATTTTAATATATATTTTTCAAATTCTAATATACCTTATTTAAATCTTAATATACTTTTTTTAAATTTTAAAATAATAATAATATTAAAAAATAAATTAAATTCTTTCCAACCCATCTCTTGTCATCTCTAAATTCAATCAGGGCTATATCTGATCGTGGCAACCTCATTTTATACCCATTTTCTAGTTTATACTATCAGCTGCCCTTAAATCCATCGGTATTCGTGTGCTTGACATGTGTGATAAGACCCGACCGGACCTCCCTCACAACAATAGAATAAAGACAAATGCAATCAGTCATAGTCAAATATGGACAATTTTGTATTTTGCATATTGATGTCACTAAACATAAACCTTTAGCTACCAAATTAATAATGTTGAAAACTCATGGAACGTTATGAAGAATGAAGATCATGCGTCACTTTCTTTGGGGCAACAATAATGGAGAATAAGCAACCCACTTTCCACATTTATTAGAGCTACTAAATCTAGCCATGTTGCCTTCATATTTATTACGAACATGAAATACTGAAAATTTGAAACTAAGGTGTAGTGTAAAGCTGATAAAGATATTTTTTTTTTAAATGTTAGTTAAATCGTCACTATAAAAAAATTAAATTTTTGTGACCAATAATTTATGGAAAAAAAAAAATTTGTGACTCATTTTAATTCGAAATAATTATTTTATTAAAAATAATTAATTGCAAATAAATAATTTTTTTTGTAATACATATAACCTATAAGTTTAAAAAAAATCAAATATCCACGTAATTTTCATTATTTTTAGGATATTATATTTATAGTTTATACATTAGTGGTTAAGTCACGTGAATACATGAATTAGCATTGTTCATGAATAAACATGAATAAGAAACAACTCCCTGTACTCGGTCAAATGGTCAATGCTCCATGAGAATGGAGATTTGAATACATAATCAAAGCAAAAAATAGCCTCCCATTTGACTTTACGCCACCAAATATACCTCTGTTTAACGATTTTCAAATCCTCCTTTAATGATCTCCTACTCCAAAACAACGTGAAGCTTGCCACGTACCATTATAGACGTTAAAGTTCCACTAAATGATCACTGCTCATTTTACATCAGCCGTGAGTCATGACCCCCACGAGCGTCACCCTGCACCTCATCTATCGAATATGATTGGTCTTACTTAATTAACAACATCCCGAAACAAAAATTAATTGAATTGACTATTCCAATTGTAGTCAATGCTCTCCTCAGCATGCGTCGCGCATGGGTGTAGCGATCGATGGCCCAATATAGAATATTTCATTCAATAAATCTCAGCCGCGCTTCTTCCATGATCTCCACATTAAAAAGAGTATGGAATTTATAATATTTTTGCGATTATATTTTAGATGAAGAATATTAATCATATAAATTTTTTTAAAATTATAATTATAAAATGACCTCATGAAAATAAATGGTAAAAGAATAATTCACCATAATAATAATAATAATAAGTTATTAAGAAGGCCTTTGAGAATGACTATTTGTAATCAGTTATTTAATTATCGGTGATTGATTCCGCCAGTAAAAATGACTGTTTGAGCGTCACACGTTCAGCAGTATTAAAGTTCTTATTATAAGTTATTGCAGTAAATAGGATTAATCGCTGCAAAAAAGCAGCAATTACAATGAAATTATTCATCGCTAAAAGAGAATATTAACGTTGTGATTGAGTCCCACAATAATCGTTGAGATATTTTTTTGGCGGCAGCGGAAAATTGCCGCAATAATAAGCAAATTTCGCTGCAATTTCTAATATAATAAGTCCTGCAATGTAAATTGCGGCAACGAGAAATCACTACAAAATTCTCTGTTGCAGCGATAATGTTTTCGCTGAGAGAAATTTTTTGTTCCTTTTTTTAGTTACCGATGATTGATTCCGCCAGAAAAATAATGCAGCAAAAACAAATTGTCGACAATGGGCTATTAAATCTACTATAAATAATCAATTGCGGCGATTATATAGCGCCGCAATTAATATGATCTGTTGAAATGTTTTTCCCAGCGATGTGGAAATTGTTGGAAAACACCTTTTTTTTTTTCACAGCGTATAATAGCGTGCTCTTGTGTTTTTACCTAGTTTCCTGTGTCTGTACCCAACCCACTTAATAAGTTCACAACACTACAACCAAAGATATATCAAACACAAAAAAAAATTCTTTTAACTTTGAATTTCATATAATGGCCAACTACCAAAATGTAAGTTATTAGTCACAAATTAAAATTGTCTTGGGTATTGGCCAATACTTAATCAAGCTACAACTATCAATCATCCCAATTGTACAGCAATATATGGCATCCAAATATTTAATCTATATAATGGCATGGAGGCAATTACGTATTATATAAAGGGGTAATTAATTGTTTTTCCAGAAAACCAACTTAAATATTTGAGCTATGAATGCCAAGGGAGAATTGCATTGTGCTGATTCTCAGTACTTGACCTTCTTTTAAACCAATCTTGCCATGCTCTGTGTCTCTTTGATGTGAAAAAGGTACGTACTGTTTGCAACACATCCTCAGTATTCTACATCATAATACCACAATGAATCAATTTCATCACTATAGGAGTGGAGTGGAGAATACTATGTCCAACTATTTGACCGAGCACTTGTTGAAGTTTAATCTAAATTTTGAAAATAACACTTTCTATTTTATGACCTTAAAAATTAGTACCTCCTAGTAAAATGTGTTTTCTAACATTCAAGCATATTTGGTTTAAAACACTCATAATATTATCAAATTGAGACGCGACAATTTAAATATAGATTGAATTGGAGCTGAAAACTAGAAGGACAGAATTCGTAGAAAAGCATTGTTGAAAACAAAAAAGAGAACAAGGGGATCATAATCCTAAAGTTCAAAAAAAAAACAAAAATAAAAGAAAAATCTAGACTCTAATTAACTTTCTTATTAGCTTTGGTGAAATTCTTAGCTTGAACACTATCACAATTTACTCCTAGATCAAAGGCTAGTTAGAGAACTTAGGTTATATTTGGATATTAAGAATGTTTGAGAGTGTTTGTGAATAGTAATAAAATATTAGGTGAAAAGTAATAATAAAATATTGAATAGTAATGAAAAAGTACTGATGAATAGTAATAAAAGTAGGTGAAAAATAATAATAAAATAATGAATAATAGTAAAAAATGTTTGAGAAAGTTTGGAAGTTTTTGGTTTCCAAACCTAGTCTTAGAGTCAACAGATGAGCTTCAAGCCAAACATGATCAAACTACCACATAGTCTCATTATCAACTAACAATAATTACTACATAGTCTCAAAAACATAAAAATCGAATTACTCTTAAACTTTGATAAGATATTACATAATTACAAAATAATAATTGTGTAAGAGATTGTACGGATATGAAATCTTTTAATAAGATAAAAATATAACCTCAACCACACTTCAAAAATAATTAATACTAATCCAAGCTATTGACCAAAGAACCAGATTTTTTCCCCTTTTTGTTAACAATAAATGCAACACAAGGACTTCGTAGGGCTCATCAATTCAGATAGCATTCTTGTTTAAGCAAACTTAATTGTGGAGTTTTAATGTGATCGCATCAAATGTAGGAGTGATGTTATTTCACACCTAATTACGTTTGAGAGCTTACTCATGCCAGTTGTTTATAATAGATGTAGGATATTCCCAATTTGAGTTTATATTTTCTCTTTCCATAAAGTGTTTTTTAGGGGAGAGAATAAATAATTAAATTTGTAAAATATGCCTTCCAAGAACGGTTTACTAAATGATCAATTAAAAATATTAAAAGAGAAGCTGACAAGCCAAACATATGAAAATAGGAACAAATCACATGTTTAATGTCTAACATAGCATTTTAACGTATCAACCAGAATCATCCCAGAGGATCTTCTGTAACTTTCGTGAGCAGGAAGCAGTCTTAACTAGCTAAATGATGGAACAAATTGAGTAAACTGTTAAAATTCATACTAACAGCATGCTTTGTTAAACATTTACAAAATAGGAAAAAAAACCATACTGATCTCTTACCACGGAGGAATGTTGGAACGGGATGAGTCACTCACGGAAACCCTTTGCCAGAGAGAAAAGGGACTTAGCTGAGACAAAATATAATTAAGGTTAGGCAAATTAAGAGAAGCTTCGAATTTTAAAGAAATCAAGTCCTCACCCATGGCAACGATGAACTGTAAATGCAGACCACTAATGGCTGAAACCGAACTGTAAGAGAAGAGATTAAAAAAAACCCTACAAATTCCAAATTTGGCCTCCATGCAGGGGCGGACCCACGTTATATGTAGGGGGGGCTACCGCCCCCCCAAAGTTTTTCAAAAAGAATATATAGTATATAAATATATGCAATTATATATATATATATATATATATATAATTAAAATTACTCCATCAAATTATAAAATAAAATAAAATAAAATTATCTCCCCAACAATTTTTACTAAACAAATAGACTAAGCTTCCCATTTTTTTTTTCTAATGTTTTATTTTTTTGAAGTTTTATTTAATTGTTTTTTGTTGATGTTTGAATTTGTGAATTTCAGATTGGTTAATTTCACTTCTTTTGTTGGATATGAAATTTATGAATTATGAGATATTTTTTAATAATTAACGTGCTCATTTGTCACTTTGAATTGATTATAAATTTTTATAATTGTCAAAATTAATTAATTATATTTATTTAATCTTACTCTAATTTATATAATTGTGAGATTATTGTAAATATAATTTTATAATATATGATTATTATATTTATATATAGTCACGTATAAAAAATATATATTATTTATATTTACACATATCATACACTTCATCGATCGCCCCCCCCAAACACTAAATCCTAGTTCCGCCCCTGCCTCCATGGATCCTCAAAATTGAGTTTAGCTAACACTTTATCGTGCTTTGAGAGTGTAATAATCAGTAATGGAGGCAACAGAAATCATGGATGGTGCGTACTGGAGGAGCAAAAATCGTGAATTAATGCAGGTGGAAGAACAACGACGATCAATGGCGACTGGGAAGGGGGGGGGGGGGTTGAATTACTTAGGGGATTGCTATGTTCATTAAAGAGTTTTGCGATGATTTTCTTCACTGCTATATTTTTTTAAACCATTGCAAAAAATATCTTGCAAAAAATACCTGCCAAAGTCAGGGGATATACAAAATTTATTACGGCAAAAATTGTTGTTATAAGCTATGTGATTTCTTACAGCGATTTAAACTTGCTGCAATAAATCGCAGACAAGTAAAAGCGCATTTTTTCCTCTGATATAAACATATCATTTTTTTCGGCAAAAATATTTGCCGCTATAGTTAATTAAATCCCCGCAAAAAAAAATGGAAATGTAGTTGAAAGCTCAACGACAATCACAAATTTGCCGGAAATACTGTCTTATTTCGGCCATAAAAAATTCGCTGGAAAAAACCCATTTTTGTGTAGTACGAAGCGGTAAAACCATAAATGATGGTTATATATTTAAAATTAGAATAATGCTGAGAATAACCAGCACTCAAGACACTTCATTCATGTAAATAATATTATGCACTATTCATATAAGAAGGAATGCATTGAATATGACTACTCTCCCTCATTTCCTTAAAATTAATATTAAAATGGGTAGATTTAAAAAAAAAAATACAAAGATCGGATGAGCCTTATCTTAGAACCTTGGAACATTCTAGAATACAAATTTCTGAATCTGTATTCATAATTAGGGATGCAATTGTATTCTTAAGAAGGGATTCTAAGATCAGGTCAAGCTGAAGATAAACATAGATTATTGCATCATGTGCCTATCCATTTCTTAAAAAATGTTATCTTTATAAGCTGGTATATAGGATAGACTTTTGCAGTCTAGAATTATTCTATTAAATAGGTGTGTAGTATAAATTCACATCATTTAAATGATAAGATTTGATTAATAAAATTTATTGTCTAAATCAAATTCTTTCATGTTATATAAACACTTCATTATATATAATTTTTCTTTGCATAAAATGATTTAATTTTAAAAAAAAATTAAATATAAACTCATTTTACAAATTAGATCATTTTAAAATTAAGACATAAAACGTATATTCTGTACGTCCATATATAATGACTATTAAATCACGAGGTAATCCAATTGTTATTAGTGCGTAGTTTATTATTATCGCGTACTCATTCAATGTATTGGTACTCGACCTTTATCAGCACGCAACTACAGTGCCGCAAATTAGCACTAAGAGACAAATTATATATATATATATATATATATAATATGATATATATAAATTACATGCATATATTTTATATAAAAAAATGAACTCTATTAAAAAAATATATTTTTTATATTTTTTCTCTATTCTTTTCACAAAATAACCCCATAAAACTTGTGAATATAATAAAGGTTTGTTCTTAGAAAAATACTAGTGTGTTCATTAAGTTTGACACTTTTTTTTAATACTTTATGTATTTTAATTTTTTATTTTATTTAATTATTAAAGAAGTGATTATTAATATATTAATATTTTTATAATTTTTAAATAAGAAAAAAATTTAAAAAAAAATTAACACTAATGTTACGCTGCAACAATACCACTAACATTATCTTTATTCTTAATATTACTCATGTATATATATTGTTTATAAGCATTATATCTGTGTTATATTATTATAAAAGAAATTATCAGGTTTAGAAATAAATTTATTTAAAAAAAGTGTATAAATTAAATTGAGTTAGTATTAAAATTATAAAGTATCATTTATTATAAAATAAATCAAACAAATTAACTTTTTGTAAATCGAGATAAAGTATTTGAATAATGAAAGACTTATTATTATATTATCATTTTTTTTATTTTATAATGTATTATTTTTTTATTATGCTTTTAGGTAATTTTCAACATTCTTAGTAACTAAGAAAAAATCTAAATATATCTAATTTTATTAATAATTATTTTCTTAATTATTAATTAAAAAAATAAAAAAAAAATAAAAATTATTAAACCTATCGTTATCTAAATTATTTCACTACTCGATGAAAGGACAGAAATGCGTTATCATGACACAAGTCCCAAAGTATGATATATGCACGTAAGTAAAGCTTGTACACGAAACTAACAACGAAGTTTCCAGGACTTTTATTGAGAGCTGCTGAACGACAAGGATCTGAAGCTCTTGTTCACACCTACCAACCAATTATTCATGTTTTGGAAAGAACGGCTGTGAGATGCCGCGACGCTGATGACAATTGTTGTCGTAGTCGCACTAACTCCATAAGGTTACGTTTGAATTTACGAAAAATTGAGATAAATTTAATTTATTTTATAATATTATTATTATTTTAAAATTTAAAAAATATATATTAAAATTTAAAAAATGTGTATTGAAATTTTAAAAAGGTATATAAGAATTTGTGTTTTATAAAAAAAATTATAAAAATATAATGATGAAATGAAGATGAATTAAGATGAATTTAAAATACAAAGGGAGCCTAAAAGTAGTGCTATTTATAATTATGAAATGTGTAAATATAATATAATTATTTAAAAAAAAATAAAATTTATTATTAAAAAATTTTTTTTTTTTTATTTTTTTTATATAGATATAATATTTATTCATTTTTTTAAATGATTATATAAAATTTATGCATTCACGATTACAATTATATTTTTTATTTTATAATAGGTTGATTCCTTCTTGTAAATATGGAGAAATGGAAGCTCAAAAGGGTGAAAGACATCTCCAAATTCTGATGTCTAAATCAGGTTGAGTTTTTTAATCTGCGATCTAAAAGAACTCAAAAGAAGTGCTTAAAAAAAATTTGCCCTTGTGAGTGAGGTATTATACCTAGTTGGAGTATCCTTGGCAAGTTGATCGTGGTGATGTTGTTGGAAATAAACTGATAAAACAAACAACAAAAATATGAAATCAAATACAGCGGTATCAACTAAGAAAAGTAAAACAATAAAGACAACACAGAATACTATATTTAAGTGATTCAGCTCAACTGAGCTTACATCTACTGTAGAGTTAATTTCAAAACTTCACTATAATCAAATGGAGTATAGATAGAGAGAGAGAATCAATAGATTCTTATAAGAGAAATCACTCACTTCATGTGTATACACTCAATTCTCACATGTTTACACTCAATCACTCAAGAAATGGAGAAGAAATGAGTCATGGAGTGTTCTTTGCTCGTCGGGGGTGAAAACAGGGGAGAGAGCTTCAAGCGGTGCGGAGAAAAATGAAGCTCATGATATTTATATTTATGCGATCTCCGAGCGAACACTTCTAGGTCAGACTCGCTCGAGCTGTACGTCAAGCGAGGGTCTCGCGAAGCCTTTACCTGAATCTCGCTCAAGCTGAATGTCGAGCGAGGGTCAAGCGAAATCTCAGGTTGAGCTTCGCTCGAGCTGGACGTCGAGTGAAGGTCGAAAGAACTTTCGGGTTAAACTCTCGCTCGAGCTAGACGTCGAGCGAGAATACTGGGCAAACCAGAATTCAAGCCATCTCTTAACAAATTTCTACATTGACTTGAATTCTCACAGGCCTCAAAAAAATAAACCATCTGATAATAAAAGAAACCAACCCCATCAAAATCCTCTAAGGGATGTGGATACCTCGAACACCAACCAAAGTTTGAACTTGTGCACTGTAACTGGCTTTGTCATCATGTCTGCTGGATTCTCTGTAGTAGGAATCTTTTGAATGCCCATTATACCATCTGCAACTACTTCTTTGAGGAATGATACCTGACATCAATGTGCTTCGTTCTCTCATAATACATTTGATTTTTGGTCAAATGTATTGCACTTTGACTATCACAAAACAGTCATCCCCTCCTGCTGAAGACCCAAGTCACTAATCAGCCTTTTCACTCAAATGGTTTCCTTAACAGCCTCAACTGCTGCCATGTATTCTACCTCTATAGTTGATAAAGCAACAGTTGATTGAAGTGTTGCTTTCCAACTAATGGCAGAACCACATAATGTGAAAACATAACCTATCAATGATCTTCTCTTATCTAAATCTCCAGCATAGTCAGAATCAACAAATCCAACAACATTAGAACTAAGATAAACATCTCTAACAAATATCAAACCAAAATGCGAGGTTCCTTTCAAGTACCTCAGAATCCATTTCATTGCCTGCCAGTGAACTCTACCAGGTTTAGTCATGTACCTGCTGACCATGCTCACTGCCTGTGAAATGTCTGGATGAGTACAAACCATGGTGTACATAATGCTGCCAACAGCACTAGAGTAAGGAATTCTTGTCGTGGATTGTTCCTCCTCATCTGTCTGGGGAGATAGGGAAGCTGAAAGTCTAAAATGTAACGTTAACGGCGTGCTTATAGGTTTGGAGTTAGACATTCTAAACCTGTCAAGAACTTTCTCAATGTACGTTCTCTGGGAAAAGTATAACTTCCCAGCTTTCCTATCCCTGTAAATTTCCATTCCCAAAATTTTCTTAGCAGCACCTAAATCTTTCATCTCAAACTCATTTCTAAGTTGAGTTTTCATTAAATCAATATCAACCATGCTTTTAGTAGCTATAAGCATGTCATCAACATAAAGTAATAAGTGAATGAAAGACTTATCAGGCAATTGTTTATAATACACACAACAATTATAGCTACTTCTCAAATAACCATGATCAATCATAAACAAATCAAAACGTTTATACCATTGCCTAGGTGACTGCTTCAAACCATACAAAAACTTTTTTAGTCTGCATACCAAGTCCTCTTTACCTTCAATAATGAATCCCTCTAGCTGACGCATAGAGATTGTCTCTTCAAGCTCGCTATGTAGAAACACTGTCTTCACATCAAGCTGCTAAAACTCTAGGTCATACAAAGCCGTGATGGCTAGTAAAACTCTGATGAATTGTGTTTTACAAATGGAGAGAACACTTCATTGAAGTCAATCCCCTCTTTCTGACTGTAGCACTTAGCAACTAGGCGTGCTTTGTATATTGCATCTATCTTAGACTGGATTTCCTCTTTTCTTTTGAAGACCCATTTGCAACCAACAACTTTCGTCTTCCCTGGCAACTTAACCAAATCTCATGTTTGGTTCTTGTTTAGAGACTCAATCTCTTCAGTCATAGCTGAGCACCACTGAGCAGACTCGATACTCTTCACAGTCTCTGAGTAACTAGAAGGCTCTGCCCAACAATTTCTTCTACTGTAGCAAGTGCATACATGACCATGTCTGCTTGAGCATATCTCTGAGGTGGTTTGATTTGTCTCCTCTGTCTGCCAGTAGCTATACTGTACTGCTCCTCAACCGGTACTTCAGTCTCAGATTCAGAATCATGCTCATCAGGTATAGCATGGTCCTGAGTATCAAGTGGTGTCCTCTGTAGAACCTGTTGTAGCTACACATTTTTCCCTGTAGACACAAGAATCTCCTTTCTCAGATTAAGTATAGATTTTTCATCAAAAATAACATCTCTGCTAATCACGAATTTGGGTGATTTGGAATCAGTACACCACAACCTATATCCCTTTACCCCAGTAGCATATCCCATAAATATGCATTTCTTTGCCTTAGGTTCTAACTTACCATTATTAACATGAAATTAAGCAGGACAACCAAAAATTTTCAAATTTGAATAGTCACTAGGTGCATCAGACCATACCTGATTAGTTATCTTCAAACCAATAGCTGTGGCTGGAGAGCAGTTCATCAGAAAGCAGGCTATGTTGACTGCTTCCACCCAAAAGTCCTTAGAGAGACCAGTATTTGAGAGCATACTGCGTGCTCGTTCTAACAGGGTTCGGTTCATCCGTTCAGCTACCTCATTTTGTTGTGGAGTGTGCCTAACTGTACGGTGTTTGACAATCCCTTCATTCTTGCAGAACTCATCAAAGTCACTGCTACAAAATTTCATTCCATCGTCAGTTTGAAGCCGTTTGATCTTCTTGTCGGTCTGATTCTCAATCAGAACTTTCCACTACTTGAAATTCTTGAAAACATCACTTTTCTACTTCAGAAAGTAAACTCACACCTTTCGTGAGTAATCATCAATAAGAGTAAGCAAGTAGTTTGCTCCACCTTTCGATGGAACTGAGGATGGACCCCAAAGGTCCGAATGAATGTAGTTCACTGTACCTTTAGTTCTGTGGATGCCTGTAGCAAATTGGACCCTGCTCTGTTTGCCAAACACATAGTGCTCGCACAAGTCAAGTTTACCAATATTCTTGCCTCCTAACAACCCTTGCTTACTAAGGATAAACATCCCTTCTCACTCATATGGCCTAGTCTCATATGCCATAAACGAGTGACATCTGACTCTGCCTCATCAGATACTGACACTGCAGCTTCACCACCGACAGTACTACCTTGGAGAAAATAGAGACCATCTATCTGATCTCCCTTCATAATAACCATGGAGCCTTTGCTGACTTTGAGTACTCCACCTTGTCCCGTGTACTTAAAACCCAAAGAATCAAGAGCCCCCATGGAGATAAGATTCTTCTTCAAGTCTGGAATGTGCTGAACATTAGAAAATGTCTTAACTATCCCATCAAACATTTTTATCTTCACTGAGTCAATTCCTACGATCTTGCAAGCCATGTCGTTCCCCAACAAAACATAACCACTATTGACTGGTTCATAAGTCATGAACCAATCCCTCTTGGGACACAGGTGAAAAGTGCAAGCTGAGTCCATAACCCACTTGTCACTAAACCGATTGGTTGAATCACTGATTGCAATGATCACATCTGAGTGATTAGATTCATCAGCAACACTGACGGTATTAGAGGAACTCGTGGATTCATCCTTCTTCTTCAGCTTAGTACACTCACTCTTGTAATGTCCAAACTTTTGGCAGTAACAACACTTGATGTTTTTCTTGTTGGACTTGGACTTTGATTTCCCCTGAGACTTCCCTCTACCTTTCTCTAAACCCTTATCACTGGATCTTCCTCTGTTGGAGGAATCTTTGACAATCAACCAACTGGCTTGAGTTTCACCACCCTTATCACTGTACCTACTCCTCAACTCCTTCAAGTTTAAAGCTGACTTCACATCCACTAAAGAGATGGTATCTCGGCCATATAGTATAGAATTTATAAAATTCTCAAATGATGTAGGTAATGAATACAAAACAATTAAAACTTGATCTTCATCATCAAACTTGATGTCAACATTTTTAAGATCCATAACAATCTTGTTAAACTGATCTAAGTGTTCAGTAACATATGAACCCTTATTCATCTTGAGCGTATATAACCGTTATTTCAAATACAACCGGTTAGTAAGAGATTTCTTAATGTACAAGCTTTCAAGCTTGTTCCAGAGACTCTCAGCAGTCTCTTCCTCAACTACCTCTCTTAATACTCTATCAGATAATGACAATAAAATAGTGTTATGTACCTTCTCTTCATCAACCTTAAACGATACAGGAAAATCCAGACATTTCCTCAAGAATTTTGAGTAATCCCTGCTAGCGCAACAAAGCTTTCATCTTCAAGCACCATAGACTGAAACTGTTCTATCCGTCAAACTTTTCTACTTCAAATCTTGCTGTGGTCATCCCTTCAATCTTTCACAGAGCTAGATAGCTCTAATACTAGTTCGTTGGGAATAAACCGATAAAACGAACAACAAAGATATGAAATCAAATACAGCGGTAGCAGCTAAGAGAAGTAAAACAATAAAGAAAACACATAACACTAGATTTAAGTGGTTCAGCTTAACTGAGCTTACATCCACTATAGGGTTGGTTTCAAAACTTTACTATAATCATATTAAGTACAGAGAGAGAGAGTCAATAGATTCTTACAAGAGAAATCACTCACCTTACGTATATACACTCAATCCTCACGTGTTTACACTCAATCACTCAAGAAATGAGTCTTGGAGTGTGCTTTGTTCGTTGGGGGTGGAAACAGGGGAAAGAGCTTCAGGCGGTGCAGACAGAAATGAAGCTCATGATATTTATATTTATACGATCTCGCTCGAGCGAGAGTTAATCTCGCTCGAGCAAATACTTCTAGGTCAGATTCGCTCAAGTTAGACGTTGAGCGAGGGTCTCGCGAAATTTTTGCCTGAATCTTGCTCAAGCTGGATGTCGAGCGAGGGTCGAGCGAACTCTCGGGTTGAGCTTTGCTCGAGCTGGACGTCGAGCGAAGGTCGAACGAACTCAAAGGTTGGACTCGTGCTCGAGCAGGAAGTCGAGCGAGAGTCGAGCAAGAATACTGGGCAGACTAGAATTCAAGTCATCTCTTAACAGATGTTGCTTTGTATTTTGGTCGTGTCCTCTCCTAACGTTCTGCTGATCATCCATGCCTAACCGTGGCAACTGCTAACAATCCACGATTCACATTGTGATTTGTCCGTTCTTAACCTTCATTAAATCTAGCATGGTCTCGATTTGGACTGCCTACTTTTCAGGTTTGTCCAGTTTTCGATATCTAAGGACTGAGGTTGCCCCTAACTCTATGTATATGGATTGTTAGTAGTAATAATGTCAAGTCTTCTGACTCAAGGATTTGCGTCTCGCGTGTAAGACTTTATTGCTACTTTCTAGGCTTCACGGAACAACCTCGCCCTTCTCGGCTTGATCCATCCTTTTTTTCATACTAATTTCTTATTAATTATTTACCCTTAAAGCCATTGATATCTCGTAAACTAGGCCCGTGTGGTTTGACCCCGACCCTAGGAGCAGCCTCCCTCACAACAACAAAATAAAGACAATTGCAATCAATCATAGTCAAATATGGACCATTTTGCATTATGAAGTGGCTAAACAAATTAATAATGTTTGAAACTGGAAAATTATGAAGATTATGTGTCGCTTTCTTTGTGGTAAGAATAATGAAGAAAAGCAACTCTATTTCAAAATTTATTAGAGCACTTCCAATGGATCCTCTATTTTATCATTTAAATACATCAACAAAATTCACTTTAAAAAAAAAAAATGGTATAGTGACTTTTACAATATACAATACATCAACTTATCTATTTTTCTTTCATATTATTTAAATATTATATTTTTTAATCTTTTGTATTTATTTAAGTATTATACATTAGTGGCTTTTCTTCTTCTGCCTATTCTCTACCTTAAACCCTAGCTTCACTCCGCCCGCAGCATTCGGCTTCGAATCCTCCATTTCATCTTCATCTACCTCTTTCACAGCTCCATCCTTGACATTATCCTTTAATTTCACCTTCATCTACCTCTTTATCCACCGCAACTGCTCTTCATCCATGTTTGGGACAATCACCTTCTGCTTCACCTTTGTCCTAGAGAACCCCATTCACTTGCAAAATCAATGTGTTCGAAGCCATATCCAACTAGGGGTGTTCTCCGACCGGCCCAGCCCAACTCGATACCAGACATTTTCAATCCGACTCGACAGTGTTATGGTCTGATTAACCGTTTACCGTTTTCCAACTCGAAATTAATTTGGAAGAACATGATATTTCAACTCTTTTTTTTTTTCTTTTCAATCAATTTTGTTAAATATTTGTGCTTTGTGAGCCTACACCATACAATCTTGGATCCGGTAAATGAAAAACAAAACCTTGGAAGATTGACGTTTTAGTCTTGAATATCAAATCCAACCAAATTTTTAAATGAAGAACTAACACTTGAAATATAAACTTTTTGGTTACTCAGAAAATAAAGGAAAAGATCAAGTATCAAATAGCCGCTCAGCAATGTCAAACAATTAATTGGCCACAGAAAGTTGAAACAAAGAAAATTAAAATATCCATAATTTTTTTTTGTTTCTTTTTTCACCTAATAATTTTGTTGGAAAAAAAGGTCAAAAGTTAAATTCAAAACCTAAAATTACCCACACCTACAAGTATCTTTCGGCAGAATTTTTATCCACCACATCAAAGCCTTGGATTTAAGACCTACACCAAAGTCCCTTGCCAGAAAAAGACGAAGTTGCAAGGCAAACAGAAAAATGAGATTCGAGTGACACAGAATTAAACGGGTATCTGAAATTTCCGCTTTCGATTCAAAATTAAACGGGTCGAGTAATTCGAGTCAGGTTGGGTTGGGTCGATATATTGGAATTCACTATCAGTCGGCTTTTTTGTTCAGCCTGACATCCAACTACGACTGTGAATGATTTCGAAGCCAACGGAGAAATCAACGATGACTGCAAAATCAAGTTGTTCGAAGCCAACGGCTAAATCAATGCGTTTGAAGCCAATGCCATCTCTCTCGCCACATCCAACAGCGATGTCACCCGCTTCTTTCCTTGCTTCACAGTCCCATCTGGCAAGTTGTGAAGGTGTGAAAGAGAAGTGGCCAAGTTCCGTTCTTTGTCTTGCATGGGAAAAGTGAGCAAAGTCAAGGAAAGAGAAACGAATAAAATATTTTAGAAGGATGAACATGATCCGGCTACATTTAAGGAGATTACTATATCAAAATGTAAATTATTTGTAAAATACGTGATCCAATGGAGCATGATTTTAAGAGCATTTCTTTGTATTTTAAAGAAAATATATTTTAGAAGAGCCATTAGGAGTGTTCGAGCTACTAATCTACCCATGTTGCCGCCATATTTATTACGAAACATCGAATAATGAAAAGCAAAAATTAGGATGTAAAGTTAGTTTGATGAATATATATATATATATATATATATATTGTGCGTACAAAGCATTATTCAAATAAAAAACAGCTCCCTGTACTCGGTCAAATGGTCAATGCTCCATGAGAATGGAGATTTGTATTTATAATCAAAGCAAAATATAGTCTTTTTCAGGACTGTTCATCCAGATTTGATTTCTTTCTTAATTTGGTTTAAAACTTAAAAATCGGGATATTTGAACGGGTATCCGTCCAAATTAAACATATGCAGATATATTTTTATTATAATTACCAGATTCCGTTAACTAACCTCTTATCTGCAATCTGATTATTTTAAAATAAATCACTCGAAATCTTCTTTCTCTCGACTAATTTCTCTATCTCGTCTCAATCTCCCTCCCCCCTCGAAACCCTAGAACCCCTAAACAAGATCTATCGCCACTACTTTCAACCAACCGAGTTCTTCTTTCTCTCTTTTCTCTCTTCCACATTCTAGAAATTTTAGAATTTCCATATAAGATCTTTCACTATCGTGATTAGTAGGGAGGGACCTCACTTAATCTATAAGTTCTCAATGGCAGTTCAAAATCTCTCTCTCTATTGATTTAGTTTGTTTCTATTGGGTTACTGTGAAAACTTGTAAGAATAGAGAAAAGGCCCCGCTTGGATTGGGGCTCAACTCACTTCCATTTCATCATTATATTTTTATAATTTTTTATACAAAACACAAATTCCTATACACCTTTTTCAAATCCCAATACACATTTTTCAATTCCCAATACACCTTTTTCAATTCTCAATATACCTTTTTCAAATCCCAAAATAATAATAATATTAAAAAATAAACTAAACTCATCTCAACTCATCTCAACTCATCTCATCTCTGAATCCAAGCGGGGCCTTAATTTTCCTTTTTGTTTTAATTTTTTGTTTTCGTTTTCATATTTTATCCTCTCTGCAACGATTTGATTAATGAAACCACGATTTTCATGTACTTCTTTAATGGTCTCCTTCTCCAAAACAACGTGAAGTTTACCACCCAATTTACAAGTTCATCATAAGCCTGCTCATTTTACGTCACCCATGACCCGCCAAGAGCTGGCACCCAGCTCCTCATCATCTCGCATATGAATTGGTCTTTTAACAATATCCGGAAACATAGACTAATTGAATTGACTCTCAATTAAGGGTTCGGTTGAAGTTAAGGACAAGACGTTAAAAGTTTTGAAAGTTAAATAAAATATTATTTTTTAATATTATTATTATTATTTTAAAATTTAAATAAGTTGAATTGAGATTGAAAAAAATTAAATTATTTATTATATTTTATATAAAAATTTAAAAAGAAGAAATGATGAATTTAAAATAAAATAAATTAAGATAAATTTTGAATACAAACGAAACTTTAATGCTATTTATCATCTTCTTTTTTAATATTTTTTTTCATTATTTTTTTATTATTTTATAATGGAAAATAATTTATTATATTATATTTATAAATTTATAAATTTATAATTTAATGCCACGTTATAAAATAATTAAAAATTAATGAATAGATTTGTTCCTCATAAAATATTTCATTATATAATTGTAAGAAATCTCAGCCACTCTTCTTACATCACCGCATACATAAAGAGTATGGAATTTATAGATTTTTAAGAATACTCATTTAAAAATTAAAATATAAAATGACATCATGAAAAGAATAAAACCAAAATACATAAAAATACTTACTAAGAAAGTAATTAAGAAGGCCTTCGAGAACCAAGGAAACCATTAAAGAAACACATGGGCAGCTATTAAATAATACGCGTGTACGTGTGAACACGTTTTCCTATTCCTTGTTAACGAAGACATTTTTTTTCAAATAGAGAGCCACCCAGGAGGTGGGACCCCTCTCTCTACTCAGCTTCTAGGCTCTATCAACGAAACAGCCTTGTTTCTTCCCCCTCCTCCAACACCAATATAAATCCCGTCCCGTTCGAACTCATCGCTCTGTACTTGTCTCCCTCAACTACCTTATTAAAACCTCAACCAATTCCAAAACGATTCCAGTCTCTCTCATCTCTTTCTCTCCGTATACATATGTTCTTTGCCTCCTCTGCAACATTGATTGATAAATTTGGAAATTAGGTTCAAAGGAAAAATGCAAGAGGGTTCAATATTATCTTTATCTCCCAGCTTCAATCTGTATCCCCCTCCAAGCGGATTTCCAGAAGTCGCCGAAGTTTCCGAAGATTTTAGCTCAAAGATGAAGTTCGACGCTTTTGGTACCGAGTTTGATGGGCCGAAAAATGAAGGTAGCTCGAGATCCGAGGCTTTGGACGAGGAATCCAGAGATGAGTCGGCAGAACAAGGTGAGAAAATTGAAGAGGAAGAGGCTGACGAGGAAGAGTTCTCTTTCGCTTTCACAAATCCTGACGAGTCTCCGATTTCCGCGGATGATGTATTCGTCGACGGCCAGATCCGTCCGGTATACCCGCTCTTCAACCAAGATCTCCTATTCACCTCCGCTTACGACGGGGATTCGAAGTCCAAGGACGCCTCGTCCTCACCTCTCCGACCGCCGTTGAGGAAGTTTTTCGTTGAAGAGCGCGATCTTCCGTCGTCATCGTCGTCTGAATATGACGAATTGGAGGGAGTTGCCGACGGTACGTACTGCGTGTGGTCGGGTAACGCCCCGGAGGCCTCACCGCGGGAGCTCTCCAAGAAGAGCAACTCCACAGGGTTCTGTAAGCTCTGGAGGTTCCGAGACTTGCTTATGCGAAGCAACAGCGACGGGCACGACGCGTTCGTGTTTCTGAGTCAACCGTCCGTAAACGCAAAGCCGAGAAGCGAAACATCGACGGCGAAGAAAAACGAAAACGTCGATAAGAACGAGAAGGGTAGGGTAGGCGTCGAGAAAGCGAAACCAAACGAGAAGGCGAAGGCGAAGGCGAAGGGGGTGAAGGGATCAGGTGAAACAGCGTCGTCGGCGCACGAGAGGCACTACGTGAAGAATAGGGCCAAGAAAGAGGGAGATAAGCGGAAATCGTATTTGCCGTACAGGCAGGTTGGGTTTTTCACTAACGTGAACGGGTTTAGCCGGAACGTCCATCCCTTCTAACCCTAAAGCGAGCCCTGCAACTAATATAATTCTCAATTTTCTGGGCTTATTTTATTTGTTAATTAGTTTCAATGTAAATGCTGGAAATTAGTTTTAGCAGTTTGAATCTGGGATTACCTCTCAAAAAAAAAAAAAAAAAAAAGAGAGAGTCTGGAATTGCTGTCAACATGTTCTGTATTAAAAGAACGATGTTATAAAAGAACGATGTTCTATTAATTGTAATTATGTTTGGTTATTGAATTGCCTCGTCTCTTTTTTCTTTTAAAGAAAAAAAAAATCGCATTTATTAATAACAAATATTACAATTGAACTTGAAAAGTACATTATAAACTAACTAAAATGACAATTTATCACAAACACCCAAAAGAATCGTGGATGTACATGACATGTGAGGTACTCACACTGTACCTGAAAGATGAAAGATGAAAGATGAAAGATGGAAAGGTGCGAAGCAACTAGATGCCCTAGTAATAGCGGAATTGCGCGTAGCGATAGAAAACTACCCTAGAAGTGGCACATGGGAAAATAAACTCTCTACTTTGGACTCCACGTGCACCTCACGCGTGGCTCTAAAAGGCAAAAAATCACCCCTAATTGAGAGATCGATGACTTGATAGGCTTGCGGCGTGGCCCGTTGGAGCTAAATACTGGTGGACTTCGGATATAACGCCATTTGCAACCTTACTCTAGTAATCGTTCGCTTATAAACCCTAGGAGCAAAAGTTGCCATCGGTGCTCCTGCAAAAAGAAAACAAAAAGAGACTATTGTGGGAGGGGGAAGGGGAGGGGAGAAGCAAGAGAAGAAAAGAGAAAAACTAAAATACTTAACGAAAATAAAAGAAAGAGAATTTAAACAGAAATGTGAGTCAAGGGAGAAGGAGGGGAGAGGGGGAGAAGGAGCCGAAGCTCCCATCCTCCAGCGACGTATTTCTTAAGAGAAAGCTAAGATTTGGTTGAGGGAGAAGAGAAAGTTAGTGAACCATGACGTTCTCTTTGTTTATGTCATAACGGTCAGTTAATTATTACTTTAAGAAAAATGATAGTTAGCTGCTCGTGTTTGACCGTTGCATGTGGCTGCTGCACAATTTAATTTCTTTTATTATTATTATTTTTACTTAATGATTAAGGAAGTAATTTTTAATGTATTGATGTATTTTTTTTTTATTTTAAAAAATATTTTCGAATGATAAAAAAAAAAAGAAAAATAAATGAAAGAAAAATAAAAAGTGCAAAATGTACTAGCGGTCAACTTGGACGGTGCTACTCAAACAACATAATAGCATCGCCCTTATTTTATTTTCTTATTTTGTTTAATTATTATTCAATATTCAAATCGAAAATTACTTCATCATCCCAAATGCAATCTTAACATATTAATTTTTTTTCTCTGCAGAATGCAGTCTTAATATTTGGTCGGTCCAGCTGGATGCGCTATAAGCAATTTGTTTGTTTTCAAATTTTATGTGGGGGGCAACCAGATAAGGAAATGCATTAAAATAGAGAGAGAAATGGTACGTGAAAATGGAGCCAATGACGATGTAATGCTGGCCTAATGAATTTGGATGGCAAATGTTTCATTCAATACGCGCGTGGGTACTATCATTTCCTTTACTTTCTCAGAAATGGTTAAAAAGGTAGTTGGTTACATGACCTTTTATTAATCAGACAAAATAATTAAAGAAGCGAAGATTCAAAACTAGGACATGTATTTGATCAGCCGTTCACTTTCTTTTTACTTTATTAACAACTTATTTTTCTGCTGACGTAAAATCATTCATTAATTATTAACACATTCGTAATAATTTTGCCTTATCTACCTAATATATATAATTTAATTCCTAAAATATTTGAATTTTAAATTTTTTAACAAACCACCAAGTTCGGGGATATATTCTCCCCCAATCGACCAGCAAATAGATTTTAAGTTGAGTTGGACAAAATTTCTTCCAGTTAGAATGCAGAGTGGAAAGTATCTCAAGCTCAACGTAATAAGTTGTTTTACAAGTATTTTTAGTCTAGCAAATTTCTAACATTTTCTTTTTAGTAGTGAAGTGTACTACGTAGTATAAAATTAGAGTAATACTTAACAAATCTTCAGCCTAAATACTTTATCAAAAAAGAACAAAAAAATAGAGAACTTTTATATATTTCAGATGGTGCCAAAAACCAAGTTGAGGGAGACTATATATAGACCACCCACATACAATAAGCTTTAAAGGCTAGCCTTCAATCAACGGGTAACACGTGGCTTTAAAGTCATGTGTTCACCTAGGCTTGTTCATCCGGGCCAGGTAACCCGGCCCGGTTTGAAATTTTATTTATTTTTTTATTATCTTAAATTTTTTTTATTTAAAAATGTTTGAGAAAATTTTGAATCCGGAACTTAGGAATCTAGAACCCAAATGAACACCCATTTGTTCACCTGTTACAACTATGTAACGCATAGCCTTAAAGCCACGCGTTACATGGTTGTAACGCATAGTGAAGGGAGGGTCTACCCACGTGAGCACCATCTTCTTCCTATATCTCTCACTCACACATAGTGGACAAAATCCTAGGTCTGGATCTTTTTAATATTTTCTATTTTGTTCATATAAGTAAATAGGTCGTGCAACCACTAAGCACATTTGTAGAAAGGTGAGAGTACTTACTATAAATCTCTCACAGAGAAGATAAGTATAGTAATATCTCAAAAGTGTTTGATCATGTCCTAGACTCATTCAATCGCATCAAGGTGAAGCATTTTCGAACCCTCTTGAGTTAACAAAAAATTGAGAACAATGCTTGACTACCTCTAAATCATTTCAATGTGTTCACAACTTTAACAATTACTAATATGTAGCGTCATAATTTGACGTCGGCAAATACTATCAAAGATACGATGTCAAAGAGTCTTCCCTTTACCCTCATATCATCCAACTTTGATTGAACCGTTTTCCCAGCAATGCCTCTTTAGACCGTATTAATCATGGCCATAGACAACATGCCAAAGTAGTAAATGTCACAACCTCCATCTTATGATATAGTCAAATGTAAATAAAAGACACTTAAAACATAAGACTCACACAACAAGAAAGAATGGAACCATTAACTCACTTTCTAATTTGGTCGAATAAGCATATGTAGTATGAAATACATGCTACGGTAGATTTCTCTTTCTCAAAAAGCATATGTCTATATCAACACCATACAAATTTTAGTCTAGCCGCTTCTTAAGCATCTAACCTAAGTACCTCCATTTGCACGCCTCTAATACGTCAAAGAGAACCTCGCGTCTAGCTAACCACAAAGGTGACATATCTTTGTATCAACCAACTTATCCCTTTGGACAAGTACTTAGGGACACAATGTCTCATCTCTACTCACTACTCAAGCGCTAGAGGCGATCGCTTGTGTGAGTAAGCCGATCTAAGCCTTTTGACATATCTTGTGTGTGTATTAGAAAAAAATAATACGACAAAGATAAGAACTGAGTCATATTGTATTAATATCTCGAAGGAAATGTCACATCTCATTGTCATTTGAGAAACAAATTACATTTACAATCTAAGTAGTCCTAGATTCCTAACATGAGTATCAAAGACATCTCTAACTACAGGTTTTGTTAAGGGATCAACAAACATGAGACTCATAGAAAAGTGTTTTAGAGTCACTTCTTTTTGAATTATCATGTCTCTGATGTAGTGATATCTAGATCTATGTGTTTGATTCTACCATAATATTTTGAGTCCTTAGCATATGCGAGAGTTGCCATATTATCGCAGAATATCGTCACCAAATCTAAAGTATCCGTCCCAATGTTTAAATGCTTGAGAAATCTTCATAACCAAACAGCTTCTTGAATTGTTGCAGAACAAGCTACGTATTTTGTCTCCATAGTGGATAAAGCTATGCATAGTTGTTTCTTACTGTTCTATGTAATGGCTCTATTGTTGAGAAGAAAGACATACTCATTGGTTGATTTGCACTCATCTAGGTCACTGGCCCAATTAGCATCACTGTAGCCTCTTAGTTGCAAATCTAAACCTTGATAGCACAGCACATAGTCCACAGTTCCCTTGAGATATCTCATAATCCTCTTAACTTCTTTCCAGTGAGCCAGTCCAGAGTTAGATAGAATCTACATATTAAGTCAATTGCATAGCATATGTCAGGCCGAATACACATAATTGTGTACATCAAGTTACTCACAGCATTAGCATAAAGGACACGAGTCATATTTTCCATTTCTCATTTGAGTATTAGGACACAAATCTTTGGACAAACTTTTGCTTCTTGCAACAAGGGTATCAATGAGTTTATATCCACTCATTAGGAAGCGCTCGAGAACTTTCTTTATGGAAGCTTTTAAGACAAACAAAAAATCTCTTTGAGCGATCTCTATAGATCATAACCCCTAGAATGTATTCTGCCTCACCTATATCTTTAATCTCAAAATTGAAGGATAACCATTCTTTTGTGGCGACTATAAACCCTTTATCATTTCCAACCAGTAATATATCGTCAACATATAATGACAACATATTGAAACTTTTCTTAGACCTTTTGACATAGATACAATGGTCCTCCATGATCATCGTAAACCCATTCGAGAGAATGGCTCGATAGGATCTGAGATACTACTGCCTAGATGATTGCTTTAGACCATATATAGATCATTTGAGCTTGCACACTTTGTGCTATTAACTTTTGACCACAAAACCCTTGGATTGATCCATATAGATCTCCTTATCTAGTTCTCCATTGAGAAATAATGTCTTAACGTCCATCTGGTAAAGTTTCAAATCTATGTATGCTATTATAACTAGAATCAGGCAAATTAAGCCAAACCTCACTATTGGTGAAAATGCTTCCTCATAGTTTATATCCTCCTGTTGGGTATATCCTTTCGTCATTAAGCGATCTTTTTACCTATTTATTGATCCATTCGACTTGCATTTAGCTTTTAGAACCCATTCGTTCCTAGTAACCTTCGGGCCTAACGGTAGATCAACCAGATCCCAGACCTGGTTAGTCCTCATAGGCTCTATCTTCTCATTAAGTGTTTTCATCCACTCATCTTTAGTAGAAGATGAGAAAACCTCATAAAATGTCCTAAACTTGTTCTCATCATGTAGAACTACCATAAAAGCTTCTCATTTAATCTCAAAACTATGATGGAGAATACTTTTACGTGTACTTCTACGCGGCTGAGGTTTCTATGATTCATTGATAAGTAATGTGCTCCCACTTTGATTCAAGTCTTCTTTTATAATTTGTAGGAGTTTGAAAATTTTCTTCCTTATTCTCAACTAAATTCCTTAAAGTACTCTCCTATTGTTCCATAATCTTATGAAGTTCTAAACTCTTATCAACCTCATATCTACTTGGAAACTCATTTTCAATAAAATCCACATCTCGTGACTTAATCTTAGTCACACTTCCATCAGATTATTCACCTATTAACACATATCTTTTAGAGTGTTCTGAATACCTTATAAAGATACACTTCTTTGCTCTAGGGCTTAAATTCTCATATTTATGAAAAAGATCGTGAACAAAATATGTTGAACCCCACGGCCACAAGTTATTCAAATTGGGTTTCTCATCGGTTCATAGTTCATATGGGATGGAAGTTACTGATTAGGAGGACACACTGTTAAAAATGTAGGCAGTAGTCAAAAGTGCATCCCTAAAAATAAATTGGTAGGTTTTCTTGGGCTATCGTTGACCTAACCATCGTCAACTGTCTTTTAACTCTTTTTCATCACAGAGACTTTTAAACTGCTTAGAGAGATATTCTCATCCTTGATCAGTCCTTAGTTTTTAAGCTCTTGTAGAATTGATTCTCAACCATTCTTAGATATTGTTTAAAGCATACAATACTTTAGACTTATGGGAGATTAAGTAAATATGACCATAACGTGAACATCATCTATAAATGTGATGAAGTAGACACATCCGTGTTTTGCCCACACACTCATTGGACCACAAATGTCTGAGTGGATTAGTTGCAATAGAAAAATTGCCCTAGTGACTTTTTCAAACGGTTTTCTATTGACTTTTTCCATTAGATAATGTTTACATGTGGGTAAGATAACTTTAGTGAGATTGCCTATCAAGCCTTCTCTAGATAACCAAGCCTTTCTATCTTGTCCTATATGGCCAAGCCTAATATGCCATTTATATGAATCTAAATTATCAGATGCAGAAAGAAAAACAATAGACTTATTCATATTTGAATAATTCAAATCAAATATCACAAAACCGTCTTGAAGAAAAACACAACCAAAAAACATGTTGCCCAAATAAAATGAAACTATTATTTTTAAATACAATCCAAAAATTAACTCTTAATAAAGTAACTAAAGAAAATAAGTTTCGTTGAATCTCCAGAGAGTATAGCACATTGTGAAAAAAAAGAGTGCGGCCACCCCCTGAAAGTCCAGCTTGTAGGTACCAAGTCCCAACACCTCCGCGCTAGCCCCATTCCCCCACGTTAATATCATGGCTTCCAGTTGAAATCCGACAATACTCCACAAATTCAACTCGATCTCACACTATGTATTCGGTCGCTCTTGAATCAACAGTTCACACATGATAGGAATGAGCAACTATCACATGACTAGTTACAAAAATAATGCGAGAAAAGTTAGAGTATACCTTATTCGGCTCAGTCAGTCACGAGTGAAGTGACATTTCTTTCTGCAGTTGAAGTACTCTAATTTAAACTTGTTCTTCCCGCGTTTGCCCATCTTGCTGCACTGAGAAGTTTCTAACACTTTCTTAACTTGTCCAGCAGCTACCCCATTCTTAGACATCTTGCGCTTAAGCCTTTATGCCTTGCACAAACTAGACTCGGCCACATAGGTTGAATAATTGGGCTTAGCTGCCTCTAGGCTCTCAGCCTCCAACTCTAAGTGACGCGAGATATCATCAAAGTTTTTGATATTCTAGTTATGCATTAGGTTTTGACTCATGTTCTCTCAAGAACTCGGTAGTGATCTTATCACTGCCTAGGCTTGCTGTTCATTAGTTAGGTTATTTCCTACCGACTTAAGTTCGCGGATCATGATTAACATAGCCTTAAGATACTGCTTCATCGTGTGGTCATAGTGCATCTTATAAGAGTCAAACCTCATGGTTAATCCACGCAACCTAGTAGTTGAAGTTCCACCAAACTTCATTTTCAAAGCTTACCACATGCTTTGGGTAGTGTCATAGGTTTTGAACTCATACATTAGATTATTGTGTATGCTACTCAACATGATTATACATGCACACTGATTCTTTTTAATTCACTCAGTATAGGCTACATGATTTATCTTGTGTTGGTCCGAGTCCCATTTCTCGAGCTCAGATAGGGAGTGAGACAAGACTTCCAAGACCTTTTGTTCATTTAGGACATACTAAATCTTGCGTTACCATATATCATAGTTCTCCGAATCCAGTTTCTCCCCCTTGTTTAAATCGACAATTATACTCTTGAATGTCATTCCACTACTACACACAAAGAAGGGATATTACACACACGCCTAAGAAATTTGTTGCGTCCATCCAAATTAGAAAAAATATAATTTAGATATGTCGCAAGATCGAAAAATCGTCAGACTTCATAATCATCTTTTGTGTTACAATATTCAATTATTAAATTTCTAACCTAATTCCCGTGCAAATTTAAAACAAACATGAAAGATTTAATCATTATAAATCTAAATCATACTCCCACTATTTAAAGTAGTCACCTAGTCCTAGTCAAGTGTAAAGACTAATCCTACTAAAATCACAGTAACCTTTTGAGTCAGTCTACAAGGACAGCTATAACAACCACAACAGTCTGTTGGGCCAGTCTATAAAGATGGTTCATATAAAACCATTACAATCCATTTTTCTTGTTCCATCAGTGCATTTGCAGTTCTTATTAAGGCTACCATGGTTTTATCGCCCTATAGTTCTTATTGAGGTCATAACAATTCTTTCAATCTATCATTCACACTGACAATTCTAACTAATACTACTTAGTGGAAATTTTCTATTTTATCATTAAAATAAATTAAGACTAATGTCTAATCATTCAAGCCTCTGCCTAACATTTATAAATGATAAAATAAGTATATATCCATATGTTCAATACATACATACATGTAATCACATTTAATCTAAATATTAAACAAAAGATTACATGTAATATAACATTATGGAATAAACAATAGCATGAATATCACCATATATTCACATGTAATCACATTTAATCTAAAGTATTAAATAAAAGATCACATGCAATATAACAAAAAATATATATATTTAAGTATATATTAAATCGTGTTGATTTTTTTTAAAGCAAAGCAAATGTATAATAAATACATTTAAAACCCCCACCTAAATCCAATAAATGTCGTAGCCCAATGGTGCGCCTAGTTCATAGTTTCAGTAGGTGGTCATAGATTCGAGTCCTTGGTTTGCCGCTTTATCCACTTTTTTTAAAAAAATAAGAACATAAACAAAGTGCTTGGCCGCATAACGACCTAACCCACAATTTTTTTTAAAAAAGAAGGCACCGGGCCGAAGCCCAAGTCTAGCCCAAAACAAATGACTTTAGTCATCTTCATCCTTCGACTAGGGCACTGTTTTCGTGAACAGTGTCCCTTATTGCACCAAGGTAGTAGCTGCTGCCATAGGCAGCCACTATCTCCGCCTTTGTCACAGGAAAAAACCACGGATAGCAGTTGCTACCCCCCTCTCTCTCTCTTAGAGCCACCGCCACAGGAGCCGAAAAAAATCAGGTGGTGGTGCCGCACCACCTTTTTAGTGCACGTTGCGCCACTATAGTGCGTGCAGCACCACCCTAGTGCTCACTGCACCTCGTGATATTTTGAATACTAATGATTGGAAACTTGTTGATCGAAATTACTCTACAATTCCAAAAAAGAAAAAAAGAGAATGTTATTCTAAAAGATATTATTGGGCAAAATTTATAATTTTGTTATTTTTTATTCTAATTATAAGTTATAATAATTTTTATTATTGTAATAAATAAGGGCATGAATTATAATCATGTAGATTTGTTTTAAATAATTTATCAGTTTAAAATTATAATATAAAACTCTAAAATGCACTCGTATTCAATACTCACAAAAGGGTGTTCTAGCATACCGCTGCAGTGTATCGTTAGTATTAATTTTAAATTTTTTTATCATTTTAAAATATTTGTAAAAAATATGAAAAAGATATTAATATACTAACAATTACTTCTTTAATCATTAAGTAAAATAAAAAATTAAAATACATAAAATGTCAAAAAGATCAATTGCCAAACTTGGTGGGCATATTAGTATTTCTCCTCACAAAATTATCGCTTTTTTTTTTTTTGTAAAAATATGTTATTTTAATTATGACTTATTAGTTATTCTATTTTAATCACAAAGAATTATTTTTCATTGTGTGAATTTTTTTTCCAGTTTATATTAGATAAAGATAAGATGAGTTTAAAAATTTATAGATAAAATAGGAACCAAATATCGATGAAATATAGATTATTTAACTCACTGTTTGAATAAAAAAAACATCCCATCTGCACAGAATTTGATCTTATCTGACCATGCAAACCAACTAGGTTGGTTTGGATTTGAGTGTGAGTTATCTCATCTTAATTTATTTTATATTTTTTATATTAAAATATAATTTTTAATATAATTTTTTTAAATTTTAATATAATTTTTTTAATTTTCAAGACAATTTTTTTAAAATTTTAAAATAATAATAATATTAAAAAATAAACTTATCTCAATTCATTTAAATTCATCTCTAAATTCAAACATAGTCTAATCTCTTATGTTATAAGTTGATAAAATTACACGCCACTGGACAATGGGATGAGAATTTAGCAAGAACTTCCTTTTAATTTTTTTAAAAAAAAAAATCGTTTTACTTTAGGAGAAAGTACTGAGAAATTAAGAAGCTTTATGCCAGATAAAAAGAAGAAATTGGTGCGAGTTACACATAAAGATGGGGGAAAAATAAAAGTGAAAGCAATATATATACCTTTTTTTAGAACTTGTTCGGAAGTGTCCTTCTGCTTCCTTGTTACGGATATTTCTTTTGAATGTCACTAATACATGTCACTACTACGTGGTTTCTGGGAATACCGTATTCCTACCAAACCCGCTTCTGTCCACCTTCTATGATTTGATAGGTCATAGGATCACGTTCTTTTTTTTCTTTTTTCTTTTTTTTTATTGAATATCTACTTTCATTTTAACTAGAGATTGAAGTTTACTATAACTTATAAAACTAAGAGACCTCGATTTACAAATCAATTAAATACAATTAAATATCCTGAACTTCTAATACTCTCAGGTACAATTGAGAGATCAATTACTGTCTCTAGAAGAGGTAGTTACTAAATTTTTCTTTTAAAAAAGAAGAAAACTACAATTCCTAACGGACTAAACATTCGAAAGATTATTTCTCAAATTTTAAAATTTTCTCTATACAAACACATATTCACAACACAAACAAAACAACAACATCAACACAAAATAGAAATAAGACCCAGAAACAACTAAAAAGCAATTCGGGCGTAGTGGCGCGTGAATCACATGCGCCATACTAGAAATGAAAGACTGCAAGACTAAAGAACTCGGAGGCGTAGGCACCACCTACAACCGCTCACGTCAGACGAGAAAATGCCAGGAAGTGAGACACACACCATTGCAGCCCCACGCGTTCGGAGCATGCGCCACTCCAATCCCTAAAATCTCCGGTCGACTGCAAGATCGGTGGCCGGTTGGAACGAAGACGAGGCACGTGGCGACCTTCGACCATCGGAGCAACCTCCACCTGCAACACCTGATTCAAAAACAACCTTCAGAAACCACCTTAAAAAAATATCAAACTGTGGCTAGAAAACGAGAAAGGGAAAAGAAAAAGAAGAAAACAGAGGATAGAGGAGAAGAATAGAGCCGTGGTTCCTCCTTCCCCCCAGCATTGCACACGGTGGGTTTCCCTTTTTGGCGAGTTCCCTTATTCATGAGAGCTTCTCTTAATGGCCGGATAGGATCACGTTCACTCAATAACAAAAGTAGGACTATTATGGGTAGGGAGGTAAGAAATTCGATCAGTCCTAACTGGTCATTTTGGATGGGATTGGATTGAATTGAATGAGACATGGTCTGATTCAAGTAAAAAAAAATTAAAATTAAATAATATTCGGTCTGATCTAGCTCTATAGATTTTTTTTTTAGACCAGATCGGATCAAATATCTTATTTATATAAATAATTATTGATATATCACAATATTACATAAATATTATATTCTTTAATGTATAACTATAAAATATAATAATAACGTATATTAATATATTCTGAGCTATAATCCATAATTATAGTGAAGAGGTTGTTTGATGCGATTGTAAAAATGATAATTATAGATGATTTTCCATTTAAAATTGCTGAAAAATAAGAACTTTTTCAATGGAGTAGCTAAATAACATCTTTTTGTAAAATCTAGCTCAAACTGTCAAAAAAGACACTCCATTGGACTCTTTAAAATAAAAAAATTATGAAAACATGAACAGTGTTTGTGCTAGATGTAGCGCAATACTGTTCATCTTCAAATAAGATATTTTTTTTCTCTAGTAGTAGATCGTCTTCAACCTCGCTGTTGTCATCTTCAAGTTTGAACTCATCGCTAGCCACCACTATTCACACCGCCGGCGATAAAGTCTAGAAGTGACCAGTTTCGACAACGGCCTAGTCATCTCCCATGCGCAAATCGAACAATGAAAATGGGTTTCGGACTCTACGGTTTCATTTGACCCACCGTTGGCCATTACTAGCCACACCGCTAGCATCACCGGTATCCCCTCACGCCGGCGATAAACCCTCAGCAATCCCAGCTCTGGCAATGGCAACGTCGACTCCCATGCGTAGCTTTTAAAATTTGGCAACATTGTTCACACGTTTAGAATTCGGTCATTTCCCAACTTTTTTTTTTAATTTGTAAAATAAATATAATTAAAATAAAATATGATTATTTTAAAATATATAGAGAAATATGAATATTTTAAAAGATATAGAGAAAAAATAGAGATGTTGATGGATGATATATTGTAAATGTGAATAGTTAAAATAGAAAAAAATAAGTTTTTGATAGTCAATTTTTTTAAAACAAAACTAGTTATTCTATTATAAGTGCTTTAAGTGTTTAAGAAGGTGTTGGTCTTTGGAACTTGGTATAGAGTGTCATGTTACGTCATGATTGCCAAATATTCTATGAAGTTGTTTGCATTGAACAATGTAAAGCTCAAAAAGCAATTTAAAGATGGTGAGAAAAACGTTGTTATAAGGCCGCATTAGGGGGTTTCATTAACTATCGCTACATGAATATCAATACAAAATCTTAATATATATATATATATATATATATATATATATATATTATATAACTGCACATTTCATTGTTAGGGATTGGAAGTTGCACAGAAACTTATTAATTTTGGTTTAGTCTTAATCATCGAGAGAAGGCTATTGTGAGGAAAATATATGCACCTGAGATGTGCTCATATTTTAAACATTATTGTGAATGAGGGTTTGAGGGACTATAATGACATTATCATAATGGTTCAAAATGTGTTTAGAATGTACATTCGTCCCCTTGCAAGATTAGATAAATTTAAAAGATGTGCAGAATGTTGTGATAACTTAATATACCAAGTCGATGGAATTCAACATACATAATGTAGGAGGCAGCTGAGAAGTTTGAGAAGGTTTTTTAGATGGATGGAGTGTGAGGAATATAATTTCCTCTTACTTTGTTAATGGACACATGGGGTCTCCTAGAGTTGAAGAGTGGAAGACAATGCCAATGTTTACAACGTTTCTAAAAATGTTTTATGATGCAACTACGAAAAAGTAAATATGATCAATATTGGAGGTCATTAGATAAGTTGAATTTGTTGATATTTATTTTAGTTGTGCGTGATTCACCAAGCCAGTTAGAGCTTCTTAGTTTTCACTTGTAGAAAACTCATGATGAAATTCATAATGAAGAGTTGGTATCGAGTATAAGATAGTTATTATTGATTTTGTACAATAAGTATTGTTAACATCATGTTCTGCACACCTATGGACAAGTTTAAGGAGTCCAGATTTTTTCGACTTAGGCCTACAAAAACGATGAAAAAGTGCAAAAATGATGAAGAAGAAGAAGATGGAAGAGAGTGGCCTTGAAAGTTGGGGAGTTTTCGATACTTAAGTTAGCGAGGGCTTTGAAAATTTGTATATTATGAAAGTGAAGAATGTAGAGAGCTTCCTCGTACCTATGAGTATGCTATTTATACAAGGAAATTGGGAGATAGATCGTACCTATCTTTGTGGGATCTTCATCCTTTACACTATTCTTTTATTAGAGTCTTTAAATGCGGAGTGCCTCTATGATGGCTTTATTAATGTGGTGTGTACATCAGACTGTGATGCAATTATTGCGGCATGATTCCTTGCCTGCTCCTTTCCGTAGGTTTCTCTAATCATCCGTCGAGGCCCCTAGGTCGGGAGATCAAGTGCTCTCCTTAGTCCCCATTTACCCAATTAGAAGAATACTCAAGCGCCTGGCATCACTTGGAGGGTGTTGTAGGATTCACTGTTTGTAATTTCGTACCGTATCGATTGGTACAGCCGAAATATGCCGTACCGGTCGGTTCTCCGGTACAGATTATAGGGGTGTTTCGTTTCGGTCAAAATACCGATTGTATCGGCCTATATCGGCCAATATTTCAGCCGGTATCGGTTGTACCGGATTTCGGTCATTCAATTCTTTTTTTTTTATTTGTTTTCCAATTTTTACCTCAATTCATACTAGACTAATTACATATATATATATATTAATTCATATAAATACATATATTTTAAAATATAATTTATACATGTATTTATATATATATATTTTTTATATAGACTATTTCGAAACGATACATGAAACGATATCGGTACCAAAATATTTCGTTCCAGTACTTTGACCGGCATGCTCACCGGTACGGTATTCAAAACTTTGATAGGATGACAAGTCTCATTTCTTGTACCGTCTTCTAACCAGCATGTGTTGTGTTGTAAAGTGTCTTCTCAGAGCCATCCTAGTTAGGTGCTAGTGTACTAACTCCCCTTTGGGTCGGCTCATTTTGGATTAAGCTTCCTTGTTCTGTCTTCTTTCATTGTTTAGACTAGGCCTTACCTCTTGCTGAGGGAAAAATTATCCTACAAGTATATGATGCTACGTTCTGTTCTACCATGACTAGCTAAGAGATTAAGCACCTTCGATATTTATAATCATAGATAATGGTGATGGTGATGTTGAGAAACGATGCTACGATGAGTGAGATCAAACATCATCCATCTTGGGATCTCTATTGCTAAAACATAGGTGGATCATATGGTTGTGAAGCTCAGACCCCATCTGACATGTTAATTTGATGAAATAAAAATGTTATTTGTCCCTACTTGAGATCCCTAGTAGGGATCCTGATTTTTATTTTATTTTATTTTTAGTTTATTTTTATATGATTTTTTTAACATCTTATAACATTTTTTTAAAATACAATAGTATTTAAAACACCTACTTAAAAATTATGTAAAAATAAAACACCAAGATTGGGATGCAATTAGGATCCCAAAATGGGGATCCCTAGCATCCCTTTGGTGAAAACTTAATTAGGCTATCCTATACTTGTGTCTTTGCATTGCGTTTAAGTCAATATTTAGTATTGGAGGTTGTGTGCTTGATATTTTTGGAGTTCATTCACTTTGAGAACTCTTGTTTGTGCTTAAAATTTGTTGAAAGATATGTCGACACCAATTAATTTTCGAGAATCCATTCATAATATAGAGAGCTTCTTGGTGGAATCGGATAATATTTTGATATTAATTCAATATATATTTGTTTTTATAATTTAGTTTTAGATTGTTTACCATTAATATCCACTAATATTTGATATTTTATTCTTATATTGTTTTTATATAAAGTTGGGTGAAGAATGAAGTTGAAGATTATTTATCTTATATTTTATAAATTATCTTATGTGGCAATATTTGTATGGTGCATTAGTGCAAACAAACAATTTGGTTTGTATTTGACATTACAAATATAGTTAACAAATAAAAAAAAATGGAACTTACATTTTAAAAATCGATTTTAAATGTCTGTAGATGATATAATGACTTTAATTGGGTCCCAAATTAACAATCTAGACATAGTTAAGAAAAATCTAAAAATGTAAAAAATCGAATGGAAACGCTGAACCAAACAGAATCGTTCCGGCCGATTTACTCCTCCATAGTCGGTCAGTTTGTCCCATTTTATACAAAATAAAAAATCGGTCGATTTGGTTTTCAGCTCTGATATCGTGGAATGGTTGGAGGATAAAAATAAAAGGAGCAATAGTAGCATGGCTAGTTGGAATTTCCTTTAACTCTAACTCGAACTAGAGTTAATAGTGAGTTAGAGACTCAGATTGCCTTTCAGTAGCAAGGTTATCTCAGATATTTTGTTAGTAAAAATAAATATAAATAATAATAAAATATTAAATAATAATAGAATATTTTGACAATACACTCCTATTTATACTAAATAAATATTTAGGATTACAATAGAAAATATTATTTTTAATTTAAAATTTATAACTTAAAACTTAATATAATAAGCTCTATTATTAAAAAATTATTTATTGTTTGAGATTCATATGTTTAAAGTATTTTTAGAATTAGTAAAAATAATTTTTTAAAAATATATAGTTATCTGTAATAATTTTTAATAAAAATTTCAATTTAGTGCTTATTAAAAATCTTAATTTTTAATTTTTTAACTAATTAAAATATTATTAATAAAATTATCCAAATATATCATTTAAAAAAAAAAATACTAACTATTTAAAAACACTTTTAAAACTTTAAAAAACATTTACAATCATGCTCTAAGCCAGTTAGAATAAAACGAAATTGAAGAAAAGAAAGGACGATGCTACTTACACCTTGTGCAGCCACCGACGCTTTGTACCTAGATGTGTTAACATATTTTTTAAAAAATATTTTTTTAATTTGAAAAAAAAAAAACCAAATACACGTCTAAAAATTAAAACAAACGCAAATACTTAAAAAAAAATTCATTTCAGTATAAAAAAACGGTAGACTCTCTGTGTGAATGGGTGTCATTTTCCAAGAAAGAAAGTTAATAAAACTTCGAAATTAATTTGGGAAACCGAGCTATTATGTTCCCTATTAAAATGAACCCATAACTTCCCAGTTCTCTCTATACTCTCTAAATATTTTTTTTTTTTTTAGGTTTTATTGATTGATTTATAATTTCTTTACCCTCTGCTTTTTTTTAACGGTAGGGAAGAAAGAAGCCAGATTAAATCAGACTAATTAAATATGCTCAAATCCTAACTCAGGCCAATTAAATTAACGTTACATACAAATAATATTATGCACCTATACGCACACCTGTACATTTTGATTAATTACTTTTATATTTTTTATTTTAAATTTAAATATTTTATTAAATCTATTTTTTATCTCAATATTGGAACACATATAAATACCCAATATTATTTACATTTAAAATTTTCCATTAAATTAACCCAAGGTATGCTAATAACACTAAGTACACCGCAAAACCAGTGTTAATCCGTTCCCATGTCACTGTCACCATCGCATCCACTATAGACACAAGCACCTTCAGACACCTGATTTGATTTTGTGAAATCTTGATGCAAGTCCAACTTCTAATTATATATAAAACAAAAAAAAGAATAATTAAAATATTGTTCAATCCTGTTTTAAAATATACTTCTATTTAAAATTTAAAAAGTCATAATTGAGAACTTTGATATTCAGGTTCAATCAACAACCATATGATGTTCAAATCAACTTTCTATGGAGAACTTTCCCAGCTAAACCCGTTCAACTGAAATAGAAATGCACAATCCAACTCAGAAACTTGTAATTAACAGTTTAACACACTTCTTAAATATTTTATGTAATTATTGTTACAAGCTGTTGAATATGTAAGCTCATAATCTTAATGAGAACATGAGAAGGTACGCGGCAGAGTCCTTAGGCCTCCTCATCCATGGAACCTAAACTCCTGGGAAACCTATTATAGCAACCCATTGCCACGCAGTTTGATCCCAAGGGGAATCGAACCTGCAACATAGGGCTCATGCACACAAGTTTGCCCTTACCACTTGGGCTACCCACAGATACTATTAATGTCAAAGATTTACATATCATCATCATGGGAAACGGATGTCTGAGCTGACCTCTGTTCCGGGGTGTAGCTCAGATCATCGCCCTGTTTACTAATTCATACAAACCAGTCAACCGGGCACAAACATGGAGAATTCTATTTTCGAATGTAAGCATATCAACGCAAGTCAAATATTTCAAACCTCAGATTTGAATTTTTATAGACATTAGAGCAATCCTCGTAAATGGAACTTCCATCCGCGAGTTCTTTGTGAGGGTGAAATCCCGTCTCTTGGCACCCTTTCAGCACACTCATGCCACCAGGGTCAGATAGCCGAAATATTCCATAGCTCCTGGAGGTAATTCCTTTCATAAGTTTCTGAATAGCATAACTCATAAATAATTTAGACTCTCAGTTTTCAAAAAAGACTACACTGCCTGCAATGCAGCAGTCATGTTTATTTTTATAAAGACAGAAAGAAAGGATCCCCTTCGCATTTCTATTTACTATCTCTTAAGCAGTATGGATTCTAATAAATTGTATTTCAGAATAAATTGATTTATTAATGCAAAGATTCTAATCAGGAACTTTTGTTTAAATATTTCATTCTCAGTCTTCTGTAATACAGATCAAGGACCTTACCCAGAAGTTCTTTCAGGTCTTCAAAAGAATAAGCAGAGAAGTGTGGTCATAAATGACTGCTTAACTTGGTTTTCTGGGCTCACCAACATTAACTACCAGTTTTGTATCAGAAAAAGACACTACAAGTGATGCAGGGTGTTGACTAGGCAGGCAAAGCAGGATAAATTAGATATCAAATGCAAATCTGAGCTAAAAGCTGACCATTAGTGAACGGAAAAAAAAAAAAAGGATCCAGTAGAGATGCCCCAGTGATGCATAAATAATGACTAAACGCTGAAATCCATGGACTGGTGCAGTGCTATCACTTTAACCAAAAGCAAACCCATTCATGTTAAAAGCACTGCATGGAAACCAAGAACGCTGGTTGAAGTCATGGTGGAAAGCACAGTTGACTCAGATTTTAAGACTAATATCATATATTTACCAAAAGGGCTTACTCCGTATATGGGTTTAGTTTGTATTTTGTACCGAAACTTGGATTATTATCGTTGTTGTTAGCTGGACCCATGAATTCACTTATACTCCTGTATAAGTGAATTAGCTTGTCTGAGGCTTGGAGGCTGATCGCCCTTGCAGTTTATCATCGCCTTTGAAGTTTGTCAATGCCTTTGATTTCCTTTCATTTTCATTTACTTTCCTTTTCCAAACTTGAAACTGACTTATCCTCATCTGCGTTAAAATTTTTCTAACTGGTTTTTAACCACCTAGAGAGCTCTTTTTCTAATCTAATGCAGAAATAAGGGGAAAAAACAGCAGGGCCCTAAATAGAGGTTAAAAATAATGAAGTTGGACAGCATTAAAACTACAGAGAAGTTCCACACCGTGATGTATCGGTTGGAGCCATGACAATGGCAAAAGCCTCAGATACCATTACCTGAAAATAAAATATAAAAGAAGCAGTTCAATGTCTGTGTTCCTCATCAGTGAATTGGGAACCAGAATAAACTATCGAATGAACTATTATCGACCTTTGCTAGTAATACCACTGAAGTGATTTATAACAGTGAGCACTAGTTGAAAGTGAGGAGAACTATAATCATGCTAATCTTGTTGTGATTCTTGTAGTCCTAACATCAGTACAAACACTAAAGTGATCTATAAGCACGAGCACTTCCCAAAGAGAATGTATCACTTGTATACTAATGAAAATCTTTCTGTTGTTTCTTTTGATCCTAACACCTGCTCGTCACATAAAACGATATAACGGCACCACCATCCTTGTAGCAGAAGATCGTCTATTGGAGTGCCATTTCAAGATTACAACTACCTAAAGAGGCCAATCTGCATTAAATTACTCTCATTCAAAAGACACTAATTAAGTTCTGCAATACATTGGCCATACAAAAATTTTCTACACAAAAAGATTAATGTGGGTCTCTCAAATAAAAAAGAAGAATTAAATGAGTATTTCCTCAATATATGAAAAGGGCACTCAGATTGACTGCTTGATTTGGATTCAGAGATAAGATAAGATGGCTTTAGATGAAAGTTTAGAATATTATTTATTATTATTATTATTATTTTGAGATTTGAAAAAGTTGAATTGTTTATTATATTTTGTGTGGGAATTTGGGAAAGTTGTAATGATGAGATGAAATGAGATGAAATGCTTTCTGAGTCCAAACGGGGGGCAATTACCTGATATGAGTACTGAGTGTGCACATCTACCGATGACAAGAAACAAGTTTGTGATGGATGTGTCTGAAAATGAACATAAAAAATTAGGTGACCATGTGAACAAATACTGATAAGTTTCATCCAGAACAAACTGGATGATTTAAAAACATATTTTATTTTATTTTACTTTTTTAAGAAAAACCCTCAATAGATGCTGAGAGCATTAATTATTGTGAACTCAGACAATCTTGATAAACTTTATTGTGTTATTGATGCCAAACCCAAGAAATCTTCGAGTACTACCAGTCTTTGGGAGAGCACTGGGAGAACAAAAGAAGTAACGACAAAGGAATATAAGAAGAAAAACATGGACAGGTATGCATACATGGATCCAACCCACAGGAAAAAGTGATTGCTCATTTTGAATGGCAAAAACTTCCTCCTCGTTTATAGCCTGACACTGTCATTCAGAAGTTAAGTCAGCAGCAAGGATTACTGGATTTAGATATTACACAAAAACACAATCAAAGGGACTAACAAGGCCCTGAATACTAACAGAACTGGAAGTTGATTCCTGTTTGGGTATGATAAGCGTGGTCACATAAAAGACTCCTTCTTCCTGGGCACATGAAGGAGATGAACATATAATAACTTCGAGTCAGCAAATCATCCTCTTGAATCAATCCCCACTTCTCTAACATTCAAGGAAAGCACACCGAATAAAAAAGGCTTAAAATAAAATAAAAAAGTGACTTTGCCCATAATTATTTTAAGATGGTTATTAGTAAAGAATGACACAAAATATCTGAGGTTCTGAGAAGATATGAGAGACCTTGCAGAAATATTGGTGAAACCTGTTAACATAAAGCATCTAAGTCTGGGTCAAAAGAAAACAACTATCCAATAACTGGACCAATCATACCGTATGAAACACATTCACGATCTATAATTTAGTGTGAAAGCATGATTCTTACAAGAGAGGCACCAAGAATGCCACAGGTTTCCAGATCCTTGTCCGTGTTGTCTCTAGAAAGTTCAAGAAAATCCTCCATCAACCTTGTCGGCTAACACAAATATAATAATCACCTATTAGCCACATATTTCCTAAGGCAAACATAATCATATAAAAGGCATGTGCTTGGAGCAATTCAGGGAATTTGAAAACTGAAAAAGAAGATATTGTTTCAGGTAAACTAAAAAGCATTAGGCTCAGACAGATGATTCTGCACAAGTAAGGTGTTACCACAAAATCAAGATAAACAAAGAATTAAAAGGAAACAGAATAGGAAACAAAAGAAAAAAAGGTATTCAGTTCAAGTGTTCGTACTATATGTACATCTCGTAAGACCTTAGATGTCGTTGACTCATCATACGACTTTGAGTGTCCATGTTCTGAATCAGCAACAGTAATATGTGAAGATGTTTCACCTTGAGGCACCTTCTCTACACATGAGATTATGGTAGAAGGAGAAGACAATGTGACAGTATGAACTGCAATATGCCGACATTTGCAAGCTTTCTCAATTGTTGGACAACGAAATTCAAGCGAAGAACTACTAGTTTTAGAATCCACTGTATATATAGATACCGTCCCAGAATTCTTGTTGTTAATCATCCTCGAGCTATAATGGAAAAACAAAACATAAATTTATACTCTGCACTAACAAGATTCTGCATAGAAATGGTAAACTTCAAAATTTGTACCAAGGTTCCTGGAAATGAACATATTTCTATGGAAAAGGTGAATTATCATTACCTTTGGTCTCACATTTCTGTTAGGCCAGAATTTCTAACCTGAAAGGAACTGCAGCCAATAAGGACAAAACTCAAGTTGGGTCATGGCAAATCTGAACAACATAGACCATTCACCCTGTGAGCTATGATCTATTGTAATATTTAACTTCAGATCCCTAGCTTGAACTACAGCCCTTTCAAGTAAAGTGCTAAGAGTAACCATAGATCCTCAATCCATTTCCAAATAAAAGGGAAGTAAGAAGAATTGTTTCAGATCAACCTTTGTAAGTAAATCAATTGATAGATAGGTCCTCTCTAGATAGCTCTTCTCTTGGATACTTGAGTCATTCATGAGTTCACAATACAGGGAAAAATGTTCAACAATGGAAAAAAACAGACTGTAAACAGTCGTTATGGCTCTTCATGCCCCATAGAACTTTTTTGCTCTCAGAAGTAAAATAATTGAAGCAACAGTAGCGCCAAGTTACACTTCTAATTTAAACTTAATTACACCTAAAATAACCTTGATGAGATAGAGAAACGTAGGCCAGTAGCAGCAGTTTAAATTGCTTGCACATTCCATATTTAAATTTATATATTTATATCTCAGTCCAGACTCTAGAATCTGGGTGGCAAATACACCCCTTATATCTTATGTCTAGCACATGTTGACTCACTAATTATCATCTGCTCTTCTAGACGTATGATCGATACGGTTTCAAAATAGGCACCTACATGGTTTCCATACCTTGTTATGGCGATGTTTTCCTTTTGATGAATTATTACTTCATATCAGAGACAAACTCCTGGCTTATCTTTAGAGTGAACAGGTCCTCAGTAAGGAGTTTCCCACAAGTACACCTCGGCTAATTGGAGGCAAAATTCCCCAGCCCAATTGCCTCAAGAGTGTGAACATGAAATCTCAAACCGAGGAAATTCGGTTTCTACGGCTCAGCCCAAGACCACTACACTCCTTGAATTGCTAAGTTTCATTGGTGACTGGGGAACTTCCTCTTGAATTATCGGAGATACACTTACAGAAAACTCTTTGTTAAGGGTCTGTCCACCGTCAGAATTAGTTGGGACCTTGTTCTCGGACACCCAGTGCCAGTAAAAACAGTCACAGAAATAGAAATTCCCAATGAGGAAAATTTTCCCTCGGTAATATATACATTTCAGCTTTAAGACACCTATTCTATGAAGAGAGCTACAAGGTACAAAGCCCTGATCTTAAAGCATCATAATAGTGAAATTAAATCGAACATCTAAAGTTGCTCACTAAAACACATCCTATAGTCAAAAAGTCACCAATCAGAACAGTTCTGGTTACCAGAGACATCATCTGGTATTTATACTCCAAAGTACCCATCTTTTCCATAAGCAAGATTTGAGAAATTAAAAGCAAACATAAAATCAGAGCATTATTAATTTCACAAGAGTCATTACAAGTTAGTTTCGAGGGGATGTTTTCAAGCAAAAGCGAATAAAGAAATAAAGAAATTGCTTTCAGTATTCGAATGTGGAAATTAGATACAAAAAAAGGAAAATGGTTATCATTTTATTAAAGAACGTAGAAAGGACCTGATTGATGAGGTGGTTGGCGATTCTGCAGTTAAGGATGGATCGGCAATTCGGAATCGGCTTGTCAGCTTTTCTTCCTTTACTCTTCCGGAAATCAAACTTATCGAAAGAGCTTATCACTTTTCCTTGCTGATCGATATATGCAATGTCGTTTTTGCTGTCGTTGGCATCTTCGTGTCGTTTCTCCAGTTGTCCGGAGTCAAAAGGAGTGAAGCGCAAAAAGGAATGGATAAAGTTAACTACACCGTTATTTTATAAATTTAACACAATTCTTAAATTGAAATGAACGAACGAAATTTATCAGCCGCTCCTGTCCCACCACTAAATTATGTGAATGATCCCACCACTATTATTTTAAATTCTGCATAGTGATTTGCATAGTGACTTGCTTAGTGACTTGCATAGTAACTTGCATAGTAATTTCAAAGCCTATAAATAGGGGCTTCAGTTGTAATGAAATTCATAAGAAAAAATAGAGAGAGAAAGAAAGTTTCAGTTCTTAAGAGTTTCAGAGAGAGAATTTCTTATTTCTCTTTTGCAATAGTAGTTCCTTTCTTTAAGTTTCATAACACGTTATCAGCACGACGGTTCTACCAATTCTGAAGCTAGTGACCTTATTCCTCTGGAAGTTTTTCAATATATTATTTGAAATCTTTGATATATTTTATTGATGATTATCTGTGTGAATTTATAAATATATTTTCTGAGATACACATATTTATTATTTATATGTGTAGAAAATGGCAAATCTTACAAAATTGGAATTTGTTGCTCTTGATATATCTGGGAAAAATTATTTATCCTGGATACTTGATGCTGAAATACATCTTGATGCAATGAACCTGGGAGAAACTATTAAAGAAGGAAATCAAGCATCCCTGCAGGAACGTGCTAAAGCAATGATTTTCCTTCGCCACCATCTTCATGAAGAATTGAAAACTGAATATCTCACAGTAAAAGATCCCTATATTTTGTGGAACAATTTAAGGGAGAGGTATGAACACCAGAAGACTGTCATCCTCCCAAGAGCTCGTTCTCAATGGATGCACCTGAGGTTGCAAGATTTTAAAAGTGTTAGTGAGTATAATTCCGCACTTTTTAAAATAAGCTCAGTATTAAAATTATGCGGTGAGAAAATCACCGATGAAGATATGCTAGAGAAGACTTTTACTACATTTCATGCCTCGAATGTGCTCCTGCAGCAGCAATATCGAGAGAGAAAGTTCAAGAAATATTCTGAACTTATATCATGTCTTCTAGTAGCTGAGCAGAATAATGAGCTCTTATTAGAAATCCACCAGTCACGCCCTACTGGCTCAAAATCAGTCCCTGAAGTGAATGGTAATAGGTTTGCATCATTCCCAGAAGTGAATGGTGCATCCTTTAGAAGAAATCGGAGGCGTGGACGTGGTAGGAGAAATTATAGAAATGTTGGTCCCAGGAGTGACAACATTAAAAGGGGTTATAATATACCATATCACCAGAAGTGGTACAATTCAGAGAGGGGTAAAAATCCTCAGAATAATTCTTCAAAGAAAAGTGAAGAGGTGTGCCATAGATGTGGAATGACTGGACATTGGTCACGTACCTGTCGTACGGCCAGGCACTTAGCTGATTTATATCAAGCTTCTATTAAAGGAAAGAATAAAGTGCATGAAACAAATTTAGTAGAACCATCAGATGATTTATTAGATTCAGTAGATGTAGACGTTACTCATCTTGATGTATCTGATTTCTTTAATCATCCTGATGGTAGTATTGAACACTTAATTGGAGATGGAAGTGTTCCACTCAATTAATGTATTTTCTTTCTATCAGTAATAAAAGTTTTGTATATTTTGTAGAATCATGGATCACATTGATGAGCTTTTTATCTCTGAGTTGAATAATAAAGATATATGTCTGGCTGACAGTGCTACAACTCACACAATTCTCAAAGAAAAGAAATATTTTCAAAATCTAACACTAAGTAAAGCCTATGTCCATACCATATCAGGTTCATCGGATTTAATTGAGGGCTCCGGAAGAGCTTATATTGTGTTGCCTAATGGCACCAAATTTTGTATTGATGATGCTCTATTCTCTTCACAATCCAGAAGAAATTTATTGAGTTTCAAAGATATACGTCGTAATGATTACCATATTGAAACGACCAATGAAGGCAGTAAAGAGCATCTTCTTATTACTAAAACAGTATCGGGCCAGAAGCTCGTATTAGAAAAACTGACTGCTCTATGTTCTGGATTGTATTATACAAAAATGAGAACAATTGAATCATATGTGGTAATGCACCAGAAGTGCATTGACCCTAAAGTATTTATGACTTGGCATGATCGCCTTGGACATCCGGGTTCTATAATGATGAGATGAATTATTGAAAATTCGCATGGGCATCCTTTAAAGAATCAAAAGATATTTCTACCCAATGAATCTCCGTGCTCTGCATGTTCTCAAGGTAAGTTAATTATTAGACCATCTCCCTCAAAAGTCATTGTTGAATCTCCATCCTTTTTACAAAGGATTCACGGAGATATATGTGGGCCTATTCATCCATCAAGTGGACCATTTAGATATTTTATAGTTCTAATTGATGATTCTAGTCGATGGTCACATGTTTGTCTTCTTTCCACTAGAAATGTTGCATTTGCTAGACTTCTTGCTCAGATAATTAAACTACGAGCACAATTTCTTGAGTATCCAATGAAGACCATTCGATTGGATAATGCAGGTGAATTTTCATCTCAAGTTTTTGATGATTATTGCATGTCAATAGGAATAGATGTTGAACATCCTGTTGCCCATACACACACACAAAACGGTTTAGCTGAGTCTTTGATCAAAAGGCTTCAACTAATCGCTAGACCTTTACTTATGAAATCAAGACTACCTATTTCTGTTTGGGGACATGCTATACTTCATGCAGCATCTCTAATTCGCATTAGACCATCTGCATATCATAAATATTCTCCATTACAGCTTGCATATGGTCAACAACCAAATATTTCTCATCTTCGTACTTTTGGATGTGCTGTATATGTTCCAATTGCACCTCCACAACGTACAAAAATGGGCCCTCAACGTAGACTTGGGATATATGTTGGTTTTGATTCTCCATCCATTATTAGATACCTTGAACCCCTTACAGGGGATATGTTTAAAGCACGTTTTGAGGATTGTCATTTTGACAAATCAAATTTTCCGTTAATGGGTAAAGAAAAGTCGGTGCCTGAAGCACGACAAGATATTACTTGGGATAATAAGACCCTGTCTCATTTTGATCCTCCTACAAATGAATGTAAACGGGAAGTTCAAAGGATTATTCATTTGCAAAATGTTACAAATCAGTTACCGGATGTATTTACTGACACTAAAGGTGTAGTAAAATCTTATATTCCTGCTGTTAATACTCCAGCAAGGATTGAAGTCCCTGAAGGACAAATTGTCAAAGCAGCAATAGGTGAATCTAAAATACGCCTGAAGCGTGGAAGACCTATTGGTGCAAAAGACAAAATTCCCAGAAGGAAAAGAATACAAAATGAATTTGGTGTTCCTGAAGAACACGTACCCACAATACAGGCCACAAATATAATTGGTGCTCCTAAAGAGCTTAAATCTTCTATTCCAGAACCTCCTGAAGAGGAAACTCTTGAAGAGTATAAATCTCCTAAAAAGAGACCTCCTGAAGAGGTGTGTCATGAAATGTTTTCCCCTGAAGAGGAACAGGTACCTGAAAATAATGAGATCTCAATACATTTCATGAAAACTAGAGAAATTCTGGATAGAAATAAAACTGTTGTCGACAACATATTTTCATATAAAATGGCCCTTGACATTACCAGAAGTAATGAAGAAAGTGAGCCAAAAAGCGTCGAAGAATGTCGACGTAGAAATGATTGGCCAAAATGGAAAACAGCTATTGAAGCTGAATTAAATTCGCTAGCAAAACGAGAAGTATTTGGACCTGTTGTCCAAACACCAAAGGGTGTAATGCCTGTTGGATATAAGTGGGTATTTGTACGAAAACGTAATGAGAAAAATGAAATTGTGCGATACAAAGCACGGCTTGTTGCACAAGGTTTCCTGCAGAAACCCGGGATTGATTATGAAGAAACATACTCTCCCGTTATGGATGCAATCACATTTAGATTTTTGATTAGTCTGGTTATTACAAAAGGATTAGAAATGCGGTTGATGGATGTGGTCACTGCATATTTATATGGATCCTTAGACCATGACATATATATGAAAATCCCTGAAGGATATAAGATGCCTGAAGCATCTACAAGTACATCTAGAAATATGTACTCAATCAGACTACAAAGATCTTTATATGGGTTGAAGCAATCCGGACGCATGTGGTATAATCGCTTAAGCGAATATCTATTGAAAGAAGGATTTGAGAATAATCTTATATGCCCATGTGTTTTTATTAAGAAATCAGAATCCGGATTTGTCATTATTGCGGTTTATGTTGATGATTTAAATATTGTGGGAACTCCTGAAGAGATCTAAAAAACCGCTATATATTTAAAGAATGAATTTGAAATGAAAGATCTTGGCAAAACAAAACTTTGTCTCGGCCTGCAGCTTGAGCACTTGCCAAATGGAATTTTTATTCATCAGTCCATGTATACTGAGAAAGTCCTAAAGCATTTTTATATGGACAAATCTCATCCTTTGAGTACTCCAATGATTGTTCGAACACTTGATGTGAAGAAAGATCCATTCCGTCCTTGTGATGACGATGAAGAAATTCTTGGTCCTGAAGTACCATATCTCAGTGCAATTGGAGCTTTGATGTATCTTGCAAATTGCACTCGACCAGATATTACATTCTCAGTTAATCTGCTTGCAAGATATAGTTCTGCACCAACTCGAAGGCATTGGAATGGCATTAAACATGTCCTTCGTTACCTTCATGGTACGGTTGATATGGGATTATTTTATCAACGTGGTTCAAGTCCAGAATTGATTGGGTATGCAGATGCAGGTTATCTTTCAGACCCACACAGAGGTAGATCTCAAACTGGATATTTATTTACTTATGGAGATACTGCCATATCATGGAGATCTGTTAAGCAGACACTATCTGCTACTTCTTCAAATCACTCAGAGATCATTGCTATTCATGAAGCAAGTCGAGAGTGTATTTGGTTGAGATCAGTTATTCAACATATCCAGGAAAAGTGTGGACTTCCCATGATCAATAATAGCCCAACAATCTTATATGAAGATAATACTGCTTGTATCACTCAAATCAGAGGAGGATATATCAAAGGTGACAGAACCAAACATATTTCACCGAAATTCTTTTATACTCATGAACTTCAAGAAAAAGGTGAAATTGATGTCAAGCAGATACGATCTAGTGATAATCTGGCAGATTTATTCACAAAGGCGTTACCAACTTCCACATTCAAGAAGATTGTGCATAACATTGGAATGCGAAGACTCAAAGATCTTTTGTCATGCACTTTTCAGGGGGAGTAAATGTGCTGATTGTACTCTTTTTCCTTCGCTGAGGTTTTGTCCCACTGGGTTTTCCTCTGCAAGGTTTTAATGAGGCAATCTTAAAGCACTTGTGGATACATAAGAAGACTGTACTCTTTTTCCTTCGTCATTGGTTTTTCTTCCCACTGGATTTTTACTTGGCAAGGTTTTAACGAGGCAGATTCCTTATTGGCGGTCATTCAAGGGGGAGTGAAATGAACGAACGAAATTTATCAGCCGCCCCTGTCCCACCACTAAATTATGTGAATGACCCCACCACTATTATTTTAAATTCTGCATAGTGACTTGCATAGTGACTTGCATAGTAACTTGCATAGTAATTTCAAAGCCTATAAATAGGGGCTTCAGTTGTAATGAAATTCATAAGAAAAAATAGAAAGAGAAAGAAAGTTTCAGTTCTTAAGAGTTTCAGAGAGAGAATTTCTTATTTCTCTTTTGCAATAGTAGTTCCTTTCTTTAAGTTTCATAACATAAATAACATTATTTATTTATTCTTTGAATTCAAGTTCATAATATTTTTTAGAAAATTCTATGTGAAAGCAATTTCCGCAACCATCGCTTACCAAGGATGACATGGCACTAGTAAAACGGTACGTACGGTTTTTTAAAATACGTTAAAAGATTTGTTTTTAGAAAAGAAATAAAATAAGATGAAATAAAATAAAAATTAAAAAATAATATTATTGTAATAAATTTTTTTAATAAATAATATTATTTATTATTTTATTTTTCACCATCCTCTCATCATCTTATAATGTGACATTAAATAATTAAAGATTATTTATTATATTTTATTTATTAACCTATTATTTAATACTATATTATGAGATAATGAGAAGATGATGAATAAATTTATTCTTTTTTAATATTAATTTTATTTTAGAATTTGAAAAATATGTTTTAGAATTTAAAAAAGTTAAATTGTTTATTATATTTTATATAGAGATTTGAAAAATTATAATGATGAGTTTGAAATGTATTTTTAATTTTTAATTTGATTTCTGTGAGCCAACCAGACCTAATTCTCTCCAATCTCCCTCCATCTTTTTTTTTTTCTTTTTTCCAGAAAGCAAAATCCCAGCAACCAAACACCCAAGCTAGCCTTGAGGTTCATGTTCACTCAGACCCCTTAGTTTTGGAGCTCAATCGGCATTCTAAGAGAGAATGCAAAAGCAAATATGATTATTTTGGCCATCGGCCATGTAGTACCATGAGCAAAGATGCTCATGCTCCTCGTGGTTCTGCAGAAGAAGAATTCTATATTTGTTTTTGTATGCCTTCGATCGAGTCCTCGAATGGTTGGATTTGCTACAATAAAATCCACCATACCAATAATCCATTTTTATACAAAATAATCAGAGAAATCTTATCCAACTAGATCTAGGTTGCTACAATAAATGTCCTATGGTGATTGGAACGTTTTTTAAGAGAAAAGTTTACGAAGAGATCCAAATCTGGATTTTTTTTCTTTTTCTATTTTTTTATTTTTGTAATTTGGTTTTATTGTTGGAAGAAAAATGGAAACTCAGTTTGTAGCAACTCTATTTGGTTGCTGAGAAAAAACAAAAAAATTACAAAAAAGATTGAAGATTTGTTGTGGAAAGAAATTTTGATTCTCCTGAAGATTTGTTGTCCTTTGAAGAAGGAAGGAAGTTGAAGTCATGACTTCATCATTATACCTCTTTTAATATAACACTTGACACATCAGACATTATTATGCATTGGTTCCGCAATAACGCTTGTATCTAGTAGAATCAGTATTTTTATTTATTAGGTCCTTTCCTCCCTAGAAGGATAAGGTGAATGTCCTTTCTTTTCTTTTGAAGGATAAGACGGGCAGGGTTTTCCTGAAAAATAATGCATTAGTTAGTAGTTAGATAGAGTTAGGCAGTAAGTCATGGTAGATGAGCTGTAACATGGCTATGGGAAGGGTTTACTTTAACAGAGGAAGAACAAGAAGAAGTTACATTCACAGCAGAAGAAATAAAAAGATCAAATGTTCATGGTCAGAATTGCCCGATAATTCTCATTCTCCTAGATAAAAGCATTAATAAGAAAGCCTTTAAAATTACCATAACAAAAGTATGAAATTCAAGGGGATGACTAATCTTTAACGATGTGGGAAATAACAGATTTGTTGTTGAATTTCAGAAAGATATGGATATAGAAAGGGTGCTAAATGGTAGACCATGATTTTTTGACAGAAACTCAATCTGCATACAAGGATTTTCTACTAATTTACCTCCTATTGAGTTGAACTTTACACATGAGCCTTTTTGGATTCAACTATATGGTATGCCTTTAACTGCTATGACCATCGAAGGTGGGGAACGTATTGGGTCCACAGTAGAGGGAGTTTTGACAGTTGATGCAGATGGTGATGGAGTTTGTTGGGGTAAATACCTTAGAGTTAAAATCAATCTGGACATCACAAAACCTTTAGTTCGAGAAAGATTGATTAGAATTCATGGCAAGCAAAGGTGGACAGAACTCATATATGTGAGACCTCTTTTTTTCTGTTTTCAATTTGAAGCCATTAAACATATGATTTGGGCTGTGCAAAAGATAAAGTTAGGAGGAATATAATAGGTATTAGAGAAATCTCAATGTGGCCAATGGCTAAGGGCTTCATCAATCAATTCAAATGGCGTTGGAGATAAAAAGTTTGTGGGATGTGGCTATAAAACACAAATTAATACTAATCAGTGACTAGGAGTGAGAGAAGCAAGTAGAGAAATAATTCTTCACCAGCCTAAAAAGCCATGTAAGGAAGAATTTCATTTAATAAAATCTCAAAACAAAGCAGATGGCATGGAATCCAGTCACATAGAGCTGTATAACAAGTTGGATGGAGTCCCTTAGCTAGAGCAAGTATATCAATCTCTTTCTCATTGAATTAAATCAGAATGTAATAGGAAAGGAACTGGATAATGATCATCTTGTGTGGAAGAAATGACAATGGAATCCAACAGAACGTCGAGGAACTATCTTGGAGTGCAGATCAATAGCTCCAAGTCTGTCAGTCAATTTGGTCTCTTAAAACTGTCTTTATCTGAATCTGTTAAACCAACAACAAATAAAGTTAGTTGGAAGAGAAGAGCAAGAGAAGTAGTTTTGACAAGGGTAGTTGATATGGAACAAAAAAAAAAAAAAAAGATATGCTCCTTCCTGTTAAGAGCTTAAATCAGGAATTTGTGGTGGAGACTGTTGAGCAACCTTACAAACAAAAATAGGGTGCATAAGCTGAAATTGTCGAGAGTTTGGGAACTCTCGAAAGGTCTGAGAGCTTTATTTCATGGTGAAGCAAAAGAGCCCACACAGTCTTTCTCATTGAGACTAAAAGTAGGATGGAGAGGATGGAAACAATAAGAAACGGGCTGGGTTTTGACAAGAGTTTTGTAGTGGATAATAGAGCTTTTAGTGGAGGCTTTGCCCTTTTGTGGAGTTCCAATTCCCACATTTCAATAATTGTTATTGATCTAGACAATGGTACAAGTTGGCTTCTCACTGAATTCCATCTAAATCCCAACATTGCATTAAGAGAAGTGAGTTGGTAGCTGCTAAGGATGTTAAAATCAGTATATAACAAAATTAGAGATTCGGGGGAGCTTCAAGGTCTTATTCTTAGGTGGAGTAGTTTAGAAAAGTTTTGCAGCACAATGAATTGAGTGATTTGGAATTGGGTATGTGGTCGGCATTGAGCTTCCAGTCTCAATCCCCAAATCTTTATTTGTTTTAATAGAGATCTTCTTCATCTCTGGGTTTTTTTATTTTTTTCCAGGATACGGTAAAGTTCTCTTTCTTTCTGAATTGATTTGGCTGATCAGATTTCTCTGCTCGACTTCTACTATTGCGATCACATTTACCAACTCTTGGTAAGTCTCTATTATGTAGCAAGTCACTTGATTACGGATCCTAGGTTGAAGGCCTGCTTGAAATTTCTGTGCCTGCATCCTTTGAGTAGAAATCAGGTGTGGTGCGAACCTCCCTAATGGCATTAACTGTGGAGCAGTAAAACTTGGCAGCGTATTGCTCCACAGTTAACCTGCCTTGAGTTAAAGACGCGAACTCTTGTGCCTTCAATTGTTTGACAGAATCTAGGAAGAATCTATTGTCAAACTCTTCCTTAAATCTCTCCCATGACAGTGCAGCGAGACTCCCAAGTTCTCCAACTAGGAGTTGCCTTCGGGTATCCCACCATATCCCGATTTCTCCTTGCAAAAGGTACCAAGGATATAGTACCTTCTGGTCCTCAGTGCATCCACAAATCTCTTATATCCTTTCGAGATCAATGATCATGTCTCAGCTCTCAATGGCCCTTTATTACCTGAAAAGTTTGTTTAACGGTGGATCAAGAACTTCTTATATGTACAACCTCTAACTTTTGGCCTAGGTATGTGCACTTGCTGTTGTTGCTGATTTCTCAATACGTCAGTCAACAGACGTATAGCCTCAGTTAATCCTTTATCCACTAGGGGGATTCTAATTCTCCTTATTGGTGCCTCCATCAGGGTTTCGAGGTATCCTACCGCTAGTCATGTGTCACTTCCTGAAACACATGAGGACACATATCATAACCACATACTAACCCTTATACTTCAAGAAATTCAAGCCTATGGAAGACTAAAATTTCAAGTCAAATACTTGGTGCATTTCCTAAAGACATGTGGATTTATAACCCAGAGATGTATTACTCTGATACTATCTTGTGACGCCCTTAGATTTTGCTTGGGATCGGACGGACATCTTAAGTATAAGGATATACAACACAAGGTTACTTGCCCCCGTTCATGACAAATAAAGATACAATGCATCTAGCATGCATATAACATTATGCAATATTCGCAGCGGATAATTTTTTTAAGTAGTATTATGCACTAAACTAAAAATATTTCAAATACTCAAAACATCATTCATACAAAAGGACATAATAAATAACTGAGTTCATAACGTTAGTCCAAAATGACTATGATCAAAGAGTACTGGATATGCAACTCCATAATATAAATAATGATTTAAGAGAACTATTATATTAATATCGACGTCACACTGTCGCTCAGTCGATCGTGTCTAGCTGGTCGAATCCCAGTTCTTTTTCAAGTTTTGCAACAAAATCTACCATTCGGGGGAATGGTAGTGGGATTGCCACAATGAGATTTGATTATAAATCTCAACAAGTTAACAGAAAACCTCCACACAAGTTAATAATACATGCATAACAATAAAAGTATGAATGCATAATCAAAGTCATAAATAATCATAGTATAACTTGACATATAGTATGACATAACTGGCATAACTTAAACTAAAACATGAACCAAACTTGACTTGACATGACAAGAACTTGAAACAATGTAAACCTAAACAGAATGTGAATTTGAACTTGAACATAGCATGAACGTGAACTTGAACATACATGAACTTGAAACATAAGATAAACGTGAACTTGAAACATAGTATTAACGTAACTTGAACATAACATGCTCTTTAAACAAAGCATGAACGTGAACTTGAAATATAATATGAACGTAAACTTGAACATAACATAAACATGAATTCGAATATAATATGAACGTGAACTTAAATATACCATGAATATGAGCTTAAACATACATGAACTTGAAATATAACATAAACGTGAATTTGAAACATAATATTAATGTAACTTGAACATAACATGCTCTTAACACATACCATAAATGTGAACTTGAAATAGAGCATGAACGTGAATTTGAACATAACATGAACGTAAATTCAAACATAGCATGAACGTGAACTTAAATATAGCATGAACATTAACTTGAACATACATAGACTTGTAACATAACCTGAATGTGAACTTGAAAAGTATTCTTATCTATGGAGTTACCACGATATTCTTGTCTCATGAGTTTACCACGATAGCATAGTCTTATCTCATGGGATTATCAGGATAGTGTATCCTTATCTCGTGGAGTTACCACGACACCATATCATTATCTCGTATAGTTTTCACGATAACTTATTCTTATCTCATGGGGTTACCATGATAGCATGTCCTTATTTCGTAGGCTTATCACAATAGCATATTCTTATCTCATGGGGTTACCATGATAGCATATCTTTATCTTGTAGGGTTTTCACGATAACGTATTCTTATTTCATGGGGTTACCACGATAGCATGTTCTTATCTCGTGGGGTTGTCACGATAACGTGTCCTTATCTCGTGGGGTTACCACGATACCAGGAATAGTGAACAATCAGAGTGATTTTGTCCAACTTATCCTATCAAAGATACTCAGACAATTAGAATGATTACGCCATGAATATTTTACACGAGATACCTTAGTAATCAAAATGATTACACCAAGAGTACCTAGTAATACTCTGACAATCAGAATAATTACCCCATGAGCATTTGAGTAAAGATATTCTAACAATCAGAATGATTAAGCCAGAAGTACGTCATGTGAATTATAAATGGAGATGTCTTGACAATCATAATGATTACATCGCGAGTATCATATGTATGACTGACTGAAAGAATAATACTTTATAGACACTCTATTCTTGAGACATGACGTGATGTGAAAAGAAAGAGATATGACGTACTATGAGAAAGAAAACATTTCATAGCATGACATAACATATTATAGACAATATTTCATAACATAACATAACATGTAATGAACAACATTTCTTAACATGTAACAGAGAATATTACGTGATATGACATACATGTAATATATGGAGTACGTAATATAAAATACTTACAACAAATAACATATTTTGCAAAATCTATTGTGTAATAAATAAGCATTTCGTGACAGCACTTGGTTCACCAATCCATTAAGGTTTTTTTTCCTCTTGATTTTTGTTGCAATTCTTCTAATTTCAAAACTCATGATCAAACCAAATTTCTGCAATAAAAATCTTCATATCCAAAGTTTAAAAACATAATTAAGATATCCACTATAAATATATTAGTTATCAATACCAAACTTTTTAGAAAAAGATCAAACATTTTTAACTAAAAAGAATAACTTTGAATCAAATAATTTAATCTATTTCAAAGCACATCCAAAATTTTCAAAAAATCCAAATTTTACCTCTAACATATTCATAACATATTTATAACATATTCCTAAGAACAATCATGCTTTGAATCATTAAACAAAAGTCATCAAAATTACCAAAACAACACTTGAAGTTCTTAGCTTTCCTTTAAGTCCAAAAACAGATTTTCATTTCTAACTTGTTTTGATCAACCTCTTGATCCATGACTTGTAAATAATTGATCTTCAAACCAAATAACACATAGTTTAAAAATATGTCCTAAAACATATCCAAGCTTCAAACTCAAGATCACATGGTTAAAAATCAACCAAAACATAAATTTAGTCAAAAACCTCAATATTTTGACCTATCTGAATATCTTTTTGCATAAAATTTTATATCTTTAAAACTAACATCAATTATCTTCAAAATAACTTTCTAAAATATATATAAGAGGCTTAAGATCCTTCAATAAAATTATCAAAGCCATTGGAATAAGATTAGACCACGAAATATTCAAACTTACTTAAAACATAAATTGTTTTTCTACTTCTAGTTTTTAAGTTTCTAGATCCAAGAAAAATTATCATCAAAATCTTTAGTCATGCAACAAAAGCTCAATGATCATTCATAAACATATGTTAACAATACTCTATAAGATTTTCAGACCAAGATATGTTTAACGCTTGGTCAAAACTTTCAAATGCAACTCACTCTCTAGTTTAACGCTTAAAATGACCTATTTATGATTAAAACTACTTTTGACCAATTAAATAATCATGAAATGAAATGAAAAATATATCCACGGAAACTAAACTCAAAGACAAACAACTTTTATGAAAGAGTTATAGGAAGAAAATACTTATAATAGGGTCAAAGTCATTACGCAAGAATAGTCAAAAATCTGCCCAAGAGAGTTGTTTCAAGTTTCTCTTTAAGAGTGTAGTAAAAAGATGATGAAATGATACTAATGGGGTCTTGCACGACCATAGACCTCTAGAGGGGGAATGTATGATCTTGAATTATTTTTTATTGAAAGTGATTAGGTCACATAAAGTAAGAAATGATAAGGAGTATAGTTGGCTGTTGTAGTTGTGAAGCATGGAGGGAGGTAAGGTGGATTTGTATATCACATCATAACACTATTGAGTGCAGCCAAGAGCAGGGGATGTACTGCCATGTGGGGGAAGGAAACTTTCTCAAGAAGTTTTAACAAGGTAACCAATTTCGTGGGCCTTTATCAAGTAGGTATCAATTCAGAGTTTAAAGGGGTTTTGGTTAGTGTTTGTGATACTATTAAGTCCAAATTTAATTTTTCTTAACTTAATCAAAATTTCAAGGTTTAAAATGTTGAATAATGATATAATAATATGAATTTGAGAAACTAATAGCATATGTAAGTGATTTAATCCAGTGATTAAAGACAATACTAGGCATTGGATTAAAATGGGTTTGGAGGTCAACTTTAGAATTTGGAGAAACCAACTAGGATTTTGATTTCAACCAAAATTTTTTGATTTCAATTGAATTCCAACCATTTAGGATTTTGCTAATGTTGGAACCCTGTTTGATTCGGCACAATTTGGACGGTCAGATGAAAAATAGAGTTTTGCTTAAGTGGCATGATCTCACACTTTGATTCCTTCTCGAAACATCTTGTGATTCCTCTTGGTGTCACATGTCCAATACTACTTACCAAGTGTGGCTACAATCTTGCTAAGTGTCCAAATAAAATTTTTCCAACCTAATTTGGACGTCCTACACTGTGATTTTAAAAATACTACGGTAGGTGCCACTATGGAGGTTACTTTTACTCCGGAAAAGTGAAAACTAAATTTTATACTGAAAATCTCTAAATAATAACACTAAGCTAAAAGTGCATTTCGTCTTATGAAATTAAACCCCGAAGTACCTCGAAAAAAAAATCAAAGTGCGAATTCTAATAAGTGTATCGACTAAAAACTGAAAATATGATTATTACGCCATAAAATCCTAAATAATCAACTGAGTTTAACGGCGGAAATCATAATGCATTCTAACACTTCTAACTATCTCAAATAAATAAAAACACATTTCTAGTATCATAATGAATAGTAACAATGACTATGCTGACAGACTAAAACATACGAGATTAGCTAATTCGTGAAAACTTATAGAGTTTTAACGAGATTCCTAAAACTTATATGAATCTACATTTGGCCAAAGGACGAACAAAGTAAAGTTTTCAATATACTTCAGTCAGACAAAAGCTTCTACAAGAGATAACATCTTTAGTATTGCATGGGTGAGAACAACTAATTCCTATGAGAGCTATCTTGTCTTACCAACATTGGTAGGAAGGTCCATAGCCAAAGGCCTTTAAGAATTGGACAAGGTGTAAGGCAAAGTTAGCAACTAAAAAATGAAATCTTTATCAAAGGAAGGCAAATAAGTTTTGTTTAAATTAGTGATCCAAGCAATTCCTACATACTCTATTGGAGTTTTCAAATTATTTGAAAGACTGCTTCAAGAAATCAACAAATTGATAAAAGGATAATAGTGGGAGGAAAGAAAACTAGTTAGGTAAATTGGCATCAAATGGGAAAGTAAAAAACTGAAGGGGGATTGCTGTTTGGAGACTACAAAAACTTTAGTCTTGTTTTTTTAGCAAAGCAAGGTTGGAGGATTCTTAAAAACCCAAATTCTTTAATTGTTATAGTGTTAAAATACAAATACTTTCCCAATACCAGTTTTTTCAATGTCAAGCTGGGCAGTGTTTGTGTAAAATAATCTACAAGGACACAAAATCGTAATAAGTAGTAAAGTGTTTTATAGAAAATGGATGTCGAACCCACAGGGATTAACTATTTTATTGAATATCGAAATTCACTAAATAAATAACTATTTGGATGACCGAATTTAAATTTAACATTTCTACTATCTAAATTAAATTAAACTACTTAACAGAAATAAATCTACGAATCAAAAATAACAAAACTTAAAATCTAAGAATGTAACAATATGATAAGAATGGATCTAGAGCGATTGATTTCACCTAGTAAATCCCACACAATTTATTCTTCGTAATTATTAAATTCTAATAATCTCCCGTTGATAATTAAAAATTCCTTAACTATTCAATATCTTCTCTCGAATAATATCAAAAATATCTCCAAGTAACAACTCCATATCTTTATGTGAATTTAATTAATTGGAGACTCATTATGTATTTTGAATTTTTTTAAAAATCACACTAGTCGCGATAAAACATATCTACTTTGCTCAACTAATGGTATTTAATCCTAGAACTAAAACCATAAATCACCTCTCGGTTTCATTGTAATTCAATTGATCAAACAATAATCCATAAAAAATTGTAAGCATTAAGAATAAGAATTAAACACTCAATCATGAAAATATTAAAAATAAAATAATTCAGAATGTAAATTGTGTGTTCAATACTAGACTACATCAATGCTCTAAAAAATAAAATTTAGTTCATAATAAAATTAACAAGAAAAAAAATAAAACTTATGTTTCTCATCGGATTCGGTTGATTAACATATCGCTCTCGCCTCTGTCCTTCAGATCCTCCTCCAAAAAAAAACTCGAAGAAAATATTCAACGAACTCAACTGCCTCTCGGCTTTCCTCTCTCGGTCTAGTGTATCCACTAGCATGCGGGGCTCAATGGTTCGGCCTTCAATATATATTTGCGTTGAGTGCTGTGCCTCCCCCCAAGTCATGCGGCTCCAAACAAATTTTAAATGAAGTCTTTGTTGCCGTGCGATATGTCAACTTCCAGGTGAGATAAATCTCAAAGTGGGCCTTTGAGTGTTGTAGTTAGATGGACGAGAGTGAAGATTGGCCAATTTATCGTGAGAATTGTAACATGAAGTGAGCAGCCCATTGAATGAAGAAGTAATAAAATAAGTTATAAGTAATAAGTAAAAAATAAAATAAAATAAACAATAAACTAAATAAAAATAAACTAAAATAAATAAAAGAAAAGAAAACTGACAAACTTAATAAGTAAAAGATAATAAAATTTATGTAAAAATTACACTTATTAAATTCCCTCAAACTTAAACTTTGCTAGTCTTCAAGCAAAAAATAAAATTAAAAAAAAATTAAAACAATTTCTTGCCTCAAAGATTGCATAAAGCTTATAATTCAAAGGAATCATTCCAAAGCAATCAAGTCCAACCGTTAATTCAAAACTCAACTCCACTGCATTATCTCTCACTTCATCATTAGCTCCCCGAATGATTTTATGCAAACAAGTAAATAAGTCTGAATCTCTACAAACTCCATATGCTTGCTTTTCAAATCACTCTCTAATAATATAGAACAAAATATTACAAAGGATAAATAGATCTTTATTAGGCTTGTGATGTATGGCTAGAATGAGGGCTTCAAACAAAATAAGATTTCTACAAATAAAGCTCTCTCACTTCTAAAACATACACTCTTCTCAATCATTTGAATATTTTAAATCATATCTCTTTTCCCCACTCTTTCAAAGTTCCAATTCTTGCTCCAAATCGTCACTTATCTTTTGACGTGAATGCAAACATTTGTGATGGATGCACCCAATTACTCAACAAGTCACAAACTTGAAGTGCTTTTTTTTCTTTTCGACTTTGAAATCCATGGTTTCACTCGTCTTTTGACGTGAATGCAAGCAATTGTGATGGATGCACCCAGTTACTCAACAAGTTTGACATTTAAAGTGCTTTTGTATACTCATATTTCAAGTCACGGTTTGACGTAAAAGTAAACATTGGTAATGAATACTCCTAGTTACCAAGCAGCTTAAAATATTGGAGTAAATGGAACTTTGTACATTTTTTTTTCACTTGTATATCACTTTTTTTTTATTTTCAACCCTGTTTAGGAATAAATCAAATGGGTAACTAGGGATAAAGGTAATAAAGAGGTAGGCTTGAAAGGCTCAATCGATTCAAATAATGCCTAAATTACTTGCCAAGTAATATTCTGTATAAGATTTTGCGTCAAAATTAATCAAATAAGTTCTAAAGTAAGTAGAGACTATCCAAATTCACAAAATTCACATAAAACTTCTCTAGGTATGCACAATGATTAATGATCATATCAAATTAGACAAGATCAAGTAAAGAATTAATAGTTGGACTTAAGCAATGAGAATGATTCCTAAAAATTATAAGAAATTTCAACCATATTCTTATCATCGGCAATTTTTTTTTCACACAATTTTTTTTTGACTACATAAAATAAATTTCTTTTCCCCAAACTTAAATATCACATTGTCCTCAATGGAAAAAAGGAAGGAAAACTATGAAAAGAATGAGAGAGGATAAGAGATGCTCCCCTGATTTCCAACTTAATATTTTTCCTTGAGGTGCAACTGTGTACCCATTGAAGATTTCTTTGATCTCTTTATTCCTAAAAAAAATAAAAATAAAAGCAAAACAATAAGATCAAGAAAAGTAATAATAAAACATAAACAAAAGTATAAAAAAAACTTGGGTTGCCACCCAAAAGTGCTTTATTTAACGTTTGTAGTTAGATGTTATCATCTCATCCTTTATCATTAGCGAGATTGATGGAACACTTTTCTAAGTTAAAGAATAAAACTTTATGTCCGATTTCAAATTCTCCTCTCTGAATATGCTTATCATGCCATCTTTTAGTTTTATCTTTGTAAATCCAAGCATTGTTATAAGCATCATTGTGAGACTCATCCATCTCGTTAAGTTGTAATATTCTCTTCTCCCGAGCCGCTTGTAAATCTAAGTTCAGCGTCCTCATGTGTTCCTACAAAGCTCTTGGCAATTTCTCCTCCTCTACATCACTCAGGGAATTTTTAGTAATAACCGGAAGAGTAGAGTCTTGGCCTTAGTGAGCGTACCTTAAATTTGATGGAAGCGGATCGAGCTCAAGTTTGGGTAGTTCCTTACTTGGAGATGTAAGCCGACGTGAATTTAGCTCTTCCACTTTCTCAGGTGGTAGCTTTGACAATTTCACTCCATAAGTCTCATTGGTCAAGTCTCAATCACTTAGTTGAAAACAATAATGTACCTCAGAAGGGACCTCTATAGGCTTAAATACATTAAAAGTGATTTGCCCCTCGCCAACTCTTATAACAAGTTTTCCTTACTGGACATCAATTAAGGTTCTTCCCTTCACAAGGAAAGGTCGACCCAAAATCAGAGGGATCTCCTCGTCCTTCTCCATATCAAGCACAATAAAGTCAGTCAGGAGGATGAACTTATCAACTTTCACCAGTACATCTTCAATGACTCCTCTCGGGTATTTAATAGACCTATCTGCCAATTTAAAGAGATGGTGGTTGGCTTTACTTCTCCAAAATCCAATTTCTTGAAAACAGAGAGAGACATTACATTAACACTTGCCCTTAAATCACATAAACCTCTATCAAAATAAGATTTTCCAATAATACACAGGATAGTAAAACTTCCCAGATCTTTCAACTTAGGCGGCAGCTTCTTTTGTAAAATTGCACTACTCTCCTCTGTTAGCATTACCGTCTCATGCTCCTCCAACTTCCGCTTCTTTGATATAATATCCTTCAAAAATTTAACATAATTAGGCATTTGCTCTAAAGCTTCAATAAAGGAATATTAATATGCAATTGCTTAAATATGCTCAAAAATTTAGAGAACTGATCATCTATTTTATTTATTTTTTAATCGTTGCTGAAAAGGAATTGGTGGATCATGAATTGAAGGAGAATAAGTTTCAAAAGTAACTTGCCTGGACTTTTTGGATTTTGAAACTCTTTGATTCTCCTTAGTCTTCTTAGCTTGCTCCACTTCTTTCATCTCTGACTCGGCTTCCTTCATCTTGGACTCCTCATTATCCACAGTTTCATCTTGCTTGGCATTTTCTACTTTACGCTCCTCATATGTCTGCCCACTTCTCACTGATATTGCCTTGACATATTCTTTCGGATTGGTGGCAGTATTACTAGGCAAAGTCCATGCGGTCCTCTCTATAAGCATGTTGGAGAGTTGACCAATCTGCACCTGAAGATTGCGGATTGAAGCCGTAATGTCTTGGATTGCTATATATGTCTTCTGGATGTACTGCATGAACATGTCTTCAAGTGCCGGCTTCTTCTCTTTTTGTGGAGGTTGTTGAGGTGGTCTAGTCGGCTCTTGATTATTGCTCCATAAAAAAGTTTGGGTGATTCCTCCATCCAGGATTGTATGTGTTCGAGTATAGATTATTTTGACGTTGAAAATTTGACACATAATTTGCTTGTCCATAACTTGGTTGGACAAAATGATTCCCCACTTGGCAATCTATTCTTGAATGATTTCCTGCACAATGTTCACAAACAACATTAGTTTGAATAGCATTAACATTCATCTTACCTAATTGTTGAGACAAAGTCGCCATTTGTGCTGCCAATGTGGTAATAGAGTCCAGTTCGAAAACTCTGGCCGCTTTTTTTGGTATTGCTCTCTCTGAAGGTCATTGATAGTTGTTGGATGCCAATTCTTCCAGAAGTTCATAGGCTGCCTCATGAATTTTACTCATTAGAGCTCCACCAACTGCTGCATCAACCATAGACCTGTTTGTAACTCCCAGACCATTGTAGAATGTTTGTACTTGAAGCCATGTCGGAAGGTCATGATGAGGACATCTTCGCAATAATTCTTTATATCTCTCCATTGCTTCGTATAACGATTCACCTTCAAATTAGATAAACGTGGTGATATCATTCCTTAGCTTTGCTGTCTTTGTGGGAGGGAAATTTGCCAAAAATTTCTGTGCTAACTCTTCCCAAGTAGTGATGATGTCAGGCGGTAATGAATTCAACCAAGTTTTTGCTTTATCCTTAAATGAGAAGGGAAAAAGTCTTGGTCGAATTGCATCATCTGTTATTCAATTGTGTTTAAAAGTATCACAAATTTCTAAAAAACTTACAATATGGACATTAGGATCCTCTTGTGACAGCCCCCCGAACTGGACAGTTTGCTGTATCATTTGAATGATGGCCGGCTTAATCTCAAAATTATTAGCTTGTATGGCCGGCCTCCTTATGCTCGATGTAGCTCCATTGACCGAGGGCATAGCATGTCTCGTAACACCTTGTTCTCCTGATCAGCCATATTAGATGGGGGTATGTTGGCCTCTTTCTTCTTCTTCTTCTTGTTTTGACGTAATGTTCTTTCAATCTCAGAATCAAAGAGTGTATGCTCTAATTGTTTAGATCTAGGCATGCACTTTTATTTTTTTTTTTCTAAAATAAAATCCAAAGTAGTAAAAATCTAGCTAGTATCAATATCAATAACAAAAATTAATCCCCGGCAACGGCGCCAAAAACTTGTTCGTGTAAAATAATCTGCAAGCGCACAACATCGTAACAAATAGTAAAGTGTTTTATAGAAAACGGATGTCGAACCCACAGTGATTAACTATTTTATTGAATATCGAAATTCACTAAATAAATAACTATTTGGATGACCGAATTTAAATTTAACGTTTCTACTATCTAAATTAAATTAAACAATTTAACAGAAATAAATCTACGAATCAAAAATAACAAAGCTTAAAATCTAAGAATGTAACAATATGCTAAGAATGGATCTAGAGCGATTGATTTCACCTAGTAAATCCAACACAATTTATTCTTCCTAATTATTAAATTCCAATAATCTCCCGTTGATGATTACAAATTCCTTAACTATTTAATATCTTCTCTCAAATAATATAAAAAATATCTCCAAGTAACAACTCCATATCTCTATGTAAATTTAATTAATTGGAGACTCATTACGTACTTTGAATTTTCTGAAAAATCACACTAGTCGCAAATAAAGCATCTCTACTTTGCTCAACTAATGGTATTTAATCCTAGAACTAAAACCACAAATCACCTCTCGGTCTCATTGTAATTCAATTGATCAAACAATAATCTGTAAAAAATTGTAAGTATTAAGAATAAGAATTAAACACTCAATCATGAAAATATTAAAAATAAAATAATTCGGAATATAAATTGTGTGTTCAATACTAGACTACATTCACGTTTTAGAAAATAAAATTTAGTTCATAATAAAATTAACAAGAAAACAAATAAAACTTATGTTTTTCATCGGAGTCGGTTGATGAACATATCGCTTTCGCCTCTGTCCTTCAAATCCTCCTCAAAAAAAACCTGAAGAAAATCTTCAACGAACTCAACTGCCTCTAGGCTTCTCTCTCTCGGTCTGGTGTATCCATTGGTATGTGGCACTCAATGGTTCGGTCTTCAATATATAATTGCGTTGAGTGTTGTGCCTCCCTCCAAGTCATGCGGCTCCATACAAATTTTAAATAAAGTCCTTGTTGCCGTGCGCTATGTCAACTTCTAGATGAGATAAATCTCAAAGTGGGCCTTTGAGTGTTGTAGTTAGATGGACCAAAGTGAAGATTGACCCATTTATCGCGATAATTGTAACATGAAGTGAGCAGCCCATTGAATGAAGAAATAATAAAATAAGTAATAAGTAATAAGTAATAAGTAATAAGAAAAAAATAAAATAAAATAAACAATAAACAATAAACTAAATAAAAAAAATATAAAATAAAAAAAATAAAAGAAAACTGACAAACTTAATAAGTAAAAAGATAATAATAATTATATAAAAATTACACTTATCAGGCAGCAACCTCTTGTATGTTTGGAAAAGTACCTTATTAGCTAGACCATTACTATAAGAAGGGATCTCATGGAGGAATGGACATGGACAGTCAGTTAGAATTCGGATGGACAAATAGCTTCCACAACCTACTTCCTTCGAACCTCAAATTGGTATTAACATATTGGGGCCAGAAGCAAAAGTAGACTCTGATTGATGAATGAACAATGGATTGGAATCTTAACCTAGTAAAAGCAATCTTCTTAAAGCAAGAAGTTGATCTTATAAGGCAAATTCCTCTTATAAACTACAACGGACAAGACAGTCTAAGGTGGAGAAGCTCAATTAATGACATTTTCACAATAAGGAGTGCATATTATCCTCAATGAGAAATTCAAGAAAGGCAAAAGTGTCAATGTTCTCAAAGACTTCAAACTCAAGAAGACTGGACCAGGATTTGGAAGCTAGTATCCCATCAGCAATCAAGAATTTTGTGTGGAGAGCTCGCCTCGATATCTTACCAATTAAGGGTAATCTGTGCAAGAGAAAATATTGCAAGATCCAACATGCCCAATTTGCTTAATGGAACTAGAAACAACTTAGTATATCTTATGGGAATGTACTTCAACAATAGATATCTTGGGTCAATGTTCAAGGAAAATTCAAAAAATCAAGGTATCCTACAACAGTTTGAAGAATCTAGTGGAAGACATGTTTAGGAAGCTCAATCAAAAGGAAATGACAAATTTTTCTCTGATTCTTTGGAGTTTGTAGTCGAGAACGAATCAATATGTTTATAATAAAATTTTAATTAATTTTAAGTCAGCGATACACATGAACCCTGGATAGCCACCAAGAAATAATACCAGTAATGTCAGATGGGTGCAACCTCCACCAGGTTTTTGTCAAATCATCTAGGACATTGTAGTGGATAAGCAGCATTGGAAGATAGGAATTGAGATAACTGTTAGAGAAGAACCGGGTAATTTTATGGTTACCATGAGGAAGAACCATGTATTATCTCCTGATCCACTACTAGTAAGAGCACTTGTAGCCCTCACAATAGTTAAATTTAGTATTCATCATGGAATGGTGAAGGCTATTGTAGAAGGTGACTCAAAAAGAGCAGTAATGGAAGCTTAACAACAATTGGAAGATGACAATTATTTTGGTTTTATCATATCAAAAACCAAAGCAAGCATCACTTGTTTTGAAAATTGTAATTTTAAGCATATATATCGAGATGGTAGTGTACTTGCTCATATACTAGGGGAGAATGCTTTGTATATATTAGACTACATAGTGGATATCGAGAAAACTCTATATTCACTCACTCTTGTACAACAGTTAATCTATAAAATGTTGTTTCTTAAAAAAAAATCATAATTAAAAAAAATGAATTTGAGACGGGACTAATATGCTAACTCCATTATTATTATTTTTTGTTGTTGTTTATATGTGCTATTTTTATGTCTTTGTTAATTTGCAAAATCTTATTAAAAAAATTAAGCATTTTTTTATTAGTTTTTTTTATAATTTTATAGGATGTGATCATATGTCTATTTAAAAGAGAATTAACATTTACAATCTTAGGGTGTACAACTCTCATGCACTATCTTTGAAAAGAATAGGCAAATTTAATACACATGGAAAATTATTTGTTTAATGATAAATTTTATATTTTTTTAAATGAATATGCAAGTCTATGAAATCTTTTTCCTCCCATCGTACTCTCTCTGAAACCTGTGTAGAGGTTTTTTCTTCTCATCTCTTGTACGAGGTTTGGGTGATGGTAAAAGCTTTAGAACAAATGTACGCAAATGTGTCTTTGACATATAGGGAAAACGAGGAAATCTGGTTGAAAGCTAGTAAGGTGGAGGAAGTGCTTGAGAAGGGTGAAAGTTGTTTCATCATGAAATTATTGATGAGGAATCAATATAATCATGATGCTTTCAAAGAGACGATGAGGAAGATATGGAGGCTAGTTAAGGGTGTAAAGTTTCATGACTTGAATGCAGTTTTTTTCCTTGTTGAATTTGAGGATGCTTAGGATAAGTCCAAATTCATTCATGAGGGTCCTTGGACTTTTAACAAACATCTGGTACTGTTGAAAGAATTCGATAGTAAGCTGCAGATTAATATTTTCGAAATGGTTCAGGCTTCATTCTGAGTACGTTATCTATGAATTACCTCTAATGGCTCGTAATGCATATGTGGGTAATTTGGTTGGAAACACTTTGGGGGAAGTGTTGGAAGTGGATTTGGATAATGGAGAGATGGATTGAAGAGAGTATATGAGAGTTAGAGTGAATTTGAATACCATTATTACGTCGGAAACGTATGGGTGTTGGGGATGGACACTCACGTTGGCTTCGATTTTTCTATGAAAGGTTACCAAATTTTTGCTATCATTGTGGTCTAATAGGACATACTCAACGTGAGTGTGATGAGAATGGGGCGGACAGTTTGAAAGCAGATCAACATCATTATGGGCAATGGCTTTGAGTTGGATTTTTAGTTGATTAGAGAGGTGGAAGGAGGGGTCCTGAGGTGCAGAATTCAGGGGCAACACCTAATGCAGAACCACTGACGACGGTGGTAGACAATCCGGTCAGTAGTAAACATGGTAGTTATGGTTTACCGGATGTTGGATGTTACAACAATTCATGATGGAGTTACGGGGGAGAAACTTTAAGAGACTATTGATGCAGCATTGGAGAAATCTTTGGGGAAGATCACTACGAACGTGAAGGCTCTTTTCTTAAATCTAGGGGTAATGGAAGATAGGAGGTTGAGAAAGGGAGGAATAAGTTTGCAGGGCATGGGACAATTGCCAATGACTTCTCATTTGAAGACGATCATTCAAGAGGACTGCCTAATGTAAATTCCCAATTTAGAAGATGTCGCAATGGGCTTGGGCCCGAATGGGCTTAATTGAACAAATACACGAGTTTTGAATGAAGGCCTACTACACGACGCCCTCTTCTTCGTCAAATGGCTAAATTAAAAGGGTTTTTGAAACACAATAAGGTTCTCAGGGAGAAGTTTGCTCATGATGGAGAGGAATTTGTTAAGGGTTTTTTTACACAAATTTGAGGGTTAGGGTAGGAGGAACGGGATCGAGATAGTTGAAGAGGAGACCACCATTCCAAGAAGCTTTCGGTGGTGGAAAAATGAGATGATGCAGACCAACAACTAGCGATAGCAACCGCAGCTATGGCATAGCTCCGCCGGACATCATTAAAATATTCAGTTGGAATCCTTGTGGGCTTGGGGGGACCCACGAGGAGTTTGCACATTTCGTGATTTGTTCATGAAAGAAGCTCCCGATGTTCTATTTTTGCAAGAGACTCAGTTTTCTTCAAGGCAGTTGAATCTATATGAGTTTAAATTTGATTTTTGTAATTGCTTTGTTGTGGATTGTGTGGGTCATAGTGGTGACCTTGCTTTGTTTCATAAATTTAATTTGTTTATTGTTAATTTCTCAAGGAATCATGTGCGTGTTGTGTTGAATATTGCTAATAGGAATAATTGTTTATTAACAAAAGTATATGGTGACCTTGATTCTAGTAAGAGACTCGATGTTTGGAGGTTAAGTATAGGTTTAGGTAGTGATGTGGTGCCACCATGGTTGGTTTTTGGGGATTTTAACAAAATCCTTTATTCGTATGAGAAGTGTGGGGGAAGAATAAGTGAGAAACAGTTGGATGCTTTTAGGGATGTTTCAATAGCGTGTAGTCTTGGAGATTTGGGTTTTGTTGGTGTTCCTTATACGTGGAGTAATAGAAGGGAAGAGGGCGGTTTAACTAGTGAAAGGTTAGATCGTTTTCTAGCCAATTTTAAGTGGTGTGAATTGTTCCCTAATGTGAAAGTTCAGCATAGGGTGGCTGCATACTCGGATCATGTCCCTTTGTGGATAAATACAAATGATGGGTTTATAGAAAGAAGTAAAGAAAACCATTTAGGTTTAAAGCAATGTTGGTGGGAGACAGAGAATGTGCTAGTATAATTGAGAGGGTTTGGAATCAAAGTACTGGTCTCATATCCAAATGTGCTACTGATTTGGGTAGGCAGAACCATAGATCTTTTGGGAATGTGCAGAAGGAGTTATCCAATGCTAAAGGATGATTGAAATTGTTGTAAGAAGCTTATCCATGTTGTTTTCTATGCCAGAACAAAAACAAACAAGAGATGATGTTCAAAAGTGGCTTGAGAGAGATGAACTTATGTGGAAACAGAGGTCTCAAGTCATGTGGCTTAGGGAGGGAGATAGTAATCTAGGTATTTTCACTCAAAAGTTTTTGTTAGAACAAAGAAAAACACTATTATACAATTATAAGATGACTTGGGCAGTTGGAAGAAAGGACCTCAATTAGATGAACTAGTGTTTGATTATTTCAGAAAGATGTTTACTGCTGCAGATCAGGTGGAAATGGAGGAAGTTATTTCAGGGGTAGAGGTTGAGTGAGTGATGAGATGAACGAGGATTTTATGAGGCTGAGGAAGTTGAAGTTGCTATCAAACAGACACATCCATTAAAGGCTCCTCGACCATATGGGATGTCTCCAATTTTCTTTCAAAAGTATTGGCATGTGATTGGTAAGTCTATTATTGATTCAGTGCTTGTGGCTTTGAATACTAGAGAGTTCCCCAGGAATTTAAATCATACTTTTGTTACTTTAATTCCTAAAAAGTCCATTCCTATTAAAGTGACAAAATTTAGGCTAGTTAGATTTCGTAATGTACTTTATAAGATTTTATCAAAAGTCATTGCAAATAGGTCAAAGAAAGTTGCCATTGGTTATTTCTAAAACCCAATCTAATTTTGTGCCTGGTAGACAAATTTTGGATAATATTTTGATAGCTTATGAGTTGCTATATTTTTTGAGAAATAAAAGGAAAGGAAAAAAATGCTTTATTTCACTCAAACTTGATATAAGTAAGACATACGATAGAGTTGAGTGATTGTTGTAGGAAAGAATGATGGAAGCTTTGGGCTTTGCTAGAGGAATGACTAATTTAGTCATGCAGCGTGTTAAAACAATTTCGTTCTCTATTTTGGTAAATGGGTGCCCAAAAGGTCCTATCATCCCAAGTCGAGGACTAAGGCAGGGAGAGCCTTTTCCTCCTACCTATTTCTTTTATGCACTGAAGCTCTTATAAGTTTGTTAAAAAGGATAGCTAGCAGTGAGGTAGTTGAGGGAGTTAAAATCTGTAGGGCCCTACAAGTCAATCATTTGTTGTTTGCTAATGATAGCGTAATTTTTTGTAAGGCGAATATAGCTACTATTGGAAAAATTCATTCATTATTGAATACATATGAGAAAGCATCTAGTCAATGTATTAAAAAAGAATAGACCTCAATGGTTTTTAGTATAAATCGTCATGAAGACTTGAGGGCACATATTATGCAGCTTTTTTTGGGGGGGGGGGGGGGTAGTTATACACAACAGTTTGAGGTCTTCCTCCTATGTTGCTAGGAAACAAGCTTTTTCTGGTATTAAGTAGCTGTTGTGGTAGAAATTTAAATTGTGGAAAGGTAATATGTTGTCACAAGGGAGGAGAGAGGTTCGAATTAAAGCTGTCGCAATGTCTATTCCAACATATGCTAAAAGTTGTTTCTTGTGCCTAAAATCTTTATGCAATGAGTTGGAGAGGATGATGGCCCAATGCTGGTGGGGGAACCAATCTCAGGAGAGTAAAATTCATTAGGTTGGTTGGGAGAAGTTGTGTGACTCAAAGTTTCGGGGTGGTATGGGTTTTAAAAACCTAAGATTGTTTAACTTGGCTCTTCTAGCACAACAAAGTTGCAAATTATTAAAGAATGAAGACTTGCTTTTGTTTAGCATTTGCAGGGAAACGTACTTTCCAAATAGCAGGTTTTAGGCTAAAGATGGTTTGAGGTCTTCTTATGTTTGGAAGGGGATTCAAGAAGATAGAAAATATTTAAAGAAAGGTAGATGGCATGTGGGAAATGGAAAGTCTATTAGAGTTTTCAAGGATCCTTGGCTTCCAGATTGTGTTGGGTCTGTTGTTCAATCAATTTACTCCATTGTTGATGAAGATTTGAGAGTAACTTATTTGATAGATGAAAACACAATGGCGGAATATTCAGAGTTTAAGAGCTCTACTAAATCCAAATGAAGTGAGGCAAATTTTGAAGCTGCATGTGTGTTTAGATGTTGAAGACTCTTATTTCTGGGTACATGAGAAGAATGGTTTATACTCGGTTAAAAGTACATATAGAATGTTTGAATTCTTTGATGCTAAGATAGTGGGTGAAGGGTCAAGAGAAAAATTTGTTACATCTTTTTGGAAATGCCTGTGGCACTTGAAGTTACCTAAGAAAATGAAAATATTTGCTTGGAAAGCATGTCTAGAGAATTTGCCTAGGTATTAGAATCTAAAGTCCAAGCATGTTATTGATGAAGATGTATGTGTGTTCTGTGGAAGGGAAATAGAGGATGTTGCTCATGCAGTTTTTTATTGTCCTGATGTAAGACAGATATATTTAGAGCAACTTAAACTGTACAACAATGTCATTTATAGTTTGAGTTTTGAGATTTGGCTAACATGGCTCGAGATAGAGGATCGGATGATGATTTGGCTACTTTTATTTCAATTGCTTGGGCTCTTTGGTATAGAAGAAACCATTTTATCTATGACCAAGTCCTTCTTGGTGCACAAAGTGTGGTTAATAATGCTTTATCTCTGAAAGTAGAGATTAATTAGCAGCTACAAGTTTTGGATGCCCCACAGACAAATTAAGAAGGTTATATCTTGGAACTCTCCTCTGTTAGGCTACCTTAAGTTGAAGGTTGATGAGGCAACCTTTTATGATCAACATACAGCTGGGGTAGGTGTGCTTCTTCGAAACCACAAAGGTGATGTTTTATAAGTAGCTTGTAGCAAAGTGGAAAGGGAGGTAGCGTCTTCTTAGTTTATTGAGGCTACTGCAATGCTTAGAGGATTGCAATTGTGTGTTCAATAGGGTATAACAAAGTTAATGCTTAAAATGGATTGTTTGCTTCTTTTGAATGCTTTGAATAATCTTACTGATTATATTATGGAGTTTGATTTTCTGCTTCAAGATATTCGAAGAATTGTAAGATATTTTCAATAAGTTTAAGCCATGCATGTAAACAGGCTAGGGAATATATTACACATCTAGGGGCGAAACCAGGTGGTTCATAGACTGACAGCCACTTTCTTAAAAAAAAAAAAATTGATCAGCCCCCCCAATGCTGAGCAACAGCCCCTCCTGCTACACAGACTGCCATTCCCTTTTCTTTTGAGATGAATTTACGCAGGTGTTATACTGAAATATAAGTCCAAAACCAATGGTTCAAGCTTATATTTAGAGAGTAGCTTGTAGACTTTCAGTTTAAAACCAATGGTTCATAGGATTCCATGATAGTAGTTGACTGCAGACATTGAAGTTGAGACAACAAACTTGCAGTGGAATTGTGTGTATTTTGGCTTTTGTACGTTGAACGTTGTTTGTTGGCTGGGTTTTGAACGTTGAGTCTATTGATATATACATATACTGATATAGTCTTTGGCCCTTCGATGTTGGTATATAAAAACAGGTTTTAGAAGTTACAGACAACAATTTTAACTTCTAGGTTTCTAAATTTTAAGTCTGCAGATTCTATTGAGAACTTGCAATTTAAGAATGAACTCTTGTAGTGTTGCCGGTTGGTGAGGTGAATGGTGTATGTGACCGTGTCGATACCACACTTGTCACTTGCGATTTGTGCTTCTGTTGCAGACATCAGTGTTGGTGTGTTGCTGAGCCTGTGGCCATGTTGGTGAGTCGGTGACTTGGTGTTTTGTTGCTGCTAAGAAATCTGTCGGTTGTTGCAACTTGCGTCGTCCAATAGTAGGCTTTCAACACATCACTCATCACTTCACAGTTTCACTCATTAGGTTCTACCTTTCTAAAGTAGAAAAATTTATAGATTTGTTCATACCATCTACTTTAATAGTTATTTTAGCCTAGCAAATTAATATATATAGAAAAATATATAGATTTGTTCATTTGCGTGACATCTACTTTAATAGTTATTTAGCCTAGCAAATTAATATATTTTGAAAAATATATAGATTTGTGCTATTGTACTTGTGCATGTGTTATAATTTATATATATATATATATATATATATATATATATATTTGTGCATATATTATATAATATATATTGTCGTATCTAAGTTTGATTTAACTTATTGGCTTGGATATAACTATATATACTATCATATATATAGTTATTTAACTTATTGATTTAACTATATATATAGTTATTTAACTTTTGCATATACTGTCATCTATTATTATTGGCTTGAATCGCCTATATAATTAATTAAATTAGTTTTTTCTTTTCTTTTAGTAATAATTACATGTATCACACTTTGTAGATCTGTGATCGCCCCCCAAACACAAAATTCTAAATTCTACCAAAATTCTAATTTCACCACTGTACACATCCGTTGGCAAGGCATGCCTAGAGTGTTTGTGATATTGAGACGTGGTGGAATTTTTGTCCTTCAGCCATTTGGTTGGATAAAAGGCTGTTGTAAGGACTCTCTTGGTTCAATGAATGATTTCTTGGTTAAAAAGAAGAAGAAGAAGAAGAAGAAGAAGAAGAAAGAAATACTATAGATAGCATTACTCGTTGTTTTCAGTGAGCATCACAATATTTAATCTTAAATTGATTGCTTCTCTTTCGTTGGTTAGAGAATAAAAACAATATTTATGTTGTTTAAAGTTTTAAACTTGTTTTATTCGCTTTGTTCCGCTCTGACTAGTTTAGTCATAGGTTAAAAAAATAAAGGTTAAAATACTAAAATAATTTTTGTCTGAAACAATATAATGAATTTATTTAAATGCATGCTCAGATAGATAGCAAACGAGTGTAATATTTATTCTTTATAATATTATGTTAATTAATAATTGAGTAGCATTATTCGAATAAATAATTCCTTATTGTTTGGTAGTTGAACTTGAAAGGGCTCTATATATATATAAGGGCATATAGTGGGTTTGGCAACAGTTTGTTGGATACGTGCTAACTATGTCATCACTTTTATATAGTTTTGATGGATTTATTGAATGTTGCTTTTGATTGTAATTTTTAAACTTGGCGTTTTTCTTTAAGCCAATTATTTGTTGTTGGTTTCTTTAAGCCAATTTTTAAATAATTAACTTATAACACCTTGGTGAGTTGGTGCTTGGTTGGCGCTAGCCTCGTTGAGCGTGTTTTAAGTGGGCTAATTTGGCGACAAAGGGAAAATATGAATGTTGTTGTAGGGTAGGCAAAGCATTTGTGAATGTGAACGTTGTTTTTTTCTTTTCACTAGTTTTCTATATGCGCACAGTTTTGTTATTTTAGGAAGGGGCGTCCTAGTATGTCTGCCTATATTGACCGCTAGAATTTGCCACTCAATTAAATTTTTTTATCATTTTAAAAGATTTTAAAAAATATAAAAAGATATCAATATACTAATAATCACTTCCTTAATCATTAAGTAAAAAAAATTTTAAAAAATCAAAATACATGAAATGTTAAAAATAGGTATCAAATAAAGTATGTATAATAGACTTATTCTTTTAGGAATAGATCCAAAAATAGAAGAAAAAAATTAGGAAAAGAATTCAAACTAAAGATATTAAATTACAAGAAACAACCACAGCAAGACCTTAAACAAATAAACTTGTATGTGCTGATGTGGCTCTATCACGTGTCAATGTGTGGTAGTGCACATCCATCTTAATACGATAAATTTTACAGTTATAAAATTATTTCACAAAAATAATTCACAATTTGATGTGGCTATATATCATACATTAGATCCAGGGCTAAAATCGAACCAACTGTTACTTATTTACCCAAAAACAACCAAATCGACCAACTAGGGAGAGGATTGGCTGTACTAGTTCCTATATATTCAGCAATTTGGGGGTTGGTTTTAACTTTTGGCCTTATACTCATTTCTTTGGTCATATGAACTCATTAGGCCTGTTCATCTAGGCTAGGTTTTCTTAAAATCCGGTCCAGTTTTAACATTTTCTTTATTTTTTAATAATTTTAATATTTTCACTTAAGAGGTTCAACAAAATTTCGGATTCGAAACCTAAATTCTTAAATCCAGAATCCAGATGAACAAGCCTAGAATTCATATCCAAACAAATAGAGTTACATCTCCCACCACTTCAACATAAGATAACACCGATTGAATTCACAAAAGAAATATTCAAAGAACACAAACATTTAAATTATTATTAGAAACATATTCAAGAACAACTTTGCGTTGCTTCACACTTTTATCAATTGAGTGAGAAGGTTAGAGAGAGAGAGGGAGAGAGAGATGAGACATGAGGGGAATAGAGGTGACATCAGGGCGACAAGGCCAACAAGTTGAGTATCACCTATGGATAAGGGTAATGATACCCTTATGGTTCGTTTACTACTTGTTTATTATTTGTATTATTGTTTTTATTTTTTTTACTAAATCGATGCTACTTCTCTTATTTTAGTTTGAAGCTTTTGCCAGTAACTTTCCTATTATGAAGTGATTTTTCGTAAAGTGTGCCCTTCTCAAATTTTGAATCACCGTTTCTTATTTTAGTTTCATTTTGAAATTTAAAAACTTCTAGATCTATGACTAACAAGACTCATTTGGCGTTCCTCTCCCTTTCAAAAAAAAAAAAAAACCCCATTCCTCTCAGAATTGTCAAATTCATTCCTCTCAGAATCGCCAAATTTGTTTTTCTCAGAACTGTCGATAGTGATGAATGGCACTGTCTAAGGTGAGATGCATGTCCCTCATATCCGCTCCCAAAGTCAATCTCTCATACTAACACACACTTTCTCTCAAGAGCCCTGACATCATTCCCAAGCAGGTCGTGCCTCCTCTGGTGTGGCCATCGTTCAACTACGTCTTCGAATGTGAGGTTCTTATCTAACTCTCCCCTCTCATTCGTCTCTCTCTCTCTCTCTCTCTCTCTTTGTATTTGTCTAGGGTTTGGGAATTTCCGGTGAAACCACACCAAATATGACGCAGCCCCACACAATTGACCACCCTCCTAAGCTGCCAGGCCGTAAGCCCCAAAATTCCCTTCTCTCTACGATTTTTTTCTAGGATGATTACTTGGATTGTTGTATACTATGCTTTATAAAGTTTATGAAAAATCACTTTGTAAGTTCAGAGACATCCATTATTGTTCATAAATCTGTATATTTTATGATAACTGTGTTGAGTATATTTTGTTCATAATCGGGAATGAATCATCCATTTCCCCTTCGAAAGAAAATCTATATATTTTGTGGTAATTGCGTTGAGTATTGTGTCACATGACAAAAGAAAATAAAACACCAATCACACAATATGTATTTAGGTAGCTAATATTTATAATATGTTAAAACAAAAATAGGGAGGGAAAGAAAGAAAGACCAGGATCCAATGCTCTCACAATTAGAACACATGACTCAAGGAAAAAAACAAGTCCAATAATGTGGAATATCTTTCCTTTTTTTCTCCAATAAATTCTATATTCCTTGAAGTCCTTAAAACTTTCATTGTTTATCTAATCATGGCTTTATACTAAATGATAAATTTTTTAATTTTCAACATACTAAAAGTATTGAGAAAGAAAAAGATTTGGATTCATACTTTCGAATTTGTACTTCTTTTGTCCATGAGTATTTTGTAATTAGAGGCTTTGCTTCTTTTCACTGACATTAGCCTCAAAAGTTCATAATTTTCTAGCATACTTTTCCTTAAATATAATCAATTTTCTGACTAATGCAATCTTTATTGTCACGTTCACCTATTTGATGAAAAAAAGCAAAGTACTTCATAACAATTACAGTCTTCTATTTTCTTAAAACACTAAAATGAAACCTATTACATTTATATTTTTTATTGGTTCACATCCTAAGAATCACATGTAGAATTACACTTATAACAGTAAACAATATATAGACAAAATATTTCTTTGACCAAGTGATTTCGGATCGAAAACCATTGAAAGTATATGTTGTGAATGTTACTCGTACGATGTTGTTTCCATCTTATTTTTCTTTCTTTGTGCATATATTGACTGAAATTATTTGGATTATGTTGACTTTATGGTTAAATTGCTTGAACTAAGACAACCAAGATCATTTTTATTTTTCTAAAATATTGATAAATATTTATATATATGCACAAATGGTTGAGGTGAATGCAACACAATTGGACCTATTCAAAGTTTTGGTTGGCGATATCACTGTAGATCGGAATGAGGACTGAAAAGTCATTGTCTTCTAGTGGGCAACCATCCATCATTTTATATGTGGAGTTTTTTATTGATTGGGTTAAGTAATTCCTTTGTTTGACTTGGCGGATATGTATAATAAATTTAAACCTAAGTAATATTCTGGAGGGAAGTAAACTTCTTTGTATTATATAGGATTCAGTAATGACAGAATTTATGTATTCCTATTTTAGATGATGGGAGTCTATAATGGTTTGTCATTTCCTTTTGTATCACTAGAAAATATTTGATAGGGGCTACAATGATGTCACGAATGATTTTGAGCGATATCACCTGAAAATTTTAGCATTATTTGAAGTCTCAATATGTATATTTAAGCATGTTGGAAATTAGATGGATGGGCACACGTGTAGTACGTACAATTGGTCTCAACTACCTGCATATACAGTGCTAAGAAGCAGGGAACATAATTTTCCTTAAAATGCTGATTTTGTTTCTTTTGGGCGCGTACGTGTGCTTTTGCATATCATGGAATGGAATCATATCCACATAACATCAGCAATAATAATGCTGTTTATTATAAGCATGGTTACAAAATTGTTAATTTTTCAAATGACTGGTTTTATTCAAATTTTCACTAAATTGTCACAAATGCTCAAACTAATTTGGAGTCCTAGACTCACAAAATCAATAGTCCAACCTTGCATCATCAAAGTTCCATTCATTTTGTTGCTTTTATATTCCAATTAACTGCTAATATAAAACATATCCACAAAAATGCGAAATTGCAACACACTAATCTGGCAATATCTCATCTTGCGGTAAACACAAAAAAGAAAAAGGTCAACAACAATCACCTGGCTTTTTAGAGCTACTTAAATGTTACTTTCAGAGTTTATGTCTTTGATGCCCATTTTTTAAAATTCACCAAAACCACAATCATTCTTCCAAGTCACAATAAAAGAATGCAAAATCAATTGTATAGCAAAAATGCAAAGCAAGCCTATAATAATTCTTTCAAGACCCTTCCATGCAAAAATTCCACAATTCCATAAATCTTACCACATATGAAGTGTATATATAAAATATAATCCAATCTCCTAGAAGGGTTAGACCATCAATTGTGTAAAGAAAAACTTAAAATTATAGAACGTAAAAAAATTCATTCTTATAGCAAAAATAAACATATATATACCTTGTATCTTACTTAGTCTACAACATTAAGGTCTAGCCAATATGGTTAAAAAATTTATCTATAATCCCAAACCTGCATTAATTATGTGGTTAAATTAGTGAATGTATTGTTGTTTTGAGTAAGACTTAAATTCAACATAAATAAGTGTTACGATATAATACGTACGAATATCGACTTCTTCATCTTGATGTGTAGGAGTACAATATGAGATATCATCATCCAAAAGTTGAAAAGATGGTTTTACTTACCAAGAATAGAGAAGAGATTCACAATTAATTTTGTCAAAGAATCACCTTACATAAAAATACTTGCAAACAATACCACAGTTAATTTAGCAGTAGAGGCTATAGGAAAATCATACTCCGCCAAGCTAGGTGAGCCAAAATTTGCTACAACTGGTCTATCTACGCACCTATTATTCTATTCATAATTTCAAAATGTATAGTGTTAATAAGTTATGAAACTAAATTTAAAAATACAAAATTCCTAAACAACTTGACTTACTTGAGCTCGTTGAGTCTTCCTTGCTTGCAACCTATTCACTACCTTCTCAGTCGTGGCCTGTTTCCTCTTTGAAACTAGTCTTACCTTACTATGTGCAACTAAATGACTTTTTAATTTGCAAGACCCTTTTTTCACCCTTAGCGACTCAGTTGAATGATTATCAAACACTTGTTGAACGTCAACCCACTCCAACTTCAACTTACTTAACTGAGTCAACAATTTTGCACAACCTTCTTTTGAGGTGCCTGCAATTGAAGAGATCTTGTAAAAAACATTGTTCAATTTATTAATTCAGTGTGCATTTGGACTATGACTCAGACTATCATGGCTACTTCGATCAAGCGTGTAATCTCATTTCTGATCCTTCCTTCACATATCAAGGAAGTATTTTGCAAGCAGCTCTTCCTTATTATGGAGTGTCAATATGTGGATGGCACATCTACACAAGATTTCCTTGAAAGCAAATAACTGACATGTACAACTCGCTTTGCATTCTTCTTCATTAAACTCAACAACATATTTTGTACTTTTTCTAAACACATCCATAACTTGGATCTCGTCAGCCACATGATATGTAAAAATTCCTACTTCACTTTGAACCATTGATGCGCAACAATAAATCAACCCTCTTAACTCTTCTTAAACTTCTTTAAATTTTGCATTTGTATGTGTTGCTTGGTACTGCCTCTCAATTCCATAAAAAGTTATGCATGGAATTTGTGTGGAATGAACTGAAGTCAGCTGCAAGCTCATTCTCAATATTGCGCCTAAGTGTATTATCATACTGATATACAAATTGTTTTAGTGTTATTTTTGAATTTACATAATCATCAAAGAATGCATTCATACCCTATCTTCTTTGAGTAGTTGACATTCTAGTCCAAAAATTGTTCATCATATACGCTAGCACTCGAAAGTGACGCTTAGAATATATCCATTCAAGCCATAAATTATTATGTAGATCAAAACTATCAAGGAATTGTAACCAATAATACTTGAGTTCATCACGAGTCAATGTGTCATAAACGCACCTATGTGCACAATCCAAAGAAAAATATTTTTTTCCATAATAACTGAAAGAGATAACACAACATTCAAGAAATAATCCGGAAAAATAAATACATGTGTAGCTGATTTTTGATGCCATCATATTGACTGTGTGACCCAAATTGCTTGGAAATTTTTTTCATTATATGTCATAAGCAAAACCGGTGTCAAGATTTACGAAACACCTTAACAATTGAATTCTGCATAGCCTTATCTTGATCTATTATAATGGCTTTTAGTGCGCAACCATTCATGCACTTAAACCATGACTCAAATAACCATAGAAACGTGTCAGTGTCCCCCTCCCCAGAAATCAAGCCACATCCAAAAAGAATTGATTGATCATGATGATTAATGCCCAAAAAAGAAGCAAATGGCATTTTGTATGCAATGGTCAAATACGTCCCGTCGAAAATTATAACATCACCAAACAACTCGTACGCAGCTCTACTACGTGCATCCGCCCAAAATACATTGCGCAATCTGGTTTCATTGTCAACGTCAATGACATAATAGAAACCATCCTTTTATGCCTGCATACAAGCGAAGTAGTTTTGTAATGCTTTGGCTCCACCTAACCCAAGCCGAAGTAATCTGACCACACGTATGTAATCACGTGCATCTCTTTCTCCAAACGTCAAATTTTCATGTCTTCTTGCCTCAACGACACAAAAATTGAAATTCTTGCTCAATAAAATGCTGGCCAAATCATTTTATTCTAATCTTCTCTTCATCGGCTCATCCAACCTTTAATGACATCTAATATATCTTGCTTTTCTAGGACTGAGAGCATGAGTGTGCTCAAAGACAACATGGGTCAAGCAAAATTCACCTTTAAAACCTAATATTGCATTGATCTTTGCCTTGCATATGTTGTGTTTCATGGGTCTCAGTTTAAGAATATTCGATGATGTGCTTGTAGACGTGCCTTTATGAACACAAGCAAGGGTGAAATTTCTTATTTTTCCATCCTCTTCGACTTTGGAACTTCACTTCGTCACTCTGAAACCAACTTGTTTTGCATACTTCGTATAGTATACTCTTACTTCCTCAATTGAAGAAAATGAGATTCCCTCATTTGGCTTTTCAACAATATCCTTATCACCAACATTTGATTCCACCTACATAGTCAATAAGACATCCAATGCATTTTTTTATATATCACATATTTGAACTTCATAGCAACAAAATTTTGAGTTATAAATTTATCATTTGCATTTATTTATTTATTTATGGGTTAAAAAGAAAATATCTTTATTGTTATAAATTTAATTTATTCTCAGAATTAAAATGACAATATTAGAGTGATAAATGATTAGTTTAATAATTAGACTCAACATCTCACAATTTGAATAATATCAAATAGTTTAACCTTAAAATCATTATTTGTCAAAATATTGTCTTTATCTTGAAAAATATTTCAAATGTAAAGTATAATTTTGTTTATTAAATTTTAATTTTCAACTTAAACAATTAAAATAGGTAATGCTTGCAACAATTTAGCTAATTTTACCAAATAAGCAAGATGATTATAAGTTATGCTTGCAACAATTAAGCCTAGTTTATCCAAATTAATTATTGAAACTAAGTTTGCTTGCCACAAATAAATTTCTGAAAATAATTTATCCAAATTTAACTCACCAAAGTACAATTTTATACCATATTAAATTGAAGAACTTCGCTCGAGCTCAAACACAAGAAGTGCATGGTATACAAATTTAATTCATGTGTATGCTTGCAAGAACATGTCTACAAATTCAATTCTATATTTTAGAGTTTTCAAGTAACTTTCTCATTTTTTTCATACCATAATAAGTTCACCACGGACAGAATTCACAATAGCTAGAAATATCCTCACCACAACGGAGGTGGGCTTGGAGTGGGCTCGGAGTTCAGGCTAAAGGACTGGGTTTGTGGGCTTGTGAGCTAGTGGGCTCAACATATGGACTAATAAGATGGGTTGGGCAAGTGAGTTGTGGTTGATGTTGTTCAACAATGGAGCAAAAGAAACGAGAATTTTCAGATCTGGTTTAAGGGAGATAGAGAGCAGAGGAGAGAAGAAATGGAGGGGCAAGCTCAGTGCGATTATTTTGGGCGCGAGTAAAAAAAAATTCTATTGTATACTGTAGAAATCACATCATCCATTTCACATCTTCTGACATAAAATAGATAAGGCTTAAACCATAAGTTTTAGTAAAGAAAAATAAAAGAGAGAATCTAGCATTGTTTTAATAAATTGTGACATCCCGAAATTTCGTGAGAAAATCAATTATCCATGATAAGATTAGATGGGTAATTGTTTTACTTATTTTAAGGTATTTAGAGTTTTAGAAAAAAAAAATGGGAGAAGAGATAAAGCTTTTTTGAATAAAATCTTAAGTTTAGTGGATTTAGATCCTTTTATCTTGTTTAAAGTATAGTGGAGATTGACCCAAGAGTTGGAACAAGACCCAATGGCCCAAGAAGAGACAAGAGGCCGGCTATGCTATGGTGTAGGCGCCTAGGGACTTTTGGAATTCTTTTAAACAAGTGGCAAGATAAGACACAAGGTCTTTTACCCTTCCAAGAAAACTTCTTACATGGAGAAGACCAAAAGTTGGATTTTGTGAGGATTGAAGCCATGCTAGGTGTGTAAGAGAGAGATGAAGTGAAGAATTGGAAAGGTCATCTTAGAAATGATAAGCTACCCACACCCATCTCATGCCAAGTGGCAAGTTTAGAGTCTAAGGTTTTGTGAGATATCCAAAGAGCCCTTATTAGGTTTTTGTTTTAGGTTTGAGTTGAGGGCTAAAATGAAAAATTTAGGAAGATTTAGTTTCAGATTTGAGAGAGAGAGCAGGGGAGCTAAAATTGCCTTTTGGAATTCTCATGCAAATCTCATCATTTTAGAAAGAATGAGAGGATTCCTCCATATGTAACGCATACATTGGAGCAAGCTTGGAAAATGAAGGTTCTATATAAGGGATTGCTTTTGGGGATTTTCACCAACCCTTCTGTCTCCTTACTTTCTTATGGAATTTTGGCTAGAGCATTTTCCTTTGTGCTCTCATTTTTCTATCATTTTCTCACTAGCCAAATATTATCATTCGTGATCCTTTTGATTGTTTTTCAATGCGAATCTTTTAGAAATAACTTCTACAAAAGGTAAGCATCATGTGATCATATTTTTGAAACACCATGCACGATTTTAAGAGGGTTTCTTCTCTCTAAAGTTTCGGCCCTAATGGTTTTTCACACATGCACACATGTTTTCACTTAAAAATTAGGGTTCTAGTTATCTTTATGATGGAACCCTAGATTTTCTTGAGTTTTTAAATAAGAAAAAATCGAGTTTTAATAGATCTATATTTTAGAAAAGAGTGTAAAAACTAAGGTTTATCTCTTGGAAAAGATTTGGCCTTAGTGTCTTTCTAAAGAAAAATATTGATTTTCTTGGAAAACAAACACTCATTCTTTGCTAAGTTTCGAATATATGATTTCTTGAGTTTAATCTTGATTTTCTCCTTGATTTATTTTCAGATTCTTTGCTTATATTTGGATACTTTTGTAAGTATACTCTTAACCTAACTTTGGTATTGTTTGTATATAATGTGTGAACTTATTTGCTATTTCGTTTATCTATTTGTTTGCTTGGTTATTTGCTATATTTTCTCGAGAATATTCAAATATTTGATTTAAGGATATTTTGATAGATTGATGTTGGTTATTTGAAAAAATATTGAGAAGTATGATTTGTGATTGGGTGGAAAATAATGATTTTTGGATAAAAATGAGAATCTTTGAGACTTATAGGTTCAGCCATGACTAAATTTTGAGGTAAAAGTTATGCTTTTCATTTATGAATAGAAGTATAATCAGTTTACTAAATTGCTTGGGTGATTCAAGGATTGAATTCATTGTTTACCTTAGTGCATGTTTTGGGTATATACATGTTTAAATGGTTTGAGAATAAATCATGATGATTAATAAAGGAAATAATGTTATGGGTCACATTACAATTTTGGCTTAGGCTTCTAATATAGCCTAGGGATGTGTTTTGATGAATGCTAAATAGATGAATGGGTTGGTATGAATAAATGCAAGAAAATGAGGTATGGTAAGACATGAGAGATTCGGCCTTGGCTTTCAAGCTATGATTAGAATATGCATGTTTCACATGTTCATGATTTCATACCTGCATAAGTAAGTCAAAAGTTGCATATAAGTTCATGTCACATGTTTTCATGTCTTTGGGTCAATCATTTCAAAAGAAAAGAGTTAAGTGTTTTATAAGAACCCTAAAGGTTAGGACGGAAAAATGTTCTAGTGGAACTCTCTATTCACTTAAGAGTGACTAAGGTCGAGTGAAACCCCTGGGTCGACGAAGAACAGTCGACGAATTTCGAATGGTTCCTATGGAAGAATTTCGGAACGAGGTCGCACCTAAAGCTAGTGGATGCTAAGGACAGTGAAGGAGAAGTAAGCGAACTGTCGTATAAGAATATCAACATGACGTAGTCATCTCGACTAAAGGAGTCGTAGAGTGGTGCAGGGAACACATAGTGCATAGGAAAACCGTGAGGTATCCATACACAAGTATATAAAAGTCATGACAAAAATAAGGTTATAAGTCTATAAATGATATGAATGATATGATGTTATGAAAGATAAGATTGACACGAATGCCATGAAAAATATAAAATGTTATGAACACATATTAAAGAAAAGTCAAAGAAGAATGAAGGTCTTTTACATGAAAGTGCATAATACATAAGTCAAGTCATAAGTCTCACAGTTTATGATACATACATTTGTTTGTATTTGCCTTTATATGCTTATGGTACCTGTGCTATATTATTTGTATACTTATTGAGATTTTTTAAAATCTCACTCTGGTAGTTTCAACTACCATTCCTTTCCCGGGATGGTAGAAGTGATTGCAGCCTGCAGGACTAGATAGGAAAGTGCAAGAAACCGCCTTCTAAGAAGACTCAAGAGACCCCAACGAGCCCTGAAGGCCCCTCGGAGTGCTCTGCATATGCGAGGCTGGAGGAGGTGGATGAGTTTTTTTTATCCAAATTATAAAATTTTTTGAGGAGCTTAGGAGGATAATGCATAAAGGATGGGCTAAGCAGGACCAGCCCAGTGTGACCAATAATTAGGAGTGATGACCCCTTGTCAAGTTTAGTTTCTTTTAAAATATTAGACAATTATATGGTTTAAATATTAAGTGTTTTGGATATGACTTCCCCTGTTTTGGGAATTTAAGGTTTTGTAACTATTTCTTTTGAGGTGCAATTGCTTTATAAAAATTTTGGGATAGTTGCACTATTGATTAGCATGTGATAATTGGCATCATCTTATTATTTTGCCTATTTGGATAGAAAAGACTTTTTCACTATGATATTTATTGCATACTGCTAATAAGATAGGTACATGCATTTTAACTTGTTATGAGCGAGGGGGGTATGTAACCTTGTATTGCGTATCTCTGACGTTTCAAGTTTACATTAAATTCCAAGCGTAGGTTGGAGGGGACTTAATAAATGAAATAGAAAATGGTACAAATAGTAAACGAGTAGTAAATGAACCTTAAATGTATCATTAACCTATGGATAATCATGTGGTGGCCAGAGGTAGAATTGAGAGATCAACTCTAATGTCATTTGGTGTATTAAATCTAATAGCATCATTTCAATTTTTTTTGTAACAACTTGTTGTAAAACGATGTTTAACTAAATTAAGTTAAATTCATGGGTTCGAACTGAAATTGTATTGACTTATGTCTGTCTCATGACATTTGGACCACTGGGAGATTGGTTCTCCACCAATTATGACAGTTCATGTTCAGCGCTAATTAAATCGATTTTACATTAAAAGTAATTTTACAATGTTACATGTTGAATCAAGTGACAATAACTTGTAAGTTTATTTTTGTGAAATTTTCTTGCGATCAAAATATTTCTACCTTGATAATGTTCAGTTCACTGAAAAGGCAAACTGCATTTGGATATTGATATGATTTCAAATGATTTGAGTTGATATGTGAATAGTAATATTTTGTGAGTCTCTATTGAGACCTGTTTGATGTAAATAGGTTGAGATTTGTATTTGAATGCTTAAAATATATTGAGATGAGTTTAATTTGTTTTTATAAAAAATTAAAAAAATAATGAATTTTGTTAATAATTGGTTTGAGATGTATTGAAAAGATTTCAATAACTAAACATAATCTAAGAAGCAATTGAAAAACAAAAAAAGTGTTAAAACACGTTTGAATGCCAAGTTGGACTGGGGTGGATTTAAATGATTACATTGACAAAGTCTGGGGAGCCAAACTACAACTCAATTGGAGTCGGAAATGGATTTCATAAAGAAAATGGAAAGTTGTGTTTTGATATAGGCGCTGCAAGTATCGTTCAATTATAACTAAAATAAGCCCGGTTTGGATTGAAAAATGAGATGAGTTGAAATGAGTTTAGTTTATTTTTTAATATTATTATTCTTTTAAAATTTAAAAAAGTTGAATTGAAATTTGAAAAATGTGTATTAGAATTTGAAAAAATTGTATTGAAATTTGTATTTTATATGACAATTTGAAAAAATGTAATGATGAATTTGAGATGAGTTAAAATAAGCTCAACTCGTTTACGAATCCAAACTAGCCCTAACGACTGGTCAGGCTCTTTACTGATCAATCCCAAGTCCCCATTGCCCAACAACAAGAATATCAATTGCGGCCCGTTTGGATTGGAGAGTGAGTTGAGCTCATTTCAACTCATCTCTATTTTATTATTATATTTTTTCAATTTCTCATATAAAACACAAATCTCAATACTTATTTTTTAGATTCTAATATATATTTTTTAAATTACAGTTTAATTTTTTTTTAATTTTTAAATAATAATAATATTAAAAAATAAATTAAATTTATCTCAATTTATTTCAACTCTCAGTCCAAACACAGATTTCAGCAATCCTCTGTAATCTGCACAAACCAATGGAAATTCTGATCAAATTATACATCAATAGAGAAGGCTTGTTTTTTTTTTTTTTTTTTGATGGAACATCAACAGAGAAGTTGATTGGGACCTACGGAGAAGTGTAATTGGGAGACAAAAGCATTGAATATAAAGCGGCTTTCAGGGGAAAATTTTGTCTCTTTTGTTTGGCGCAATGCAATTGACATAATAAAAAGACGATTTTAAAAGGTTTGAGACGAGTTGGATTTTTTTATAAATAATAGTGATTTAAAATAATTAAACAAATTTTATAGAGTCCATCTAAAAAGCAAAATCCAATTCCAGCCCTTTAAATAAGATGTCTTTTTATATTGAAAGTCATTTTATATATTTTAATTTATTTTATTTTGTTTTATTTTATTTTTATTAAAATTAATTGAATTATTCCATTTATTATCTACTCACTAATTATTTGTAATAAGAAAAATAAGAAAAAAATTAAAATATGTAATATGTAACGTGTGAAGATAATAAATAGAATTATTTTATAAATAAATGGGCGACGGTAGAGTCTATCATTCTGAAGAAATTACCTTATTCATGTGAGACCAATTACATGATATAATATTTCTTCGTTCCCCAGGCCCAGACGTGTTACCAACCATCTTCCATCAAGACCACTTGTCCATTGTCGGCGAACAGATTATTACAACAGTTCTTGAGTTTCTAAGGTTCAAATCTGATTTCAACGACATTAACCAAACCTTTATCTCATTGATCCCAAAGAAGAACACCCCAGTTAGTGACAAATTACAGACCCATTAGTCTCTGCAACATGTTTTACAAGATAGTTGCTAAAGTGATCTCCAACAGGCTCAAGAGGATCCTTCCACAATTGATAGTCCCGACTCAAAATGCTTTTATACTAGGCAGACTCATCTCAAATAATATATTGGTGGCCTATGAACTCCTCTACTCAATGCAAAATAGGCTCAAAAGTAAAAAGGAAGGCTACATTGCGCTGAAACTCGACATGAGTAAGGTATACGACATGATAGAGTGGAGTTTCCTGAGAGCGACTTTGACAAAGATGGGTTTTGACGCTGAAGTGGTTCACCTTATTATGAACTGTGTGGAGACGGTATCATATTTTATCCTTATCAATGGAATACCTCAAGCTCCTTTCCAACCATCCAAAGGCATTAGATAGGGAGACACTCATTCCCCTTATCTTTTTATATTATGTTCTGAAATCTTCAGTCAATCTTTGTTTAAAGCAGAGCATAAGGGTCTAATATCTGGTTTTCCGGTTTCAAAAAAAACTTTTTTGATTAATCATTTATTCTTTGCTGATGATAGTCTGGTTTTTTGCAAGGCACACCCATCCGAATGGAAAAGGCTACGTGGTATCTTAAATGAATATGAAATGGCGTCAGGTCAGCGACTCAACTTGGAGAAAACTTCTATCATGTTCAGCAAGAACATAAAGGTGGATATGCAACAAACCATTTTGGCCACAGCAGAAATCAGAGCCACGGGCTCCTTTGAAAAATATCTTGGCCTTCCCCCTTTTATTGGTCGTAACCGAGCACGGGGCTTTCAGATATAATCAAGGCTCAAATGAACAGCTAGAAAACCAACTTCCTATCCAACGTCGGGAAAGAGATTCTCCTCAAAACAGTTATACAAGCAATACCCACTTACAGTATGGGGATCTTCAAAATACCAAAAGGCATCCTCAAGAATATCAACAAGCTTATGCAAGAAGGTTCACTGGATTAGCTGGAAAGGCTTGAGAGTTGCTAAACAACATGGTGGACTGGGTTTCAGGGACTTCGAGGCTTTCAATCTAGCCCTACTAGCCAAACAAGGATGACATCTCTTGCAATCACCATGCTCACTAGCGTCCCGAGTATTACAAGCAAAATACTACAAAGGAAAAGAATTCTTGGAGGCTGAACTAAAGAAAGGGGATTCATTCATCTGGCAGAGCATCATGGCAGCAAAACCTCTACTATGTGAAGGACTCCTATGGAAAATAGGAAACTGAAAATCTGTTGGGATATGGCAAGACAAGTGGGTTCCAATCCACTACACATACAAAATCCAATCCCCGCCCACCGTTCTACCTCCAGATGCCAAAGTAGAGTTGCTCATCGACCCAGAATCCAAATCTTGGAATACGCAATTGGTCAAGGAACTATTCAACACAGAGGAATCAGCAGCAATACTTCAGTGTCCGATCAGTCCGTGTGATAGCGCTGATCAGCTTTCCTGGAAATACACATCAAACGGCAAATTCTCATAAAATCGATATACCACCTACAAGGTGACCTCAATGCGAATAGAACAGGCCAACCGTCCGAACCCCCAAAGGACCCTGGAATCTGGGCTAAAATCTGGAAATTAAATCTACCTCATGGGATCCACACCTTCCTCTGGTGCGCAGTGAAAGATAGCCTACCTACTAGAGTCAACTTCGTCAAAAGAAAAATCATTGAGTCACCTGAATGCCCAATTTGCTTCCAAAAGGCGGAAACTTCTACCCACATATTCTGGTCATCTCCAGCAACTCAGGAAGTGAGGAGCATCTGTTCCAGGAAATTCCAAAAACTCTCCATACAAGAAGGTATCTTTATTGACATTGTTTCTCTGATCCTGTCCATAAGTACGGATTCCATAGTGGCAGAAGTGGCATACATTTTTAAGCACCTCTAGCACAGAAGGAACAAGGTGGTCTTCGATGCCCACTTCTACTCTCCCCAGCAGGTGGTTCAACAAGCGCAAGCAAGCATAGCAGACCTAGAAATCTACTTGGCAAGCACCAAAAAAGCCAAACCCACTAAATAGCAAGTCGCGACTCCTCCACTTTGGAACCGAATCATGTCTCTGCCAATTGGGATGCGGCGATTGATAAAATAAACTGCCAAATTGGAATAGGCGTGATTGTTCGAGACTCTAACGTCTGTGTACTTGGCACCCTCCAAGCCACCAGGGCCCTGTATCCAGATCCCCTCCTAGGAAAAGCTGTAGCGGCAATGCGAGCTATCTTTTTCTGTTTGGACCTAGGCCTGAGATCAAAAGTGGTATTGGAATGGGACTCCCAACTAGTTGTAAACGGCCTAAACAATACATATGAAAGTTGGAGCAATGTTGGCCTACTTATTCGAGACGCTAAAAAGCTGGTTAGGAACTGTAGATCTTATTCTATTGTCCATACTCCAAGGTTGGCAAATATGGCGGCCCATGTTTTGGTCCAAAACGCTTTGAACCTTGATGAGGAATGTATTCTCTTAGAATCTTTTCCTTCATGTATTAGCTCTTTGCTTTAATATTAATGAAATCTATGAGGTCTTCTTTCCAAACAAAAAAAAAAATCATGATATAATATTTCTGCAACCTATAGTAAAAATATAAATTTAAACTTGTCTCGTAAAATTTCAATCATATTAATCAAACAAAAAAATATATTATGCTAATTTACAAATATTCTTTTTATTCTAAAAAATTGACTCTTTTTAAATATTTTGCGTACTCAGAGGAAGGAAAATGCCAACCGACCAAGGTTGGTGCTGGACCAAGACCCACTTTAAGAAATAGGCAGATAATTAAAATAAAGATTTGAGAAATATAAAGTACAATTTTTAAATAGATAAATTTTATATAAATTTTTTATAAAAAATCTCATTAATAAAAAAAATATTTCTTTTACATGACTTTTTTTTTTAAGTAAAGTTTATTTTTTACAAAAAAATTATATCTAATTTATTTATTTAAAACTTGCACAAATCATTTGTGTAAACCATTTATAACTAGCCACTTTCATCCACCAGATTAGACTTCGAGTTGCACAAATATCATTCAATTATTTTCAAACCCCAAAAAACCTGACCTGGAGTTAGTGTAATATATAAAATAAACTCTTTAGTTGGGGTCGTCAACTTCTCGCCCGGTTGTATCCATCCCCGTGTTGACCACATATATCTTTTGTCTAATCCAGGTCATTTTATTTTTGAAACCTGCTGACATGATCCACTTAATTTGACTTTATGCCTCAAAATATTCCAATTTTCCTTCACTCCTATTAAATGCCCACACGTTGCATTCACCAATCTTCATTGGACAAACGCTGAAATAAGTCTCATTAATCATCAATGCTTCAATCAAAATTGTGGTTACAATCCACTTGATTAAGGCCTTTTGAATTCTCATGCAAATCTCATCATTTTAGAAAGAATGAGAGGATTCCTCCACATGTAACGCATACATTGGAGCAAACTTGGAAAATGAAGATTCTATATAAGGGATTACTTTTGGAGATTTTCACCTACCCTTTTGTCTCCTTACTTTCTTAGGAAATTTTGGCTAGAGCATTTTCCTTTGTGCTCTCATTTTTCTGTCATTTTCTCACTAGCCAAATACTCTCATTCATGATCCTTTTGATTGTTTTTCAATGCGAATCTTTTAGAAATATCTTCTACAAAAGGTAAGCATCATGTGATCATATTTTTGAAACACCATGCACGATTTTAAGAGGGTTTTTCTCTCTAAAGTTTCGGCCCTAATGATTTTTCACACACACACATGTTTTCACGTAAAAATTAGGGTTCTAGTTTATCTTTATGATGGAACCCTAGATTTTCTTGAGTTTTTAAATAAGAAAAATTCGAGTTTTAATAGATCTATATTTTAGAAAAGAGTGTAAAAACTAGGGTTTATCTCTTGGAAAAGATTTGGCCTTAGTGTCTTTCTAAAGGAAAATATTGATTTTCTTAGAAAACAAACACTCATTCTTTGCTAAGTTTTGAATCTATGATTTCTTGAGTCTAATCTTGATTTTCTCCTTGATTTATTTTCAGATTCTTTGCTTATATTTTGATACTTTTGTAAGTATACTCTTAACCTAACTTTGGTATTGTTTGTATATAATGTGTGAACTTGTTTGCTATTTCGTCTATCTATTTGTTTGCTTGGTTATTTGCTATATTTTCTCGAGGATATTCTAATATTTGATTTAAGGATATTTTGATAGATTGATGTTGGTTATTTGAAAAAATATTGAGAAGTATGGTTTGTGATTGGGTGGAAAATAATGATTTTTGGATAAAAATGAGAATCTTTGAGCCTTATAGGTTCAGCCATGACTAAATTTTGAGGTAAAAGTTATGCTTTTAATTTATGATTAGAAGTATGGTCAGTTTACTAATTTGCTTGGGTGATTCAAGGATTGAATTCATTGTTTACCCTAGTGCATGTTTTGGGTATATACATGTTTAAATGGTTTGAGAATAAATCATGATAATTAATAAAGGAAACAATGTTATGAGTCACATTACGATTTTGGCTTAGGCTTCTAATATAGCCTAGGGATGTGTTTTGATGAATGCTAAATGGATGAATGGGTTGGTATGAATAAATGCAAGGAAATGAGGTATGGTAAGACATGAGAGGTTCGGCCTTGGCTTTCAAGCTATGATTAGAAGATGCATGTTTCACATGTTCATGATTTCATACCTACATAAGTAAGTCAAAAGTTGCATATAAGTTCATGTCACATGTTTTCATGTCTTTAGGTCAATCATTTCAAAAGAAAAGAGTTAAGTGTTTTATAAGAACCCCAAAGGCTAGGATGGAAAAATGTTCTAGTGGAACTCTCTATTCACTCAGAAGTAACTAAAGTCGAGTGAAACCCCTGGGTCGACGAAGAATAGTCGACGAATTTCGAATGGTTCCTATGGAAGAATTTCGGAACGAGGTCGCACCTAAAGTTAGTGGATGCTAAGAACAGTGAAGGCGAAGTAAGCGAACTGTCGTATAAGAATATCGACGTGACGTAGTCATCTCGACTAAAGGAGTCGTAGAGTAGTGCAGGGAACACACAGTGCATAGGAAAACCGTGAGGTATCTATACACAAGTATATAAAAGTCATGACAAAAATAAGGTTATGAGTCTAGGAATGATATAAATGATATGATGTTATGAAAGATAAGATTGACACGAATGTCATGAAAAATATAAAATGTTATGAACACATATTAAAGAAAGTCAAAGAGAATGAAGGTCTTTTACATGAAAGTGCATAATGCATAAGTCAAGTCATAAGTCTCACAGTTTATGATACATACATTTGTTTGTATTTGCCTTTATATGCTTATGGTACATGTGCTATATTATTTGTATACTTGTTGAGATTTTTTAAAATCTCACTCTGGTAGTTTCAACTACCATTCCTTTCCCGGGATGGTAGAAGTGGTTGCAGCCTGCAGGACTAGATAGGAAAGTGCAAGAAACCGCCTTCTAAGAAGACTCAAGAGATCCCAACGAGCCCTGAAGGCCCCTCAGAATGCTCTGCATATGCGAGGCTGGAGGAGGTGGATGAGTTTTCTTTATCCAAATTATGAAACTTTTTCAAGAGTTTAGGAGGATCATGCATAAAGGATGGGCTAAGCAGGACCAGCCTAATGGGACCAATGATTAGGAGCAATGACCCCTTGTCAGGTTTATTTTCTTTTGAAATATTAGACAATTATATGGTTTAAGTATAAAGTGTTTTGGATATGACTTCCCCTGTTTTGGGAATGTAAGGTTTTATAATTATTTCTTTTGAGGTGCAATTGCTTTATAAAATTTTTGGGATAGTTGCACTATTGATTAGCATGTGATAATTGACATCATCTTATTATTTTGCTTATTTGGATAGAAAAGACTTTTTCGTTATGATATTTATTGCATACTGCTAATAAGATATGTGCATGCATTTTAACTTGTCTTGAATGAGGGGGGTATGTAATCTTGTATTACGTATCTCTGACGCTTCAAGTTTACGTTAAATTCCAAACGTAGGTTGGAGGCGACGAAATAAATAAAATAGAAAATGGTACAAATAGTAAACGAGTAGTAAATGAACCTTAAAGGTATCATTAACCTATGGATAATTATGTGGTGGCCAGAGGTAGAATTGAGAGATCAACTCTAATGTCATTTGGTGTATTAAATCTAATAGCATCATTTCAATTTTTTTTGTAACAACTTGTTGTAAAACGATGTTGTTTAACTAAATTAAGTTAAACGGTGCCATTTTATACATGAACAAAATAATATATTTTGTATTTGTAAATTCATTGGTTCGAACTGAAATTGTATTGACTTATGTCTGTCTCATGACATTTGGACCACTGGGAGATTGGTTCTCCACCAATTATGACAGTTCATGTTCAGCGCTAATTAAATCGATTTTACATTAAAAGTAATTTTATAATGTTACATGTTGAATCAAGCGACAATAACTTGTAAGTTTATTTTTGTGAAATTTTTTTGCGATCAAAATATTTCTACCTTGATAATGTTCAGTTCACAAAGAAGGCAAACTGCATTTGGATATTGATATGATTTCAAATGATTGAGTTGATATGTGAATGGTAATATTTTGTGAGTCTCCATTGAGATCTGTTTGATGTAAATAGGTTGAGATATGTATTTGAATGCATGAAATATATTGAGATGAGTTTAATTTATTTTTATAAAAAATTAAAAAATAATCAATTTTGTTAATAATTGGTTTGAGATAGAATCAAGGCTCAAATGCAGTTTGGAACCAAGGCAAGCACCAAAAAAGCCAAAACCACAAAATAGCAAGTCGCGACTCCTCCACTTTGGAACCGGATCATGTCAAAGCCAATTGGGATGAGGCGATTGATAAAACAAACTACCAAATTGGAATAGGCATGATTGTTCGAGACTCTAACGGCTGTGTACTTGGCACCCTCCAAGCCACCAGGGCCCTGTATCCAGATCCCTTCCTAGGAAAAGCTGTAGCGACAATGCGAGCTATCTTTTTCTGTTTGGACCTAGGCCTGAGATCAAAAGTGGTATTGGAATGGGACTCCCAACTAGTTGTAAACGGCCTAAACAATACATATGAAAGTTGGAGCAATGTTGGCCTACTTATTCGAGACGCTAAAAAGCTGGTTAGGAACTGTAGATCTTATTCTATTGTCCATACTCCAAGGTTGGCAAATATGGCGGCCAATGTTTTGGTCCAAAACGCTTTGAACCTTGATGAGGAATGTATTCTCTTAGAATCTTTTCCTTCATGTATTAGCTCTTTGCTTTAATATTAATGAAATCTATGAGGTCTTCTTTCCAAACAAAAAAAATAAATCATGATATAATATTTCTGCAACCTATAGTAAAAATATAAATTTAAACTTGTCTCGTAAAATTTCAATCATATTAATCAAACAAAAAAATATATTATGCTAATTTACAAATATTCTTTTTATTCTAAAAAATTGACTCTTTTTAAATATTTTGCGTATTCAGAGGAAGGAAAATGCCAACCGACCAAGGTTGGTGCTGGACCAAGACCCACTTTAAGAAATAGGCAGATAATTAAAATAAAGATTTCAGAAATATAAAGTACAATTTTTAAATAGATAAATTTTTTATAAATTTTTTATAAAAAATCTCATTAATAAAAAAATATTTATTTTACATGACTTTTTTTTAAGTAAAGTTTATTTTTTACAAAAAAAATTATATATAATTTATTTATTTAAAACTTGCACAAATCATTTGTGTAAACCATTTATAACTAGCCACTTTCATTCACCAGATTGGACTTCGAGTTGCACAAATATTCATTCAATTATTTTCAAACCCCAAAAAACCTGACCTGGAGTTAGTGTAATATATAAAATAAACTCTTTAGTTGGGGTCGTCAACTTCTCGCCCGGTTATATCCATCCCCGTGTTGACCACATATATCTTTTGTCTAATCCAGGTCATTTTATTTTTGAAACCTGCTGACATGATCCACTTAATTTGACTTTATGCCTCAAAATATTCCAATTTTCCTTCACTCCTATTAAATGCCCACACGTTGCATTCACCAATCTTCATTGGACAAACGCTGAAATAAGTCTCATTAATCATCAATGCTTCAATCAAAATTGTGGTTACAATCCACTTGATTAAGGTCTTTTGAACTTTGATGGGTTCTATATACCACATTATCATTTTATTTTTTATTTTTATTTTATATATATGATGTAACATATTTATTACTATTAAATATTTTTTTATTAGATAATTTTTTATTATTCAATCGATAATTAATGCATCAGATTTTATATAATGAGATAACAGTGTTATATATAATATTATTTAATATTTTATGCCCTCTCTTCAGATCTAATGGTCAAGATTTATAATCTCACTTATTTGTATTAATCTCAATGGTGATAGGGCCGTGCTAGGGAGCCTGCTCTAGGGTCCCATTCTTGTACCTATTTAGTGTATATTTTTCCATGGCGATAAGATCAAAACTTTATTAAGTCCCCCAAATTAATATCAAATTTTGTTTTGCTCGTTATAGCTTTAAATTATATGATATTATCCGTCGCTTTAAATTATAAAACTTATCTTGTGTTCCCTACAGACCACTGACCATGTGGCCCCCATCCATCATACGTCTGTTTTAGTTGACTTTCTCTACCACCCCCTTGGCCCGCTGTTTTTCTTTTTACATTTTTGGATCGTTTGGATTGATTTGGTCTCCTCCTTCCCAAAAGCTGAAAACCCTTATTGTTTTCAGTTGGAGACTTTCTAATATAAGAGTTCTATTATATTAATTCTATTATAAAATAGAATTCTTCTACTTAGCAATTGTGTGGCAGTTGGGTGGTGTAAAATTGCTGAATAGAATAATTCTTTTATTATTTTTACTGAATAAGTTTATGATATATAGCTACTGAGTAGAAGAATTCTATTTTATAATTTTATTATTTTTAAGAATCTTTTGGCCATTCAAATAAAGTGAAATTAAGGCTAAAACAATAAATTTACGGATCTATTATCAGACATAATTAAATCCAGCTCAATTCAACATAAGTATAATTAACCCGATTAATAGGTATATGATTTTCAAGTTAGCTCATGTAACTCGAGAGTTAATTATACGTGTGTTAACTCGAGAGTCCATTTAGTTAATATACCATTTTCATAAGAATATTTAATATGAAAGTTAAAAATTAATTAAAATGAAAGAATTTGAATATTTATTATATTTTATTTGAAAATTTTAAAAATTATATTAAAAATAATTTGAAATCAACCCATTATCCAAAAATTGTCAATGATTTATATAAAAAAATATATATATATTAAAAAGTATTGCAGCCCTAAGGGCCTAAAGAATAAAAGGAAATAAATGCATCATAAATCTTTTAGAGTAAGATCCAAAAATTCATAATTGTGGAAAAGTGAAAACCTTTAATCATAAATAATCTTTTGACCTTTTGTATTTGTAGTTTTAGAACAAAGATCGGTACTCCAGTTGGTACCCGTCCCTATCGATGAGAAAATAGAAACTGAAGAGCTAATCTACACTCCGTCTGATCTTTGAGTTTATGTAAATTTTGCAGGTTTTTCCAAATTCCTAAAATACTTGAGGTATTTTAAATATGTAGTTTATATTTAATTCTTTCTTTTTTTGAAAGGTAGTTTATACTTAATTCGTAAACAATATAAAAGCCTTTCGGATTTATTATCTATCTTAATTTTATAGACGTTGCTAATGTATTAATGTATCCATATTAGTGACGAGAAAATGTTTAGGTGTGTTTGGAAACATATCCCATCTCATCTCATTTTATTTAATATTATCTCATTTTATTTATTTTCTAAATAGAATTTAAATACAATTATTTTCAAACTAATTATTATAACTGTTTCAATTTGAAACAAAAAATAAAAATTATTATTCACATTTCTAATCTTATCTAGATCTCAGTCTCCAAGCATAAAACATGCAATAATTGTGTATTAATGGAGTTGATCTATTATAAAATTTGAATCTTTCCGGGTTGATTTAAGTGGTAAAAATTTTGGTCTTGATGGTATCTACTTTCAAGATTTAAAATTCAAATTGTAAACAGTCTTTAAAAACCATCGAGCAGGAGTATTTTTTCTTTTCTTAATTAGTTGAAGATCATAATCCCTGTATTAGTTGAGTCTCTTCATGAGATACTGTTACAGTTGGCAATCAAAAAGAAAATTTGTCTACCAATTCAGTAAAGTAATAAAAGGAATGTTGATCGAGGAGAATCCAAGTAACATTAACTTGACTTATCCATTTAGATACTTAAATATATGGCTATAAATGAACTAGTCTATTCGATAGCTTACTCAATTTGTCAAACTTGTAAAAATTGTATTTTTGAAACTTACTTTTTTACAATTGAAGAATGATCAAATAAATAGATACAAGGTTTAGTCCATATATGGTAATTAATCAATAATGGAAATAATTTACAATTGCTACGACTAATTTCCTAAAATCAAGATGATGCTAATTTGGTGAAGATTAACCTTATTTGGTGTAATAGGAATTTTTTCCATACTCCCTCTCAAATTGGTGCATCGAGATCCGTAATACACAACTTGCGAAGAAAATAGTGGAAGAGCTCGTGTCCCAATGCTTTGATAAAAATGTTGGTAATTTGCTCATGAGAGGAGGTATGACAGGTAGTAAGAAGTTTGGACTTGAATTTATCACGAATAATGTGACAGTCAATCTCAATGTGCTTGGTACGCTCATGAAAGATAGGATTGTGAACAATGTGAAGAGTCGATGGATTGTCACAGTATAGGCTAAAAGGCTCAAAATGAGGAATGTCAAGATTAGTGAGAAACCGTTTAAACTATGTGAATTCATGGGTAGTGACAGCCATAGCGCGATATTCAGCTTCAGCAGAGGAACGAGCCACTGTTGTCTTTTTTTGTGCACCAATAAATAGGACTGGTGCCAAGTTGAATGAAATAACATGTGGTGGTGGGACAGCTAGCCCAATCTAAATCGATGTAAGCAGTAACATGCAGATTGCTAGGAAGAGAAAAGAATGCCCTGCCCTGGACTGCCTTTGATGTAGCGAAAAACACGTGTAACAGCTTGCATGTGGGGAACACGAGGAGCATATATGAACTAACTAAGAATATGCACTGCAAAAATGATATCTGGGTGAGTGATGGTCAGGTAGATGAGGTGCCCAACAAGTTGGTGTTATGTACAAGGATTGGTGAGAAGAATGCGATCACGATCAGTAAACTTCAGATTTTGTTCCATAAGAAAAGAAGCAGTTTGAGCACCAAGTTGTCCACTATCAGAGAGAATGTCAAGGCATATTTCTGTTGATTGAGTAAAATGCCCTTTTGAGAACGGGCCACTTCGAGACCAAGAAAATATTTGAGCAAGTCGAGATCTTTTGTCTTGAAGTGGGTAGAGAGAATGCTCTTGAATACCTCGATCTGGGAGATGTCATTGCCAGGGACTAAGATATCATCAACATAAATAATAATAAAAGTGATGCTAGTGTGAGTGACAAGAGTAAATAAAGAATGATCTGCTTGAGACTGATGAAGTCTGCATCAAGAAACACATTTGTTAGTTTAAAAAATTAGTTGTGGGAGACTTGCTTAAGGCCATAGAGGGACTTTCTAAGTCGACAAACACGAGTCTCTCCCTTATGATGATATTCGAGTGGTGGTGTCATGTAGACTTCTTCATTAAGATTGCCAAGAAAAAATGCATTGTTGACGTCAAGTTAGTGAATAGTCCAATTTTTTGTAGCAGCGGGCAGTGGTCATTTTGGCAACCGGAGCAAAAGTCTTGTGATAGTCAAGGCCTTCAACCTGTGTGTAGCCATTGGCAACAAGTCGAGTTTTATACCTTTCGATGGAATCGTCAGCCTTGAGTTTAGTTTTAAAGACCCATTTATAGCCAATGGGTGTTTTACCAAGGTGAATTGGCTCAAGTGTCCAAGTAGAATTTTCTTCAAGGGCACGTATTTCAGCAGACATAGCGTCACGCCAATGAGAGTGACGAACAGAAGTGGAATAACAAAAAGGTTCAACAAAGGTGGTGAGAGCAGTTAAAAAGGTAAGATGAGAAGGCGTGGATAAGAAATAAATGCAGATAAATGGTGAGCAGTACCTGAAGTCGAAGTAGCAGATGAGGATGCAGTGGACTGCATGTGTATGGTCGGCCAGACATAATCTTGAAGATATAAATGTCGAGTGGTAGTGCGACAAGGACAGAGAGAGAGAAGATGGTGGGTGAGGGGGTCGGGAATATTAAGGTTGATAAGAGGGGAAGGAAATGGTAGGATGGTTTTAGGAACGGGAAGCGGAATAATAGGGTGAGATGCATTTATAAGGTTAAGGGTATCTTGGAATGGGAAAATTTGTTTATGGAATGTGACATCATGAGAATAGAAGCTGATTGAGTTTCGAGGTTGTAAAACTTGTATGCTTTATGGGTATCGGGATAACCGAGGAAAATACATTTAGAGGCATGTGGAGAAAGTTTGTCGCGGGAAGTATGAAGAGTTTGCGCATAGCAAAGGCATCCGAAGGGGATTTATTTTGCGCGTAAGTGAGCGTAGTTTGGCGAGATGTCAAAAAGAAATTCAAAGGGGGATTTATTTTGGAGGATGTGACTTGAGGTGCGATTAATGAAATAAGTAGCAATAAGCACACAACCACCCCAAACATTTTGGAGGTGAGTGTGCTTGAAAATGAAGACTACAGGTGACATTCAAGAGGTGCCGGTACTTGCGCTCCGCAATATCATTTTGTTACGGAGTTTCGATACAAGTACGTTCATGAATGATGCTATGATCATAGAGGTAATTTTGAAATTTATGGGAAAGAAATTTTTGTCCATTATCAATTCTTATTATCTTAATCGTGGAGTTGAAATGATTTTGGATAAGTGCAAAAAAATGTATGAGATGGGTATAGGCTTCAGATTTATGTCGCATGAGATATATTCATGTAGTACGAGAAAAATCATCAACTATGATAAGAAAATAATGAACACCACAAATTGAAGAAATATGATAACCACCCTATATATCACAAAAAAAACAATTAAACGCAAATGTATTTTTATTAGCATGTGAAGGGAAAATGAAGTCTAGTGTGCTTAGAACGAACACAAATATCACACTCAGGAATAACACAAAGATTATTATTAAAAAGACTAGGACTATTTGAACTGGAAGGGTGATCTAGGTGTTGGTGCCATAAGATTTTATTGGCAGTGATCTGAGTGGAGAAGATCGTAATGGGTTGGGGTCGATACACAAAGTCCATTGCAAAACTCACCCGCTCTAATCAGCCTTGTCGACTGTGGGTCCTGAAAAAAATAATTAGTGGAAGAAAAGGAAACAAGACAAAAATTATAGTGGTAAGCTGAGAGACAAAAAGAAGATTAAAATTGAATTAAGGGACAAACTAGATATTGTATAAAATGAGAAACTCGGTCAAGGGACATGTTCCGATTCCTTTAATTGGAAGAGTTTGACTCCTGGGTAAAGACATGTGTTGCACATTTGTGGGTATGGTGAGTTGCGTGAATGAGTTTCTATCAAAACACATGTGATGGCTTGCCCCACTGTCAACAACACATAATCGTCAATCACCAAAAGAGAAAGGGTGAGAAACATTACCCACAAAGTTGACCGACGGAGGTTTCAGATTGAGCAAATCTAGGAGGTTTTGATAGATATCAGGTAGGAGACTAGGTATCGATAACAGGAGGTTGGAGGAGGTGGCTTGATTGACCATCGGTGGCAACTCAGTGGGGGGTTTGTCGAGAGAGAAGGCTTGCCCTTGGCTAGTGGTTTGCGACCCGGTGGATACCCAACTCCGCTAGCAACGTCTTGGATATGGCCATTGCGTTTACATTTGGTGCACTTAAACGGTGATTTTTGAGGACTACCGGAGTGAGCAGCAAAGACTGATGCTTTCTTCAAAGCTGGTCGGACTTGAAGGAGCCTTTGTTGTTCCTCCTGAAAAGAATTGAAAAAATTTTAGTGATAGAGGGAAGGGACTCCATGGCCAAGATTTGGATTTTGAGTTGGGAAAAGGAATCGTTGAGGCCAATAAGAAATTGGTAAACCGGCCCGTCCTCTGCTTGTTGCTGTAATTCTTTAAGATCATTGGCTTGTTGTAGATGATTGAGTTCATCCCGAATTTGTTTAATATGGTTGTAATATTCATGGATGGAGTGGGTATTATGATGTAGCGATGAGAGTTCTCTTTTGAGATGGTTGATGCGAGCGTTATTTCCATGACAGAACAAGACTGGAGGTCGAGCCAAACTTCGTGTGGGTCAGTATGGAACTCGAGAGAGTTGGTGATGGATGGGCTGATAGAGTTGAGAAGTCAGGTAAGGACCATGTCCTTGGTTTGGTTTTATTGTGCATATTATGCTGAATTTTTGTCGAGTGGGGGAAGAGTGACATCAACAAAGCTAAGTTTTTTCTTAGCGTTGAGAGCACGAGTTATGGTTTTTTGCCATTTGGAAAAATCATCTCTTGTAAGGAGACCAAAAATAAGGATTAGGCTAGGAGAATCTAAAGGGTGGAGGAGGTAGGGAGAAGGAGAAGAGTTGGGAACGATAACCATGGAGGCATTGGAAGAAATGGGAGGTCAAGAACGTGGTTTGGCTGATACCATGTCAAACTTGTGAAAATTGTATTTATGAAACATACTTTTTTACGATTGAAGAATAATCAAATGAATAGATACAAGGTTTAGTGTATCTATGGTAAATAATCAAGAATGGAAATAATTTACAATTACTATGACTAATTTCCTAAAATCAATATGATGCTAATTTGGTGAAAATTGCCCTAATTTGGTATATTGGAAATTCTGTCAATACAGTTAAACTCGAGTCGAACTCGATTCGCGATTTTTTTTTTTTTTTTACCCATGAAAGCAAATACTTAAATAACACATACTTGATAAAACTCGACTCGATTCGATTAAGATTTGTTAAGGCTCACTCGTCTATGCTAGCTCGACTTAATTAAAACTTATTTATATATTAATAAATATATACATACACAAATATATACATATATATATATATATATATGTATTAGCTAATAATATAAATATAGCACTATTATGATTAAATATATATAATATATGACCTAATTACTTATGTCTATATATTAAATATATTTCATAGCTATATTTTATATTTATACAATAATTAGCCGATAAATTTTAATAATTTACTATACTAGTATGTGGGAACCACATATGAAATAGATATATTCTATCATATTCTATTTATGTATTAATAATATATGTAGGCATATAATCTACTGTTATTTAGATAAATATTAATTAGTTAGATATTAACTATTTATAACTTTCTAAAATCTTTTAATTCAATAGATTTTCTATTTGCTAGTTATACAAATTCAACATTAGATTTTTTCAATTTATCTAATTTATTAATTATTAAATCTTATTAAAAAAATAAAAGAACTTAAACAATTTGAACTCGAGCTCGTTCGTAACACAAACTCGAGCTTGAACTCAAGTTGGGAGTTTTGCTGATTGATTCGAGTTCGAACAGAAAAATAAATAAAAACCTTGTGCTTGGGCTCAAATATTTTGAGTCGAGCCAAACTCAACAAACTAAAACTCAATTCGGCTTGATCACAACTCTACTGTCAAATTAGGCTGTATATAATTAATTCATTATTGATCCAAAGTCCGAACTCGATGAGTTGATTCCACATTAACCTAAATAACTTAACATGCCATAAGTTTTCTCGGGTAAAGTATTATCCAAGCAAATTTTAAATTACTAGTTTAATTTATTGTGAAATTGTACTTTATAACCCATAAAATAAAGGATTTAGATCTCAATTTAAAGTGGAAAAAAGATAAATGTATGAAGTGAGCTTTATAATATTTATCAAACATTCAGTGATGTTTAAAAAATACATTACAGTAAATTCCACTTCATATATCTATATATCTACCTATATCTTGATTCTTATATATCTCTACCGGTCTCAGCCAGCCTTGAAGGATTTCAATCCCAAAATCTAAACTATTTAATTTAGATTATCAATGTTCTTAATAATTTACCTATAACTATCTTCAAAGAATGTGTACCGGCTGGATACTTTTCCATCTTTGTCGGTCTTGAATTCATAATCCATGGACCATCACCTGAACTGGCACCCACCTCTTCCGTAATTAATGATATTTATTTTCGGACAAATTATATACTTACCATCCTATATACCATATTATACATAATTTTTTACTTCTTAATTATTTTCTTAGCAAATATATAATATAGGGATAATGAGTAGAAGAACTCAATTAACTTAAAAATAATAAAATTTAAAATTTAAAAATAAAAAATAAATGTGGTATATAATATGTGAAAATGATGAAAACTTTGATAATTTGATGGTAAAAACACAAACTGAATATAATTGGAGGAAAGAAATGTCAAATCCCAAAAGTTTTTCTGGTCATCTTCGTATTAAACGGACTAGTCGCCCACAAAACAGGAAATTTACAATAAAATAAGCAGGGGCCATACTTGCCTTTATCTAGCACGCTATACCTCAGTGGTGGAATGGTGGGGGTCGGAGCTCCTTCAAAAGGGAGCCTTTGTTATAAATTTTAGTTCCTTCCTAATTCTCTTCCAAAACTCAGAAGCAGGGATCAGAAAGAATCACAGAGAAAGGTCCGTACAGATACTCTTTTTTCTCCTCTCCAAAACTACTCACGCTTTCTCCATGTTTTGACGTCTGTCTTTCTGAAACCTGGATCAGACTGTACCATGTCCTGCATCATGCATCTTCTTCGAATTTGATTCATTCGATCTCTCGATTCTTTGCCCACAATTTCGTATTTCTTTTTGTTAATTCCATGATGATCGTTTCCGAGGCCAGTCAACCGGCTTAATTTCTACCTGCGTTAATTGTTTCAGCTGAATTCCTGTATAAATCTGTTGAACTGCTTTGACTGCCGATCTGTTTTTCCGGCATGATTGTTCTCATTTTTGCCGGATTTGTGATCTCTGTGTAGTAGTTTCTAAACCTTATCCCAGTGACAACATAAATTCATTGAATTAGGCCTTTTCTATGAATAACCAAGCTTTTTTTAAATCCATCGATTTGATTTCTTATTTTTCTTCTTTTTTTTTTTATCAAGAAGATTGCAGCTCGTTGGTTTCTTCGATTATCAAAATGATTATGACATGTCGGTTTTTGGAATTGGCAGAGGGAAGACATGGCAACGGAGTCATACGAGGAGGCGATCGCAGGACTCTCGAAGCTTCTCAGGTTTGTTGTTTTCCCTTGTCGTTCAATTCCTCGTCCAAAAAAATCCATAGTTTCTACTTCCCATAAATAGACGTTTAAGCATTTATGTTGCCGTCCTATAATGACAATGCCATTTCTCACTCCAACCATAAGAGTTATCATGGATTCATTCAGACAACCTTGCAACACCGCGTTGAGGTAGTTAAAAATTCCCACGTGGGACCCACGATATGAACGGCTTGGATCAGCCGTCCACGACATCGGGTCCCACTTGAACTAACCGTACCAGAAAGTCTGAAAATCTGACCGAGCTTTGAACCTCTTTTCGGTTACAGTGTGAAAGCTGACCTCGGGGGCATCGCCGCCGCAAGGATCAAGCAGATAACGGCCGAGTTGGAGGCGGTCGTTTCGAAGCAGTTTGATCCGGACGAGAGGATCAAAACCGGGTTCGTCCACTTCAAGAAAGAGAAATTTGAGTACGTTCACTTTGTCCTGGAAAAAAAGACTTTTAAATGCTGTAGTATTTAAGTACTTTTATGTTCCATTTTACTGGAATATGCCACACCACAAAGTTTTTAAATAATACGCACGGTAACGCCATTTCAATGGCCTGAATTATTGTTTAAATGAAATATAAATAGGGATAAAGTAGGGGTGCGGTCCACTAATTTTAATTGCTCGTGATGAAGACATTAATTATATAGGTGTCGTAAAAAGAGCATGATTCTCGAAAATACTATAAAGATGCCAAAGGTTTGGATGATATGGACAGGACATTTCACGGATTGTTGGAGAACAAAAAGGCTTCGGAGATTCTAGAATAATAAAAATAAAAATGTATTTGTTTCTGGTAACAGAAAGAAATTTGCTGTGCAAACTTATTTAATTGGGGATGATTCCCAAAACTTTTGTAGATTATGCGTAAATTGTTAATTGTTATTTTTTCATAACACTGATTGGTGAGGACGGCATGCCTTCTTTTCAGGAAGAATCCTGCGTTGTACGGTGAACTTGCCAAAGGCCAGAGTCCAAAGGTTTGTCACGCTATTAAGAGTAACGTTTTTCTTACAATTTATTGGCAAAGGTCACTAAATAAAGATTCTTAATTACTAAGTAATTACTTTCTTAATTACTAAGTAATTTTTTTTTTTTTAATTGAGAGAAATCTTAGGGAAAAATAGTGTTTCTCTTTGCACAAACATGTTTCATATATAAAATTAAGCTCGACTTTCTAATGGTCATGAAATTGGGTTGTATTTCTGTCAATGTTATCCGTCCCTATACACGTGTTCAATAGTGTAACTTTAATATATTTTCAACTTTTGACTCAGAGTCTTTGAAATGTTTTTAAAGAAATTATTGTCTATTGATGTAAAAATAATTATTCAATAGTTTTAAAGGGGGGAAAATAATAAAAATATATTAGAGGTTGAAATCTCTAATACTGTATGATTCACATTTGCATATCCCAAAGTCATAATCAACAATATCAGTGAAAGGGGCCATTTAATTAATTAAACACAAAATTGAGCACATGATTTCTTTACCCAATTCTTTATATATAATATAGCTTGTGAATTACATCAGTTTACAATAAATAACACAGTACATGATTAATTGTATACATGCGCGCAGTTTATGGTATTTGCATGTTCAGACTCTCGCGTTTGTCCCTCCCATGTCCTGAATTTCCAACCGGGCGAAGCCTTTGTGGTACGAAACATCGCCAACATGGTCCCGCCCTATGACACGGTTTGCCTCTCAAAAACTTTCCTTACTAGCTTTTTGCTTTCATTTCATTCATAACTCATTTATTACATTTGTTTATGGATTCAATTCTTGACTTTACTGCTTAAGCTTTGTCAAACTTGGCGACATTAGTAATTGATTCAGGGGAGAGATTTGGTCGGTCCGGACCCAAAAAACCGACCGTATTGATCATTTTGAACTGGATTGGACCAGATTAAACTTGGATTTGATTGGTCTCGGTCCAAATATTATAGGATTAAAAAACATTTGGTCCACTCCTCGTCTAAGGGTTTTTCACCTCGGACCCGACTGAATGAATAATACAATATATATTTTTATTGTTTATATCTATTTTATTTAATAACAAAGTGTTATTAGATTCTTTAATGTATAAATATTAACTATAATATATAATATTAGTATATTAATATAGTAACATATTATAAAAGTTTTAATATAAAGATAGTATCTATATAAAAAGTTATAATATAATAATCGAGTGGATTAACCAGTCGATAGGGATCGATTTGGTCCGATTCTATGGAGTACTTAATCCAGTCTAAACTGGGAAAATCCTAGATTGAATAAGTTTAATCTGGTCCATAAAACTCTACTAAGACCAGCTGGATCAGATCGAATGCTCCCCTAAATTCAGGAATTATGGTGTAGGCTGTAGCATATGACAATAAATAATCAATTCTTCAACTTTTATTTTTAAATTCCGGTAATTTAAAAAAGAAATCAAGATTTTTTTCATCACTTGCTTTATTTTGATTTATGCTTGTGGTTAGATGATTAGTGTTGCAATTTTTGTTGAGAGTTTGGTATGTAAATCACAATGTATTTATATATTTTTATGCTTTTGGTACTTTTTGGATTAAATTAGTTTGGTTGACTGGTTCTGGTCCCTGGATGGTGCAGACAACGTACTCAGGAGTGGGGGCGGCCATTGAATATGCAGTGTTGCATCTGAAGGTGAAAATATATGAATCTTTTAGCTGTCCGAACTTGATTCATCCGCGTAATCTAGACTTCCTTTAATTTAGCGGTAGTTGCTCTTCTGGCAAATTAGCCTTTGTCGGGGCCAGGCTAGCAAGTAGCAACGTTATATACGTCTTATAGGCATTGAGATATATATGGAATAGCCTTCCCCACACCCACTAATCACTAATGCTTATGCGTTGACTCTATAAGCCAACCCAACTACTACCTCACGTGCCAGCAGACCAATGTTGTGCAATTTTCAAATCCAAGGCGTCTCGTGATCTTGACAGCCCAGCTTAAGTCTTATTTGAATTCAAAAATGAAATAAGTTGAGATAATTTTATAAAAAAAAAATTAAAAATTAAAAATTAAATATAATATAATTTTTTAATATTATTATTATTTTAAGATTTAAAAAAATTAAATTAAAATTTAAAAAAGTTGAATTTTTTATTATAATTTATATAAAAATTATAATAATAAGATAAAATAAAATAATATGAGGTGATGTGAGATGAATTTTAAATCCAAACTTGATGTTCCCACCTTAGGGAGAAATAAATAATCAGAGTACTCTAGGATGTGTTTATTATTCCTAATCACTCCTCTATACCTGTGACATATAAAACAGAAAAGAAACGATTATTGTGGGTTAATTATCTGGGTTATTTGTAGTTATGATGAAGAAATGCGAAGAGAGTAGTTAGAATTATCTGCCTAAAATGAGAAAGTAATAGTAGGGTGGACACCTCCTTTCCTCTTTATTCTGATATTAGATTTAATTAAGAGAATGAATTTCAGGTGGAAAATATTGTGGTCATCGGACACAGCCTTTGTGGTGGTATAAAGGGGCTCATGTCTATCCCGGACGATGGGAGTATTGCCAGGTACGCAATTATAGTCCGGTTTGAATATTAAAACGGTTTTTTTTTTTCAGCTTATTTCATTATTATAAATTTTTAAGAATTTTTATATAAGATATAATAAATAATTTAACTTATTTAAATTATAAAATAAAAATAATATTTTATTTAATTTTTAACTTTTATTAAAAGTTATTTGCATAAATCTTTCTTTCATGCTGACATCAAGATCAGCTAGCTTCTGTTCGATCTTTGCTCAATTAGAAAAAAAAACACATTTTGGTTATTAATTTTGAAGAACTTCCATAATTGTCACCTCTCACATGTGATGTCATTGCGCCCATCTTAATAATGATAATAATTATTATTATTATTATTATTGAAGAGTGTTCAGCAAATCAGATTTCTTGCCTTGCTAGTCTTGTTTAAATTTGGAAACGAGTTGAATTCATCTCAAATTTGTTATTATATTTTTTTAAATTTTCATAAAAAATATAAATTCTAATAACTTTTTTAAATTCTAATATAATTTTTTCAAATCTCAATTTAAATTCTTTTAAATTTTAAAATAATAATAATAATAATATTTTATTTAATTTTTAAAATTCATTTCAATTCTTAGTTTAAACTAGACCTAAATGTTAAGGGATGAGAACTGGTTAGCTTGATAAAGAAAATGAATAAGATTATTTTATGGGTGACGTTTGGGTGCGGTCGGGTTGCACCTCAGCATCTTTGCAGCCCACTTCCTAAATCCTCCTAAACCTTTATAATTCGTATAAAAATATAATAAAAAATACAATAGAAAATAAAATTTAGAAAACACAATAAAAAATATAATAAAATAAAAAAAATATAATAAAAAACACAATAAAAAATAAAATGAAGATGAATTTTTAAGAGAATTCGGCCTCAGCCCAGCCCCCGCTACCACCGGTGACGGTAGGCGACACTACAGATCTATTTTTGGATTTAAGACTGTCGGGAGCACTCGAGAGATCGCTGGGGCTCGCCGTCACAGGGATGGGATCGTTGGCTCCCTTCAATCCCGATAGACTGAACGGTATCGTTTACCACCACCAAAAATAACGAAAGCTGTAAAGAAAAATTTCAATAGAATCAAACCCCAAAATTTCTCTTATTTTATTTCAAGTGGTGCCATATTCTTGGAGGCATCCAAAAAAGTATGATAAAGAAACAAAAGGAAACTTTCTGCCAAGTTTTCTCCAATCCATTATTATGCCTTCCCATGTCAACTTGAAATTCGCGACGCATATATGGGTGGGTCTTAATCTTGTTTTTTATTTCTAATTAATGAAATATTAAAAAGATTTCGATTATAGTACTAATGAATAGGCTTATCTCTTTATGCGGAGCGTCATCCGGATTGGCTATTGTTCAAATTAGATCTAATCCACTATGCATTGAACTGTTTATATTTTTTGGATGGCTCAACTTGTAATTGTTTTTTTTTTTTTACTTTTTTTTATATGTTTTTAAAATATTCTTAAATATTTTTAAAGAAAAAAAATACATAATATTAATAAAAAAATATTTATTTAATGACTAAATAAAATAATATTAATAATAACGTCAGGAGAAATGCTTCGACCCTTATCGGGATCCAAAGAATTTCTCATACCCTAATGCGTAAGACAAAATCCATTACTTCCCTTTGCGTGCATTAATGCTAGCTGCCAAGAACTATATGTGTAAGAATAAAATAAAATAAAATAAAATAAAATAAAATAAATAAATAATATTTATATACGATTTGTAAATCTTTTATATATATATAGTATATAAATATTATTTTTATATATTTTTTAATCTAATTATTTGTATTTTTTATTTTTATTTCTCTTTTATTATATTTTTATCTTTTTTTATATATTTATTTTAATATTTTGATTGATGTGGTAAAAATATCATGTCATCAATTCTATAAAAAGCATACCAAGTCCTATATCCCTAATATTATTCTAATAAATAATGGGGGACAAAACTCGAGTGTTCTTAAAAGTCTTCCTTTGTGTGAATTGAACTTGCAGTGAATTCATCGAACATTGGGTCAAAATCTGTTCCCCCGCAAAGGAAAAGGTCAAGGCAGAGTACAGTGAGTTAAGTTTCCATGAGCAGTGCACCAACTGCGAGAAGGTAAATTACTCCACACTCCAAGTATCATCATCTTAAATAATTACATTCAATTAAGACCCAATAATATCCATGAAAATGAAAATGATATGTAGAGTAAGATCCAACGGGGATTACACATTGTTAATCTAGCTAGGCCCCAATCTCAAAGTCCAAACACCATTGACAATAGTTAGCCTGTTAGGCATCAATCCAGAAACCATGTAGAATATAAATTAAATAGGACTAATGCTATATGCACGGACAGTTTTCCTAGGTGTAAAAAAATTGCATGCATCGTGCACACATTACAAGAAAAATGAGTTTTTATAATTAAATATTTGTGACAAAAAAATCATGTACGACTCATTTTAGTTGTAAATATTCATTTCGTTAAAATTAACTGACTACAAATAAACAATTTTTTTTTGTAGTGATAGTCAAGAAAAAACTATCCATATACCAATTATTTCGGATTAAATATTTGTGACTTACCAAGCAGTAAGTGCAAATCATACCACCCAAAGATCTACTTGTCATGCTTATAAGTTAGATTAGGGAAAATTAAGGTTGTTTGGGTTGAAAGTAAATGAATTTGATCCTAAAGATGAATGGCATATTTTGTTACACTGATGCAGGAGGCTGTGAATGTATCACTCGGAAACTTATTGACATATCCTTTTGTGAGGGATAGTGTTGTGAAGAAGACGGTAGCTCTCAAGGGTGCACACTACGATTTTGTCAAAGGAACTTTCGAGCTCTGGGATCTTGACTTCAAAATTACACCCTCCCTGTCTGCATGAGCATCTGGTATATATTGTCGTCCTCAGCTCGCTGGGTCTCTTTTTTTTTTCCCCCTCTTACTGAGAATGTTGTAAATTAATGTTGATGACAACTGGAAAATAACAATAAGGTATTACCATCTAGTTGTTTTATCTTGCCTGAATAATAATGTCTATGAACCACATAAACTTTGTTTCTGTCATCTAATCTATTTGGATAATTATTGAGGTGTTCTCGAACATGTATCGGATTGGTTTATAATCTTTCAAGACAGACAAAACTTTTGAATTCTATAGCGTCTAACATTGGCGGTGGAATGTTTGGAGTAACATCAAATGAGGTAGATCCCCATCCATTGTGTGTTTCTCTCGCTGAATTCACCTTAGAATTGGGCAAGGAAATTCGAATGCATCTAAATCCAAACTAGACAACTACGTCCTTGATTCAGGAAATTATATGTATATCTAAGCGGTTCTAGTCTGTGTCAGCAGTTAAGGTACCTCGGAATGGTTCGGCCCAATCTTGTAGTAAATGCCGAATGTAGTATCCTAGTTTTGTTAGCCTTACAAAACTAGGATTCTTCATCAAACCGGAACTGGAAGTGCGTGGTTTGGACTTCCTCAATTCATATTGGTTTCCAGCTTTTACAAGGACTTGGGCCTACCCCAAGTTTTGGTACTTCCAGTGCCCCGAGGTAATAGCTTTGTTGGGCTTAATCTCTGACCCCTTTTATGTTTGAGTTTTTTTCTCGTTTGTTTTTACAAATAGATTAAATGAGATTAATTAAGATAAAAATTAAAAATTAAAAATTAATCAAAAATATTTTCTCAATATTATTATTATTTTAAAATTTATAAAACTTGAATTGTTTATTTTATATTATGTGAGAATTTAAAAAAATATAATGATTAAATGAGATGAGATATATTGTAATTGGATAAATGTTAAATCACATAGGTATTGCGACCCCTCAAACAGTTTTTTGGGGTGATTGTAGCCGGCAGCGCCCTTGCATTTGTAATGGTGTAGACAAAACAAAAATAAAGCTCGGCTAAAATTACGTATTTTGTCTTTTGCGTTCGTTATTAAAAAAAATTTCTATATTAGATTATTTATTTATTAGTTAAAATAATAATAAAATAATAATTTTTTTTTTATTTTTTTTTATTTTTTATTTTACAATTACACTGATCATATGTTAATTAATAATTTAATTTCTAATTAAATTATTATTTTGCTTTCTGTTGCGAAAAAGAACAAGTGGAAGTAGAGAAAAACAAATGATAAAATAATCAATAGATGGTAAACAGTATCTATCCAAATATACAGAAACTGAGAAACACCTGTAGCTTATTGGCAGAAAATTTATATTTAGCTCTTCCAGTCCATTAAATTTAATAGAATTAGTAGCTAAATATTGGTTTTGATTCGTGTTTGCCAGTTGCCTTTGCCTGCACCATTTTACAATTTTTAGCATAGGAAAATGATAAATTCACAATAATTTGCATAATATATGTTATAAAATAAGAGTATTTTTATAAAATAATGTTAATTTTATAAAATAATTTATTAAAATATTTTTATTTTATAATTTATATTATAGAAATATTATAAAACATATTGTGAGAATGTTAATTTTAACTCTAATTAGTACCGACGTGATGTTTTATGATTACGTGGGATGAGCTCTATTAATGGGCCTGACCAATACCATGACAATGATATAAAGGACAATTTTGGACGTACTCGAGTAAGTGTAGTCAAACACAGTCGGCTGACTAACACTGACGTGAATTTTAGAGTACATATCGTGAGGAAAGCGGGAGTTTAGAGAGAGAGAGAGAGAGTGACCATTTTGCCAGAATTCGTGTGTTTGGAGAGAGGCTCTGCAATTCCGATTCTGGCCTATTCAAACTCTAGTGAACTCCCACCCCAATTCCGACCATCTTTGTAGTGGCATGAAATTGTAGATGCATTGAATCCACAACGAAGTCAACATGAGCGAACCTTAGAAATCGACTTCGACATCGTCATCCCAAACACCGACGTTCTTCAACCTAGACTCTGGCAAACTCTCATCCCAACTCCAGCCATCTCAACTCCGTGATGGATTCAACACTATCGAATCCTAGAAATCGAAAGAGCCCCTCACAATTCTCGTCGCCATCTTCAAATTATCTTCAACCTTCAAAAGAAACCCTAACCATCTTTTTCTCTTGACTGGTTTCAAAAAAACCTTAGCTAGAAAAATCCTAAGTCGAGCATCCCCCTCACCCACGCTTGAATTCCTAAGTTTTTGTAACACCTAATTTCTAATTGTATATTTTTTGTTGTAGGTGTTTAGGTTCAATTTTTCCCACTGTCACGACAACAAATAGACCTTAAAAAATAGTAAACTTTGTTCTGGTCTCTGTTCGAGCTTATTTTTTATTTGTTGATTTGATAAACTATGTTTGTGTTTGTTAGAATTGGTTTAATATTTCTTCTTGGTTGCATTTACGTGAGTATTTTATAGAGCATTTTTTGTATGTTTATGTGGTGAGAATAGGTAATTTGAGGGCATGATTCATGTTTGGGACCTTGAATTGGTTTAATATTTCACTTTTTTGAGTATTGTTGTATGTTCTGGTTTAGTGTGTTTAGAATATTAATGTTTAGGGCCTTGAATTAATGTTTACATGGAGTCATCTAATCTGGTATAGTAAGAATATTCAAAAGAAACCAAGAAAAAACTAAGCTACACTTGGGTTTAATGGGTTGTTTTAGTCATCTAATGTCCTTTGTTGTCCTTGTGTTTGTATAGAGGGCGTAATTTGCTCTATTAGGATTAAAGATATATAATAGACACTTGGGTTAGATACCTAAACAACTTGTCCTCAACATTATGTTTCTCTCTTGACAAGTATTAGGTTTATACCCAAATCATTTACAAATAAATTTATATATTAATGTGACTTATTATAATATGTAAGATATACTTTACAATAAAATAAATTTTACAATATGATAGATCATATTAAATTATATCATTACGTAAACTTACGTAGACCAAGCTCTTTTTATCTCAATTATTCATTTTTCTTCTAGAAACCATGTGGCCATTTTTGCTTCTCTCATAAGACACTTTTGTACCCTTCCTTACTTGAAGACGTGGGAAAAAAGCCTCATATCAACCATCTCAACGCACCAGCAATTTCTGTTCAAATTAATCTAGCACTAATGATTTAATTTTCTAGTATCTATTATTAAAAAAAAAAATTGTAACGTTTGTTTTAGAAATTTGTTGCAATCTCCCCTTGTTCATATTGTAATTTGAAATTGCATTAAATTTATTTTTCTCCTAAAAAAGTATCCATTACGTTAGTCCTATACCTTGTACGTTGTAGATTCTTTAGTGTAAAGACTTGAATGCATCGAAGACCAACCCGCTTTATCTTATTATCGTTGGAGCTGATAAAGTTTTCACTCAACTCCACCACTTTGATCACGATCACTCTCAAATAGCTATAATTGCACAATAAACAAATGCAAAGCAATTTGTTTTTTAAGGTAAAAGCAAGAGTCACGTTCATATCAGTTGTTGGGATCAGCGGAAGCTCACAAATAATATGGAGATCAGAATTTAACGTGATTCAGTCAATTTAGCCTACGTTCACATACACAGAGAAGAGTTTTCTATTAAACAACAAACTAACAATTTACAGTGGTTTCACTCAATTCTCACAGCACAGAGTGCTTCTAATCTCACCTATAGACCTCACTAAAGACACACTTCTCTCCACAATCTTACAAGTATTTATAGAAGAAATAAATGGTGTGAACATGTGAAATGACGGTGGAGAATTCAGGAATTCCGGCACCTACATTCTTGAAGCTTCAGCTGGCGCCTCACTTCCATAGCTTTCCAGATCCTTCTGCAGTCTTCATTTCGTGTTTGTGTTTTACTGCCAGTCTGCCAACATATTTGTTGGTGTTTGGTGTTGACTATTCAACAATTCTCCCCCTTAATACCAAACGGAGAACATCCTGACATCTTTTAGTTCAATGTACATAACTCAGCTATGTTACTACATAGCTTAAGTTTTTCACATGTGATCACCTTTGTCATCATGTCAGCCGAATTCTCTTTGGTGTGGATCTTTTCAAACTTTAAAAGCTATTGCTCCATTACTTCACGTATTCAATGATAACAAACATCAATGTGCTTTGTTTGGGAGTGATACATCGAGTTTCAACTCAGATCAAGAGCACTTTGACTATCACAATAGACTTTGTACTCTTTCTGACCGACTCTCATTTCTTGGAGGAATCGCTTTAGCCACAACATTTCTTTTCCTGCTTTTGTTATACCAATGTACTCTGCTTCTGTTGTAGATAAAGCTACACATTTCTGCAGTTTGGACTGCCATAATACAGCTCCACCTGCAAATATGTAAATATATCCTGATGTAGATTTTCTCTAATCAAGATTACCTGTCATATCAGCATCTGTAGAGCCATCCAAGACTCGGTTAACTCCCCCGTAGCACAAGCACAACCTTGATGTACTTTTAAGGTACCTGAGAATCCACTAAACTGCTTTCCAGTGTTCTTTTCCTGGATTTGAAAGAAAAACAGCTCACAATTCCAACAGCGTGAGCGATGTTAGGTCTGGTACAAACCATGGCATACATTAAACTTCCTACTGCTGAAGAGTAGAGTACTGCAGCCATTTCTTGAACATTTTCCGCTGATGAGGGACACGAACTCTTGCTCAATTTGAAGTGATTAGCCAATGGAGTACTGACTGGTTTTGCTTTCTCCATGTTGAACCTTCTTAGTATTTGTTCAACATACTTTTCTTGTGACTGCCATAGCTTCTTTTTCTTCCTATCACGAGTGATTCTCATGCCAAAAATCTGTTGGGCAAGTCCTAAGTCTTTCATATCAAAGACTTTGGAGAGATCCGCCTTTAGCTTGCTGATGATGGACAAATCTTTTCCAATAATCAGCATGTCATCAACATAGAGCAATAACATCACAAAGTTACCTTCTAAAAGTCTTTGGATGTAAACGCACTGATCTGTAGTAGTTTTCTTGTAGCCATGACTCATCATGAATGAGTCAAACTTCTTATACCATTATCTAGGAGCCTGCTTCAAACCGTAAAGGCTCTTCTTCAGCTTGCAGACCAAATGTTCCTTTCCAGGAACTTTGAAATCTTCTAATTGCTCCATGTAAATTTTCTCATCAAGGTTGCCATGAAGAAATGCTGTCTTCACATCCATCTGCTCAAGCTCCAAGTCAAGACTTGCAACCAATTCGAGTACCACTCGAATTGAAGTCATCTTCACAACAGGTGAGAATACCTCATCAAAGTCGATTCTTTTATTCTACTAGAATCCTTTGACGACCAAGAGAGCTTTGTGCTTCACCTACTTGCCATCATTTTTCAGCTTGAACACCCATTTGTTTCTCAGTGCTCTCTTATCTTTTGGAAGTTCCACCAGCTCATAAGTCTAATTCTTTTGTCATGAGTTCATCTCATCCTGCATAGCCTGCATCCATTTGTCACTATCTGGATGAGATATTGCCTCCTGGAAGATTTCTGGATCCCCCTCATCTGTAAGAAAAATATAATCTAATTCTAGATATCTTCCAGACGGAATCAACAATCGCCCTCTAGAGGATCTATCCTGCTAAGGTTGATCACCTGACAACTGTGGAAATTCTGCGGTTTCTGATGGAGAAGGCAACTGCTCCCCCTGCTCAGTACTGGTTTCTCCATCGTCAGCATCATCTTCTTCTTCTGGGGAAAATTCCTGTCTATCTTCAGTGTTTGAGGCAGACTGAAGTGGTGGTGAACTAGGAGCTAGTTCTGGAGCATTTGGAGTCGTTTGTTCTAATCCAAACATCTGGTCTTCATGGAACACAACGTCTCTGCTTCTGATGACCTTCTTTGCCTTTGGATCCCATAATCTGTATCCAAATTCTTCATCTCCATAGCCGATGAAGATACACGGAGTAGATATTTCATCGAGTTTCTATCTTTTCTCCTTGGATACATGTGCAAATGCTTTGCACCCAAGTACTCTTAGATAAGAGTATGAAATCTTGCGGCCTGACCACACCATCTCTGGGACTTCAAACTGCAGTGGAACTGATGGTGTTCTGTTAATCAGGTAACAGGCTGCTCTTACTGCTTTACCCCAGAACGGCTTAGGTAACTTGGCCATACTCAACATGCATCTAGTTCGCTCCACAATGGTCCGGTTCATCCGTTCTGCCACACCATTGTGATGTGAGGTGTAGGGGACAGTCTTCTCGTGTCTGATGCCATAACTAGAGCAGTATTCTTTGAACTCTCGAGAAGTGTATTCTCCTCCATTGTCTGTCCGGAAGCATTTCAGCTTCTTACCTGTTTCTCTTTCTACCATGGTATGGAAGTTTTTGAATTGCTCAAAAACTTGATCTTTCCTTTTCAGAAAATACACTCATACTTTACGTGAAGCATTATCAATAAAAGTAACAAAATATCTGTTACCTCCAAGTGATTCAACTTCAAAAGGGCCGCAAACATCAGAGTGTACCAAGCTCAATAACTTTGATCTTTTTTCAGCAGATGTCTGGAATGAAACTCTATGCTGTTTACCAAATAAATAGTATTCGCAAGGGTTGAGGGGAATACCTTTGTTTACTGTGATCAATGCTTTCTTTGCAAGCGTAAACATCCCTTTTTTCTCCCATGTGGCCAAGTCTTCAATGCCACAAGTTTGGTGACGTATCATCTTCAATTACGTTGAGACTGTTTGCACATATCTTAGCACTTGATTTGTACAAAGTGCCACAGATATGTCCCCGTGCAACAACCATTGTTCCTTTCTTCAATTTTCAAGCATTATTGCTGAAGATGCTTTCATAACCCTGTTGATCAAGGGTTCTTATAGATATTAAGTTGAGTCGAAGATCGAGTATGTGCCGAACATCATTTAGCACCATTGTACAGCCAACACTGGTTTTTATTCTGACATCTCCAACGATCGTTGAGAAACTTGAATTTCTCATCCTGACTATACCAAAGTCTCCTGCCTTATAAGTATTGAAGAAATTCTTGCAAAGAGTAGCATGATAGGATGCTGCTGTATCTATCACCCACTCTGTTTCCTGGCTTGAAACGTGCAAGCAAGATTCTTCACCAGCGAAAAAGAGTGCGCAATCTCCAGAAAGTGTTACTGCGGCTTCGCCTTCTTCGTGCTTTGACTAACTACTAGGCTGATTCTGCTCCTTCTGTAACTTTCGGCATTCTCTTTTAAAGTGGCCTTCAATACCACAGTAAAAGCATTTTCCCTTCTTTCGCTGTCTACCGCAACTTTGGGATCTCCTTTTGCTTTTACTCCTATTCCTTTCTCGGCTTCTACCTCTACTATTTCTCTACTGCCTTCCTTCTGTTACAAAGGCATCTGTCTGGTTTCCTCCAACCTCCTTTCGTCTGACCTCTTCATTAAACAAGGCGTCTATCACCATTGACATGGCGAGCTTTCCATCTGGAGCTGAATTACTGAGGGAGACCACTAACGTTTCCCAACTATCTGGTAGGGAATTGAGAAGTAGTAGAGACTGCACTTCATCTCCGAGTTTAAAATCTACGGATGTAAGTTGATTTACGAGATTTTGAAACTCGTTCGTGTGTGCCGCCATTGAGATGCCGCTTTTGAGTTTTAAGTTGACAATGCGTCTCATTAATAATGCATTGTTCCGAGCAGTTTTCGCCTGGTACATGTTTTCCAGCTTTTTTCACAGCTGATAGGCATCTGTTTCTTGTGTAACATGGTGAAAAATATTATGATCAATCCACTACCGGATCTGACCAATAGTTTTCTTATTCAACTTCTGCCAATCTTTTTCCGCTACATCAGGTGGTTTTACGCCTTTCTCTTCAATTGGATCGAAGAGATCTTTACAATTTAGGAGATCTTCCATTCGAGGCCTCCATAGTGCGTAGTTTGTAGATATTAGCTTGATCATCGCACCTACTCCTAAGTCCTCCATCAGTTCGACCTTAATCTGTGATTTGAGTGACCTTTTATCAATGTTCGGAGTTGAATATCAACAAACAGAGTTCACCGTTATGTCCGGAACGGTAGAAAACCTTGGAAACGACTCTGGTCTCGTTCCAAAACGATCAAAATTGTTCCGAAAACCTGAAAAAATAAGAAAAATAGAATATTCCTTCTGAAATAGAATATTCTTTGACGTTAACACAATATGCTTTCCGGCCACCAGAATATTCTTTCTCCGGCAACTGATCGTATCAAAAGGTGTCACCGAAATATTCCTACAGTCACTGGTCGACAGAATATTCCGACAGAATATTCCTTTTCCAATAAGGTCACTGAACTGGGCCACAAACTGGGTTGAACAAGTTACGGATCGGATCACCCATATGGACGGGTCGAATCTCTTCTTCTACTTGAGCCTGGCGGGTGCGGCACATGTTGCACGTGGCCGACGCGTGGCTAACAGTTACCGAAATCTGAACGACGTGTGCGGGGTGTTTCGAGATCCTTTCAAGACGAAATTTTCACCAGAATTCTCGTCTTGAGCTGAGGAATCTGATGGTGTCCTCCAAACTTGATTTCGATCAAGTTTCTAAATGGTCTCTTTCGAAATTTCACAATGTCGACCTTCTGCCGACTCTGATACCACTTGTTGGGATCAGCGGAAGCTCACAAATAATATGGAGACCAAAATTTAACGTGGTTCGGCCAATTTAGCCTACGTCCACACACACAGAGAGGAGTTTTATATTAAACAACAAACCAACAATTTACATTGGTTTCACTCAACTCTCACAGTACAGGGTGCTTCTAATCTCACCTATAGACCTCACTGGAGACACACTTCTCTCCACAATCTTACAAGTATTTATAGAGGAAATAAATGGTGTGAACATGTGAAATGACAGTGAAGAATTCAGGAATTTCGACGCCTACATTCTTGAAGCTTCAGCCGGTGCCTCACTTCCACAACTTTCCAGATCGTTCTGCAGTCTTCATTTTGTGTTTATGTTTTACTGCCAGTCTGCCAACATATTTGTTGGTGTTTGGTGTTGACTATTCAACACCAGTTTCCTAGAATTACATTCGGGTCATTTGAACTATTTTAGCTTTCAGTTCTTAAGTCTAGCAGATATTACCAAATTCATGTTCTTTTGGCTTGCAAGCCAAAACACTCTGGTGGGATAAAAAAAGCTTTGGCTTGCAAACCAAATTCATGTTCTTTTGTTTTCCAGAAATGATAGAATAGCACAAATAAGAATAGATGGGATAACAATTAACAAAGCTTTGATGTGCTAAAAAAAGCTTTGGTGGATATGTCATATGTGTGTAGAATGGTTTTGGAAGGGAAATTCTTCAACCATTTAAATGGGTTAGGGAAGACAACGAAGAAGAATTTATGGACTGTGTATATGTAACTAGATCTGAGTTTAGTAAAGATCATTAGAGCTATATAATTCCTAATTTGATTCTCCTTATGATTAATCATTCTATCTATCTTCGAAAACAATTCTTTAAAAATATTAGGATGATTGAAGTCCACTTATTATTCATCTCTAAGTATTCTAATTTAAACGGTACGTTCAAGAAATTGCACATAATCTAAGTACTTTTTATTCAACTTCTCTCGATCTGGTGGTATCCAAGAACGAGGTAATTAGAAAGAGTATTGCCCTGTTCAGAATTAAACAAAATAATTTTAAAATTGCCAAAATTTTCCGCGAGCTTTCTTAATACTATTTTATTCTATCTATTCCGATTAAGCTCTTAATATTGTTTGCCAACAATATATTATATCTATAATTCTTAATACTTTTTATATTTTGTGTTTTCCATGAGCTTTCTATTTTGGGGGCAAACTACTGTCTGACAGTGATGCTAGTTCTCAATCTTGGACTTCAAGAGCAAATGACAATAGTGAGTTGGAGAGACCACTATGCTACTGTGGGATTCTATTGAAGCTTAGGATGTCTAGCCAAGATGCTAGTTTTGGTAGATGATTTTTCAATTGTAATCGCACTTATAAGATGAACAAGCAACGTAAATTTTTTAAGTAGATTGATTTTGAAACAATGCAAAATAAATGTTGCAAAATGATATTGGATTTAGCTAAAAGAATGAACGAAATAACCAATCAAGAACGTGTGATGGCTGAAGATGCAAATATAAATCTCTTGAAAAGAAGTACAAGGAAAGTAGAAAAGAAATATAATGTTATCATGGTTTTGTGTTGTTGGACTTTGTGATGTAATTTTTTTTTTTTTAATTTGAACAATAATTGTATATGTCAGTCAATGCTAAGATGACAACTGAATTTGTGTTTTGGATTGAATTTGTGTATGTTGGCCAGACTTGCCAAATTTGAGCATGTGTTTTGTTAGAAGGTTCACGTCTCTCTCTGTAGCTTTCAAAGTGAAGATCTTTTAAACCCTAAGCTCCCTTGATTGTTGGAAATTTATTTAAAAGGTATCAGATATCGACAATATTGATGCGAATTAACATGAACAGAGTATTTAATCTACTTGAAGGTCTCTCTATCTATTTTCTTCCATGTTTGCCCACCCAGTGCACTTGAACAGAAGAACAATAGTCTTGCTAACCTTCAAGTTTAAATTCAAGAGTTGAAGAACGTTAATAAGAAATCTTATGTTGTAAAGAGGAAAACCGAAGTGCGACTAGTCATAAATCTCAAAGAATAGGTCACCATTTAATGATCGGATGTTGCATTGCTCTCGGTTACTTACGTAAATCTTGGACTCTTTTCAACTTTTTAGAAAACAATTTAATTTGCTGCTTTTTGGTTCCCCATTATGGACAAGTTTTGCATCTGCTATTCCATATGTCATTCCACAAAAAGATCATTTAAGTTTGGATTGCTTTGACAATTTTTAATATATCAACTTTAATGTTTAAACTGTTACAGTCAAAATGGAGACAAATCCAAGTCAAAATCAAGAAGAGTCAGAATGGATTGTTTGTTCGGGACAAATGTTATGCCAACATCAAAAACTAAAAGTTATTAGATTCAAGCGCAGTCAGGATTGATCATTTGTTCAGGCAAAATGTTAGGCCAAATCTGAAAAGTACTCATTGTTTAACAATTTAAATAAAAGGAGTAATAAAAAATCAATCATGATTAGCTTTAAACTTTAAAGTCGGTCAGAATTCGGTTTAAATGTTGGCCATACCCTAACACTTTTGACACTTCAAATCAGCGACAAAAAATGGGTAAAAACTACCATTCCCAACTAACTCAGGTTCCTACGCCCTACTGAAGCAGCATTTGTCACGCTTTTAGCAATCCCCCAAGTAGTAGTGTTGCCAATAGCAAACCTACAAGTACGCTATCTTCATTTGATCAGGGAATCCAATGTCTGCGTACATTATCAATTTATCCTGGCATTCTTATCCGAAGAGATGCCCCACAGTACAATGATTTTAATGGGAAAAGAAAATAAAAAGATAAGATCTGCAGAAAGAACTCCAATTGGAAAATATGTAAATAGAATAATGCAACTAGACAAAAAATTTCAGACGTAACTTCAAGAAAATTTTATGATCCCTCAAGTGCTAAAGGTAGCTTATGATAAATTAGAATGCTCAGAGAACACAAAATTTGTTCTTCACTTCCAATATACCAAAATACAAAATCTGTTCTGCACTTCCAATATACAAAATACAAAATCTGTTCTACACTTCCAATATACCAAAATACCAAAACCTCATATACCAAAAATACCAAAACATACCAAAATACAAAATTTGATCTGCACTTCCAACATACCAAAATCTGATATACCACAATACCAAAATATCCAATACAAAATCTGATCTGCACTTCCAATATACCAAAAGACCAAAATCTGTCAATCTCATTTTAATTCAATTCAAAAGGCCTAAAACCTGCACTTCTAATATACCAAAAATCTATCAATCTGCCAAAATATACCAACTTTCAATCTCATTTTAATTCAATATATAAGGCCTAAAATTTGCACTTCCCATATATCAAAATCTGTCAATCTCATTTCCTAAAATCTGCACTGAATAATATACCAAAAATCTAACACATCTGCCAAAATAGTCAGTTATACACTAGAATCCAACTTTCAATCTCATTTCTACACTAGCCAACATTGAGTTGAGGCACGTGCCTGCAAATTAACAATTGAAAAAGTGTTACATGGCGCATAAATTAACTAGGTGGTTCATAAAATATTAGAGTTTATTTTAATAATATTATTCAACAAACTAAATGAACTAAATAAAAAAGTCTCACATCTAACCATTAAAGTTTTATAGAAAGTCCTTTGAAGATTGGACATGATCATTGAGTTGGTTGTAATCCATCCAACCCTTCCTACACCGGCTGTGATCCATCTAGCCTAAATTGGATCTGTACATATTAAATTGTAAATATTAATGTAATACTCATATTGTAATACTAATACTAAAAGCTTAAAATTACTAAATAACTCACACTTTCTTGACTCTCAACCACTATTGCGCTATATTGGGTTCCACTACGGTAATTTTCTGAGCTGTATCGGACAGGCTGTCCATGAATAACAAAAAAGAATTGGGTGATCCATCCTACGGTTACATCCATAGGCTCACAACAACTCAAATATAAAAAAGGATAACAAATAATGCACCTGCACTTCTCCAGGGGCATTGATATCTACTTTTGATGGGGAAATAAGTTCCTACATGTGTCCATAGCTGGTGTATTCCTTGGGGTGTATCTGCTTCATGTTGCTGAGAATAAAGTAAAATGCAGAAATAGAAAAACCATGTACATTAGTGGAACTTTATAAATCTAACACATCACCAAAGTATTTATTCAATGCTAATGATGCACCTGTTTACGTTTTCTTTTGACTGGTGCTTTCTTCTGTTTGGCATTAATCTTCTGTAAGTCTCTCTCCATCCTTCCTACTCTTCTAAGTGATGGCGGCCTTCCTTTTCCTCTGGCAACAAGTGGACTCTTGACTTGTTGTGAACTATCACCAACTTTATTTGGGGCCACATACATGATTGGAGCATTCAAACTTGTCGGTGATCATAAGAATTCTATAATTAGCACATATATAAGTATAGGAAAATTTCCCTTGAAATCGTCGCTTCAAACCTATTGGGTCAAAGATGGAGGGCTTTGGTTTGATTGAAAGAATTCAGTCATCCATTGTATCCTCCTCTGCCCCTTCAAAATGCTCAATAGCATCCATCGCATAAGGTATCATATGATAATACATATTCAACAGGATTGAGTGTCGTATACCATTTGGCCTCTGATCCCTTGCATCATTGCTTAGTTGGACGGATATATATCTCCTTTTAATGTCTTTCCTCCATCAATCTAAAATATGCTGCGCTGATAAGTTTTTTATACCATTAGATCTAAATACGGCCAATATATGCTGAAACAGCATTCCTCTCATCTGAAGTAATCCACATGAGCATTTAGAAGTGTAGTCTTCCTCTTTAAAGTCCATTGAATATGTAATGGGCTTAGTGAACTCCTCAAGACAAACTTCATCTTCTACCGAATATCTCTTATGTGTGCCATCCAAAGTAATTATAGATAGATCCAAGTCGAGCCTACTAAGTACTTGCTGCTAGACTTCCTTAAATTTAGCGATCGTGTACACTTGTTAAAATTTCTTTTCAATTGGGTACCTAGATACGCATGGAATGGTGAGGCTAATGACTGGAAGTCCGCACTGTTTTCGTTCTCAAATTTCTTCCTCAGTGCATTGTCGTACTGGTTGACAAACTCCTTCAAATTTGTCTTTGAGTGCACAGAACCGTAAAAAAAAAAAATATTCATACTTTCACTATACTGAGTTGAACTCATTCCAACCCAAAAGTGCTCTTTTTGGAAGACCGGTATCCAATGCTCACGCTCTGCATATAAACTTTTCAACCATGCATTCTCGTGTAAGTCATATTTTTGAATAAACTCATCCCAACACTCATCAAATTCCTCAATGGTTTGTGTGTCGTACACACATTTCATTAGCTGAATTTTTAGCCCACTTTTGTAGGCAGTATATGACCCAAGCTTTTCAGGGACTTTCTTCAATATGTGCTATAGGCAGAATCTATGTCGAGTTTCCGAAAAGATAATAGTAATTACATTTTTCATTGCTCTGTCTTGATCATTAATAATTGCCTTTAGAGCTACATCGTCCATACACTTCAATCATGTCCAAAATAGCCATGTAAAGGTTTCAAAGTAGCTCCCAAAAGAATCGACTGCCCGTGGTGGTTTATACCAACAAACAGTGCAAAGGGCATATTATACCTATTCGTCAAATAGATGGTGTCGAATGTGACCACATCACCAAAGTACTTGTACATTGCCCTACTACGTGGATCTGTCGAGAAAACATTCTTCAACCTCCACTTATCGTCTAAATCCATCAATAAAAAAAATCGTCATTCTTGAATTGCATCCTCAACAAATAAACTTGTGCTCTAGCACCACCTGTACCAAGTCGTTCTTGCCATGCCTTGAATATGTAATTACGACAATCATTTTTCGTAAATGGGAGGTTCTTGTATCTGTCCGCGCCAACGACCATAGTCTCGTAGCTCTTATTTATTGGGACACCAACTATGTCGTTTGTGTCGAAAACTCTTTTTATGGCCTCACTCACTTCTCTTTTACATCAAAAGAAGCGTGATTTTTCTAGGCCCAGGCCGTGATTATGTGTATTATAGATAGGTGTCAACCTTATCTTTCCATTGACTCTCGTGACATTATTTCTTGCCTTACAGTCTGTCTTTCCTGTCGGATGTGGGTTGGCAACATTGGAACCCCCAACCCGCACCTTCCCTCCTCATACACAACCAATCGTCACATATCTTATACTTTGATCCTCTGACCTCTCACTTCTTTATGTCTTCACCCCAAACCCATATTTTTTAGCATAATTCTTGTAATAGCTCTGCAAATATTCAAAATAATTAAACACCATCCCCGACTTTGGCTCCTTATTCATATCATCACCTATATTATCACCATCCGTTTGCACTAACTATGGTGTCCCAGTGGTGCCATCGTTGGTTTCCATTTCATCTAGGCTATCCTTACTTTTTCCTTCGTCAACTCTAGCAAATGCACATGGCGCTTCAACTTCCACACAATCGGGTTCTATCGTCTTGACCCGTGTTTCTTAAGCTCGTTGGGTAGCTTGTAGCGATGGGAGGAGGCGGATCCTCCATTTAATAGGGAAATGGGCAACCGGCGTTCTGTTAAAGGAGAAATATATGAAGGTAATCAGGACTTTCATTTTCAAAATATATGATAAATAGCTAAAAAGACAAAAATGAAGTTGACACTTGAATATTGCTTGGATCTTGGTTCCCATCTGAATATGGCAAAAAATCTGGTGACAATGCATGCACTGTCAAATCTGGAACATTTAGTAGACCTCTTTGAGGGATGTCCTAACATAGAAGTGAAATAAATAATTAGGATGCTAAACATTGAGTTACAATAAGTTTAAGAAAATGAAGAAATAACATATGGAGATTGGAGGAATTGAGGCAGATGGTGTTAGGGGAGATGGGTGTTCTTCCCCTTGATGGTCCATCTGTAATCAGTTATTCTTCATCCTTCATAATCAATATAAAAGTTTAAGACAATCAAAGTATAACCATTTTAATCAGAGCAATTACCAATATGAGAAGAGAAGAAAATCAAGTCTGCTATGCATTGGATCTATAAATACTACACTAGAATTTGATTGCCTATTGGCCGAGATTGGTTTGCTTAAAAATGTCCCCATCTAACTGAACTTTATTACTCCAAGTTATACAAACTAGCTGGAAGTTTGATTCCTCGATATTGAACTTGAACATAAGTCTCTTAAAATTCCACAAATGTGTTTCTTTTTTGAAACAATTAAGATCGATGGTTTCATGGAATCATCAAGGTTTCCATGTTGAAGTAGATGCATGTCAATCTTCAAGGTTCTTCAAAATGAAAGCATGCTAAATATAAGATATGTTAGCATCACCCACATCAGTATTATGAATTCTTCAAAAGATGGTCATAATATTATTATTATTAAATATCTACAAAAATATATAATTTATCTACAGCATGATGATTTATGTTGTAAAAGAGCTAATCACAAACAAAGGATTGAGAAACAAATGTAGGTAGAAGATATTCTTTAATCACTTATGAATTGTTGATAAATATGTAAAAGAACTAATTTATTGATAAGAGGCCTAAAACCTTGTGCTAGCATAATCGTAATTGGATTGAATTGGGATTGACCAATCTTGGTTTGCCTTAATCTAAATAAGCTCGATCCAATACTTGTCTCTGTGTAAAAGATGCAAAACAATGCAGAGTACAACATAGAAGCTAACAAGTGCCAAAAAATAGCAAAATAGATGGTATAGTGCACTCATGTTGGCTTCTAAATATGATCTAGTTAAAAAATCTTGCACTTTATAAAGGATATGCATCCTGAAATATTTGGAGTAGGGTAAATATTTATGACACAAAAAATTACCTGTGAAAGAATATGAAAATATTTCGAGTGGGGGTAAATATTTCTGAATATGGTAAATGTGAAAGAAGAAAAGGAAAAAATACCTCAATTTGAAAATGTGAAACAAGCTTGTAAATAGAGATGAATCAGCTCCGTTCTTTCAAAAAAATATTACCAAGCTAGGAGATTGAAATTTTTGCGTCTAATGGGTTTTGTTGAAGGAAAGCTAGGAGGTTGGAAGTTGAGATTGTTATCACAAGGTGGCTGGTTGATTCTCCTCAAGCACGTTCTATCTAGCATGGTCACCTATTTGATAGTTGTTCTGGATATTCCCAAGCTTGTTTTGAGTAAGTTGAATTCCATTTTGGCTAATTTCTTTTGGGGGGAGGGATAAAGAAAGGCTAAGAGGAAGTGGATGGCATGGTCGAAACAGTGTAAACCAATGTTATAACAGTGTGAAGACTATGAGATCTCATGATGATTTTCTCATATTACTTTTTAGATCTAATATGAAAGAAGCGTGGGAAGTATCTCTTTTCACTCATCATATGGTGTTTCGGATTAATGGTATTTGTTGACCCCTCATGAGTAGCTGCCCACGATTAAAGTCCAAGTACTTTCAGTTTCAATCCCCTTACTATCAAAAAATTATTTTAAATACCTATGCGTGCAGCTCTGGTTCATTGGCCATTAACCCTTTTTTCTCAGGATCTTTGTAGTTTATATTTAATGATTATCATTAGAAACAAATTGATCATATGATTGTTTTCATGTCCTAAATGCTTTGAGGTTGGGGGATTAGTTTTCATTTATGCTTGCATTTTTAGCAGTTTGGTCACATGGAATTGGTTGCTCTGTCGCCAAATATTGTAGGACCTTTTGTATATGTTATGACATGTTTAAAATTATGCATATGTTTATCATTCTAATCCTAGTAAGTGTTTTTAAATATGCTTAAGGAAGCTAAATGCTCATGAAAATATTTCGAGAGGGAAAATATTTCTGAATATGGTAAATGTGAAAGAAGAAAAGGAAAAATTACCTCAATTTGAAAATGTGATAGTGTCGGTGGGTGTCTTTCAACAACTGTACCCTTTTTGTCAACCAAGAACTTCTCAAAATTGCACTCAACAAGATCACCCGAAAATCCTCCAACACTTGATTTCAAGAACTGGTAGACTAGAGCTGTATTTGGCCCATTCACATCACCCTGTAGGGCATAATCTTACTGCTTCAATAACACTCTCAACCATTCATGTTTTGTATAGAAGAAACAAAATATATATAAAACAAAATGTATATCGAAAATCAATTTCTAGGGTTTCATCGGAAAAGAGAACGCCATATTCAACAAACCAGTCGATTTGGAGGAACTAAGAAGATCACCGGAGTTTGGGTGGAAGCATGCCAGAGTTTGGGTTGAAGAACGCTGGAGTTCGATCAAGAGAATACTGAAGAAATTCAACGCATCTGTAATTTCGTGCCACCAAGAAGATGGCCGGAGTTGGGGTGGGGTTCGCCGGAGTCTGGGTTGAAGAACGCCGGCGTTTGGGATGACGAAGCCGAAGTTGAAATCGCAAAACCTCTCTCTCCAAACATGCGAGTTCCGGCAAAATGGTCACTCTCTCTCTAAACTCCCGCTTTTCCCCCCAATATGTGGCCTAAAATTCATTTTTTTAAATTTATCAGTTTACGTGGACTAATGCACGTAAGTCGACTACCTTTCCATCAATATTTTGAATATAATATCAATAAACGTATCAATTAAGATATTAGAATAAAATATTTTAATATTAATATTATTTCGTATACTATTTTAAAATAATCTATACATAAATAAATTATATATATAAATATATATAATTAATCTAGTCTAAATTGAGGTAAAAAAAATAGCAAAAAATAGATAAAAAATAGAAATCCGATACGGCTAAAACATAAGCTGATATTTCAGCCGGTACGGTCAAAATATTGACCAGTACAAAACAGACTATTTTTTTTATATCGAACAGCTGGCCAGTATGGCATATTTCAACCGCACCGATCGATACGGTACGAAATTTAAAATAATGATTTCGATTATACTTACTTGACTGTGTGTAGAATTATCCTGAAATAAATAAGGAAAAACCTTCATCCTGATTGATTTGAAAAATAAATTCATACCAATCAATAAAAAAGAAGTCACGTAAGCATACTAATAAGGACGGAAAAATACCTGCATGCACTAGCCAACTCTTCTCTCTCTCTTTCTTTCTCTCCCTCTCCCTCCTCATTTGCATTCACTGAAGCCCTATCCTCTTTTCTCTCTCTCTCCCTCCCTCTCCCACCCTCTTTTTGCACTCGACGCTAATAGAAGCCTTAAAATCCCAACGTAATCTCTTTCTTTCTCTCCCTCTCCCTCTCCCTCTCCCTCCCCTCTTCTCCCCTGTGATTTTTAGCATTGATTACAACTCTAACTATAATATTTGAGCGGGTGTTTAGAAGGCAATCAAAATACATGTGTGATGCAATGCAAGATTTGAATGAGAAAGATTGACTCAATTGTTGCTCCCCTTTAGGATCAAGAGAGATATGGCCATCGACAAGTGATTTGTGGCCATCGACGAGGGTAGATGAGGGTATTCTCATTTGGATGTTTATCTATATTTCTTGATGATTTTGTTGCTGAGAAAATGTCATTGAGAAAATGTTGTTTGGATGCTGAAAAATATTGTTTATTTTTAGATGTTAAGAAAAGTTGAAAAAAAAAAGAGAAATGAGGAAGGGGGTTAGGTGAATGCAGATGGGGAGGAAGATGGAGAGAGAGCGGGAGAAGAGTTGGGATGCATGGGAGTGCATTTTAATTCTTGTTAAAATGCCTATGTGACTTTTTCTTATTGATTAATGTGAATCTATATTTTAAACCCATTCAAAACGCTTCTCAATATACAAAAGCCAAACCATGAAAATAATTCTCAAGTAAACCTCTCATGATATTGTAGATGATGAGTTGGTGTTCTATCAGTACCACTTGTCATATTAAATATTGTCATATATACCTCTTTAATATATAATTGGAAAAAGAAATCCTATTTCATTCAAAAATTTATTTTGAAAATCTCTCTTAAAATCTTTTTTTTTTTAATTTTTGACTTTTTTATTAAGAAATTAAAGAATTATTTTTTAATGACGTTGTGATTTTTTTTAAATGATTTAAGAATAATTAAAAAAAGGAATAAAAATAAATTAAAAAAATGACTTCATCTTTTCAGAAGATCTTCAGGATGTAGCAATTAGCATCGCTCAATTGGGAGTGGAAACCACATGCAGAGTACAATATGTTTTGTCAGAGAAAAATTCTACAGACAAACGTTGAGGACAATCGGCATGCAAACGGCAGCTTTTGTGGCACAATAGAACTAAACACATCGTTTTGAAGATTTCAAACCCACAAACCTCAGTTTTTATTTCCTTCGCAAGTCTCTGTTGCCTAATAGAATCTAAAAATGGGGTTATTGTGAAGATGGGGTTACTAAAAATGGAATCTGTAAAGGTTCTATTCAAAGAATTTTCCTGGTTTTGAGCTTTATTGGGTCTAATAATTGAAGCATCATCTTTCAAAGGATCAGCTTTGTGAAGAGAATACAAAGGGTCTTCGAGAATTTGGCTTTATTCTTCCTATCACAGAGACAAGACTATAAGAAAATTTCCATTTCCGCTTTTGAATATATGTTATCGCTTATCACAAAGAATCGTCGACAAGGAGCCCTAATCTCAGAAAGATTTTTTAGTCTTCAGATTAAATCATAAAAGGAAAGAAAATTTGGAAGATTCCTTTTTTTTTCTTTTTTCTAACACTTTCTCGACAACTAAACAACATCTAGTATCTCTTCTTATGACTTTAAATAACATCTCGAGACATCTAGTCATATAACTTAAACTGGTTTTAGTCTTGGTTTTTTTCCATAACTTTCATATAAGGAAAGAAAATTGGGAAGATCTTTTTTTTTTCTTTTTCCAAATAGTTTCTTGGCAACCAAACACCATCTAATTTCTCGACAACCAAACATTAATGGATCTGAGGAATCCACACAAGAAAAAAATTAAAAATCATATACTAGTTCAGTGCAACATTAAAGTCATGGTTCTCAACATGTTTCATTGGACTTATAATCTCTCGAGTTCATCCAATTGAAAGCATGTTTAAGTTTAGAAAATCGAATGAAAGCTCTGTTGTCATCGTCGTCGTCTTCTTCTTCTTCTTCTAGAAAATAAAATAAAAATAATGTTAGAAAAAATAATTCGCAGCGGAAAGTACCTCAGGTTTAGCTTAAAGAATTGCTCCACAAGTTTCTCCAGCACGACAAAAACAAGCGTTTTCTCTTAGTGGTGAAGTGTACTACGTAGTTATAAAACTAGAGTAACACTTAACAATCCACAGCCTAAAAACTATTTCAAGAGAGAACAAATGAGAGAGAGATTTTCACTTTTTCAGATTGGTCACTAAAACCAAACTAGTGGGGACTATTTATAGTCAACCCACATATGGCTGGCATTAAAAACCAGTCATTACTCTGCAATTAAAATTGCAGTTACAAAACATTTATTTTGTAACGTATGGCATTTAAGCCTAACGTTACAAAACTATGTAACGTATGACATTAAATGCCATACGTTACTAACAAAGGGAGGGGGGCAGCCCACTTGGGCGCCCCACCAGTCTACATCTCCCACTCGCACACAGTGGGCATGACCCCAGGTCAGCATCTCTCTTATGTTCTCAATCTTGTTCATACAAGTAAATAGGCCGTGCGACCACCAAGCACATCTACATAAAAATGGGAGTACATACACCAAATCTCTCCCAGAGAAGATCAGCATAGTAACATCCCCGAAGTGTATGGTCATGTCCTAGACTTATTCGATCGCATCAAGTCAAGTATTTTCGAACCCTCTTGAGTTTAATCAACTCAGAACAATGCTTGACTTTTTTTCAAATCATTTCAATGTGTTCACAACTTTAGCCGCTACCAATATGCAGCGTCATAGTTTGACGTCAGCAAACACTATCGAAGATACGATATCGAAAAAATCTTCCTTTTGCACTCATATCATTCAACTTTGGTTAAACCGCTTTCCTAGCAATACCTCTTTAGACCGAATCAATCATGGCCATAGACAGCATGCCAAAGTAGCAGGCGTTATAACCTCTATCTTGTGACATAGTCAAAAGTAAAGGACACCTAAAAAAATGAGATGCACACAGTGAGAAAGAGGGGAACCATTTACTCACTTACTCATATGGTCGAATAAGCACATGTAGTATGAAACACATGCTACGGTGGATTTCTCTTTCTCAAAGAGCATATGTCTATATCAACACCGTACAGATCTTTAGTCTAGGCGCTCGTTAAGCGTCTAACTCAAGTTTCTCTATTTGCACGCCTCCAAGGCGTCAAAGAGAATCTCGCATCTGGCTAATCTCAGGCTACATGGATGGTGGGTAATCCATTCACAGTCTTCTCAAAAAGACCTCATCTTAGCTCCCACTAAGGCGACATATCTTTGTGTTAACTAACTTATCCCTTTGGACAAGTACTTAGGGACACAATGTCTCATCTCTTCTCGCTACTTAAGCGTTAGAGGCGATTGCTCGTGTGAGTGAGCCAATCATAGCCTGTTGACATATCTTGTGTGTGTGTATTAGTAAAAGATAATACGATAAAGACAAGAACTGAATCATATTGTATTAATATCCCAAAGGAAATGTTACATCTCAATGTTATTTGAAATACAAATTACATTTACAATCTACGTAGTCCTAGATTCCTAACATGAGCCTCATATACATCTCGTGCAATAGGCTTTGTTAAGGGATCAGCAACCATGCGACTCGTAGAAAGATGTTTCAGAACCACTTCCTTTTGCGCTACCATATCTCTTATGTAGTGATATCTGATATCTATGTGTTTGGTTCTTCCATGATATTTTGAGTCCTTAGCATATGCGAGAGCTGCCATGCTATCACAGAATATTGTCACCGGATCTGAAGTATCCGTGCCAATGTCTAAATGCTTGAGGAACCTCCTTAACCAAACAGCTTCTTGAACCGCTGCAGAACATGCTATATATTCTGCCTCCATGGTCGATAGAGCTATGCAGGGTTGTTTCTTGCTGCTCCATATAATGGCGCCATTGTTGAGCAGAAAGACATACCCAGTGGTTGATTTACGCTCATCTAGGTTACTGCCCCAGTCAGCATCGCTGTAACCTCTTAGCTGCAAATCTGAACCTTGATAGCACAGCACATAGTCTGCAGTTCCCTTCAGATATCGCATAATCCTCTTGATTGCTTTCCAATGAGCCAGTCCGGGGTTAGATTGAGATCTACTTACTAAGCCAACTGCATAGCATATGTCAGGCCGAGTACACATCATTGCGTACATCATACTACCCACAGCATTAGCATAAGGGACACGGGCCATCTTTTCCTTTTCTCTTTGAGTCTTAGGACACAACTCTTTAGATAAGTTCTCGCTTTTTGTGACAGGGGTGTCAATGGGTTTACATTCACTCATTAGGAAGCGTTCGAGAACTTTCTTTATGTAAGTCTGTTGGGACAAACACAATATTCTCTTTGAGCGATCTCTGTAGATCTTAACTCCCAGAATGTATTCTGCCTCACCCATATCCTTCATCTCAAAATTGAAGGATAACCACTCTTTTGTGGCGACTATCAACCCTTTATCATTTCCAGCTAGTAGTATGTCGTCAACATATAATGACAACATAATGAAACTCTTCTTGGATCTTTTGACATAGACACAATGGTCCTCTGTGATCATCGTAAACCCATTCGAAAGAATGGCTCGATGGAATCTGAGGTACCATTGCCTAGATGATTGTTTTAGGCCATATATATAGATCGTTTGAGCTTGCACACTTTGCGCTCTTGACCTTTGACCACAAAACCCGTTGGTTGATCCATATAGATCTCCTCATCTAGTTCTCCATTGAGAAATGCTGTCTTAACATCCATCTGGTAGAGTTCCAAATCCATGTTTGCTACTATAGCTAGAATCAGACGAATTGAAGCAAACCTCACGACTGGTGAAAAAGTTTCTTCATAGTCTATACCCTCTTGTTGGGTATATCCTTTCGCCACTAAGCGAGCTTTGTACTTATCTATCGATCCATCCGACTTGCGTTTGACTTTAAGAACCCATTTGTTCCCAATAGTCTTACGCCCTGTCGGTAGATCAACCAGATCCTAGACCTGGTTAGTTTTCATAGACTCAATTTCATCATTAAGAGCTTTCATCCACTCATCTTTAGTAGAAGATGAGAGAGTCTCATGAATTGTCCTAGGCTCATCATCATCATGCGGAGCTACCATAAAAGCTTCCCCTTCAATCTCAAAACGACGACGGGGAATACTTTCACGTGTACTTCTACGCGGCTGAGGTTGTTGTGATTGATTGACAAGTGGTGTGCTCCCACTCGGATTTAATTCCTTATTTGTAGGAGCTTGAAGAATTTCTTCCTCATTCTCAACTAAATTCCTTGGAGCACTTTCTTCTTGTTCCATAATCTCATGAAGTTCTAAACTCCTATCAACCTCACCTCTACTTGGAAATTCATTTTCAATGAAGTCCACATCTCGTGATTCAATTTCAGTCATACTTCCATCAGTTTGTTCACCTATTAACACATACCCTTTAGAGTGTTCTGAGTACCTTATGGAGATACACTTCTTCCCTCTAGGGCCTAATTTCCCATACTTATGAGAAAGATCATGAACAAAACCCGTTGAACCCCATGGCCGCAAGTTACTCAAATTGGGTTTCTCGCCGGTCCATAGTTCATATGGGGTGGAAGTTACTGATTTGGAGGGCACTCTGTTAAGAATGTAAGCAGCAGTCAAAAGTGCATCCCCCCAAAAAGAAATTGGTAGGTTTGCTTGCGCCATCATTGACCTAACCATCTCAAGCAGTGTTCGATTTCTCCTTTCCGCCACGCCATTTTGTTGCGGCGTACTCGGCATCGTTAACTGTCTTTTGATTCCTTTTTCATCACAGAGCCTTTTAAATTGCTCAGAGAGATATTCTCGTCCTCGGTCAGTTCTCAGAGTTTTTAAACTCTTGTCTAACTGATTCTCAACCATTCTTAAATATCGCCTAAAACACTCCAATGCTTCAGACTTATGGGAGATTAAGTAGACATGACCATAACGTGAAAAGTCATCTATAAATGTGATGAAATAAACACCTCCGTGTCTTGCCTTTATAGACATTGGACCACAGATGTCAGAATGGACTAATTACAGTGGAAAAGATGCCCTATTGGCTTTTCCAAACGGTTTTCTCTTACCTTTTCCCATTAGACAATGTTCACATGTGGGCAAGATGACCCTAGCGAGATTGCCTAACAGGCCTTCTCTAGCTAACCGAGTCATTCTATCTTGCCCTATATGGCCAAGAGCATGCCATATATGTGAATCCAAATTATCAACAGATGAAGAAAGAAAAGCAATAGATTCATTTATATTAGAATAAACCAAATCTAATATCATAAAACCGTCTTGCAGAAAAGCATTGCCATAAAACACATGGCCCAAATAAAAGGAAACATTATTGTTTTCAAAAACAATTCGAAAACCAAGTTTTAATAGAGTAACAACTGAAAGTAACTTTCGTCGGATTTCGGGAGCGTATAACACATTGTGGAGGAAAAGAGTGCGGCCACCCCGCAAGTCCAGCTTGTAGGTACCAAGTCCTAGCACCTCCACGCTAGCTCCATTCCCCACCTTGATATCACGACTCCCAGCTGGAATCCGGCGATATTCCACAAATCCGACTCTATCTCGCGCTATGTGCTCGGTCGCTCCTGAATCAACAGTCCACACAGGATAGGAGTGAGCAACCATCACATGGCTAGTTACAAAAACAATACGAGAGAAGTTAAAGTATATCTTCTTCGGCTCAGTGCAGTCATGAGCGAAGTGGCCTTTTTTTCCGCAGTTGTAACACTCTAATTTTGACTTGTTCTTCCCACGCTTGCCCCTTTTGCTGCGCTGAGAAGTTCCTGACACCTTCTTAACTTGTCCAGCAGCTACCCCATTCTTGGACTTCCAACGCTTAGGCCTTGAAGCCTTGCGTGAACCAGAATTAGCCACATAGGCTGAATGATTGGGCTTAGCGGCCTCTAGGCGCTCAGCCTCCAATTCTAAGTGACGCGAGACATCATCAAAATTTTTTATATTCTCATTATGCGTCAGATTCTGGCTCATGTTCTCCCAAGAACTTGGTAGTGATCTTATCACTGCCTGGACTTGTTGTTCATCAGTCAGGTCGTTTCCTGCCGTCTTAAGTTCGCGGATCATGGTTGACATAGCCCTAAGATGCTGCTTCATCGTATGGTCAGAGCGCATCTTATAGGAGTCAAACCTCATAGTTAATCCACGTAACCTAGTGGCCGAAGTTCCACCAAACTTCAACTTCAAAGCCTCCCACATGCTTTGGGCAGTGTCATAGGACTCGAACTCACACATTAGATCATTGTGCATGCTGCTTAACATTATTATGCGCGCGCACCGATTTTTCTTAGCCCATTCAGAATAGGCTAATTCATCTAATTTGTGTTGTTCTGAGTCCCCTTCCTTGGGCTTAGTCAAGGAGTGAGACAAGGCCTCTACGACTTCTTGCTCATCTAAGACATATTGGATCTTGCGATGCCATATGTCATAGTTCTCCCCATCCAATTTCTCCCCTTTGTTTAAATCGGCAACAATACTCTTGGATGCCATTTCACTACAAAACGCAAAGGAGGGATATTACACACACACCTAAGAAATCTGCCGCGTCCATTCAAGCTAGAAAAAAAATAATTTAGACATGTCGCAAGATCGAAAAATCGCTAGGCTTCAGAATCATCTCTTGTGCCACAATATCCAATTATTAAATTTCTAACCTAATTCCCGCGCAAATTTAAAAAAAAATATGGGAGATTTAATCATAAATCTCAACCATACTCCCACTATCTAAAAGTAGTCACCTAGTCCTAGTCACTCGTAGAGACAGATCCTACTAAAATCGCAGTAACCTGTTGGGCCAGTCTACAAAGACAGCTTCAACAACCACAGCAGCCTGTTGGGCCAGTCTACAAAGATGGTTCATATAAGACCATTACAGTCCATTTTTCTTATTCCATCAGTGCATTTACAGTTCTTACTGGGGCTACCATGGTGTTGTCGCTATACAGTGCATTTACAGTTCTTACTGGGGTCACTGCAATTCTTTCAGCCTATCAATCTACACTGACAACTCTAACTAAGACTACTTAGTGGGAATTTCCTATTTTATCACTAGAATAAATAAAGGCTAATGTCTAATCATACAAGCCTAACATTTATACATGATAAAATAATAACACATTCACATGTTGTATACATACATGTTATCATATTTAATCAACAAAAAATTAAACATAATATCACATGTAATTTATCAATAAAAAATGAATATCATCAAATATCCACATGTAATCATATTTAATCTAAAGCATTAAATAAAAATATCACATGTTATAACAGGAAATATATCTAAGCATATATTTAAAAAATGTTTTTTTTTTTTTTTAAATCATTATTAAAAGAAATATATATATATAAAAAAACACATATCACCACATGACCCTCACGGTCCAGTGGTGGGGGGACTAAAGAATTAGTCATCCGGCCTGGGTTCGAAACCCACGGCCGGACATAACATTCCCCTTTTTTTTTTTTTTTTGAAAGAATTGGGGCTGGGCCGTATAAAAAACCAGCCCAGCCCAAAAACCGGACTTAAAAACCACATGGGCCGCAAGGCCCAAGCCCGGCCCAGGAAAAATAGAAGAGACATTGCTCTCTTCTTCAACCTTCGGCCAGGGCACTGTTCACGTGAACAGTGCCCAATTTTCAGAAACCAAGAACAGCGCCGCATGCCGCTGCCCATCGCCAGAAAATGCCGCCCCATCACCGGAAACAACCTCCGGAGGAGGCTGGGTGCTGCCGCAGCACCTAGGGAGGTGCTTGCAGCGCCTGGGTGGTGCGCGCAGCGCCTTGCTGGTGCGCGCAGCGCCTTGCTGGTGCGCGCAGCACCACGGTGGTGCTGGCAGCACCCCTCTGGTGCGCGCAGCACCGTCCTGGTGAGCGCAGCACCGCGCTGGGTGCCCCACGGTGCACCATGCACCGTGGGCTCCAGGCGGTGCATGCGGCACCGTGGTGCGCGCAGCACCATTTCAGGGGTGCTGCGCAGCACCCTACGGTGCGCGCTGCACCACCGCGCTCAGGTGGTGCGCGCTGCACCACCGCGCTCAGGTGGTGCACGCTGCACCACTGCACCGGCTTCGGCCAAATTTTTTTTTTTTAAAAAAAAAAAAAAAAAAAAAACGCAGCAGCAAAAAAAAAAGCACATTTATAATTTGCATGCATATGCAAAATAAAAAAAAACTGGAAGCAATTACGATGGCTCTGATACCAATGTTAGAAAAAATAATTCGCAGCGGAAAGTACCTCAGGTTTAGCTTAAAGAATTGCTCCACAAGTTTCTCCAGCACGACAAAAACAAGCGTTTTCTCTTAGTGGTGAAGTGTACTACGTAGTTATAAAACTAGAGTAACACTTAACAATCCACAGCCTAAAAACTATTTCAAGAGAGAACAAATGAGAGAGAGATTTTCACTTTTTCAGATTGGTCACTAAAACCAAACTAGTGGGGACTATTTATAGTCAACCCACATATGGCTGGCATTAAAAACCAGTCATTACTCTGCAATTAAAATTGCAGTTACAAAACATTTATTTTGTAACGTATGGCATTTAAGCCTAACGTTACAAAACTATGTAACGTATGACATTAAATGCCATACGTTACTAACAAAGGGAGGGGGGCAGCCCACTTGGGCGCCCCACCAGTCTACAAATAACATCAATGATACGTCAGCCTTTTGCCTGCCAACTGTACTCGACGTTTGTCCGTAGCAGAATTATTTGTTAGAAGGGATGATTTTAGCCTTTAGGATATATACAGTTTTTTCTTGCTCTGTAATTTATTTGACGACATGTAGTGTGGACTTAGTGAAACTATATCAATTAAAAAAAAAAAAAGTCATTCGATTGCTTTTTTCGGTAGCCACTGGTTCTATGATTGTTAGAGATAGAACTAGCATATAGTCATTCAAGATAATTGTATATGCAAGATATCAAGTCAAGTAGTGGCCAACCTACACCAAGACAATTATACAGCATAGCAAATTGTTCGTGCATGTCTTCCGATATAATTTTTGACCGGAAAATATTATTCTTCTCGCTGAAAGCTCTTACTGGGACTCTCGTTGGGATTTTTCATTTTACATATAAATTTTTTTAATAATTAAAAAGATATTATTTAATGATGGGGTGAATTTTTTATTTTTTAAAAAATATTTAAAATGGGGAGTGCTAGTCATCCCGGTGCAATGGATCCCGATGGATCCCGTTTTCAGTTTTTTTTTAGTTTTTTTTATACGATTTTTAAGTAAGTGGTTTTAAATAATATTGTATTTTTTTTATATATTTTTAAAAAATATTTTAAGATGTTAAAAAAATTATATAAAAATATATGATTTTTTTAACATCTTAAAATATTTTTTAAAAATATAAAAAAATCACAACATTATTTAAAAATATTTACTTAAAAATCATGTAAAAAAACTGAAAATGGGATCCATCGGGATCCATTACACCCGAACATTTAGCATTTTCTATTTAAAATATATATATAAATAAATAAATAAAACATATAAAATACACTAACAAGAGTTGAGAGTTTCCAACAGGGACGGTAGAGCCACCATTTCTGAATTGTAACCTACGTACATATACATGCACACGGCCGAAAAAGACAATACATGAATATTTTTTGTTTTGGTAAATGGGAGCCAAAAGAAGCCAAAAAAAAAAAAAAAATGGGAGCCAAAAGAAGAGTTCATTCCAACCTATCCCTTAAATTATTGTTGCCAATCACGTGAAGTGAGACCATGCATTTTGGTAAAGGCCGATCCAAACAGCACCCTTCTGCGGGCGAGGGTCAAATGGCTCAAGCGCACTTTCACTGCTCCAAATTATTTTGTCATCATTTGATAATCATTCATTTCTTTTAGATCTATTGTATTGTGATCCTGTGTGTACCCGTGAAGAATTGTCGCCAATCGCTGTTCCAAGCCAGCCCTCCTAGCTTTATGCCTACAAGGGTCAATGGCTCAAAGTCGAAACCTCCTGACATATATATATATCTTCTTTGTCTTTTCCTTTCTTCCGGTCTGGAATCTACATCCCACAAATTAAGTATACTTGTCTATTTTCTATTTGTAAGTCAATAATATGTTAAATTACCGCTTATCTATAATTATTTATATGTTAATACTCTTCTCATATGTTAGTCATACTCTTCTTTAATAAGCGAATCCATTACGTGAAATTTAATTAATAGAAAAAACTGTAAAGTTAGTGTTAAATTCAAGACCTATACTCTAATATAATGTAAAAATCACTATTTGTATACCCAGCTTTGACAATATGTATATTTTATTATTTGTATTATATTTTTAACATTATCCCCATGAGACTTTTGTTTAATGAGTAAGCTCAAAACATGGAATATAATTAAAATAAATGTGTTGGATTTTGTGCAGCCTAGTTCAAGACTTGAGCGGAGCAAGCCGAGAGTTAACTAGACTTTTTGCTCGATATAGTGCTCGAACAATCATAAGACATAAAGTCTACTCGTCAGTTGGCTTGAGCGAAGATCAAACAAAGAGTTTGCTCAAGTATCACTCGTCACATTGCTTGAACAAAGATTTGACAATACGTTCGCCTGAGGCACCCTCGACTCCTCACTCGCGCGAATAATGCAATAAGTAAATTAGTGCTTCCGCCGTGTAATCCTATAAATATGTAATTTATAGACAGTTTGGCCATTCTAAGCATTACAATCCTGCCCCCCCCCCCAAATTATATACTTTGACACTCCTCAAAAAATAAAATCTTCTACAACTCTGTAGACGTAGGCACGTTGCCTAACCACAAATTTTGTATCGTGTGATTAATTTCTATTATTTTACGTTTACTTTTACTTTTACTTTTACTTTTACTTTTACTTTTATATTGTCGTTATCTCAACGACTGGTATTATGAGCTAAGGTTCAGATCCGAGGGCGAATGATGGTAGATGAAGAAGTGAAAGTATCTGGAATCAAGAAGTTTGAAGGTACAAACTTCGGACAAACTTCGGGTACTCCAAGATAAAGATAGAGGACTATATCTATAGGAAGTGACTTTATCTTCACTATTGAGAAAAAAGCCTGACAACATAGAGGATGTTGATTGGAACCTATTAGATCTATAGGCCCTGTGGGTTATTCGATTGACCCTATTGAGATTAGTCGCACACGATATTATCAAGGAGAAAATGACAATAAATCTTTTGACAATTTTGTCTAGTATATATGAAAAAGCCGTATGCGAGTAACAAGGTGCACCTGGTGAAAAAATAATTAAAATGAAGATGGTAGAAGGTACACCTATTGCGCAACGCTTGAATAAATTAAATACTATCACCAACCGGTTGTCATATGTTGAAATTTTATTTGATGATGAGATTTGACATTGATATTGCTGATATCATTACCAAATAATTGGAAAGTCATGAGAATGACTGTTAGTAATTTTGATGAGAAGATGAAGTTAAAATATGATAATATTCGTGATTTGCTTTTGACTGAGGAGGTGTGTAGGAGAGATTCTAGCAAGACCTTGGGGTCAAGTTTCATATTGCATTCTGATTCTTGAGGTACAGTACAAGATAAGAATTTAAAACAGAGGAAGGTCGAAATCAAAGAATAGGGGAAAGAGCAAGTTGAGGCCTTGGTAGCAAGTGACTTTTTGTAATTGTGGCAAGACCTATAACATAAAAATAACTGTAAGAATACTAAGAAGACGGAGAATCATAGTGCTAACGTGGTGACTAAAGAAGTACTGGATACATTACTTCTTGTAGTCCACAGTTTGATTGATGACTAAGTTTTAGATTTAGAAGCTTTGTATCACAACTTTTCACATCGAAAAATATGTAAAACTATGTTATTGGTGACTTTGGGAAGGCGTACCTTTATGATGGAGAGGTACTAGATTTAATAGTAGTGGAAAACGTTGATATTGTACTCCCTAATAGGAATGTGTGGACTTTGTAGAAAACAAACATATTCTCAAACTGAAGATAAACTTAATTTCTATAGGATAACTCGATGATTGCGGTCATTCGGTGGTGTTCTTAGGTGGCACGTGGAAGATTACTAGAGAAGTGATGGTGTTGGCTCAAGGTTAGAAGGCGGGTATTGTATACACAACATCAGGGTCGAGTGATACAATTGCTACAACTATAGTAGAGTTATGGCATTCCAAGCTTGGACACATAAGTAGAAAGGGCTTGAAAGAACTTTTCTCAAAGGAAAGCTACCAGAGTTAAAGTAGTGGATCTGGACATGTGTGAGCAAGAGCGGAACCAAGGTTTGGTATATGTGGGAGAAATCGACAAAGTGTGTAGTACATGTGAGTATAAGTAATGTGTGTTTTTTGCACGTGACTATGTATAAAAACAAAAGTCATATGTCATAAAATTGTGTACAAGAAATGCATGTCTATAAATCATTTTATAAAATAATTTTACTTGAGATTTCTTTAATTTGCTAGAGAGTCAGAGACCATTATAAAAAGAAAAAGAAAAAAAAAGAAATATCAACTTAGAAATTTTCTTTTAAATTAAACTCGATAACGATATTTTATGAAATAAAATTCATCCGTTATTGTCTCTAAAGTAAAATTATTAACAATTTCTTTCTCAATATAAACTAGTAAATGATATGAAAGAAACTCATTTTGTATTCAAGTACACAATCTAGTTTTTACTAATTTCATGACAGAATATGCTCGCTCAATAGTAGCAATAGAAACAAGAAGAGTTAATAATAGACAAATTAACTTATCAATCAAATAATAAGTTTAAAAAATTTTATGGAATTGTTAGTCATCTGAATAACTCAAATAATATAGATATATTTGAAAATCTATATGCATCAACACATCGAATTTTCAAAATGAATTTTTCTTGCTCACGAAGGTCCTATGGATAAAAAATTTCAACCAATTTGCATATATAATCAATCTTAAATAATTTGTATGTACCTTTAGAGTTTAAAGTAGTACTAAGAACGAGAAGTTCGATTGCTTGGTCGTTAAATCTATTGTTCAATTCTTGCAACTGGAAGTTTATCATAGTTGTAAATATATCAATCCTAAAATAATGCTCCTTTATTGTCAATGACTTGTCAACTTGACAACGAGATTTGTTTCGAGCTTTAATATATTGGCTATTCATGTTAGAAATATCAATTTGAGTAAATTATAATTTATCATTACACTTAGAAGAACCAATAGCAATATCGATAATGGATGTCAAATGGACAAAAAACTGATGAACATATTTGGCTTCTCTAGAGGCTGCAACCAAAGCTAATTGTAGTTTATAAGCTCAACACTGCACATAATTTGCATAGGGACAATCTTTAAAAAATAAAGCTTGTAAAAACATGTATCTCATTTTTTAGTGTTAGTGCCATAATCATTGTTTTAAAATTCGTTTCGTACCAGTCGGTACGGTCGAAATATGCCGGCCAACGGGTACAAAGAAATGGATGTTTTGTTTCGCCCAATTTTTCGGCCATTTCGGCCGGTATCGGTCGAAATACCGGATTTTGGCCGGTACCGGATTTCTGATTTCGGGATTTTTGTATTTTTTTTTTTAATTTTTTAAGCGATTTTTTTATATAGATTAGTAATTTTTTTTCTTTTTTATATATATAAAATGTATATATTTTTTGTATAAATCATAAAACGATTAATAATTTTATCTTTTTTAATTATGTCTATATATATATAATTTATTTTTATATAAACTATTCCGAAATGGTACACGAAACGGTACCAGTACCGAAATATTTCGTTTCAGTGGTTTGACCGGTACGCTCACCAATACGGTATTCAAAACTTTGGCTATAATATCTTTAACATGCACAATATAAAAAAGTCGCTCTCTAATAAAACCATATTTATCAACAAACCTCAAAATGATAGCCATTTGTTCTCTTTTAGACTCATTTTAAGTTTCGTCAACAAGATTACAAAATTTGGCATCTCCAATTTCTTCGCAAATCACATTTCACTCTTTATTTTTAAATTTATACAAAATTTCTTTCTGAATTTTGGGTGATATATATTTGGATTCTATGGAGTATTTTCTATAACAACTCCATTAACTTAATTATTATAACTTGTTAGAAATTTTATCAATTCAATGAAGTTATCTTATTTTTTGAGTCAGAGTTTTCATCATAACCTCTAAAGGCACAAGTTTGGAATGTTAGCCATCAAATATTATCTATCGAAGTTTTGAGCTATAACAGATTATTCTCCATCTCTTGTGATACTTGTTTTTTAACTAACTTATCAATATGTCTTGAATGATTCATTAGATCCTCACAACATTTTATAGCATTTTTATGTGGTGAATTTGGATCTCTCCCCACATATTTTATTAAAGGACAATTCATTTCATCATTCACTTTTTTCAATTGTCAAAACATTTGTTGGTAAATGCATCTGATCTTGGAAGCCTGTTGATTTCATAGCAAAGACATAACATGGAAGATAAAATACATCATTCTTCGAATGTGAGTACTCCAACTAATTTGATATCTTTGAAATTAAGAGTATTAAAATCGATGACATTGATTGCCTAATCTTGAAAATGGATATTCTGCAAGTTCAATTTGATATGAACCAGTTTTAAAATAGGCACGTCGGATCTCATCTCATGGGTTAGTAAGAAATTTCTATATATGTTGACGTAATTCTGGATCACATTCCAAAAAGGTAACATTTATCTTTTCAGATAGCATTCTTGAAATTTTAGAGGGACGCTCATTAGTGATAGAAGTATCACATTCTATTGTTATTGAGCTCTCTAAATATATATTACTCTTCAACTTGTCCACTTCTTTCTTTTTTAAAAAAGAATCAATTGCTTTTAGTTTACTCATATTTTGCTATACATTATAAGAAAATTTTATACATCAAGAATAAATTTGAGAAGTACCTAATAAGTAATGATATAAAATTATTAAATTTTTTTGTATAGTTTGTCCATTAACGAATATTCTCAATTAATTTGCAAACCTACAATACCTAACCAAAATCCAAGACATACAAATTTTGACAATAAAGTTTATCATGCTCATATATTTCTTATAAAATGTTAAAGTGCTGATCAATATATCTTATACGAAATCAACAAAGTTTATTATACTCATTTATTTCTTAAAAAATGCTAAAGTATTGATCACTATATCTTAGACGAAATTAATTTTATTTTATTTTATCAATAATCCATGTACTAATTAAATGTATCTTAATTCAATGAGAAAAACTGAATACTATTATATGTGAATCATATAAAAGAAAATTAACCAAATCCAACATCATTGCAAATAGTTCAATGAATTTAATGCTTTTAATTTTAAATCTTATTTCTACATGATTATAATTTTATTTTATCAATCTTCTTGAGTATACATCATTGAATTTAATGCTTTCAATTATTTGGCCAATAGTTCAGTGTTTGTTGTGCATGTTAATTCGAGAGATGATGCATGTAGTCTAGCTACATATGATGTATGTTATGAATTAAACAAAAGATGGGAATGTGCCAACATGATTTGTGCGGCTTTTATTTGAAATATTATTAATCTTAATGTAGGACGGATTGGTTAGGTGAGTCAGATGCCTTAGTGTTTTCTTCTTGGGTGAAATCTTCCTCTTTTTAAGTGTTTTGGTCAATTCTTCATTTGTTGATCAAATTTAATTTGTTTTTATTTTTCAAATTCAAAAATCATCACTTTTCTTGAGTTTTAAATAATTTAGAATTAGATCGATTTTAATAGTTAATAGGTAAATAGTCCTTTTAAATTTGACATATTTCTTTATTACTATATTACTTGGTACGATTTCATGCACTTACGAATTTTCACGACACTACCCATTCTCCATTACAAGCACAGTGATTTGTTTTGGTGTTTTAGGGGAGAGTTTTAACATCTATGAGATCTTGCACTTGTTGAGCTAATTTTTTCTGAAGGAATTTTAGATGTATAAACACTTTTTGGAAAACAAGTTCATTCCTTCTCTTTTCCTAAACAAGTTCATTCCTTGTTGTCAAATTAATCTTAAGCTATTTCGTTATTTCAGCAAATTTTGTTATGGGGCTATGATATACTTTAAAGATATTATTTTAAAAAATATTTTCTTTTCTTTTTCTTGGTTAATGTAGCTCTGAAATTTCTAGATAAATTCTTCTGTATGCATCTCTTTAAAATATTTTTTTTTCCAAATCTTACTTACACAGGTTGGGAAGCCGTTGGTGATTGAAGAAAGTGGAAGTGGCCGGATGAGGAGGGAAGGGAGACGGAGAGGGGGAGAGGGGGACGAATTATGATAGGTGTTGCAAGCAGTTTGATTCCCTGCCAGTAGGCTCACTAAAGTTGGCTTGGAGCGACTTATGTGTCAGGCTAGGATTGGCTAGTGCAAAATTCCCTTTTACACCCATCTGGACCTAAGCTTCACTGATAAGTCTAATATGAATGGTTTGATTACCAATGGATGTAGATTTGAGTGAAATTACGTTTTTCCTTCCCCTTGGTAGGTTTCAAAAGAGAAGAGCTCGCATCAAGTATAAATTTTCAGCTCGCTCTTCCCCTTTTCTCTCAAGCAGCAGTCGCCCCATCTAAGAACCCAGATTTGAGGAGGGGGGTTGGAGCTTTGGCTCCTCCCTCCCTCCTTCCTCCTTTCCTCCCTCATCCCCTCTCCCTCTTCCCTCTAGCCTTCTCTTTTCTTTTCCTTTTCTTTCTAGTTTTTGTTTGGTTTTATTTGAATGCAAGGAGACATAGATCGTGAGATTAGGCGATGGATTGGGGTGTCGGACAACTTTTCACAGCAGCTTCTGTGAGGTTTCGACGTAGTGGGGTTGTAGGGAGGGTGGCTTCGAGCAACTCAAGGTGGAGAAGTGGATGGCAAATAGTCGCTATTTTTTAGTAGAGCTTTGTCGTCTGATGAAAGGGATGCTATGGATACTAGAGGCGCGATCATGCTGCGCTGCTGGGTTGTGGAGGCGGTCATCTCGAGTTGCTGGGTTGTGGAGGCGTGGTCATTGCAGAAGGTTTGTGTGTGGTTGTGGTCCCTGTTGCAGGAGTTGTTCTCCAATCCAGCATCCTGATCTGTGAGGTGTTCATGTGAGGAGTCATGGGGTCCTGATCCAGCATTGGCTATGAATGGTGGTGTTCTCCGACGTTTCAGCATTCACAGTCTCTGTGTCAGCTTTTTTGTTTCCTCTAAGATTCATCGGCGAGTTTTGGTTGGTTTTTGGTCTTGGTGAGCGGTCGGGCTCTGACGTCCATGGTCCTCCACAAGCTCAACCATAGAACATCCAAGAAGACGTTCTATCTGGCGGGGGGCCAGGTCCAGGACCTCTGACTTCGTGGGACCCGACTGTCCACCATCCTCCAAAAGCGGCTTGTGTCCTTCAAGTGCCGTTACAACTGCTCATTTTTTATATTTTTAGTTTTTCTCCAAGATTAAAAATGCGGATTTATATTTTTCTAAGATATAATCTATTATTTCCCATGTGTTTATTTCGGTTATGGATTTTTTCTTAGTTTAATAAAAAAAACAAAAAATCAAACTTAGTCTATGAGATTTTTGGTCTGAAGAGTGGATCTTTAGAACTGTTATCTATAGAGTGTATCCTCTACTCTGTCATAGAATGGGTAGGGGTTGGTTTTTACTCTGTTTTGGACGTTAGAGTTATGATTTTTTCAAATAGTAATCTAAAGGAATTTATAGTAAAAATTAGATCATGTCAGTTGTAATGTTCATTAATAATAAATGCAGTATGTTTTTTATAAAGAAAGAAGAACCGCACTCCGAAAAACTTGACTGAATTGATCCAGTTATCATTACTTTAACGTTAACATTAGATATCTTTTATTCCAAAAGCCGTAAATCAATGACAAAATATTATTTAATACATTTGAATTATGTGGTACTGATTTATGTTAAATGATTATTGCATATATTTCACTTTCTTTTGATAAATTTTGACGTAAATGAAAAAAAATTGTTTTTTTTTTACAGTAAACATGCAGACTCTTCTTTAAAAGGTGAGAGAGACTTGTATATCCTAGCTATAAGTGTATCATTACTCCATCATTTATTCTTTAATATTACAGGAAAAATTTCTCAATTTTAAAAGTCTTGGAGTTTTCCTCCTAATTACCAAACCGGTCCTAGGGTATGTTTGAGATCAAATCAATTATTGTATTATATTTTATAAAGTATTCACTACTATTTTACTACCAGCTATTCTCATTATTATTGCATAGATCATCTGATATATTCTTAATACGAAAGGAAGCTTTATTCTCTCTTTCTTCTTTTTCCCTTACCACTTGCGTTTTTGTAGCATACTTTTAGGGAACAAAAGTGGGGGAGTGGTGCTGGAATAGCTCAAGTTTTGTCAACGTAAAGCAGCTGTTAATTACCTACTCTGATCTCCAAAGGTACTCAATTATACCAAAGAACATAATTAAAGACTTATAAGCAATACAAAAAAATTATTTATATCTAATCAATTATTTTTTATCAAAATGATTATTTTCTATTAAAATAAATTTATTTTTGTTATAAATAATCATATTCACAACAACTAATTTGTCGCGAGTACTTTTTTTTTTTTTTTTTGTACTGGCACTACAAAAAAAAAATAGTTAAGTGTGTATCTTACAATCATGATCATGTAGATGAACGATGGCCAATAATGGCAAATTAAGGAGGACTATTATTCATTAACCAAAGATAGATTAACAAACAATAAAAGCTCAGAAGCTTTGCCATGTTAGGTCAAGAGGGAACGCATCTAGAAACTCTAGGAAGCCTGGACCCTCCAGAATTGGTTGATAATCAACCGTAAACAAAGGCGATGATTCAGCAAAGTGCTTGCCCATCATCCATTGGGATTCTCCATTGTTATATATTGCATCAGCACCGGGAGTAAAAAGGTTATCACTTTCCACCTCTTCCGTCAATTTGGTATGATGATGATCATCACCATTGTCACAAAGCTTAGAGTCCAAAGAATCAGTGCTGGAGAGTGTTTGGAGTTCATGAGAGTCTTCCACACGATGAAGAAGATCAGTAGAGTGTGTTTTTTTGGAATTTTTCGCAACTCTTTTATTTGGGTTTTTGATGCCCAGCTTCTTGCACAAATGGGTGTTCCAATGGTTTTTTACTTGGTTGTCGGTTCTACCTGGTACTCTCCCTGCAATCAGCGACCACCTACGTACACAGTACACACACAGTCATCAAATGCATGTCGGCAATAATAATTACTATCTTATTGAAAGCGTTTTATTTTTGTATCTTTTTTGGACTCGTGATTGACAGCTAAGAGGATTTCTCTACCTGTAGATTTGCCAAATGTATTGGGAAATAATGAAGGAAAGGATGAGGACACTGAGGAGTGGGCCACTGGGATTTGACCATCATGTGCAGCAGAATTTGCTAGATGCAAGTTTATTTACATTGACTGTTTTTGTAGAAGATTAATTTTGTAGAAGAAATGTATGAGATATAGAACAAACTTCAAATTGCATTCAAGCATATTTGACTTGTTCATATATATATATATATATAAATGTTTTGACTCGAACAAATGAATGACATAAAGTCTTAAAGCACCTACTCTTAATAAATTAAAGCAAAGTAGGGAAAATATATATTACCTTTTTCTCAGATTTTCTATATCCAACAAGATTATTTGGATAATAAATTATTATGAAACAGCCGAAATATGGATGAAAATAGAAAATGTACTGGAAAGGTCGAAAATAGATAGATAATATAGATATAGAGATGATCAAAACCTGTTCCCCAAAAGATTATGGAGTCTGATGATTAGATCTTCTTCTTCCTCAGAGAAACCGCCGCGTTTCACAGTAGGGCTCAGATAATTCAGCCACCTTAATCTGCAGCTCTTCCCACACCTCCGTAAACCTACAAACCATTCACATAACAAACTAACAAAGCCAAATCCCTAGGAGTTGCTCTTTGCAGCTTTCAGTTGAATAAATTAAACAGTCATAGATTCAATGCAAAGCAAGCTAGCTCATTCTAAATTTATCATCTTTCTTTCTTAAATTACCTGTCATCTTAGAGATGCGGTTCCACTTTCCTCTCCCGTGCACCCTGACGTAGTCTAACAGAATCCGGTCCTCCTCCTCTGTCCACAGCCCTTTCTTGTACCGATTCTCTACCTCCATTTTTGTTTCAACGGAGAGAGAGAGAGAGAGAGAGAGAGAGAGAGAGAGAGAGAGGCAGGAGAGAGGCAGAGGCAGAAAGAGAAAGAGGGAGAGAGAGAGAGAGAAAAGGTTACTCTGGACTGAGGTGGGCTTAGCCTTACGTTGGAAAGGCTTTGTATGGCTGTATGTTTTTGGATTTTTTCCAGTCTTGGGTGTCGTGTGAATCACATGGCTACGTTTTGTCAACGAAGTCCCAGCAGTTTTTTTGGTTTTATTGCAATGACGTAACACTGCATACATTTGCATTTAAAACTCAGCAGAAAGATACAGTACAGCTCCATGTAAAACCAAGACTATTCTCTTATTTTAATTCTCTCCATTTTCTCATATTTTAGTTTTTATGTACTAAAAATTGAGGTAGGTACACATATCAAGACCACACAAACAAAACCTGCTTCCCATCCAATGCACAAAGTCAAATAACCAATCGCTACATGGATGCTGTTCCTTCCCCAACACCACTCTTTATTTGCTTCCTATAATATGATATAATCTCGATCAACTTTAGACCTATGTTTGTCGTCATGTGTATAATCAATATTTATCCTTGCAACATCCACCCACGAAATTTGGTTTAAAACTTCAACACTTAACAGCGATTCTACAATATTTGTTGTTTAGTTGATCTAGTAGTACGCGCGAGAAGAGATCAGCATTCCAATGAAGCTCTCGTGAACATGAAAAACTTGGATTTTGCTGGCGCAACATATGAATATTAAGTGGAGTTGTCAGCTAGATCATAACGATGATTATCAGTTAATGATTATCAAATAAAAACAATATAATTAAAGAGAAATAATATTTACAGTCTTAAGATGTACAAGTCTCACGTATTCCATTTTAAAAAATTGAATAATTATTAATTAAGAGTAATAATATATGACATGATCCGTAAACCCAAGACGAATATGATATGAAATTGATAGGTCCGGATCAAATTGAGTTGACTCATTAAGACATTATTTATAAACGGATGATTAATCTAGCTACTTAATGATCCGAAAAATCAACCCATCTTGATTCGTTTAGATTTTATCTCAAAATTAAAATCTTATTATTGCTGAGTTGTAATATTGGTTTTTTCTAGTATGCTTATGTTTTTATTGTTGAAATTGTAATTATGAACTTATGGTTATATTTTTTGTTATAGGAATTGTAATGTTGGTTTTATTATAAGTTAAAATTGTAAAAATAATGATTTTTTTTATTAGTAAGTAGCCTTATTTTTTTTTAAAATATTGTACTAGCTACTAATAAATATAGATTTCAAAGTTTATGTGAATTATTTTAAATAAATCAAATGAGTTATGCATATTAATTAGTTCAACCCGTTTATATGAAACAAGTTTAAAGGAGTCATGTTGTGTTGACTTATTTTTAATTAATTATTATATGGGTGCAAAAAAAATTATATGGGTCAAAAAGGGTGACAACAAAACACGATATCTAAATGGGCCGGGTTATAATTTGAAAGTCTGACATGTTCTGTAAGGAAAGGTAAAACTAGAGAAAGAGAAAATAGAGTATCACAGAGTAGAGCACAGAGGTGAACTTTTCACTGGAATTCACGTAGAAGAATAATTGAATACAATGCAAAGAAAGAGGGGATGCTATATACAGTCTGACACTACCGGTAACAACCCCTAACAAACTAACAGTATTCTATTTACATTGACTTGCCAGCAAAGGGAATATTTACAAAGGAATAAAAAGAATAATGAAGGAAACAATTACAAATAAAACAAGAAATAAATCATCCATTGTCATCACTGTGTATTGCGTGTGGGAAAGGGGCTGCATGACTTGTAGTTGCAACAAATGGCATACGACTTGCAGCATTAGAGTTGGCTCCAACTTTATTTACATCTTTATCATGTAATAGCCCCCCAAAGATGGAGAATAAAGATTAACTATTCCCATATTGGGTAAATAAGAGTTGAGAAGGTAAAAAGGCAAAGCCTTAGTAAGGATATCAGCTAGTTGTGACTGAGATGCAACATCGACTGTAGTTATGCTACCTTCTTGGATTTTATCATATATCAAGTGATAATCCAACTCGATATGCTTGGTGCGTTCTTGGAAGAAAGGCTTGGCAATGATTTGAAGTACTGTCTGGTTGTCACAATAAAGGTAAGCAGCTTGAGAGTGATGAACTCTGAGATCATAAAGTAGATAACGTAGCCATGTGAGCTTGGAACAGGTGGCTGCACAGAGCGGTACTCAGCTTCAACTGAGGAACAAGATACAATGATTTACTTCTTGGACTTCCAAGAAATAAGTGAGTGTCCAAAAACATAATATCCAGTAACGGACCAACGGGTATCGAGGCAAAAGGCCCAATCAAAATCACTATAAGCCTTCAATTACTAAGGAGATGTGGAGGAAAGGAGGAGGCCTTGTCCTGGGGCATACTTGATATACCTGAGAACTTTATGTGCAAGAGCTAAGTGTTGATTAGTAGTTTGGTCCATAAATTGACTAAGTAGCTGAACAACATAGCAAATATCAGGTCTTGTGAGAGTGAGGTATAGCAAACGACCAATGAGTCTTCGAGAAACACTAGGATCCGAGAGCAATTGACCAGAGTATTTACTAATTTTGTAATTCCACTCTAATGGTAGCTTAATAGGTTGCTGCCCCATGTACCAGAATTGGCTAAAATGTCTAGAGCATATTTACGTTAGCATAAGTGAATACCTTAGCGTACTTATGTCAGCATAAGTGAATACCATGAGAGGATCTAGCAACTTCAAAGCCAAGAAAGTAGCATAATCAGCCAAGGTTTTTGATCTTGAATTTGTGATTAAAAAAGATTTTAAAAGAATCAATGGCAAGTTGAGAATTAATAGCTAAGATTAATATCATCAACATAGACTAGTAAAGCAAGAAAACAATCTCCATCATGCTTGGTAAAAAGACTATAGTCAGCTTTGGATTGAACAAAACCAAATTCAAAGAGGGAAGTTGAGAATTTGGAGTACCATTGTCAAGAGGCCTGTTTAAGGCCATATAAACTCTTGAGCAACTTGCAAACTTGGTGGGGGCCTCCTTGAGTGTAACCGAGTGGTTTTTGCATGTAGATTTCCTCAAATAAGTCTCTATGGAGAAATGCATTATTGACGTCAAATTGGTGGAGGAGCGAACCGTGTATTGCTGCCAGGGAGAGTAAAACTTGAACTGTTACTAACTTTGCAACTCGTGAGAATGTCTCGGTGTAGTCTATGCCTTCCTGCTATGTAAAACCCTTGGCCACAACCTTAGCTTTCAACCTCTCAATGGTCCCATCACAGTTATATTTAATCTTGTAAACATATTTACATGCAACAACTTCTTTACCTAGAGGGAGATCAATGATAATCCAAGTATTGTTATGTTCTAGAGCTTGCAATCCAATGTCCATTGCCTGACACCAAACTGGGTTTGTGACTGCTTTCTTGTAGGTAGTGGGCTCAAAATGGGTGGAAATAGATTAAGAGAAGGCACGAAAAGAAGGTTCAAAATTTTGATAAGTTAGAAAATTATCCAGGGGACAAGCTGAACCAACAGCTATTGAGGAAGACTTGTCTAATGATTGAGTAGTGGCTGGAAGTGAGACCTGCTTGCAATGAAAATCAAGTAAGTACTAAGGAGCGCTTCTAACTCTAGTTGACCTACGAAGGCAAAGGATGAAGGGGGGCTTAGATTGAGTGGGATTAGGTGAGAAATGAGAAGGGGGAATATGGGTGTCAGTAGGGATAAGGCTAGAATTTGGTGGAGAAATGGGTGAAGATCGAGAAGAGGGAGAAGGAAAGTCAATAGTGTCAAGTAATGGTTTGGTGAAAACAAAATTAGGGTAATCAGATGGGGATGAAGAATGATGGAGGGAGGAGTGAAAGGAAAAAATATTTTCATGGAACTTGACATCTCAAGAAATGAATGTCGTGTTTGTGGTGAGATCAAGAAGATTATAACCCTTAATGCCAAAGGGATAGCCAAGAAAAATACATTTGCAACCTCGGGGATCAAATTTCTTTCTACCATGGGTGATAGTAGTAGCAAAACACAAAGATCCAAAAATGCGCATGTAAGAATAGATGAGTTTTGAGTTAAAAAGAACCTCTAAAGGTGTTTTATTGTGAAGAAGGAGATTAGGAGTCCTATTAATAATGTCTGTGGTAGTAAATATACAATCATTCCAGAATTTTAAAGAAAGCCCAACTTAAAATTTTAAAGTCCGAGCAACATTAAGTAAATGTTGGTGTTTTCTTTCTACTATGTCATTTTGTTGAGGGGTGGCAACACAAGTTCTTTGATAAATTATGCCTTTAGTATTGAAAAAGTCTCTCATGTTAAACTCACTCCCATTGTCACTTCTTAGAGTCTAAATTTTGAGTTTAAATTGGGTTTCTACTAAGTTTGAGAAAGCCTCAATGCATTTTCGAGTTTCTGACTTAGAGGGAAGTAAGTAGAGCCAAGTTGTTCTTATAAAATCATCAACAATGGTGAGGAAAAACTTAGATCCATCATAGGCAGTCGTGGAACATGGTCCCCAAAGGTTGTAATGAATTAATTCAAATGGTCTAGTATTTTTGTGAATACTGTCAGGAAAATGAAGTATTTGTAACTTAGCCAAAGGATAAATGTAGCAAAGATTTTCAGTAATGGAGGAAATGCTATTCTTTACAATAGGATCATTAATTAAAAGTAAACGTGAATGAGAAAGGTGACCTAGGCGACAATGCCAAAGGTCGGAAACAATAATGTTTTGTATAATAGAAACAGAAACCGAAACATTAGTTTGGAGGAAATTATGGAGAACAGTAGCTAGAGTCGAAGGGGAAATAGCAGTCCTTAGCAAATGATATAAGCCATGTCTCGATTCAAGTTGAAAGGTTATAGATAAAATAATGATCAGAAAGGAAAACCAAACAACAAGTGAGTGTGGTAGCAAGTTTCTTTGCTGAAAGAATATTAAAATGGAAAGAAGGGACGGATGGTACATCTGTGAGAAAAAATGGTCTTTGTGAGTTGCACATTACTAGTGTATATGACTGAAACTTGGTTTCCATTTGGTAATTTAACAGAAAAGAAACTGGGGCTGTAATAGTAGTGAAAAGAAAGGAGCAGCAGACCATATGGTCTGTTTCCCTTGTATCAATTATCCAAGGAATGTCTCGGGTTAGTGTTGGTTGGTGTGTGCAGGTGGAGAAATAAAAAGGAATACTTTTAATTAGAACTTGAAGATAGTTTGAAAGTGGACTGTATCTGATTGGCAGAATGAGTAGCAGCAACAGCAGGTGAGTCTCGTGGTTGGAGCAAGGCAAAGAGTTGCTGATATTGACTTCAAGTCAAATCTACTTTTCTTATCACTAATGACCTCAAGATCATAAATGTTGGAGAGGCTTGATTGATTGACAATAGGACCAGGTGTGAAAGCCTTGTTGAAGAACTTGTGACCTAGTGGATATTCATGCAACTTGTAACATTTATCAGCTTTGTGATCACATAAATTGCAATGAGAGGAAATGGGGGCCTTAGCATTACCAGCTTTAAAGCAAGATTTGAAAAAATGGCCTGATATCTTGCAATGGCTACAATAGGGGTAGTCCTTTTTGAAAGGTTGTTTGGATGGATAAAGTCTCTTAATGGCTAAAGCCATGGAATCAGGGGAGGAAAGGTGGAAAGTCATTTGGTGTTGTTGTTCTTGTTGGTGAATGATGGAGGAAATCTTGGTCATGTAAGGAATTGGAACACACAATCCCTTTGATAGCGGTCCAAAAGGGTTCTAGTGGAACCATAGTTGCAAGCAGGAATGGGGTTATAAATGGACAATTCGTCCCAAAGGGTTTTCAGCTTACCATAGTAAATGCTGACATAATCATTGTCTTGAAGGAGGTTGGAGAGGGTTTTCTTGAGCTAGAAAATCCAAAGCCCGTTTTGGTGAGAAAAACAATCCTCAAGGTCGAGTCAAATGTCCCGAGCGCTATCAACAAAAACAACACTGGATTTGATGGAGGAGCTAATGTAGTTTTGGATCCACGACACCACAATGTCTTTGCAACGTTCCTACAGTTCGAGTAGAAGTTCCTCTAAATCAGTGGATTTAAGGATGGTGTTGGAGATGAAACCAAGTTTGTTCTTTGCACACAATGCCCTACGCATTGCACAGGACCAAGTTGCGTAATTGTCGATGGTAAGCAAATCTGTGCCGAGGATAACGGCTGGGTTGTCGCCATTTTGCAAGCGAAATCGATTTCTAGGGTCACCAAGGTTGAGGAAGCGAGATGCAGGTAAGGTGTTTGTGTTTAGGTGTGTGTGGGAGGAAGATGAATCGTCTAAGTTTTCGAGTGGATCCTCCATGAAATTTGTTCCTAGGCTTTGAATACCATGTAAGGAAAGGTAAAACTGGAGAAAGGGAAAATAGAGAATCACAGAGCAGTGCACAGAGATGAACTTTCCATTAGAATTCACGTAGAAGAACAATTGAATACAATGCAAAGAAAGAGGGGGTGCTATATACAGTTTGACACTACCTGTAACAACCCCTAACAAACTAACAGTATTCCATTTACAATATACCTGCCAGCTAAGGGAATATTTACAAAGGAATAAAAAGAACAATGAAGGAAACAATTACAAATAAAACAAGGAATAAGTCATCCATTGTCATCATTGTGTAGTGCGTGTGGGAAAGGGGCTCCACGACTTGTAGTTGCAGCAAATGGCATACAGCTTGTAGCATTAGAGTTGACTCCAACTTTATTTACATCTTTATCTTGTAATATGTTCAGCTTAACGGGTTTCATGAGCGGGTTAATTTATATATTCAAATGTTTATAACTTGGCACATTCACATGAACACAATCTAAAAACTTGAATTAATCTGAAGGCATGAATTATTACCCTTAGTAAAAGTGGGATCCGCAAAAAAAAAAAAAAAAAATCTTTCTTTAATAATGAATACCAATTGTTTCTAAGGAAATATGCGGAATTTACATATTCGAATACTGTATCTTGATTATAAAGTTAATACATTATACAGAAGCCATACATTTGTACGTACGTTGTTGTGGGGGATTAATATATTAAGGGTAATGTTACACCCATAGAGAATTCTCACCACCGAACTGAAAAAAGTTTTGTTTTTTTAAAATATATTTTAAACACTTAATACATTTAAAAAAAATGTTGATGGTAGAAAAGTTTTCATAGATTAATGACATCAAAACCAAAAATGCTTGTTGCAGGCATATAAGCGCAACTATTGCGCAAGCAACCTCGTAAATAGCATTCTCGAATTGACGGACGCGTAGAAATTGCCTATGATATAGCATGCTGAAAATAACATGTTGCACATGATACTTATTTTTTTGGGCCATTAAAATTCGAAACTTTTGTATATGTTCTTTTGGAGGCATAAAACCATATTTTAAAACCAGATAACATCATTCCAAACTCTTGTCTCTCTACATTCACTTTGTTAATCGGAGCAAAATACCGCATTTTAAAACTACAGAACCTCTACAATAAAACATATTGATTTTTTGTTTGTCTACATCATTATTCCTAGAACTAGAACTCCCAAAATATAAGTAGCATAAATGCTATAAAAAGAAAAAAAAAAGTTCTTCAATTTTGTTTCTGGTCATAAGTACCTACCTGAAATTATATTGCAAGCTCTTTTTCGGGACCATCTTTAATCATAGGAGACTTCAACACAATCCTGAGTCAAAATGAGAAGATAGGCGGCAAACCCTTCTCCATCTCTTCCAAAGTTGGGCATCTCGAATAGTTTTTGAATTGTATATGTTTCATAGATCTTAGATCACACGGAGTCCCCCACACTTGGTCAAATAATAGAATTGGTGCTCAACATGTAAGGGAAAAACTAGATAGAGCTATCATTCACTCCTATTGGAATGTTATTTTTCCTGATGCTTACATTATCAATTTGCCCAAAAGTGCATCGAATCATTCTCCAATTGTCCTTGACACCAACAAATAGCAACACAGGAAATCATCTTTCAAATACAAAGAATTCTGGAGTAGAGACCCCACTTGCTTTAGCATTATTAAAACGGCTTGGAGCTTTCAATGTGAAGATACCCTAGCCTTTATCCTTACAAAGAAGCTCAAAAATACAAAAGCTGCCCTCAAAGAGTGGAACATTACACATTTCGGCCATATCCCATCAAGCATTCACTCTCTCAACAAAGCCCTTGTAGAAATTCAGTCAAAGGATCCCATTCTAAACTCCACTCAAACTGAAATTCTTCTAAAGAGCAGACTCAATGAATAGCTCCATAGGGAAGAGTCACTATGGAAATAAAAATCCCGAGTTGTGTGGTTAACTACAACTGATCTCAACACAAAATTCTTCCATGCCTCCACCATCATAAGAAGAAGAAGAAACTCCATAAATTTTCTCAAAACAGACAATGGTAGATGAGTTTAAATTCAACAGAGATCACCCAAACCTTTGAAGAATGTTTCAGGAGAATCTTCACTAGCTCCAACCCCATCATTACAAAAGAGCTACAATCATTGAGGCAGATAATAACTACCTCTGAAGGGTCCCTACGGAAGAGGAAATCCATACAATAGAAAGCCCAAGGCCCAGATGGCTTCACCAGTTTATTTTATAAAATTCACTGGGAAATTGTAAAAAAGACATCGTTGTGATGATTCAAAACTTTTCCACACATCGAAAGCTTCTTAAGGCCCTGAACCACACCAACATCGCTTTTATCCCAAAGATCAACTCTCCTCAGCAAACTCATCATTACAGGCCTATAAGTCTAGCAAATGTCAGCTATAAAATCATTGCAAAACTCCTAGCAAACAGATTGAGAAGCATACTACCAAAGCTGATCTCTCCTAATCAAACTGATTTTGTTCCAAGTAGATTAATTCAAGACAATACCATTCTAGTTCAAGAGATTTTTCACTTCCTCAAGAAAAATGGCAATAAAATTGGACTCATGGCAATCAAAATAGACATGGAGAAGGCTTTTGACTACATGGAATGGCCTTTTATTCTCAAACTTCTAGAAATCCAAGGCTTTCATGGAAAATAGATAAGCTGGATCCGTGAATGTCTTTCAATAGTATCATATTCTATCATCCTCAATGGATCTCCTATTAGCTTTTTCAATCCCTCTAGGGGACTCAGATAAGGCGACCCACTCTCGCCTTTCTTATTTATATTGGGTAGTGAAGTGATCTCCAGGCTTATTTATCGTGAAGAAAATCTCAAAATCTTGGAAGGCATCAAACTAGATAGTGGAGGACCCTCCATAACCCACCTCCTATTTGCTGAAGACTTAATCCTCTTCAGGAAAGAAAATCAGACCACTACTACTGCCATTGACAAATGCCTCAAAACTTACTCCTCTTGATCTGGCCAAAAAGTCAATCAGAACAAGACCACTATACACTTTAGTTGCAACACCCCTAATCAAGTAAAGAGAGAGGTCAAGCAAGTCCTCAACTTCAAATCTAGTCCTACAAAACTCAAATATCTCGGCCTCCCTCTCTACATTGGACAATCTAAAAGAACCATATTTCAAGAAACTATTGAAAAGTTGAGAAGAAGACCAATGGGTGGAAATCAAAACTTCTCTTTCAATCTGGATGTACCACTCTTACCAGAGCAGTAGCAGCCTCTATTCCATCTTACACTATGTCAACTCTTAAGGCACCAAAAAAAGTCCTAAATCTCACGGATAAAAAATGGAAGCTTTTGGTGGGGCTACTAAGAAGGAAAATATGGGTTCACATCTAAATCCTGGAAATCTATTTGCACTCCTAAGTCTGTAGGGGGTTTGGGACTTCGATCCTTTTCAACTTTTAACAAGGCCATGATCATGAAATTTCTTTGGACCTTCTTACTGAGTCCTCCAGTCTATGGAAAAGATTTGTCTCCCACAAGTATCTACATAAGACAAATATCTGGGAAGTAGAACCCAAACCTTCTAACTCTTGGATTTGGAAAAGCCTTGTTGAACAAAGAGATTTTCTCAAATCAAGTATCTGCTATTGGATAAACAATGGTTGTACCACTAGAGTCTGGATCAATCCATGGATACCCATAATACCTGATCATATGCTTGCGGTCAATCCTGACGCTAGAATGATAAATCAAAACCTAAAAGTGGCTGAACTCATATTGAAAGAGCCAAAAAGGTGGAATATTTTACTCCTCAACACACTCTTCACGCAGCACTCAGCCCAAGAAATACAAAAAATCCCACTATCTCAATATAACTTCCAATCCTCTCAAGACAAAATTCGATGGCTACATCATTACTATAGAAACTACTCAGTTAAATTATCATATGCAGCACTCACTCTCAACAATGGGGCTAGTTCGATGAATATTCCATGGAAATAACTTTGGAAGCTTAAGATTCAAGATTGACACAAACTTCTCATGGGGAAAATAGCTCATAACCTCCTCCCAACTCGAATGGAAGTCAGCAAATTCTCCCAAAGTCAAAACTTAAACACTTCCTGTCATCTTTGTAACCAGCAAGAAGAAACCATGCATCATCTTCTCTTTAATTGCCCCTTTGCAAGAATATTATGGAGAAATTCAAAATGGCCATTGGACATCTCCAAATTCGATTCCCAACCCATCTCTTCCTGGATTAAATCACTGATCATAAGCCCCCAAAAATACCTTGCAATCTTAGATTAAGAGCTCCACTCATTCCAAATTTTTGCGGCAATTGTCATAGACAACATCTGGTTCTCCCATAACAAAAAAGCTCATCAACATTAGAAGATAACCCCTAGGGATTTGGTAAGAACAGTTCATCTCCAATTTTCTAAACATCATAATGCCTGGAGCAGAAAAGAAAATTCCATCAGCAATAGCCAGGCACCCAATCCTATCCTTCCTATCCCAGCTATTATTATGCAGTGTGATGTTGCTGTCCGAAACCATAGCAGCACTATTACTGCCATATGTTACACTCAAAATGGATACACCCTCTTTGCACTTACCAACCACCTAAACAATACCAACCCAACAGTTGGAGAAGCAACATCAATTCTCAAAGGACTAGGGGAAGCTCTTACTAGACACACATCAAGGATCTCAATTGAGAGTGACTCCTAGCAAGTGGTTGAAGCCATTAACTCTTCTTCTATGCTGACAGACTAAGAATGCCAAAATTTTGTTTCAGATGTAAAGCACCTACTCACCAATTTAAACAATGGTCGGTTGCAAAAATCCATCGATCCCTCAATCGATATACACCTTCTTGCGCAATAGACCGCCTCCAATAAATACCTTAGAAGCTTGCCCCTCTTTACTATTCTCCCACATCTTTTATCCTTTTATAGTGAGAAGGACCCACCTATTTTGTATTATATTTCTTGTACTTTGTACTAAACTTTGTATCTTTTTGTTTTTAATATACTGCTTAACCTTGCTGGGAGAGAAAAAAAAAACACCTACCTGAAAAAATCTGATCAAAGAGTTAAAATTTCCGGAAGAGTTAAAAATCTTAGGAAGAGCGTCGTTATGTTGTTCGGCTTTTGATTTGGGTCCCAGACAAAGTGACGCTTTTTGTTGCCTTTTCTTCTTCCTTTTTTCTTTCAATTAATTTAAACACGTGCCTGCGCAATGGTTGCGCGGTTTGCTTGTACGTAGAACTACCCATGAAAACTGAATGCATGTTAAGTGGCGACAGCTTTTGTTAAGCCTGGAAGTCATAAACGTACGAAGATGATAAGGTCCGGGACCCAAGCCCGACGCGTGTTGGTTTCTTCAGTACCGAATTACTTGCCTGGCTTGTCCCGTTAGTGTCCCTACGTCCGTACATCTTGCTTCTCGGAGTCCCCACAAGTGTTGTCTTTGATTCATTTCCTTCTTTCCCTGGAACATAGCAAATTAAAGAGGAACCAGTTTCTTTAATGGTTGCCTGCTGGCCTCCAGATCAGGCCTGTATTCCATTACTTCGTATTGTTATAATTCGTTGTTAACTGCGTTGAAACTGATATTAACTTAACTAGCTGACGTATTACTTCTTAGATTATCGAAATGTTTAATTAAAAAGAAAATCTAACGTTTGGCATTGATTTCTATGTGTTAACTTTTTTTCTCTCTTCAATAACGGTGTTGGCTTCTTTACGTAAAATTCGTATCAATTTCCTAAATGTATGCACCCGTAAAAACCTTAACAAATTAATAATTTTTATTTATTCTTTTAGAACCAAATATGCAGTGACCAAAAATATATAATATTGATTTGCTTCCTCTCTCCTTCCGTTGTTAAAATAAATAGTCAAAAATAATATTTATCTATTCTTATAAATTTAATGCTTTAGTATAATTAAGTAATAATTTTATATAATATTAAAGCATAGATCTACATTTAAATTCTAACTTCATATTTTATTTTATTTAATTAAATATTTCACGTAATAAATCACTTATTATAAAAGAGACTATTTCATACATAAAAAAGAGTGTTAAAATATAAAATAAATAATAAAAATTAAATTTAGCTCTTTCATAAACTTAAGCTTTTAGAAGAAATGATTTCACACCCTCATGTATTTCTAAATTGCTTTTGCAATTTGCAATCCAGAGTATCAACTTTAGAATTAGGATCTTCAAATTAGAAATGTAATGCAAGTGGGTAGTGAGAACTGAGAAGCATTCATGTTTACAATCTCTTTTTTTAGGGGCATCGCTTGAGTGGTTCCTTTCTCCAGCGCCGGATGAATTGAATTAATTGTAGTGGTACTGTTGCACTTTTGCTGCTACCAAAATGAATGTATCCTTCAGCTTTCTCTGTTCCGGTTGGTGTAGGTCATGTAGCTCCATTATTCTTCAGCCTAACCGTATGGTTAGAGCGTTCTTCTTCTTTCCATTGGACCGGGTCAAAAATTGCTCATAATGATACATTTACAACCTCATTATTACTATTTTATTATTTTTAGTGTATTTATTTATTTATTTATCATTTTCTTCAATTATTTTTTTTAACATCCTAGATCATTAAGAAAAAATTTGAAACATATACAACTTCATTAATAGTAATTTCTTTAATTATTAAGTAAACAAATTAAAAATTAAAAAATAATAATAAAAAAAATAGTGTGGAGGGATAAGATTATCATTATTCATTATTAATATTTATCATAGCCGAATCGGTCGAGAAGTAGGCATTCCGGGCCAACTCCCAAGCGTACATGCAAGTCGGATGTCGATCGGGAATGACTTTATTTGGGGCCGGGGCTTTTTAATCCCAATTCTACGTAATTTCAATACTGTTTAAAAAAAATTTATTGGGCTGGTAAGTTTTATTGGGTGCAAGCCCAATGTCATTTTGGAGAACTTTTTTTTTTTTTTCGAACTTCAAAAACTTTTATATTTTGAATTAAATCAAAAATCGGTTTTCATTCTATCCTCGAGTATATGAAGTTATAAACCCTTTGTCATGTTGTATGTACGTAGACATTATTTACGTGTACATGTTTTCCACTCCACTGCACGTAGACCTAACATTTATCTTATATTAATCTTCCATGTTGTGTGTACGTATGTAGACACTGTTTATATGTTTAATTTGAAGAATTTTAATATTTAGTTTTTATTTTATTCTATCTTAATTACATAGATCATCAATTAAAACAAAACATCACACATTAGATTAGGGGTGGACAACAGGATCCTGCACCCCGCTACCCCACTCTCTTCTGTCTCGCCTCTCCATTTAACCCATCTTGCAAGGGTAGGAAGGGCCCAATTCCATTCCGCATTTTTCTCGTCCTACCCCTGCATATAAAATTATTATATATGTATATATATAAATATAAATATTTATATATATACAAAAATGTAAATATATACTTACATATATTTATATTTTGTAAATTGTGTATATATAAATATATATTACAAATTGTTATACTTATTCATAAAGTATGCACTAAAAAATTTAAAAATTACATAATTTTTAAATTATAGTCATACTTATAAGATTTAAATTTATAATTTGGATCTAAAAATATATTTTTGATTATGTTTAAAACTAAAAATAATTTTAAAACATAGTAGAGTATAGTTCATATTTAAAGTGAATATGAAGCGGGACGGATTAAGAATCCATCTCTCATCAACCAGCAGGGGCGGGGTGAGAAGTTGAATCCCACCCCCGCCTCATGTGAGGCAGAGTATAAGGAGAGGGCTACCCTATATCATATGATACGGGTAATACCTCTATATTAGATGGTATTTGTGGGATGATAAATTTCAATATAGAGGGCAAAATTTTTCATGTAACATAATATAAAGACTAAGATTGCATTTATTGTATTATAAATAAAATTTTTCCTTATATTTTTCATATAAAAGGAACCATAAATCTACCTACAAACATAGATTCCGAGTGTAGAAACCAAAGTTTGGGCAATCTGACCGTTCCCAAGGGGGAGAAAATATGGTTTTAAAATTCACAAATATAGGAAAATAATACTCTCACCACTCATTCTCACCACTGGTTCTTACCACTATAATTTTTTTTTTAATTTTTCTTTTTACTTAATAATTAGGAAATATTTTTTTAATAAAATTATGATTTTTTTTTGAATTTTTATAAATAGTTAAAAGTGTTAAAAAAATACATGTTAAAAAACAACAGAAAATATATCAAATAAGCCTAACAGTGGCTCCCTGCATACATAAAATGTATTACTTTTTCTTAATTATTTTTTTAATAAAATATTACTAACCAATAATCGTAATGGGTGGCCTAGTTTGTTTTTTGAGTTCATTTTATTTCAATTCATCTCATCTCATTTCATCTAATTATTATAATTTTCCTAAATTTTTGCACAAAATAAAATTAACAATTCAATTTTCTTAAATTTCAAAAGAAAAATAATATTAAAAATATATATTATAATATATATAATATAGTGATAATATATTGTAGAATATTATAATATATATTATTATTGTATTATAGACTATAGAAATATATTATAGTATATAATATAGTGATATATTATAGTATATTACAATGTATAGTGATATAGTATTAGTATAACTATTAATACGATAAACAATAGTGATATAAGATTTTAAATTTTAATATTATATTAATTAATAATTTATCATATAATACAAAACTATTTTATATATAATTATAAATTATATATAAAAATTATATATAAGTTAAAAAATTAATATATATATATATACATATATATATATATATATGAACTGGTCATGTCTAGTTAGATTTTAGAAAAAGAAAAATCAAAACCAGACCGATTTTGAGAAAAATAAAATTGATAACGGACCAAATCAAACTCGGTACTGGACCAAACCGATTCTGTCCAGTTCGATCGGATCGGGTGCAATTTACTAGTTCACCAATTTTTTCTTTTACCCTAAATGGGGAGCAAATTGTGCATGGGGAAGGAAGGAAAAATAGCTCCCTCCTAAGCTCTAAACCACGATGTAGTCTAAATGATCACATTTCATTTGTCGTCACCTTCCTTGTCTTCAATCTTCACACACTCAAAACAATCGTCCCCTAGTTCCCCTTGTGCAGAACCCTTGTTCTCTTCTCCCTACTTAGAATCATCATCCCCTTTTGTTACATGCTGTTAGCATGAACCTTGACTAAAGAAGGGAAAAAGGCGGCACAAGTTCAAGAATTGAGAAGATGGAGAAGCCCTACTCACAAGGTCTGCTACGGGACTACTTCTGGAATGTATATCCATTCAATATGTTAGTAGGAAGTTACGAGCAAAATACTGAAGTATGTTCAGGCTGTCCTTATCTATTGCCAAAAATTTGGATCTTGACTTTTATCTGGATTTAGGGCATCAGAAAGACGTAATTTGGCGTTGAGCCCTTTATGAAAGTTTTAGATCTCTTTATCAGATTTCCAACATACTTTGGACTTCCTTTATTTTGACTTCTAGAACTCTAAATATCGGCTGAAAACCGAAATAGGGTTTGGGCTGCATTAAACTTCTAGATAGGTTTGAACTTCTCTTGAAATTTTCAAATTTGAAAATATCTCTAGATAAATTACACGTCCTCGTTTGCATTTAAACCTTCTCATTCCTTCAAAAACAAGAAAATAAAAAAATAAATGAAAATAAAATAAAACCAAAATAAATAAAGGAAAATCAATACTTTTAAGAAGTAAAAGAGTAATAAAATTATGTAAAAATTATACTTATCAAATTCCTCTAAACTTAAGCTTTACTAGGAATCGAGCAAAAGAAAAAGAGAAAAACAATTAAAACAAGAAATGATTTGATTCATAAAATTTCTTACCTCAAATATCGCATAAAGTTTATAATTTAAAGAAATAATTCAAGATCAATCAATTTCAAAAGTTAATTCAAAACACAATTCCACTGCATTATTAATCCTCATAGTCATGGATATCTATTATTCACACTTCATTAATAGCTCTTTGGATGGTTTTATGCAAATAAGTAAATAATGGATTTCTAAGAACTCCATACGCTTGCTTTTCAGATTACTCTCTACTAATATAGAACAAAATATTAACAATGATCAATAGGTCTTTATTAGACTTGTGAAATATGGCTAGGGTGAGGGCTATATAAAAAAAAGAAAAAAAAAAGATAGGATTCAAACAAAGTTAGATAATTTATGTTTGAAATACAAACAAAACAAATAGAACACTTTCGATTCTAAAACATATACTTCTTCTCAAAACACATCTCTTTAATGTTCGTTCAAAGTTTTTTTTTTTTTACTTCAAGTTGTCATTCATTTTTTGACGTGAATGCAAGCATTTGTAATGGATGCACCCAGTTACACAACTAATCACACACTTAAAGTGCTTTTGCGTACTCATATTTCAAGTTGCAATTTGATGTAAGAGTAAATATTGATAATAAATACCCTTAGTTACTAGAGTAAATCTACGCAGCCTCCTTCTATTTCATCTACACCGCACGAATCCACGTGTTTATTTTTTCTCATTATTTTGGATATCCGTGTACCCTTTCAGATCCATCGTTTCTATTTCTTCATTCTTCTTTTTTTCCTCAAACCCACCCTCTTTCTTTCGAGCAGCTCCCCTTTCTCCCTTATCTCTTCCATCTACCACTACAAGCTAATCCATTCACGCCTAGAGACTCTCTGATTCGCCATTGGAGCAAGCACATCTCCAACAACCTCCCAAAACCACTCTTCCTTATGTCCAAAGTCTCCCCTCTCAATGCCATCAACAACCTCCATTTCTAATCTCTTCTTGTTTTGGCTTAAAATCACACAAAATCTCTTTTATAACACTTAGCCGATATATTAAAAGAAAAAACTAAAAATGGAGTTGCACCAGAAGATTAAATGGCCGTGAAAAGTACAACAATGGTCGATGACGACGTCTCCACTCCTGCGATAAAATTGGACGGCTGTGAGATACGAGCAACATAATAATCTCCATCGGCAAGGTCGTAGCAGATAGAAACAAAATGAAGAATGCACAAATAAAAATAGAATTGGGAATTTGGGATAAAGAGTAAAGAGAAGAGGAACAGAAGTTGTTGGGTCGCTTTTTGGATGAGTGTTGCATCACTTTACTAAATTCCACCTCCAACACCAACCAAACTACACATTTTGTTTTTTGAATTTGTTTTTCAGCCTCTCTATGATTGATCCTTGATTCTTTTCTCTTGGCTCTTTCACGTTGCTGCAAAATGTGAGTTTTTGTGTTCATTTTGTGTTTTCTGGGTTTTGGACTTCGCTTTCCCAACATTTGGCTGACGAAGATTCGTAAAAAAGAGAGATTTTTTTCTTGCTTCGGGGGGTGAAGACGAAGGATTTCAGAGAAGGAAAAATGCTAGAAAAGGACGACATCATTTCTCCTCCTAATTTCATCTTCTTCGGAACCCTAGCTCTGAGCCAGGCAAAGAAGTCAAGGAAGAATTGAAGGAAATGACCCACAAAGTTTCCTTTGATCTTGAGATTGATGGAAAGCTAGCAGGTCAAATTGTGATGGGTGTGGAAAGAGAAGAAAGTAGAAGAAAGGAGGAATTTGAATGGGTAAGTGAAAAATAAATAAATAAAAACATTTTTTAGGATTCGTGCGGTGTAGTTAAAAGTAGGAGGCTGTATAGCATAACCTTAGTTACTAAGCAACTCAAAACATTGGAGTAAATGAAACTTTGTACACATTTATTCATTCAACTATTCAGTCATTATCACTTTCTTTACTTCAACTTTGTTTAGGACAGATCAAAGGGATGGCTAGGGATAAAGATAATAAAGATTTAAGTTTGAAAGGCTCAATTGATTCAAAGAATGTCTAAATCATTTTTCAAAAAATATTTTTTTTATGATTTCGGCTCGAGTGTAATCAAACAAGTTCTAGAGTAAGTTGAGATCATATAAATTTACAAAACTTATATAAAATTTCTCTAGGTATGATTAATGATCATTATAAGCGAAAATATCAAATTAAGCAAGACCAAGTAAAGAATTAACAATTAGATTTAAACAATGAGAATTTTTCCTAAAAATTATAATCAATTTCAACCATATTCTTATCATAGTTTTTTTTTTTTTTTTTTATATATTTCAAAATCAAACACAACGAAAAATAACAATTTTTTTAAATTTTTTTTTAACATAAATAAAATAAATTCACTTCTGCCAAACTTAATATTGCATTGCCCTCAATGGGAAAAAAGAAGAAAAGAAAAACTAAAGAAAAGAATGAGAGAGGATAAAAGATGCTCTCATAATTTTCAATTGAATATTTTTCCTTATGGTGCAGCCGTGTATCCCTTGGAAATTTCTCCAACCACTTTGTTCCTACAAAATGAAAGTAAAAGAATAAGATTAAAAAAAAAAAAAACTTAAACAGAAAATTGAAAAATTAGGTTACCTCCCAAAAGCACTTTATTAAACGTCTGTAATTAGACATTATCCTCTCATCATTTATTAGTGGTGAGATCGATGGAACACTTTCTGAGTTAAAGTCTTCATCCATATCAGGTTTTAATCTCTGTCCATTTAATTTAAATGTCCATTTTGTCTCGTGATAGACTTCAACTACTCTATAGGGAAAGACACAGGTCACTACAAACAGTCCCAACGACCAAAAGCACAGCTTTCCTGAGAAGAGTCAAAGTCTTGAGTTAAATAATAACACTTTTTGTCCGACTTCGAATTCCCTTATTAGAAATAGATAATCCTAGTATCTAACAACTTCAGTACTTCTTTATGCACTTCTTCTTGCATAGATGATTCAATCTCTTTTGGGGTTACATGCTCAGCTTAAAGTTATCCTCATTTAAAATCTTATGCATGCAAATTGAAGGACTAATTCCTTTAACGTCTAAGATGGTCCAACTCAAGGCCATCTTGTGTTCCCGCAACACTCTCAACAACTTCTCATCCTCCATATCACTCAAAACATTGTTAATAATAATTGGAAAAGTATACCCTTGGCCTAAGAAAGCGTACCTTAAATTTGATGAAAGCGGTTTTAGCTCAAGCTTAAGTGGTTTCTTACTTGGAGATGTCGACAGAGATGAATTTAGCTCTTCCACTTTAGATTTTTTTAAAGGAGGAAAGGGTGGTGTAGCTTCCAAATATCTCACACTCCCTAACCTCTTCATAGTTGGGTTCAATAGAGGGAGTAAGACATACCTCAGGTAGTAGATTGGGAAATTCAGCTCCATAAGTCTCCTCAGCCATAACCATGTCTCGGTCACTTATTTGAAAACAAGAATGTACCTCATAAGGGAATTCCATAGATTTAAATACATCAAAAGTGACATGTTTCTTGCCCACTCTCAAAATGAGTTTCCCTTGCTGGATATCAATTAAGGTTCTCTCTATCGCAAGAAAATGTCAGCCTAGTATCAAAGGGATTTCCTTGTCCTCCTCCATGTTGAGCACAATTAAGTTGGCCGAAAAAATGAACTTATCAACTTTCACCAGTATGTTTTTAATGAGTCCTCTCGGAAATTTAATATATTTATCCACCAATTGTAGAGAGATTGTAGTTGGCTTTACTTCTCCAAGACTCAATTTCTTGGAAACAGAGAGAGACATTAGATTAATACTTACCCCTAAATCACATAAAAAGCTTTATCGAAATAAGATTCTCCTATAATGCATAGGATAGTGAAACTCTTCGGATCTTTCAATTAAGCGGCAACTTCTTTTGTAAAATTGCACTGCTCTCCTCGATCAGCATTACGTCTCATGCTCCTCTAGCTTCCTCTTGTTTGATGATATATACTTCAAAAATTCTTCATATTTAGGCATTTGCTCTAAAACTTCAATGAGAAGAATATTAATATGTAATTGCTTAAATATACTCAAAAATTTAGAGAACTTGTTATCAATCTTATTTTTCTTAATCTTAGCGAAAAAAGAATTGGTGGATTAGAAATTGAAGTAGAATGAGTTTCAGAAGTAAATTCCTGTAATTTTTGGATTTTGAAGCTCTTTGTTTCTCCTTAGCCTTCTCGGCATTCTGGTTAGTCATCTCCTTAGCCTGCTCCACTTCTTTCATTTTGGACTCGGCTTCCTTCATCTTGGACTCCATAATATATTCAGCTTCAAGATTTTGGATTGAAGACAAATTGTTTTGGATCGCTATATTTTTCTTTCCTCAAGTGTCGGTTTCTTCTCTTGCTGTAGAAACTGTTGAGATGCTCTAGTCGGCCATTGATTATTGCTCCATGAAAAGTTGGGGTGATTCTTTCTCTGGGATTGAACGTGTTCGAATATGGATGATTTGATGTTGAAAATTGGACACATAATTAGCTTGTTTAAATTTTTGTTGAGCAAAATGATTCTCCACTTAGCAATCTACACTTAAATAATTCTCTGTGTAATGATAAAAAATAACATTAGTTTAGATAATATTAACATTCCTCTTATCTAGCTATTTAGATAAAATTGCCATTTTTGTTGCCAATGTAGTAATATAATCAAGTTCAAAAACTTTAACCGTCTTTTTTGGCATTGCACTCTCCGAAGGCCATTAATAGTTGTTAGATGCCCAATTCTTCCAGAAGTTCATAAGGTGCTTCAAGAGTTTTACTTATTAAATCCCCTCCAATTACTGCATCAACCATAAATTTGTTTGTAGCTCTCAAACTATTGTAGAATGTTTGGACTTGAAGCCATGTTGGAAGGTCATGATGAGGACACTTTCACAATAAATATTTGTACCTCTCTCATACTTCATATAAGGATTCACTTTCAAATTGGATGAATGTGATAATGTCATTCCTCAACTTTGTTATCTTTGTGGGAGGAAAATATTTTGTTAAGAATTTTTGTGTCAACTCCTCCAAGGTGATGATAATGCCAGGTGGCAAATGGTTCGACCAAACTTTTGCTTTTTCCCTAAGTAAGAAAGGAAAAAGTCTTCATTGAATCACACCATATGACACTGCATTGTGTTTAAAAGTATCACAACTTTCTAGAAAGTTTACAATATGGACATTAGGATCCTCTTATGACAGTCCCCCGAACTGGACAGTCTGTTGTATCATTTGAATGATGAATGACTTGATCTCAAAATTATTGGCCTATATAGCCGGCCTTCTTATGACTGAGGGCATAACATAGTCTCTTAACGCTTTATGCTCTTGATCGGGCATATTAGATATAAATGCATTGGCCTCTTTCTTCTTCTCTTTATTAATCCGACATAAGCTTCTTTCAATCTTGGGATCGAAAAGTGTATGCTTTAAATGTTTAGATCGTAGCATGCATTTCTGATTCCTGAAAAGAAAAACCAAACTGAGATCTAATTAAACCAATTTTAGAAATAAAATAAAACCCAAAGTAGTAAAAACCTAACTACTAACTAGTATCAATATCAATAACAAATAATTAATCTCCAACAATGACGCCAAAAATTTATTCGTATGAAAATATTTACAAGTGCACAGAATCGTAATAAGTAGTAAATTTCTTTTAAAGAAAATAGATGTCAAATCCACAGAGATTAATTATACTATTGAGTGCTAAAATTTACTAAATTAATTACTATTTGAAAAATCGAAAAAAAATGGAAAGATTTTACCATCTAAAAATAAATAAATTTAAAAATAAAAGGGTATAAAATCTAAGATGGTAAATATAATAAGAATAGATCTAGAGGGTTTGATCACCTAGAAAATTCCATACAATTTATTTTTCATAGTTATTAAATTCTAATAATCGATGATAAAAATTCCTTAATTATTCAATATTTTCTCTCGAACAATATTGAAAATACCTTCAACTAATAATTCTATAGTTCTATGTAAATTTAATTCATTGGAGACTCATTAAGTTCTTTAAATTTTTCTTTGAAAATCACACTAGTTGTAGTAAATTATCTCTACTTTCGCTCAACTAATGATATTTAATCCTAGAACTAAAATTACAAATCACATATAGGTCTCATTGGGATTCAATACATCAAACAACAATTGGCTAGAAAATTACAAACATTAAGAACAAGTAAAAAAAAACTCAAACATAGAAATATTAAAAGAAAAATAACTTAAAATATAAATTGTGTGTTCAATACTTGACTACATCAAAACTCTAGAAAATAAAACTAGTTCAGAATAAAATTGAAAAGAGAATGAATAAAACTAGTCTTTTTTATTGGAGTAAGTTGATAAAGCATGTGGTTGTCGCCTCTATTCTTCAGATCCGCCTCCTCCTCTAAAAAATAAAGGATAAAAACTCAATTAAGAACTAGACCTACAACTCTAGACTCAAAATCCCTCAATTTCGTGCCAATAATATCCTTATATACTGTAGAAAGAAATCCTAAAGTTTTTCTGATTTCACCCAACTTTTAGAAATTAACTTCGAAGCCGTGTACGTGATTCAGGAATTCTACTTTTGAAATTCTTATTGGAGATAAAGTTGTATCTATTTTCGATAGCTTTCCAAATCAACGAGAATCACATCCATCCAATATGTGAGTAGGAAGTTATAGGAAAAAATACTTAAGTATGTTTAGGCTGTCCTTATCTGCTGCTGAAAATTCGGATCTCGACATCCATCTAAATTTAGAGCATCCAAAAGACGTAATTTGGCATTAATCCCTTCATGAAACTATTATGTCTCTTTCTCAAATTTCCAACACATTCGGGCTTACTTTATTTGGACTTCTAGAACTCTAGATCTAGGGCGAAAACTGAAATAGGATTTGGGTTACTTCTAGATAGATTTGGATTTCTCTTGAAGTTTTCGAATTTGAAAAAATCTCTAGATAAAATATACCTCTTGGTTTGAATTTAGAGCTTCTCATTCCTTCAAAAACAAGAAAATGAAAATAAACTAAAACCAAAAGAAATAAAGGAAAGCCAATACTTTTAACAAGTAAAAGAGTAATAAAAGTCATAAAAATTATACTTATCAATGTACTTTGAGAACTGAAGTTTTTAGTTTAGTTTAATCAAAGTCAAAGGTCCTTTGTGGGCTGGATCAGTCCATGGGTCTAAGTAGTGTGAGTCGAGTTGGGCTTATGGGGGTTTGTCCCTAGGCTATTTATTATCTTATTTATATGGGTCTGTTGTTTGTTGCCTTTATTTATTTGGTTTTAGTTTAAAGTCCTGTAAAGGCCCATGGCCTCTTTAGTTGTATGTAGCAGCAATCTATGACTGTATCGAATATGAATCTGAATCTCATATGAAAAGTTTATAAAAGAACCTATATTGCCTGCTATATTTTCTCTGTCTCTTCCCCTTTTTCGGAGGCACTCCCTTCGAAGAGAGTATTTCCCCATTTAAACCCCTTATATTACCTGGTGTGTAACAATTGGTATCCAGATACACCACTACCTATGCAAAATACAACCTCAAAGGCTAAAGGTACTAGGCTAAATCAACTATAGGATGGGCTCACTGCCTTAAAAAAGTCATCTAAGTCTCAATACCAAGATCTAAAGAAATCAACAGAGGCTATGTTATTACATATAGGCTCGAAAATGGTAGCTCTTAAAATAAAAAATGACGTTTTTGTGTAGCAACTAGCCATCCTCATTGTAGAGCTAAAGAAAGGGCACTCCATTCCAAGTCTTGGTGAGTCTTCCTTGGGAGTACCATTTGGAAATGACCCTGAATAGCTGTAGCTTCAACAGCAGCAACATGTTCAACAACATTAGTATTTCGGGTCAAACAACCATCAGCAGCAGCAATGAGAGGTCCAGGCATGTAGAGTGAGGTTGGACTTTCCCCTTTTTAGTGGTGAAGACCATGTAGGTTGGATTTACAAGGTTAATCAATTTTTTCAATATCATAATATCACACCACACAATAGATTAAAACTAGTATTATTTCACATTGAGGGAAAAGCCCCCATTTGGTTCCCAGGTTTGGAACAAAGTGGACAAATCCATGACTGGGACACTTTCACAAAGGCACTACTAGTTAAGTTTGGACCTAATGCCTATGATGATCTTATGGAGGCTCACATAAAGTTGAAGCAACTACGGTGGAGGATTACAAGCAAGATTTGAAACCTTGTTGAATAGTTTGAGGGGCCTATCCAATGCTTACAAGTTAAGCTATTTTTTAAATGGGTTAAAAAATGAGGTAAGGTTGTCGATGAGAATGTTTAACCCAACAAACCTAACCACTACATACAATTTAGCAAAAATACAAGATGAGAATGTCAACCTGTCCAAAAGATTCCATAGATCCAATGTACACTACCCCCCAGACCTTGGTATCCTAAAAGAGAAAATGTATATACATTCGTGAATTGGGACACCATCGCGTAACCATTTTGGAAAAAGTGAATAAAACATGAATTCCACATGAAAAAAAGTTAATTTTTTAATAGTGGGTCCCACTATTTCCTAAATAATTATGTAATGGTTATATACTCACGGTTGTATGTAGAATTACTCATCTTAAAAGACTCAAACTACCACCAAATTAAAAATGCCAAATCCCACCCCAAGCCAACCTTAACCATACACATCATTAATCAAAACTAGATGAAAGAATGGAGAGAGAAGGGATTATGTTAAAATTGTGATGCCCAGTGGACCCTGGGACACAAATGCCAAAACCTAAAGCTATTTTTGCTTAAAGAGATGCTACTAGACAATGAGATCAGTGGGCAAGTTAAGGAAGAACAAACTGAAAAATGGGAAGAAATACCAACAGCTTTAGAACTTGGTCCAGTCCAACCCAACCTAGAAATATCCCTTCATGCTATCACTGGTTCACTCAATCCCAAAACCATGCAAGTAAAGGGAAGGATAGGGACACAGTAGATTACCATTTTAATTGACATCGATTCTACCCACAGTCTTTTAGACCTTACCAAACTAAAGAAAACCCATTTGCCCTTGGATGAAAAATAAAAAGTTAGGGTAAAGATTGCAAATGGAGAGCTCATCCCTAGTGAAAGGAATTGTAGTGGAGTGAAATCTTACATTTAAGGCATTGCCTTTGTGTTGGAAGCGCATGTGATCGTGTTGGCCGAGTGTAACATGGTATTAGGCATTAAATGGCTGGGTGAACTGAACACAATCTTATGCAATTTTGACAAGCTAAAAATGCAATTTATTTATGGGAGCAAGAAGATTAATATACAAGAATTGTCTACTACTAAGATGATCGAAGAAAGGTCCCTAAATATGATGAATAAGCTAGAACACAAAGGGACAATTTTAAAATTGTTGGAAAGGAAATACTGCACTGATATACAAGCTGGAACTAAAATTCCAGAAATGATTCAAGTTGTGATAAGTCACTTTGATGATGTATTTTCAGAACCAAAAGAACTCCCACCCCCAAGAACCCATGACCTCTCCATAAACTTTATACCCCATTCCAAACCTATGTCCATAAGGTCATACTGCTATCCTTATTACCAAAGTCCAAGAATTGTTGGCTACGAGGGTTATCCAACCTAGCCAAAGTCCTTATTCGTCTCCATGCTGTTGGTGAGAAAAGCTTAAGGGACTGGGCACTTATACGTCGATTATAGGGGCTGAACAGTGTAACAATCAAAGATAAATTATCCTTTCCTGTAGTCGAAGAGTTAATGGATGAGCTACATGGGTCAATCATATTTTCTAAGCTGGATTTGAGGTCCACCAATAACCAAATTCTGGTTAAGCCCAATGATGTACCAAAGACGGCTTTTAGGGCTCACGAGGGACATTATGAGTTCCTAGTGATGCCTTTCGGCCTAACCAACGCCCTCTCCACTTTTCAAAGTATTATGAATGAGGTATTTCGACCATTCCTAGGAAAAATCATTCTTGTTTTCTTTTATGATATTCTTGTTTACAGCAAAACAAAAAAGGAGCATGCACATCACCTACGGGTCACTCTAGAAACACTAAGGCAACACAAGTTGTTTGCTAAAAAGTCCAAGTGTCACAATGGGTATAAGGAGGTAGCCTACTTGGGCCACCTGATTTTAGCTAATGGGGTACAAGTTGATCTCGAGAAGTTGAAGGCTTTGGTGAGTTGGCCTTTACCAAAATCCCTAAAAGTCTTGAGGGGATTCTTGGAACTAACGAGCTACTATCACCAGTTCATTAAGGGGTACGGAGCAATTGCACCACCACTCACAAGGATGCTCAAGAAAGAAGTTTACTAATGGAGAGAAGAATCCAGGGATGCCTTTCATAGGCTAAAAAAGGGTGTAACTCAACCTTCGGTTTTCGCTCTTCTAGACTTTTCCCTACCTTTTATAATTGAGTATGATGCTTTGGGCACAGCTGTTGGGGCAGTTTTAATTTAGTGTGGTAGGCCACTAGCATTTTTCAACTGAGCTGTAAGTGGAGGCCATATCTGTTGGGGAGGGTTTTTGTGGTAAGAACCAAATAACCAAGTCTAAAAAATTTGTTGGGTCAGAAAATTGGGACCCCAATGCAGCAAAAGGGGGTCACTAAGCTCCTTGGCTATGACTTTTTGGTAGAATATAAGAATGGATCTGAGAATAGGGTGGCTGATGTTATATTTCGGAAGGACAAGGAAGTTGAAGAGACACTAATGTTAATCTCATTTCCTAATGTGGAGTAGATTGAGGATCTAAGAAATGCCTATGATTTGAGCACCTGAGAGACTTAATAAAAGACTGTTCATAAGGTAAAGTGAGCCCAAACTACATTGTGAAGAGGGACTACTTCAGTACAAGAATAGATTGTGTATTCCACAGTAAAGGGAATTTTGAAAGTAAGCTTATGGAGTTGTCCTATAGTAGCCCATGGGGGAGGGGGTCATTCAGGTTACGACGAGTCTATTTATCGCATGGGGAAAAATTTTTATTGGTTGGAGATGAACAAAGACCTAAAGAAATTCATCATGGCTTGTGACACTTGCCAAAGAGTTAAGGCTGATAATTCACTACTTGGTGGTTTGCTGCAACCACTACCGATATCGCCGAAACCATGGACTCACATAACCATGGATTTCATAGATGAACTCCCAATCTCTCAAGGATTTGACTGCTTATGGGTTGTGGTGGATCGACTAACCAAATACAGTCACTTTGTACCCCTTAAACACCCCTACACAGCCAAGATAGTGGCTGAGTTGTTCCTAGAAAACATCTTTTGACTCAATGGATGATCTTTGTCCATAGTTTTAGATCATGATAGCACTTTCATAGGCCAGTTTTGGCAAAAAATCTTCTTCCTACAAAAGGTGCAGCTTTCACCTAGCACTACCTACGACCCCCAGACCGACGGACGAACCTAGTCAGTTAACAAAATAGTGGAGAATTACTTGCGCTGCTTCTTGAGGGATAGGCCTAAAGATTGGTCTATTTGGATTCCTCTGGCTGAGTGGTGGTATAATTCCACTCAACATGCCTCAACCAATTCATCCCCATTCGAGGCCCTCTACGAGTACCCCTACCCTGTATGCTAGTCTATATCCCAAGAATAACTAGGGTTGACATAGTGGATTAGATACTAAAAAGTAGAGACCAAATCACAAGAATTCTCAAACAAAAACTTACAAGCTGCCTAAAATAGGATGAAAAAATTACTATGATTTAAAGAGGAAGAAGCAGAAGTTTGAGGAAGTAGAATCAATATACCTGCGCTTGCAACCATATCGACAGACCACAGTTGCGCATTGTCGTAACCTTAAACTAGCCCCTCGATATTTTGGGCCGTTCAAAGTATTGCAGAGGGTGGGGAGCGTGGCCTACAAATTGGATCTACCTCCCTCTTCGTAAATCCAGTCCACCTTCCACATGCCAGCTTAAGAGGAAGATTAGCTTCAAAATCTTGGCCATAACCATTCTTCCACCAGTGGATAATCATGGTGTCTTGTGTCTCTAATCGGAGGAAGTCCTCAGCTGTCGCATGGTTAAGGCTGGGAATAGGGTGAGGGCCGAGCAGCTCATACTTTGGCACATGCAAGAGGCTACAAACGCCACTTGGAAAGGCTACTCACAGTTGAAGGAGGACTTCCCCCACTTTGCAGACAAGGTGTTTTGATAGAGAGGGGTGTATTACATGCTGCCGACGTAAACCTTGACTAGGTAAGGGAAGAAGGCGGTGATGGGTATAAGGCACAAGTAGGACTGTAATCGAGCAGAGTCGAGCCAAGCTTTGACTTGCCGAGCTCGGCTCGACTCAACTCAAAATATTCGAGCTTGAGCTCGAGATTTTTATTTATTATTTGTTCGAGCTCGACTCAGTAAGCTAAACTTCCAATTTGAACTCGAGTTTGAGCTCGTCTCACAAATGAACTTGAATCGAGCCGAGTTCAAGCTTTTTTTTTTTTAATAAAATTTAAAAATAAATAAATAAATAAAAATCTAATAAAAATTAATACTTAATACCTAATTAGTTGAAATTTATTCATCATAATAATATGTTATATGCTTACATATATTAATAAATACATATAATATGATAGCATATATGTATTTCATACATGGTTCTCACATATTAATATGTAAATTTATTAAATTTTATTAATTAATTATTCTACAAATTATAAAATATAGCTATGAAATATATTCATTATATAGATATAAGTAATTAAATTACATATTACATATCTAATTATAAAAGTGCTATACTTAGTTTATTAGCAATACATATATATAACATATATGTATATATTTTATCAATACGTGAATAAACTTTAATCGAACGAGTACCGAGTGGGCTGTTGAATAGCCTGGTCCATTTGCAGCCCTTAGCACAAGCTGAAGAATCGAGCAGATTGAAAAGCCCTAGTCATGGGATCTGCTACGAGAATACTTCTAGAATGTACTTTGAGAACTGAAGTGCTTAGTTTAGTTTAGTCAAAGTCAAGAGTCCTTTGTGGGCTAGATTAGTTCATGGGTCTAAGTAGTGGGAGTCGAATCAGGCTTAAGGGGGTTTGTCCCTAGGCCGTTTATTAGCTTCTTTATATTGTATTTGTTGCCTTTATCTACTGGGTTTTAGTATAGAGTCCTGTAAAGGCCCATGGCCTCTTTAGTTGTCTATGGCAACAGTATATGACTGCGCTGAATATGTACCTGAAGAAAAATGCTATATCTCTCGAACTTTTGTCCCGAAAATTTCTCCCAAATGTTTAAAAAAATTATTTTTATATTTTTTTTTACTTAATGATTAAGAAAGTGTTTTTTTAATGATGTTGTATTTTTTTTAAAATATTTAAAAATACTAAAAAAATGAATGAAAACAAATAAAATAAAATAAAAAACAAGTTTTGCCATTCGGGAGATTTATTCGGGCTACATCTTCAATTGATGTGGCACAACTCAGGTACCTGAATCACATATGAAAATTTTATGAAAAAACTTTAATTTCCTTATCTATTTTCTCTCTCTCTCTCTCTCTCTCTCTCTTCCCCTATTTCTAGAGGCACTCCTGGCTTTTTTTTTTTAATGGAAATACTGCATTACATTTTAATAATAATTGAAGTTATATCTGTGACTAATAGATACATGAAAGAACCCATATTACAAGTCAAACTACTCACTGATCTGCAATGCCCCCGCACACATCTGTGACGAGCATTGTCTTAATTTCTAAAACTCTCTAGTGACAAAACCTATAGAGATTTTAATCTCGCTTTGTGGTTTATTTGAGAGGATACACTTTGAAACCAGAGATAATCAACCCCCCACCTTCCAAGGAGGTAGAAAGGATCATCACATCCATCCTTCAAAGGAGATGAGGGTAGCAAACCCCACTACAACAGATATCGTTTTTTTCCACAGAGTATATTGGTCGGAAATAGGCATCATTCAATCACAACTAGTCTTTTTGCCACGATTTGTTGTTCGTCAGAGGTTCGTTGAATATAATTCATGATTACGTATGTTATATCCACGAAAACCAATTTTTGTGGCAAAATGTGCATTTTTTGTGATGAGTTTTTTAATTGCTAAAACATATGCATTTCGTGGAAAAAAGGCTTCACACCCCTATAATGGTGGTGCCATTGCATTAGTTACCCATTGAAATGCTAGTTACAAATTAGTTTTCTCTACGAGTTGCCTTTGTTGGTAGAAGAAAATTGCAACATTACTCTATGGTCATGATAGATTAATAGTGATGTAAATTATTCATGTAAATCTCATATTTACATTTCATTAAGTATTTCGTGGTAATTGTCATAGCTAAATGATGTAAGCCACCCAGAGTTTCCATTACATCACGTTTTTTGTGGTGCTTCTATTTTGTAGACATTGAAGGTTCGGCATCCATTGTTAGTGGGAATACATAATTTCTCACATACACATAATTGCACAAGTTAACTCTGTCCATACACATAAAATAAGTTAGCTTTACACACATACACATAATTGCATAAGTTAACTTTGTCCATCCAACATATACATAATAAAACAAGTTCACATGTGTCCATCCATCATGCCAATTACTAACGTGTTTTAGGCCATGAATAATAACAATTGGAGCTTGCAAATATAACATCTAGTTTGATATTAGAATGAAATATTCTTAACTCACAATAAACCTCATGTATACTAGCTGTCCTAGCCAAATTGTCACTTCTCAATCAACAACAAAAGCCTTTGCTGTAATGCATGTCTTCTCCTTTATCCAATCTCTAATCTGGAACCAGGCATTGATCATCCTCCACATCTCATGGAAATCTAAATTAATAAATTAAATGTATAACAACCATATCATCACAAATTCTCAAGGTGTTGAGGTTTATGAATTAAGGATGTCCATTGAATCTTTGATAGCTTTGTGTGAAAAACTTAGTTAAGATAGGCATGCAATAAAGTGAATATCTATAAAAGGGTATACCATGCTAGTTGCATAAAGATGGGCATGCAAAATCCTATATCATTTTGGAAATGATATGACATAATCCTGTTCTCACAAATTTTGTAGCATATAATGCCCAAATAATAATCAATATAGAAGGACCAACTAATATAATGTCCTTCATTCAGCTTTATAGCAACAAGAGAACCAATATCCAAAAATGAATTTAATAACCTACTCCCATAAACTTGACCTAATTTAACATTTCATCAATGCCCTTAGAATCATTGAAATGTTAGACAGTACAAGTATTTGATCAAGTAACTATAATTCTATGAACTACTAGATCTATGATATATATGTTGTATACACATCTCTATACATATGCATCAATCAACGTGCTACTGACCATAAATCATAACTGTTCTAAATGATTTTCATCTTAAGGAAACCTAAATTAATAAAACACATTTTTATCAACCATATCAACTTTCTATCCCAAAGTACATATATTTATAAATAAAAAATGCTATTTGTACACGGCTTGTGTACCTTTTGCATACACGCCATATAAAAATGCTATTTTATGCATCTTCTAATTTAACTATTCGTATTTTTTATTTTTGTTTCAGTCTCATTTTTTTGTCCTTTTTTTTGTATTTTTTTAATATTTCGGCTGATGTGGCATTATTACCATGTCACTGATTCCATAAAAGGTACGTGGGGCCATGTATCTATAGCATTACTCTTTATAAATTAGAGTTGTCCATTGAATCTTTTGCCGCTTAATTGTGTGGACAATTTAGTTGAGATATACATGCAATAAATTGAATATCTATGAATGGGCATGCACGGCTAGTCGCATGAAAATGGGCATGCAATATGCTATATCATTTTATCAAGATATAGCATATTCCTCTTCAAAACAATCATGTTAGCATATTGCAGGCCCAAACAATATGCAATGTATCAGTTACAATTGTTTTATTTCCATCCTTGGGTATTACTGCAACAATAAAGAACCTTTATCCAAATCAAAGATAAAAACTACTCCCACTTTAAATGAAATTAACATTTTATCAATGCCCTTCGTATTAATGAAAACTTAGACAGTACAATTATGTTTGTAGAATGTGTAATTACATGAACTACTAGAGTTATGACATGTAGTATAACTCATTATTAGAAGTAGTTATGAAAAAAATTATTGCAAATGGTAAGTTTGCATGTATATTTTTTGTTGGGTTTCTATTACTTGATTAACCGAATCACACTAGTTCACATTATGAATTTTGTCAGTAAAGTTTGATTCACCCGATTGTATTCATCATCAAATATGAACCAAGGTGGTCCATGTTTTCATTATACCTGTCTAAATAGGAATATGGCAGTGGACACTAATATTGTGAAGTTCCCACATGGTATGTGAACAATGACTACTAGGGACTTAACCATTACCTACAAGTTGTATAGATATCTATACGTAACAAAACAGTGCTACTGACCATCAATTTTCTCTGTTAATCAGATTTTGGTCTAAACATCATGTGAATTATTGTCATGTTATATACGGTTACACAACTCCTAAGCACATTAACAGAAAATGCAAGAAATGCCAACCAGTTTTTAGTTTTGTAATCTCATCCACTATGGAATATGTGTAATAACTTTCCAAACAGCAGCAAAAAAGTTGATATACTTACACAAATATAGGGAATACATCGTGTGCTAGCACAAATGAGTGTTGAATGTCGATTCATCTCCACCAACTATTTTCTTACATTCCATATCATAGGGCTGCTCTTGTATAAAATACAAATCTGCATCAAGCAAATATGCAGTTATTAGTGCTTAGTGTGGTTTATAAAAAATATATTACATACCATGGAATTAACAAACTTAAATTAAAAGAGAACCAGATTACCCCTTCACACTTACCACATCTCTCCTTGAAATAGCTAGTCGGTCAAAAGTGATAGCCTTCTCCTAGTGCAATTAAAAATGACATCACAAAAATTACGAGCCATTTACCCACCCTACAGGATGATTTCAGCTTCCAATTCACAATCAATTACTACTTAAGGAATTAAATATATATATATATATATATATATATATATTAAAACAAATCTGGTCTTACCAGTGGTATAACCACATAGACACATTGGGAAAGATGTCAAAAAAGCCATGCATTACTACTAGTCTATTAACAAATGCAATTCAAGGAAAAAAATAAAGAAGTTATAATTTCAGCAACAAATTCACAATCAATTAACACTCAAGAATTAAAAAAATATGTATTTTTGGAAATCTAGTCCTACTAGTGGTATAATGACATAGACATATATGGAAAAATCTCAAAACAACCATGTATAACTACTAGTCTATTAACAACTGCAGAAGTAGGGAAAAAAAAAACCCAATGTAGGTAGTCCATAAATCAATAATGGAAACTTTTTGTTAATTGAACTCCAGATTGATTTTAAACAGCACCTAACCACCATCCTTCATCAGGGCAGCAGAGGTAATTACCAACCTATACATGTTTATCTATTTTACAAAATGCAAACAGACACCAATAGTAACAAGTGTATCTTTTAGTGAAATCTAAGGTGTAGGAAGTATTCAACTTAGCCAATATTCAAGCATTGAGTTTGGAATTTGTGAGCATATTCGCATAAATAGCATCGGATAAGCTAGTACGAAAAGAATGTATATAAATAGGGAACGAATACTCCCAATACATTAGAAACTCATTGCCCATGCTCACTTTCCTCTGTGTTGATGAATCTATTCATGCACGAATTCGATACACGGATGCTTTCCTTTATCAAAAAGCAAGAAATGATTGGTTATGTTAGGTACGTGGGAGAAACTCTGACAAAGTGTATCTCAGATTTAAACAATTTTTTCATAGGTCACTGAATGACCTTAAGCTCTCACAAACGTCGGAAGAACTGATAAAACATGCAAACATGTTTACACATTGTAAACCATTATAAGACATCCAAGTATGGTAATGAATGCAATTGTTGCAAGCATAACTAATGCTTGTCACTTCAACCAGTAAAACTCCTGTCCTCATTGGATATTCCAATTTGATAGATAAAGAACCAAAGTTGATAATCACTCTACTAACTAGTTTTTATAGGTGATACAACACTCTTAAACTACTGATTTTCATATGTGATACAACAATCTTAAGAAGAGAAGAGAGTGAATACAGGAAAATAGTTATGCAAATAACAACACTCCACAAATTAACAACCGCAACATAAAAAAAAGTTTACAGAGCATGTTTGCCACCAAACAATCTACAAGTCCTTGTGAACTAATTACCATAATTAAAATGAAAGAACCCCAAAAACTTAAAATTTAACAGAAGGATTCCTTTCAATACCTCCTTACAATTGATTAGCTCAAAAGTTCTCAAATTGTGGCGGCTTCTTCAACAAGAATGCGTTTCATCTAAATAATCTTAAGTTTAACAGGTATAGATGTCTGCATTAGACACTCTTGGAATAGAGTTTCAAATTTCTCCAACTAAAATAATATGAGCTTAAACTAAACCACAAAGAATAAAACTTTGATCTAAACCATATATTCATTCACAAGAAAATTTTGGAAAGCTTGAGAGATTCAGGAAAGATTTATTTTTTTGGAAATTTATGTAATCTCATCAAACAAATCATACAAGTTATCTGGTAACCCTGACAAGAGAAAACACAATCAATCAGAAAAAAATAATAGCTATTCAATAATCCTTCCCAAACAATTAAAAATTTAATCACAGAGTTCAATAATGCATGTTTGCTAATCCTCCACTTGATTTAAACTAAGATATCTGTAGCAAGAAACGGAAAGACTTATTTTCTTATGGTAAAACTAAGATAGAATCTATTATCCTCATGCGCTGGCATCATTGGCAGAGAAGATATTATGAATTTATGAATCAACCAAACCATTAAGGTAAATCAGCAAAATGCGCACCTAGGGAGGATTTTGAAAATTGTTCACTAGAAATACATTTGCATCCTCTGCAAACCTAAGAAAAAAAAATAGAACAATGGTAGATTAAGCTAATATAATTTTTTTATAAGTATAACTTGACATGTAGAGGGAGCTAATGGTGGCGACGGTGAGACCAGAGGGCGGTGGACAAGGGTGCAACAAGGAGAAACCCATGGGTTTCAAAACCCATTTTCTAGGTTGCATGTTTCAGCAAAGAGAGGGTGGAAGGAGGCTAGGTTCCGATGGAGATGGACCATCGGCATGAGAGGAGACCGATGGTGGCTTGAGGTGGTGGCTGGGAGCAGTAGGCGGCGGATAATGGTGGATGAAATGGGAGGAATCCCATTTCAGGTTTGGGAGGAGTTGTGCACATGGAGGGTTGTTACCGGAGCTGGGGTCATCGGAGGGGCTTCGCCAACGAAGTGAGGCTCCTAGCATGAGGTGATAGCCGGCAGCACTACAAGTGGCCAACAGTAAGGCTTGCATGGGTGAGAAGAAGCCAAAAGGTAAAAGGGAAAGGGGGGGCATTCAACTGCACGACAAAGGGGAGAGGAGAGTGTTAGTATTCGTTCAAGTCGAAAATACCCTTGGTTCCCAAAACGCGCTCTACTAGGATTAGGGGATTTGTAACTTTGATGGCTACCGCCGAGGGTCCAAATGACCCATTGACATTGGCGGAGAGACAGAAAATGTTTGTGGAGATGGCTATGCAGTCACCTCAGGCTATCCCTAAGGTGGTTATATCGTCTAGACCGCCGAAGATGGTTAATGGGGAGGCTTTTGTGCAATTCATGAAAAAGGAAATTTGAGAGGTCTGCAAAACCATTTCATTTTGCTCTCGTGATGACATTTGTCAAGGAGAGACCATCCTTGGATCAAATCAAAGTATTATTTATCAGGTGGAGATGGGGTTTGTCTACTCAACTGGTTGTCTCAGCAATGCGAAAGTCTCGCAATGTATTTGTTCGATTCTCTAAGGAGGACGACTTTTTGAAGACTTTATCTAGAGAGAGCAGTGACATCGATGAAGTTGCTTTTAGGGTCTTTCAATGGTCTGTTGATTTTAAGGAAGATGTAGAACTTGTTATGGCGCCTATTTGGATCAACCTATTGGGCTTAACCCCAAATTTCTACCAAGACTCATCTCAGAAATATCACAGCACCAATTGGGACATATTTAAGGCGAGACAATGCCACTAAATGTGCAACAAGGACAGATGGGGCCAAGGCTTGTCTTCTGATGAATGTTTCTCAAAATCCAGTTTATCATATTTGGATTGGAACTCTGAGGAGTCCTTCGAGTATTTATTAGGAAGTAGTGTACAAGACGCTTCCTGCTTTTTGCCTAAGATGAAAAACTCAAGGGCATAACATCAATACTTGCAGGGCAGGGACCCATGCAGAGGAGAAAAAGAAAGATGCTTATAAAGTTTGGGTGCCGAAGAAGTTGAGTGAATCATAGTTGCATATTCAAGTGATTATTGAAGAAGGTGAATGTTCGGGTGAGAAATGTCCTGAGCTTGTGAAAGATTTTTCAGGAGGAATAGTAAATGATCAGAGCAACAAAATTGTTGATGGGAAGGAAGATTTAAGCCACAAAGGATCTAAGGATCATGAACAAATAGAGAATTTACTAGACACTTATGTAGGGTCTAAAGATCATGAGCCAATACCCAATTTTGCAGCTACAGGGGATAAGCAACCGGAATTGGAGACCATATCTGCTCAAAGTGTGGGGGATATAGTTTTGATTGAAGATATAGGGGTGAATGGAGAAGAAAATCAAAATTCCTCTTGTGTAGAAGGGTGTGAGCATAAGAGGATAGAAAAATAGGGCAATTCGGTGTCTGATGGAGAGAATCCATTACCACATATTGGAAAAGATAAAGATGAAGTGTCTAAGTCTGAAATTGAGAAAAAAGAAAAGAAGAAAGGTATGCAACTTTGAAGTTCCTCAAAGGCTCCAAGCAGGCCTTCTAGGCTTGATCTATGATTGACAAAATATTATACTGGAATTGTCAAGGTCTTGGAACCTCAAAAGCAATGCTGAAAACCTTGCTAAAACAACATCATCCTAAGTTGTTAATTGTGGCTGAACATTTTCGTAGAGATTGCTATATTTTACAATGGAAAAATATTTTAAAATTTGATGAGTCTAATTCTAATGGTGGATCATATGGAAAAATTTGGATCTTTTGGCAGGCTGATTTGTAGGTGAATATTATGGGACTTTCTAATCAATATGCAACTTTGTTAATTAATTCTTCATTGATAGTTACTGTAGTTTATGTTAAATGCAAATATATGGATAGAAGGAGTTTGTGGTCTGATCTTGTTCCAGTTGGATCAGTCCCAATGCCATGGATTGTTATTGGAGATTTTAATGTTATTAATCATGATGGTGAGCATTGAGGAGGGAGTTCGAGATTGCCTCGTGCAATGGAGGATTTCTCTAATTTTATCCATGATACAGGACTTGTTGATATTCCATTCTCTAAGAATAAATTTTCTTGGTGTAATGGACATGGAGGTATGGCACAAAGTTGGGCGAAACTAGATCGAGTGCTTTGTAATTCTCGAGTCCTTGATTTATACCTTGCGTTTTCTCTTAAATATTTGGTGAAGTATACTTTTGAAAAAACAAAAGCACAAAGAATCTCGACCAGCTCTGATACCAAATTGTAACACCCCCTTCCCGTAAGCTAAGTAGTGTCACGTGATTTTTTTAAAACTTTTCAATCCGGCACGAGAATCTCATTTTTATAACAAAACTGAATAACATTTATTTTACAAAACTGAAGTTTCTAATAAAAGAAGTCTTTACAAAATATTAACTAAAATATCTGAATTTAAACTTGTGTCATAAAACACATATTTCTAGAAATACTGAAAAGTCAAATAAATTGCTCAATCTACTTCTGGCCTACCTGTTCGCACTAGTCTTCCTCTTCACTTGGGTGGTTTTAAAAATAGGAAATAAACGGAAATAAGTAGATGACTCAGTAATGAATCCACCACAACGTAAGATAATACTATAGGAAATTTTCATAAAATTTTATGCTGAGTTCTAAAATATGACTGTACATGTTAATGCTCATGCGGTGCATAACTGAACTATCTGATTTAACTGACTAATTGACTTAAAATAACTAATCTGGATTAACTGACTAATTTGACTAAATTTACTAACTGATCTAACTAAACTGATTTAGCTGTACTGATTTAACTAAACTGTTCTAACTTCACTGATTTAACCGAACTATTTTAGCTGAACTGATTTAGTTGAACTGAGTTAACAGAATTAATTTAGCTGAATTGATTGGTCAACACACTTAACCCTGTGTGCAAGATTGTGCACGGCCCCACATCCCATTGTAGCAAAGGGAGCCGCTGATAGTGCTCTAGTGTACTATGGTGGACCACGCTTAGGTCCGTGGCTTGCACATCCACCCTAATCTGATATGCATTGGTACCATGCATCTGAATGACCATCTAATCTGAACTGATTACTGATATGGTTTAACTAGATAACTGATTAATTACTTCATGACCTGACTGAATCTTATACTTGAATTTAACTCAATTTATGCGACTTATGCGATATGAGATGCATAATTTACATACTAATATAAATAACTAGATTAATCTGAACATGATGTTGAATTATATGATTGTGTATTGTGCTGTACTGAATGACATACTTGCATGACGTGAGGGATATTTAAAAATGGCTATCAAATAACTGGTTTTACTAATAATATAAACTAATGTGAGAATCCTAATTTTGTAATCAAATTCACTTACCTCGTAGCGCTGCTTCCTAAATTCTCTTTCATAGCTCGTCACCTGTATGAAGTTATTAAATCATCACTAACGTTGCCAAAATAACGTGCTGAAATATTCTACTGGATTAATACATATTGCGAAGAATAATAATATAATACACATCATACTTCATACAAAAGACATTAAATACTAATAAAATAAAATACTTATAAAATATTTTACATTAAAATATGCTTTAGTAAAACAATTAAAGCTATACTCAACAAGTTGGATATTTCTATTTAATTAAATTTATTTTGTATAAAAAAATTAAATGAATATTCTATTTAACATAGAAATCAATAAATACTTATATTTTAAATACTAATAACATACTAAAACTTAGAAGAATACTTTGAACTATATTCAATTCTATCAAAGTAAGTTGTGAAAATGAAATTCTTAAAATAGGTTTACCTTATTATAATTAACATAAGTACCCAGCTTTATCATAAATCTAATAATTATTAACAACGTTTAAAATATTCTTAACATATTTATTCAAAGTTTATAAGAAATCTAATAAATACCAATATTATATAATTATTCAAATAATACTATCATACCTTTTTAAACATTATTTAGTAAATAATATATATTCATTTGAGTCCAAAAAGACAGCTGAGATTTAGTTCATAAAATAAACTTAATAATACTTAATATAAAAATATCCTTAATTATTTTCTATAGGAAAATAAAGCTTAATAAAATTATGGCTAACGTATTTAATATTAAAAAAATCTTGTAAACTATTATTATAGTTTAATAATTATTTAAATATACTTGATAAACTAGTTCAAGACTCTTAAATATATTATAATTGTGAAAATCCTAAATAGAGACATTTATATCATTAAAACCAAGCATATATAAAAACATAATACACCGGCCAATGAAGCTTACGTAAAACAAACACATGAGGGAGAGAAGAAGTAGTGATGCTCACCGAGGGAGAGATGCGACTGAGCTAGGCTGAGGGTGGCGACGAGAGTGACGACAAAGAACTGAGAGAAAGAGAAACGTGAGATCAGGGAGGATCCGAGAGTGGGAGAGGACATAAAGGATGGGTATGTAACGTTGGGCACGGCGTTGGCTTACCGTTATGGCTGCGAGGAGGCATGCGGCAGTTCAGGAGCTTCATACAGTGGTTTCCATCAAGAAAAGATGGTTGTTCAAGGCGTCTCTTGCAGCATCTCGTTGCTTGAAGATACTCTGTTTTTGGTGTGAGAAAACAGGGAAGGATGATCAGTGGTTTGGTGGCTCTCTAAGGGCAACCACGTAGTGCTTCCGATAGCAAGGCTTCACTGTCGTGCCTGGTGGCACTAAACAGAACCAAGAGCAAAGGATGCTCTGTTTTCGAGTGTCAAAACAGGGGACAAGTAATGAGATTTTCGATGGTTTAGGCATGGAGGTTTAAGATGGTTTTAGGGTCGACAATGGTGGTTGGCTCTCGTATGGCTAGGCAGTGGCTAGCCAACGGTGGTGCAGGACAGTGATGCGTACTGAAGTAAGGTGACTCACGGTGGGTGGTTGTCCAAGGATGGGACGCAGCTCGTGTTTTTCCGGTGATGCTCTATTCTTGAGGCCAAAACAGAGGTGCTAGTGGCTGTGGCCTGGAGTTTGGCAATGGGTTTCGGTCAGGGCCGGCTCTTACCTTAGGCAAACTAGGCAATTACCTAAGCCCCTTAATTGTAAAATGCCTCCTCTCAAAAAGTTTAAAATAGATTTTTTTTAAAGACATTAATTAAATTAATTAATTATTTTAATAAAAGAATAAAATTATTGAATAGATATTATATGTCATTATTAGTTTTAAAAGTATTCCATATAATAATTGTTTCAAGTACTCTATTTATAAGAATATATTTATTTTTTATCATTATTAGTTTAATATATAATGTGAGAATTATAAATAACAAAATCTAATTTTTGAATGTTCATAAAAAAGATTTGTATGATCTTTTAAAGAGGCAAGGGCCCATTTTTTTTTAGAATTTTATTGATGATGATTATTATAATTACTTCTAGATCTCTTTTAAATATTAAGAATATCATAAAATATCTAGTATAATAGTGAAATAATTTGAATTAAGATGTTTTATTAGATTTTGAGTGAGAAATAAATTTAAAAATATGTGAGAATACATAAAAATAGTTATGTTCTAATACGCCTCTAAAACTCAAGAGCACGTCTTATTAGCTAGGTTTGATAAAATATTTTCTAAATTGATTTTTTTTAATGAAAATTAAGTTGATTATTAGTTGAAAAGATAGAATAAATTTTAATTAATAATTCTACTTGACAAATGATATGTATTTTTTAAAAAATAAAAAGGTAATGTAAATAGTAGAATTAATTAATTTAATTTTACTGTAATCAAGAAATAAAGGCCTCAATCATAAATTTTGTCTTAAACCCCCTAACATATTGAGCTGGCCCTGGTTTCGGTGCAACCATCTGGAGGTTGTGTGGTGCATGTTGGCGCTGGGCAGCGTCGGTGGCTGTAGCTGGGTTTCACGATGAAGAGAGGCGGCAACAACCGAGACTTGGCAGGTTTCTTTAAGCGTAAAAGATGATCAAACAATCAATATATATATACTAACGGAAAACCCTAGAGAGGGGGAAAAGATAGTAACGTGCATGACGTGGAACGTGTGGAAGAAGTGTGATGTTTTAAAATTACAAGATCTAATTTGTTAGTGTTAGCTAGGAGAGAAATCTAACATCCGCCCTCCTGAAATCCCCTAGTTATGGTTCGGATTTCTCCAAGTGGCCTATCTGCTATAGGTGGACTCCTCTATCCATCATGCCTTTGTGCGCACCTTTGTGGACTGGTACTTCGTCGGGGGCTAGATTGATAGTACCCCATTAAAAACCACTCTAGATCATGCCTTGAATCCGCTAGTGGAGGGTCAGGACAGTCACTTGGCTAGCCTGCATGCATGCCTTGGCTCAAGCCTTGACACGCAACAAGCAACCATGGAGGCTACTGGCCACGCACAGCCAAGCATGTGCCCTTGGGTGCATCATTGAGCACTCTTTTGCGCGCACACTTGTATGAGCACCTGCGTACTATGACCCGCCCACCCCAGTGCTCCCTAGCATCACCTAGCATGGCTAGTAGCGTGCCCTCACAGGCATACCATCCAGCGCACAGTACCAACCCGCGCCTTGCAGAGCAGGCTAGTGGCATGCCCACAAGGTATGCCATCTAGTGCATGGCTCCATCCCATGCCTTGCAGAGCAGGTTAGTGGCATGCACACCATGCATGCCATCCAGCACGCGGCACCAGCTCGCGCCTTGTAGCCCACAATGCCTAGACCGCCAACTTGGGCCATGCATGACCATCACCCTGGCACTCAGCCTGGGCCATGCAAGACCACCGCCCAAGCCACCTGACTGGGCCACACTACCACAGCATGGCATCACCCGGGACACATCATCAAGCTTAAGCATGTCACCATGCCATGCACATTATCAGACGCCACGCAGCCAAGCACCATGCAGACAACCATCCGTGGGCCATGACATGCCACGGGCCATGCCTAGGCCACAACATGCCACGGCCCCATCATCATTGGCGCCACCTTTGCTTATTTATGTATTTATTTTATTTATTTATGCATTTGGTTATTTCAGTAATTATCTTATTTTTCTAGGAACCTTTTGGGAGTTTCTAATTTGTTAAACTCTATAAATAGGACCTCTAGGTTTTTATTTCACATCTTTTGGAGAATTGAGAATTGGAGTGGCTTCCTAAAAGCTTAGGCCGGCCACCTAGTGTGGTTTGGATTTTCGATATTTAGGCACTTGGACTTCAAAGGGTGCAATTCGTGAATCCCTTTGGAGAGAAACACATCGTGCAATTCGTGAATCAATGTGTTTCACATCTATCCTTTATTTATCAAAGTATTTGAGGTATTTCTTTCATTTTGGTGTTCTTGTTTATTTAGTGTTGTTCGTGAGTCTTTGGAGTTTGTTGGTTTATTCTTGTAGTTATTTGGAGTTCCGTTCTATTTGTTTGGTTATTGAAAAAAATTACAAAAAGAGTGTTTGAGTGTCTTGTAAGAGTGCCAAATTCACACCATCTGTGAATTTGAGAATTGTTGTGTGAGTGTTCTTGAGTGTTTGTTTGATTGTTGAGTGAGTTTGTGTTGGTGAGGCCGAATTTACACCACTTGTAAATTTGAGAATATTGTGTATTTCCCCTAGAGGATTTCGAAACCCACATCCATTGTGAGTTTCGGATTCTTCAAGAGTGTTGAGTGTGAGTGTTGAAGTGTTGGAGGAAAAGTGTTCTAGCCGAACCCTTGGAGTGCTTGGAGGGTTGGCGTGTTCTTGCCATTATTTGAGTGATCAATCTTCTTTTGATTGTTCATTCAATTAAATTGTGTTTTCCCTTGCCTCATACACCAAAAAGGCAGTCCCATCAAAACCCTAGCAGCCCATGGCATAAGCCATAAAGCCCTAACCCCATCCTTTGCCCAAAATGCCCCTCTTGATAAAATCCTAGACCAACCACTTAACCCTAACCTTTTCCACCTTGTTTGCCTTATAAAATCAGACCTAAACATCCAAAAAATACTCCTGGTTGTGGCCTAGAAAGTCCCCATACAACCAGCCACATCAATCCCCTCCAATCACCAAGCTATCCAAAACCGATCAAAACCAACTTGATCATTTCACCCATCACCCCTCCAAATCCTAGCCGGCCATCAACCCTCATCATTTCCTAAATTTTCTCAATTAAATCAAGTCATTTCCGATCCAAAAATAGCCACAAAATTCGTCCATAACAACCCCCACCAACCGGCCACACAATTCCATTTAAATTCAAAATATTTCAAAATTCAAATCTTCCCACCTTCCTCACTTTGTTGCTCCTTAATGACTTTTAAGGCTCCTTTTGCTTGTGATGGTTCGCATGCACCAACAATGGATGAAGGGGTGATATGAGGTTGAGGTGGTTAACGGAAATAGATTGACTTCGTCTTGGCTAAGGTAAGGTAGAGTGGTGCACGGCAATGGGGTTGGATGGCTAAGTGTATAGAGTAATAAGATGGTGTTTAGGCCATGGTAGTCTTGGTTATGGTAATGGGAAGGGAGATGTGGTGGTCTAAATGGTAAATTAGGGTAGAAAAGGTTTAGGGGAATGTCATTTGGGTATGCCTATATATTGGGGTCTTTTTGGTAAAGAATATGAGTCATATGGTGTAGTAGGGCTAGGGTTTTACTGAAGACTAAGGGAAATTTTGAGATTGAGATTAGGTTAGAGTTTGGAAGTCAATTGACTAGGGTTTGGGAATATGGGTTTCGGCCAAGGGTAGATTAGATCTTTTGGGCTAGAGTTTAGGTTGATATGATAATTCCTAAAAATTAGGAATATGGATGATGAAATAATATGGTGGGCGGCAATGGGTCTAGGAGTTTGGCCGAGCATGTGATGATCAAGGGCTATCTTTGATTGAGTCAATCCTTTGATTAATTGACCAATCAAGTGAGGGAATGGAAATATGATTTGGTGATGTGGCAATGGAGGAATTTGGATAGGGTTAGAGATGATTTGGAAGATTCCTAAAATATAGAAATGTAACTATTGTGAGATATGGTCAGCGGCAATGAGGAAGGTGAGTTGGCCGAATATATGCTTTTGTTTTGGGTAGGATTTGTTTGATGCAATCAATTGGTTAATTGATCAATCACTTGAGAGAACTAAGGGATAATTTGATGTGGCAATAGGTGAATCTCGACTAGGGTATGATGGTATAGCCGAATGAGATTAATAAGGAAAGTGGGAAGATTTGAATTTTGAAATATTTTGAATTTAAATGGAATTGTGTGGCCGGTTGGTGGGGGTTGTTATGGATGACTTTTGTGGCTATTTTTTGATGGGAGATGACTTGATTTAATTGAAAAAATTTAGGAAAGGATGAGGGTTGATGGCCGGCTAGGGTTTGGAGGGGTGATGGGCGAAATGATCAAGTTGGTTTTGATCGGTTTTGGATAGCTTGGTGATTGGAGGGGATTGATGTGGCTGGTTGTATAGGGACTTTCTAGGCCACGACCAGGGGTATTTTTGGGATGTTTAGGTCTAATTTTATAAGGCAAACAAGGTGGAAAAGGTTAGGGTTAAGTGGTTGGTCTAGGATTTTATCAAAAGGGGCATTTTGGGCAAAGGATGGGGTTAGGGCTTTATGGCTTATGCCGTGAGCTGCTAGGGTTTTGATGGGACTGCCTTTTTGGTGTATGAGGCAAGGGAAAACATAATTTAATTGAATGAACAATCAAAAGAAGATTGATCACTCAAATAATGGCAAGAACACGCCAACCCTCCAAGCACTCTAAGGGTTCAGCTAGAACACTTTTCCTCTAACACTTCAACACTTCAACACTCACACTCAACACTCTTGAAGAATCCGAAACTCACAATGGATGTGGGTTTCGAAATCCTCTAGGGGAAACACACAATATTCTCAAATTCACAAGTGGTGTGAATTCAGCCTCACCAACACAAACTCACTCAACAATCAAACAAACACTCAAGAACACTCACACAACAATTCTCAAATTCACAGATGGTGTGAATTTGGCACTCTTACAAGACACTCAAACACTCTTTTTGTAATTTTTTTCAATAACCAAACAAATAGAATGGAACTCCAAATAACTACAAGAATAAACCAACAAACTCCAAAGACTTACGACCAACACTAAATAAACACGAACATCAAAATGAAAGAAATACCTCAAATACTTTGATAAATAAAGGATAGATGTGAAACACATTGATTCACGAATTGCACCCTTTGAAGCCCAAGTGCCTAAACACCGAAAATCCAAACCACACTAGGTGGCCGGCCTAAGCTCTTAGGAAGCCACTCCAATTCTCAATTCTTCAAAAGATGTGAAATAAAAACCTAGAGGTCCTATTTATAGAGTTTAACAAATTGGAAACCCCCAAAAGGTCCCTAGAAAAATAAGATAATTACTGAAATAACCAAATGCATAAATAAATAAAATAAATACATAAATAAGCAAAGGTGGCGCCAATGATGATGGGGCCGTGGCATGTTGTGGCCTAGGCATGGCCCGTGGCATGGCATGGCCCACGGATGGTTGTCTGCATGGCGCTTGGCTGCGTGGCGTCTGATAATGTGCATGGCATGGTGACATGCCTAAGCTTGATAATGTGTCCCGGGTGATGCCGTACTGTTGTAGTGTGGCCCAGCCAGGTGGCTTGGGCGGTGGCCTTGCATGGCCCGGGCTGAGTGCCGGGGTGATGATCATGTATGGCCCAAGCTGGCGGTCTAGGCACTGTAGGCTGCAAGGCGCGAGCTGGTGCCACGCGCTGGATGACATGCATGGTGTGCATGCCACTGACCTACTCTACAAGGCATGGGATGGAGCCATGCACTAGATGGCATGCCTTGTGGGCATGCCACTAGCCTGCTCTGCAAGGCGCGAGCTGGTGCTGCGCGCTGGATGGTGTACCTGTGAGGGCACGCTACTAGCCATGCTAGGTGATGCTGGGGAGCACTGGGGTGTGCGGGTCATGGTGCGCAAGTGCTCATACAAGTGTGCGCGAAAAAGAGTGCGCAATGATGCACACAAGGGCGCATGCTTGGCTGTGCGTGGCCAGTAGCCTCCATAGTTGCTTGTTGCGTGTCAAGGCCTGAGCCAAGGCATGCATGCAGGCTAGCCAAGTGACTATCCTGACCCTCCACTAGCGGATTCACGGCATGATCTAGGGCGGTTTTTAATGGGATACTATCAATCTAGCCCCCGACGAAGTACCAGTCCACAAAGGTGCGCACAAAGGCATGATGGATAGAGGAGTCCACCTGTAGCAGATAGGCCACTTGGAGAAATCCGGACCATAACTAGGGGATTTCAGAAGGGCAGATGTTAGATTTCTCTCCTAGCTAACACTAACAAATTAGATCTTGTAATTTTAAAACCTCACACTTCTTCCACACGTTCCACTTCATGCACGTTACTATCTTTTCCCCCTCTCTAGGGTTTTCCGTTAGTATATATATATTGATTGTTTGATCATCTTTTACGCTTAAAGAAACCTGCCAAGTCTCGGTTGTTGCCGCCTCTCTTCATCGTGAAACCCAACTACAGCCATCGACGCCGCCCAGCGCCAACATGCACCACACAACCTCTAGACGGTTGCACCGAAACCAGGGCCAGCTCAATATGTTAGAGGGCTTAAGACAAAATTTATGATTGAGGCCTTTATTTCTTGATTACAGTAAAATTAAATTAATTAATTTTACTATTTACATTTCATTTTTATTTTTTAAAAATACATATCATTTGCCAAGTAAAATTATTAATTAAAATTTATTCTATCTTTTCAACTAATAATCAACTTAATTTTTATTAAAAAAAATCAATTTAGAAAATATTTTATCAAACCTAGCTAATAAGACGTGCTCTTGAGTTTTAGAAGCGTATGAGAACATAACTATTTTTATGTATTCTCACATATTTTTAAATTTATTTCTCACTCAAAATCTAATAAAACATCTTAATTCAAATTATTTCACTATTATACTAGATATTTTATGATATTCTTAATATTTAAAAGAGACCTAGAAGTAATTATAATAATCATCATCAATAAAATTCTAAACAAAAATGGGTCATTGCCTCTTTAATAGATCATACAAAATTTTTTTATGAACATTCAAAAATTAGATTTTGTTATTTATAATTCTCACATTATATATTAAACTAATAATGATAAAAAATAAATATATTCTTATAAATAGAGTACTTGAAACAATTATTATATGGAATACTTTTAAAACTAATAATGACATATAATATCTATTTAATAATTTTATTCTTTTATTAAAATAATTAATTAATTTAATTAATGTCTTTAAAAAAAATCTATTTTAAACTTTTTGAGAGGAGGCGTTTTACAATTAAGGGGCTTAGGTAATTGCCTAATTTGCCTAAGGTAAAAGCCGGCCCTGACCGAAACCCATTGCCAAACTCCAGGCCACAGCCACTAGCACCTCTGTTTTGGCCTCATGAATAAAGCATCACCGGAAAAACACGAGCTGCGTCCCATCCTTGGACAACCACCCACCGTGAGCCACCTTACTTCAGTACGCATCACTGCCCTGCACCACCGTTGGCTAGCCACTGCCCAGCCATACGAGAGCCAACCACCATTGTCGACCCTAAAACCATCTTAAACCTCCATGCCTAAACCATCGAAAATCTCATTACTTGTCCCCTGTTTTGACACCCGAAAACAGAGCATCCTTTGCTCTTGGTTCTGTTTAGTGCCACCAGGCACGACAGTGAAGCCCTACTATCGAAGGCACTACGTGGTGTATCATTTTTCTACATAGTTCAGCCCATATGCCACTTTCTGATGTATCAGCACGTTCAAGAAGAATATTTCATAAAATATTTCATAGAAACCAATATCCACACACCCATTCATCAAACAAATGAATACAAAGATATTATATCCTGGAAAGACTCAAATATCTAGGGCTCAAGAAAACCAAAATCTTAGCAGTTTCTCATTCTCACCAAAACCCTAACCTAATCTCAATCTCAATTGACTTCCAAGTATCTAGGGCTCAAGAAAACCAACAATAAGTCTAGACTTGTGGTAAACAAATAAATAAAACAACTAACCCTTTTTTTTTCTTTAATAAGTTTACCAGAGTTCGTCAACCTCATGGAGCATAAATAAATATAAACCCAAATAAAGAATAAGTAATGCACAGAAGCCCTATGTCTAGCAAGTTTCTCATTACTAGCTTGTTTACAGAACCTAACCCCAAAAGTCACGAATGGAGATAAATCTCATTCCCAGCCACACATTGGAACCTATGATTGAAAAGCTACACATGTAAAAGGAGAACAAGTACTCAATCTAACTGATTTTTTCAAAAAAAAAAAAACCTAAAAGGGACGTCTATTTTCATCACTCCCTCCTCTAAAGTCTTCGTTTGATACATCATCCATTCTTCGAAATAGCACAAAACTAAACACTACAAAACAAGCTTCATCAAAATGCATGATTAACAATCAAATGATCAACCAAATTTGTGATTAATAAGAAGTAACAATAGAAAAGAACATCATTTCCTCGAAACACATGACCCACAAATGAAAACACAATAACAATGAAATGAAAGGGAAAAAAACCAACACTGGAAAAATAAATCTAAACAGAAAATATGAAAGGAAAAAAAACTGACACGGAGACCGAAAGAAAAAAAAGTGACAAAATGCAAAGAAATAGAACATGAAGAGAAGAAGAAGAGACAGTTTGCTATGGCATAACTCCGAAAACTCTTTGATTCGCAAAGCTCCTGCCTTTCTTTCAACCCGTGGATTGTTGCTATATTCGTCATGTGAATCCTTTCCTTTGCTAAGTCAAATATCAAAAGGAAACAAAAGTTTAGACTTGAAATCAATGCTACTGCTACTCCAAGTGAAGGAAGGAGAAAAAACAAACTTAACCCTAAAGCACAGAAAGGTTACGAAGCCTCCTGCAGATAAAGATTCCATCAGTAAAAAAATCGAAGCCTCTGAAACATCAAAAGCAAGACCCAATCCAACCCAGCTGTGGAAAATCAAAAGCGAAAGTCAAACAACCAGTTAATATTTCTTTGACTCTTATGGGAAGAATCCTTACCAAAAATCAACTGGAAGCGCTCCTACGTTATGACCGAGATTAGAGAAACAAAAGGAGAGAGAGGCGTTGTGGCCGGATCTCATGGCTTCGATGGTTTGGGGGATTGCGTTTGGCGTCGCTACTACTGTGGGTAGCTAAGTTGGTGGTAGGAGGCGACGCACGACATGGCTAGTGGCGAGAATGAGAGAAATTGAGGAGTGAAAGAGATATGGGATGAGAAATCAAGAAATTGGAGTGTGAGAGAAATCAAGGGTTGCATCTGGTGGATGGAGGCGACACATGGCGTCGCTAGGGGCTGTCGTGCTCCGTGGTTGTTGCGACGACAACGGCCGTGAAGAGGGGAGAGAGAGAGAGAAAGAGAGAGAGAGAGAGAGAGAGAGAGGATGTTAGGTTGAGAGAAAAGTGAGGGAATCGGGAATGAGAGATTACAGAGAGGGATTTGAAATCAGCGATAAAAGTGGAAAGCAAAATAATTGAAAAGGATCTAATTATGTATTAACACGCCGACGCAAAATAAAATTATGATTTAAGGCGAAAATATTGACGCAAGAACACTAAGAAATTGACGCAACACAATGAAGCACTATTCATCCGTGATTGTTAAGCAGAAAGCAGTGAGAATGATACGGTGATGCATAAATCGGCATAATAGCTTATCAATTGCAACATATTTTTTTGTAGCGAATTTAAAATCGATGCAAAAGACATATTCCTTGTAGTGGTCATCTTCATGGGTAGAGAGTGTAGGGCTTTCAAGCAAATTAATATTAACTATTTATAATATATTGACCATAGCGTTAGAATCTATTCTAAGACATAATAGTGCGAACAAAATATTTATAAGTACAAAAACTCGTTATTTTTTTAATTAAGGAGGCATAAAAGTGTAGAAAATGCACATTATAAAAAAAATGAATATTGTATAACATTCAATCAATTTTTTTTTTTATTTCCTTCAAAAGAATTAAGTGTATATTTGTTTATATACAATCCGCATGTATGGAGAAAGTACTATACAAAGTTATTATCTTTCATACAAGTTAGAAAACCTAAATAAATATTTTCTTGGATCTAATGCGAGATTCAGATTTCATAAGAAGTTTTATTAAATAATTAAAAAAATTACATACAAAATTATTTATACAAAATAAAAGAAAAATTGAACATAACGATAATAGAATAATTATATACCTGCGTCATGAATTTTATTGGCATTGCAAAAGGCAAAGCAATCATCAAGCCAACTACTCAACAAATTTATGTATTAAAGTTTCTTTAAAAATTCATAAAATTACAAACAATAACACAAATTCATAAAATATATAAATACGTACCTATAGTGGTGTCTTGTGGTCCAAACTCTATAGAGCTGACAATGGGACTCAAAGGCTGAAATGGAACCCAATGGAACCCAGGAGATAAATTAAAAATTGAAAAATATTATTTTTCTTCACCATGTAGGAAAGGGAAAAGATCACTTTTACCGAAAGCAAAAAGATGTGAGCCTTCGGCGTGTTAGATGGAAAACTTGAACCATTTAACTCTCGTCAGTGATTCTGAGCAGTGCGTAGAGGAAATAGGGAAAAAAATGAGAAAAATCCACCATCGTTATTGAAGATTCTTTGTTGAGGTAAAGTCAATAAAATAAAGGTTAAGAGAGAGTTGAGATGTTTCAAGAAAAAGTATGTTATAAAAATTTATTAAACAATATCATTCTTTTTAGATAGATTACGAGTTAATAATTGAAGAAAAATAATTATATAACTAAAGGAATTAAATATATCCTAGATAGAATTAATAATACTTAATTACGGGCTATAGACTATGCCATAAAAGTGTATACAATATTCCAATTATAACATATAAATAATTTATAATTTATGTAAACATATAATTTATAGTTATTATGAATAAATGTTACTAGTTACATATAAATAAATATATATATATATATATATTGCCGTCATGGTATGTCTCATATTATATAAATTACAAAATAATATTTAGTAACATATCTTATATGAAATTATTAAGTCGTACCGATTAACTATTGTATAAATTATAATTTAGTGACTTAAGAAGTCTTAAGTGTTTAACGAAATAATATATATATATATATATATATAAATCTATATATACACACACACAAACATATGTATGAACGAAGTTTAATCGAGTTGAACAAATGAGTCGAGTTAGACATAAACGAGTGAGCCTCAACAAGTTTTAATCAAGTCGAGTCAAGATTAATTGAGTATGTATCATTTACCAATTGAGTAAGTTGCTTTCATGAACGAGCTTTTCTTTACGAGTAGAGTTTGATTCAAGTATAACCAAGCAAGTATTGGGTGGCCTTTTGAACTAACTAGTTCATTTATAATCCTAATAAGATTATTATGCAGCCTATGATTCTTGCTTTTTGCTAACATTATGCTGCTATGATTCTTACTTTTGCTAACATCACAAATATCCTTACATGCTCTGTTGATAGTAGAGGATGCCAACGATGGAAAGTGGAGGAGAAGCACACTGTGACTCCGTGGATGGTGAAAGAGGCTGGCGATGGGCAGCAAAGGAGAAGAGCATTGCAAATCCATCAATGGTGGAGAAGGGCAATTTGCTCTGACTCTGTCAATGGTGGAATAGGTTGTCGATGGGCAAAGGAGTATGTGTGAATTGTGATGTCCCTAATCTCCGTTTGGGTCGTAACAAAGATTTAGAGTGTCGAGACATACAACACAAGATCACATACCTATTAATTTTCAATACATCCTAAAAATGCAGCTACCAATATGCAATAATCGTAGCGAAAAGTTTTGGTGAAATAACACTTATGCCAAAAATAATAATCATCCCAAAATTTATAGATCATAAAACCATAAGATCCACCATATTATCATATCAGGTGTCTTAATCTTGATTAAAAAAAATATAAGTTTCCAAAAGAAATCTAACTGCTTCATGCACTCTATGGCACAAAGTATCAGACCTATAAATATCAAGATCAAGTCTAGTCTCCTATCTACATCTAGTTCTTCCTCAACCATCCTATCCATTGATCCATGAAATCCATCTACATTTAAAAGCTGTCATTCCCATAAATGACAAGGCTCCACAAAGGGTAAGATTTACTTGGAATCCCAATAAGTTAAATAAACACCGTGCACAAAGATAGACTAAGCATGATAAATAATAAACATAAATGCATGCAATGCCGAAAACTGCATTTGTGTCCCATTTAATTTTTTCAAGAAAATTGATTTTGATACACATTTTCTTATAGAGAAAATAACTTCATTTTCGTCGTATAAACTTATCTTTCATCAGAAAAAATCTCATAAATCTTGTAATTTACATAACATGTGGTAAGTTTATAGTTCCCCATTTGCATTGTGAGTACCTACCTGCCAATAACCGCAGTATAACTTGTGTTGAAAACTATGTTGTTTGTAAACTCATTCTCAATGGATTGTTAACATAACATAACATTGTAAAAATCATAACATTACATCCACCAGCATGAGGTGTAATGAACATATGAATTTGCTTTGGCATTCTTTAAAAAGAACTCATTCAAAGTTCGTTGATTATTCGTCAATCCAAGGGTTACCACTCCATATTTAATCATTCCAGATCGGATAGATGAGTTCCACTAAAATGCTTCCCCATACTAGCCTTTGGAGTTGTGATAAAATAATTGTCATACAAAGATTTTTAAAAATGATTTTCATGAAATGCATATAAGTGACACAAAAATGATATTTGGGTGTAAAAATGATATGACAGTTCATGTTAAAAAATGGCATTTATAAAACATGAATGGCATTTAATAATAAATCATAAATAATCAATCAAAGTGTAAGTTAGAGGCCAACTTATAGACTACTGAAGGTGGAAGTGAAGTAGTAACTATGAATAAAATTGTATAAAGTTGGAATCTACACCAACTTAAGGAATATAAGCTTCGACATAAAGGAGAAATTATGAAAATGCCCTTAGACGTCCAAATGTTTCTACTTATGTAACGCCCCAATTTTTCGCCTCGATTAAAACGTAAATTGAAGCATCCAGACAAGTAACACAAGACTACTCATCCTACATAAACATAAAAAATAGCATGTATGCATTTAAATTTACTAATTAAATGCAATGTGAAATACAGCTGAAAGAGGTAAATCTCCAGTATATGCAAAGAGATCTAACTCTTGCATAAATAGATCACATGGCATACTAAAACTATAACTTTCATAATTCACATTTACAAAAACAGATTGTAGCCAAGGCTTACATAACCCAATTAGTTTTCTTAAAACAAAATATCGTATCACACCGTCATCCAGTAGTCTTACTATTCCACTTGATCACTTATATGAAAGATCATTCCAACCGAAGAGGAGTATTCTCCAGGACCCTCAGGGTACCTCAAAATCTACTATGTTATCTGAGTCTCAATGCAATATGTTTAATCCTGCAACAACATCTATCATTCCATAAGGAATGATAGATAAAACTTAAAAGAGTGAGATTTACAAGAAATCTCAGTAAGTACACAATTAACGAAATACGGCATAGATTACATTAGACATTATCATACATAGCAATGATCACTGACATATGACTTATGAAAATGCTTTACTTAAGTATGTCGATGATTTCTCTTCCCATACAAATTTAGACCCACCATCTTATACTTATGACTTATACTTTTCATCTTATTTCTTATCCTCGATGGGCTTTACGTATCGTCATCCTCATCGGATCTTACTTACTACATATCCTCGACAGGCGTTACGTATCAACATCTATGTCGGGTCTTACTTATCTCTTATCCTCGATGAGCGTTACGTATCTCCGTCCCCATCGCATATAACTCATCAATCATTCGGGCGTTACGTATCGTCATCCTTATTGTGATGAATCTCGTGTCAATCTTTCGGGCGTTACGTATCGTCGTCCCTGTCATGACACGGAACATATTTAACATAGTGGGCGTTACGTATCGCCGTCCATGCTAGTCATGTCAGTCGTCCGAGCGTTACGTATCGCCGTCCCCGTCGTGACATAACTCTTACTTATCCTGGATAGGCATTACGTATCGCCGTCCCCATCGTGGTATAACTCTTACTTTTACGATAGGCATTACGTATCGCCATCCCTGTCGGCACGTCAGTCATACAGGCGTTACGTATCGTCGTCACCATCATGACGTGAATAACTTATCCATAACTCTTATTCTTAGTTGCGTCCTTTTTTATTCTTATAAATATTTCTTATTCTCTTAAATACATGTCATGCCCATTTTCCTAAAACCTACCACAAGATAGACCATGCATGTACTCTTAAATCTTATGCTGTATGCACCTTCAATACAACATATATCATATAAATTATACACTTATATTATACATATAATTCTTCTTTATTGAATCATCCACTTTTATCTAAGGAAAAATCATGAATTTAAGCAATCAGGGCATCTCGCTTGAGTAGGGTGTCGAGCGAGCATCAAGCGAAGTCTCAAGTTGTCTATCGCTCAAGCAGGATATCGAGCGAGAGTCGAATGAAGTCTCGGGTTTTCATCTGCTCGAGCAGGATATCGAGCGAGGTCAAGCGAGGGTCAAGCGAGATCACGGCTTATTTTTCAATCTAAAACATGCAATATTTTCACATAAACCTTATTTTTACTTATTAAAACATAAATCTATGTTCTTATAATTTTCTTAGCATTTTACCATAACAAAATCTCATCCAAAACACAATAGATTTCAATTACATCATATAAGCAAGGTTTAAGCTCCAACCAACAACAAATATGATTTCATCATCAATTTACTTATTTTATGTCAAGATTAGGTTAAATTGTATATTTACTAGTTTCTCCAAAACTTGTATTGATGATAGAACTAAGCCCTTGCAAGGATTCCAAGATCACTCTCTTTAGCTTACTTAGGTGGTGTTTGGAAATGCAAAGGTTTAGGGAGGATTCTTCTTTGATTTTCTTGAAGTGGGGTGTGTGTGCTATGCTTCCCCAAGAGAATTAGAAGACTCTCAAACACTCTTATATATGAGGGGGGTCGACACATATGTGTAGAAGAAGAAGAGATTGTAGCCAAGGGGGTAACTGGCTACCTATTTGCTATGGAGATGAGGTGTCTTCCTTCCAAATCAAATGATTGGGTCTAAACCCCTAAAATCTTAGGCTTGGCAGCTAAAATGATCACCCAATGGCTAACATGAAGTCATTTTAGTCAGCCAAAATGATCAATGGTTGAGAATGCATCAGCTTACCTAAGGCATGAGGTGACACTCACCTAACCATGCACGAACCAAGCCATTCCAGCCCTCTTCTGGTATGCCACGCCTCTCAGCCCCTCTCCTATCCAATTTGTCACATGTTACACTTTCTAAGACACCACTTGACATGTTCTAGAAGGCCATTTCGAGATTTGGTTGGGATAACTTTGGTTTGTAACTCACTTAGTTAGACTTAGACAGATTCAGGCAGATTTCTACCTCTCATGTTTGCTTCATGTCTTTAGGCCAACTAGAGCTTCTAGATCACTTCATCTCCTCATGACACGTACTCCTACACATGTCAAGACCTCAGGAAAATTGATAGCCAATCACAATTTTCTTCACATGGCTGAATATAGGACAATTCATCTAAGTCGATTACCAGTTGAACTCAACCTAGGGCTGTCCACTTTATACCAGATTTCGTCCTTGATACATTCCTTATCTTCAAAAAACCAAACATAAAAGTTTTATATCTACTTCTTAAGGTTCTATAGGAACTAGAATCACTTCATTTGGAGCTCATATGACGAAGTTATGATTTTTCCACTAAAAGTCGACAAGTCAGTCCGAGAACACAAATCCGAGCACACCAAGTGTTTGATAGATGATCCTTCTTATTTCACACGAAATTTACTAAATAAAATATTCTCATTTGACATATTTCTACACACTTGTCAAGATTTTAGGATAATTGAGAAAACAATCCAAAGACTTAATCTTATCCAAAGTCCTTAGTCAACTTCAAAGTCAATACCTATCTATCTCCAATCCAGATCTTCTACTTCAATCTCAATTTTGCATTTTCTTAAATCTATATTTCTTCAAACTCAAAACATAAAAGTTGTAGATATTCCTCTTAGCTTTCTATAGCCTCTTGAATCACTCAAATATGATATCAAATGAGCAAGTTATGACCATTCTATCAAAATACATCAAATCTCTCCCTGTATCTCACTCGAGCCAAACATCAAGCGAGAGTCGAGCCAAGTCTCAGCCTGAATCTCACTCGAGCCAAACGTCAAGCAAGAATCAAGCAAGATCTCGGGTTAGGCACTTTTTCCACATAAAACAAGCCACCAATGTACCCAATCCTACTCCTAACCTTCCAACATACATATATAAGTTTTTTCTTTATTATACTTATTCCTTATTTGATCAATCTTCAATAATCATGCCACATATGAAAATTAAACGGATATGTAAAATCTGGGTTATCACAACTTATGTCAATACTCACTAAACTTTCAAAATGCTATCTAAACATTTGGAACTTTGATAATTCATAGCCTATTCTTACTCAATGTGTCACATGCACTCTAGTTGATGCATAAATGAAAATTGACTATTGATCCTTATGAATGCATGCGATTGCAAAAAATCTTTAAAGGGACAAGCTCATTAAAATATCAAGGACATGTTAAATCTTAAACCTAAGCAAGTTCATTCCAACACTTAGTCATGCCTAATGAAATTTTCAAATGCTAACTAAACCTTAGTGATGAATGATATGTTCTTTTGAATACATGCTAATTAATCATGCATTCTTCTTATCCCAATTAGAAGACTTTTCTAAATGTTCATGATTTAAGACTAGGTCTAATCTCCATAAGAAGTCAATCCATGCATGTTTGATGATAACACAAGATAGAAATTGAAGGCTAGTATGGCATGTTTCTAACCTCAATCTAAACCTTCAAAGATATTTGACATGATCAAACCATTCAATGAATAATTAAGACATGCCATAGCTAATTTCTCTCAAAAATGAATTTGATCATAACCCTATCCTGAACATGTATTTAGGCTTCTATGGATCCCCATGCTCAAATGACTACTAACACCTAAAGACATAAAGATACCAAGATCTAGAGGAATACTTACAAAAATTAGAACCCTTTGAAGCTTCCCACTCAAGAAGCATTTGAAGAACTTAAAAGAGGGAACTCAAGAACTAGAGAGGGAATTTTCAAGAATACTCAAAGAGGGAAGTGAAGAAGTGAGTGAAGAACAAGTAGGGTGGAATGGAGTTTATATAATAGCCCATGGAGATAAGGGTGGCGTTGGGCTTAGTGGCTCCACATTGGGCGGTTTGCGTGGTGGCTCATAATGCCTCTCAAGCTTAGCTCCTCCATATAGGTTAGCATGATGGTATCTAGGTGTAGGTAAAATTTCATGAAATGGAAGAGAGAGTTTCTGTGTGGGAGTGGTGAAGAAAGAGAAACTGGGGAATTAAATGCTAGGGTTAAATCCTTTGGTGCCATCGGTTAGTGTGTTGTACAAGGTAATGCTATTTTGTCTTATTCTCTTGGACTATTCTCTGGACTTCTAAGGGCTAGATAAGACACATCTAAGTACTCCCTAAAGGTGGCATACGATAGTGTTTGGGTGGCGAAGTGGTGGCCAAAATAAAATAAATAAATGGAGGAAATTAAAGGGTTTTAGCTAAAAAAAATCCAAGGATAAAATCGGTATTCAAATTTTTTTAGAATTTTGGCTAGGGTTTTTAAAGATTCAAAATGATACTATATATATATATATATATATATATATTATAACATACATTTAAAGATAAACAAAATCAACCTTAGCAAGTTTCATAAATAATTCAAAAGACTAAGGACATAGATGCCCTTGATAAAAATGGCACAAAAACTTCAAACTAGGGATATATTGTTTCATTACACACAAAAGTACATTAGATTGCTAATCGATACAGTTTTAGGATTTGACATGTCACCTCTCAAAATGACGTGCTAAGGCTCAACAAAATTTTGAATCAAGGCTTGAGAAATAAATGAGAATAAAATTAAACTAAGCTCGCATGGTGAAAATTAGTGTTCCTTCTAAGCTTGTGAGCTAATCTTCTAGATTCTAGGGTTAACTTAAGAGTTAACCTGATAGGGTGAATAGGTGGGATGTTATAGTATGTGACTCTATCAATGGTGGAGGAGGTTGGTGGAAGATGTCATCGATGGGCACAGAGAGGGAAAACATTTTAGTCTTGCAAAACAACAATTTTGATTTCTAGATTTGTTTTAGAATCAGGGACAATTAGTCAATTTGCCTTAAAACACGTGCGCATGTGTATAGGACTGCAAAGGAGTCCCAAAATGGGAGTATACGTAGCAGCTCTTATGGGTGGGTGGGTGGATGGGTGGGTGAAATTAGAATGGATAAGATCATAAGAGTGTAAAGTTTGGAATTCTCACATTTTAAAAAAGAAATTAATTTTGCTATATGGAAAATCTTGTAGCACTAATATTCTTAGTATTCTAGTCTATTTGTACTAATTTCATAATTAAAGTTTGTAAGTTTATATGACTTTACCGAAAATTATTGTTATTAGCTTTATTACATGGTAGTACTATTATGCCGCTCAGGTTTGGCCACTTTGTGCGCCTATAGTGTAAATTATGCTTTTTTGTTTTTCTTTAACTTTTTTCAACATTTTTTTAAACATCCTTAAAATATTTTTTTAAAAAATACATTAATAGTCACTTCCTTAATTATTAAGTAAAAAAATTTAAAAAATTAAAATAAAATACATAATCAGTCAAATTGAGGATGCAAACTCAAGTGCATAGTATCATTTTCCTTATTACATAATTTCTTGTATTTAGTGAAGTGAAACAAACAATACTCAATTGAGAAAACAAATATGAAGAATCATTTCTCATATCTCACTTATAGGTATGTAAGACTAGCTACAACATAAACAGTTTTTTGCATCACACTAAATTGATGCTAAAGTCTCAGAAAACTTCGCCAATAATTATTTTCATTCAAATCCAATCGATATAACCTAAAGCGTCTCAAAAGATTTATCACGTTTTCTGAGTATCACGAAAATTAATTTCAGACATTAATTATTGGGCTCGCGAAAAAGGCTCATATTTGCATCAAAATATATCACTGCCATTACGAAAAAAATTTGACGCAAAAACCTAAGTTGATGCTAGAGAAAAATACATGCGTGACATTATTTGTGTGACAATATACACTTTAATAGGAGAGTGATGGCAACACATGGAGAGCCATGGAGGAATTTACTGTGTATATTCTATTGTATTACATATTACAAAGGACCTTTATATAGGCCTTAGTACAACTTGTATGAAAAATAGAAAGAATACCAAAAGTAAATCGGAGAATATTATTCTGTTACATTAGCTGTCATGAGGGAATAACCGAATGCTCTAGTGGCTGAGTTCCAGAAGATTCTGCCATGTCATTGTCCAAGATCAGTAATTCCATGCTGTTTGGATGATACAATCAATACATTAACATGCCCCCTTGAGTCCACTAGAATAGACCTCACAGTGAGACTCGCCTTCAAGGTGTTGAACCTGTCTGCCACAAGGGGTTTAGTACATACATCTGCCAGTTGGTCCTTGCTACTACAGAATGAAACCTAAAGGGTTTTGGCAGCTACTCTATCTCTAACGAAGTGGAAGTTAATATCCACATGTTTGGTTCTCGAATGATACACTGGATTGGTAGTGAGATATGTGGCCCCAAGGTTATCACACCTTAACACAAGGGGTTCAGATATAGGAAAACCAAGTTCTCGAATTAGAGTTTGCAGCCAAATCAGCTCAGTAGTGGTTTTGGCTAGGGATTTATACTCGGCTTCAGTACTAGACCTTGCCACTGTGTGTTGTTTATGGGAACTCCAAGAATTAAGATGGTGGCCTAAAAAGATACAGAATCCTCCAGTATATCGTCAATCATTAGGGCAGTTTGCTCAATCGGCATCGGAGTATGCATGAAGTTTGAAGTTTGAGTTGTAGGAGAAATAAAGGCCATGAGTGAGGGACTGTTTCAAGTATCTGAGAATTCATTTTACAGCAGTCCAGTGGCTGAGTTTTGGTTCATGCACAAATTGGCAGGCCTTATTTACAGAAAAGAAAATATCTGGTCTGGTCAGAGATAGGTATTGCAGGCTCCCAACAACATTATGGAAGAGTGTAACATCATTAAAAGATGGGTGATCAAACTTGGATAATTTAGAGGAAGCTGACATGGGGGAGCTGACTGGTTTGGCTTTCAGCATACTAGTTTTCCTTAAAAGGTCAGTGATGTATTTCTTCTGAGACAGAATAATTCCATTAGAAAAGTAATGTAATTCCAAACCAAGAAAATATGAGAGTTTCCCAAGATCAGTTACAGGGAAAGCACGAGCTAGATCAGTAATTAATGTATCAACAGCCTGAGAGGAGGAGGAAGTGATTACCATGTCATCTACATAGATGAGAATAAATATACTGAGGCCATCCGCATTGAGTATGAAAGGTGAAGGATCATCCTGAGAAGCTTTGAAGCCATAGCTTAGGAGCCAGGAGCTCAGTTGTGCAAGGGGGGGACTGCTTGAGGCCATAAATGGCTTTGTTGAGCTTGCATACAAAGTCGAGTCTGGAGGAATCAACAAAGCCATGTGGCTACTACATATACACAGATTCAGATAAAGCACCGTGTAGAAAAGCATTCTGGATATCGATTTGGCGCAAGGACCACCGGTTGGAGATAGCGATGGACAGAACAAGGCGAATTGTAGAGGGCTTGATCACAGGACTAAAAGTTTCTATGTAATCAATCTCGGGTGTTGTTGGTGAAACCCCTTAGGGACCAATCAAGCCTTCCTTCTCTCGATTGAACCATTGGCATGTATCTTGGTTTTGAAAACCCACCTACAACCAACAAAATTAGGAGCACAAGACGGTGGAACTAAGGTCCACGTGTTAGTATTAACCAAGGCATCATACTCACGGGTCATGGCTTAACGCCATTCAAGGTGCTTAGAAGCAACTGTAAAAGATGAGGGTTCATCAAGAACCGTTACCGTAGAAACGAGGCAGCGCCGTGGAGGGTAGGTAACCAGGCCATCAGTAAATTGGCAAGGTTTAGAAGAATTCGTCTGAAAGCAGGTGATGATTTGAGGACGAGGTGGAATGAGGGGAGAAAGAGCACTAGTGATAGGACTATCTTGAGTATCAGAGGGTTCGAGATGGTGTGAAGAGGTAGAAGTTACGGGAAGTCTATGATTTGGGGAAGAAGGAGAGGGATTTAAGTGGATTGGGTTTGTAGGTATTGGGCTTAGTGGTGGAGGAAGTGTGCTAGATATGGTTTGAGATGGATTCGGGTTGGAGAGAGAGGACAGACCTGGGCCAAGAATTGAAGGTTGAATGATAGGTAAATGAATGAGATTGGGTGACTTGGGTTGGGAAGTTGAGACCGAAGTTTGAGAAAATGGGAATACATGCTCATCAAAGATAAAATCACATGAAATGTACAAATGGTTTTTGTGGAGATCCAGACATTTATAACCTTTGTGAGAGTTGCTATATCCAAGAAAAAGACAATGAGTGGAGCGGTAATTCATCTTATGGTGATTATAGGGTCTCAAATTAGGCCAACAAAGACCCCCAAAAATTTTAAGGAAATTATAATCGGGATCTTTGTGATGAATTTTTGAATAGGAAGAAGTATTTTGGAGAACCGAAGTTGGAAGTAAATTAATTAAGTAGGTAGCGGTTTGAAAAGCATCATCCCAAAAAGAGAAAGGGAGAGAGGCTTGTGAAAATAATGTGAGTCTGGTTTCCACAATGTGACAATGTTTTCTCTCAACCAATCCATTTTGTTGATGTGTGTAGGGACAAGAGAATCGATGAGTGATGTCAAGGGGTTTACATAATTTTGTTAAGGGACGGAACTCACCCACTGCATCAGTCTGGATTATGACAATTTTTGTGTGAAAAAGACGTTCAACATTTTTAATGAAAGAATTGAATTCAATGAGCACATCTGATTTTAACTTTAAGGGAAAAAGCCAAGTGAAACGAGTAAAGTAATCAACAACAGACAAATAATAACTAAAGCCATTTCTTGATATAAAAGGGGCCAGGCCCATACATCAGCCCAAATTAATTCAAGAGGCTTTGAAGTGAGAATATTAGTAGGATAAAATGATAATTGTCTTGCTTTGGCCAAAGGGCAATCCACGCAAGAATGGCTTGTGTTTGAAGGAGAAAGGGGCAAACAGCTACGACGCACAACACAAGAAACCAGGTCAAGGGATGGGTGACCCATTTGCTTGTGCCATTGATTGAGAGAAACTTTTTCACTGACATGGACGGACGGAACAGAGGAGAGAATCGGAGATGGGAACTGGTAAAGTCCATCATGAAGCGGACCACTGATGAGGGGCGTCCCTATCGCCGAATCGTTCACAACAAAATGGGTTGAGTGGAATTCAAAATAGCAAGAGTTGTCAGTGCAAAATTGGGAAATAGAAACAAGACTTTTAGTGATGTTCAGAACATGTAACATATTAGAGAGATTGAAGGAGGAAGAATGGGATTGAAACAAGGAATTGCCAATATTGTTGATAGGCATGCCGGCTTCGTTCCCCACACGAATCTGCTCGTTGCCATTGTAAGGTTCTAAGGAGATACTTAGTTGAGAGAGGTCATGGGTGATGTGGTGTATGGAAGCTGAGTCAGGGTACCAAGTATGGTCAGGGGTAGTGGAAGGGGTGGTGTAGCTGGCTTGAAAGGTTCGGGGAGGCTTATATTGGTAAGCATGATCAAACCAGTAATGGCATTGAAGTGCAACATGACCAGATTTGCCACACACCTGGCAGGCTGGGCGATTAGGGTTATAGGTTTGGCTATGGGGGGAGGATGCAGGTGAAAAACGACCACGATTCGAGCGAGACCATCCTCGATTGGAACGATTGCCACGATGTGGTGGTTGACCTCTTGAGTCACAAAAATTTCTAGAGGTAAGGTTGGCTGAAGGTTTAGAGAAGTTGTTTGTGGTAAGGGTTCAAAAATGGTGAGACATCCGGTTTTCTTGAATGAGAAGTAGGTGGTAAAGTTCCTGAGAAGTTATTGGTTCAGATCTAGTGGTGATAGAGGTGATGAAAGTTTAATATGAAGGTCCAAGGCCATCGAGAAGATATTTGACAAACTCCTTATCAGAGAGAGGAGTACGAGTGGTGGACAGGGTATTAGATAGCATTCGGACCTTGTTGAAGTAATCCGAAATGGACTAGTCACCACGAGATAAGTTCGTGAGTTGGAATCGTATATGAAATTCCTTGGCCTGAGAACATGAACTAAAGATAGATTGAAGAGCTAACCAGAGAGCTCATGAAGTTGGGGAGGAAACAACATGTCCTATGATGGAGTCTGATAAAGAAGTGAAAAGAATACTAAGGATCATTTGATCCGTGCGCTGCCATGAGAGATAAGCAATGTTTGGTTTTGGGGGAGAATTTGATGTAGAAGGAATGGTGGTAGGTGGTGCGATTTCAGTACCATCAACATAGGAGAAAAGACTCTGGCCTTTCAAATAGGCAGATAGATGGGCACGCCATAACAGATAATTATCAGTGTTTAATTTGGTAGAAACAATATGGGAAATAGGTGAGGGAACAGAGGAAGGAGGTGTAGGTGAAGATGTAGGTGGAGGTGGTGGCGGAGGTGGTGGTAGTGATTCAGTGGCCATGGTGGGTACAATGGATCAAGAGACTGCTAGTCAACAGCTCTAATACCATAATAGGAGAGTAAAGGCAACACATAGAGAGCCATGAAGGAATTTACTATGTATATTCTATTGTATTATATATTACAAAGGACCTTTATATAGGCCTCAGTACAACTTGTATGAAAAATAGAAAGAATACAAAAAGTAAATCAGAGAATATTATTCTGTTACATTAGCTGTCATGAGGGAATAACCAAATGCTCTAGTGGCTGAGTTCCAAAAGATTCTGCCATGTCATTGTCCAAGTCATCAGTAATTCCTTGATGTTTGGATGATACAGTCAGTACATTAACACACTTTACTATATTTATATCCTTTATATACACAATATATCCTCCATATACACAATATACACGTTAACATATTTATATAAACCATATACACAAAATGATAAAAATCATTAATTTACAAGTTTACATGAAAAACATAATTAAAAACACTATAGTCCCGACCAGGAAAACCAAGCAAACGAAATGGGTCGGTCTAGACTAGATTTATAACACACCATGCATTCTCCAATATAGTCATTTTTAATTTTTTTTAAGGGGGGGTGGAAGTTGTACTACTAAAAATTTTCTTACTATTAGTGACGTGCAGAAACGAAATTTTTCATGAATAAAATAAATTTTATTAAATGCTTAAAATATATATAGAGTCAGCAGAAGTATTTATTTAAAGAGAAGTTCTATACAACCTGTACAACCTCCACACACCATCATTTTTTAATTTTCTTTTAATTTTTTTAATTTTTTAATATTTATATTTTGAATTTGTTTAAATTAATTAATTTTTTTTATTTATTATTAATATATCAAATATTTAATAAAAAAATAAAATAAAATAAAGTGTGGTGTGTAGAAATTGTATAAATAGTAGGAGGTTATGAAGATTTTTTCTTATTTAAAACACTAAAATCTTATGCGTTTATCAAAAATAATTTATGGAATGAAAATCATAAAGCTACACCTAACATAAATTGTCTAGGCTTTTGAGTCGCCTACATGAATCAAATTCTATCCTGCAGTCTTATTCTCATAAATATCATTACTTTGGATGGTTTTAAAAACATAAAAATATACAGAAAAAAATGAGTCAAATACTCAATAAATAACATATCATATAGTAAACATAATAAACATCGATTTTCTAGAAAACATGCATAATCATAAATATATATGTGCATAACATGAAAATAAATTTATCTAACTTATCAAGTTTGATGCCCATTATTGACTCTTGTGAGCTAGGGTTAACAAATCTAAGTAGATTTCGATTTTGCCCGTATCATAGGTTGTGAAATCCATACATAATAAAAATATACTATGTGCACTACTAGTATGTACAATCTGACAATAAAATATGTCTATAACATAGGTATCATCTTCATATCATACATATTTGCTTACTTGTCATATCATAAATTTTAAAAGAAATCACATTTTTCTATAAAATGCCATAATGCATGACTTTTCATATAAGTTCATGAATTTTTATAAATAATTTTTATCATAATACTCACATAAAATCATAACATTTCATAAAATTTCTAATGAATAAACTTACACATAAAATTATGACATTTCATAAATATTTTAATACATAATCTTTCACATAAAAATCATGTGTGACTTTCCATAAGTTTATCATGACTTGGATACGTAAAAATGGGCTTCCAACAAAGTGCGTACATACTTATTTTTTTTATATAGAAATATGTTGTTTACTATACATGTGTATAAGGGTATGATCATACTACTTACTTCTTAGCATTGTTTCTTGGTTCTCACATCGTCACGTGTGGCTCGTGACCTATATGAGATACTAATTATCACTAATTTTCTAAAAAATCATGTAATGGCATTTCTAACTACTTAAAATTGTAAATAGAGATAATTTAATAAATATTCAAAACTCATAACATATTACTTAACTCTCTATTTAAAAAATATACTTAATAATTTTGTAAAAAAATGTAGTTAAATAGATAACTAAAATATTAATTAAAATAATAAACAAAAAAGTATATTTTTAAAAGTACTTTAAAACTTTTAAAAATATAGGAAGGCCAAATGGCCAATTGAAAAGCCACTTAAAACACCAAATCAATATAGATAGAGAGAGAATTAAGGAGAGAGAGTTAGAAACTTAGAGCATCCTCAACGGTCTTTCTAAAACTCATCCCTTGGCTAAAATGAAGTTAAATCTATTAAATGAATAGTAAATCATTCATTCTCTCCAAATGTAGAGTTACTATTCACAGGCTATCCTATTATTTTATTCCTATTTATTGGTATAATCAAGTTGTGCTAGCATTTGAGAGAAGATATAATTATAAAAAAAATATATTTCTTATGCCTAAATAATATTTAATACATTACGTGCATTTGTAAAATTAAAAAAATAATTTATTTTTTATTAAAATTAATATTCCATATATTAAGTGTATTTGCAAAATTTTAAAAAAATTATATTAAAATATATAATATGATATTATTTTTTATACTTTAATTTAGTTAGACTAATGTGGATCTCTTGGCTAAATCATATAGATTATAGTCAAGAGAGTAAAATTAAATTTATTTAATAAGACCATTGCTAATGTTCTTAGAAGAGAAGATGAAAGGAAATTGGCTTTAATGATATTTTATTTAAAAACATTTGAAAATTCGAATGAACTTTGTTTTTTATGTTAAAAAAGCTATAATAATACTCCATAAAAAAAAATAACATTCATTTCACTTGACATAGAGGGCTAAGCTAAACAAAAAGGCTGATAGTTAGCCATATCACTATCTTAAGCCTATCTGCCTGCAAGTGTACGAAATTGTGAAAAGAATAACTAATAAACCATTAAGAGTTAAAAGTGAAAGGATGATGATAGCATTGTTATTTTATTATTATTTATCTACTACTCTAAACTATAAAATAAAATTAAAATTTAAAAAAAAAATCAGATATAAAAAGAATAATAAATAGATAATAAAAATGTAATAATCTTATCATCATCCTACCTTTATATTCTTAAGACATCAAATATTTTTCAATAATTTATTTAAGATTTACAAAAATTAGAAGGGTGGTAGATCTTGCTGTCTCATTCCCAGTCGTGTTGACTGAGTAATATTCTATGTCATAAAAGAGTTAATTTTAAGCTGAATTGAATAATTAAGGGTGTATTTGTTTTTTTAATTGATTTGAGATAAAAATTGAGAGTTAAATAAATATTATTAAAATATATTTTAAAATATTAATTTTATTTTAAAATTTGAAAAACTTAAATTCTTTATTTTATTTTATATGAAAATTTAAAAAAATTATAATGATTAAATAAAATAAGATACTAATTAAAATAAATGAAACATTTTAATTAAGCTCAATAATAAAGTTAAATCATATTTTATTATTTACTAAACAAGTTGGACTCATCTTAGATTTTAAAGACCTATTATTAGAAATTGATTTTAATTAAAATTATTATTGATTAAATTACCTACGCAATCTAGTTCATTCTCATTCAACTATCTTTTTATAAAGTATATCTTTAATTTTCAAATTCAAATTTTTTCTGTCGCACACTAATAGAGTGCAATTTAGGGCTTGTTTATTTTTTCAAATTATCTTATCTCATTTCAAACTTAATATTATATTTTTTTTAAATTCTCATACAAAATAAAATAAGTAATTCAAGTTTTTTAAATTTCAAAATAAAATTAATATTAAAAATATATAATTACAATATTATTTTATGCCTTTTTAAAATTTTATTTCATTTCATCTCTAAAACTACATCAGAACTTAAACTCTTTATCGTCCTCCCCTAAATTTTTCTATGGAATGATTTAGATTGAGAGATGAGATGAGATTAATTAAGATGAGATGAGTTTTAAAAGTTGAATAAAATATTATTAGAATATTATTTTTTAATATTATTATTGTGTTAAAATTTGAAAAAATTGAATTGAGATTTAAATTTTTTTTATTATTTATTATATTTTATATAAAAATTTTAAAAAATATAATAATAAATTTGAGATGAATTAAAATGAAATTAACTCATTCTCAAATCTAAATCAGATCCATTATTAAAATTCTTTAGATGAGATCAGCTTACTCTCATCTCGCTTTTACTGGTATTCTTTATCTTCGTTCAAAAGCCCACGTCTTGTGTTCAGCAATTTCCCAACGCCGGCGCACTTCCCTGCCTATCGCACGGTGAGCTTTCATCTGTTTCTCTCAGGTTGTCCACTATTTTCACTTTAGTTCTTTAGTATTTTAGATAAGAGTTATGAATGATACTCCCTTTCTACTACCAGGCCTTCTCTACTTCCAGTCTTCCACGATAAAAGACAGTCAAGTAAATTGGTTTTTGGGACGAGCACGTGTAAGGCCAAGATTAACCCTCACGTGATCGAGATCGAGGGCCATTATTTCATATACTAGGCCTTTTCTACGTCCGACTGTGACGGCTACGTTTAGCATTCTCAGATCCCACTCTCCAATTTGCACCTTCTCTCGCCTCTGCAAAATCAAGGTGATCCCCAAACCCTATTTTTCTCGATCTCCTTCTTCCATTATAAAAGTCTTAAGCGTTCTTACATATTATTGAATCTTGTTAGTTATTGTCCTGTTTAATAATTTATAGAAGCAATTTGTGTCCCGATTTCGGATGTTTGGTTTTTGAATTTTTCTTTTTCATTTTTTTATTCGCACCGGGTGTCTGGAACAGCGTCCCGACTAATCCCCGTGGTGTGTTTGGTTTATGATTTCGCTTTCTATTCTCTTTGATCTGTTACTTCGACCATCTAAATCTGAAACATTTGGATTCAAAGCTGCGATTTCTATGTTTTATTTAGGACTTAATTGGATAGATTGATAATACGCATGAGTTCTAAAGGTGTAGTTCTGAGTTTTAGAGGAGTGAATTTTTACATGCAATTGTTGTGCAACTCTGGGGTTCCACTCCACGATATAAATGCGTGTTGTGTGTTGTGCGTTCTGGGATAAAATGGCAACCCATGATTTTTTTTTATCCCACATGTGGGCGCGTGCGCGTTTGCGTGTGGAGAGGGGATCGAATGATATTCCATGGTCTTTATGGTTGATTAGAGAACGTGGCAGAAAGATTAGGAATTGGAATTGGGGTCCTTTGATTGATTATTGTAGTTATTATTTTTGGTATTTGGTTTCGGAGAAATTGGCCCATCGTTGTTGACAGAATGTTTGTGTTAGGCTGAAGGGGTAATCTGGGGTCGATTGGTTTTTTTAGCTGCTTGTTTCAGTATGATTATATGTTACAAATGAAATTAGGTGAGCTGTGTATTGGTAATAGGATCAGAAGAGTTTTATTAGAGTTTGAAGAAAACTAATTTTGATAGCTCCATGTGCGTCTGTGAATTATTTTGCCTTGTTGCTGGTACATTGTTCCATCTGTTTTTCTTTTTCCTTGTAATTCTTATTGAAAATATAATTCTTGCTGTGGGGTCTGTAGTGTCAAAATGGCAGAATCAAAGCCCGGATTGAGGAAACCAGTGTTCACTAAGGTTGACCAGCTTCGCCCAGGCACAAGTGGGCATACTCTCATTGGGAAGGTTGTCAGTACAAAAATGGTATTGCAGAAGGGCCGGGCCGATGGTCCTCAAGTACGCCAAATGCGAATTGCTGAATGCTTGGTGGGTGATGAGACAGGAATGATCATTTTCACCGCTAGAAATGACCAGGGTACATATCTTTCAATATTACTTGTGGCATTTTATAATTGCTATTTTCATTTGGGAATGGTTTTTGCATCATCAGGGGACTATATAGCGTGTTTTGGGTTTCTTTGATATAATTTTTAATAGTTAGTGTTTTATAATATTTTTCTTGTGTTACTTATAAAAAAAAAATATATATTTTTCTTGTGTAGACCATTTTTTTTTTTCCTTCGATGAATTGTTTAAATTATGCATATAAGAGTTGAGTGAATACCTAGTTGGTTTACACATCTGAATGGAAGATTCTTGGGGTGAATAACGTGGATGATTAACACTTTTCTTTTGGTAAAAATAAGTAAACTTTAGTTTTGAGCTTTCTGGTTAACAATCAACCATCTTTGCAATGAGGGATTTCTGGAAAATTTGCTTGTGGCTGGGTGGCCCTAGAGACAGCCTGATGCAGTTATTTGATTTGTATAGCTGATTTCCAATTAATTTGAGGGGGTAGAGTATCATTTAAGTAATGCAGTTTTTGGTTTGTAATGTGATCAAAAGTTGAAGCTCTCTCTTTAAGAGTTGAGATTGATTTTTGTGTTGTGAACCGTGTTAAGATATGAGTATATTCACATGCTATATTTTTTAATTTATATTTTTAAATATGCTGAATTTTTTTTTTTATATAAGTATATTTATAAATATGCTGATACCAGTGTGAGAAAGCCAATTGATACTTTTCTTTTACATTTCTATATATATTCCATTGAATGATGGTGGCTTGAAATTTTGAGTCTACTTGTTGTGGTTCCTTTTGGGTGAACATCGCTCTACATTTTCTTTCTTTCTTTTGGAAGTCAATATAACTTTGACAGGATGCTTTTTAGTATGAGAGTTCAGAGTATTGAAAGGTTTCTACAAATGATTAGATTGGTGAGCAAGTAATAAATCTTGCGCGGGCCAGGGGTTAAGTTCCTTGTTCAATTTGATATGATCATTTTGGGTTTCTGCATAGGCTAGAGAACCTTTAGTAGATGTACATTTTAGAAATTCTTATGCTGCGATTTACTATCATTTTAACGGCTGAATTCACTGTCTTTGCACCATTCTTGAAGAAATGAAGGCTAGCAATAAATGGCATCCTAAGTGATGTTTCATTCAAAATTTAGACTGGGTAATGGAAAAATAATCTGCAACTTTCAGCAACGGAGTGGCAGGTAGGGCCAGCATGTTTTGGAAATAATTTTGGGTAGCAGAGTACCAGAATTCTTTTTCTTTTTCATATTACTTACACTTTGCTTTTAACTAAAGATGATGCTAGGATCCTTAATAAAACAACTTTGCCTGCCAGCTAAACAAAGATGATGCAGTGTTTGGTTTCATTTGGAAATGTTAGTGAAAACTAGAGAAGATTCTGATGCTAGGCAGCCCAATATGTCAACATGTTGGATCTCTCATGAGGTGCATTGGACCAGAATGATAGAACTTTTGAGGGCCATGAACAGATGTTGGAGGAGGTAAAAAAACTATGGAAAATGCTAAATACCCCGGTGAAACCTTTTTATTTTTATTTTTTAGTTTATTTTTTAGTTTATTTTTAAGTAAATATTTTTAAATAATATTGTGATTTTTTTATATTTTTAAAAAATATTTTAAAATGTTAAAAAAATCATATAAAAAATTATATTTTTTTTACATAATTTTTTTAATATTTTAAAATAATTTTTAAAAATATAAAAAAATCACAATATTATTTAAAAATACTTATTTAAAAATAATATAAATAAAAAAGTGAAATGGGATCCAACGGGACCTGTTTCACCGGGGTGAGTAGCATCACCCAAAAATTGTATATAGCCCCCCCACCCCCCGTTTGGATTGAGAAACCATCTCAACTTATCTTATCTCATCTTATCATTACAACTTTTTCAAATTCCTACACAAAAATGATATTCTAATAATATTTTATTCAGCTTTTAACTTTCATCTGAAATCATCTTATCTTATCTCACTATCCAAATGGGGCTTTAGTTTTTTTTTTTTTTTTTTTTTGTCCTTTCGACAGCTTCCAGACAATAATGGTCTTAACTTCTGTAATTTTCCTGTATCTAGTTCACCTTGTAGTTAGGTAGGTGTCTTTCATATATGCATCTCCTGTACTTGGGTTGCACCTTTTGAGCCTTTTAATTGAGTTTTATAATATATGAAAAAACATGTTGGGCCACCCTTACAACATGAAAGTCCAGGTTTTAAAACTTGAAGTTATAAGCTTGATTGGGAGATGTGGTGCTTTCAGATGATCTCTTGTTGTGCTTTCTGTGATACTTTTGTTTTCTATGCTGCAATCTGCTGATAGCATAAATGCTAGCAGTATTAGTTTAGCAGTTACTTTTCTGATACTATTAGCTGAAGATTACATAGCTAGTTTATTTGCTGTCGTAGTGCCATTGGCTTGTGTTTGTGATTTAACTGATATTTTCTCTGTACTAGACAATAAACTTTTCTTAGTTAATCTCAAATGCTTTTCATGGAACTTCACATAAAAGGAAAAAAAAAAAAAACGTGTTTCCTTGTGTTTGGAAGGTTTACAAGGAGCATTGGTATTCTCAAATTCTTTTTCATTGAGTAAGATCCATTTTATTAATGAGGGAAAGGGATATTACCTTGGTACACGGAGTATACATGGATACATTCAACTAACAAAAGGAAAAGCAATAGTATTAAAATAAATGATATAACTGGGGTTAACTCTCTTGGGCCAAGTCTGAAGGTCTTTACCACGATGAGCTTTCACATTTTAAAATAAATGATAAATAAGAGTTGTGTGAAAAGGTATTGGTAAAAACTTTATAATATTTTGCATGAAGATTACTTCCAAAAAATGTGAAAGGCAGATTCACTTCTTTTTTTTTTCTAATTTTGTTATTTGAACACCAAGAAAAACCAAGTATTATGTTTGAATGTTTTCTTCTTTAATTGTTTCTATCATGTTGTGTAGTGGATTTGATGAAAGAGGGCAGCACTGTAATTCTGCGAAATGCTAAAATTGACATGTTCAAAGGATCAATGAGGCTTGCTGTGGACAAGTGGGGCCGTGTTGAAGTTGCTGAGCCTGGCGATTTCACTGTGAAGGAAGATAACAACCTGTCACTGATTGAATATGAACTTGTGAATGTTGTGGAAGAGTGACTTTTCTGGACAGTTTTCACTTCCTACTACATTCTCATCCTGACCAAAAAATAAAATAAAATCCAGAAGAGAAAATTACTGTTGTCTTTGGGGCTGCCGCACTCCCAAATGCTCTTTAAAAAGTTAAAAACTTTTAAGTAGAGGAAATCTGGAAGCTAAGTACTACGCAAGTTGTTTCTAACTTTGCAGCAGATCAGGTGGAACCATTGGTTGAACCTCCAAACACATGGTGACAGCTGCAGCTCGATGAAGATAAAGCAACTGGCTTTTGGGTCTTGCTTTTTGTTTTTGTTTTTGTTTTTGTTTTTGTTTTTGTTTTTGTTTTTGTTTGTTTGCTATCTATTTAGTTTTTGGCGAGTACACGTTTTTCCTCTATTAGAGTATACATTTGGTACTAAAACTATGCACGACATATATTTATACTCTGTATAACTTGGTCTATTGCTGCCTGCATGACGCTTCTATTTTCATCTTCTTTTGCTGTGAAGTTACATGCTCACATCTGTTCATCTGAAAAATTCACTTTCTAGATGGGTATGAAGCATCAGTCATGGGTAGCAGCAGATATTTATTAGGAAATGCCCTGCTTTTGGTTTTGGAATGCACTAGACGCTGCTCACATGGTTTGGAAATTATATACCACTACTGACTTCAAAGTAGTTGTGCCCTTGCACTGCTTTTGCAGCAGCAGGACTTGGTTGATTTTACTATATTGTACTGAGAATATATATATATATATATATATGTGTGTGTGTGTGTGTGTGTGTGTGTGTGTGTGTGTGTGTGTGTCAAGTGGATAAGGTAGAGGAGATGGGTGGCACTGGATATGGATTTCTACTTGTCAATTATATATACATGCGGCTTCTAGGCTCTGGAAGTAGTTGGCCGTGTTACACAACAGGCTGTTAATAAACTTAATAGAGAACGTCGAATTCACATGAGAATGAATATGAGGTTTTTAATACATTATACACATTAAACCACATCTATTGTACGACAAAATAAAAAATCCTAAGTAGACGAAACAACTGCTTATCCATCTGTACCCTACTCTCTCTGGATTCAGTGGTTTAGTTGTGCAGACACGGAATTACAAAGAAGTGGATTTGTTGCACTAGATAATTTTGCAGAAACAACTGTCCCTACTCGAAATTCATTCCCACTTTGTCTTTGTGTATGTGGGACTCTTAGCTAATTAACATGCCCTTTAGAAGTTAGGGCAAGTGGAAGGACCACTCACATGGCAGATAAAATCGAATAATATAAAGGAGCAGTGAACCAAAACAATGGAGGAAAAAGAGAAGAAAAGAAAAGACAACTCATATATGTCCTTGGAGATATAATGCACCTCGCAAAATAAACAAACAATATTTCATTATGTCCATGGACAGACGTCACAAGGGCTAAAACCAACAGATTATGTGGTATTGCGATTGACATACGTCATATATAGTAGTACTACTATCCTTTGAATCAACGAGGCTAGTAAGGAAAATGGTATCAAGAAAATGACACGGGAAAACCGTAATAACCTAACGATATGTTTCTTAACAGCGAGAGGAGGAAGCATAGGACAATTCCTCTATTGTCTGCTCCATTTTGGGTGCGTTTTAAAGTTGCCTTTTTATCATTCTCTGACTCGTGTGCCGTGTGCGTACAGAGTTTGTAGTTATAACAATTAAGTGTTGTCATGAGTACTGTGTACTCCATGGATAAATTTTAAGAAGAATATGGCTTGGATCCTTCTCTACAAAAGAAGTTAAGAAAAGATTGATGTAATATATGTACTTACTACCTAGCAGATAAGATGTTGCAGTCAGTAGTTGCCTCTGAAAGTTTTCATCATTATTTTTCTTACTGGCTAGTTATAGGGCTTGTGTACATTTTGACTGCTTTCTGAGGGAAATCAAGTACTAGTCCATGCGGTGGGCGTGGTGGGTACAATTTAAAAGTTGGATAGACTCAAAATAAAAAAAAAAAAAAAAAAAAAAAAAAGATCACTCATATCTTATAGGGCATTTGGTGGCCTGTGTGACTTTGCTAGCTGTTGCACATGGATGGCTCTTGGGTTTGTCTCCGCCTACACTAATCGATCCATCCAACAAGTTTAATGCTCATACGGTTCATTATTTTCTGGAGTAGTAATAATTACAAGTAATGCAGAAACAATCATTCCATCAAAACAAATCATCATTATATATTATTGCGTAAATAGATTAGCTGACAATTGGTGCTTGCAAGCTGCAAGTTGCATGCAGCTTCTTTAGTTAATTTGGAAGGTTCTTTTGTGGCATCACGCAGAAAAAGCTACAATTATCGCAGTACATTTTGTACGTTTGTTATGACATCAGGCTGACGGTTTTACACCTGGAAATTTGGAATTACGTGATGATAAAACTCAGGGGAGGGGCCGGAGGGCGATTATATATCTGCTAATTTATTTGTGTTAAAAATCAGTTTCACGTAGAAGATTAATATAGATATATAATAGAAGTTAGTGCACAACGTACAAATTAAAAAACTTTTACTTCATGCCACACTCCCATATAAAAACGTAGATCAAATAGATGAAATCAACCCCAAATATATATGAAGTAGTAGTACTTCAGAGATTAATTATTAATTGCAAATGGAATCTTGGACTGTTGCATATATATATATATATATATATATATATATATAGGTTAAATGCCACAATTAATCAGTCAAAGCAGCTGGCTAGCTAGGATGAGGATGCTCAGCTTGCACTTATTAACCTTGATGCATGGAAAGAGCACTGAAGTCTGAATTGGTAAAATCCAATTTTGATCAAATGTCAAAGCACTGTTGTCAATAAGTAGTCAAATTTAAGTTGTATGTATAGTACGAGCTCTCTCTACTTTAAAAGTATGTCTTTAATCATATAATTATATATGCAGGAATCTTCACATATTAAATTAATTTTGTATCCCCCATATATACATTATACATATATATATGTACTATATATAATTCGGGGCGTGACACAAACTAAAATAAAAATAAAAAAATAAAATGTTGTCTATATATATCACAGGTTGACTAGAATCAGTGTTCCATGGCGCATTATCCCTCTTGCATTGGCTTATCTGCTTACCTATTTTTCAAATCTAAAAAGAGAATTAGCTGCTAGGGAAGATCATCTTGCTTTATGGGGTGTTATTTCTAAACCCTTTATTGAGCTTCTTTTACCTTCAACAATTTTTCTTGATAACTAATATTTCCCATGCATATAGATGGTCCTTAATTTCTTGTCTCATACACCCTTTATGGCCTGTTTATTCCGGCCAATCAAGCTCACCCTTCTCTCTCTCTCTCTCTCTCTCTCTCTCTCTCTCTCTCTCTCTCTCTCTGTGTGAAACAAATTAAAAGATAATATTACTCTACTGAGATACTCTGCTGCAAAAGAAACTACAAAATATAGTATCTTATATATGTCGGGCACACTAGGTCAGCTTGTACGTAGTTGGTAGAATCTTCCTTATAATTATAAGCACGAGCTAAAAGATTAAAAAAATTGTAATGAGTTGTCATTTTGCAAGACCAATGGCTGAACATGTGAAAGAAATCACATGAGGTTAAGAAGCAATAATAGAAACTTTGAGGTCTACATGATCAACAACTTTCCTACCTCTTCATCTGATCTTTTTCTCATGTATAATAGAAAAACCATCAAGAGTCAAAAGAGTATATTATGTACTTGCTTTATCATTATGAGCAGTATATAATCTTTTAGTACCGCATTGCATATATTTAATTGCTAACAATATTAATTATCACAATCATATATAGATATAATGTTTGATATCATCAAGTACTCTACAAAGATTAGAAAACTAATGATGTACTACTGGACTTTTATACAATTAATCACTCAATAATCATGATTGGCCATGAACTAAAGGAAAATGCATGTGTTCTGAATAAATGCGATCCGTGTAGAAATTGAATTGAAAGGATGATGCATAATATATATGCGCCGTTGCACTGGCGTGTGCATGGGTGCCAGTGTGTGTTCCACAAAGAGAGAGAGAGAGAGAGAGTCATCAATTAGAAATAGGATCATGGCTGTGTTTGACAATGAGTGATTCCTACTGCAGTAATGCTGCTCATGGGAATCAAACAGTTGTGCCTTTTCCTATTTTTTTTTTTTCTTTTTTCTTTCTTGATAAGAGAAATGATAGATGCAGTCATGAAGTTACAAGCGGCGTACAGTCGCTTTGGAAAAAAGTGAATATATATGGGATCCACGTGAAAAAGTTAACTTTTTTTGTAAAGCGACTGCACGCCGTTTGCAACTCCACGACTGTATGTAGCATTACCCTTCTTGATAATTATCTTTGGGATTTGAATCCTGGTGCATGCCCAGTACTCTCCGCCCAAGGCGGAAGGTATCATTAGGCTCAAATTAAAGCATATATTAAAAAATAAAATGTAACATATATAAAATATATATAGCCAGTAATATATACTAGTGGGTTTTATTGAAGAGGAAATATGAATATATAAAAAAAAAATATACATATATATATATATATATATTGGAGTTGATAGTACAGCATGAACAGCTTGTTCAGATGTCCTGGGAACTGGCCTCTAGGCATGGGATAAAAATTAAACAATTTGTGCATGCAGGTTTATTTATTGGTTTCCAAAATTAGTTTGATGACATAAAAAAAAATGTGATAACAGTACTACTGCTAAAAAAAGAGAAAGCAAGCTTTAGCAATGAGAAAGCATTCATGATACGATTGATCTCTATGGCTAAATAATCGCAAGAATCTGATTCCCTTTCTTTATATTGAAGGCTGGTTTCGTTTTCTATTGGCGTTTGGTAGCTAGACACACAAAGACAGATGAGATGAGATCAGTAGGGATGAAGCTAGCTATAGGGAGATATCCACTGTACATAAATATATATATATATAAATGCAGGATGGGTTGTTGATAAGCTAGCTGCAGTGAAAATAGTAGTAGTTTAAGATTCGACACCCAATGCCATATTGGATACATATTATAGAAAAAGTAAGGCTGAAGATGCACAAAGGCGCTATTGGCTACGTGTTGTGCCCACACTGCAACTCCATCCTATAAATTATTTGGCTTTGGTTGGGGGACAGCTATAGCCTATATATATATATTATATAATTTATGTATTATATATTATACCTAGCTGGGAAAAATGAAAATGAATGTTATCTGCATCTCTACATGATGATGATGATGATGAGTACCACACATCAGTGGGCAGTACTCATGAGATTTATGTTTAAATGGATCGATTATTAGAAAATGTTTATTAATTAATTGATGATCTGGAGGTATAACATTTTATATGGTGGGCTTTTGTTTGGACAATATTAATGGATCATAAGATAGAAAGATAAGTGTTCGATATCTTTTAATTAAGTACTTCCAATGGCGGAAATAAAATAATATTGATGGATCGTTTAGGATGAAAATTAAGTAGTACTTTATGCTGCTAGCTAGTGCTCACTCATTATGGGACTAGGGATCGAGAATGTTGTATATATATGTCATGGACTAATTAAGGTCGGTCGGGGTTTGTTTTAAAATCTTCACAAATCTGGCAGACTGAGTTGGATAATGCTGCATGGCATATATATTGATATTGGCCGTCGTGCGACGAGGTACCTGAAAACAAAATTCAAATGGCCGCAGATAGTGCATTATATTTATGAGGAATATTTTATATACATTGCATGCGTACTAAACATTGTATAATGATTATTTTGAAAAAGACTGAGAATTATTATTAATTTTTTTTTTTTTTTATGTGAATCTTATATTTTACTTATTTTTTAAAAGTAATAATTAGATGTTTGTATACTTTATAATTGTAAATATCAGTTCTTATGGATATAGGTATTGACCACAACCAAACCCAATAAATGGTTGCATACATTTATTGCATGTGCAGCGGAAATGAAGCTGGGCACTAAGCATTCATAAGCCTGAAAAGAAACGATGCGAATATCATTTCATTTTGGAAAATGCTATTTGAATAGATAAATTTGATATTAATTTTTTTTTATTTAATATTAATTAAGAAAGTAATTATTAATGAATAGTATTTTTCATTTTTTTAAAATGTTTCAATATATATAAAAAATTATTAAAATAAAATGAAAAATATAAATAAAAAAGTGCATTAGTTGCATTTATCGGTTAGACTCTTATCACTTATTTATCGATCCCCTTAACAGCTCCCTTTCATTTTTAGTTTCATCACGACTAGTACTAGTTACGTACAAACCTTTTATCCATCATAGGCCTTGTTGAGGGTGCTAGAGGGATTATCGGCTTCTTATCCACTTTTTTACTCATTATTTTGCCGGAGTTCACGAGTAAAGAAGTCAGAGATTGAATTATCAGTTCATTTAATATAATCAATATCTAAATAAAAAAATACTTAAAATGATTTGTCATCGTGCAAAAATATGTTTGGATATATGCAATATTTTGAACATATTTTTCAAATACATATTTAGCACTTTTACAATTAACACGTAATAAAAAAAATTGATTAAGTAGATCACTTTGAAATTTTGAAATATATAGTACTATGGATAATATCTCTTTTTTAATAGTACTATAATTAAGTTGTATAGAATTCCAAATTTCAGAATGGAAACGAATAATTTGTTCAGAAGAATCTCGTGAAACAATTTGTTTTAGAATGTCATCATAACCAATATCAGAAGCATATGTTTCAACAATTTTAATATATATATATATATATATTAAGGAGAAGTAACGTGTAAAACACATTTTCCTAGTTTAATAAAATAGTTATAAATAATATATTTTTATAAAAAAAATAAATTTCAATCAATAATATAATGCATAAAAAAATGTAAATTCAAACAAATATTTGACGGGTAATAAAAGGAAAATATCTTAATAACGAAATAATTATATAAAAGTAAATTATAAACTAATTTAAAATGATTAAAGATAACTATTTAACAATTATTATAATTGCATTTATAAAATATTATTATTTGAATTTAATGTTTCATAATGAATTTAAATTGAGAAATAAATAGTATTTATTCAAATAATTATATTCACAAATGCAGTTGACAAACAAATTTAAACTTAATTAGTTTTTATTTTTTTATATAAAGAACTAATAGAAATTTGAAATCATATATACGTATATATATATATATATTTATTTATTTATAATTTATATAATTTATCTAAATTTATATATATGATTGAAATTCATATATAGATATATATATGAATTGTATTTTAAATCATATCTAAATTATATATATAAATGGTCTAATTTATATATAAGATCTAAATTTAAATTTTTATATATAATTTAAAATTATATATTTATCTAATCTCATCTAAATTTTAAATTATATATCTAACTAATCTCGTCTAAATTTTAAATTATTTATATAATTAATCTTATCTAAACTTTAAATCATATATAATATTTTGAATATTTAGTGTTAAGTGACCATTAAATTTACCGAAAGAAATAAAAAAAATAACAAAAAAAAGAAAGATGACCGTTAGATAGTCACTTATTATAATATAAAGATATATATAATACAAATAATTATTATAAAAAAATAATAATACAAATACTTATTATAAGAAAATAAAAATAATTATAAAAAAATAATACAAATATTTTCCCATTTTATGAATATAAGAAATATCGTTTTGCATAATATTTTATATATAGGAAAAGAGAATCAAAATAAAATAAAATTCAGTGTGCTAGTGATCAAATATAAAACAGTACGTTACATGCATGGCCCGCAACCTGCAACGCAAGGATCGAACTTCGTTGGGCACGTACGTTCTTTTCTTAATTATACATGTCTGTAACATATTAAATACATCGTCCAACCAGGTGAATGGGCACTGATGTATGTAATTAATTAGTCCTGCTTTCTGAAACCCAGTTGGGTCCATAAGTCGTACGTACGTACGTATAAGCACTGAGTTATGAGATACGACATTAATATTAATTGACCATAAGAAAGGCTAAATTACCTTATAAAATTTTATGGCTAAATTTTATGATACAAGAAAATTTTAACTTTTATTGGTTAGTAACTAATTAAGAAGGTATTTTTAAAAAAAAAAAAAAGATTTTATGAATTTTTTAAAAGAAACTTAAGAATATTAAAAGATAAATAAATAAGATTATTCTTCTCGAGACAAATTCAAACTACTAATTCCCTCGAGTCAAATTATTGGGGAGATGTAGCTAGCAATAATCATCTCTAAATAATGACAAGTCAATTAATAAGATAATAGTATATAATATTTTTCAAGATGTAGCATCGTGTTTCAATTGATCCCCTAGCTTGTCAAATAAAGGCATTTGGGTGCAGGTACTATATGTGCCAATTATAATTATCTGTATGTGTGGAAAAAACAATGTCATGAGTTAGAGTTAGGTAAACCGAAGATTATTATTATTATTATTTTATAAATTATGTAATATATAGTTTCTCATAAATTAGCCGACAAAGGGAATCCCATGTGAAAGCTGCATTTGGTTGCATTATTATAAGTGAGTGCACCATGTCCACATAACACAACCTATAAAATTTCGCACCCAAAAAGTAAAGTTGTACTCTGCTTAAAATTATGGATCAAATTTTTCTTCCAATTTCTTTTCAACTTTGCTTCTATTTTAATGCCTTCCATCTAATTTGAATTATTATAAGCTCAAACAGTAGTATTACAGAAAATACTTACTAAATTTGCGATGTATTTTATTGTAAATAATCATTTTATTAAAATTAATTGACTGTAAATAAACAATTATTTTTTTATAGTAGATAAGAGTGTATGTACTAGTATATATTATTATATATATTATATTTATATAAGGAGAACTTAATTGGTATGTTGATCAATGATCATGCAATTGTGTTATAGCCCTATATATACTTATCGTTTGATTATATCCCTCTATATCTGATTTCTCTCCACCTAAGAATTCATTATTTATGTTTATTCATATCATCAAACCATCAAAGTCTGTAAGATTTTTCTCACAAAAGATGTAATTCTTTTGGATTTAGAATAGAAGTTTTGGCCATATTCAAGGGACAATATAGCCCGTGAGTTATCTCAATTCATGTTGTCTTATCCCCAAACCAAGACTAATGTTTACGGTCCAAAATTCTATGTAAATCAATTTTCTTTTTCTCTCCTAGTTTAAGTACTAATATATATTTTTCACAGGTGAGCTCTCTACTTTTTAGAATGTGACAAAAATTAAGGGCAGTAACTATATATATATATATATATATATATATATATATATATTTGGATGATCCATGATCTCGATCATTTTGTATTATAGCACATTACAAAAAAATTATTTATTTATAATTATTTATTTATTACGAAAATTACTATTTTATGTTAAAATGAATTTATTTTAATTATAAATAGTTATTTTTTTCATAAATAATATGTCTCAAATATTGATTTTTTTTTTTTTTTTTTTTTGTGGCAGGAGGCATGCAAAGTTTGCAAACCCCATATATACTTAAGAGAATAACAAATCATGCTAAAATTGTAAATTAGTATCTTTATTTCGGTGGATTTCATGAGTTTTTTTTTTATTATTATTATTAAAGTTGTCAAATCTGCAAAAATTTCCTCCAAAAAGGGGTATTATATGGGATTACGGACATAACTTTGTGGTCATATTCAAGGACAACATAGTCTGTGATTTACCTCAATCAATGTCGTCTTATAAAAAAGAAAAAAAAAAAAGAACTATCCAGACTAATACTGTCATATTTTATAAGTAAATAATGGAGGCATCGTTTGTCAACTCTTGTTTGTTCTAAAATATTCTACCTATATAAAAGGTTATTTGAACTAATTCTCTACTTTTTGGCCATCTGCAGATATGTCCTGCTTGCTCTTGTACCCAATGTAATCCATGAGTATCAAATTAAGCGTATGCAGATAACATACATGATCATGTTAATCAGCTTCTCTTGATCTATATATTCATCATTATTGGCTTTGCATTATGGCTACAGTTCATGTAATATTGCAAAAACGTGGTATCATCAAATTATAAAGAAATTCGGTTCAGAATGAGAAGTTGATCTTTAATTGACATGAATTGAAAATAGGAGTGTAATCAATTCGATTTAGTCTAATTTTAAACAAATTTTAGAACCGAGTCAGTATCATTAATTTTAAAATTTTAATAACTAATACCGCATTAGATTATCCTCCTAAATCGATATTTTCAGTTTTACCAATTTCGATTCGATCTGATTTCTTGATTTTTAATATATATTAAATTTGTAATCTCTTACACTTGATATATATATATATATATTAGTAATACAATAATACTATTAGTATATATTAATATTATTGGTATAGTACTATTATTATATGTTAATGATAATATAGTAATTAATATACTAACATATATATTAATATTACTAATATATTTATTAAAAGAAATATGTTAAGAATTTATTAACCCAAAAAATATAATTAATAAATATTTTATATTTAAAATATATAATCAAATTATAAATATTCATATTTAAGATTAAGATCTTATGTCATAATTATAATATAATATTATTTCATATATAATTATAATTTATATATATTATATATATATATATTATATATCAATAATATATAATATATACAAATATATGAACCGATTTAATCCGATCTTAGAAAACAAAAAACTAATTCCAAACTGATTATGATCGATTTTAAAATGGAGGAACTGATTCCGACCGAACCAATCAAAATTGAATTGAACTAATCGGTTTGATCTAATCTGGATTGATTTTCAAGTTTTTTCGGTTTGTTTTTACATATATTAATTGAAGATGAGTGTACTCTCCTTTGGCATCAAGGTGATCATCTTGTTCGGCATATTTTAAGGCAAGACAAGTTTTCATAATGACTTTAGAACTTGGGGAAATGGAGAATTTTACTTATATGTATCATGTTCTCTAAATTGATCAACTTTTCTTCTAGGATTACTTAAGTACATTAATGTAGAGAAATATCTTAGTCGTAAAAGATTTCATAAAAAATAAATTTACAAAATTATGTTGATTGATATGATATGTTAAATTATAAAATTATTTATATTATAAAATCAGTCTAATATAATACGTGAAGCTACATCAACTTTTATTTTTTAAAAAAAATATTTTTATAACTATAATACTAATTTTCATTATATTGTCACGTATAAGTTATAACCCATTTTGTATATGTTATAGTAAGAACTGAATCTAGATAGAGAATTGATATCATTCTTAGTAAAGCCATCTTAACCCAATGATACTCAAATTAGGACTAGTAAAAAATTTTCATGTTTTCAAGTTTAATATGTTTGAAATTATCGTGAAAAATATAATTTATAATTTTAAAATTTATAGTTTATAATTTAAATACTAAGTCCTATATTTTAAAAATTATTTATTATTTGATAAACATGTATCTAAAGTACTTTTAAACTTAATTATAATAATTTATAAAAAATAGATAATTATATATATGAACTTTTTGATAAAAATTTCGATTTAATATTTTTTAAAAAAAAAAGTTTTTAGAAAAGATAAATTTTCAAACTTTTTAAGTGATTAAAATATTTTTTTATAAATTTATCAAATATATTATTTAAAAAAAAATTTAAATAGTCAAAAACACTTTCAAAACTTTTAAGTACAACCCCAAACAGGCTTAAGCATTGCAATCACAAATTAGAGCATCTGTTTGAGAGGCTGAGGATACATCATTGATAACTTTGATAGAATATATATATATATATATATATATATATATCTGCAAATGGTTGAACGCGTGGGGATTTTTTTTTTTCACATTCCTGATCATGATGCTAAAAACAATAATTAACAAGGAATAATGTCACAATTCACGAGCCTTGTCGCTGCCCCCAGCGGATGGAGCTTACGTTGAATCAGTGTAATAATGCATCCCCATGTTGGAAAAAGAAAAGAAAAAAAGAAAGAAAGAGAGAGAAAGAGGATTCACGAAAAGATTCCGAGTTACCAAACAAAAACTTAAGCGGCTAAACGCGTCGAAAATCTACCTTTAAAAACGACGTCTGACCAGTCAGTGAATGCCATGTACTCCGAACGCGGCTCTAAAGAGTTGGCCGCATCGTAGTGCTTCCCTCTGTTTTGCCAAACTTTTTTTTTTTATTTAGTATTATTATTTTAAAGTTTTACTAAAGAGTCAGAGCTCTCTCTCTCTGTCTCACTCACTCACTCACTCTGCAGTCGGAATCCTTGGACTCTACCAACTGGGCAACTAGCCTTGGACTTCTGACGTAGCCCATAGAATAAAAAGTAATTTATTATAAAGAATTCTACTCATTATTTCACCCTTTTTTTTCTTTTTCTTTTTTAAAAAATTAAAATAGCTCTTTAGTCTTTAAAATATTTCAATTATATGTTAAAATATTAGCAATAAATCTATTAAAAATTTCCTTTAAAATATATAAATTTACACACATAAAAAAATCCATCGTTAATGGTCTTAGAATTATAAAAGTATACCTTGCCACGCAATATAAATTTCACTCTTTTTAAACCAGAAATTACTGTTATTTATATTAATTAAGTTGAGTTGAGTTTTTCATTTATAATAGTTTATAATTTCCTTTTTCATTTATTTATTATCACACGGGGTTTATGTACTAAAACTATACATAATTTTTCTTCGAACTTTTGCTATATCTATATAAAAAAAATTATATAAAATAATTTCATACATTAATATATTTTTATTTAATTGTTAGATTTACTTTATAATAAAAATAATTTTAAAATTTGATATATTTCATCAAATTATATTAATTTATAAAATTATTTTTATATAATCATTTTATAATAAAATTATTTTCCTTTATTTTGGTTGAGTTTTCAAGATGAGAGAATTTATCCTTATCATTATATAGAGGTCTTTTAGTTATTTTTTTTTTTATTTGAGAAATAATTTCATTCAATGAAACTCGTAAGAACATGAAGCCATGTGACCAATGGCCAACTAATTATATACTGAACGGTTAGCTTCTAAATCTCTTAGATAAAATCTGAGAGAATTAACACTGTATTTAAAAGAGACATTATTAAATTTTTCTTTCATAAGAGGAGAAAATTAAACTCCAAACAGACATAAAGTCCGAGAGACTATTTCTCAAACTTTAAGATTTTCTCTTTACAAATTCTATGTACAATAACCAACAACACAGAAACAGCTAAATACATAAAACAATAAATACAAAAAAACTACAAAACCCAACATTCGGCTATGATGATTCGTAAACAGTACGCGCACTATAGGAAATAAAGCCTGCGAGTTTGAGTAGCATTGCGACTTTGGTACCTTGAGAAACCGCACACGGCGAAAAAGAAACAACCAGGTGGCAAGGCGCATACAGATAAAATCTCAAACTAGACCCCGCACGTGCATTGCACACGCCGCTTCGTTTAGCAAAGATTTTAGTTGACGGCAAGATCGATGAAAGGGAGAACAGTGGCTAGGCACGTGGTAGTCTTTTGTCGTTGGGCTGCCTCAAACCTGCACTCACCGAAACCAAAATACCGAAACCAAAACCACTATCAAAAGGAACAACAAGGTGGTCAAAAATAGAAAGAGAAGAAAGAGAGAGGAGAGAGGAGAGAAGAGAAGAAGAAGAAAAAAAAAAGGAGTGAGAGGACCAGAGCCAAAGCTCCCCCAAGCTAAGACTAAGTTGAAGGTTAAAAACGATTTTGCCGGAGGGGAGAGAAGATGTTTATTGAGGTCTTTTAGTTGTATTTGGGAAAAATATTGAGAAATATTTAGAAAAGTTGTAAATAGTAATAAAAAAATAATAAAAATGTAATAATAAAATATTGAATAGTAGTAAAAAATAATAAATAATAGAAAAAAGTATATATAAATTAATAATAAAATAATAAATAGTAGTAAAATATTCTAAAAATACCTAAAAATATTTTGCTTGCCAAACCTAACCAGGCAACATTAATCTTTACTCTCATATTTATCTTTTTTGATCTACACCTTAAAAAAAATTGAACTCTTCATCGTATTTTTTTTTAAATTAGTCAATTTACATTCACGATAAGGTGGTAGCATATTATCTTGTTTGTTTTTATAAATAAAATTAAATAAATTAAAATAAAAGTTGAAAATTAAATAAAATATTATTAAATATAGTTTTAATATGATTTTTATTTTAAAATTTGAAAAAATTAAATTATTTATATTATTTTATTAAAAATTAAAAAAATTATAATAATTAGTTAAAATGAATTGAGAAGCTTCCTGAATAATTAGATAAAATGTAACCTAGGCATGCTTCTCTTTTTTTCTGCAACAAATATGTTCTTTTTGCAGTAAGTACGCGTATCTGGATGGATTATATTAATGACTTTATATATATATATATATATGTATATATATAAAGTGGTGACATCTATGTAGAAATTAAGGCGACGTTTGCTTTTAGAGATAAAATTAAAAATTAAAAATTATTTTTAAATTATTATTATATTTTTTAAAGAAAGAACTCAACTCACTATTTCACTCTTTCTTTATAAAGTTTAGAAGAAGCTGTGTCTTGGAAGGTAGATATGATGGCTCGTTTGGATTCGGAGATGAAATGAATTTAGTTTATTTTTTAATATTATTATTATTTTAAAATTTGAAAAAAGTGTATTGAGATTTGAAAAATGTGTATTAGAATTTGAAAAATGTGTATAAAAATTTATGTTTTATATAAAAAATTATAAAAATATAATAATAAAATAAAGATAAGTTAAAATGAGTTGAACTCATTTTCAAATACAAACAGGGCCTCAGTTTGAAAAGCACCGTTAAAAGCTTCAATTCAAAAAAGCCGAAATTCAGAGAGGAGCTGAGAGACCCATCTCTTTTTTAAAATCGAGCAGAGACAGAGTCACACAGAGACGCGCATACACACTCTCTCTCCCTTTCTTCCTCCACACCAATATAAATCTCTGCCTACTACATCCCTACAAACCCACCAACATTCTCACTTCACCACCTCTCAATCCATTTTTTTTTTTTTTTTATAGATACAATAAAATCAATTTCCACGAAAAACTCAGCGCCATGACTCCTCTTCTCATCTTTATCTTTTTCACTTCCCTCACTGTAAGAATTCTCAGTCTCACTCTCTTTTCTTTTGCCCCTTTATCTTCTTTGAAAGTCTCGTATTCTGTTCCCCATTGCTTCTCTGTCTAACCCATGTCTTCTTCGCTTTCTGTCGATGCAGGTTGTCTCAGCCGGCGCCGGCGGTTCTGTTTCGGGGGAGAACCCATTTACTCCGAAAGCGTATTTGAGTCGTTATTGGACCAAAGAGATCCGAAACGATCTGCCCAAGCCCGCCTTTCTGCTATCCAAGGCGTCCCCATTGAGCGCGGTTGACTCGGCTGGTTTCTCCAAACTCGCCGCGCAGAACGATCTCTCCTCCCACCTTCCGGCATTCTGTGCCGCGGCGAACCTGCTCTGCTTCCCCGATTTATCACCGAGTTTGGAGAAGCACGACAGAGACTCGAGCTTTACCGGTTACTCGAACCGGAACTTCACTAATTACGGTTCCGAACGGGTCGGCGGGACAGACTCGTTCAAGAATTACTCCAAGGACGAGAACATCCCGGTGGACTCGTTCCGCCGGTACAGCCGAGACTCGGCAGGCCACAAGGACAATTTCGTCAATTACGGCTCCAACGGAAATGTGGTGGATGAGAGCTTCAACTCCTATGCCACAGGGGCCACTGGCGGTTCGGGCGAGTTCACCAAGTACGCCGACTCAGTCAACGTACCTAACCTCCGGTTCACCTCCTATTCGGACGACCACAATGGTCGGGTCCAGTCATTCAAGGCCTACAGTGTAAACGCAAACGCTGGTGACCAGAGATTCGCCAGCTATGGGAAGAACGGTAATGCGGCTGTTAACGAGTTCAACAGCTACGGGACGAGCTCAAATGTAATCGGGTCGGGATTCTCAGGTTATGGACAAAAGGGCAATGCTGCCAACGATACGTTCATCAATTACGGGAACGACCAGAACAATCCGCAGAACAGCTTCAAGCGCTATGCCGATGGAGGTAATTTTGCTGTCGATACCTTCAGGAATTACAGAGAGAACGCCAATGTGGGTGACGATTCGTTCCAGAGTTACGCCAAAGATACGCAGTCGGCTAAGGTCAATTTCGCCAATTACGGAAAATCCTTCAACATCGGCACGGACAAATTCAGTGGGTACGGGCGGGGCGCCGACAAATCCATCGGGTTCAAGATCTACGGCGTCAACACTACTTTCAAGGAATATGCGAAAAAGGGTGTCTCATTTGCCAAGTACACCAATGTGAGCTCAGAGAAGATTTCTACAATGGGGGTTAGTGGCAATCTCGCAAAAAGATGGGTGGAGCCAGGCAAATTTTTTCGAGAGTCGATGCTGAAGAAGGGGAAGGTGATGCCAATGCCGGACATTATAGATAAAATGCCCAAAAGGTCGTTTTTGCCCCGATCGATTTCGTCAAAATTACCGTTCTCGACCTCAAAGATCACGGACCTGAAGCGGATTTTCCACGCGGGTGATAATTCCAGTATGGAGACCATGATTGTGAACTCGCTAAACGAGTGCGAGAGGGCTCCGAGTCAGGGCGAGACCAAGCGGTGCGTGGGCTCGGTGGAGGACTTGATCGACTTCGCAACCTCGGTCCTGGGTCGCAACGTCGTCGTTCGCACTACCGAGAACGTAAAAGGGTCAAAGCAGAATATACAGATCGGATCAGTCAAAGGAATCAACGGTGGAAGAGTCACCCAATCGGTCTCTTGTCACCAGAGCCTATTCCCTTACTTACTCTATTACTGCCACTCGGTCCCAAAGGTCCGGGTCTACGAAGCGGACATACACGACCCGAGTTCTAAGGCCAAGATTAATCATGGCGTTGCCATCTGTCACATAGACACCTCAGCTTGGAGCCCGAGTCACGGAGCTTTCTTGGCTCTGGGTTCGGGTCCGGGGCGGATCGAGGTTTGCCATTGGATATTCGAGAACGACATGACCTGGACTGTCGCAGATTAAGGAAAGTTGTAGCATTAATTGTGTTGAAATCGGTAGCTTAGAAAGCTTAGCTGCCGTTTAGATACCAAGTTGATTTACTTAAGCCATATCTAAGTTAAGGCTATTCAGCTTTGATAGGAAAAGTATGCGCTATGGTTTACTCTTAACATTTGGAAGATATGCCTACATGATTTTGAGTTTTGGTAAATGTTCCTAACGTTACCAATAAATAATTGGAGGGTAAGAAAAGCCCAAAACAACCCCCCCCCCCCCAAAAAAAAAAAAAAGAAAAAAAAAAGCTTTTATTCATGAATAATGTAATTAATTTTGTAAATGAATGATTTATTTAAGGAATTAATAAGGTGGAGTATTGGAAATCAAAAGAGAAGAAGAGGAGATTCTAGAGAGAGGGGATGAGATTCATAGCGTGGAGAATATTTGGAATGCCAACTAAAAAAACTAACAAAAAAATGGATGCTTCTACATGTAAACAAAATCATGTGAACAAAGATGAAGTGGTCCAAATGAACCATCCAAAATGTGCTTTTGTATCATATGGGGGGAAAGGCTATTGAGACAGCTGTTGTTGGTACAATAGTTGTTTTTTTGGTTTATTTTAATGATTAAGATAGATATCCATATTGCAATAGGCACGTATCCTTTATTATTTTTCTCCTCTTTTATTTTTTTTATTAATTTTAAATATAAATTTAATTTTTTTTTAAAATTTAATTGTGAAATGGTATACTCAAACGAGGCAGCTTTGTGTTATCCTAGATTTATACCCTCCTTTTGTATCACATGCCACCGGTTTTTAAAACTTGTGACTTGGTTACAAAAATAAAGTACATTTTTGTTGGTTTTGTTATGTTTGAAGGATCCACGGAAAATTTGGGTGCAGTGTTAAAGATGAACCCCAATTAATTAATAATTAATTGATTATATGATTTAAAAGAATTATTTGGATTGAAGAGTGAGTTATGATCTCTATTTTATTATTATATTTTTTTAATTTTTTTTAGATAAAAGACAAATTTCAATACGTATTTTTCAAATTTTAATATACTTTTTTTAAATTTTAATTAAATTTTTTTAAATTTTAAAACAATAATAATATTAAAAAATAAACTACAATTAATTAATAATTAATTAATTATATGATTTAAAAGAATTATTTGGATTGAAGAGTGAGTTATGATTTCTATTTCATCATTATACTTTTTTAATTTTTTATATAAAACACAAATTTCAATACGTATTTTTTAAATTTTAATACACTTTTTTCAAATTTCAATTAAACTTTTACAAATTTCAAAATAATAATAATATTAAAAAATAAATTAAAGTTATCTCATCTCTCAATCTAAACGAGGCTTAGTATTTAGGTTGGCCTGTGGTATTGGAGATTAGTCTTGGTTTAATAATAAATACAGTATTACAAAATGTAAATTTTGCAATCCTTAAAATAGAAAATAACAGAGTTTATATTTAAAAAACAATTTTGTTTTACGTAAGGTGTTATATTTATCTAGAAGTTAAAGAGAATGTAGAAAGATTATATATTCATTGCGAATTATATAAACGAGCTTATAATCTACAGAATGGCTGTATATGTTGTATATGAGAAAGATTTAAGAGGAGATAAAAGATTTTATAGTAAAAGAAATTAAAATAATTTAGATTTATTTTGACGAAATAATATAAAAATTAAAATAGTATATTTAAATAAAATTTTGAATTGATTTATATTTTTATATATAAGAAAAAAATAAAAGTTAAAAATTAAAAAATTTATAATTCAATATTATTTTTAAAAGAATTAATGCTCTCTAAATATAATACTTTATAATTTTAGTTTTTGTTTTACGGCGTGGTTTGTTTTACAAATTGAGTTTTACTATTTACAACACATTTTGTATTTTCAATTCATCTCATTTACTCATTTCAAATTTTAATTTATCTCAATTATTTATTTTATTATTATTTATAATTCATTTCATCTCATTTCTAAATCAAGGGAGTATTTGTTGTTAATAATATCATATATTTATGAATAGAGTGTCACATCAAAATGATATGACTCAACTTATATATGATTTTCCTTACCGAAGAACTTTGGTGAGATGCAATGAATGAGGGACTGCAAATGCTTACAATCCGTACAAAGAAGCATAGAGATTCCAACGCCCAAGGCGTAGATTGGATATTATAATAATATGGAGAAGTGATATACAATATATTACATATTATATTATAAAATATTGGTTGATTTAGGTAGAGGGTGATTTTACAATTTTGTCTTGTATTTTGGTCCATTAATCCACTAATATAATATTTGTTGTTTTTAAAATGAAGTATAAGACTTTATGCTGTTTTAATAATGGAATTTTCAAATGGCTAATGTTATGTGGACATTTTGGATATCATCTTGGCATCTTAGAGACAGAATAAAAAACCAAGAACAACAATTTTGGAAGTGAATATAAAGGGTATTCTTCATCATATTAAGTTAATGTGACCCACTTGTTATGAGTAGGGAATACATATTTGCACCAAGAATTAAAAGCCCAACAACTCTAGTATTCTGTGTTTGTCACAAGATTTGATTAGGCCTTGTTTGAAGTTAGAGATGAGTTGAGATGAATTTTAAAAATTAAATAAAATATTATTTTTTTAATATTATTATTATTTTAAAATATGAAAAAATTGAATTGAGATTTGAAAAAATTAAATTAGAATTTGAAAAAATTAAATTATTTATTATTTTTGTATAAAAATTTTTAAAAAATTATAATAATAAAATATAAAATAAATTAAGCTTATTTTCAAATACAAACAAAACCACACCATACATGGATTCAATTCAAATTTCAATGAGAGAGTTCCATAATCTTCTAATACAAACAGGGCCACCCCATAAATGGCTTCAAATTTCAACGAGAGAATCCCATAAATGTTTCTATTGCACTTTATTATTATATGCTCAATTAAGACTTTAAGGCCATTTTGATTGGAAGACGAAATGATAATTTTAAATAAAAATTAAAAATAGAATAAAATATTATTTTTTAATATTATTATTTTAAAATTTTAAAACATTGAATTACTTATTATATTTTATATACCAATTTAAAAGAATTATAATAATAAAATAAAATAAAATACAACAAAATTATTTTTGCACCCAAACAAGACCTATTTACAACAGGCAATGCGTATCAACTTGCATTCACATGTTACAAAGATAGTGTTGACTACTTTTGTGTGCACGCATTGTCCTCTTTATGATCCTCTATCCAAACAGAGGGACACCCCTCCTAGAAGTGTAGGACAAGACACAAGACAACGTATCCCATACTTGATCATCCAGTACTCACATTTAATGCAATTTATGCAAAGCTATACGATTTTAACTCTTTAAATGTTGCAATAATTTATTGTCCTTGTAGACAGACTAATTCTGTGATTCTGATGAAAATAATTCATCTCAAAGTAAGTAATGATCAAATTTATTATTTTTTAATTTTTATATAAAAAAATAATAATTTATCTGAATTTATTTCATATTACGTCTAAACGTCAATTTTTTTTCTCTCTATCCTCAAAATTTTTTTTTCTACCAAACTTTTCGTCCATTTATATTTGGGAAGTGATACATACACAATACATTTCATAACATTTATATAATACAAGTTATAAAATAAGAGTATTTCTATAATTTGTCTTATAATATTAACATTACTTTATATAAATACTCTTATTTTACTATACATATTATATAAATTATTATAATTGACGTTATAGATTTATTATTTCTCTTTATATTTTATGCGTGTTTCTTTGTGTTAGTGGTTGGACCATTTGTGAATTATGGTGTTGAATATCAAAATCTGCAAGTCCTTGAAAACATCATCATCATGCGAGTAGATAAAAAAAACAGAGAGACATCATGATTCATGATCCAGCAGCAGTTAATGGTTAAGTGTGGATGTAACGTTTAATGTTATATCTGTCTTTGGTTGGAGAAAGAAATAAAAGAGGCGTACCTTCTGCTTGCAAGCCAGATTTACAGATATCAGCTTTTTCTCCTAACCCCACACTTTTTTTTTTTTTTTTTTTTTTGTGTTTAAGAATTTATTATAGAAGGCCATCAAGTCTTCTGAACAGAAGGCTTTTCTCAGAAACTGCAGCACAAATTTTGTCAATGAAATTGGTTTCGGTTGCTAAAAATAACAATAAAAAGGTTACATGTGAGCGATGAGATGATAGTGCGTAATTATGAAATATGTCCTTACTTAAGTAGCTAGAGTCAAAAACATTTCTCCCTACCAAAATAAGCTTAACTTTGGATAATTATTATAAGAAACTACTTATTTATAATCAATTATTTTTAATAAATAATTATTTTTATCAAAATAAATTATAAATAATCATTTAATTTTCACAAATAATTGATCACAAATGTTCTCTTTTACTAAGTTTTTCAGTTTTTATTACAGCGCGATCTCAACCAACTATATCTTTTCATAGGAATGGTCCAAGCAAATATATGGCGTCCTTTGCCATTAACTTGCATGCATGGTAGCCAGGGAGCCATAAAAGAGGTCCCATTCTTAGGTAGCTCTGCATTTCCTTCCTTTGTCAACATTCCCAACATATGAATCATAAGTCAAGGACGATCGTATTGCAGTATGAAGTTATGAACTCAACCGACGTATTTGTTGGCTCATAAATATTTAGTACAGATTTGTAAATTTTGCTGTTGGCCATAGTTGTCTTCTTTTTGCTTTTATCGACTAGACATAATTGAAGACACAAGCCCAATTCCTTCAGACAAATACCTTATAATGATCATCTTAAGCGAATTAGGACAATCTCATGAAACTGCAACCAACAGATTATAATGATGAACTTCAATCCTGCGATCCACAAAAGTTGAAGATGGTAATATGTACACAAGTCTAAATATTTTCGATTATAATTGTTAACATTCAAATGAAGTTGTTATCTCCATCAAGTTGAATATGTGGCTCATATTTATTGTAGATTTTTTTTAAGTATGTCTGTATAATTATGATTAATATAAATTAATATAATCTTACCCTATTTTAGATAATAGAAAATTATCGTCGCTTGCTATCGTAAATATAGGCACATCATCGAACTACTTAAATCTCTATATTATTTCTTCTTTGTTTTATCTTTTGATTATTCCGTATATTTATCCTAATTGTCATACGACCACAATAATATCTTATAGTGAAGGAGATTCAAAACAAATCAATGGAAAAATCCAAGACCAGTACTTTGATAAAACTTCACTTTTTTTCCCCAGCCGCACGTTCTGTTGATTTGCATGTTAATATCTGGTGGTGACTTAGGTTACAACAAACAGATATCCCCCACAGTACTATATATCATTTCTCTTAAGTTTTTCAGAACATTATCAGGCCTGAAATAAATTTAAAGCGCCATATATCTAATGCAGACTGCTCTTGCAGTGTTCATTTCTGGGGGGATGGGAAATGTCTTAACCCCTGCAATATTAGAGTTGGGGAAGGCCACTTGAACTCCCCATTTAAGAGTTGTAAATGATAATTCAGTTTCAGGGTAGAAAAGTAAATCTCAGTACGGAATCAATGCAAGTGCCAGACTCCCATAACTTTTGTCCAGTTGTCCTAATGGTTAGCTTGGCATGATACATGTATGTATATATTATATATATATATATATATATATATTCTATAGTTTTTCTTTTATGATGTGTCATGGACTCATGAGTGACGTCTATTAAGAACTCCGACCGACATCCCCTCCTCCTACAAACAAAATTATGTTAATCTTTCTTTAATAAAAGAGGCTGTGGAGTTTCAAGAAAAGCCACTCAACAAAACGATGGAATCGCAAAAACTGGGGTATATAAATTATTTCGCAACTCCATGCCAACTATAATTTGAAATAATTTAATATTTTTGATAGAAATAATAAGACCATTTTATCTTATGATATCTAGAAAAGAAGACAAATATTTTTAATATTCATCAATAAATTTTGAAAATATGAGACATCATCGATTTAAATAATGGTGAAATGGGTGAATAAATTAAAGATATCATTCATAATATTTTGAAATTCACTAAGGACATTTTACAAGGATATGAAGAAACAATATCGTCCATTATTGAACGATTACATTCCAATTTTCCTCTATGGACGAAAATTCACATCAATCTTATTATACAAATTAAGACACATGTCAAAATTTTTCTGTGTCTTGGTATTTTCACCACTGATTCATCCAAAATTGTTACAACAGATGCATCTGACATTAATTATGATAATATCACAAAATAAATTATTTTACTAAGCTCATCTAAACAAATTGTTCGAAGAATGGAATCGGGATATATATATATATATATATATATGTTATATGCCTGCAAAACCAGAAATATTTATAAGTTTCCACTGGTACCTGTTCAATACAGTGGTCGTATTTAAAAAAAAGAAAGAGTAGGTCTGCCACAGCACATTAGTTCCAGTTTTTGATGCTAATTCCAAAGCAATTCCGGTATTTACATTAATTTCTCGATTAATCTGTGTCTCTAGCTAGCTTGTTCCAATCCAAACAAGTATTACGGCCTTGAGTTGTCCCGATTCCGATCAAAGAGGGTTAAAACAACGTCCAAAAAAGAATGATATATATAATACCATTTACATCAGTAGAGATGGTGCCGTACGTCTCTTGGTGGACAAAAACCAACCTACCCTAATTTGGTTCATGTAATTGGCCACCAGTTGTGGCGCCCGACATGCTTGATCTCCTGAATGCCATTTGAATTTCAAGGCATATATGATCGTTGATGCATATTGGTCAAGATCTACAATTATTGCATTATATAATATGCCTTTTGTAATTGCAAATTAAAGCAATCAGCTCCTGGCCGCGTGGTGACTTTATCCTTGCTAGCTAGCTTCAGTGCTCGATCGGCATGTAACTTAGCCAGCACATTTTATGCCCTTTTTCTTAATTATCATCGATCGCATGTATGACACGTCTATGTCCCCATTTAAAAAGTGCACATTCTTTGCCTGATCATATATATATATATATATATGTATCATCTTCACTTGCTCACGATCGTCCCAACACACCATGGTCTGACAAGGGTGTAATCGTAGCTCTGCTTTTCAAAGTTTCAAACACTGATTTGTAGTCTATTTCCCAAAATGTCATAGAAAACGTGACTATGGAGAGTGTATGCATGACACCTAGATTGCACTTTATATATAGGATGACACCACTTATTAATATAATATTAACACGACATAAATAAAATAAAATATTTAGTTTTGATATAAATGAGATCAAAGTCAAAACGGATTCACCCGTTAAAACAAAATTAATAGTAGGTCAATAACAGGGCAATCCATTTAATCCGTAATCAACTTGCAATAACATGTTTAAAGTTTTATTTCAAAATTACAATTTTATTATTGTTTAGTTGTAGTATTGATGTACTTTTTCAATATGCTTATATTTTTATTGTTGGGGTTTTAATTCTAGACCTATTCTCATATTTGTTATTGTTGGTTTGTAATATTAGTTTTATGATATATACATTAAAATTTGAAAATATTGATATTTTTTTATTAATAAATAATCTTATTTTTTTTTAGATACATGGTTACTAATAAATATAGACCCCAAATTCCAATTAATAAATATAAATTTTAATTTTTTTATATAAATTTATGTTAATAAGGTCAAATAATTGTGGTTATTTTAATACATTTACATAAAATGAGTTGAAATGAATTAATTTATAGTTGATTATTCAATATAGGTTAAAATGAATTACAAAACACAATCTATAACGAGACGTATTAGGATTTTTGAAGGTCTGACCCATTTTTCTTACTGGGTCAGGTTTTGTTGGACTTGTATGGTAGTTGAATAACTTTTCAGTTGGGTCACGCTAATCACATGCAAAAAGTTCTAAATTTCGAACTTTTTTGGGTCAAAATTTATTTCCGTGTGAAGGTACAAGTCCATAATTCATGCATAAGATGATTCTAATTATGCCCCAATTAATCCAACAGCTACATGGATAGTGTGCCATATAAAGACATTTAAATAAAAATTTTCTTTTCTAAAAATGAAAAACTTATTTTCTTCCAAATCTCAACATCCCCTGTAGAAAACCATGGCTGAATCTTTCTTCCATCAAGCCCATTCCATTTCTAAAATTGACCATAGTAGGCCCAAATATTTCCTTCTGAAATCTTACTCCCTACTCAAGGACCAACCCAAAAGAAACGAAGTCCAGGCCCATTTGTACTTAGACGCAGTCCATAAACAAATCCTCTTACCTGGGCGATTGCAATTGGAGCACCGAGTCTGAGCGGCTTCGGGTAGAGCTGAAAGAGCTATGGCGGCTAATTGTGCGAGAAGAACCCTACTTATCTCTTCCGCTTCTGCCAAGGCCTTGTTAAGCCGAACTTCTTCTTCTTCGTCACCTTTGGCTGCGAAAGCTTTTAAGTTGACAGGAGGACTCGCTGTTCAGAAGCGCGTCTTATCCAGGTTCCGCTTTTTGCCATTTTTTGTACCCATTTGATAGCTCCCTAGCAAGTGAAATGTATAATGAAACTTGCAATTCGTTTGCTTTCTGTGAAAATGATGAAAAGAGCGGATTTTGTGTTCTTCTTTCGTTTCTTTATTTGAAAATTGACTAAGAAACCCATCCAAGTCCGCGCATTCACCCCCCCCCCCCCCCCCCAAAAAAAAAGGTTTTCTTCTGGGGTTACTCGTCACGATTTTCCTAATATTTTCATTTGAAATCTCCTGTTGAAACGATCTCTTGCATCCAAAGGTTCTTCCTCCCGGCTTATCCAAAGTCTTTTTTTGTGGTACATTGTTTGATTCTGTTAAGGAATCCTAACTTTGCAAGTATTTAATTAGATAGCCATGGACATGGAACTTGCTAATAAACTTTAGCTGCCTCTTTATGATCTTGAATATGTTATATTGTAAGCCTTAGAAGAAGTTTAATGTTGCTGTTTAGGCTTCCTGTGGAGTTGACCAGTGTGCAGCAGTCTTTGATGCCGTTGCACAGTGTTACTGCTTCTGCCTTGTTGACTTCGTTGCTGTCTTTGCACAATCACAATTGGGGGTGTCTATCGGAAGGTATAGAGGGTCGAGATTTTTCTATATGTATTTTATTTTTGTGATCTCAAATGTCTTTCATCTGTTTTTACTCTGATAATTGTTAGTTTCTTTATAGAAAATGGCCAACGAACTGGCTGCTGATTTGGTACCATGGAAATTGTATTTTACCAGGTCGATATGCATGATAATGGTTTTGAGTACCAAAAAAGAGGAGGACGTATTTGACATGAATTTGCAGAGTGGACCATTTGGATTTCTAACCTTTAGCCACGAAGTCTGTCTTTTTGTTCACAAAGTTTGCTAGGAGTTGAATTGGATGTTTCATGCTTAGTTTATTGTGGTTCAGTCTGAAGACAACTGGATCTTATAGACATCACCTAAAAAGAGGACCCTTATTTAATACAAAATGGAAATTTATATTTTACCTTGTTGATATGCATGATGATTACAAAAAAATGAGAATGTGTTGGACATGTCTGTTCTTCTATAGAGGGTGCCATGGAGCATTGACATGAATCTGCCGTGTCTCTAGATTTCTAACCTTTAGGTGCAAAGTGTATGTTCTTTTGTTCACTAAAGTTGATAGGAGTTGAATAGGATCCTTCATGCCTAATTTCTAGTGGCTCAATCTGAAGATAACTGGATCTTATAGACATCACCAAAAAAGTGGAGCCTTCTTTTATAGAAGTGGAATATATTTTACCATGCATATATATTTTTTGGATTACAGCTGTAAATTTTTTTTTGATAGGTCTAGGGTTTAGCTGTGAAGACATTGTACATAATTTTTAGTACCAAGAAAATGGCTTGTGGATGGCGATAGCTTATTGTATTATTTCATTTTTGAGAGTAGGAAAGAACACTTTGTGTAGACCTTTCATCTTGTAACGCGTTTTATGTTGAACCAAATCCTTTTGCCAAAAGCAAGTGGATTATGCTGCGAGACAAGGTGGTATGCGAGAACTGGCAATAGAAACATAAGGAGGAAGTTATGGTCTTTATATATATATATAATATACATGCATGTATGTATGACATATCTTTGCTACAAAAAAGGGCATATAGGCTGCCCCCCTCTCCTCTTTTTGTTTGATACATACGTTGCATGAACCATGTTGTATATTTATTTTATGTTTTCTATCATTGAATTATTCTTGGATTTCTGATTACCATTATTGATTTTTTTTCTTTTTACAGAGAGTTTATATTAGAAATATTTGATGGGCCTAGAGCTATATGAAACAGTAATTTCTCCTTAAAAGTCTTAGTAACGTAAAAGTCTTAGTAACGGAATTGACCTACTTTTTGTTGTACTGGCAGGATTTGCAACCCCTCTATAACAAGGCGAATGAGTTCCTGTTCTGAGTAACCAGCCATATAAACACTCGCATCGATTTTATTTCAATCCATGTTTCTAATTGTGGTTGCACTAGATTCATCTCCAGAGCAAGATGGTTATCTCTTTCTTCATTTTTGTGGGTTTTTGTTTCCCTTTTTCGAAGTGTGATGATGGTGATGTCACCTTCACCACCCTTCTGATTGGAGAGTTCTGAAAAGAGATGGGGGTCTCTCCCCGTGAGAAACTCTGCGATTTGCCAAGTTTTGTGTTTATCATAATTGGTGAATTATTTCTAGAATAGTAAAGAAGAATAATGAAAGCTCCACAAAGACTAGAATGGTAGCTTTTGGACCTCAAAGCAGTCTCCTTTTCAGAATGGATTATGAACCTTCGCTTTCTTTTCTATCAATGAGTGTAGGCTTGACGAGTTGTAGATTTGTGCTTTCTACATCTACATCTTCTCCATGCGATCAATGATCTTCTACATCTACATTTCTCCTGCTTGGCTCAAGTTTTGACTTGTGTATTTAACAAGGAAAAGGATAAATGCACGGTACTTTTCTCAATATTCTACATAACTTTGTTTTAAAATATCCAAAAGTTATTGTCTCGAATGTGGTTTGTGTCCTTTTACACTCGATCGTTGGTCATATTATTTTAGGGAGTAATGATATACTTACCTCTTATTTTTTATCACTTTATCTCTCATAGTGTATTTGTTATTTTATTATTATTTTTTAAGTATTTTCTTAACATGTTTAATCATTAAGAAAAAAATTTTAAAAAAATATAATTTTATTAATAGGCACTTTTCTAATTATTAAGTAAAAGAAAATTAAAAAAAAAAATTAAAAATTAAAAAAAATAATAATAAATGAGATGTAGGCTTATCATTATTCTATTTTAAGAATAAGAAAGTATTTCTCTATAAAATGATGCAGGAAAGAGAATTTTTGTTGAATGCGTACGCATTATTTAAGTTGTAAGTAAAGCAGTCGAACAATTCGAAATGGTTATGACAAGACGCACCAGCAAAATATGGCCGTTGCCTAACGTTCCTGAAATCTATATTTCAAAAAAGTTGGACCTTTCTGGGAGCTACTTACCCGTAGCCAAGCCAACGTCCACTTCATCCTTCCCAGGCGATGAAAACTCTGTAAAAGCTTAGAACCACCGGGTCAACTCATGCCATAGATTCCGTTGCTCTGATTTTCTTCGTTTTTTCCCGAGTTCTGGGTTGGTGGGTGTCTCAGGTTGGTTCCGACCCTTTTCCTTGCAAATCGGAGTCGCTTTCCGAGAATCTAACTGGAGGTCGATCGCTGTTTTGAGTCACTGTTCTGACTCTCGAAGGCCATGGCGACATTGGCACCGGGAATTCTGTTGAAGCTTCTGAATGGAATGAACTCAGGCGTCAAACCAACCAGCGAGTACAGGAGCTCGCTTCTGCAGGTGACAGACATTGTCCCAGCGGATCTCGACGAGAAGAGTCTTTGGCCGAAGCACGGGTTTTACATTAAAGTTTCCGACTCTTCTCACTCTATCTATGTCAGTCTTCCCTCTGAACATAATGACTTTGTTCTCAGCAATAAAATGCAGCTGGGGCAGTTCATCTATGTCGATAGATTGGAGCCAGGGTCTCCGGTTCCGGTTGTTAAAGGTGCGAAACCACTTCCCGGCAGACACCCGTTTGTGGGCACGCCGGAGCCGTTAATGGGTCTTAGAGAGAAAGGTGAGCCAAAGTCCAACTCAAAACTCTCTGCTCCCAAAAGGGGCTCTTGGGGAACGGGACTGGATGGCACCGACTGCATTTCGTCCCCTATGGTTTGCAAGCCTATTAATTTAGACTTCGGTCAGTGCACACCAGTGAAAGACCGTAATAGCTCGGTAAAAGATGGAAATGCTAATTTTCCGATGTCTCCGATGATAAGGGGGAAAGGGGGGAAGGATGGAAACTGTGTTAGATGTTCTTTTGGCGAAGGGCTATTGGCGAAGATGGTGGATGCAAAGGGAGAAAGCCCGGCTTTTCTTAGGAAAAGCTGTGTAGTCCCTTCTCCTTCAAAATTTCCAAGGAGCAGGAGCGTTTGCGAAAGAGACCCTAAGATCCCAATAAATCCCTTAAACTCAGCCGTAAGTACATCGTTCCTTTTCGCTGTTTGATGAACTTTTACCAACTTATCCAAAGAATGGCAACCTCCTTTAACCATCAAAACTCAAAATATGCCTTTGTTTGATATCACATCATTTGCTGAGAATGTCTTTTTCTCTCCGCAGGAGAAGAAAACTTCAACTCCAGCTCCGCGCTCAAGGAGTGCTGCAAGAGTGGCAACTTCTCTCAATATGATGGGGGAAGCCCAGAACTCCTGTTCAAAAACTACTCAATTACAGTCAGAGTCTGGTAATTTAGCTCCTGATATCAGCACAAGTCTCCCCATGAATTTACCTGGGAAACTTGGCATGTTGGGCAAGGTGGATTTCCCAAGTCGTGTGTTCCTTATAGCTCTCAACTAATTTCTTTCTTTTCCATGTCCAGTTAACTCACTTTTATGCTTTTAAATAGGAAGCAGTGCAGCATAGAGAAACAGCTCAGAAAATTGCCCTTCAAGCACTCAGGGATGCTTCGGCCACGGAGGCATTAGTTCGGTGTCTCAAGTATGTACCTTTACTGTGATTTTGTTGATGCTACTTTGACTTTATTCCTCCATATTGTGAACTCTCAGTTAATCAGACTCCTTTCAGCTAACCTACTTGAGTGGTTTGCTGTAGGATGTTTTCAAACTTGAGCAAATCAGCTAAACCTGACGCTCCAGTGGCCTGTTTTGATCAGTTCCTAGAATTTCATCATCAAATTGTGCAAGCAGTGACTGACATGGTGTCCATTCAAGCAGCTACTTCAGCCTCTGAAATGGCTCAAAACTCATATGCTAAAAAGAAAGATTGCCCAACTGGCGAAGAGTCCCCAATTTTACAGGAAATCATACCCAACTCGTTGGATCAAACCCGAAATTCAGAACTGACATTATCGAAAAGGAGAACAGCATTATACAAGTCCATTGCAGCCTTTCCTGAAAGAGGTGAGCAGAGGACAACAAATCTGGGAAAACTCCTGAGATCAAATAGCAACCCAAAGACATGCTTCGAACGAAAAGGACCGTCTACTCCACTTGGGAAGCTGCCACTTGAAGCTGCCGGTGAGAATGACGAAAACAAAAAACCTTCATCTAGTAGCCTAAACAATACAATCAAATTGGGAAGGCAGATTGAAACAGAAGCTGGAAACTGGTTTATGGACTTTTTGGAGAGGGCTTTGGAAACAGGCATGAAGAAAATGAAAGGTGCAGCAAATGGGGATGCTCGGAAGGTTCCTCAATCTCTCATACTTAAGGTTATTAACTGGGTGGAAGTAGAGCAGTGTGACAGCAATAAGCGATCTGTTCATCCCAAAGCAGCACAGGTAGCTCGGAAGTTGAGGATCAAGATGAAGAATCCTTGAGTGTCACTAGAATACTGAAATATCTAGTTAGTGTATGAGTAGAGTTCTGGCAGTGTTTGTGTTCTAACCATATGAAGATTCTGTTGCATTTGTTGAATCACATATGTGCATATATATATATATATATATATATGCATGCATGTACACGTAATAGGCTTTATTGGTTGAAGCATTTTATTCAATATATTCTTTTATTTCCTTTCTGTTAACTACTTCACACCTTGCCTAATTTCCATTTTCATCGACCATATTGTTTGTTTATGTCCCAATAGCAGCGAATATTTGAAATCTGAATATTTTTGCAAAATTAAGAAAAGACACAAAAGAGTCTCTCTGGGTGGGAAATTTAGTAACTAGTAGTAGCTTTTACCTTTTTAATTGGAATTCAGCTCCATAAAGATTGCTGTAATTATTAGAAAAAATTTATGTGTAAGTAGGTTTGTGCACGTGCTCACACTTACATGAACAATATTTTTACTGTTTATGTGAATAATAAAAATATTGTTCATGTGAGTGGGTGTGACGCAGGCCTGCACCCAGCACTATTTCCATTATTATATTTCGAAGGAGAACAGGTTCGAAGTTGGAAGCTAAAGAAAGAGTTCACTTTTTGTAGCCAAGGGAAATGGTGCCTTTGAGTAAGGAGTACACGGTATACATGTCTCTCGGCTGTGAATATTCGATACGCGATGCTATTCCTATCCGCCTTGAAAGTAGTGGATGCGACGTGAGCTGGCTCTTGCAAGCTTGAGAAGAAAGAAACTTACTAATGCGGCAATGCCATGGTCGCATTTGTTCGTCTGCTTTACGAAATGAACAATTATACACATTATCCAATATTTTTATCATCTTCAAATTATTTATGATGTGTTTTTAAATAATAAGTTTACAAATAAAATATAATAAAAATATAATATCATATTATACAATAATGAGAAGATAATAAAAAAAGAAATGATACTGTCAAAAGATATTTTTAAAGTTTTGTAAATACCAATATTATATGTCTCCCATTAGTACTTATTCATTGAAGTCTCAATCAATGCGCGTGAAAATGTATTAGGATCCGTTAGAATTTTTGTAGTTTTGATAAATAGCGTGTGGATCTCATATATATAGAGTAATGATAAATATAATTTTAGAATGTAAAAGTCAAATTTGCAATTTTTTTATAAAGAAAATAAGATTTATTCTTGAAAAATAATTTTATAATGTGAATTTTAAATGTATCCATTTTTAAAAAATAAGTTCAAGAGTTATATATTAAAGTATGGTTTGAATAGTGAGTTAAGATAAATTTTAAAAATTAAATTATATATAAAAATTTTAAAAAATAATAATATTATTTTAAAATTTGAAAAAATTGATTATTTATTATATTATATATAAAAATTTTAAAAAATTATGATAATAAAATGAGATAAAGTAAGTTGGGCTCAACTTTCAAACAGGGCCAAATTATCGTTTCTCTAGTTAAGAGTTATAATATAAAACTTATTGCTATCAATGCTATGTCTATTAAAACGACTCGCCGTCTTCTAAACTTGCAAGTATAATCTCAATCTGTAATTAGAATTTACAAAAGGTACGCGACCTTGGTGATCTGTAATAATGGAATTCATTGAACAGTACTAAACACACGCGCGCTAATGTTCGCATAAGCAAAACGGCATATCTTTTGGCGGCATCACTACTTCGCCTCCACGACTCCCTTGTTCCTATTAACACGCAATGTCCTTAGCGTTTCGCTTCTCATTTTTGCTATTGATTCGTTACTCTCACAAACAAGCCTGTCGGTACATTTTTATAGAAATTAAATAGATAATTATGGTATTTTTATGTTTTAAATAATTTATTTGACTACTACAAAAATGTAACAACAGGTTATAGTGTGTCTCTCTCTCTTTCTCTATGCGTTCAAACAGAAATTCACTGAGAGAGCAGCAAGCAATGGGTGTTCGTACGGACGTAGAGCTCTCGATAGACCGTCGTGTGTTGAAGCACGTCCACGACAACGTTCACGGCAACATCTATCTCGAGCCGGTTTGAACTTCTTTCCAACAGCTTCTCTTTTATTCGCGTTTCAGAGTTATCCGTGATTTAGCTTTCTTGAATTGCTTTCTTTTTATCTGTCTTGGAGTTGGACATTTAGATTAGTGACTGTCTGTTCATGTGAAACTACGTAATTTCGATTCGTTAAACGTTTTCTATTATTTTATAATTGTCTGAGAGAAATGTATTATTATTCTTGAATGAGTTTTCAAATAATACGTTTTGTAGCTGTGGAACTGTGGTTTAGTCAACGTTGTCAATCATGTATTATGTATACTTTCTGTCCTGAATCGTTCTTCATGCCTGTGATTTCTGCTTTGGCTTTGCTCATAGCCGAGAAATGCATGATATTATTCTTCATTGAGTGAAGTTTTGATCTCGTTGAATAATAATTAGATACAACTTTTCTTCCTAGGTCATCTTTTGTATTTGTGTTATCTGTTTTAATATGGTTTATAAGAGGTATGTTGAACGAGTCAAGTGAATTTTACTTTTGTCTGGTTTGGAGCTTGAAATCGTAAATTACTCTCTTCAATAGTTCTGATCTGATTTTTTCATTCATGATATGATGCGGATTTTATAAGTCAGTTTATAAGCTATATATGAATGAAGACATTCCCAATGAATATCCTCAGACTAATAATTCATTTCCGAGATTTTATTTTAAAAACTGGAACGAATAAGGAAAGAAATTAAACCGAACCTAATTCAGAACAGAATGAAGCTACTGAACTTGCGGTAAAACACTTGGAAAGGGGAAAAAATACAGACAAATAGTGAACAGAAGTACCTAAACAGATAAGTATTTGGAGTTAAAGTACCTAGAATAGTGATCTGGCTGGGAAAATTGCTTCAGAAAGTATTTAGAATAGTTTCCTTCCTGAAATTTAATGGCTATGTGTGTGAATTTAAGTATTGTCTTTGTCGTCAGAGAAAAAGAAAGAATCGATAAAGTGAAAGGGAGAAGAAAACTGCAGGAGATCCTGTATGATTTTGTTGTGTTGTTAACCAATTTTATGATATGCGGTTCGGTAACCTTTTCTTCTATATTGCAGCTCTTTTTAAAGTTTATTGATACCGAACAGTTTCAGAGGCAAGTCCATTTTACCATAAACCCAAGAAATGGTTTTTTCTTATTTACTTAATTACTTACATTATTTTCTCATGATTTTACTACTTATATTGCAGGCTTCGTGAGCTAAAGCAACTTTGTGAGTCACATTTTCCAGAATTAACTATCAGAATAATGGATATGTAAATATTTTAAAAAGTTTGCAAATACGAAAAATTAATACCTGCAGATTCACTGGTATAGTCTATAACTCTGCAAGGAAATAAATGCAAATTATTTTTCTTATTTGAAATAGAGAAACTTTTTTCTTTGGCATAATTCATCTTCATAAAAGGTTTCTACATCCTATCCTCCACCCGTGTTCACAGCATGGGTGGCTATGATTCCTTTAATCATATTTCCCTTTAACTTTAATCTTACCATGCTCAGATTTCAATCTTTTTCATATAGTTTTTACATATTATATGGAAGAAATGAACAAAGTTGTGGCACCTATTAAACGTTTTAATGTGGTTTTGGTGACAATTGAAAGACATATTTTGCATCGACTTTTATAGTTACTGAAAATCTTTCATAATCATAGATCTCATTAACTGTAAACCCAGGTTCATGGTTCAGATTGCAGTTGATCCATAAGATTAAAGGGTGTATTAATCAATAAGTAGTTGACATTGCAGATTCCGTCTTATGCTAACTGCACAAAGGCTTAAAATTTTGTCTAGTTTCTCTGCGTACTTTTTATTTATTTATTTATTTTTTTCTGGAGTTACTCCCAGCATCTTGTCTCAAATGAAGTTATCAGGAAAAAGACATGTTGAGACCAATGCATTCTTTTTGTTTTCCATACAGGCGACTAGTTCTTACATTCCCTTTTAATTTAATCTGTGCTTTTGTCTCAGCTTTAGCACACATGGTTTACCCAGGGGCAGTGCATTCTCGCTTTGAACATTCACTTGGGGTGTACTGGTTGGCTGGCAAAGCTCTTGATACAGTTAACACTTACCAAGTAAGCACACGTCCTTAGGGTTATCATATTCAATGCTGTTATTGAGAATATCATCTTCATCCAAACCCCATCCTTGCAGGGCTTTGAGCTTGATATTGAGCATTCAGATATAAAGACGGTAAAACTTGCAGGTGACTAACTGCATCGATGGTAACAAATCTTTGTTTTTATCACTAGATTTTACGTATCTTTTTTGTTTTCTTGATTGTCTTTCTAGGACTACTGCATGATGTTGGCCATGGGCCGTTCAGCCACTCGTTTGAGCGCGAGTTTCTTCCTCGGATTCTTAATGGCTTCACATGGTGACTCCTAATATTCATCCCTAGAAAAAAAATGACTTCAAATTCTGATAGTAGATAAGTTAGAATCACCATGTTTAGAGAAAGTACTGTAGATTCATCGTAAGATTGCTACTTCCATAATTTTAGTCCAAGTTTTTATAAGCAGCTCAATTATATAGGATTTATTATTAAATTTGAAATTAATGTCTAAAGGACTTTTTTTCATTACCAAAAGTATTTAAACCACATTGGTTTTCCCCTGTGCTCAATGTCAAATCTGCTCTTTCTTGTTTCCTTGAGATGGAATTTGGCAGCAAATGCCTTTCATGTAATTCAGTATTACTGATGTTATTGGATAGGTTCAAAGAATCTTTTCGTGCATGTACAAAATCTTGCAGAATTTATTGTAGTTTTCATCAGTACTGGCAATTGCTTCCCATTAGTGAATTTTAATACTTTTCGTGGTCTTATTTGGATAATTTCCAGGTGTCATGAGGACATGTCTGTGAAGATGATAGACTACATTGTTGATGAGCACAATATCGAAATTGATTCTGAATGCCTTAAGAAAGTGAAGGTTGAATGTTATCTACAAATGTTTCTTTCCTTTCTTTAGCATTCAATTTTTTCCCAGAGTATCACTTTAACGGCTACTCAAGTTCCATCATGAAGTACTAGCTTCATTTTGCCATACTTTAATATAAAATATTGGGGATATAGGTAGATCAGTAAAATCCAGCAAGTAAAAACTTGAGGTCTTTGGGCCAATGCGGTCTGGTTCATATGATATTTCCTCAACTCCTAATATTGAAGTGGGTGAGGTCTTGAGTTCTGAATCCACTAGGTGTACATTTAACCTATGAAACCAAGGGAAAAACAGAGATCTGATAATATCTATGTTCTTGGCAGGAAATGATAACAGCTAGCCATGAACATTCTCCAAAAAAGGTAAGCTATCTTATATCCCAAGGTTCTTGGTTTTTTTGGGCTTTTCTTTCTCTCATTATTCGTTTTAAAACAATTTTTTTTCCTGCTCTTTGCTTTACTTTTAACTTTTATGTAGACTATATTGTTATTTGCCTTTTTAATTAATATCTTAAATGCAGATGGTTGAAAAGCATTTCTTGTATGATATTGTTGCAAATGGTCGGAATGGAATAGATGTAGATAAGTAAGTCAATTTCATTTGATTTTTTTTATTATTTCCTACTTTTATCTAATAAATGATACTGTTGCAAATGGTTGGAATGGAATAGATGTTTTTTTTTTTTTTTTTTTTGTCTTTTCCTACTTTTCTTTTTGGATGATTTCTGATGGTACAGGTACCAAAACTTCATTCTACTGCAGGTTTGACTACATAGTTCGGGACTCTCGGGCTTGTGGTCTAGGTTGCAATTTTCAATTTGAGAGGTATAAGTTGTGAACTCTGCAGTTGAAGTTGGGTCAAACTTGTGCAACATTTGCAAATGTGCAGAAGTTTGAGCTTGGCTTATGTAAAATTGTCCGCATACATTTTATTATCATACTATTCTTTTGTCAAACAATGGTTTTTGAGAGAACCAGGTTTACCATTAAATTTGCAGGTTGATGGAAACTATGCGAGTCATTGGTGATGAGATATGTTATCGAGCCAAGGATTGTCAGTATATGTTGGAAATTCATTCACTGATTTTTTGTTAGAGGTTTTCATATTCTTCAGTCTTGTGATTAATCTCTTTGTCAGATCTGACAATCCACAAGTTGTTCGCCACTCGTGCTGATTTGCATAGAACGGTTTATACACATGCAAAAGTAAAGGTGAATACTCTACCGCAGTACTTCAAAATAGTATTTGTAACCTGAATGTCTTCTATTATTTTCTCCTTTAAAAAACAATGTCTCTAGTAAGCACCTGAAACTAAATGCATTAGATTTAACAGTATTCATTTGTCAGGCAATAGAACTCATGGTTACTGATGCTCTGTTAAAAGCTAATGATTCTCTAGGCATTTCGTCCTCAATTGATCATCCAGCTGAATTCTGGAAGGTTTGTACTTTTTGCATTAGTAGAGTCTGTTTGGGAGCTTCCAAGTTCTTGGTTATGGTACTGACACCACTTGAAAGTGCAGTTGGATGACTCAATATTAAGACGAATTGAAATTTCTACTGAACGTGAGCTCAAGGAATCAAGAGACTTAATCTTACGCATTCGGAGAAGGGAGCTATATCAGGTATCTTAATATAATGAGGAAAATGGGGAAGAGGCAGTTATGATTAAATATCTTAGTTTGCAACTTCTCCCTGAGTAAAACTTTGGTAATATCCACTGCTAAGAGTGTACAGTTTTATCGATTTATCATGTTTTGCAGTTTTGCAATGAGTTCTCTGTCCCCAAGGACAAAATGGAGCACTTCAAAAACATCACTCCACAAGATATTGTCTGTTCCCAGGTCTAAAAACTTGTATTACCTTACCATGTTATTTGTTTCTCAGTAGTAGATGAACAGAATCCTAAACTGTAGTTTTTTCAACCAGAAAGCTGGTGGTGTTACACTAAAAGAAGAAGATATTGCTGTGAGCAATGTAAAGATTGATTTGACACGTGGAAGGAATAATCCTCTTGAATGGTAGTTGACAAAGATTCACATTATGATTATGATGAAGGCAGATTTGTCTTTGTAATTTATTTGATGCATTTTCCACTTCTGATCCAATTTGACAAATGATATTTCCTCCTTGTGCATGCTTCTCCCCCATCCAGCATCAAATTTTTCAAGGTATATCTTCTTCAGTCTGATATTTTTTTTTTAATGTTTGCGATATTCATTGTTCTCTTTAAGCTTGAACAAGGACCAAGAGTGATTATTTTCATTTTCTGTTATAAATCAACATCGATGCAGCATCATATCACATGAAGAATTTAGTGATGCTGCAAACGAACTCTTTGATGAATTAGATCATGAGGACCTAAAACCCCTTTATTGAATAAATCAGTAGCACGCTACATTCGTGGTGAACTACATCCCCAAGATAGAAGGGGTAAAACCCCCACGTACAGAGAACCACTTACAATGCAGCTAGCTACCTGTTAATCAAAGCCTCTTATTGGTAGCTTTGCTAAAACTTAAAGGCACTTATTTAATCCTTCTTGAAACTGAATTGTTGATTGGAGGTAAATTAATGGAGAAACAATCTTTCTTCTGGAGGACAAAACATCACTTGCACTTTGGAGAATTAACAGCTTGGCCTTTTTCAGGATTATGAGAGCGATGAAACATTCCCAATCCAAGATGACCGCATCAGCCACCTGCTACCTGCATTTTACCAAGATACGATAGTTAGGGTGTACTCGAAGACGCCGGAACTGGTATGTTGAAAATGACATACCAATCATATGTATATTGCCCGTTATCAATGTGGTAATAATTATTTGGATATTACTTGCTAACCCTGGATTATACCATACATAAATGTTTCATACAGGTGGAAGCAGTATCTGAGGCCTTCGAAAATTTTCAGTTGAAGACATATGGAATGAAAGCACAGGTTCACGCAACTCCTGAAAAGAAGAAACGCCGAACATATTTGCAATAATTGTCTTGTCCGGCCTCTACGTACCTTGCCTCAAATAGGTAAATACTCGTGTTAACTGTTTATATAGGAACAAAGTTGGAATAAGTAAATATTCATTTCTTGAAGAAACATAGTAATTACTCCCATCCGCATGTTATATACATACTTGTATGCTCTATAGACCGAATTATGATATAAATCCATATATCTTGGTGCCGAGTGAAAATGTATAGTAATCCATGCATCATGTCTTCCGCCTCTCTCTCTCTCTCTGTCTCTCTGTCTCTCTTTCTCTCAGTTTGTCCGGATATTCGTAGCTTAGATTTTTCACGTTGCACTCATGTACAACAGTTATTATAACTAGCAGGTCATAATTTTGGTGGCGCTAACAGTTATTAACAAGCAGGAGATAGTTTTGGTGGAACTATCTGAAAAACTCGACTTAAGGAAGGTGACTGCAACTAGAATTTTATAGTGTGGGTATAGAACAGTTAAATTCATAAAAATATTATATATATATACACACACACACACACACAAAGAATGTATTCTCTAACAATTAATCAGTCGTGTAGATCTTCATATTCTTATAAGAGTAGGGCTAGGCTACCATCCAGCATTGATTTCTGGACGTGCCGCCTAACACAAATTTATTTTCTCTTTTTTTTAATATATATATATTTTTTATTATTTTAAAATATTTTAAAAAAATATATAAAAAAAATACCAATACACTAATAATTATTTATTTAACTATTAAGTAAAGAAAAAAAAAATTTTAAAAAAAAGGTGTCCAAATGAACTGTTAAAATGAGGTGTCAAAGTAGCATTTTCCTTCTTATAAAAGAAAAACATGTAATATTGTGGACTAAGAATTGCTACATCCTTAAAAGATCCAATACAAATAAACATACAGAAATGACATGATTTTATATAATATTTTAGATTTTACTTCACAATAAAAATAACTATACTTAATATACAACATCAAGTTACTATGTCAATTTATAAATTTATTTTTTAAAAATAAGATATGGATGCTACCCGTCCGTTACAGGACTAGTGTTGGGAATTCCCCTCCCCCCCTCTCGGGCCCGCGCGCGCCTTTAGTCCATATTAGTTTTTTGGACTCAAAATGGCCTAGATTAGTTTTTTGGGTTCAAAAAGACCTAAAAACACATGTAAAGGGCCAAAACTAGTCAAGAACCTATTTCTAAATTATATGAGTGGAAATTATTCAGTACATACTACTAACTTTCAACTAATATTATTAACTAATAATCCTTATTAAGCTATTACAATGATACAAATTAAGAGAACTAATAAACTAATACAAAATTACAAACTCATCTAAAAATTATAAATTTTACTATTGTAGCGATATTACAATTAACTAATTATAAATTAACAAAACAATAACATTTCAGTTGAGTTTGTGGTGGCCATGGTGGTAGAAAACTATTGGTGAGTTGTGTTGATTGCTGTGAGACTGAGAATTGAGATCATAAGCCTGCAATATTAATAATTTAAAAAGAAAATAAATCAGAATTATAAACATGAAACAAGAATTAAAAATAAAAACATGTATTAGAAATTAAAAATATTAAAAGTACTAACCAATATGAGATTGGGTCATTGGGATCAAGATGAGCATAGATCATTGGGTCCTTATGATTTGAATTTGGCATATGACGTTGAGAATATAAATGCTAAAAAACATATGAATAAAATAATTAGATACAAAAAATTATATATAATTATAAATGTAAAAAGCAATTAAGAGACAATTACGAGTAAAATAATTAGATACCATGTGGGGAGAAGGAAGATAAAACATTGATCCCAAATATTTAGAATATGCTTGGAACCATTTCTCCTCTACAAATTGAAAAGATAGCTCGTCCATGATAACTATATGAGCTAGGTGTTGGATACTTATTATACATTGTAACTATATGAGCTAGGTGTTGGATACTTATTATACATCTTCAATGTTGCACCCCACTACTCCCATTTACCATTTTTTAAGTCCAATCTCTAGCCTAAATTGACTTTTCTCTTGTCAAGATCTTAATATTGAACTTTTTTTGCATTATTCTTCTAACTGTATCTTAAATTGGGATGTACCATGTTTCCTATAGTGACCTTCATACCCCATACCACAATGATTGCACTTAACTTAGAGGTTATTGGGGTCATGAAACCCTCTAGTTTGGTAAAGTGAGTTCAAACCATTGAGACATGTTTCTTGCTTTGTGTGGGCAAGGGGACAATGCAAGGGTCAATAGGGGTAGGGGTAGGAGGATATCCGGACCTAGTAGGTTTAGGTGTTGGGGTAGGGGAGCTCGCACTAGAATTTATTGAATTTTTCATGAATCCAAAACTGACAAGTGACAAGTGACAATAAATTTAAATTGAAGCAAACATGCATTACAAATGAACATTCAAAAACATGTTTGAACAACTTGTATACATTTGTTTTCATGCTAAGTTAATGCATGCTTAAAAAAAAGGCACACCCAGGACTGCAAATGATTCAATTAAAGACGAGTTCGAGTCAAATCAAATCGAGCTGAGAATTTGTCGAGTCGAGTCGAGTTCAACCCGATCAAAGACGAGCTCAAGCCGAATTGAATTATTTATCGATCTTTGTTTTAACTTTTTAACGATTTGCACGAATCGAACCGAACTGAGTCGAATAATTTGAGTTACTTACTTTTTGTAAGCATTTGACTCAATAATTATTTTGTGAATTTAATACATTATTATTGTAAAGTAACAAAATATCTTATACATAAAGTAACAAAATATATTACTTATATAAAGTATTAAAAATAATATATATAACACATAAAATATATATAATAAAAGAATATATATGTATATATAAAAATATTACGAGTATTGTTACGAGCTCAAAACAAGTCAAGTCGAGTTTATACGAATATTGTTTACAAACTTAAACTGAATCGAGTCGAGATTATACGAGTTTAGCTTGTTTAATATTCAAACCAATATTAATGGTCACGAACAACTCATTTATTAAATGAACCGAGTTTGAATTGAGTTTATACGAATCGAGCTCAAATTGTTCACGAACAACTCTGTTCATTTGTAACCCTAGGACTCACACCTCTAATCAAACCCACGAAAATCATGAAGCATGCATGCAATTTATTATATTCTTACTATTTATGTCTATGACATTTAATTTTTAAGTACACATAAATTTCCATAATAACCTTTTTTATTATACAAACTCCAATAAAATATATCATTTTTTTCATTCTCAACATTTACTCAAAATTAACCAAACTAGATGTTCTCTCTCTTGAAAATTGAGACAAAATTCAGCATAAAAATTCACTAAACAAAAAGTATGAATTTGTGTATATATTATATATGCATCATCATTAACTTTCAATTTATTTGATACATTCCAAACAAGTCATGACACTCCAATACCTTAACAAATCATGCAATTTATTTTATATTGATCCTTAACTTGTGATAATATCTGTTGATGCCCCCAGTCTACGCTTATGATTTAATGGTGACTGAAGCGTCAGAGACATGTAACACAAGACTACATACCCCTCGTACATGATAATTAATATGCAATGCACCTAACTTATTAGTAAGTAGTATGCAATAAAAATCGCAGGAAAAAAATTCTGTCTAATAGTCTAGGCAAAATAATGATAATAATGCAGTCACATGGTACCATAAGAACAAATATCCCAAAGAGCTTAACAAAGTAATTGCACCATCAAAATAGTTATATGTTCTATAATCCCAAAACAACTTGGGAATCCAACTTAAAACCTAAAAATATTGTCTGATGCCCAAAATAAACTAAGACATCAAGTCTTCAGTCTAAACTATAAGTCTTGCTGGGTTGGTCTTTCTTAGCCTTTCCTTTGTGCAAGATTCTCCTAAACTCTTCAAAAAATCTCATAATCTGAATCAAAAATTGGTCGACCTCCCGCAACCTATCAAAAGCGGAGGATTCCGAGGGATCCTCAAGGCTCTTCGGGGTCTCCTGAGCTCTGTTGGAAGGCGGCCACTTGCGCTTCTCCATCTATTCCTACAACAACTTCTACCATTCTGGAAGGTGAATGGTAATGGAAACTACCACAATGAGATTTAGAGAAATCCCGGCAAATACACAATTAATATAGTACAGATATCATAAGCCTATAAAGGCAAATACAATCAAATACATGTACATGAACAATGAGACTTATAACTTGACATATGCATCATGTACTTATAAAAATATTTTTCTTCTTTTCTTCTTAACACGTGTTCATATCATTCATATAATTTATAGGCTTAAAGCTTCATTTATGTCATGAATTTTCACTTAATACATATGGATATCTCATGGCTCCTCTATGAATCGTGTGTTCCCTTCTAGTTACATCATCACTCTATAACTAATTTAGTCAAGGTGACTACACCATAAACATATACTTATATGGCAATTCGCTTATTTTGCCTTCACCGTTCTTAGCATCCGCTAACTTTAGGTGTGACCCCGCTCCGACATTCTTAAAGAATTCTTTTGAGGTCTGTCAACGGTACTTTGTCAACATAGAGGTTTTCACTCAACTTTATACACTACTGAGTGAACAAAGAGTTCCGCTAGGGCATTTCCTCGTCCTAATCTTTGGAGTTTTTATAAAAATTCTTTAACTCTTTTCTTTTAAAACTTTGACCCAGAAACATGCGACGTGTGACATGGATTTGTATGAAACCTTTGACTTGCTTATGCAAAGCATGAAACCGTAGCACACTCACATTCAAATTGTAACTTGAAAATATTAGAACATACAAACATGTCTTATCACATAGGAACTTAATCATTCAAGCTTGGAAAATAACAAACAAATCTCACCAAAACCCTATGGGGTCATGGTCGAATCTCTCATGCATCTCTAAGAAACAATTTTTCACATTTTTCCTTACTAACTCATGTGTCCACTTAAATATCTATCCAAACAATATATTAGACTATCTCCAATGGTCATGACTGAAACCTTAAAGTTCCTCTATCATGTTTTCTTTTTATCAAAACATCAAACATCTTCTCAAACACTATAACCCTTCAAAGTTGGAATGCATGCCAAAAGATTATAAGAATTCTATCCATCTATCACATAAGATTTTTAGTAAAATAATCATGCCTCCATTTATAAGTTAAAAACCTAAAAGTTAAATCACAAATATCATCATAATGAACCATATAGTCCTTAATACTTTTCATAACTTTCATCAAATAATCAAGCCATCACATTCTAATCTCTTAGGCTGAAACCATTAAATCTTACCCTCTCCAGGATTTCATCAAATGATCACCAATAATCCATCCATAGATCCTCAATAATATAAGGTTAAAACCTTAACATATTCTTGAGACAATATAAACAAACAATCAAACAAATCATAGGAAAATAAAGTTCATGCAAAATATACAAACAATATCCGAAATAGGTTAAGAGTATACTTACAAATTTTCAAGAAATATAAGCAAAGAAAATTTGAAAATAAATCAAAAAGTAAATCAAATTTTACTCTAACCCTAAATCCGAAACTTCTAAGGAGATAAGCCAAATTTCCTAAGGAGATAAAATCCTAGTTTCATTTTTTTTTTCAAAACCCAAACCTATTCTATGAAATCTCACATTTTTCTTTGTTTAAAAACTTAAGAACAACTAGGATTCCATTTTAGAGGAAATAAGAACCCTAGTTTTTGAGTGAAGGTGTGTGTTTGTGTAGAGAACCATTAGGGCAAAAAATAATAAGATAAAACTCCCCTCAAACTTGTGCATGGTGATTCGAAAATAAGAAGAAATAGTGCTCACCTTGGTGTAGATCATGTTCCTTAAAATATTTACGTAGAAAACATTCGAAACAAAACAAATATGAGGTGTTTGTCTAGTAAGAAAATTAGGAAAAATTTTAAAAGCTTGGAGAGAATGAAGGGGCTGAATTCTACAAAATTGAAGAGGAAAAAATGGTGGGGAAAAATCCTTTGGTTTTCGGCTACCCTTTATATAGTCTCTTTCATTTCTAAACAACATCCAATGCATGCACCACATGTGGCAAATTTTCCTTATTCTCTCCCATATGATGAGATTGCATTGGGGAGACAAAAGACCTCAAGATATTCAACTACTCCACTTGCCAAAATCGAACCTTCTTCTTCCCATTTTTCTAATTTTGTCCCTTAACTCAAGTCTAATTCAAAAATCTAAGAATGGCTCCTTGGCAATTGCTAAAAACCTTAATCTCCTTGCTTGACACATGACATGTGGAGTGTGTGAGATGCTTATCATTTTCAATGTGCATTTTCCACTCCCACACTCTTCTCCCCCTCTTACACATCTACCCCCTCTTTTCTTGCACAAAACTTTTCATCTTCCTTATTTTTATCTTTCCCATGTAAGACGCATTCTTGGAAGGCAAAGGACATTGTGTCTTAGCTTGACACATGTCCAAAAAGGGGCTAAAATGCATGTGGCACCTAGCACCATGGCCAGGCCTCCTTTGGGCTCTTCTTGGGCCTTTTGGGTCTTCTTCCATCTCTTTTCTTTATCCACCAAAATTTGACAAGTGTCCAACTTGCACTCTTTCCATAATTTCCTAATATGCCCTCACTTGTTTGGGTTTGCTCTCCTCTTGGGCTTAATCTTACTATACCTTAATAAAACAAAAAGAGCTTGACTAAAGGGCTCCAAATCAAGCAACCTTGAGCCTTTTCCTAAAAAGAATTTTCCATAAAAAAATAATAAAAATAAAAACCCAAACGTCTAAATAATATCAATAATATAATTATTTATGCCAAGCATGAATAAAATTTCTTATGAAAAAATCCAAGATGTCACAATATCAAATAAACACCCTAAGAAAAACGTCACTCAAGGCTCCACCCAAAATCAGTGCATCACAGCATCGCCCAAAAAAAAAAAAAAAAAAAACCCAAACAGCAAACATGACAGTCTCCAATCTTAAGGGTTTCAAGATTGAAACCCTAAAAAGCCTTAATCAAACAAGGAAATTCAAATTAGAATCAACCAAACACGTGCATATTCAATCCTCCACAACACACAATTTATAATCTCATCTTAAATTTATTCCTATCCTCCATATTCCATAAATTATTAAAAAAAAGTTACAAAAGAAATCAAGACTTACCTTTGGCGACAGTTATATAAGGCATCATGACAATGTGTGACAGACAATCAGTGATGGAGTTAGCTTGCGAATGGCGACGAAGAAGGCATTGGGATGGCATATTGTATTTAGAGAGAGAAAGAGAGATCAGAAATGAGGGATTATGAATCGCAAGGGCCGGGAGGAGGTAGTGTGTTAAGTACCCATAATCAAAATGGCGTTGTATTGTCAATATGTTGTTTTAAGAATATAATCTAGGCTTAAAACAACGCTATTATGTCGTTTTGATGTCTAAGGTTTTTTTATAAATTATAACATATATTATTATATGTAAGAATATATATTATATATTTTGGGATGCAAGGACGGGGCAAGGGCCACCTCATGATCCTGCCCCCACCCCGCTGAGGGTGCCAAATGCGGGTGGAGCCACTCGCCCCTCGCATCTAGTGGATTTTTTTTGGGGGGGAGGGTGGCGCTATCCACTCCTCTCACCCAATAAGGTACGAACTTCTTTTTACACATTAGTCATTACCCGTTGTGCTTACCGGCTCTCTTAGTATTATTTTGAGTTGAGGCCATAATTGTCTATAGACTAATAGTCCATGATATACACCGTACTTAGTACGCTTCTAAGTTTTGTGACTACTATGACTGTGAGGGTTGAGTTCTCTTACATTGCATGTTGGTATTGCCATATACAATGTGCACCTTCATTATTTTAAAAGTACCACTACTGAAAAACGAAAAGAATATTTTCACAACCTCAAAAACTACCTTTACGTTAATACATTTGAAGCTTCAATATTAAAGAATACAACTATCAAGACTCAAAATTTGAAAATCATGACTCCACCCAAAATCCTAAAGAAAACCTAAAGAACAAACCATCTGGCATCTTGATTCCTTACAAAAAACGAACCCTAGTTTCAATATTGTAAGACTTGATTGGAATCCCAAAAGAAGAGAATAGTCCCACGTTGATCAAAGAGTGGACATTGCTGCCATTGTGAAATCAAATAGCAAAAGGACTTCTATCATTTGTGGGTTCCGTTCGGTCTATGACTTTTATCATGTTGAGCTTGGCTTGTAGGCTGTTTCAGTGTTGCCTGTGGCTATTAGCTGTAGTTTGTTGTAGTTGGAGCTTGGTCTTGGAGTTGGTGAGTCAATGATGTCGTCGGCGCATTGCCATCGACCCATCTCTGCTATCCCTGCTTTCAACGGTTAATGGGTTTTCTCTAGTCTCTATTGACTTCATATTCTATACTATATTTAGCCTAGGGCCCTAGCAAAGTTAAGGGTATCTTTAAGAAGGGTATATTAATTATTATATATTGATTTAGACTTTTAGTACATGGCTTGTTCGCTTAGGCCCTGATTGAGTGATATTGTGATTGGTTTATAATTAATTAAATAGGCCAATATACTATGATTGGTTTATAATTAATTGAATAGACCAATATATTGTAAGTTTGCATATTAATTAAAAAATTGAGAATATTTGTTAATATATATGTTAGACAAAAAATTTAACAATTTATATCATTACTTATTAGGTACTTCTCGGATTTATTCTTAATCTATAAGTTTTTCTTAAAATATAGAAAAATATGAGCAAATCAAGAACAATTGACTATTTTCTTAAAAGGAAAGACGTGGACAAATTAGAGAGTAATATATATTTAAAGCGCTCGATAATAACAAATGTGATGCTTTTATTACTGATGAGTGTCCTTCTAAAACTTTAAGAATGTAACTTGAAGATTGGATGATACCTCTTTAGAATGTGATGCAGGATTATGTTCACAAATTTTGGCCTACAAAATGCTTCTATCATTTGAGATTTGATGATAAAGATGATTTTATTATAGAACGATTTTTTCATATTGTGCATGTCAAAGATACTTTGACACTAACTCTAAAAAATGAGATGTGTTTTTCTTTTTCATTATGACCTTCAAATCGAGAATATTCGAGGTTAGGGATATGATAGAGGAAGTAATATGCATAGTGAATGAAATATATTACATTATTTATGTAACACCCATTCCCCGTAGGCCAAAGACTGTCACGGAATTTTTCTAAAAACTGTTAATCCGGCATAAAATTCTTAGTTTTAATAATAAAATAAATAACATTTATTCCAAAAATTTGAAGTTCTAATAAAATGTCTTAATAAAATATTAACTGAAATAACTGAATTTAAACTTGTGTCATAAAAACACTTGTTTCTAGAAATGATGAAAACTTAAATAACTGCTCAATCTAATCCTGGCCTGCCTGCTCACATTGGTCTTCTTCTTCACTTGGGCGGTTTTAAAAATAAGAAATAAACTAAAATGAGCCGATGACTCAATAAGGAATCCACCACAACGTAAGATAACATTATAGGAAACTTTCATAAAAATTTTCATCTTGATATCTTAAATATAACTGTTTATACTGATGCTTATGCTATGCATGATTGTATTAACTGATTTAAGTGACTGGTCTGAACTAATATGATTGATCTGAATTAACTGATTTAACTGATCTGATATAACTGAATTGATTTAACTGATATGACTTAACTGAAACTAATTTAACTGAACTATTTTAACTGAACTGTTTAGCCAACACACTTAACCCGTGTACAAGATTGTGCACCAGCCCCATGTCCTGCTACAGCAAGAGAAGCCACTGATAATATTCTAACGTACTATGGTAGATCACACTTAGGTCCGTGGCTTGCACATCCACTCCGATCTGATATGCATTGGTACCATGCATCTAAATGGCCATTTGAATTAACTGATTTACTAATCTGATTTAACTGAATAACTGATTAATTACTTTCTGACCTGACTGAATCTTATATTTGAATTTAACTCAACTTATGCAACTTATGCAACATAAGATGCATAATACATACTAATATAAATAACTATAACTTGCTGAATCTAAGTATGATGCTGAATGACATAATTGTGTATCGTGCTATGCTAAATTACATGCTTGCATAACATGAAGGGTATATGAAAATAGCTTATCAAGGAACTGGCTTTACTAATAATATAAGCTACATGTGCGGATCTTAATTTTGTCACCAAATTCACTTGCCTCGTAGTGTTACTTCCTAAAATCTCCTTCATAAAGCGTCACCTATACAAAATTATTAAATCATCACTAACGTTGCTAAAATAACGTGCTGTAATATTCTACTAAATTAACACGTATCGTGGAGAATAATAATATAATACACATTATACTCCATACAAAGGACATTAAATACTAATATTTTAAAATAATAATACTTATAAAATAGTTTTCTTTAAAATTATGCTTTAG